>BSBN01000226.1:1283853-2567706 GCA_027924645.1 Cunninghamia lanceolata | reverse complement strand
GGGAGCCTATCTCCAGTCAAAATATTTTCTGTGACCAAGGTTTGAGCTGGCAACTCCCGGATACCCTTGATTCGCGGATACATGTGAGAATAGTATTCGTCGAATAAGTCACATTCATCACGCAAATCTTTCCACTTGTTAATCAATTCCACTGTACGTTGGTGGATCTAAGCAGAGGCACTTATGGCATCGCATCCCGCTTCAAACACACTCATCAACCAGTTCTCGACGCCTTGGGATTTTGATCTTACCTCGCTCAGCTTTGCCATTTCATCCATAGATAGGAAGGTAGGCACAGTCCTTATATCACTCCCTGCATCTATTGGTTTCACCAAAAATTGAAGACACGCCTTGAGTTCCTCATTTTGGCGCTTTAATTCCTTCTTGGACATCTCGTCCTTATCCAACTGCTTCAAAATTGACGTAACTGATCCTTTAAAATCATCCACCCTTTGAGCACGGGTGGTTGGGCCTAAGTCAACTGCGGATATCACATAATCCTCTGCCCTGACTTGATCTCTTGTTACGTCAGCAGGAGGGACAGCTACCTCCGCAATCCTTGAGCCTGATTCGCTCTGGTAGATTCTTGATTGCACTTTTGCCTTCTTTTGTTTCTGAGGCTTCTGAGCCTGCGATAGGATGGTGCTCAAATCAATTTTCATTACTTCGATTTGGGGTTCCGGATATACCATCCTATCTTGCAGCCATTCTGGAGTGGAAGATTTGTTCAATTCAGCGTTCCCACCTTCATCTGATATAGTCAATTCTTTGGAGGGCTCCCGTTTGGGCTCAGGGCTCTTCTCCTTTTCTCCTTGGGCCAATTCCTTTAGGCCCTCGAGCACATTTTCCCGTGCTATTTCCAAAACTTCCTCTGTTGGGTCCTTGCTCAGCGGACTATCAGATATGTCAATTATTTCTATACCAACAGACGAGTCGAGGTGGTTCTTATCTTTTTTGCTGGTCAGTGCTCCCTCGGGCTCTGGTAATCCTAACTCCGCGCATACTTTCTCAATACCCTCCAACAAAGGTACTTCCAATGTCATCGCAGGCATTTGTGAAAGGGGGACAGCAGAAGAAATTGTGAAGGAAGGGGTACTAATTTGAGTCAAATTAGCGAAAGCGGGCAATGGTAAGGGAGAAGAAGGGGTAGGGTACATAATGGCGAGAGGGGGAGAAACAGGACTGCCGGAATCACCGGAGGAGATTGCCAGTGGGCAGGAAGTGGTAATAATGCCAGAGGAAGGAGAAGCGGAAGGGGATGATTCCTGCACAATGACGGCTGAGGTGGTGGGAGAAGTAGATGAAACGGAAGAAGAAGGAGGGATAGAAGTAGAGAAGGTGGAAGCCAAAATAGCTGTTCCTGTATCGGGTATAGGGGTCTAGGAGATCGAAGGAGTTGAATCATCTTTAGTAGTAACACGCTCCTTGCTCGCTGCTTCTGTTCTTACCTTCTTGGTCTTGGAGGCCTCCCCAGTGCTGCCCGGCACATCCTTCCTCTTAGTAACTCTGGGCCTAGGAGGTGGATCCTTCTTCTGAGGGAATTTCACAGGAGGTTTTTTCACTTTTCGAGCCCTTGCTGCCAAAGGGGCATGTTCATCAATATCTGAATCTTTTTCCTTGATAGGCTCTGTATCGTCTGTTCCCAGTACGGGCTCATCTTCTTCTCCCTCGGAATCCTTATCTGATTCAACTGCCGTATAGGTCATTTGGACTCCTTGCCCCCTTAGGACACCCAATTGTGCTCTGACCCAGGCTTTACTCAATCTAACCGGCTCCTTCATGATCACATCCAAGGAGCTTTCTTCTGCATTTGCCCAATTGGGTAATGGGATGGGTAAATGGTATTGTGTTTCCCACGGGCCTCTAGCCATAATATTATCATCATCCTGCAATTGATCCGGTACTGCCATTACATGAAACTTCTTGATAAAATCCAAGGATAGCCTCGAGTGCGTCCTCTTCATGACATTGTAATCGTCAGTGCAGTTGGCCCAGAAATCTTCAATGTGATCTTTGTGAAACAACTTCTTGCTTACAAACTTCTCCATCACCTGATTCGGGTCAAAGTGAGCCCTAGCATTGTAATAATGCAAGTTCAGAAGCTGGAGCTCTTTATCTGAATACTCAGCTGAGGCGAGGGAAGGGCAAGCGTAGTGTCCTCTGCCAAACTTGATGGGAAATTGGACATTTGTTCGGTGCAGGTGCTTGAGTTTCTCGGCACATGGCACTAATTGCCTGGACAGTTCTAAGAGCACTGTCTTATCATCAGGATATCTTGGCAACCTATATGCCATTCCAATGAAGCCTTGTACTCTGATGTATGTAAACTTCTCAAATTGTATATACCACCGGCCATACTGGATTATTTCATTCATAGCCTCGGCTGAAATCCTCAATGCTGTGTTACCTTGCAACTTCCTTGCTATGTACATGGTAAATGCATCGTTAACCCGTTTGAAGTGTATCAATGATTGTGACGAAGTTAACTGAGGATATCCTTCATATACCTTGACTTGTGTCTTTTCGTCATTCCTGATTTCTCCGATCCTAGATAATCCATTGTAATGATTCATTCTTGCCAATGCATAGACAACGTAGGATGTCCATCTGAAATATTTCTTTTCACTGAAGTGGCTAAAAGCTTCATGCATGTTGTCGCTAAGGATCTGCGACCAGTGGAACTTGGTTCCTTTCAACACTTCCGAGATTATGACGAACATCCAATCTTCAAAAGTGGAAGCAGTAGGTAACCCATACACTCTGCTCAAAAAGGTTACTATATCTCCAATTTCATCGTGGAAGTCACTTCTATATAGCACTATGGGGAGCTTGACGAGAGCGGATTTCCTGCTCTTGACCCAATGATCATTTATGTGTTTTCTGCATCCCTCCACATCTTTGTTATATGCCTCCTTGGATGCTTGTGTTGGATCTAGGGCATACAACTGAGAGGGGGGGGGTGAATCAGTTGTATAAAACTTCTTCTCATTCAAACACTTAACTCACTGTTGTTAGTTAGCAGCATATCAAATAATCATCCATGGAAGCATAATACATAAACACAAGAGCAGATAAGCATCAACACATTGAACACCAAGATTTTGACGTGGAAAACCCGGTTAAGGGAAAAACCACGGGGTGATTAACCCAAGAATTATTCTCTGTTAGAAGAATAAAGAAAAATGAATGGCACATGCCAATAAGGGCTCACTGCCCGAGCACACTGCTCACAAAGAGGCCCACTGCCTACAAGGAGACACACTGTCTACAAAGTGATGAAAATCACAGTCTTGAACTGGAGAATGACATCTCTACCATGTCCGGATCAGTTCCAATTAAGCCCAACAATCTCTGCTCTGCCTTTCGCACGTTTCTTCGCTATACCATGCTCATCCTCACACCACACCCTGAAATGAACTTACAAACCGTTATTTATACAAGACATCGACTTAGGAACAAACATCTAAGTCGGCAAACAACCATAGGAGTATCCGCAAGATGAATAACACATCCGGTCGGCCTTCACAAGAACATTCGCAGGATGAACAACTCATCCGGTTGGCTACACAGAGCAAGAACTTCATCTGGAAGAATAACTTCAATTCCGGGCTCTACCATCAATGCGGACCAACAACACAACCTAACCATGATCCAGGAACCTTCACAAGCCTGTCTGAATTGTCCGGATACATCCGCACTTCCTCTGCTTACTGGGATCTCTTGTCTTCCTCATCCGGAACTTCAAGAACACAGTCTGTCGCCACTGTCATAATGCAAGAGGTACTTCCGGACCTCCAAATCATACACAAATCAGGATGATACATCACAAGGACATCCCAAACACTCATTCCAATCCGCAGATTAGGATAATACAATTCCGGACCTCACCGGACCTTTTTGTGATCCTCTGTCACCTCCGGATACTTGCCGGACCCGGTTCTATACCGGCAGCCACAGCTCCTTCAGATCTTCATGCGGACCTCTGAAATCTTAACTGTAGCATCTCAAGACTCATATCTACTAACCCTTTAATCCGCATCCTCCGGTTCTCATCCTATACAGTACATTTACCTTCTTCTCATCACTGTTCTTCACTGTTCCTGACTGAGACTAATTTTCTCAATATCCTCAGCACACAGCTCATCAAATCCTTCTTGTCAATGCAATATGAGTATGTTGACATCAATGACAACACTGGATAACCTCATACTTGCAACAATCTCCCCCTTTGTCATTGATGGCAACATATGATGTGAAAAACCATTAAGACAAGAGCTTCAACTTTTCATATGTCTTCTCTTCCTTTACTGCTCCCCCTTTGATCATCAACCACTTGTTTTTCACATGTTTTCTCTCCCCCTTTGACATCAATGGCAAAGGGCTTATACTTGCAATTCTCATACATCAGAATCATACCAGCTGCTCCCCCTTAGTTGCAGCTCCCCATTAGTCTGGATCACAAGATATGACTATGATAGCCACCGGACTGATGCACATCAGTGCATCTTAGTTTATCACCGGAGGGGCCATGACCCCTAACTTCTCCCGGAGATATTCAAACGAGTCCTTGGGAAGAGGTTTTGTAAAGATATCTGCAATCTGATCCTTGGAGGGAACATACTCCAATCTGACTTCTTCCTTGTTTACTTGTTCTCTCAAAAAGTGAAATTTGATAGATATGTGCTTAGTCTTAGAATGCAATACCGGATTCTTGGAAATATTAATTGCACTTGAATTGTCACAGAAAATTGTGATAGGCTCCTCATATTCAACTTTGATGTCTCTTAGCATCTGCTTCATCCATAAGATTTGAGTGCAACTACCTGCTGCTGCAATGTATTCTGCTTCAGTTGTAGACAGAGATATTGCATCTTGTTTCTTGCTTAGCCAAGAAACCAATCTCTTCCCCAAAAAGAATGCTCCACCACTAGTGCTCTTCCGGTCATCCACATCTCCTGCCCAATCTGCATCTGTGTAAGCATGAAGAGAGAAATCCGGATCTCTAGGATACCATAGACCATACTCAACTGTTCCTTTCAAGTATCTAAAAATTCTTTTGATTGCCATAACATGAGATTCTCTAGGATCAGCCTGGAATCTTGCCACAAGACCAACAGCCTGCATTATATCTGGTCTAGTTTGAGTGAGATACAACAATCCACCAATCATTGATCTATACTTTGTCTGATCTGCTTTTGGAGAATCATCATCTTTGCTTAGCTTACATCCGGTTGCCATAGGAGTGTTCATAGGCTTTGAGTCTTCCATACCAAATTTCTTTAACAATTCTTTCACATATTTGGTCTGAGAAATGAAGATCCCTTCTTTTGTTTGAGTAATTTGCAGACCCAAGAAGAAATTCATTTCACCAAGCATAGACATTTCAAACTCACTTTTCATCTGATTTGCAAAAGTTTTGCACATACTATCTCTTCCTCCAAAAATGATATCATCCACAAACACTTCAACAATCAGAATGTTTTCATGATCAATTTTGAAATATAAGTTACTATCAGCAGTACCTTTGTTGAATCCAATCTGCACAAGATGCTTATCCAACCTTTCATACCATGCTCTTGGGGCTTGCTTCAATCCATACAAAGCTTTCTTCAGCTTGCAGACCATATCATTATTATCAGACAGTTGAAATCCATCCGGTTGTTCAATGTAGACTTCTTCTTCCAGATCACCATTTAGGAAGGCAGACTTGACATCCATCTGATATACCTTGAAGTCTTTGAAGGCAGCAAATGCAAGAAGTAATCTGACTGCTTCAATTCTTGCTACCGGAGCAAAAGTCTCTTCAAAGTCAATTCCTTCTATTTGAGAGTAGCCTTTGCAGACCAATCTAGCTTTGTTTCTGATTACTTCACCAGCTTCATTTAGTTTGTTCCGGAAGACCCACTTGGTTCCAATTACATTCCTGTCTCTAGGTCTGGGAACAAGATCCCAAGTATGATTTTTCTCAATTTGCATCAGTTCATCTTCCATTGCTTTGGTCCAGTTTTCATCATTGCAGGCTTCATTTATTGTTTTAGGTTCAATCTTTGAAATCAGACAATATTCATTCTGATCTTGAGCAATATTCCTTCTAGTTTGTACACCTTTGCTTCTGTCACCTATGATCTGATCTTCAGAGTGATTCAGTCTTACATACCTTGGAATTTTGGGAGTATCCAGCACTGCTGTTTCTTGATCAGGCTCATTCAAACCTATCTCTTCTTCCTGATTTACCGGATCAGGCTGACTCTGTCTCACCGGAGAGGATTGAGGTCCTTGAACACTGTCTTGGTCATCTTCATCAAACTCATAAAATCTTGAAGGCTTCTCAATTCCTTCATCAACCTTTACATTGGTGCTTTCTATCATCTTCCTCAATCTCTTATTGTAACACCGGTATGCTTTGCTTTGAGTGGAGTAGCCCAAGAAAATTCCTTCATCACTTCTAGCATCAAACTTTCCTAGATCTTCATCTCTTTTAATATAACACTTGCTACCAAATACTCTGAAATATTTCACAGTAGGAGTGATGCCAAACCAGAGTTCATAGGGGGTCTTACCGGTGTTGTTTCTGATTTGAACTCGATTGAGAGTGTAGACTGCAGTGCTGATAGCTTCTTTCCAAAACATTTGAGGAACATTTGCTTCCAACATCATTGTCCTAGCAGCTTCCTGGATGGTCTGGTTCTTTCTCTCAACTACTCCATTCTGCTGTGGAGTCTTAGAAGCAGACAACTGTCTCCTTATACCCTGTTTCTCACAAAAGTTAATGAATTCACCAGATGTAAATTCACCACCTCTATCAGACCTTAGACACTTTAGTTTCAATCCGGTTTGATTCTCCACCATAGCTTTGAAGATTTTGAATTTCTCAAAAGCTTCTGATTTTTCTTTTAGAAAGGTAACCCACATCATCCGGGAATGATCATCTATTAACAACATGAAATATCTATCACCTTGCAGACTCTTGATTCTTGTCGGACCACATAGATCAGTATGTACTAATTCCAACAATCCGGTAGAAGACTGATCTTTGCTTTTAAAAGAGACTCTGCTTTGTTTGCCTAACTGACATTCTTTACACACACTATTTGTAGGTTTTATCAACTTTGGAAGATCTCTCACAGCCTGAGTATTGCTTATTTTGATGATGTTATCAAAATTTACATGACACATTCTTCTATGCCATAACCAACTCTGATCAATTTGAACAAACAAACAACTTTTATTTGAACCAACCAGATGAAAGATGTTACCTCTTGTCTGAGTACCGGATGCAATTTCAGTTCCGGAGCTTGTAAAGATTCTGCATTTTCCATTCTTGAACCGGAGATCATAGCCTTTGTCCACCAACTGACCAACACTGAGAAGATTGTGCTTCAATCCTTCAACATATAGTACATTTCCTGTTTTGCTCTTACCATCAAAGGAAATAGTTCCCCTACCTCTGATTCTGCCAGCAGAATTGTCACCAAACTTTACCATTCCTCCTTCATATCTTTCCAAGTCTAAGAACTTATTCTTGTCACCAGTCATATGGTGAGAACATCCACTGTCAATAACCCAATCATCCTTTTCTTCCACTTGAGCAGCCAAGGCTTTTTCAACAACTTTGTGATTGACAGATTCAGAGAGCAAGGAATCTTCTTCCTTGATGGCTATAAACACCCACTCATTTCCGGATTTGCTTCCTGGTTCTGATTCATCATCTGTTACTCCTTCATTGTCATCTTCTTCATGAACATAATAGCAATTCTTTTGAAACCTTTGTCTGTGAGTATTAGATCTTGCAGATCTCTCCGGACATCTTGAGGCAAAATGACCAATCTTATTGCAGTTGAAACACTTAAAGGGTAGTTTTCCTTCATACTTATCGGATCCTCTTGGCAATCTCTTTGCAATGAGGGCTTCAAGTTGAGCTGTTTCTGCTTCTTCTTCTTCCATGTCTCTTCTTGCTTGATCATACCATGACATTTTCCTTGATGAGTTTTCACCCGGATCAAATCTCTGTTTGCCTTTCACATAGGCACTGGCTTTGAAAGCAGATTCAGTCTTGGGAGGATCATCTCCAAACTCGGTCATTTCAAATGCAGCTAGTTTGCCAGCCAGTTGTTCTCTTGTGACAGTTGTGTGGGCTCTGAATTCATCAATGGCAGCAACTTTGATTTTGTAGGCAGCAGGAAGGGATCTTAGGATTTTGCAGACAATCTCATTTTCATCTAAAGTTCCACCAGCATTTCTGATTCCACATACCAGCTCATTTACTCTTGGCATAAAGGTAGTGATGTTTTCATCATCTCTCATTTTCAATCTTTCAAATTTCCCTTTCAGACTTTGCAACCTTGCACTTTTAACAAACTCATCTCCTTCATACAGAAGTTCCAGTTTAGTTAGGATCTCATATGCAGTGGGTAGGTCAATGACATTCGAGAGATCTGAGTCATTCAATGCGCTTAGAAGAGCTTCCTTGGTCCGCAGATTGTTTTCAGCTTCTGTGATTTCATTCAGAGTAGTCGGACCACCTTGTGGAGGTACATATGGTTTTGAAATCATACCCAGATATGCTTTTCCCATGCATTCCAAGTGACACTTCATGCGACCTTTCCAGAGAGTGAAGTTGGTTCCATCGAACTTCGGACTATCCTTCTTGTATGACGACATCCCGGATCTCCTCAAGCGGTTAAGCTCTTGTCAGAGGAACTTGGCTCTGATACCAATTGTTGGATCTAGGGCATACAACTGAGGGGGGGGGGTGAATCAGTTGTATAAAACTTCTTCTCATTCAAACACTTAACTCACTGTTGTTAGTTAGCAGCATATCAAATAATCATCCATGGAAGCATAATACATAAACACAAGAGCAGATAAGCATCAACACATTGAACACCAAGATTTTGACGTGGAAAACCCGGTTAAGGGAAAAACCACGGGGTGATTAACCCAAGAATTATTCTCTGTTAGAAGAATAAAGAAAAATGAATGGCACATGCCAATAAGGGCTCACTGCCCGAGCACACTGCTCACAAAGAGGCCCACTGCCTACAAGGAGACACACTGTCTACAAAGTGATGAAAATCACAGTCTTGAACTGGAGAATGACATCTCTACCATGTCCGGATCAGTTCCAATTAAGCCCAACAATCTCTGCTCTGCCTTTCGCACGTTTCTTCACTATACCATGCTCATCCTCACACCACACCCTGAAATGAACTTACAAACCGTTATTTATACAAGACATTGACTTAGGAACAAACATCTAAGTCGGAAAACAACCATAGGAGTATCCGCAAGATGAATAACACATCCGGTCGGCCTTCACAAGAACATTCGCAGGATGAACAACTCATCCGGTTGGCTACACAGAGCAAGAACTTCATCCGGAAGAATAACTTCAATTCCGGGCTCTACCATCAATGCGGACCAACAACACAACCTAACCATGATCCAAGAACCTTCACAAGCCTGTCTGAATTGTCCAGATACATCCGCACTTCCTCTGCTTACTGGGATCTCTTGTCTTCCTCATCCGGAACTTCAAGAACACAGTCTGTCGCCACTGTCATAATGCAAGAGGTACTTCCGGACCTCCAAATCATACACAAATCAGGATGATACATCAAAAGGACATCCCAAACACTCATTCCAATCCGCAGATTAGGATAATACAATTCCGGACCTCACCGGACCTTTTTGTGATCCTCTGTCACCTCCGGATACTTGCCGGACCCGGTTCTATACCGGCAGCCACAGCTCCTTCAGATCTTCATGCGGACCTCTGAAATCTTAACTGTAGCATCTCAAGACTCATATCTACTAACCCTTTAATCCGCATCCTCCGGTTCTCATCCTATACAGTACATTTACCTTCTTCTCATCACTGTTCTTCACTGTTCCTGACTGAGACTAATTTTCTCAATATCCTCAGCACACAGCTCATCAAATCCTTCTTGTCAATGCAATATGAGTATGTTGACATCAATGACAACACTGGATAACCTCATACTTGCAACAGCTTGCTTGTCAGGCATAGTCATGGTTTTATGCCACGGGATATCCAGCATTTCTGCCAAAGCAGGCAGGGACAAATCAGCTAGGACTTCTCCACTAGCTGTCTGAATTTGCCTAGATACGATGTCGTATCTATCTGCACAACTTGCTATTAACTCTGCACACTGAACAGAGGTCGGGAAGGCAGCTGCTTATCCGAGTCCACTGTCCTTTAGTCTCTTGGCTCGAGGAGTCAGAGTGGGCCCAAAGATTCTAAGTCTGAAATCATCTAAGTCAATATGACCTAGATCAGTGTCTCCTACGTTACTCCATCCAGAGTGGATCTTGGTTTCCGGGGGTATCCCTTTGAACTCGTACTTCATGGCTTGAGCTCGCGCAGACATCTAACCTGCAAAACTAGACCTCATAAGCTTGATACCAAGTAAGTTCCTTGATATACTCTTAGGATTAGATAAATCAATCATAAGTCCATCATTCATTAAAAGCATGCATTTTGAAAGAAGACTAAGTTAACATTCACAGCGTATTGCATGCAAGGAGATATCAAATGTTGTAAAAAGATTCATCTAAACATCATCATTATAGCATTACGACCTTAATAACCTTACTTTGAACCATCCTTCCTAAAGAAATTTCAGCAAATTCGGTCATTTAGGGAGATTTGCGCTAAAATTGAGGTTGTCCGACCTTGGGCAGTAGAAGCGCTAAAACTGAGGCTGTCCGACCTCGGCGGGGAAATAAGGCAGGTCCGACCTCAAATGAGGGTTTGTTCAGTGCGTTCTGAAATTTGCGCTATTTTCATGGGTGTCTGTCTTGCGCCAGATTTGGACGTCTCCGACCTCCAATGGTTTACAAGTCGGTCGGTGGATAAACTAGCGCAAAGCGATTGCTGGCATAACAGTGGTTCCCTTGCGCGGAATTCGGGTGAGTCCGACTTGCGCGGATTTCGACGGGGTCCGACTAAGTCGGACACAAGGTGTTTTAGCGCATGGTCGGATGAAGGAAAATGTAGCGCAGAATAGTTTGGTAAGTCTTTTCAGCGGGCCCTTCGAGCAGCACCGACTTCGCGGGGTTATAGATGTCATCCGACTTGGTCGGACACAGGGTATTGTAGTACAAAGTCAGACAAAGAAGATTGTAGCGCAAAGAGCTGTTTTCAAGGCTGCGGGTATCTCGAGACCATCCGACCCAATTTGTAAATGCTATGTGAGTTGCGAGGGTCAGATAAGGTCATTTTTAGCGCAATTGGATGCTAGATTTTAGCGCTAGGTCTAAGGGCATCCGACTATATTGAATAACTGGGTTGTTTGGAGGTCGGTCGAGGGTCAACTTAGCGCCGTCTTCGTGCGCGGGGTTTGCAGAGTTTTGACCCGAAAGGGTCTAAATTTGCCCAAGGCCTCCTGGTTTGTGGTCCTTTACAAGGATCTTAGTCTAGGGTTTTGAAACTGGAAGAGCCGACTCACCAAACCCTAACCTAGAACTATTACGTTCAACTTACAGACTCAACAGTCACTACGTAAACGGTGAAAACCCTAACAGTTTTCCTAAATTTGCTTCAAAACCCTAAAGAAACTCGAAATGCAAAGGGTCGGAACCCTACCTGTAAATGGCGGCGCAGATCTGACTTGTCGAGGGGTCGCGGGTTCGAGCTTGGGCGATGTCGGCTGTGAAAATCGGAGCTCCGGATACGCAGGTTTTGAAAACGCGGTTAAAATGAGTTAATTTTACCTAATTTCCCTATTTAAGCTGCGCCAATCCGCCATTAATGCTCGGGAGTACGAACTGTCAGCGGGGATTTGCAGGGGTTCCGACTTGGCGAGAAAACTAGAGGTCTCCGACTTGGTCAATTGAGGGAGAAATCAGCGCGAAATTTGGAGGCCTCCGACTTGACCTGTTTGGCGGGGCTTTCGGACTCATCCGACCTGCGGGGTTCGTTTGGGGGTCTGACCTAGTTGGTTATAATGCGAAGTCACTTGGAACGAAATTTAGCGCTAGGTCGGACAGACTAAAAATCGGCGCAAAGATCGGTTGAGTCCAGATTCAGCGCAAAGGTCGGTTGGGGCCAATTTCAGCGCAAAAGTCAGTTGAGTGCAGTTTTAGCGCAACAAACTTAAATCAAGGACTCTAGAAGGGGAAACAACATCTTTCCTTTAGCAAGTTTGAAGTGATTTTCAAGGTAATCATTCTATCCAGGGCACATATACTTTAGACCGTACAACCACTTCTGAGAGAGAGAGATCAAAAAACCAAACGGCCCACTAGCCCCCATGTTTAGAATGGGGCGTGTGTGCAAGGCACAACAAATGGCGACTCTGCTAGGGAAATGCTCTAGAGTATTTCTAAGATAAACGTTAGTTCGAACCCAGACTCTCTGTGTTCCCCACTCATTAGACGAGAAAGCATGGTGCCTTACCAAAAGAATCAAGGACCACTAACCAGTGCATCCCTCCATATCCTGAAGACCTGAGTGTGTGCAATTGTATTCATTCCCATCCCTTGGCAACTAAGTGCATCCAAGATCCCTCGTGCTAGGCGAGGAAGTTGGGATCATTTTACCACCAAGAGAATGTTTCTGATGCTGAGACGTAACGGATCTTGATAGAGATGATGATCCTTTCAGCAACAATTTGGCAATGATATTCCTTTTTGATATTGCCTTTGATGATTTCTGATGATAGTAATCTTGAGATGACAGTCTTCATGCGAGAGTATTTAAATGATAATCTTTATACTGATACTTTGTAGTGGGTCTGGTGTTGAAAAAACACCTTTTATTTTTACCCAGTAGGCTAACAGTATTTAGTACCGCCTGCCACTCTCACCTGGATCTGCAGAATTAGTGTTGGTGGTAAAATGTGGGACCCCAAACTTTTTGCTTACACAAGATCACCCGGACTTACTTAGCTACTTCAGGAGCACTTTTAAGTATGAGAGATATATGGTTAGAAAATACTTTGGGAGCACCAGCTAACGACTCGTTCCAGTGAAAAGACATCATATCTCCTGGTAAAACAGCGGATCCCACAGTAAAGCCTAAGCGGAATTTTGGCTTCTCAAAGAAAGGTTATGGATTATTTGCCCAACAAGGAAGCATTCGCAGGTCTACACAACTGCCACCACGTCAAAGACAAGGACCCCGCGACAAAGCAGGCGCAGCAAACGAAAGCACAAGAACAACCGGACGAGACAAAACGCCCGGCCCGAAGGAGAGCAAAAAGCAAGACAGCAAAAACAGGAAAGCAAACCAAACTAGCAACAACCTACACTAACCTAAACTAACAACACCCTCTAACTATATACACTAGAACGAGACATAAATGTCTCTTAGGCCTGGAAGTAGTGCTTCAGGAACTGGCCATTGATAGGCAATGGCAGCTCTTCACCAATAAGGCTCTTGAGTCGATACGTATTGTCCCCTAGGATCTCATAAATCTGGTAGGGTCCTAACCAAAGCTTGTCAAACTTGCCATGTTCTCCCTTTCTCTCATGGGCTTTATCCCAATATAGGACCAGATCAGAAATACGGAAAGCTTTAATTTTAGCCCTCTTATCGAACCATCGTTTTACGACATCCTGGTGTTTAACAAAGCTTTCTAAGGCTGCATCGCGTTTCTCTTCAAGGTGCATTAGCTGGGCCAGTCGTGAAGATAAATGGTTGTCAGCTTCGAGGTACTCTTGCATGAATTGAAGCACCGGGATTCTCAAATGGATGGGAAAGATAGGTTCAATCCCATAAACCAGGTGATAAGGGGAGGTGTTTAAGGCAGCTTTGTGTCGGATTTTATCAGCCCATAAGACGAACCTGAGTTGAGTGTGCCAATCCCTAGGGTTTTTGTCCAAAAGTCTCTTGATGACTTCAAGCAGGTTCTTGTTTGTTGATTCAGCTACCCCATTTCCTTGTGGATAGTAGTTAGAGGAGAACTTGAGGGTGATCCCATAGTCGAATGCCCAGTTAGAAAAACGCAATGATGAAAAGGCAGGGCCATTATCACAAACCAAAGCAAATGGACAGCCAAATCTAGTGATAATATGCTTTTCAATAAATTTGATAACTACCTCCATGGTGCATTGCTTACAAGCTATTGCCTCAGACCAGCGAGTGCAGTAGTCAGTAGTGGTCAGAATATACCTGTGGTCCGCAGAAGAAGGTGGGTTGATCATACCGATGAAGTCAAGCCCCCACTGAGCAAACGGTCGTACCTCCACTACCGGTTGCAATGGCATGGCTGCGTGGCACTCTCGATGTGCGGCAGTTTGACATATATGACAGGTCCTTACATGCGAATGCGCATCCTTAAACAATGTTGGCCAATAATACCCAGCCCGGAGGATCTGATTAGCTGTCAAATGCACCGACCCATGTCCTGTCCTAAACCTTTCGTGAAAACTGATTAATACCTGATCAACTTCTGACTTGTCCAGGCACCTTAGATAAATGCCCTCGTGATTCTTCTTGTAGAGGACGGATCCTTTTATCATGTAACTGCTACTTTTGAGTTTGAGAGCTCTTCTTTGTACTGCATTCAGATGCGGCGGACAGCGCTGATTAAGCAAATAAAATATTATATCCCCGTACCATTCATCTTTTGAAACATCCTCCAATAAATACTGCTGAGAAACCAGGTCGGGTCCTACCTCGGCCATAGTTTTAGTCAAAGCTTGGCCTCTTACCAGCTTCATGGGTTGAATTTCTATGTCGAATTCTTGCAATATGGTGACCCACTTCCCTCTTCTTTCTCCTAATTCACTCTGCATCAGCAGTGCTTTGACTGCTGCATCTGGAACTATGGCGGTGACCTGACTTCTTAGGATATAGTGGCAGAATTTCTTGACTGCTTTGACAAGGGCATATGCTTGTTTTTCTACGTTTGGATACCTCAGTTCTGCGTCTTTTAATGGAGTACTCATGAAAGCAATGGGCCTTTCATCGTCAACTGACCTCTTCTGGGTCAGCATCGCTGCGCAAGTATGTTCTGAAGCAAATGAGTATATATAAAACGGCAACGCATAATCAGGGCTAACCAACACAGGTGCATTGGATATGGCTTGCTTGATTTCTGCGAAGGCAGCCTTAGCTTCTGGGGTCCAGACCATTTTAGCATCCTTTTTCAGCATGGCGTTGAGAGGTCGAACTATCTCAGCAAATCCTGTGATGAATTTGCGCACAAAGTTGATCTTACTGAAATATGATTTAAGTTCCTTTTTACTGGCCGGAGGGGCAATCTTAAGTATTGCTTGGATCCTATCCGGATCAATGGATATTCCCTGGTCAGATATCACATGCCCCAATAGCTTTCCTTCAGTTACTCCAAACATGCATTTCTTGGGGTTAAGCGATATACCGTAATCCTTACATCGCTGCAACACCTTCCTCAGATCAGCTACATGGTCTTCGTGCCTTTTTGAGAACACCGTCAAATCATCCATGTAAATGATTATGCATTTTCCAACTAACCCTTTGAAGGCAATATCCATCGCGCGCTGAAAAGTTGCGCCAGCATTTATCAATCCAAATGGCATTCGCCGGTACGCATAGATGCCCCATTTGCAGGTGAAAGATGTTTTTAATCTGTCTTCGTATTCCACCATTACCTGATTATAACCAGAGTATCCGTCTAGAAAGGACATCATCTGGGATCCATTGACAATCTGCAATACTTCGTCCAATGATGGCAGCGGGTAATTGTCCTTTTCAGAGGCTCTGTTTAAATTGCGGAAATCAACGCAGAGCCTGATTTCCCCATTTTTCTTTCGAACAGGAACTAAGTTTGCCACCCATGTAGAGTGTCGGACTGGGAATATTATCTTAGCTGATAACAGCTTCTGAACTTCTTTGAAAATGAGTGGCTCCAAAAGTGCATTGACTGGCCTCTGCCTTTGCCTGAAAGGCTTTGCCCCAGGCTTCAGTGGGATCGTGTGTGTGATAATCGAGGTGTCGTAAGTTTTTAGATCCTCGTAACTCCAAGCTATTACCTCGTGGTATTCTCTTAGTGCATGTATGATTCTAGTCCTTTCATCCTCTGTGCTAGCCTTTCCAATAAACACATTCTTCACATCCGCCTCTGTCCCCAAGTTAAAAGGGTCGCACTTTCCTCCTGGAGATTCTCCTTCTTTCTTCTGAGTTCCCAGATTATCTGCATCAAAAAGTCTTTCCAATTCTACCATTCCTCTGGGGATTGTGTTTGTTTTCAGATTCAGTACTCCTTCCAAATCAATTTCAGCAGGCTCTACCTCTTCTTCATCTATTATCCAAGCAGTGAACACATCTGATGAGGAGAGAAAATTGAGTATGTGTTGATCATCCTCAAAAACTTGAAAATTGGTAATGTTGTCGGGCACTGAGGGAGTAGCCACGAACTCAACAGAAAACTTTTTCAATCCCGCCATGGACGTGGGTTCCAATGTGCTTGCGGTCTGGGCCAAAGCATTTGCAACATGATTCTGCCTTCTAGGAATGACCTGGATGTTAAAACTGTCAAAGCATTCAATCAAATCCCACACCCTATTCCTGTACCTATTCAATCTCTTGTCATTACACGAATACTGTTTTCGTACTTGTTTCACCACTAACTCAGAATCACCAAACACCTGGACAATCCTGACCTTTTTCTGTAATGCTAGCAGCAATCCTTGCACCAACGCCTCATATTCAGCGACGTTGTTTGTACATGGAAATTGCAGTCTTTGAGATGTCAGAAATGAACTCCCAGTAGGACTAATCAACTCGACTCCTGCACCGGACCCTTGCCTACACCTTGAACCGTCAAATCTTAAGGTCCATACACGAAAATCCTTGTTGTCTTTCCTCTGTCTCCCTGATTTCTCTTCCTTTCCTGATTTCTCTTCCTTTCCTGATTTCTCTTCCTCAAGCAGAGGTTCAGACTCTTCCTTCTTTTCAGCCATCGGTTCATCCTTCGAAATCAAGGGAACCTTTAGTTGCTTTTGCACTTGCTCAATTGCCTCTTGACATAGTTGGCAGGTAAATTCGGAATGAGATGTATCATGTATGCGACACCAGTTGGGCAATAATAATTCCTCCATTTGGACCTGCCTCCCAACAGCAGTTTGATCTTGCACGAATCTGGCTACAAAACTACGAAATCCCTCGAAGACCCCGGGCTCGTCTTCCTCTGAAGATTCTCCGTCATCGGATTGAACGTATGCTGCTGTGCCTTCTGGTCTTTCTATCAGAGGCTTAGGAGGTCTTAAGCAACTCAGCATAAGGATTTCTTCTGGCGGATTGATGTGGGGAAGGTAGACACCCAAATCAACCTCTGAAAACAAAATTTCGTTGGGCTGATTAAATTCAGTGATCATGTGCTTCATCTTAGGTTCCCTTTCAATACGGATTTGATTAGCTAGTCCCTTCCATGGCAGCCACATATGAGAGAAATCTGTCGCCATATATCCATTCAGAGTTCTAGACCAGTCTCTACTTAAAAGCATACCGTATTGATCTGGAATGTCTACTACTTGAATATCGATATACTGCTGCACCCTGGGATCAGAAGCCAGTTGCATGTGTATCTGGTTCAGTTCACCAATCACATTCACCTCGGTTTTATCTAGTTGCGTCACTTTTCTGGAGGACTTGGCTGGAGTGAGCCCAAGCGCTTTACAAACGGACAATGGCATTACATTTGTGGAAGCACCTGAATCTACTAAACAATTGTGAAGGTTCTTGTTGAAAATCCTGAGGGTTAAAAGAAAAGGCAGACTTTCCCTCCTGTCTTTATACAGAGTTACCTTTTGTTCCATGTCGGTCACATGTATCCTCTCCTTTCCTTTATCGATATTCTCCTTAGGAATGTTGTCTCTCGGCGTATGATCAGTCCTGGTTCCAGCGCTTATGTCTTGAAAGAAAGATGTTCTAACCTCAGGTATCTTAAACAGCTCATACACAGAGAGACTGACTTTCATCTTTTTAAGCTCATCAGCCACATACTGTCCCATTTTTACCATATCAGCACGCAGGGACCTTTCCGGATCAACGATGGTACTATGAGGTGCGGTTTGAAGAGGGGCTTTGGGGGGCTCAGGATTATTGGTAGCATGAGGATCAGGCGGGACTTGAGAACTATTTGGGGGGATGGAAGTGGTGAAAGGGCCTTTTGGCTTGCTACTTCTCAAATTGTAAGGAGTCTTGTTGTACTGCTGATAAGTATTGACCTCCTCAGACTCTTCTTCTTCGGGTTGGTTGTCATCCTGGAATGGGAATGTATAACTATCAAGAACGAGAGCAGCATCATACCTCTGGGAGGGGACAATCCATACCCAGTTGGTGGAGTCTCCTGATTTTCGGCGTTCTAAATTTCCATTTGAAAGATACTGGAAGCAATCTGGAATTCCGGGCAATCCAACTCAGAATGGGCATTGGTGTTGTGCAATCTGCACCAGGTAGATAAGGCAGCTTCAGCCAGCATTACGTGACCTGGGGGTCTGGTGTCGTTATTCTGATTTTCCAACGGTGAAGGCACTCCCCCATTATTAGGCCTGGTATTCCAGGATCGATTTGACCGCTGCTGAAAACTCTGATTTTGATACTGATTTTGATTTGGAAATTGGTTCGAGCCTTGATGATTTAGTGAATGCTGCTGGCTCTGGAGATGTTGCTGATTCTGCCCCTTCTGCTGTAAATAAGCATTCTGGTTTTTGAGGTGAGTAACTTCAGCAGTGAGCCTTTTCATCTATTCAACTAGCTCCTTGATATCGTCCCTATCTTCCTTGGTCTTGGACGCCTCTGAGGACTGCAGGAAAGGTGTTTGTGCTGGAGGCATTTCAGCCACTGGGTTGCCTGGATGGATTACTAGAGCTTGCGTGGCAGCTGGGCTCGGGACTGGGTTCATCACAGGGGTTCGATTGGCCAATGCATGATTTATCATGGGAATTTGGTTTGGCATGGCCACAGGACCCATATGATTCAGCGGGCCAGAGGCTGTTTGCCCAAGCTGGGTACTCACTTCGACAGCAGCAGCATAGGCTGCGGCTAAACTGGCTGGTACCGGGTTGGCCCTCCTTGCAAACATAGAGGTGAGCTTATCTAAGGCAGCATAGTAAATAGGTAGGGCAGCAGCCTGGTCTATAGCATAGGGAGCCTGCAGGCGACTGTAAGCTTTCTGGAATCTATTATTGAAGGTGCTGATCATCTCACCTTCCTCTCATCGAATCTCCACAAAAGAACGGTAAAGATCAGACGGGGAAGTGGGCATACGAAACCTATTCAGAAAAGTTGTCTTCAGATTTGGCCAGGAATTTATAGATGCTGCCGGGAGATTGGCAAACCAGTAGTAGGCTTCATCCTGCAACGAGTAGGGGAACAGTCGGCATATCACATCTTCATGCTGCACCTGTAACATGAACATATTAGCTTCAAAGATCTTAATGTGTTCATCTGCAGTCCTATCGGGGTCATGTACCCTGAACTTTGAGCAGAACTTGTCTGGGTTTTTGGGCATGTCATGGTAGTCATTGAACAGCAGAGGGGACTGGTTATTTCCTGCAAAGTAAGCCATGATAGGGGGATTATTGGGACCTGCAGCAGTATATCTGGGGGCTGACTGAGCTTGAGGGGCCCTGGGTATTCCTTGATCCCTTCTTATCCTTCTAAATTCTGTCAGAGATAGCAGTTCTTCTCCAGCTGAACTGGATCGAGTGTGTCTCTGTCTGGTCCCCAGACTTGCTGATCTTTAGTTTTCAGTCGCCCTCCTTCTAGCGCCAATTCTGCTGATGGTGTTTTTAGCACACAACAACGTAGGTGTGATTGCTGGTTTCACACCTCTCTTGAAAAGTATCTTACCCTAGGTAAGACTACTCCAAGGATAATACAGCTAGGTCTTAGCTTGCTTGGAATTTCTCAATGGTTATGTTCTAGCTGTACCTACAAGGGGTCTTACATGCAGTCTGTAAATCTTCAAGGTTGAGACAACAAATACACATAAACCCTATTATGATTTTCAGCTGATATACAAAGTGAGAGGCTGCTGAAACTTTCTAATCTAACAACTAAACAGTGGTGTTAAAGAAAATACAAAAGATTTAGGGTTTAGAAGGAATCCTAAGTGACATTCACAATGCAAGGGTTATCTTTAGTAGACAAATATTCCAGACTTCAAACCAGTTTTCTGAGTTACCAAACCGAAATAGGTGTTACAGTGCTGCAGAAAACGGTGCTATCTTCAATGGAAGTCGAAGGATTTTCAGACCACATTCATTCGTTAAATACCCAATAAATGGTGCAACTTAACTCATGAAATGAAGTTGAACTTCAGCACAGGTAATAAGCCCAGGCTAACTTTACATAGTTATTTACCATCAGCAAACAACCAAAAGTATGGACTTGGAACATTCATCAAATACTACAATAAACCATTAACATCATAAAAGCACAACTGATCTAACTATAGGAGAGCAAGAAGCAAACCATGAAGACCACAATGAATTGAAACAAGATGCAAATTCTCAGAAATGCTGCAGAAACTTGCTTTGTATTAATTCAAATGGCACAGAGTCAACAATTTGGCATCAAAATCTCCCTTGCAAAAAGTGGAAATGGCAGCCCTTTATATAGAAAGCAGCATACCCTAGCCTTCTAATGAACGGTGGAGATTAACTCAACACCGACGGCTCAGATTACATTAAGAAAGGCCCACATTAATTCCCGGATTACATTTTGTCTTTTATGAAAAAGACAGAAAAACAGCCCCAGATACATTGAATCTAGTCATTTCGACTAGCCAACCCAATACATTAGTGAAAATACTCATTTAGGAGGTAAGAAGAAGACAAAATAAATTACATGATGTCTAGATATATCAAATTTACAACAATGATAGGATTTGAATCAATAAAATATTCACATAATACTAAGATTCTTTATCCAAGTCGATACTGTCTCCACTGGATAACTTATTCCGATAGGCCAGCCATGCCTCAAGTGCTGGATTGATATCAGATGGGTCTGGATCTTTCAGGTGATGCATTCTGTAATCGAACACCTCTAGCTCCCGACTGAATCTGGTGTATATCCTTTCAAAATCTACCTCTGCTCTGCGGAATGCCTTGAATTCTGCTCTGAGATCACTTGCTTTATCTAGCCGTTCTTCTGTACTTAGCACTGTGTCTTCAAATAATATGACATGCAGTTTTCCTTTGCATTTTTTGACCTCGAAAGGAGCATAATCATCAAAAGATTCATCTCTACAGCTTCTCAAAGCATCGCTGATATCGTATACGATAGATCTCAGTTCTTCGTCAGCGGGTTTATATGCTTCCTTTGCTTGCTCAAAGGTCTCTTTCCTCAGAAGTAACTGCTGATACCATTCAATAGCCTTCGGGAGCCTATCTCCAGTCAAAATATTTTCTGTGACCAAGGTTTGAGCTGGCAACTCCCGGATACCCTTGATTCGCGGATACATGTGAGAATAGTATTCGTCGAATAAGTCACATTCATCACGCAAATCTTTCCACTTGTTAATCAATTCCACTGTATGTTGGTGGATCTGAGCAGAGGCACTTATGGCATCGCATCCCCCTTCAAACACACTCATCAACTAGTTCTCGACGCCTTGAGATTTTGATCTTACCTTGCTCAGCTTTGCCATTTCATCCGTAGATAGGAAGGTAGGCACAGTCCTTATATCACCCCCTGCATCTATTGGTTTCACCAAAAATTGAAGACACGCCCTGAGTTCCTCATTTTGGCGCTTTAATTCCTTCTTGGACATCTCGTCCTTATCCAACTGCTTCAAAATTGACGTAACTGATCCTTTAAAATCATCCACCCTTTGAGCACGGGTGGTTGGGCCTAAGTCAACTGCGGATATCACATAATCCTCCGCCCTGACTTGATCTCTTGTTACGTCAGCAGGAGGGACAGCTACCTCCGCAATCCTTGAGCCTGATTCGCTCTGGTAGATTCTTGATTGCACTTTCACCTTCTTTTGTTTCTGAGGCTTCTGAGCCTGCAATAGGATGGTGCTCAAATCAATTTTCATTACTTTGATTTGGGGTTCCGGATATACCATCCTATCTTGCAGCCATTCTAGAGCGGAAGATTTGTTCAATTCAGCATTCCCACCTTCATCTGATATAGTCAATTCTTTGGAGGGCTCCCGTTTGGGCTCAGGGCTCTTCTCCTTTTCTCCTTGGGCCAATTCCTTTAGGCCCTCGAGCACATTTTCCCGTGCTATTTCCAAAACTTCCTCTGTTGGGTCCTTGCTCAGTGGACTATCAGATATGTCAATTATTTCTATACCAACAGACGAGTCGAGGTGGTTCTTATCTTTTTTGCTGGTCAGTGCTCCCTCGGGCTCTGGTAATCCTAACTCCGCGCATACTTTCTCAATACCCTCCAACAAAGGTACTTCCAATGTCATCGCAGGCATTTGTGAAAGGGGGACAGCAGAAGAAATTGTGAAGGAAGGGGTACTAATTTGAGTCAAATTAGCGAAAGCGGGCAATGGTAAGGGAGAAGAAGGGGTAGGGTACATAATGGCGAGAGGGGGAGAAACAGGACTGCTGGAATCACCGGAGGAGATTGCCAGTGGGCAGGAAGTGGTAGTAATGCCAGAGGAAGGAGAAGCGGAAGGGGATGATTCCTGCACAATGACAGCTGAGGTGGTGGGAGAAGTAGATGAAACGGAAGAAGAAGGAGGGATAGAAGTAGAGAAGGTGGAAGCCAAAACAACTGTTCCTGTATCGGGTATAGGGGTCTGGGAGATCAAAGGAGTTGAATCATCTTTAGTAGTAACACGCTCCTTGCTCGCTGCTTCTGTTCTTACCTTCTTGGTCTTGGAGGCCTCCCCAGTGCTGCCCGGCACGTCCTTCCTCTTAGTAACTCTGGGCCTAGGAGGTGGATCCTTCTTCTGAGGGGATTTCACAGGAGGTTTTTTCACTTTTCGAGCCCTTGCTGCCAAAGGGGCATGTTCATCAATATCTGAATCTTTTTCCTTGATAGGCTATGTATCGTCTGTTCCCAGTACGGGCTCATCTTCTTCTCCCTCGGAATCCTTATCTGATTCAACTGCCGTATAGGTCAGTTGGACTCCTTGCCCCCTTAGGACACCCAATTGTGCTCTGACCCAGGCTTTACTCAATCTAACCGGCTCCTTCATGATCACATCCAAGGAGCTTTCTTCTGCATTTGCCCAATTGGGTAATGGGATGGGTAAATGGTATTGTGTTTCCCACGGGCCTCTAGCCATAATATTATCATCATCCTGCAATTGATCCGGTACTGCCATTACATGAAACTTCTTGATAAAATCCAAGGATAGCCTCGAGTGCGTCCTCTTCATGACATCGTAATCGTCAGTGCAGTTGGCCCAGAAATCTTCAATGTGATCTTTGTGAAACAACTTCTTGCTTACAAACTTCTCCATCACCTGATTCGGGTCAAAGTGAGCCCTAGCATTGTAATAATGCAAGTTCAGAAGCTGGAGCTCTTTATCTGAATACTCAGCTAAGGCGAGGGAAGGGCAAGCGTAGAGTCCTCAGCCAAACTTGATGGGAAATTGGACATTTGTTCGGCGCAGGTGCTTGAGTTTCTTGGCACACGGCACTAATTGCCTGGACAGTTCTAAGAGCACTGTCTTATCATCAGGATATCTTGGCAACCTATATGCCATTCCAGTGAAGCCTTGTACTCTGATGTATGTAAACTTCTCAAATTGTATATACCACCGGCCATACTGGATTATTTCATTCATAGCCTTGGCTGAAATCCTCAAGGCTGTGTTACCTTACAACTTCCTTTCTATGTACATGGTAAATGCATCGTTAACCTGTTTGAAGTGTATCAATGATTGTGACGAAGTTAACTGAGGATATCCTTCATATACCTTGACTTGTGTCTTTTCGTCATTCCCGATTTCTCCGATCCTAGATAATCCGTCGTAATGATTCATTCTTGCCAATGCATAGACGACGTAGGATGTCCATCTGAAATATTTCTTTTCACTGAAGTGGCTGAAAGCTTCATGCATGTTGTCGTTAAGGATCTGCGACCAGTGGAACTTGGTTCCTTTCAACACTTCCGAGATTATGACGAACATCCAATCTTCAAAAGTGGAAGCAGTAGGTAACCCATACACTCTGCTCAAAAAGGTTACTATATCTCCAATTTCATCGTGGAAGTCACTTCTATACAGCACTAATGGGAGCTTGACGAGAGCGGATTTCCTGCTCTTGACCCAATGATCATTTATGTTTTTTCTGCATCCCTCCACATCTTTGTTATATGCCTCCTTGGATGCTTGCTTGTCGGGCATAGTCATGGTTTTATGCCATGGGATATCCAGCATTTCTGCCAAAGCAGGCGGGGACAAATCAGCTAGGACTTCTCCACTAGCTGTCTAAATTTGCCTAGATACGATGTCGTATCTATCTGCACAACTTGCTATTAACTCTGCACACTAAACAGAGGTCGGGAAGGCAGCTGCTTGTCCAAGTCCACTGTCCTTTAGTCTCTTGGCTCGAGGAGTCGGAGTGGGCCCGATGATTCTAAGTCTGAAATCATCTAAGTCAATATTACCTAGATCAGTGTCTCCTACGTTACTCCATCCAGAGTGGATCTTGGTTTCCGGGGGTATCCCTTTGAACTCGTACTTCATGGCTTGAGCTCGTGCAGACATCTAACCTGCAAAACCAGACCTCATAAGCTTGATACCAAGTAAGTTCCTTGATATACTCTTAGGATTAGATAAATCAATCATAAGTCCATCATTCATTAAAAGCATGCATTTTGAAAGAAGACTAAGTTAACATTCACAGCGTATTGCATGCAAGGAGATATCAAATGTTGTAAAAAGATTCATCTAAACATCATCATTATAGCATTACGACCTTAATAACCTTACTTTGAACCATCCTTCCTAAAGAAATTTCAGCAAATTCGGTCATTTAGGGAGATTTGCGCTAAAATTGAGGTTGTCCGACCTTGGGCAGTAGAAGCGCTAAAACTGAGGCTGTCCGACCTCGGCGGGGAAATAAGGCAGGTCCGACCTCAAATGAGGGTTTGTTCAGTGCGTTCTGAAATTTGTGCTATTTTCATGGGTGTCTGACTTGCGCGAGATTTGGACGTCTCCGACCTCCAATGGTTTACAAGTCGGTCGGTGGATAAACTAGCGCAAAGCGATTGCTGGCATAACAGTGGTTCCCTTGCGCAGAATTCAGGTGAGTCCGACTTGCGCAGATTTCGACGGGGTCCGACTAAGTCGGACACAAGGTGTTTTAGCGCATGGTCGGATGAAGGAAAATGTAGCGCAGAATAGTTTGGTAAGTCTTTTCAGCGGGCCCTTCGAGCAGCACCGACTTTGCGGGGTTATAGATGTCATCCGACTTGGTCGGACACAGGGTATTGTAGCACAAAGTCAGACAAAGAAGATTGTAGTGCAAAGAGCTATTTTCAAGGCTGCGGGTATCTCGAGACCATCCGACCCGATTTGTAAACGCTATGTGAGTTGCGAGGGTCAGATAAGGTCATTTTTAGCGCAATTGGACGCTGGATTTTAGTGCTAGATCTAAGGGCATCCGACTATATTGAATAAAGGGTCTAAATTTGCCCAAGGCCTCCTGGTTTGTGGTCCTTTACAAGGATCTTAGTCTAGGGTTTTGAAACTGGAAGAGCCGACTCACCAAACCCTAACCTAGAACTATTACGTTCAACTTACAGACTCAACAGTCACTACGTAAACGGTGGAAACCCTAACAGTTTTCCTAAATTTGCTTCAAAACCCTAAAGAAACTCGAAATGCAAAGGGTCGGAACCCTACCTGTAAATGGCGGTGCAGATCCGACTTGTCGAGGGGTCGCGGGTTCGAGCTTGGGTGATGTCGGCTGTGAAAATCGGAGCTCCGGATACGCAGGTTTTGAAAACGCGGTTAAAATGAGTTAATTTTACCTAATTTCCCTATTTAAGCCGCACCAATCCGCCATTAATGCTCGGAAGTACGGACTGTCAGCGGGGATTTGTAGGCGTTCCGACTTGGCGGGAAAACTGGAGGTCTCCGACCTGGTCAATTGAGGGAGAAATCAGCGCGAAATTCGGAGGCCTCCGACTTGACCTGTTTGGCGGGGCTTTTGGACTCATCCGACCTGCGGGGTTCATTTGGGGGTCTGACCTAGTTGGTTATAATGCGAAGTCACTTGGAACGAAATTTAGCGCTAGGTCGGATAGACTGAAAATCGGCGCAAAGATCGGTTGAGTCCAGATTCAGCGCAAAGGTCGGTTGGGGCCAATTTCAGCGCAAAAGTCAATTGAGTGCAGTTTTAGCGCAACAAACTTAAATCAAGGACTCTAGAAGGGGAAACAACATCTTTCCTTTAGCAAGTTTGAAGTGATTTTCAAGGTAATCATTCTATCCAGGGCACATATACTTTAGACCGTACAACCACTTCCGAGAGAGAGAGATCAAAAAACCAAACGGCCCACTAGCCAAAACAAAAGAACAAAGGGGAGGGGCCCCCATGTTTAGAATGGGGCGTGTGTGCAAGGCACAACAAATCCCCAAAACAGCGGTGCAAGGCTCGAGACCAACCACCTTGTCTCCTCCTTTGCTTGCTGATGGATGTTTTTGGGCGCCGTTTTTGGTGCGACGTATCTGGTGAGATTTTGAGCCACTCATGTAATTAATGGCTGAGTACAAGTTCCTGCTATATATGTAGAACTCGTCATTCATTTGTTGTTGTTGGAAACTAGACAAAATTTGGTGGTGATAAGATACAACTTCATTGGTGGCTCTGTCTTGGCTATCTTGTGAGTTTATGAGTCTCATGTTGTATGTTTTTCTGCATAAATCTACTGATATCATGCTTATTTAAATGAGTAATGCTATATTGCATGTGTTATATTATCTATCTCCAAATTGAGTGTGTTCTTCTTTTGAATCTAAGCATCTAAGGGGCGTTTATGATTCTAGAATATAGGTTTATTGCGTTGAATGCTTGATTTCTTACTTCTGCTCAAGGAGTAGATTAAATGTTTCAGATCAGGTGTTGGGAAGAATATACTACAGTAAGGATGTTCGTAAGTAGAGATAACTGAATACTAAATTCTGGGAGGTATATGTAAGGTAGATACTCAAAACCCCCTTGATATCCAGTCTTTGGTGTATGTTTAAGCTGATCATTCACATGTGTATGTCTATTGACTCCAAGCCCTGAGATAGGAACCGATCCAGTCTTGTATCAAGATTACAACCAAGGTCCTAGTTTTGCATCCAAGTATCAAAAACAAACTCAAACTTCAAATACAAATCCTTAGGACATTTAGAAGTAGTTTTAGGACCAGAATCCTTTGTCTCACAATTGAACATAGGCCCAAAGCTAGCCCCTTTGCACTTATTTCATAGTTTTGGTCTACATAAAGGAGAATTTATCAGCTTTGTATCAACATCCCAGTCAATCTATAAGCATATCTCATGGGTGTTGAATAGGGAATACCCCCCTTGGTTCTATAGAGCTAGAAGAAGAAGAGATATCTATAGAGTCTATCTTCTGTACTATTGGCCCTTGGCCCGGATATCCTATTGATCAATGATGGCTACCTTGTAGGGATATCCAGGAATAAGCATCCAGTCTGGGAAAAAACCAACAGGGCCCTAGCTCCACATTGAAAGTCACTCTCCTACGTGCATCTAGAAGACCCTATCCATGAAGCAAGACGTAAAATCACAAGTATTCATATACAATGCAAGGCATTTACCTTCTTGCATACTAAACATAATCACAAGGGTCAACTCTAAAATCATTGCCCCAAAACTTCCCAGTCATACAAAAACAACAATCATAAAAAAAATACTTCCACTTTTACGAATACCAAGATCACCCTTGTTATCAAACACAATAACTTATTACAAGCTCAATACTAATAAACAATTCACAACATGCATGAAGGACTTTATAACCACATCATGATACATTTACAACATAGATTATACATCATCTCACATTATCATAAACTAGAATTCTTATATATAACAAGAGATATCATGCTCTGATAACTTCATTATCTCAAGACACCTATCAACACAATACATGAAATATAAACATCCTAGGCCTTTGCAATTAAACCTTGACAATTTACTCATAGACTCCCATTACAACCAATGAACCAACTTACACCAGTTTAACTTAAATTATGCAATTCCTCTCAACATAAACCAACTTACACCAGTTTAACTTAAATTATGCAATTCCTCTCAACATAAACCAACTTACACCAGTTTAACTTAAATTATGCAATTCCTCTCGAAATAAACCAATTTTATAAAAGCAATACTTATAAATCAAATTTCCAAATACCATGCTTATAAACTTAATTCCAAACCTTTTAATCACATTTCAACTTAACAATACTATTACAAAGAAATCGTAGTAAAAACAATATTAAATTCATCAACAATAATTAACAACCATGTCAACACTCATTTAATCATATTAAACAAAATATAGTAATGTAATTTTATATATATGTACTTTTATGTATCAATTAATAAGATAGCAGTCGTAATGTTTATGCAATTTTGGTTAGACTTTCACCTATACACTCCCCAGACAGCTTGGTAATATAATCTATTACTTTGAAATAATAATAATAATAATAATAATAAATAAATAAATAAATACCATAGATCATTGGATAGCAAATATATTTTTCATCTAGAGATAAGTAAATAAGTACTGATTATTTTACATTCTAAGCTACAAGATTAACTATTACTACAAGAATTGTCTATTCAGTGTAATAACTTCTTATAACAGTGTTTAGAGATTTTATTATCTGACAAATCTAATTTTTGAACATTTTATATGAGGCGATTCAATTGACTAATTTGAGACTCTAATATCCATTAACCATAAATATAAATTAATCCAGGCATTAATGTGTCTTAACTTATTCTTAAACCAAAAATGCATAAATAAAATGCAATCCTCATTACAGACATGAGATATGATAAGAATATAAATTATGATAAACACATGGCATGAATAATGAAGGGAATAGTGGATGAATTTATTTAGACACTGACAAGCTTGACTGCCTTAGCGGATTTGTTGAAGAGGCTTAAGAAACTTTCCAACAAATGTAATTGTGAAAGCATAGACATGCACACAAACTATTTGATAGACGTCTCAAAGAGATGTCATCACTTGGATTGAAATGGTTGTAGGATATGCACAGAATGTATTTGTAGGTTTAATAACAAAAGATGGCATAGGAATGTCTGTCACTAATTGATACATATCTCTGAATTTGCAAACTGGGTAATGCTAATTTTTGGATATGATTTTCATAGGTAAGAGCTAAATCTTATATAAAACTTTTAGAGAAACCCAGTTCAAAAATATAGAGTTATTAGTGATGCAACTAACTATTTTAAGAGAGACGAAACAGGTGAGAGGTAGACAGTCACAAAATATTCATATCTCCAAAATCACAAACTGGGTAGGGTTGATTTTCAGATATGATTTAGATAACTAGGTCATGCACCATATATAAATATTATCGGGGAACCTAGTTCATAAAAATAAAGTTATGGCTAACGTAACAAACTGGGTTTAGAATGTATAGAGGAGAATTCACAGAATAATATAAAGCTTGCATATTACAAATTCATTTCACTAAATCTAATGCAACAATAAACTAGTTTCATATCTCAGTCCATATTTGGAATATTACTTCTATCACATCTTCACAAAATTTTCCAGCTCGCATCCATTTTCCCCCAAGTCTTTTCTTCTGGAAGCTATGGTTTATGGTGCCAAAAGAAAAATGAAAACTTCCTAAGAGAGAGAGAGAGAGACAGAGAGAGATCATAAAAACATAAAACATATTCTCCTCTTTTAAATGCACGCTCCTTCCCCAAATTATATCTTCAGATTTCAAAATAAAGTTGAGCATGCATAACCACCCCCATTATTTCTTCCAGAAGATTCCCCTTATTAAAGACAATAAACTCTGCCTTTATTACTTCCTCTCAAAAAGCAATTTCTTTCTACTTACTAAAACTAGTCTCTTACTCAAAAGAAGCAATTATTTCTAAGATTCCCTCTATAATAGAAATAAATTCTACCTTTAATACTTTCTTACAACATGCTATTTTAAACAAACAATAATCTCCCTCTAATTTTATTTATTTTAGAATTTGCTATATATATAAGTTTTTATGACAACTCATAAATATTATAAATTTATTTTTATTGCCACTAACAAAACATTTACTTGTTTATAAAACATTTTCATTTTAATTTTATCAATTATATTACCATTTTAATAACACTTTATTTTTCCTTATTATAATTATTATTATTTATTGACCATAAAATACAATATAATATAATTTCCCATAAACTTGAATTTACATAAAAGCATCTATATTTATTTATTTATCAAAAGTGCATTCTTAACTTACTAATTTTATTTTAATAAAGTAATTAACCAAAACATTAATCAACCAATTACAACCTAAATAATCCAATGCTGAACAATCCCTGACAACCATGCATAATAGAAAAGCATAACCATGAAAACAGGGACTGACTATCATGCCCAAACCAACAACATTGACTGGGTGCAAAACTAGATACTTATCCTCTTCAAGGATGATGGCTAAGCTGGGGGACCATATGTTATCTCTATTCAACAGTTTCCATTGGTTTTAAGTCACACTCAGACCTATCAATTTAGGTCGAGTTGATGCCTGTACCTTCAACCTGCAGCACACAACACGATCTATGCACAAGTATAATAAATATAAAATGGTGACAGAGTGAAAGTGAATCACAACGTCGTCAGATGCTCACAAATGAGTGGTACAACATTGTCTCTTTTCACACCACACAATAATCAGATCATCCTATAATACAAAATTAGTCTCATAAAAATCAATTCTAACATATGACAATCATAGTAAGATCAACATCATATTCACCTAAATGTAAAACAATGTCAAAGCATATGAATTATCAATGTCGCAACAAGGATTATCAATAAAACATGCTAACTATCATATGAAACCACACATGAGGATAATCAAGAATGTCACCAACATGAATGTAGCATCTACCAACATCATATAATGTACAACATCAACTTTCTAACATACCCTAAATATTCCTATTATTTTACCTTCATCTTTATGCTCCTTAGTCAGACTATCTGCACATCCAAGATGAGAATGGAGGGGCACTACATTCCTCCTAATCATGTTCCTACCTTTAGATTGGTCTGCGTTAAGGAAATGAGATCGTGTTTGAAGATTATTCCTAGATAACGTAGTGTGTAACCAGTCTTAGCCGACTTGGTTAATTCTAGTAATTGCGGAGATCGCTTGAAGATTATGGAAGCATGTTGTGGCATGGAAGATCGTGTTTGAGTTCCAGCATAGGCATGGTGTGGTCCATATATATTTATACTATAATTCCTTAAAATAATTTGTATCAGGTCAAGACCTATTTTTTAAATGTTTGTAATACCAACCTTGGAGATTGTTCCAATGGTTGATGATTGTAATGCCAACCTTGATGATCATTCCAAGGTTGATGAAGTGTATAAATACTTGTAATTGAGTTGTGGAAAAGATGTGCTTATGCAAAAAGGGCAAGCAGATAAGGCAAAGCAGGGCAGAGCAAAGAAGAGGAATCATTGTACTTCAATGTATTAATCTTAGACATGAAGAAGATTGTGATTTTGGTATTGAGCCACCAGTAGGGTTTAATATCCCTTATTGTAATCTTTCTAGGTTTAGGGTTGAGGCAGTGAGCCTGCTAAACCTAGTTGTACTTCATGGCAGTGAACCAGTATGTTCTAGGCCCATGGAGTGACCAAGCCTGAACATCATTTTTCAAAGATTACAATATATTTTGAGAGATAATCCTCTCCATGGTTTTTCCCCACCTTGGGGTTTTCCATGTAAAATCTGGTGTCTCTTGTGGTTAATGTTGCATCTGTGTTTAAGTTTCTTATTTCATGTATTCTTTGTTTAATCATAATAAGTGCAGATAAGTGATTAATGTTTAAGTACATAAGTGTTTGAGTTTTTGAGACAACTAATTCACCCCCCTCTCAGTTGTCCAACACATTTCAACACATAGACCTTAAAAGAGAATCAAGGGTCATCCTAGGAGGCCTAAACAACACTTAACACATCATGAGGGAAACACAACACGAAGGCAAATGGTTAGAAATACTTACCTATATGGACACCCTAACTAAGGGTTGTCATCAAGCAAATCATAATCTTCTTCCTGCTCTTGAATGTTAGAGGAAAGTGGGACATAAGGTACCATAGCCCAACTCATATTCTCATGTTCAAGTTGTCCATTCTTAAGATCTTCTTTTGTTTTCATATTCAATATTAGGTGAGATGTTTTCTTGTTGAGATGTGTTTTGTTGGGCATAGGCTTATCGTCTCCTCCTCCTTTCTCTTGCTTATCTATTTCTTTTTGTCTTACCACTTATCTCTTGTAAGATAGTGTTTTTCTCTTCCATAGGTTTTTGTGTTTTAGAGGAGGACACACCAAGATCAAATCTCATTTATCTAGGTGGAATGTTTTGCTATTGATGACTACCTCCCAATCCTTGCAAGGATGATGGTGGAGGAACCTCAGCATAGGGTCTATTTCCTTTCAGTCTAAGATTCTCTTCAAATGTAGGTTGTTCATCTCTTGTTGTTTCTTGAATAGAAGGACCGGCCACTTGATGCAATAGTTTTGTTTTGTAGTTTCTATAGCTCAAGAAGTTAAAATCTATTCGTGGCTCTAGTTCCACTTCATATCTTTCCCAAAAGTAATCAAGGATAAAATGTCATCTTGTTATCAAAGGTTTATACTTATTGTGAGGGATAGTATGCACTTGTCTCTTCAAAGGAAATTTTACATAGTTATAAATTGTTGAAGGGATGACTTTCATAGCCTTTAACCATGGATGTCCTAATTTTATGTGAAAAAGGTCAGAAATGGGGACAAAATCAAACAATTGTTCTATAAATTTATCAAATATAGTAACCAATAAAGATATCTTCCCAAAAGTGTTTATAAAGGTTCCCTTATGTGTGTTAATCATGTCATATCGGAAGGGTCATAAAAGCCTTGCATCAATCTATGTGAATAGAGGAACTCTTCTATTGCTACATTAGTCATGCAATTAGGATCAATAAGGGTTCCATCCACATGATTTCCTATTATTTTCATAGTGATATAAAGAGGTCCTTCAGTGTCTCTAGTTGTTCTATCATGAGGTGTAAACACAATTTCATATTCGAGCACCTTTCTTTTCATGCAAGCTCTAGGAGGGAACCTATTGTTATTGTTGTGATTAGAATTTTGTGTATATGTTTTAAAATCAATATGAAATCATATTTTAAAATCTTTTCAAAAGTAATGGAAAAGACAAGTGCAAAACTATGTATGAAACTGACCTAAAATGCTTGATTTTTTTAACTTTTTTCAATACAAATAAGTGAAAGAAAAGGTGTTGTAAGTAAATTGATTAGGGGAAGAAAATAATATGTCTAATATTAGTCCAATAAAGCCCTAATATCCTTCACAACACACTTTTGAAGCAAATCTAAAATGATGACAAATCAAAACCTAGTGAAAATACACTAATATGCAAATTTTCAAAAAATTTCAATGCAAAGACCCAATAAAAAGGGTGTTGTAAAGAATTTTAGGAGGTTAAAAAGATAATGAGAGTAATATCCATCACCTAAAGCCATAAAATCTATCACAACATGCTTGGAGTGCAAATCTAAGTCAAACCCTAGGGAAAATATAGCGAAAATGTGCAATTTTTCACCAAATTTCAATGCAAAAACCTAATAAAAAGGGTGTTGTAAAGAATTTGAAGATGGGCAGAAGATAAGAACCCTGATAAAAGCCAACTAGTGCAGAAAAATCCTTTACAAAACATCTATGGTGCAAATCTAGAGAGACGATGAGGCCAAAATCTAGTGAAAAAGCAAGGTTTTTAAACCTTAGGCATGAAATTTTGCAGGAAAACCACTATGCTATAACACTATAGTTAGAAATCATTCTTAATGAGTGATTTAAAATGGTAGTAAAATCTGAAACAAGATTTTAACTACAAACCCTAGCTAATACAAAACTAGGTTATATGGAAAAATGCACAATTTCAATCAATTTCTTTATCACTTTCTTAACCTAATTGGGTAAAGATTAGATAGTCAAGACTCATAATTATTGCATTATATCATATGTTTCAATTGTGGTGTTGTAATCAAATCATTGATGAGGATCTTAGTTTGGTCTATTAGATGATGATTTGAGAGTGAATGTCAATGTGAGACTATTATGTTATAGTGGTGTCAAGTGTCTGTCATTAGGAAAGTTGATTCCAAAGGCCAAGAGGGGTAGTCATGTGTATGAATCTTGTGATTATGTAATCTTGCTTATGGTTGAATATGTATTGGTTATATGTAATGTTGACTCCCCTCTGTTTATGAATTCATGGGTTTATGATGACTATGCAAGATGGATAATGCCTTGCTCAGTGTACCTATTCGTGTGGTTATGATAATTATGCAAGATGGGTAATTCCTTTCTCTATGTGATGTGAAATGTTGTATATTTTGTGTTGTAAATGCATCATGATGAGAAATGTGATAGTTCATGCTTGGATTATGTTATGGGCTTTGAGAATCTAGATGTAGTGAAGGGGAGTGGTTTCCAATGTGGGGCTAGTGTCCAAAGTGGCTAGCTAGGGTAATCCATTGGGAGTTTTGTAATCAAGTGATAACCTAATAATAAATATAGGGGTTGGGTAGTTTTCACACTAATTAAGATAATTGGATTCCTCAGCCATGCCTATAGTGCTCATTTACGCTAAGGATGGGATGAGAAGGCCTAGTTGACAAGATTAACTTTCTTGTCCTCATGAAAGGAATGTTGGTTTTGCATGTGTCACCCTATGGGGCTGATGTCTAGTAAGAGACTACCAAGGTAGCCATAGATGGGGGCCGGCACCTAGCGAGAGACTATCAGGGTAACCCATGGATGGGGGACAACGTCTAACTAGAGACTGTCAGGGTAACCCATGTTAGGACCATGCGATGACACTCATCCCTATTATAGTCTAGAATTCTCTAGTTGTGTTCTCCCCTTTGTTTTTGTGAATGCCTCTGGAAGTAATGTTTGAGTTACTTGTGATGTCCTTATTAACTGGTGTTGTTTTGGAGTCATGTGTAGTCCTTGCACCTATTAGTCTATTGTCTTTTTGACTATTAGAGGAAGTGGTGACTCTGTTGTGAATGTCATGTGTACTTGTATGTTGGAGTCATGTTAGCCTTTTGTGTTGTGTTCCTGTATTCTTAACTATTTCATGTAGTGGGACCTTATGTTATCTCCTAGCATGGGGGTGGACCTTAGGGTTCCACATGGTCGAGTGGATGTGCTTTATCTCCATTTGTTTTCCCTTGCCGTTGTTCATGTACGAGAAAGATGTATCTCGTGTGATAGATTCTAGATCTTTTACTAGTTTGAGGAGACAATTATTTATGTTCATGTACTAGTCTTGTGTATCAGTTGAATCAGGTATTGTAATTTTAATGTATGTATTCCAATGTAATCAGGAAAGTGATAGTGTGAATAATTAAATGATGTACCCTCATGTAAGGGAAAATTGTATATTTAGTTGATCTTGATGATTATTTATCTGATGTTATGGAAATGTATGGGTTTATCCATTTGATGTAATAGATTTAGAATGAATTGTTGTTGTTAGTTAAATCATGATGTATGTGAGATCATGTTAATAGTTCTCTTAGTAATGCAATCATGGAATCTTAGAGGATATTGCTCAGTTTAATGATATGTATAGATATGTTTAACATTACTTGATTCATTTTTAAAAAAATTGTCATGTTTATTTAGTATAATTGTGTTGTTCTCTAGAGTTCCATGGTGGGGTGTTACATATTTTTATGAACTTAAATATTTTATTTATGAATGTATTTTTATGTAATTAAATGTTCAAATGTATTATGTACAATGTATTATTTTAAACCATGTAAATTTATGTATTTCCAAGTTTGATATGTATAAATATTGTGCATTTAATATATAAATTTTCAAGTCCTTATATATGGATTAATTACTATAATATAAGTTTTTGTTAGAACAAGTATTACAAAATGAACCCCACCCCAAATCTCCCCACCCCTTTGACCTAATGAGGCTCAGTATCAAGCAACCAGAAATGACAACATAAATGTATTACAAGGATATATTAATTTTATTTAAAATGAATTGCATATGCCCCCACATGTACAGTTTGCATCTTCAATGCAAACCATTATTGATTATGTCAAATTGATTGATGTACATTTGGAGGGAGAGGAGGAAATTCTATGCAGATGGATTGTCATATAGATAGATCCTTGATGTACATATTTTTTAACATACTATAGCCCCATAGTTTATTGACCCCTCAATAAACCAAGCCATAGCTGCAAATAAAAAATAATTTCAATTAAATGGTGTACACATCCTTAAATAGTAGTAGACTTTTGAGAGCAATGATGGATCTACCACATGCCAATTTTGAGGTGCCTTTATAGTTTTTGAGAAAATTATGGCTATGTTTGAAATGTGTTTAAAAGCTAGTTATTTTTTACATCATATCATTCTAGGGTGTGGGTGGCAGCATGCCACAACATATGCTAGGGAAACATGTTGACCCAAATCAACACATGACCCCTTTACCCATTGTTGTTCCTTCTTCATTTTCTATTCCTATACCCATACACTAGAAATAAGTGATCTCAACATTGGGGCTTTGAGCATGCTCTCAGCAAAAATAACTAACCAAACTACTCCCTTGGTAGTTGAAGTTAGTGCTAGAGAGCCTAGAGGAAATAGTGTTGGTCTTAGAACCTCACACACATTGACACCATTGTGGTCTATGCCCTATTTTTGTCAAAATTGCATCAACCATGTTTCGGTCATGTCTGTACATCCACTACGGGGGCTACAACAGAGGAGGAGTCTTTCTTAGCTACACTATTCACTCCTATAGAGGTATGCCAAATTATATGTAGATGCTAATGCACATATTATATTTAATATATATATATATATATATATATATTTTTAAATACCAATTATCAATTTATTTAATATTTTTATATATTGTGCTATTTGGTGTAGATGATTGGCTTAGCCACCACATCTTAGTTAGCCCTTGTCTAATGGCCATATAGCTTAGTAAACCTTATATGGTTTACTAATAAATTGTTCTTAACCATATAGCTTGTTCATTAAATATGTTTAATTTGTTTCTTAAAATGAGATACATTGTCATATATAACAATTTGAAAATGTGATTCAATTTTATAGTAGCTGGGAGGTATCGACACTTCCATGTCAAACCAACTAGAAGACCTATGGTGACTGGTCCCCGAACATCATCTTCTATGCCTGAGTCATACCTGGTGTGTGGCTTAAAATTATATTTTTACATTAAATTCACTTGAAGTATAATTTTGTAATTTTAAATTAGTCAAGTTGAAGAAATATACATGTACATAGATGCAAGATGAAAGCATTATTGGGTTAGGCTCCACAATTCCTACCATTGATGAGCCTATAGAAATTCATGAGTCATCTATTGCATTTCAAGTCATACTAGTTAAATCCTATGCAATTTCTAGGTCTTTTATCATGTATGCATTTTGTAAATACTCTGGCCTAATTCATGTTTTATTTAAATATAGGATTTGGCAACTGAGACTTTTTGTACAAAATTGATAACTATAGCAAGACAACAGGAGGCAGGAGATGATGAGTACCATGGGGTACGCATAGACACTTGAGTCTAGATTTAAAAATTTAATTTCATGGTTTTGTTTTAAATATCTGATTTAAATAATATGCATGCAATTTTGACATTAATTGACAACATGATGCACCATCTATGTACATAGAAGCAACAGGGATCTTGAAATTGATGATGATAAAACTTGGGGTGTAATGTTGCATTTATTTCATCCAAACTATGAGTATTTGAATATTTATTTCATGGATTATGACTATTTTAGTATTGATTTCATTGACTATGACTATTTTAGTATTTTTTCATGGATTGTGATTATTTCAGTATTTATCTCATTAACTATTTCAATATCTATTTCACAGACAATTTTAGTATTTATTGAATCATGGACTATCCATGTATATGAACTTTTATTTCATAGACTATTTACTTAAAATCATAAAACTAATTGTAAAATTAGAAGTCCTAATTCTAATTCTAAGAGGAAAATACAATTACATGTCCTAATTGAAAGTCCTAATTCTAATGTGGCAATCAAACTTATAATTAAATATTGAAGTCCTAATTCTAATTATAAGTTATTATTACAATTTCATGTCGTAATTGCAAGTCCTAATTCTAATGTGATAGTGAAAATTATAATTAAACATTAAATTCCTAATTACAAGTCTTAATAACAATTCTAAGATGAAATCAAAATTTTGTGTCCTATCTGCAAGTCTTAATTACAATTAATAATTTCATGTCTTAATTAAATCCCTAATTTAATGTCCTAATTGTAAATCTTAATTACAAGTACAAGTCTTAATTAATTGTGATAAGGAAAAAGTTACATGAAAAAATTACTTGTTTCGTATACTTGTATAGTGAATTAAAAGTATGAGTTTGAAATAGAAAAATAGTGAAATGGTGAATTATGACATAAATACTTGAATGTGAAAAGTTCTAGAGTAAAAATGATATTGCTTAATACTTGGTAGGTAAGTGGGTTGTCCTATCATAGGAATGTTGTTTATAAGGAATGTCTCTTTAAGTGTCCAAATAACCTTCCTATGTGTTTCATCAACACTTCACAATCCATGACATCTTTCCCCAATGAAATTTCTCTCTTCGTAAAATCATGAGTATACTCTTGAACACTCTAGTGCAACTATGTAACCCTTTCTTCTTCATCACAAATAAGATAGAATCTCTTCTTGATTAACCCTTTAAACTATTCCCATTTAGAGATAGGCAATACCTTTTAGTGTTACAAAGAATGATCATAGGTTTCATACAATGTGAGAGCATACCTAAGTAGCTTAAGTCTTGCAAAAGCAATTTGTTGATACATAGAGACAATTTATTAAGACTATACTATACTCTCATCTATGAAATCCACTGATCTAACTCCTCAACACTTAACTCTCCATCAAAAAGTTGAATATGAAATTTGGATTTAAATTTGAAGAAGCCTCTATGAGGTGTTTCCCCACACTCTTATTTGGTTTTCTCAAGTACTCTTTCTTCCTCATGTGGCTTGGAGATACCAATTTAATCTATCATTTCAAGTAGAATTCTCTTCAACCTATCAATTTTACCTTAAATGATGAAAATACTTTTAAAATCATCCCACAACTTCTTGAATCTAGCTTCTCCATCATCTTATTCTCTTTCCATTAACGTAGCTAATTGTGTTCATTCTCTAGTTAGAATAATAGGTTGAAAAGGGACTAAATTATCACTTCCATATGACCTATTAGATGAGATAATAAATCAAAATAATCTTGGATATTGACAACCAAGCTCTAATGCAAACTGATCTATAAAAGTATTTTCCACAATTTTAGGTAAATTTTCCATTTTTTTCCAAGGAAAAAGGTACAAAAGCACCAGAACTTATATAATAAATATATAAAAAGATTTACAATGTCTAATTACAAAAAAGCCCCTTTGAAGACAACTGGGCAAGATAGGCTCAATAGCCCAAAAATTAGAACACCCCTTCAAATTTTCCACTTTTAATAGGAGGTGAATTCATAAAAGCTATGGTTGAAACAATTTTTCAATTTGTAAAAACACAAGATTGTCATTTTAAATTTTTTTGATAAGTTGGAACACCTACACCTCTAATCTAAGTCATCTCTACAATGTTCCAAACCACCACAAACATGATTTTTACAAAAGCATATACTACTCACTAATAAAAAAAACCACAAACAAAGGTCTTTCTTCTCCCATGGCTTAGGAACTTTATTCGTTATATGTTCAATGAAATAGTTTATGTCTACTATTATCACACCTATATCTAAATGGATATGTACAAGAGATGAATGAATTTGGATTGGAGAGCATGAAAATGCAATAATATGGAAATGTTTCTGATTTCTTAATAATTTTGTTTTCTTTTATCTAAACTATATTTCTAAATCAAATTTATTAGAGGGGAACTAGTTCGTGTCAATATGGTTCATCCTTGAGTTCTTCCACACTTTAGAATAGAGAAAATTTATTTATACTTATAAATATTTGAAGTTGCAATTAACCACAAATTAATTTATTTTTACAAATTTAAATTTCGAGATGGTTTGATCTAGCACTTCATACCATAAAACATGAGCCAACTTTTTAAAAATCCATGAGAATGAGCTTGGTGGTATTATCAAAGTTGTACTTGGTGAATCTTCCTAGATCACAAGGAATACTACTAATTCTATTATATAACATGATATGCAATTTTACTTTCATTACAAATTAGAGGTCTTCAACTCCAACCATCACCATCACCACCATCCTTACTAACTCACAACTTTGTTCATTTAAAAAAAAAGTTGTAGAGTAAATAAATTGCTTAAAGTTCTAATTTTATCTCGTACTTGCAAGTCTCAATTAAAGTCCTAATTTCATGTCTTAATTAAAGTCCTAATTTCATCTCCTAATTGCAAGTCTTAAATAAAATCCTAATTTTATGTTTTAATTAAAGTCCTAATTTCATGTCCTTGAACAAGTTAATTAAGAAAGAAATTTATGAATGGGCAAAAAAAAAAATGTTATCAAAGAACCACCAATACTAGTATAACATTCTAGAAGTAAGAAAATTACAATTATATGAGTCATAGTTCTAAGTCAATGAGTCCTAATTCTAAATTTTGGACTCCTAGATTATATTAAATTATGGAATATAAATTTCCATGATTTGAAGTAATGTCATTATACATAGAATTTACAAGTAGTGACAATCGTGTCATCTAGTTGTAGGAGACTAGAAACAGTAATGATAAAAAGTATAATAAACAAGTAAGTATGAGTACAATTAGTGCAAGTAAATAAATTAAATATAAATACATGAGTCCTAACTATAAGTAGGTGAGAAAATTATAATAAATCAAGTTGGAAAATTATAATAGAAATTCCTTACATTCAAGTGATGTGTAGCATATAAAAATCCAATATGAATGCCACACATTAAATGCACCAATAGTGACAATCATGCCAACTAGTTGTACGAGACTTGAAATAAAAATGATAAAAAGTATAATGAACATAGTGTTGCAAGTATGAGCCTAACCAGTGTTGTCATTGATGTCAACATACTCCTGTTGTATTAATGATAAGTATTGGATGAGCTGTGTGCTGAGGATATTGAGAAAATTAGTCTCAATCAGGAACAGTGAAGAATAGCGATGGCAATAAGGTAAAAGTCCAAGATAGGATGAGAATTAGAGGATGCAGATTAAAGGGTTTTAGATATGTGTCTTAAGGTGATCCAGTAGAGATTTCAGAGGTCCACATGAAGATCTGAAGAAGGTGTGGCTGCTCAAGTAAAATCGGTTTCGGTAGGTGTTTAGAGGTGACAGAGTGATACAAACAAGTCTGGTGAGATCCAAAAATATATTATCCTATCCTACGGATTTGAGGTAATATTGAGGAAGTCTTTGTGAAGTGTCAACATGATTAGTTCATGATTTGAAGGTCCGCAAGCATCTATTCCTTTGTGACAGTGATGATAGACTGTGTTCTTGAGGTTCCGGATGAAGGAGAGAAGGATTTCAGTAAGCAAATGAAGTGTGGATGTTCTTGGTGATTCAGGCAAGCTTGTGGAGGTCTTTGGATCATGTCCAGTTCATGTTGGTGGTCCGCATTGGAGTTGAAGCTTGCAATTGAGGAATAACTTCTGGATGATGGTGTTCTTTCTGAGACTAGCCGATCGGATGAGTTACAAATCCTGCAGATGTTCTTGTTGATGTTTGCCGACCTAGATGATCATTCCTAAGTTGATGTCTTGTACAAATAAGGGATTACGAAGTCATTTCAAAGTTGTCCTTCTTGAGATGAGTGTGTGGTAGTGAGGAGGAAAGTAAAAGGCAGAGCAGAAGTATTGGGCTTAAATGGAACCGATTCAAGCATGGTGAAGATGTTATTTTCCAGTTCAAGTAGGTGATACTTATTTCTTTGGAGACAGTGTGTCTCTTGTAGGTAGTGAGCCTCTTGTGAGCAATGTGCTCAGGTAGTGAGCCCTAATTGACATGTGACATTTTGTTCTTTCTATTCTTCTAATAGAGAATACAATCTTGGGTTAATCACCCCATGGTTTTTCCCTTAATCAAGTTTTCCACATCAAAATCTTGGTGTCTCATGTGTTGATGTGTTTCTACTCTTGATTTGTTGCATTGTGCTTTCATGATTAATTTACTATTATGTTGCTAAATAACAATGTGGAGTTAAGTGTTTAAATTGGAAGAAAGTTTTGTACAACTAATTCACCCCCCCTCTTAGTTGTCTACCCTAAATCTAACAATTGGTATTAAAGCCAAGTTCCTCTAAAAGGAGCTTAATCGCTTGAGGAGATCTAGGATGTCGTCTTACAAGGATAGTCCAAAGTTTGATGGAACCAATTTTAATCTTTGGAAAGGTCGCATGAAATGTCACTTGCAATGTATGGGAATGGCATACTAGACCATGGCTACAACACAATATACACCTCCACAGGGTGGTCCGAAAACCCACAATGAAATCACAGATATTGAAAACAATATGTGGACTATAGAGGCTCTTCTAAGTGCATTATCTAATTCAGAGCTCTCAAAAGTTATTGACCTACCAACTGCTTTTGAGATTTGGAAAAAACTAAAACTTTTGCATGAAGGAGACAAGTATGTTAAATGTGCAAGGTTACAGAGTCTGAAAGGGAAATTTGAAAATCTGAAGATGAGAGATGATGAAAATATTACTACTTTTATGCCAAGAGTAAATGAGATTGTTTGTGGAATTAGAAATGTTGGTGGAGTCCTGGATGAAAATAAGATTGTTGGCAAAATTCTTAGATCCCTACCTGCTTCTTACAAAATCAAGGCTGCTGCCATTGAAGAATTCAGAGCCCATACAACTGTCACAAGAGATCAATTGGCTAGCAAATTGGCTGCATTTGAAATGACCGAGTTTGGAGATGGCCCCCCCAAGACTGAATCTGCATTCAAAGCTAGTGCCTCTATAAAAGCTAAACAAAGGTTCGATCTGGGAGAGAACTCATCAAGGAAACTCTCATGGTATGAAAAAGCAAGAAAAGACCTAGAAGATTAAGCAAAAACTGCTCAACTTAAAGCCCTTATTGGAAAAAGAATGCCAAGAGGATCCAGTAAGTATGAAGGAAAATTGCTTTTTAAGTGTTTTAACTGCAATAAGATTGGTCATTTTGCCTCAAGGTGTCCGGAATGATTTTCAAGGCCAAAACCTGACAAATCAAGGTTCCAAAAGAATTGTTACTATGTTCATGAAGGAGATGATGAATCAGAGATAGGAGACAAATCTGGAAGTGATTGGGTGTTCATTGCCATCAAGGAAGAAGACCCAATGCCCTCTGAATCTATCAATCATAAAGTTGTAGAAAGAGCTTTGGCTGCCCAAGTTGAAGAAAAGGATGATTGGGTCATTGACAGTGGATGCTCTCACCGTATGATAGGTGATAAAAGTAAGTTCATAGATTTGGAAAGGTATGAAGGAGGAGTGGTAAAGTTTGGTGATAATTCTACTGGTAGAATCAAAGGAAGAGGAACTATTTCTTTTGATGGAAGGAACAAAACCAGTAATGTGCTATATGTTGAAGGACTAAAGCACAATCTTCTCAGTGTTGGTTAGTTGGTAGACAAAGGCTATGATCTCTGATTCAAGAATGGAAAATGTAAGATCTTTGAAAGTGTCAAAATAGAGATTGCATCTGATACTCAAACTAAAGGTAATATCTTCCACTTGGCTGGTACTGGTAAAAGTTGCTTAGTTGTTCAAGTTGATCAGAGTTGGTTATGGCACAGGAGGATGTGTCATGTGAATTTTGATAATATCATCAAGATAAGCAATACTCAGGCTGTAAGAGATCTTCCTAAATTGGTGAAACCTACTAATAGCTTGTGCAAAGAATATCAATGAGGTAAGCTAAGCAGAGTCACTTTCAAAAGTAAGGAACTATCTTCTACCAGATTATTGGACTTAGTTCATACTGATCTTTATGGTCTGGCAAGAATCAGAAGTGTGCAAGGTGATAGATACTTCATGTTATTAATTGATGACTATTCTCAGATGATGTGGGTAACTTTTCTGAAAGAGAAGTCAAAGGCTCTTGAGAAATTCAAAACTTTTAAGGCTATGGTAGAGAATGAAACCAAATTAAAATTGAAATGTCTAAGGTCTGATAGAGGTGGAGAATTCACATCCGGTGAGTTCATAGAGTTCTATGAGAAACATGGAATAAAGAGATAGTTCTCTACTCCTAGGACTCCACAGCAAAATGGAGTAGTGGAAAGAAAGAACCAGACCATCCAGGAAGCATCTAGGACCATGATGATGGAAGCAAATGTTCCTTAGATCTATTGGAGAGAAGTTGTTAGCACTATAGTCTATACTCTCAATCGAGTTCAAATCAAAAGCAATACCGGTAAGACTCCTTATGAACTTTGCTTTGGTATCACTCCTACTGTGAGGTATTTTAGAGTTTTTGGTTGCAAATGTTACATTAAAAGAGAGGAAGATCTAGGAAAGTTTGATGCTAGAAGTGAGGAAGGAATATTCTTGGGTTACTCTACTCAAAGCAAAGCATACCGGTGTTATAACAAGAGACTAAGAAAGATAATAGAAAGCACAAATGTGAAGGTTGTTGAGGGAATTGAAAAACCCTCAAGGTTTTATGAATATGATGAAGATAATCAGAATGGTGTCCTAATTCAAGGAGCCCAAGCCTCCTCTGTAAGTCAAATTCAAACTAATCTGATAAATCATGAAGAAGAGATGAGTTTCAATGAGCCTGATCAAGAATCAGAAGTGCAAGAAATTCCCAAAGTTCCCAAGTATGTAAGACTGAACCACTCTGAAGATCAAATCATAGGGGATAAAAGCAAAGGAGTACAAACAAGAAGGAGAATTGCTCAAGATTCAGAAGTGTATTGTTTGATTTCAAAGATTAAACCTAAGATAGTGAATGAAGCTTGCAATGATGAAAACTGGACTAAAGTAATGGAGGAAGAGCTGATGCAAATTGAGAAAAATCACACTTGGGATCTTGTTCCTAGACCTAGAAACAAGAATGTGATTGGAACCAAATGGGTCTTCCAGAACAAACTAAATGAAGTTGGTGAAGTAATCAGAAATAAAGTCAGATTGGTCTGCAAGGGTTACTCTCAAATTGAAGGAGTTGATTTTGAAGAGACTTTTGCTCCAGTGGCAAGAATTGAAGCAGTCAGATTATTTCATGCCTTTTCTACCTTCAAAGATTTCAAGGTATATCAAATGGATGTTTAAGTCTACCTTCTTGAATGGTGATTGGGAAGAAGAAGTGTACATTAAGCAACCAGATGGATTTCAATTGGCTGATCATGGTGATATGGTCTGTAAGTTGAAGAAAGCACTGTATGGACTAAAGCAAGCCCCAAGAGCCTGGTATGAAAGATTAGATAAGCATCTTTTGAAGATTGGTTTCAACAAAGGTATTGCTGACAGTAATTTGTATTTCAAAATTGATCATGAAAACATCTTGATTGTTGAAGTGTTTGTTGATGATATCATTTTTGGAGGAAGAGATAGTATGTGTAAAACTTTTGCAAATCAAATACAAAGTGAGTTTGAGATGTCCATGCTTGGTGAAATGAATTTCTTCTTGGGTCTACAAATCACTCAAACAAAGAAAGGAATCTTCATTTCTCAGACCAAATATGTGAAAGAATTGTTGAAGAAATTTGGGATGGAAGATTCAAAACCAATGAATACTCCCATGGCAACTAGATGTAAATTGAGCAAAGATGATGATTCTCCTAAGGTTGATTAGACAAAGTATAGGTCAATGATTGGAGGACTATTGTATCTCACTCAATCTAGACTAGACATTATGTAGGTTGTTGGTCTTGTTGCTAGATTCCAGGTTGATCCTAGAGAATCTCATGTCATGGCAATCAAGAGGATTTTTAGATGTCTAAAAGGGATAGTTGAGTATGGTTTGTGGTATCCTAGAGATCATGATTTCTCTCTTCATGCATATACAGATGCAGATTGGGCAGGAGATGTGGATGACCGGAAGAGTACCAGTGGTGGAGCATTCTTTTTGGGGAAAAGATTGGTTTCTTGGCTAAGCAAGAAACAAGATGCAATATCTCAATCTACAACTAAAGTAGAATATATTGCAGCAGTAGGTAGTTGCACTCAAGTTTTGTGGATGAAGCAGATGCTAAGAGATATTAAAGTGGAGTATGAGGAACCTATCACAATCTTCTATGATAATTCAAGTGCAATAAACATATCTAAGAATCCGGTGTTGCATTCAAAGACTAAACATATATCCATCAAGTTTTCACTTTTTGAGAGAGCAAGTGAACAAGAATGAAGTCAGATTGGAGTTTGTGCCTTCCAAGGATCAGATTGCAGACATCTTTACTAAACCTCTACCTAAGGACTCTTTTGAGTATCTTAGGGAGAAGTTAGGGGTTATTTCCCCTCCAGTGATGAACTAAGGTGCACTGATGTGCATCAGTCCGGTGGATATCACAGTCACATCTTGTAGTCTGGATTAATGATGGGAAGCTACTACTCAGGGGGAGCAGTAGCTATGATTCTAAAGTGGTGGAATTACAAGTATGTGCCCTTTTCCATTAACGTCAAAGGGGGAGAGAAAACATGTGAAAAACAAGTAGTTGATGATCAAAGGGGGAGCAGTAAAGGGAGAAAAGACATGTGAATGGTTGTTGCTGATAGGGGGAGTTGTGACAGTGAGGAAAAGTTCTTGTCTTGATGGTTAAAAACAATTTTCACATCATATGTTGCCATCAATGACAAAGGGGGAGATTGTTGCAAGTATGGGCCTAACTAGTGTTGTCATTGATGTCAACATACTCCTATTGCATTAATGATAAGGATTGGATGATCTATGTGCTGAGGATATTGAGAAAATTACTCTCAATCAGGAACAGTGAAGAACAATGATGACAATAAGGTAAAAGTCCAAGATAGGATGAGGATCAAAGGATGTGGATTAAAGGGTTTGTAGATATGTGTCTTAAGGTGATCCAGTAGAGATTTAAGAGGTCTACATGAAGATCTAAAGAAGGTGTGGCCGCTCAAGTAAAACTGGTTCTGGTAGGTGTTCAGAGGTGACAGAGTGATACAAATAGGTCCGGTGAGATCCGGAAATACATTATCCTATTTTGTAGATTTGAGGTAATGTTGAGGAAGTCTTTGTGAAGTGTAACATGATTAGTTCATGATTTGAAGGTCCGCAAGCATCTATTCCTTTGTGACAATGATGACATACTATGTTCTTGAGGTTCCAGATGAAGGAGAGAAGGATTTCAATAAGCAGATGAAGTGTGGATGTTCTTGGTGATTCAGGCAAGCTTGTGGAGGTCTTTGGATCGTGTCTAGTTTGTGTTGGTGGTCCACATTAGAGTTGAAGCTCGTAATTGAGGAATAACTTCAGGATTGTTGTGATGTTCACAACACGCCCCATTTTGCCCCTTAGCAAAACGAGGACCCCTGCTGTCACTTTGCTTTTTGCTTCTGCTTGTGTTTTTCTGCTTTCTGGCAGTTTGGTAAAAATGAGTCAGGTGCATCATCATCATGAAGGTCAGGATGAGGTAGGTCATCATCATGAGGTCAGTTTGTCAAAGTTCATATTTTGTTTTTGTGACCTCATATTTAGAAAGAGCTTGAAATTCCATGCAGGTTTCCCTTTTACATCACTTGAAAATTCGTCCATATGTGGAAGTTATGCACAGTCAAAGTTTTGGTCAAACCTGATATTCGCAAGAGGGTCATCATATTTTTATCCTCAGTCATGTTGTCAAGATCATCATGATCTTGATCTATCACCCAATAAAAATCATGCAGTCCCAATATCCGGACGTCAATTTTGGGTGATAGTGTGTTTTACCCGTCAAATGACCTTATGCGCATCATGAGCATCATGTTTTGAGTGTAACCCGATATTTCATAACAACGAGCATCATGATATTTTTACATCACCTGATATTATAATATCATGTTGATATTATAATATCACCCTGCTTAGAAAATCCACCATCTGCATATTTGCGTGCGCATGTCAAAATCCTGATGATCATCATCATCCTGATCTTTCAAGGGAGGGTCATATTTACTGATATTTGCCAATATGATGATGACATCATCATATCCTCCTGATCTCCTTTTGCATGATCATGATGATCACCCTATCTTTTAAGGGAGGGTGATATTCCATTCCTCAACAGCATGATCATATTTTAAATATCACCCTAGCGCTAACCTGATGATGACCTCAACTCATCCTCATGCTCCGAAGACGGAATATGATGATTACGTCATCATGATATTCGATGAGGAGGATCATCATATTTTTTATCCAGTCATGTTGTCAAAGATCATCATGATCCTATTTGTCTACCCGATATTTCGTAATGTCCTCCTGCCGAGAAATATGACCTTTTGCAAATATCCTAATGACGTCATCCCGATCTGATAAACGAAGAAGCAAATATTAGGACGACATCATCATCACATTTCCCTTCGGTAGGATATTTTCCAAAACATGATCCGGTTCGCGAATATGATGATGACGTCATATTCTAAGTTCAACAAAAGCCCCAGATATCCTGATGATCATCATCATCCTGATCTTTCGAGAGGGTTACCTTGACCGCAAAGGGGTCATATTACATTCACCACCTGATCATGCTCCTTAGGTGACCCGATATTGCATTTATCCCCTGATCTTAACTAAACATGACGGTGACGTCATCATTTGCATTTTAATGAAGCCCGGATATGACGATGACGTCACCATCATATTCCTTTCCTCAGCAGCAAGATCATATTTCATATCCTCCTATTTTCCTTCGACATGATGATGATGATGATTGTCATTCTTTTCCCCAATATACAGAAGCGAAACATCCTGATGACGTCATCTGGACCTTCGGAAGGAAGAGCATCATATTTCCAAAATATCATGCAGACGAAAGTTTTAAGTCTTGCTATCGGCAGTATGTGAAATTGTCACGCCGATGGGCGGGAATGTACATAGCGGTGGAGTTTTAAAGCGTTTTTTGGCGCCCGTGGCATTTTTTCGGTCAGCGATAGTTGACCCGATGGGTTTTTGAGTAGTCTGTATGCGTTTTGAACGCGTTTTAAGAGTATTTTGGACCCGATTCCCACAATTTTGCACAGTCACCTGGATTTAAATGATTGTTTTAATTTCTTGCTATTTATGTGATAAATGTAATACTTATTGCTTGTCTTGTCTTGCAGGCTTGCAGTTGAGGAAGCAGCTGGAAATTCAACACAGTGACATCATGGTGGAAGGAAATCCAATCTCAGGAGCAGGAAGTAAAGATAAAGTGCGAAGAAGTCAAGGCCATTCAAATAAAGGACAAAGTTGCAGCTGAGGGTATTACTACAACAGACAAACAAAAGTTATTGCCAAGCTGCCGGAACTTCTTAGAAGGGGCAATATTTCGCCCAGATTTGACACTGCTCAGAGATATTTTGAAGAGCTGGTTCACCTGTATTTATTGCTGTAACCAAGGGTTTGAACCAGGGGTTTGGTTAGGTTTTTTTTGCTGTAGTGAGGACAATCAGAATGTCTTTATATGGTGCCTCTCTACACTGTAATACTTTACAACAGGGGCTACAACAGGGATTTTTCTTTTAGAAACACACAGTGAGTTAGCTTAGCATAGTTTAGAGGTAGAAGAAGGAGGTCGCCTGTTTGTCTGCAGTAAGGTGCGCGTGGAATGTCTGGCTGCCTTACTGTATCTGTAAAACTTGTAAGTTCTCTGTAGTATGATCAATGAAACTAAGAGTCATTCCTACATTGTAAATCATGTATGACTATTCATTTCTAATACAATAGAATCTGGAGTTCTACATCTATCTTCTGAGTGTTCTCCTGCTCTTCTTTGTGTTTTGAAATATTTTCTTTGAGAGCTTGCAATTTTAAATGTATGTTTGTGAAAATGCTCAGAACTTGCATTTAAGGTTTTTACTGTGGATTTGATCAAATTACTGTGGTATTTACATAGTGCATAACAGAAACAATTAGATCCTTTGGTAGATTAAATGAGGTATAGATTAGATCTTTCTAACTTTTCCCAACCCATCTGAAATATTTAGCTAAAAACGTAGAAATCTAAAGGAAATTGTCTCAAATTTGAAGAAGCATGCATAACAGAGTTAAAAGTACACAGTTTTCATAAATAGATAAAGAAGAGAGCTGCAATAATTCAAGAAAACCATCTAAAACTTGCAGCACAGTAACACTTTTATGCAAAGGAATGAAAAGTATTGACATATCTCATAATCTTTTTCATATTCTTAGTCCAGTAAACCACCAAACAAACCTAAACTACGTAAGGCCCCTTGAACATTACAGCTTCACATTGACCAACTGAACTTGACCAACCGAACCATTGTAGACTTGGGATTAGTTGAATCTCAAATGATTCCTTCTTATCTTTCAAGTATAGTTTCAGTTCATTATATGTGAATTTTAACTTATTGTTATGATTGCATCAAAACAATCATCAACAAGGATGATGGTGTTCTTTCTGAGACTGGCCGACCGGATGAGTTACACATCCTACGGATGTTCTTGTTGATGTTTGCTGACCTAGATAATCATTCCTAAGTTGATGTCTTGTATAAATAAGGGATTGCAAAGTCATTTCCAAGTTGTCCTTCTTGAGATGAGTGTGTGGTAGTGAGGAGGAAAGTGAAAGGCAGAGCAGAAGTATTGGGCTTAAATGGAACTAATTCAAGCATGGTGAAGATCCTATTTTCTAGTTCAAGTAGGTGATACTTATTTCTTTGTAGATAGTGTGTCTCTTGTAGGCAGTGAGCCTCTTGTGAGAAATGTGCTCAGGTAGTGAGCCCTAATTGGCATGTGCCATTTTGTTCTTTCTATTCTTCTAACAAAGAATACAATCTTGGGTTAATCACCCCGTAGTTTTTTCCTTAACTAGATTTTCCACGTCAAAATCTTGTTGTCTCATGTGTTGATGTGTTTTTGCTCTTGATTTGTTACATTGTGCTTTCATGATTGATTTACTATTATGCTGCTAAATAACAATGTGGAGTTAAGTGTTTAAATTGGAAGAAAGTTTTGTACAACTGATTCACCCCCCCTCTTAGTTGTCTACCCTAAATCTAACACATAGGAGCACAAAAACAAAACAAAAATATTTACAAAAAAGGGTGAAGTATTATATTGTAACATGTTTGATAGTTAAGGGGATGACTTAAGGTGAGTTAAGGGAATGGCTTAAGTTGAGTTAAGGGGATGGCTTGAGGAGACATTAAAATAATTAATAATTGGATAAGGGCATGGTAGTAATTATAAATCCACTATAAATTTATTTAATCTTAAATATGTTACTAAACCAAATCCCAAAATTATTAAAGTAAAGTAAACTTACCTAATTTTTGAAATGTAGTTAGGTGATGGATTAAGGGGAGTTAAGAGGATGGCTTAAGGGGAGATGCAAGCAATTACTATTTTTATAATGGTGTGCTAGTAAATTAATTAACTTTAAATCTACTTAACCCTAATCTCACATCCTAGACCAAATTCCTTGAAGTTATTAAACTAAATTTTACTTACGTAACTTATGGAACATAGCTAAGGGATGGCTTAAGGGGAGTTAATAGGATGGATTAAGGGTACATGCAATCAATTACTATTTTTCTAAGGGTGTGCTAGTAAATAAATTAACTATAAATATATTGAATCCTAAACTCACATCCTAAGCCAAATTCCAATGTTATTAAACTAAATCATACTTACCTAATTTATGGAACATAACTAGGGGATGGATTAAGGCAAGTTAAGACGATGGATTAAGGGGACATGCAATCACTTACTAATTTGGCTAGTTCATAATAGAAAATCAATTAGTTCTATCAAGTAAACATATACAACTATACATTAGTCAAAAAATAAAGATTTAAAATTTAAAATTTTTTACATACCTAGAGACCATTTAAAAAATTTACTCCATTGTACCATCTACATCCTTTTTTTGTAGCTCATCTATGATTGCCTCACTCTCTTCCATAAAAAGTGTCCATAACTCTTTTCTAATAGGTTTCCCTTTATATCTCACAAATTTATATTTGTTGCCACAACCAAATGCAAGTAGTGTAAAATTTTCTTATATGTTTCATAATCTTCAAATGCAAATATATCATTCTTCTTTATCATATATTTTTAGCCAAGTGCCAACAAAAACTATAAAACCTATTGGATACTTGAAGTTATCATCATCTACTCTAGGTTGTAATAATTTATGTTTTGTCTCAACACATCAAGCCAACCAATACCCTATTTCCTCTTCATTTCCCTTAGGTGCAACAACATCATACACAAGTACTACAAAAAAATTACAAATTCAATAAAGTAAGATATGATATGTAATTCACAAAAATACATGTATGTATAGAATTATAGATTACAAAATAATGTAATGAAACTAGATATTGAATTAATTTACATTCTTGTACAAAGTTTGAAATATGATCATTGTCATCTAATGCAAATAATTGATTATCCTCTTCAAACATTGTCTCATGTTTATCATGTGTTTGTATAGGTGTTATGGATCTTTGTTTCCATCCTTCAACCCATTCTATATTTTCACATGCTTCCTACTCACATCCAGTATTAAATTGACAAAAATAGGCAATCTCCCTAGTCCATATAGTCTACGTGCTTGCATTTGAACTCTTAAATGTATGTCATTTTTTGATCCACTAATTTTCTCACAATCATATCAGGCAATAATGTTTTCTTCTTCAACTAACCAAAAGAATCACTGAACTTTCAAGGTTTCACTTGATCCTATAGACAATTTTGCATTACACCAATCCACAATTGCATATGCATCTTTAAACTTTGTTGCATCCACAAATTACAGTTGCTCCCTAAAAAGATGTTTTTTCACACATGTTGCAGCTCCATAATGCTCTCCTTTAGCATGTCTAGTTTTAAATAAACTCCACATATGTTGGATATTGTTTTATTTATGGGCCGTACATAGCCAATAAAATATTCGAGCATTTTTTAATTGTCATGTACAATTGTCTAACCATATGAGCTGTTGTGTCATCTAGATTTATCTTTATTTTAAATTATCATAAAATACCTGTAAACAATACCGCACAAACTCTGATGAATGTAACTGATTATCACTAAAATAGAAATGGTACTCCCTCTAAAAAATATCATCTTCTATAAGTTGTCATTTGCATGTTTATATACAATATGAAAAAAGATGGGCACATAAAAATTTGAAATGATATCTCCCACTCCTCTTCCCGCCCATGAGCCAAGCTTGCAAGGTTCGACTACTACTGAGATTATTGTGGGGATTTCTATTACTGATAGCATGTTGTCTGGTTCTACTATTAGTGCACTATCCATGTCAGAGGGTTTTATTTCTACTAGTGCAATGTCTGGGGGTTTGCAGGGTTCTTTTGTTACTGGGATGTTGTCTGCTACTAGGGTTGTTGTTGTTGGTGCATTACCTATGTCTGGGCTTGTTGCTTTACTATTTGAGACAAAAGGTTTTTTTGTTGCTAGGTTACTTGGCTCTGCTGTTACTATTGTCCTAGACTCTTTTGCTAATGTGGTTCGTGTTGGATTCTCATCTCCTCAGAAGAAGGTTGCCCCTTCTAGTAAGGTGAAACCTTCTGTTCTAGTCCCCTATGGTGATTTTAGGGGATGAAGTGTTAGAAAACGAGGAGTTTTTTTCTCAGTGGGGTTTAATATGTAGATTTGATAGATTCTAGCCATAGAACTCCAAGATCTAAACAATTGGATTTCTAGGAAGTGATGGCCCCTCACAAAGGGGAAAATCAAAATTTACCCATGTGCTAAAGGGTTCTTTGTAGTCACATTTGATTTGGTCTCGGATTGAAATGCTATTTTTGTTGATCACTCTTGGTTTTTGGGACAACATGCATTGTTTCTAAAGCCTTGGGTTTCTACCTTTAACCCCTCTCACTGAATATTTCAATCGGCTTCCAGTTTGGATTCATCTACCAAAATTGCCTCTTCCTTTTTGGTGTGAATCTTTCTTTGAAGGCATTGGTAATTCAGTGGATCATTTTATCATGGTGGATCAAGCCACTACTTTTTTCTAGTACACCACATATGGCCGTATCTTAGTGGAATTGGATTTGTATATGCCTCTCTTGACAAAGGTTGTTTTACAAGTTGTTGATCATTCTTGGGGTCAACCCTTGGATTATGAAGGTATCCCATTCCGTTGTCAGAGATGCTTCAATATGGGTCATTTGGCATCTGAATGCCCTCCCTTGAAGGTCTCACATTCTTCATCTTGGTGGAAGGATGCTCTTCAAGAACACCTTAGAGTGGGTGTTGATAATGATGATTCTGTCTCAGAAGCTTCTGAGCCTTTTTCTAATGTTGAGAAGGAGCCCCTTCCCCCATTGCATGGTTCTTCTACTGTTGGGTTGCAAGGACCTCCCCTACTGCTGATGTTGTTGGGACTACTACAGGGACCTCCCATGCTACTATTGTAGTGCCATCAAATTTGTATGCTTCTTCTACAACTGGGACTACTACAGGGACCTCACCTGCTAATGTTGTTGTTGCTAGGACTATTGTAGGGACCTTCCTTGTTGTTGCTATTACTATTGGGATTATTGCAAGTGTGGCATATGTTTCTAGGGCTAGTGTTGTTGTGACAGCTTCTTCATCTCCCAAAGCTCTACCCTCTTCTAAGGATTTGGTGAGAACTTCACCTCCATCTCCTATTTCTATGGATAGAGATAATGATGTCTTTTGGACTATTGTCCAAAGAAAGAAGAGAGGCTTTCCAAAGCAATTTTTTTAGACCCGTGCTCAAGCCAAGGGTGTACAACCTACTAGGTCAGGTTATGAAATTGTTTAGTCTATTGTTCCTTGCAGCCTTGTTGCCTTGTTGTTGCTTTGCCTCTTTGGGCTTTGTTGTCCATCCATTGTTAATGTGTTGTTTCTGGCCTGTGTGAGGCTTTTACTCTACCCTCTAGGCTATTCTGTAAAGGGTTCTAAACCCTCCTTTCTAGCTAAATGAATCAAAAACAAATATGGCCACATGTATTGAATTATAATATTGAGACCGAACCTCCTCTAGTAGAGAAAGGGTATATTTTTTGCAAAGTCAATTGACCACTAAAATTATAGTTCCAATTAGAAATGTGATTTTACATCTACAAAATTGTTCATGAAGCCACTGAGCATATAGAGAGTGTTTCACATATAATTTGTACACAATCTTATTCTTGAATTCTATGATGAATGTATGGATACTACTTTGTTCTATGACTAACTCATAGTGCTTTCCAATTTTTCCATCCTTTAATTAATATTAAACATTGTTGAACCTCTTCACATCCACTGATTGTTGTCCAAAATCATGTGAACTAATCTCATGCATGCATTCTCCAAACACTAAAAGGTTACCACATCTATTGTATTGTCTAAAAATATGTACTTTTGAATAAAATAATTGTCTATCATGTGTTTCACAAAGTAAACTTGTTATAAACTTCTTAATTGTTGTAGGTGGTATATTAATACCACATTCCTGCATAATTTGGTTGGTATGCAAAGTACAATGTACATATCAAAAAAATGTCATAATAATGGAATTGCACATGAGTTTTGCAATAATAAGAGATTTGTTTCTTATTAATTTTAACATACCAAAGTTTACATTTCTCAAATGATCTTTGACTTATGCTAAAATTTTCTATAGTAAAATCATCTAGAATTTTTTTATATAATTATGTTGAAATCATGTCTAATAGATGCTTTCGATAAGGATCACAATTATTTGACCTCACTCTTAATTTCAAAACATAACTAGGATTAGATGGTACCCTTGTATTACCATGCCAATATTTTTCAACTAAAGACCTAATTTCATTATTTAATTTCATGTCAAACCTTGGGAGTCTACCACTAAAATCCCAATATTGGTTAATTGGATCATCTTCAATACTTACTCTTCTCTTTACCACTCTTCTTAAAGTATTTTTGTTTGATAAAAAGGTGCGAAGCACCTAGATTAAATGTATTAAAACCAAAACATACAAAGAGGGGCCCAACTAGGTAGTAGAGGCCACATCGGCAAAAAGTGGATTTAGCAAAAGTGGCAAGGCCAAAAGCCAACAAGACGGTCAAACCAGGACCACCAAGATAGGATATCAATTGATAACTAGCTAAAAAAGAAGAAAGAATGAAAATTATGAAAGGTGATATGCAAATAAATGAACCACTTGACAAACCATGTGGATCACCAAGAATGGCTATCAAATCATGTGAATAGCGACAAAAGATTTTAATGTCGAAACATTAAAAGCACCTCCAACTAAGGATTAACAACCCAACACTAATAATAGATAATGGCTAGACATGCCAGATATTAGTCTATTGTGGGGATAGAAAGAACATTCAAATGTCATCAAAGACTATCCTAAAATTTGCAACAACTTTGCACCAAAAGCCAAGATTTGAAATCATTGAAGAGTCTAATAACTCCCATGTCTACTCCTCTACCAGGATCATACCATCTGCCCCATCTAGCACTCCCAATACTGTAACCATCGTACAACCCACAATCACCACTAAAATCAGCCACCAAGACCGTTCTCTCCCTAAAATTATCTACCAAAGGTAGTTCCACCATCTAGCTCTTCTCAATGTTTTAGCATGTACATTTATATATCCACTTGTCTTACTTATGATTCTTTTTCTCAAAACTAATTTATTAACTAAAGCAATTGTTATTTCTCATTGTGATGTATTTCTATATTTAGATAAACTCTTTTTTTCAATAAAATCAATAGAATTAGAAAGCCCAGACATAACTTGTTCCATTGGTTCATCCACCTTTTTGGGTTTTACAAATATTCCTATTTTTCATTACCTTTCACATTTTTGACATTCTCATTAATTTCATTATGAGTTGACATTGAAATCTTAAACTTTTTCTATAAAAAATAGTTTATACAATCTATTTGCATGGGTTTGAATTTGTCTCCATGATATCTTACCATAGAGATTGTCCAAAACATTTCTTTCAATGAAAATCAACATTTTCACTTTCACTCATACAATAGTTTTCATTTTTATTTTCAGTTGTGTTGTCTCTAATATAAGAATTTATAGCAACATTGCTATATCCATCTTCCTTTAAACAACTAATATTATTATCACTGAATGCAATTGAAGACTTACTTGGATTCATTTCTATAATCACATTTTCCATATTCTTGAACTCTTCCACATTTGCATATTCTACATTCACCTCATCCATGTTGGTCCTTCAATGTCCTCCTCTTTAATAGTCATCAAATTTGATCCTTGAATATTTTCATTTCTTGAATCCTCTCTCTACTACCTCTCTGTCATTTTCCCTCTTTCTCTTGATGTGCTTCAATTTCTTCAAGTGTCATGAGCTTCCTTTTTTTCTTTTGTGTTGATGTTGATTTCATCCCTTAATTACCAAAATATCTTGATAAAATCAACAAATGATATTTACTTTACTTTAATATGGACCCCTCTTTAAGCTTTCTAAAGTACAATTTGATATAGATGCTTTGTACAATATATCCCATGTGCTTGATTTCTCTAAAAAATAAATCCTTTTCTTGATCTCTCTAAAAATTAGTTCTTGTAATTTATTCCATTTGAAAATTCTCCTTATGATTGAATCCCATTAAAAATTGAATATAATATGGCTTTTTGATAGATTGTAAGAGACACCTACATTTAAAACTCATAGAAATAATCTTTGTTGGATCATACATATAAAAATAAAAGTTACAAAGATTATGTCATGTAATACATTTTACTAAAAATAGAATCATAAAAGGTATATTAGAAATGAATACCCATTCATTTTGAGAATGCATATGCATTTATAATGGGCACATGTTTCATTTTAAAATGGGTACCTATTCACTTTTAAAATGCATACTATTTTTAGGAACACGTACGCTTTTCGAAGTGGGTACATGTTCCACAAATTTTGAATTTTAAAACCTGCATCTTTGGTTTCATTTTAGGCTTAGAAACCCAACCCTTAACCTTGGACCTACTATTGGGATTTAAGGTGTCTCAACCTTTGTGAGTTCCTAGAATTTATTATTTAATTGTATTTTATTTTTTGCCTATTATTGTATTTTGTATGCAAATCTGATTTTGTAACTTTGTGGGAGTTGGAACGGTGATGTGTCATCTTACATGGAAGGTTACTAAGTGTATTTTTGTCCTCATATGAGGAGATAGGCATCCCACTTTGTGGTAGAAGACTCCTGCCATGTGTCGGCATCTTTTGGGTGTTGTAAGAGGTTTATGACGCATAAGAGTTATGACATATTCCTATGATAGAATCTATGACATGTAAGAGTCAGAAATAGAAGATCCTATGATAGGTGAAGGCAAGTGTTAGCAAGCATCTTGCATGGAGAGAGTAGGCACCCAAGTTTGACTATGACAGGTTGTAAGTGAATCTGCTATTAATAGTCAGTTATGATAGATTCTCTTACAGTTGTAAGAGTTGTCATATATGACAAATTTTATGACATTGTAAGAGCATCTGTCATACCTTAATTGGTTAAATTTGAGGTGCCCAAGTTGGGGGGTTGTAAGGGATGAAAGAGAATCTCTTACAAGTGTCATATGCATGTTTTATGGCCTTAGAAATTGGGCCACATGGATTTAGATGAGTTCCTTGTGTGACTTGCTCTAGAAGCTACCTCCATTCATACTACTTCTCTATATTTATAGGTGCTTGGAGTTGGAGATGTATGTTGTTCATTTTGTAGGTACAAAAATGCTACCAAAATTACTCCAAACTTGACACTGTGACTACTCTTGAAAGAGCTTGGCTCTGAAACTATATTATAACCATTCATTGATTACAGTAATATATTGAGTTGTGCTTTAGAGTATGGGGTTTTTTACTTGAAAGGGTTTTCCCCATGTATATCTTGTGTTGTTCTGATTTGGCATTGTTCTTGCATTTGAATGTATATTAATCTCTATATTAATTGTGTATCTTAACTATAACTAAAAAGAACTAAGAAAAAATTGCTGTACTTCCCCTCATTAGATTTGTGTAGGAAGTTGTTTCTGCTTACCTTGCTTCCTTTCAGTTGGTATCAGAGCCTAGCTAGTTTTGGGCCTAGCTACTGGGTAGAGGGATTTTTGTACTAATCTTCAATTGAATTGGAGTCTTGCAAAGTATTTTGTGATCTTTGCAGTGAGAAGATGGCAAGCACATCTGGGAGATTCGAGATTGAAAAATTTAATTGAGGCAACTTTGGGTTGTGGAAACTCAAGATGGAGGATATGCTAGTGGATAGAGATTTATGGCTCATGATATCTGACACCAAACTCCAAAGCATGAAACAAGAAGATTAGGATCAGATGGATTAGAAGGCCAAGGGTCTCATAAGGCTCTAGTTGGCTGATTCTGTGCTCCTGAACGTCCATGAGGAGAAAACTGTAAAAGAGTTGTGGAAGAAACTTGGTGATGTTTATCAAGCTAAGTCCTTGGTAAACAAGCTATTCCTAAGAAATAAATTGTACTCTGTAGGATGGAAGATGGAGGATTTGTGGTAGATCATCTCAATTCTTTTAATATGCTTGTTACTCAATTGATCTCTGTTGGTGTGAAGATGGAGGAGGAGGATCGTTGCATGACATTACTGTATTCTTTACCAGAATCATGGGACCACCTTGTGATAGTTATTAGGAGTACCACTACCACCTTCAAGATGGATGAACTGGTTTCTTCATTATTGTCTAAAGAAATGCAGAGAAAGTCTTCCAAAATAGCTAAGGAGGTTCTTGCAGTTCGTGGTAGGTCCAAGGAAAAGGGAAAGAAGAAGGACAAAAAGAAAGAAGACAAAGGAAGACTAAAATCTTGTGGGAGATCAAAGTCTCCTAGAAATTCCATGGCCTTATGTTGGAACTCCAGAAAACCTAGTCATTTCTGTAAAGATGGCAAGGAGGAGAAAAAGAAGAAGAAAAACCATGATTCTAACTCTCACAAATCCTCTCAAGATGATGGAGAAGCGTTTGTTGTTGCCTTGGCAACACATCCATCTAAGGATGTGTGGTTAATTGATTCTAGTGTATTGTTTCATATGAAATTCCATAGAAACTAGTTTTTGAAGTATGAAGAGTTCAATGGTGGGAAGATGTAGTTGGGTCATGACTCTCACCTAGATATAGTTGGCCATGGAAGAGTCCTGATCAGATTCCCTAATGGTCAAGTGAAGGGGATCAATGGTGTACTACATATCCCTGGGTTGACACAACACATATTATCTATAAGAAAACTAAATGATTTGGGTGTGTAGGTTGTTTTCTTGAATGGAGAATGCAAGATGATGAGAGGAGAATGGTGTTGGCTAAGGGTGTTTCGATTGGCACTTTGTTTCAGCTTGATGCATGCACAGTTCAGTGTAATAGTGCCTCTGTTTCAAAGAAAAGAGCTTTAAATTATTCATCCTCACCATCGGAACCAATAGCCAAGAAGATTGTTGCATCTACTTCCGATGGTCATGCTTTCTGGGTACCCAAGGGTGCTCATTCTATGGAGATGAAACTTCTTGTTGAGAAAATAATGTTGTTGCACCAAAGGCTTGGCCATATTGGTGAAAAGGGTTTGAGGACCCTGAAAAATAAAAACCTCATTGAGGGTATGAATGATTGTAACCTTGAGTTCAATTTCTGTGAACACTACATATATGGAAAACAAAATCGTGTTCAGTTTTACCATAGTTCTCATAAATCTTTTGAGGTGTTAGATCTAGTTCACTCTGATGTTTTTGGTCCTGTTAATGTTCCTTCGATTTCAAAATCTATATATTTTGTTTCATTTACTGATGACTATAGTAGAAGGACATGGGTATATTTCCTAAGGAGTAAATCTAAAGTTTTTGCAAGATTCAAAGAGTTTAAGGCTCTTGTTGAGAATCAAAAAGATAGAAAGATTAAATGTTTGAGAATTGATAATGGTGGTGAGTTTTTCTCAACAAATTTCAACAAGTTCTACAAAGAACAAGGTATTGAGAGGCATAAGACAACTCTATATACTCCCCAGTAAAATGGAGTTGCAGAAAGAATGAATAGAACATTGATGAAGAGGGCTAGGAGCATGTTAAGTGGAGCTGGCCTAGAACAAAAGTTTTGGGTTGAAGCTATTGCTATTGATTGTTACCTGGTTAATAGGTCTCCTACATCGACGCTCGTTAACAAGACCCCTATGGAGGCATGGTCTGGTAAGAAACATTCGTTAAGACACATTCAAGTATTTGGTTGTGAGCTATATGCACATATGCCTAAGGAGAAGAGGTCCAAGTTGGAGAACAAGGTAGTTAAATGTATCTTCATCAGCTATGGTATCGGTGTGAAAGGGTACAAGCTATGGGATCTAGTGGCTAAAAGAGTTATGTATAGCTGAAGTGTGATCTTCAAAGAGCTCAATCCTTCTTCTATTGTCCTACAGCCAAAGAAAGAAGGAAAGGAAGATGATGTAGTTCAACTTCCTCCCACCCCTGAGAAAGTTGAACCGAAGACACCAGTTGGATCTAATGATGAAGAGAGATCTAGTAGCTCTAAAAGTTTAGAAGAAGAAGATGAAGAACCTTAACCTCAACTTGTGAGGAGGTCCATGAGAATAAGGTGACAACCTGAAAGGTTTGGTTATTCATTACTTGATTCCAATTGTATTTTTGCTTTGATTTCTAATGTTGATGAGCCTAGGACCGTAATGGAGGCTATGGGTATGAAAGATGCAGGTTCCTAGAAGGAGGCCATGGAAGAAGAGATGGCTTCTTTGGAAAAGAATAATACTTGGAACTTGGTACCTTTGCCGAAAGGAAGAAAGCCTGTTGGATGTAAATGGGTGTTTAAGTAAAAGTTTGGTTCAAATGGCAGCATTGAGAAATATAAGGCAAGGTTGGTCATGAAGGGGTATTCACAGGTGGAGGTAATTAACTATGGTGAGATTTTCTCTCTAGTTGCAAAGTTGACATCTATTTGGTTCCTATTATCTCTTGTAGCAGCATATGACTTAGAGGTGGAGTAGATGGATGTGAAGACAATATTCTTTCATAGTGACTTGGACGAAGAAATTTATGTCACAGCTAGAGCACTACATTGTGAAATGTAAAGAAAATATGGTTTGCAAGTTGAAAAAGTCTTTGTATGGTCTTAAGTAGTCTCCTAGGATATGGTACCAAAAGTTTGATGCCTTTGTGTTGAGTATTGGTTTTTTGAGATCAAAATCAGATCATTGTGTTTACTTCAAGTTTGATAATGATCTCCTTCTCATTATAGCATTGTATGTTGATGATATATTGCTAATTGGGAATGGTAAAGGTTTGATTTTTGATTTGAAGTCTTAGTTGTTAGCACAGTTTGAAATGAAAAATTTAGGGGCAGTTAGGTACATTTTGGGAATGGATATCAGAAGAGACAGAGCAAATAGAAAACTTTAGTTAAGCCAAAGTAAGTATGTGAAGACCGTGTTGGAGAGATTTAGCATGGCAAATTGTAGACCTTTGAGTGTTCCTATTTTGATGGGGACAAATTTATCTATTGAGGATTGTCTGAAGTCTCCTTCTGAGATGGAGGATATGAGCAAAGTACCTTACGCTAGTGTAGTTGGCAGTTTGATGTATGCGATGGTCTGTACATGAGCAAACATTGCCCAAGCAATGGAAGTCCTTAGCTGATTCATGGCTAATCCTGGATGGATACATTGGGATGCAGTAAAGAGAGTTTTCAGATATTTATGGGGTACTTTCGAGTATGCCTTGTGCTATCATGGTTATCCTACCGGTTCTCAACATTTTGTGAGTATTCATGGATTTGTTGATTCAGATTGGGCAGGAGACATTGACAACAGGAGATCCACCAGTGCTTATGTGTTCACTATGTTTGGTGATGTTATTAGTTGGATGAGTAAGTGACAACCTGTGGTCACTTTGTCCACGACTGAAGCAAAGTACATGGTAGCTACCCATGCTTGTAAGCAAGCCATTTGGCTTAAGAGATTGTGTTCTAACATTAGGTTTGATGCAAGGAAGATTACTATTTCCTATGATAGCCAGAGTGCCATATGTTTCGTGAAGAATCCTACTTCCCATGAGAAGACCAAGCACATTAATGTGCAATACCACTTTGTATGTGATATGGTAGAGGATGGGAAGGTGAATTTGGAGAAGATTGATACTTTGGTGAATGTTGTAGATTCCTTGACAAAGCCCATGAGCACAAAGAAGTTCATATGGTATTCGGAGTCTATGGGCCTCTTGGCCCCTAGCAGTTAAATCCTGTCATTCTATTAGCTTTTGAAAGGTGTTCGACAAGTGGGAAAATGTTGGGAATTAAGGTGTCTCAATCTTTGCAAGTTCTTAGCATTTATTATTTAATTGTATTTAATTTTTTACCTATTATTGTATTTTGTATACAAATCTGATTTTGTCACTTTGTGGGAGTTGGCACATTGATGTGTCATCCTACATGGAAGTGACTAAGTGTATTTTTGTCCTCCTATGAGGAGATAGGTGTTCCACTTTGTGGTAGAATACTTTTGCCATGTGTCAGTATCTTTCGGGTGTTGTAAGAGGTTTATGACGTGTAAGAGTTATGACAGATTCCTATGACATAATCTATGACATGTATGAGTCAGAAATAGGAGATCCTATGACAGGTGAAGACAAGTGTCAGAAAGCATCTTTCATGGAGAAAGTAGGCACCCAAGTTTGACTATGACAAGTTGTAAGAGAATCTACTATTAATAGTCAGTTATGACATATTCTCTTATAGCTGTAAGAGTTGTCATATATGATGGATTTTATGAAATTGTAAGAGCATCTGTCATACCTTAATTGGGTAAATTTGAGTTGCCCAAGTTGGGGATTTGTAAGCGATGAAAGAGAATCTCTTACAAGTGTCATACTCATGTTTTATGGCTTTGGAAATTGGGCCACATGGATTTAGACGAGTTACTTGTGTGACTTGCTCTAGAAGCTACTTCCATTCATACTACTTCTCTATATTTATAGGTTCTTGGAGTTGGAGATGTATGTTGTTCACTTTGTAGGTGCAGAAATGCTGCCAGATTTACTCCAGACTTGACACTGTGACTACTCCTGAAAGAGCTTGGCTCTGAAACTGTATTGTAACCATTCATTGACTACTATAATACATTGAGTTGTGCTTTGGAGTGTGGGGTTTTTTACCCGAAAGGGTTTTCCCCACATATATCTTGTGTTGTTGTGATTTGACATTATTCTTGCATTTGAATGTGTATTAATCTCTATATTAATTGTGTATCTTAATTGTAACTGAAAAGAACTAAGAAAAATTTGCTCTACTTCCCTTCATTAGATTGGTGTAGGAAATTGTTTCCACTTACCTTGCTTCCTTTCACCTACAAGTACAAGGCCATGTTAACAGCAAGAGAAAAATTGTCTTTACCAATATGGCTGATGACTTTTTTTCAAAAAATTTAGACCAAATTAAAACCCATTATAGATCACAATGTCTAGTTTTTAAATATGTAATTATTTACTGTTGGTCATAATTTTCTATTTATTAACTAATTTTTAAACAAAGAGACTCATAAACTTGAAATGGCATATATTACTATTAATTAATAAATAGAAAAATATGACCAACAGTAAATAATTACATATTTAAAAACTAGACATTGTGATCTATAATGGGTTTTAATTTGGTCTAAATTTTTTGAAAAAAAGTCATCAGCCATATTGGTAAAGACAATTTTTCTCTTGTTGTTAACATGGCCTTGTACTTGTAGGTGAAAGGAAGCAAGGTAAGTGGAAATAGTTTCTAATTTTTAAACAAAGAGACTCATAAACTTGAAATGACATGTATTACTATTTTTTAATAACTTTTGATTTTAAAGGGTTTTTGAATAAAAATATGTCTGACCAATCTAAACATCATACTCTACACGATGAAAAATATCATGTTTTTTATTAGATAAGCAACAAAAAAGGGTGCCGATCTCATGAAAAAATGACCAACAGAGGCTCACCAAAAAATGATAACAGTTGAGATCTAACCATCAAAGTTTATGGAATATAACAAAAGACTAAAGAAACTAGACACCACAGGAACAATACACTGACAATAGAGTAGACCCAAGGCACAAAAGGCTAAGTGAACATCTTGTCCCAATCATCAATGAGAAAGTGGAGCACATCCTCATATTCCTTCAACTTTTTGTCCTTCTTCTCTTGCCCCTTGGGAACCACCTTTTGGAGAGCCACCAAAGTAGTGGCAGACCTGTGCATAACTCTAGCTGAGAATTTAGCCAGAGTGTTAAACTTCTGTTACAGATGAGTGAGCCTAGCCTCTAGAGTTTCAATTTCCTTGTCCTTTTTGTTCTTATCACATTTTTTCTTCTTACCAGTCCCTTTTTTCTTTTTCTTTGAGATGACAAAATCCAAACCCTGCACATTGAAATCAGGGAAATTGCTAGGACCCTCTTCATCAACTTCCATCATCTCAATTTTGTTGACCTTGTTAACTAAAATATCACCCCCTACTATTCAGTTTCATCCACAATCGTGTCTGTCTTGATGTTACCCTCAGACCCTGAACCCTATAGCTCAGCAAAACCCTTTTTGTTATCATCCTCAGAGTCTTCTTCTTCCTACATTCCCTCAGAAGCCTCTTTATTCTTTTCCTCAGGTTGTTCCTCTTCTTGCATCTCCTCAACATCCTCCTCCTCCAACAAGGTAGCTTTCCCCTTGGGAAAGGAGGCTGGTTTGGTAGCAAGCCTCGATGACCTCTTAGTCGTCAGTGTTCTAGTTTTGCTATTAGTGGGAGTGTAGACTGCATCCCTAGCACTATCCGAATCCCCACTTCCTTCTTCAGTACTAACCTCCTTGACAAATAGAGTGGCCCTAGAGGTCTTAATCTCACTGATAGTGTCCTCTTCTTCTAGGGTACCCCACTTCTTCTTACTAAACAAGGAAGGGCTACCTTGAAGGATTTTTCTTTTTACAGGGGTCGTCACTAGTGAAATGGGGGTGAGATATTCAGTGGTGGGTTCGAGGCTTATGATCACAAAGGGTTTCTTCTTGCCACTTTTTAAGGACGTGGTATAGGATTCAGGGGTGATTTCCATTATTATGACTGAGCAATCCTTCACCAGGGTAGGATTATGCAATGGAGGCTCAATCTTGATGGGAGTGAGGGCTTTGGGGGGGTAGAGGACAAGATGGAACTTGTAAAGTCTCAAGATTAGGCCCTAATGGAGCAAAATCTTAGGCTTTCAGGTCAAGGGCATGTTGATCTGTGGCAGCAACAATGGAGGTTTCCAATGATGATAGGAGATAGAAAGGGAAGCTGATATACTTGTTATGCCTAAAATGATTTAGCAGTATGAAGTGGGAATGAAAAAACCTCCTAAACCTTCTCTCTAAACTAAAATACTTCATTATCATGTAACATACCTCATCCCAAGGCGAAGGTAAGAGTTGTCAGTTGAAACCCCCTTGCAGGCTATTCAGAACCTTTATTGAGGAATAGCTTCATACCGTCAAAATCTAACACCTTGCTCTTCCTGGGGTGCTTCGTGCCATCAGTAGGCATCCTGATAGCCATCCCAATCACCTCCTCAGAAATTTCAAACCCCACATTTCCCACCTTAACCTTCCTGCCATCATAGGACCGCAGAAACTGAATCGGGAGGTTTTCATCATAGCCTTGCAGACACTCCAAATACAAGGTAACTCCTCCCTCATGGAAGATGTGCCAAAGAGTTGTTATTTTTTAATTCCTCACATGTCTTAGGCTCAGTATGCGACCTATCCCCACCCATTTTACTAAACACAAATGGGTTGATAGAGCAAGCAACAGACAAAACAAGCATAGTCCAACATAGAGCAATCGCAATGTAACTCTCAAATAACTTTCTAGCCTCCAAATCCCTAGCTTTAGTGTTTAAACTAAAGCCAATGATGTTCATAGCCTTACCCACGCTGAAGGTGGTGTACTTGCTATTTCTCAGCATGTGAGAACATTTAATCCCTTTCAAATCATAATTACAAATCCATATAAAATCATCATTAAATCTCATGTTGAGCGTCTTCAAGATGCCCAGATGGAGCATCACATAAATAGGCATGTGAGAAACCCCCTCAAGACGCCAACTCCGCATGTAATAAACACAACCGCTTATGAAAAGACAAGTTTGAGTATTAGCAAGTTGGCACTTAACCTTCATGGCCTCCAACAACCTGTACCTAGAGTCTAGCTGGCTGAAGGCACTAGATCTCTGCAGGCCCCCCACACTCCCCTAAAGATTAGGTTTTATCCTCATGAGGGACCAAGGGTTGGGCTTAACTCCTTCTCAATGAGGGTTTGTATCTAATGTCAGAGATTATTTTTCATTCTCCAACTCTGCCAAGTGTCCATGCTCTAACCCAAGTTAGCCATCGCATCCACCGCCTTATTTCCTTCATGATAAACATGATCGATAACCATCTGATTGAACCCAAACAGTAAGCCGATGATATTTTCAATAAGACTCTTCATTTTCCAGGAATTGTTAGACCTCCCAAGGGCTACATCAATCACTATTTTAGAATCTCCTTCCACTTGTAAGTTGTCAATTCCCAAGGAGTGAGCAATCTTTAGGCCTTCAAGAAGTGTCATGCCTTCAACAACATTATTAGAATGTTGACTGATGCCCCCAGCATAAGTAGTACTGAAAGCGCCATGACAGTCTCTAAAGATCCCTCCCCCACTAGCGATATCGATATTCTTTTTTTCCGCTCCGTCGAAGTTAAGTTTGATCCAGCCGCTGAGGGGGGGTTTCCAGCAAGTGTTAAGTCTGACCATCCTTTAGAGTTGTCAACCTTGCTCATGTCCTCCTTCAAGCACCAGTTCTTGGCAATCTAAATTTCAAACAAAGAAGAGGGATTCTCAGCAACTTGTAGAGTACTGGACAAAGTTTTCTCACCAACCGCTCTGCAAAAAGAGAAGAAAACCTCATTAGCAAGACAAGCAATTTCTCTGAAAATGTGATTATTTCTTTCTTTCCACTCACACCACCCAAGGTGAGGGGGAATCTATCTCTAGAGTTCCCTTATCATGGGGTGAGTGAAGGGGGAGATCCAGCTTTGGGCAACATCATCCAAGTTCTCTTGAAAAACCCACTCCAAGTTAAGCTTCTAGAGAGATTTTTCCCAAATGATGAAAAATATCATGTTATGATTAGTTTATCTCAAATTATATTACTTGTATAGACGGGTTTTAAAAAACACAAATTAGGGTCAATAAAAAATTAATAAAATATATATATCAAAAAATTACAAAAAATATCTTGTCCTAACATCAGCATCATATGCATCTTTCCACAAAAGGAATTATAAAAATATTTGTATTTAGGTCAAATTATGTTGGTAGTAGATGTGCATGCTTTGGCCCAAAATAGACAACTTTTAAAAAGATAATTTTTGTACATCCTATACAAAACCAACTTTTAACATCTAGGTATTAGAATAAATTACATATTTGAAAATTAGAAACAAAATCCTACATTTTTATATTTTTACATCATATTAATATTTTGTGTAAGTGCTTCAAATTTTTACTCGAACTATGATGTAAACTTTGATTTTTAGGAAAAAGACTTCCACTTTTTAGCCAAAAAGTAGACCCAACTTATTGCATTTACCCCAATTGTGCAACATAGGGGACGTGCATGTAGGTTATGTGGGTTACATAAATGCATAATATCTTATACAAAAATTATTTAATAAACCAACATGTGCTAACATGTATGGATGATAAGGGCTTTTCTCACAAACTTTTGTAGGTTGAGATGCACTACAAAATAACTGAACTTGTATGTACAAGTGAAGAAAAGTTGTGCCAACACAGAAAGTGTTTTCCTTTCAACATAACAAAAAATATTTAATAAACAAGAACACACAAACTTATCTACAAAAGTTTAAACAAAGAAAAAATTATTTATGCTCATGATACAAATTATTTAATTGATTAATTTTACTTTAAGTTTTTTAAATATATAAATACATCCTCTTTAAATATTTAAATTAAAACATATTTAATTAATTTTTACATGAATCTAAAATTTCTTGTTTTTTGGAACACTTTAAAATCTAAAATCCTAAAATGGAAAAAAGATACCTTAACATGTTTTCAAAATATAGAAACTTTATGAACTCAATTTTTAATATAAAATTATTTTTTAAAGATTTTTGTACTGTAATAAATGTAAAAAGTATATTAAATTATATTAAAATAAATTATCAATATAAACTACATTAAAATATCAATAGTAAATAATTAACTTCATAAATTAATATATTATATTTAAAATAGAATTTATTAATATAAATTATTTTTAAAATATCAATAAAAATTGAATCTATAAGCTATTCTTTTAAATTAAAAGAATCTAGTAGAATCATTCTATTTAAATAATAAATTAGTTTAAGATAAAAAAAGAAATCAAGGTTTATATAATATTGTTTTTGAAAATTGAGTTATATATTTTGGATTAAATATTTGTTCATTCATATTTTATGAGTAATAATTGAGAAAACTTTCAAATTTACATATAAAAAATTTTAATTGTTTAATTAAATAAGAATAAAGACAAATGTCATGTAGTGATGAGTACCTGCCTTTGTAGTGTTGTAACAATAGTGTGTGTTGTCTAGTCAATAGATGAATTATGGCATAATGATATATAGAGAAACCAGAAAAATATTGAGACAAATAGATTCTTGCAAGCCAATTATATTATAATTTTACTAGGTCAGTGGAAATTATAGTTGTTAGGGCTAATAGTGAATCCAAGTTTGATTTGTAGTAGACACAACTATGACTAACATAGTTGAACCTGAATTTGTTTGTTAGATTAGATATTTGTTAAATATTAATGAGGAAATGATTTATTAGTAAATAGTCTTCATAAATTGATTAGTTGATTTTGAGTTTGACTATCGTAGTTGAAGTTGCATTTGTTCATTAGAATAAATATTTGTTAAATATTGATGACCAAGTGATTTCTTAGTGGAATGACTTTGTAGATTGATTAGTTGATTTATAAATGGTTGGAAGTAAAGTTGATAGTAAAAGTGAAAACTCTTATAAATGTCACTCTTATAAGTGAAAAAATTGCACATGAAGGTAAACTTTAGTCAAGTTTAAGATTGATTTAGTTTGATTTTGAAGAGTTTTTAAATATATTTATATATTATATGTGTGTTCTTTAGGCATATGAATTGAAGATATGTATGCTAATTTATTAAGTTTATAAAGAGTAATCAATAAAGTTTTTATTCATTATAACTTCCTTAGTATTATTAGTAGCAACACATGTACATAAAAACTAAAACACATTTGACATATATTTTTTTAAAAACTAAAACTATAAAATAATTCTAAAATAACTTTTAAGTAATAGTTCCAAAATAAAATTAAATATCTATAAGGGGAGACCCTATGGTGAAATGGTGGGGCTTCTTGCCTGTAGTTTCAACAACCAAGGTTCAAACCTTGCGAGGTTTCCCTCTACCCAATCAACAATTGAGGGACCTTACCTAAGGGAGACCTTGTGGTGAAATGGTGGGGCTTCTTGCTTGTACTACCAACAACCAAGGTTCAAATGTCGTGAAGTTTCCCTCAACCAAGGTTCAAACTTCATACGGTTTCCCTCTACCATGTCAATAATTAAGGGACCTTACCTAGGGGAGACCCTATGGTGAAATGGTGGGGCTTCTTACCTATAGTGCCAACAACCAAGGTTTAAACATCAGAGGGTAACCTTTTACCACATCAACAATTGATGGAGTTTACATCCAAGTTTTGTTGATTTTTATATTTATTTTATTTTATTTGTTTAGTTTTTTATTTTTATTTTTTATTTTTTATTTTTTATATTTATTTTTTATTTTTATTTTTTTATTGATTGTTAAATGGTGAGCAAGTGTCTAAAGAGTGATCAATGACAAAGGAGAAAATGACAACAACAAGATAACAATGGTCTATGATCGGTAAAGAATGGTCTTCCAAATTTGGTAGTTTCTTTGGAGTCTCCTAATTCAGTACCTCCAATCACTGAGACCCTCAAGGCATGTAGAAAATCCTCTAACCTATTCCATGATTGTAACAATTTCTGTGAGACAAATCCTTTTGGGTAGCCACAAACCAGATCTAGGGTACAAAGAAGTTTTAGTGGTGACTCATGGCTCCTCAGGCATGCCTAGAGAGAATATTTCTCTCATCCCTAAACCCCCGCCCAAATCTTCTTCTCTAGCTCTATCTATTGTACTTTCCTTGGGCAACTTAGTGATCACTCTGGCTGATAATCATGTTGACCTCCACCTAGATGATAATGTTGGCAAGAGACACTATATGGATTCATGATTGTTTTCATTGATGGCAACAAAGTTCATCCCACACATCCACAGGACATGATATGTCTCTACTGGAAGTCAGAGTGAAGAATGTTGTGGTCTGGTAAACAAGAACAGAGCATGTGGCGAGGTTCGACAGATAGGTCCAGATCTCTCAGAGGAAGTATCTTGGTGCAGTGTAGATTTGGGGAAGTCAAGAGGAGTATCTTGATTGATAGATTCCAAGGTTTGAGCCTCCAGTGTGGAAAGGATAAAGAGATATGAATGCTTGAGTGGGCAGTATGAACAGGGGAAGAACTGACTGGCAGAACATCAGACATTATTCCAGATGTGTTACTGATGCTAGAAAAGGTTATTAAGGCATAAGTTATGTTTGGCTGACATGATTGATGACTTCTACAAGTATATGCTTGATCCGCATTACTTGATATGCAAGGATTCAGCCAACAGATCAGAGTTTGTGAAAAGATTGACTATTCCAGATGCCAACTAGAAAGGTGATGAAATCACTTGTGCAGATATATATACAAGATGGATTTAGTTGTGAGAAGTGTTGTGGTTGTTTGTGATGTGTGAATAAAAGTAGAAGAGCAGAGCGAAAGCAGTAAGGAAGGTCTGATATGTGAAAGGAAAGTAGCATAAAAGATGAGGAAAGATGAAGTGTAGCAGATCAGTGTACTGAGCCTAACCAGAACTGAACTCCAGCATATGTAGATGCTCCCAATCAGTTCAAGTATTGTATAACACTATTTTTGTAGACAGTGAGTCTCTTGTAGGTAGTGTGCCTCTTGTGAGTAGTGTGCTCGGGCATTGAGCCCTAATTGGCAAGTGCCATTTTGTATTTCCATTCTTCTAATAGAGAATACAATCTTGGGTTAATCACCCCATGGTTTTCTCCCTTAACAGGGTTTCCACGTCAAAAATATTGTGTCATGTGTATTTCAATTTCATGGTTATGTTTGCTTATTTGAATTAATGTTACATTGATTATTAATAAAGTTTAGAAAGTAGAAATAATTAGGATAACTAATTCACCCCCCCTCTCAGTTATCAACAATTGGTATCAGAGCCAATTTCCTCCTAACATAGTCTAACAGCTTGAGGAAGATCTGGGAATTCAAATGGATGTATATGGGTTAAGGGAGCAACTCAAGACTACCCTTGATGATCTTGAGTAGTCAAACTCTGAAGTCAATGAGTTAAAGGAAAGACTCAAACAGGCTGATGATTTCATGAGAGAACTAAAAGACAAATTAAGTCTCTCTATGAAAAAGAGAAAGGAGCTACTTCAGCAATTGGCAAGTCAAAGTGAAGCAAATGATACAAATGAAGATTTGAAGGAGAAAACCAAGTTATGTGAAAAGTTATCAAAAGAAATCATTATGGTAAGACATGAAATGGAATCAGGAGTTATGAAGTTTACCCAAGAGGTTGAAGAGAAAAGAAAAACTGAAGATGATCTAAGACAATACCTCAGGGAGAAATCAGAAGATTGCCACAAGATGGACAGAATTATTAGACATCTTGAATCTAATCTTGAAGATGCTAAAGATAATGAAGAAAAACTTGAGGATCAAATTGTCTCTCTCAAAAGGGATCTTCAAATAGCAAATGAATATAAAGAGAAATTCAAGATAAGTTCTACTCAACTTGAAGTTCTTCTTGGAAGTCAAAAAAGTTTAGATGACAAGTGTGGTTTGGGATATGAGAAAGGAGAAAGCTCTGGATCTGGTCAGAAGAATTTTAGATCAGAAAAATCCAAGGAATAGGCCTAGAAGACCTCCAGTAAGACAGCCAAATGCTCAAAGATATCCACCCTTCAATGGATACTGCCACAACTGCAATAATGTTGGTCATAAAGCTAATCAGTGCAGAAAGAGAATGAATTAAACTAATTCATCCTTCTCCAGACAGTGTTTTAACTACCAAAGGTATGGTCACAAATCTCATGAATGTAGAAATATGCAAATGAACAAATCATTCAATGGTAGATGCTTTGCATGCAATAGAATAGGTCATATGGCTAATCAATGCAGATCAAGAGGATATCAATCAAATATGCAAAGAAATGTTGTTTGCCAAATTTGCAATAGATCTAGTCATATTGCAAAATTTTGTAGAAGCAAGAATCAGGACAAAAAAAGTCCGGTATATCATAATCAGAATCAAGATAAGGGAAAACAAAAAGTGAATGTAGAGGAAGTTCAAAGTGAGATGAACAAGATTTGGGTGAAGAAAAGTATAGAGAATGTAGAGGATGGATCCGCACCAGACTCTGGTGCTGATATTCCTTCTAGAAATTAAAAAGTGAGCTCTAGCTCAGGGGGAGACACAAAGAAAACCTTGTTCCCCCAGCCAGTCAATTGGTACCGAAACTGGCACAAGAAGAGTTACAGATTGAAGGGTTCATAAGGGAAACATCCAAACAAACTATGGTTAAGGTTTGGAAGATCGCATGATGTTTAAAGATCAGGATTGATCTGGTTCTTCAAGTCATCTGAATAAGGCAAACTGGAATAACTTAGGTTGAGCATTTATTGCAACCTGACATTAGGGTTTGTAGAGCAATATAAGGGTTTCCTCATTAATCACTTGTTCATTCTACATTCAAGAAGAAACAAAAAGTGAAGCTCTGCAACAAAATTCCTCAAGTTCATCAAAGATCATTTGTAGAAGTTAATTCATCTAGAAATCAATCCGGCCAAATCCGTGAAACCGAAAGGCACAAAAGGTATTCTTCATTATCAAATATCTCTCTCTAAATCCTTGAATGATGGGTACTCCAAATATTGTAAAAATCTCTGATAGGCCCCACCCTGAATTTAAGAAACATCCATACAAATCATTGGAGGTAGATCCCCTAGGAGCATTCTCTAGTGTTCCACATGGCATTTTGCACACAGAAGACATTAGGTTTTACATACATGCAAATATTGAAGAGTTTGGGGAATTCAGACTAAGAGATATCTATCACAAACAATTGATAGATGATGCTTTTGAGCTTAAACTAGAATATAAGGGCATCCAGGAGAAGCATTTTGATCAGTTCATTCATTTCCCCTACTTTGAAGAAGATGAATGGGTCCGGTATGTATTGAGTAGGGTGCATGATAACTTCCTATGGCTAAACAGACCTTGCAAGATCACTAAGGAGACAATTAGGGCAGTAACTGGTTTATACTCCTCCGGAGGGATACCTGTCCTCAAATCTGTCAAAAACAACATTATAATTGAGGCCACCAGATCAGAATTTGATAAGAGGGTAATGACCATTGAAGATATTACTGACCCGGATGTCAAGTTTACATCTATGATAATAGGATATAAGATATATCACTCCAGTAAGGAAAATTCAGTATCCAGAACTACAGTATATACTGCCTATGAGATTCTAAGAAAGAATGCAGAGTATGATCTCTGTGAACTCCTTTTGAGTCAATTGATGGAAAACATACAGAAGATCAACAAGGACAAGAAGAACTCCTTCAAATATGGTGGACTGATATTGTGCTTATTTTTCTACTTCATGAATGAACTACCTGGATCCAATGGATGGGTATGGGAAAATAACAAACCGATAGCAATTCAAATCAGAGATTACTTGCATGAACTTGGGGATGCCAAGGCAAGGAATACAACTCTGTGGGGGTACTTTAGGAACTTCCAAAACATGATGCAAGCTAGAGAGAGAATTCCCCAGTCTCTTGTTGAGAAATACAAAGACACAATATGTTTTATGGTAGAGACTGATCAATGCCTAATGGAGGCAGTAGAGCCAAGGACAGTCTGGATCATGCCTATGGGGTATGAAATTGATGAATAGATTGTAGAGCTACATGTTCAACACATGCTTAGTCAGCCAAAGGACCCAAAAGCAGAAAGATTTGGAACCTTTGAAGAACTAAGTGTGAAAATTCACACAGAGCTAAGGCAGCCAGAGATCAAGAGGAAAGTGAGAAAAGAAGTAGAAGATGTTGCCAAAGGATTTGGCATCTCAAAGGAGGCACTTGATGCCAACAGGGAAAAGAGGCAAAGGGCTGAGGAAGAGAAGAAAGAGGTAGAAAAGGAAAGCAAGGAAAGTGCTCCAATAGAAACCTCCACCTGGACTAGATCATCAAAGAGATCTGCACCTGCCACTGCCAAAAGCTCAAGGGCATCTAAACCGGAAGCAAGATCATCTGGTAAAATAGAGATAAGAACCAAGACTAAGGCCACAAGGTCTTATGCAAGTCAAAAGGATGAAGAAGAGACTAAATTTGATGAGGGGATAAAGGAAATAAAGAAGCAGAAGAAGAAAGGATCTGATAAACCTTCCACAGGTCAAGACAAGGAAGAAATGGCAGAGGAATTTGTTGAAAAGCCCACCCTGTCTTTAGAAAATGTAATCAAATCAGTCACTGTGGATGGAAACCTTCAGCCAATAGCTAAATTCTATGATGATTATAATGAGGCTGACCAAAGGATCTTGCAGGAAACTACAGTTAAGTATCTGAACATATATAATAAGGCTTTTACTAAAATTATATCTCTTACTCCCAAGAGCCTAGAAAAAGAGTTAGAAATAAGAAAGAAGAATGCCATGGCAAAAGACCTTGAGATCCAGGAACAGATAGCTATTTAGCTATATCCTTCAATTGATTCAAAGCAAATGAATATGATTTTTAAAGATTGCAAGGATGAGTTCAGGAGCAAAGCCAGAATGAATCAGCTCATGCTTGGTGAGATTGACAAGGTAGCCAAGGACATAGAAGAGATTCTATGGAAAGCCTTCAAAAGATTCAATCTTCCTATCATAGAGGACTTGGGTGCTGACCCCTCGGCCACAAATATTGCAGAAGAGTTCACTGAGAAAATGGCAGAAGAAGTAATGGACACTACTACAGAAAAGGATAAGGACCTAGAATCCTTTGTTTTGGAAAAGGAAGAGGTGGCTCATGAACAAACAAATATCTCTCCTCCGGTTTCCCCTGCTGACTCAGGATCCAAAGGAGAAGAAAGAGTAAAGGAGAAAGAAGTAGAGGTGAAGGGAAAAGAAGATATCAGTGCAAAGGTTGTGGAAGGTGAGAAAGCTCCAAAAGATAGTTCTGTGACTGCAGAAAAAAAGAAAAATCTATCTCCAGCAAGAGACACTGCAGAATCAGTCAAGGACTTTTTGACTAAAGCAACTATGGAGATTGATGAACCAGATCTATTAAAAGGGCCACTAGACTTTGACTCTCTATCTCCGGTGCAAACAATGAAGATAGCTTCATTTGCAAATACGAAGGCCAAAGAGAAACTACTGAAATCTCACATGGAAGACTGTGAGCTTATAGAGGTAGCATCCGAAGTTTTGGAAAAGATCATGCCATCTTTTCAAAAGGATCCCATAGCCTCCTCTTCCAGTAATCTCAAAACTCTAGTCAGTAGTGTTAGTACACATTTTGATTCTCTAGAGAAGTAAGCTGAAGAAAAGGTCCAGAAGGAGTCTTTGGATAAAAGATTCTCTAAAGTACAGAGTCTGATAACAAATGATAGGAGAGTTATGGATATTGGGATAAAGAGCTTGGAAAATGCTCTTAAAGATGGCAGAAATATGTACAAATTTTGCCTATCTTGGCCCATAGTGACCAAAGATATTGAGAAGAATGTAAAAGAGCAAAAGGATAAACTACTAAGTTTGTCTCAAAGTTTTGATCCTCTCTCATCCTCCATAGTAAATCAAGAGTGTTAGACTATTGCAATCACAAATGCAATAAAGAATTTTGAGAAGGAAAGGAAGAACATAATTAGCTGGATGGGTGAACTTAGAAGCATCATTATCCCTAACATAGAGGCCATGCATGAGGCCATAAGTGATGCTCAGACTACTGCCTGAACCAATGATCTGACAGATCTTAAGAGGGCAGAAGCTTTTACATTCCTGTTGAGTGGTCACATCTCAATTTTGGATAGAATGAAGCAGAGTTGGGTAGTAGAATTCATCCAATTAAAGACATCTTTTGCAGACATTCTTCAGTTTATGTGAGTATGTTATATGAGGCTAAGTATAGTTAAATTTTTGAAAATTTTGAAGTGCGGACCCTACCCTTTTCCATTGATGTCAAAGGGGGAGTGAGGAGCAGTGAAAAATGAGGAATCCAACTAAGGCGGAGCTCCAGAAAATGTATATAAAAATAGAGCATCAGCCAAGGGGGAGCATAGTGTAAACACTTAGCTATTTTTCACTAAGTGTTGCCATCAATGCCAAAGGGGGAGATTGTTGGCAAGTGACACTATATGGATTCATGATTGTTGTCATTGATGGCAACAAAGTTCATCCCACACATCTGCAGGACATGGTATGTCTCTACCGGAAGTCAGAGTGAAGAATGTTGTGGTCTGGTAAACAAGAACATAGCATGTGGCGAGGTCTGACAGATAGGTCCAGATCTCTCAGAGGAAGTATCGTGGTGCAGTATAGGTTTGGGGAAGTCAAGAGGAGTATCTTGACTGATAGATTCTAAGGTTTGAGCCTCCAATGTGGAAAGGATAAAGAGATATGAATGCTTGAGTGTCAGGTTCCCAAGTGACAGTATGAACAGAGGAAAAACTGACTGGCAGAACATTAGACATTATTCTGAATGTGTTATTGATGATGGAAAAAGTTATTAAGGCATAAGTTATGTTTGGTCGATGTGATTGATGACTTCTACAAGTATATGCTTGATTCGCATACTTGATGTGCAAGGATTCAGCCGACAGATCAGAGTTTGTGAAAAGATTGACTATTCTGAATGCTGACTAGAAAGGTGATGAAATCACTTGTGTGGATATATATACAAGATGGATTTAGTTGTGGGAATTGTTGTGGTTGTTTGTGATGTGCAAATAAAAGTAAAAGAGCAGAGCGAAAGCAGTAAGGAAGGTCTGGTATGTGAAACGAAAGCAGCATAAAAGAAGAGGAAAGATGAAGTGTAGCAAATCAGTGTACTGAGCCTAACCAGAACAGAACTCCAGCATATGTAGATGCTCCCAATCAATTCAAGTATTGTATAACACTCTTTTTGTAGATAGTGAGTGTCTTGTAGGTAGTGTACCTCTTGTGAGCAGTGTGCTCGGGCAGTGAGCCCTAATTGGCAAGTGCCATTTTGTATTTCCATTCTTCTAATAGAGAATATAATCTTGGGTTAATCACCCCATGGTTTTCTCCCTTAATAGGGTTTCCACGTCAAAAATATTGTGTCATGTGTATTTCCATTTCATGGTTATGTTTGCTTATTTGAATTAATGTTACATTGATTATTAATAAAGTTCAGAAAGCAAAAATAATTAGGATAACTGATTCACCCCCCCTCTCAGTTATCAATAGATAACTACATAGATGAAATTTCAAAGAATGTAGGTTCCAAGTCTATTATCTTTAGGAAAATGGGAAGATGCCCCCATGTGGAGGACTTTCAAGCTTGGTGCAAAGAGATTTGGACAAATTTGGAGACTCTGTCAATGGATCTCTTAGATTTTAGATTCTTTTTGGTCACCTTTCATTTTAAAGACAATTACAATTTTATCTTGGATGATGGCCCCTAGTTTTTTGGTAAAACAGGTTTGTTCATGACATTGTGATGCAAACAACATTTCCTCTCATAGAAAACACACACAATTTACAACAACAAGATAACCACAAAACACAATTTAACTCGCAATATTCTTCCCACAAATAAATATCATCCAAGCAAAGATTACATTCAAACATTCATTGTATTAAATTGCTTAAAACAATGGTCACTCTCATACAGATGCAGAAAATATATACAAAACAACAATTATGCTCCTGATTTTCTTCTTTTTGTTTTAATGAAGATTCCCACACTACATTTTTATGGTGTTTCAACCTCTATATGGGTCATAATCACTCCCAAACTAGCTGCTCACCTCCCAAACTGGTTGCTCCTCCTTTTTCTTGGCTACTATGCACTTTTTTATGCATTCCCACTCATCTAAATCTTCACTTGCATTTTCAATCTTCTTCTCCCTCTACGCAACACACGCCACCTTCAAACCTAACACATATAATTTCTAACCCATACAAATGCAATATGAGGTGAATCCCCTAGTAAACGTGTATGCTTTAGCAAAGGAATACCATTCCTTGCACAATCATGCCCTTTCTCCTTTAATCTGCCTTCTCCACACAATTCCCTATCTCTGTGTATCAAAATCCAAAAAGAAATCATGAAGATGCCTTCTTCGTGGTAGATGAGACAACCTCCATACATGACCCCTTTTTTATTTTCCTCTATTTAAAGGAAATCCCACATGGCCTCAAAATGTATTCTCTCTTGTTAACATTAATATCTGCACACTTCCTCAAGACTTTTATTTTTTTTCTCTTTTCCTGAATTTAAGTGGTGCCTCATATATCACATATGAGCACTTCATTCTCCTTTCAAAATTATAACATAGCTTAAAACATAGGAATTATGTTCAATGACAAATTTTTCATTCAGCTTTGATACTTTTCAACACATCTCCACATATACATTTAAATCTAACAAACTCATACAATTTAGGCTTTCACTATCCCATGCTTCCATTGATGTATTTATTATTTTATTTCTAAAATTTCCTATTAAGTTCATTAAACTTCATACAATCATTTTCACCTCCCACGAACTATAGGGGATTCTTTGTTATGGTAATAATGACATTTACATTTTCCACAATGATGGAAAGAGTCAATTCTATTCACAAAACCAATGGTGACAATGTGATCCAACACCATCAAACCACCGCCATCAACATAGAAGAGTAATAATGTAAGCAATTTCTAATATTTTGATCTCATTGAATGTCTTTTCCACTGCCAAAATGACTACACCAAGATAGACACATAGCTGGAAACTAACTTTCACGATAACTCCTCACTAGGTACTCAGAATCTCACAAAAACACGCCATGATGATGATGTTGATAATACAAAACTTTGCCAAGCCATTCTGTTTAAAACTTCACAAAACTTAAGATTTTAAAGTTTCACCAAATCACAAGCAGAAGTTGCAAAATGATTGATTCTTCAAAAACATGAAAGATAAGCTCATGAAACCTTTACCATCAAATCAAGGACATAGTTAGAAATATGTCTGTAGGATGGTTTGCCAAGAAACCTCACTAATTTCCTAAGACAATTGCTTTGGTGAAACTGCCTGTTACGTACTAAAGCCAAGGTATGACAAAGATGCAACTCTATCAAATGTGATCACTCCACATGAATCCCAATGCTGTGAGAGGCCAAAACAAAACCAAAGCAAGCCAAAACAAAAATAAACAATTGTAAATCTTTTTTGGGTAATGCTGATTGCATGTGCACTTGGGTGCTCCTGCACCAGACATGCCAGGTAGAAATTTTGTGAGAATAGGCTCACAAATGCGGAGTTGAGTAGTTGAACTACCCTTTCAAGTTGCAACCAACTTTTAGTGAACTCTGTAATTAAATAATATGCACCAAAGCTAATTTTGAAGCTCTTCTTCTAGCACCATACTGAAGAAACTATCATCTTCCTCCCATAACTCCATTAATCACTCTTCTCCCCTCTCATGGATTCACATCCTCCATGTGTCATCCTCCTCCACCAAATTATTTCTCCTCTCCTCTACGTTGTGGGATCAATCCAACTAGTAATCAACCTCCTCCACCAAAATCTCATGTCACTCATATCACAATCTGCAATATCTAAATCTTCATCAAACACCTTATGGAAATTGAAGATTTCCATAGGTTCTAAACTCCATACTCTTCAACCCTAGCTACATCAAATAGAAGTGCAATACCATCATCAAAATATGCAACAAGGGTTACCTCTTCATTCGCTTCTACAAATTCACCATCGGCTGCATCATTAACTTCTACCTCCTTCGCTGCGATACTTGTCTTCTCGCTTCCAATCATTGTGATCTTCTCCAACCACTCATTCTTAACTGCAAAAATATATGACAATAAGTCATCCTCTTCCTTATCCTTCACTGCAACCTCTTCATATTCCATCATTGCATCTTCATTTTTCCCCTCTTTGACTACCTCTATTGTAAGTCTTTTGTTCACTCAACTATGCCTCCAAATTTTCCAACTTATCCAATCACTTGTTTATATTCTTGATCATCCTCCATGTCTTATTTTCTTTGTGCCATCTCCACACTTCCCAAATCAGGAACCTCTTCCTCAATAATATCCACATCTCATCTACTACAATCTTTCATAACTCTCATCTCATGCTTTGCAATCTGCAATCCCACTTCTTTTTGTGGCTTCCAGCTCTTGATTGCTCAGGGCTTCTCTACCTTCAACAATACTCATAGAATCTCTTCTTCACCACACTTTCTTGACTCTACCCATAGGTCCTGGTGGATACTCTCCACTCTCAATATCCCCTGCTCTAATACCATATGATGCAAACAACATTTCCTCTCATAGGAAACACACACAATTTGCAATAACAAGATTATCACAAAACACAATTTAACTCACATTATTCTATCCACAAATTAAATATCATCCAAGAAAAGATTGCATTCAAACATTCATTGTATTGAATTGATTAAAACAATGCTCACTCTCATATATAGGTGCAGCAAATCTATACAAAACAACAATTATGCTCCTAATTTTCTTCTTACTATTTTAATGAAGATTCCCGCACTATCTTTTTATGGTGTTTCAACCTCTATATGGGTCATACTCACTCCCAAATTGGCTGCTCACCTCCCAAACTAGTCATTCATCCTCTTTCTTGGCTACTACACACTTATCTATGCCTTCCCACTCATCTGAATCTTCACTTGCCTTTTCAATCTCCTTCTCCCTCTAGGCAACATAGTCCACCTTCAAACATAACACATAAATATGAGGTGACTACCCTAGTAAATGTATATTCTTCAACAAAGGAATACCATTCCTTACATTGCCACACCCTTTCTCCTTTAGTCTACCTTCTCCACACAATTCTAACTTTATGTATCAAAATCCAAAAAAAAATCATGAAGATGCCTTCTTCGTGACAGATGAGATGACCTCCACACATGACTCCATTTTTTTTCTTTTCCTCTATTTGAAGGAAAGCCCATGCCACCTCATAATGTTTCTTCTCCCCTTGGCCTCAATATCTGTACACTTCCTTAAGACTTTTATTTTTTATCTTCCTCAATTTATGCGGTGCCTCGCATATCACATATGAGTGCTTCATCATCCTTTGAAAATTCTAACATAGCTTAAAACACAAGAATTATGTTTAACAAAATTTTAAATCAGACTTGAGACTTCTCAATGCCTCTCCACATAGGCATTTAAATTTGTCAAACTCATACAATTTACACTTTCACTATCCCAGAGTACCATTGATGTATTTGTTATTTTAATGAAGTTTGTTGAACTTCATACAATCATTTTCAGCTCCCACAAACTTCAGGGGACTCTTTGTTACGGTAATAACGATGTTTGTATTTTCCACAATGACAAATCAAATCAGCTCTATTCACAAAACCCATGGTGACAATGTGATCAAACATCATTAGACCTATTAGGTCTCAAAAATGCAGGTTGCTAATCCTAAGAGGATGTCAGGCTCTATGCTTAGATTTGCAACATTTTTGAACTAACTTAACGAAATCAACCTTTGAGGTTTAGTGATTTCCTACACTTCAGGTCCTGCTACACCTAGGTGGGTGAACCTTGGGAATTAAAGAGGACTAAATGTAAATGTATTGACTAATTAAATCTATCTACAATGGCAAAGGATGTAGGATAGAAAAAGCTTGCTATCTAATTCTATATCTAATGTCTGATGAATGGTTTGGTAGAAATTGTATAAGCAATATCAAGGTGAAAAGGATTTTAAATGATGAATTTAAATAAGACCAGTGCTTTGTTGGGTAACAGAGTCAAATGAAGGACCAAGACTAGTGGCTTATAATGGGTACTAATTTTAATTGTTTGGCACAACTTTAGTTTATAACTTGTATAAACGTGCAAGGGAATGACTGACAAACTCTTCTTGATAATCAATCCAATATAATTAGATATCTTATAATTCACCAGAAGGTATTTTAATCCTTACTTGAAGGAACCAATTGAAATGAATGTGCAAGAATAATAGATAATATTATCTTGGAGACAGAATGGCAATCCTAATTATATGGCTCTACTTAGTAATCCAAACTAATACTTTCAGGCTACCATGACTGATCAGAAGGATTTTAATTCCTCAAATGGAAACCAATTTACTCAATCACACAGATACAATGAATGTGTATTGACAAATTAAATATATACTTGATATATTAATTTGAATAACAAGGAAATACAGAACTAGAGACAACCACAGAATTGAGTAACTTTAACAAATAATTGATACCAAGATAGAACCACTGAATCAGAGAACTTCAATCTACTTCTTCAAATAAAATATGCAACATGGTCTTTTTGAAACATTGTAAATTATATATATGTATATATATTCTACTGCTGATGATCTTCCAACACAAATTGTTTGAACTTATATAGATATTTTTGTGAAGAGACATAACCCTTCAACAAGTCTTTTGGGAAATTAACAAGATTAACAATTATTACATAACCAAGATTAGGCCCTATTCAACCATAAGTAAATTTTAGCTACATGGTCCAAGTATTCTTGATCACGATGGAAATCAGTAAGCTCAATGGCATTTCTTGTAATCACATCAATTGCGACCATCTTTTCTAGGTGTTTGCAAGCTTCTCCAGATGTAGAATTTTTGTCTTTAAGAGCTCCCATAGCCTCGTGCAATATAGCTTGACAATCAACGCTCCACTCTTTGCTTTTTAGTTCTCCATCACTTTTAAATAATGCCAGCACTCCTGCATTTGAAGCTTCAACACCTTCCTTAGCATCAGTTTTAAGTTGATCGTAGTATTTTTGATGTTTCTTGATCAATTATTTTGCATTGGAGACACCTGCAATGTCAGAAGCACCTTTACTTTGTATCTCATTCAATTTCTCTTGCACTCTCTGTTCGAGCCTTTCATGTTCTCTAATTGCTTTATAATTCTAAGAGTAATTATCCCAAAATAGGTTTAACCAATGTACCATGTTTGCATGTCTGCTCTGTAGCACTGAGACAAGTGTATCTATTTGAATTTGTACTGCCTAATCTGTGGATAATGCTTGAGTGCCCTGTGAACTTTCACCCTGAGTTAATCTCCTTCTTGACCCCCCAAAGGTGCTCTTAACAACATCCTTTAAATAATCATTTTCTTTTGTCAGTCCTTCATAGCTCAATTTGTATGTGTTGCTTTCCTTGATCAACATTTGAGCTTGTGCTTTGTTTAGCTTTGCAACATTGATGCCAATGTCTGCTGTAATCAGAGGGTCAGTTTCCCTTGCCTTTAAAGTCATGACATGGCTGAAAGTTTTTTTAGTATCTATGATGGCTGTCTTCTTATGGGGAGGATATAGCGCCCATATCATCAATGAATTCTCATCATTAAAGCAGAATTCAAATCAAGACCAAGAAAAATCATAACCCCTGCATCTTTAAGCAATTGTCTACCCCTGCTAGGGGTCATATCCTGTATGTCCTTATCTACTGTTATTTTCAGCATATCTGGCAATTGTCTTTCATTATCAGCAAAGACATCATCCACTGATTCTCTAATTTCTTTCCCTTTGCATTTATATAAAAATGACTTAAACTCTTTTGAATGAATAAATTTATCATCAAAAATGAAAGAATCATAATCTCTCTGACGTGGATCTTCATTAGCAGACCCCTCCTCATCATGTATTACAACAGGAGGCTGATATTGTTGTATTTTTCTTTTGGACATTTGTATTGTTTTGTCTTGTGGCTCCTCTTGCTCTGCAGGTTCTTCATCTAAAGATACAACTTCAATCTCTGCCAGTTGTTTTCTTTTCTCACTTAGATCCCTGTTATATTTTTATACCACTAATTCTACCTCAGCCTCTTCTAGGTTTCTAATAACATCATCATGTGGATAAGGGATGTGTATATATCCATTGAGGTTTTGTTTCCTTCGAGCAGAGTCAATAAAACCCTCAAGGTCAAACCCTTTCCTTACCTCAGCGCTCCTCATGTTATAGTGCATCAGTTTATCCATAATGAGATTGTAACCTTCTTTGGACACCATAGTAAAATCTCCAAAACATAAAGTGCTGGGCATAAAAGATTGCTTATCATGTGAGCTCAGATGCATTACATTTGAGCAATTCATCTACCAAATTATTTCTAAATAAGCAATTCTGTCAGGGACAGTTTTGGGCAAGATGAATGGAGTGTCTTCAAAACCATATACTCTAATCATGGTAGCATCTTCAAAACAATACTAGTCTCCCCAATTATGAGTGATAGTAGGGTGGCCACCAAAATCTCTCGGCCTGAGGAACCCTTTTATCTCAATTGAGATCAAGTATTCACAAGGGTGGCTGAAATATCTATACAATACTTTTACACAGTGTTCTTCAAATTGGGCATATCTGTTGTCCCATATTCTAGTCCACATTTGTATTGGTAACTTTTGTCCTCTCTAGTCTACAAGAACAACTTTAAATTCACTTGGCCATAACCCTACTTCCTGGCCGAAATACAGCACCATGTGCATAAGCAGTGAGAAATGCTCAAAAGAGCATGCTGGGGAACTGTTTCTTATTGCAGTCAAGCCATAATCTATTTTATTAACAACATAAGTAGCATAGTCAAACTGCCTTGCATTATGACACTGGATGTCAGTAGCTATAACCATCAAAGGGATTGTCATGAACTTAGGGACCTCTGATCCTGGGACTTGGCCCACAGAACAATAAGTGTGTTGTATATATGGTTCAAATATTGCTACATGAAAAGGAGGACCATCATTTTCAGTTAGAGGCATTAATTTTCCTTCAACTCTGGGCCTATGAATGGGCAACCTCCATCCATTGTAGGTTGTGTCCATTCTCCAGTATTCCTTCTCCAGGTTCTCATAAATAATGGGGATAGTGCATAAATCATCTAATTTGAACACTTCACAAATGGCATTTTTTGACAAATGTATAAAGGGCTCCCCTTGTGAGTTGCATATAGCTTTCAAACTTGGATTATATTGTTTGGCAAGAAGCTAGAGGAGTTCAACATTCATGAATACATCAGGCACAACTAATTTTCCCAAATTCAAGTGCCATGGGTTTGACACTAGAGCATTCCTAAATCTTCTGTTATAGTGGAATCTGAAGAGTTCATATCCTCTGATCGGGGTCATAATATCTCCTAAGCATTTACATTTGTCTTCTAATTATTCCATTTCTACCCTAAGTTGAGCAGATCTTCTGGCCTTGGGAGTTCACCCTGGCAACTGATCAATTAAATCCTAATTGAGCTTTCTGACTTTTATCTTTTCTTCAGGTGTTTTATCAGTTTTTTGTTTCTTAGGTTTACTTGTTTCCCCTTGTGATTTTCTACCTTTTCCCTTTCCCGGAGTCTCCATTTTCAAATTTTGACAGAAAATCCAAACACAGGCTATAACACAATGGTTCGTATGTATGTACCTATCGTCTGTGGCTGCAATCAAAATCCTCTGTTTGCGCTTCAAAATTCTTTTATCCCTTTTCTCAAACAACCCTGCCAATTGTAATTACAATGATCTTAGAGGATTTCATCACTGTTTGCATGTAATTGTTTGAGCAATTTTAATGTCATTCATCGCTATGAAATGTCACATTGTCATAACTCCTGTCATTGGCATGATTTTCAAAATGTCTGGGCGACCTTAATATCTCCTCATGGCACGAATAATCAATCGACGTAACCCCTCAATTGTCTTCCTGATACTATGTTGAATCATATCGAAGCGGGCGCAACCATCGGCATGACTTCTTTCATTGCCATGTGATTTAAATTTCCTTCCGATATAGTGAGTGTTACCGATATAACTATCGGTGAGAGTCTCACCAATATGGTTATTGGTTAAACTTCTTATCAATGGGTATAATCTTATTTCCATCAGAGTGAGATATACCATTGAGGTAATCCTTTTCAAATCACCCGATCACAGTTATCTCCCCGATGGCCACTTTATATTCCTTATCGGAGAGAACCTTTCAAATTGTCACCGACACCTTTTTATCGCTGTGACTTGTGAGTCGGCAAGACATAAGTACTTCATTCTGATATGTTGAGTCATGTCAATGGATAGGTGTATTCGTGTGACTCACACCGAAAGCACTTTTTATTGTTTGACCAAGACACTGGAGTATCGAAAACTCATTAATTTTTTATCCCGATGTTCATTTCTCGCCGATGGCTATCATTTCCTTTGTCCCCATAGGATGTTCGGTGAGACTTTTTCTGAAATGCTTCATTGGTATGATATATGCCGTCAAGGTAATTTTCAAAGCACCACCCGATGACTATTAGTCATACCAATCGGTGTGACTGCTTGATTCTCATACCGATAAAAAGGCCATTGGTATTACTTCTTCCATTGGCAACTTCTACAAATCTCTCTCTGATCTTTACTCTCACGCCGATAGTCATTTTCATAGATTTCTTATGTATCGGCATAAGCAACACAAAGTCTTGCCGATAGGTTGAAATTTAGGTAATTTTGCATCACTTAGCCATGGACATCTTGTAGGATGTATCAATTTTTTACTATGGTTTTGGGATGTTTTATTGATTTGCTCAGATATGGTGAAGTGAGAATACAGTAAAAATTTTAAATTTTTACTGTCCCAACAGTGGCTTTGTCTGGGATGTATACTCCCTGTCAGTATAACAAGGATCTAGATCTCCTGGGGAAGTAGACCACATGTTTTATTTATTTGGGGTGATGATTTTATGAAAATGGAAAAGGAGAATGACAAATGATGGGGAACGGGAATGATACCTAAACTAATGTGCATGGAATAAAATATTTTGAGAATTATTTGAGGGTTGTCCATGTACTGGCAATGCTCAATCCTCCTTGTACATGTTTATGAAAAGAACAGCTTTAAATATTGCCCATGCACAGGCAATTCTTGCTCTTCTCCAGACATATTTTGCAAGTAATAAGAGTCATCACCTCCTTTTCTAGTGATAACAAAAGGACCTAACCATAGGGCTTCAAATTTTCCATGCTTCCCTTCGTCCTGATACCTCGCATTCCATATTAGTACTAGATCATTTATTTCAAACTTTCTATCTTTGGCCTTTTTGTCAAAGAGATATTTTACTTGTGATTGTAACTTAACATTCTGCCTTTGAGCTATTCTTCTTGTTTCATCCAATTCTGCAAGATGTTCCAACCTCTCTTCCATTGGTTCAGGAATATTTAAGTCTTCCTGGAGAATGAATTTGTATATTGGTATAAGATTCTCTAATGGTAGTCTTGCTTGTGTTCCATACACCAGCTCAAAAGGAGATCTCCCAATTGCTCTTTTTACAGTAATCCTATTAGTCCATACTGCCATCCTCAATTTTGAATCCCATGCCTTTTTGTTTTTATCCAACATTCTTTTTATGATTTTCAAGAGGCTTTTGTTACTTGATTCTGCTTGTCCATTTGCTTGTGGATGATTGGGGGCAACATAGGATATAGTGATGCCATGTGTACTACAAAATCTTTTGAATTCATCAGATTTGAAACACATTCCATTATCTGTAATTAACCTTATTGGAGTACCGAATCTGAATATAATATTTTCCATTAGAAAGTTAATTACCACCTTACTTGTTGCCTGTTTGGTTGGAATTGCCTCCACCCATTTTGTAAAATAATCAATTGCCACTAAAATCCATTTATGTCCCCCACTTGATTTCTCCGCAATTTCACATATAAAGTCAATACCCCACTGATAAAATGGAACCTCAACCTGCATGGGCTTTAAGGGTAGTGCTCCCTGATACTTCAACTTCCCTGAAAATATTTGACATGCTTCACACTTCCTAGTGTAATGATATGAATCATTAAAAACTTTAGGCCAATAGTATCTGGCCCTCAAGATTTTGTGGGTTGTAGTCTTTGCTGAGAAATGACCTCCACACATGCCTTCATGTAACTCCTTCATAATATGTTTTGATTGATATTCATACAAGCATAATAGTAAAATCCCATCTCTGTTTTTTCAATAAAGATCCCCATTGATAAGTACATATTTTGAAGCTTGCAATTTAAGTGTCCTCCTTTTGTTATCATCATACCCTTCAGGACACTTCATATGTTTTAGATAATATATTATATCAGCATACCATGGAGTATACTCAATACTGATACTTGCATTAGCATTACATATCTGAGAAGCTTCAAGATTACTTTCGGCCATCAATTCGGCAAGACCCTGTCCTCTCACTAATTTAGTGATCTGGATTTCAATATTGAATTCCTGAATTCTATTGATCCACCTACATCTCCTACTAGTGACTTCGGTTTGGACCAATACATCCTTTACTACAGCATTAGGAACATATGCTATGATTTTAGCTCCCACCAAATATGGTCTAAAAGTCTTAACTGCTTTTACTAATGCATATGTCTGCTTTTCAATAATGTCAAATTTTAATTCTGCATTCTAAAGGGATTTGCTGAAAAATGAGATAGGCTTTCATATCCATCATTATTTTTCTGCAATGGCACTGTTGCAAATGTATGATAAGAAGCAAATGAAAATAGTTGGAATGATTTACTGAAGTCGGGGGATATTAAAACTGGGGCTTCCTTGATTGCCCTCTTGATATTGGCAAATGCTTCTACTCTTTCTGTTGTCCATTTTACTTATGAGTTCTTCTTCAGCATCTTTGATATAGGACAAACAATTTCTACAAAATTTGGTATAAATCTTCTGAAAAAATTAATCTAACCAAAAAATGATTGTATAGCTCTTACATTTTTTGGAATAGGCACTTGATCAATTGCCTTTACTCTTTTAGGATCTATTTTCACTCCATCTTTCAAGACTATGTGGCCAAGCAATTTCCCCTCTGTTACTACAAAATGGCACTTCTTAGGATTCAATGAGATCCCATATTCTAGGTCTTTGATAAACATTTGCTCTAAGTGTGTGCAATGATTCTCAGCCCTTTTGGAATATGCTATCAAGTCATCTTGATATACTATCATAATCTTATTGATTAACTCAGCAAAAGCCACATCCATTGCTCTTTGGAATGTTGCTCCAGCATTAGTTAGTTCGAATGGCATTCTCAAATATACATATGTTTCCCATGGAGTGGTGAATGCAGTCTTAAATTATTCTGACTCCTTGACTTTTACCTGATTGTAACCTGAGAAGCCATCCATCATTGACAACAATTCACATCCAGTAACCTTTTGCAATATTGCCTCCATATTGGGGAGAGGATAATTATCCTTGAGAGAAGATTTGTTTAAGTTTATAAAATCCACACACAGTCTAATATCACCATTCTTTTTCCTGACAGGTACCAAATTTGAAACCCAGGAGGAATGTCTAATGGGTTTAATTATAGCTCCATCCCTCAACTTTGTAAGTTCTTCTAGCATTTTAGGAGCTAATGTAGGATTGATTGGCCTCTGTTTTTACCTGAATGGTTTAGCATCTGGTTTTAGTGGTATCTCATGTTGAAATAGATCCTCTCTATATGCCTTTAAATCATCATATGACCAAGCAAATACATGCCTGAATTTTTTAAGTAAGTTGATGATTCTGCTCCTGATTTTTGTGTCAAGATTTCTTCCAATATACACATTCTTTGGGACTGCTTGTGTCCCCAAATTGATTTCTTCAAGGTCATTAGGTATCACTGGTGTGTCTTTTTTTTTAAATCTGTCATGTCCATCAAATGCCTTTTCTAATGCTATAAGTCCCTTAGGTATCTTATTCATTTTCAACTGAACTATCTCTTGACCAAAAAGGGTTTCCTTCCCATCATGTTCCTCTACAAATGCATTGAAATCAATGTCTTGATTTTCATAATAATTAGCACAATGTAAGAAGTTGATTATATCAGCATCATTATCAAACACTTGTCAGTTATGTATATTATCTAGGATGGTAGATCTAGTTTTGAATTCAACCTCTGTAATTCCTCCTAATGTGACATCATCCCTCTTCAATGAGATATTTGCTAAAAAATCTACCATAATGTTTTTAGACCTATCAACACATTTGATTGAAAAGGCATCAAACAATTCAATATTATCCCAAACTGCATTTCTATATTGTCTCAACTTTTTGTTTTTTGATAGGTATTTTTCTCTTACTTGGGAAATGACCAATTCAGAATCACCATAGACAACTAACTTTTTTATTTTATGCTTAGTGGCTATGTTCAAACCAATGAGCAAATCTTCATACTCAGCTACATTATTTGTGCATTCAAATATCAATAGAAAAGAGTATTTGAAAGTTTTACCTCCTGGTGAAATGAAAACTACTCCAACCCCAATTCCTATTTTGCTGCATGCACCATCAAAATACATCTTCCATACATCAATTTCTTCTTTCATAGATTCAGTGTGTATTGGATTAGTGTTACACAATTCTGGTATATTTTCTCCAACTTTGAAGACTCCCAAATCTGTATCACAAAAGAAATTTATTTGATGCCGATCTAATCTTTCTATAATATTATCATATCTTGGCTCTCTGCACAGTTTGATTTCTTTGCCTCCCACTAGTATGGTGGCATATGATAAGTCCAACTGGACATTCCCTCCTACCATTGCAGCCCATTGCCTTGATATAAGCATTCCATAATACGATGGAATGTCAACCACAGTAATATCAATGTTATAAGTTGCTTCAGGATGTGAGGCAAGCTTTATCTCCACATCCCTCATAATACCAACTACTAGGATAGATCTGTTATCCATTGCATAACACTAGCCAAATGTAGTATCAACCCACATTCCCAATTCTTTCATAACTGCTATAGGCATGATGTTCATGGCAGCACCTGAATCAATCATGCAATTCCTGGCTATCCTGTTCTTGATTAATAGTGTAGTGTAGAAAGGGTCTACCTGTGAGGAATTTTTTGTCAATGTATCACCAAGGTATACCTCAGGCATTTGGAATGTTTGTTGATGACCATTGTTTGTTGTGTTTTCATGTCCTTTATATTTTTGACTTGGTGTATCAGAAATCAACTTAACAACTGTGCTCCTATATTTGTCTATCTTCATCATCTCTAGGAGTGGAACTGATATTTTTACCTAAGACACTGCATGAGCAATGTCAAAAGAATGGGCCATGGTTTGGTCATTCTTTTCTATTTTTGTGTTCTCCTTTTCTTGATTTTGTAAATTTTCTTTCACTTTACCTTTACCACCCTTTTCTAGTTCTTTAAATGATGACTTTGTATTATTCCTTTTGTTATTCTGATCTTTTATGAATACACTCCCAGGTGTTCCCTGTTCAACGTTTACTGTCCTATTCCTCAAGTTATAAGTGTTTTTAGCTTGAGCTATTGCAGCTACTGTAAGAGCTTCTCTTTCATCCCCAGTAGACTTTCTCCATTGACCATTTGGCTGATCGTTATAATAAATAGGTTTCTCACAACCATCTTCCTAATCTGAGAACACTTCTTGTTCTCCCACATTGATATGATGCCTCTGGTTTCCTACATCATACTCATATCCTTCTTCTTCTGAAGAAGAGTAATCTTCAGTCACCACACATGGTGTATCCTGCATCATATTTATAGTGTGGTTGTCTCTATTATAATTGTATAACATTTCCTCTTGTTGTACTAATTTAGCTACCTCACAGTATTCAGGTAAATGTGGTAAATTACACACCAAACACCAAGGTTTATTTTCTACCATATGTGCCATGTTTCTTTTCAAGGGGTCAAGAGTATCCTTGCCATACTGTTGCTTTCTGTTGTTGTCGATGGGTCTCCCATCCTTCCAATTTGTATTGTAGGGCATATCGTGCAACCTAGGCCTTTCATGCCTATGTTGACCCTTTGGTTTAGTCTGTTGATCATTTGGGTTCTGAGGATTTCTATGGTTGTCTCTCTTACTAACCATTCCTACAGCCTTCCTATTGTTTTCAATGGTTAGGGCCACTTTCTATGCTTCGACCAGGGTTGTAGGACATCAATTTCTAAGCTCGTACCCTATTTTAGGGTCAAATGCTTTCATATAAATACTCAGTGCTGCTGGATTAGATAACTTGGCTCCATGTGGTACCTTGTTATGTAATTTGGAAAATTTTAGGTTGAAATCATATATTGATTCATTTTGATACTTCTATATACTTATCAATTCATGTAATGCAAACTCAAGGGCATATTGGTTGCCATACTGCTCCTTAAACTAATTATGGAAATCAGTTATTAAACTGATTGAGGCATCAGGCAGGCTGTTAAAACAGTCTCTCGCATCTTCGATGAGGGACATCATGAATAACCTCATTTTAATATCTTCCCAGTCCATACCAATATCTTGCACAAAAGCATTGAAACTTCTAATATGATCTTTAGCTGATATTGCATTGTTTCCAGTAAACTTGGGAACCATATTTCTCCAAGTACTATCCATAAGATATGGATACAACTGATATCCAGTTAAATTAAATTGACTACATATATTTGCATGGTTTTGAGGTGGAAAGTTCAAGGGTGGTGGATTAGGATAGTAATTATATCCACCTGGTGGCTGATGATATGCATATTGTTACTGTTGGTTCATGTGGGGATTTGTGTAAGGGTTCTGTGGTCTATAATACTGTTGGCCAGGGGTGGGTGAGGATTTGCCATATGTTGAGATGCATTATGCATGGGAGGTGGCCTAGGGTTTTGGGGAATAGTATTATGATGACTTCTGGATGTATGTGAATTTTGGACACCACTTGTATTTTGCTGTGGATTTCTTGAAGTGTTTCCTCTATGTGGAGGTACATATTTTGGGGGAGTTGTTTTAGCTTTACTTTTCATCTGTTGAATTTTTTGCTGCAACAACCCTTTCGCTTCCTATATCTCGAACCTTTCGAGTTCTTCTTGGAGCCTGAGCACCTCCTATTGCTCTTCACTCATACTTCTTAGATTCTCTGGATTGTCATTTATTTCTTGATTTGAGAACCCATGTCTTACTCCCTCTCCTTGATGTAACGACATCTTGAAATCATGTTCAACTTGGTTTTGATCAATATCCCTCATGACCTGTGCTTTATTGTCGAGCTCTTCTTGAGGAGTTGGTCTGTATCTTGCCAATATGTCATCATTTACCCATTGATATTTTCATTTGCATTATGAAGAGGTGTAAACTTATTGTGAATTGCAACAATTTGCTCTGTATTATTCTCTTGAGCATCCTGGTTATTATCTTGGTAAGAATCATTTGAACTTTCAATTATTTTGGAAATGTTTCTAAATGGTGGAGATGACTGCAATTTCTTGCCTTCCATTTTGGATCTCCTACCATCCATTTGGTATTAGAATTTTTTGTTATAACTATAACTAGAGTCGCCACCTATTTAGTAAATAGGAAAAGTTTGTTTTATCTTTAGGGGTTCTTGTTTCCAACAGAGTTACCAAATCAAAGTTTCTAAAATGACTCTATGAAAGGAATGACTAGTTTCTAAGGTCTTTTAATTAGATCCCCAGTAGAGTCGCCAATTTGTTAGGTCTCAAAAATGCAGGTTGCTAATCCTAAGAGGATGCCATGCTCTATGCTTAGATTTGTAACGTTTTTGAACTAACTTAACAAAATCAACCTTTGAGGTTTAGTGATTTCCTACACTTCAGGTCCTGCTACACCTAGGTGGGCGAACCTTGGGAATTAAAGCAGACTAAATGTAAATTTATTGACCAATTAAATCTATCTACAGTGGCAAAGGATGTAGGATAGAAAAAGCTGCTATCTGATTCTATATATAATGTCTGATGAATGGTTTGGTAGAAATTGTATAAGCAATATCAAGGTGATAAGGATTTTAAATGATGAATTTAAATAAGACCAGTGCTTTGTTGGGTAACATAGTCAAATGAAGGACCAAGACTAGTGGCTTATAATGGGTACTAATTCTAATTGTTTGGCAGAACTTTAGTTTATAACTTGTATAAATGTGCAAGGGAATGACTGACAAACTCTTCTTGATAATCCAACCAATATAATTAGATATCTTATAATTCCCCAGAAGGTATTTTAATCCTTACTTGAAGGAACCAATTGAAATGAATGTGCAAGAATAACAGATAATATTATCTTGGAGACAGAATGGCAATCCTAATTATATGGCTCTACTTAGTAATCCAAACTAATACTTCCAGGCTACCATGACTAATCAGAAGGATTTTAATTCCTCAAATGGAAACCAATTTACTTAATCACACAAATAAAGTGAATGTGTATTGATAAATTAAATATATACTTGATATATTAATTTGAATAACAGGGAAATACAGAACTGGAGACAACCATAGAATTGAGTAACTTTAACAAATAATTGATACCAAGATAGAACCACTAAATCAAAGAACTTCAATCTACTTCTTCAAATAAAATATGCAAAATGGTCTTTCTGAAACATTGTAAATTATATATATGTATATATATTCTACTACTGATGATCTTCCAACACCAATTGTTTGAACTTATATAGATATTTTCGTGAAGAGACATAACCCTTCAACAAGTCTGTTGGGAAATTAACAAGATTCACAATTATTACATAACCATGATTAGGCCCTATTCAACCATAAGTAAATTTTAGCTACATGGTCTAAGTATTCTTGATCACGATGGAAATCAGTAAGCTCAATGGCATTTCTTGTAATCACATCATTTGCGACCATCTTTTCCAAGTGTTTGCAAGCTTCTCCAGATGCAGAATTTTTGTCTTTAAGAGCTCCCATAGCCTCGTGCAATATAGCTTGACAATCAACACTCCACTATTCTTTGCTTTTTAGTTCTCCATCACTTTTAAATAACGTCAGCACTCCTACATTTGAAGCTTCAACACCTTCCTTAGCATCAGTTTTAGGTTGATTGTAGTATTTCTGATGTTGCTCGATCAATTCTTTTGCATTAGAGACACCTGCAATGTCAGAAGCACCTTTACTTCGTATCTCATTCAATTTCTCCTGCACTCTTTGTTCGAGCCTTTCATGTTCTCTAATTGCTTTATAATTCTGAGAGTAATTATCCTCAAATAGGTTTAACCAATGTACCATGTTTGCATGTCTGCTCTGTAGCATTGAGACAAGTGTATCTATTTGAATTTGTGATGCCTTATCTGTGGATAATGCTTAAGTATCCTGTGAACTTTCGCCCTGAGTTAATCTCCTTATTGACCCCGCAAAGGTGCTCTTAACAACATCCTTTAAATAATCATTTTCTTTTGTCAGTCTTTCATAGCTCAATTTGTATGCATCTCTTTCCTTGATCAACATTTGAGCTTTTGCTTTGTTTAGCTTCACAACATTGATGCCAATGTCTGCTGTAATCAAAGGGTCAGTTTCCCCTACCTTTAAAGTCCTAACATGGCTGAAAGTTTTTTCAGTATCTATGATGGTTGTCTTCTTATGGGGAGGATATAGCGCCCATATCATCAATGAATTCTCATCATTATTATATTTTGTACCCATATACATGTCATTAACTCCCTCTAGAGCGAGTTTATATTTATCATCTATACAATTTAGAAAATTCTCAAAAACTAAAGTAGAATTCAAATCAAGACTAGGAAAAATCATAACCCCTGCATCTTTAAGCAATTGTCTACCCCTGCTAGGGGTCATATCTTGTATGTCCTTATCTACTATTATTTTTAGCATATCTAGCAATTGTCTTTCATTATCAGTAGAGACATCATCCACTGATTCTCTAATTTCTTTCCCTTTGCATTTATACAAAAATGACTTAAACTCTTTTGAATGAATAAATTTATCATCAGAAATGAAAGAATCATAAGCTATCTGACGTGGATCTTCATCAGCAGACCCCTCCTCATCATGTATTACAATAGGAGGCTGATATTGTTGTATTTTTATTTTGGACATTTGTATTGATTTGTTTTGTGGCTCCTCTTGCCCTACAAGTTCTTCATCTGAAGATACAACTTCAATCTCTGCCAGCTATTTTCTTTTCTCACTTGGATCCCTATTATATTTTTCTACCACTAATTATACCTTAGCCTCTTCTAGGTTTCTAATAACATCATCATGTGGATAAGGGATGTGTATATATCCATTGAGGTTTTGTTTCCTTCGAGTAGAGTCAGTGAAACCCTCAGGGTCAAACCGTTTCCTTACCTCAACACTCCTCATGTTATAGTGCATCAGTTTATCCATAATGAGATTGTAACCTTCTTTAAACACCATAGTAAAATCTCCAAAACATAAAGTGCTGGGCATAAAAGATTGCTTATCATGTGAGCTCAGATGCATTACATTTGAGCAGTGCATCTACCGAATTATTTCTAAATAAGCAATTCTGTCAGGGATAGTTTTAGGCAAGATGAATGGAGTGTCTTCAAAACCATATACTCTAATCACGGTAGCATCTTCAAAACAATACCAGTCTCCCCAATTATGAGTGATAGTAGGGGGGCCACCAAAATCTCTCAACCTAAGGAACCTTTTTATCTCAGTTGAGATCGAGTATTCACAAGGGTGGCTGAAATATCTGTATAGTACTTTTACACAGTGTTCTTCAAATTGGGCATAACTAGAATGGGCATATCTATTGTCCCATATTCTAGCCCACGTTTGTATTGGTAACTTTTGCCCTCTCTGGTCTGCAGGAACAACTTTAAATTCACTTGGCCATAACCCTATTTCCTAGCCGAAATACAACACCATGTGCATAAGCAGTGAGTAATGCTCAAAAGAGCATGCTGGGGAACTGTTTCTTATTGCAGTCAAGCTAGAATCTATTCTATTAACAACATAAGCAGCATAGTCAAACTGCCTTGCATTATGACACTGGATGTCAGTAGCTATAACCATCAAAGGGATTGTCATGAACGCAAGGACCTCTGATCCTAAGACTTGGCCCACAGAATAATAAGTGCGTTGTATATATGGTTCAAATATTGCTACTTGAAAAGGAGGACCATCATTTTCAGTTAGAGGCATCAATTCTCCTTCAACTCTGGGCCTATGAATGGGTAACCTCCATCCATTGTAGGTTGTGTCCATTCTCTAGTATTCCTTCTCCAAGTTCTCATAAATAATGGGGACAGTGCATAAATCATCTAAGTTGAACACTTCACAAATGGCCTTTTTTGATAAATGTATAATTGGCTCCCCTTGTGGGTTGCATATAGCTTTCAGACTTGGATTATATTGTTTGGCAAGAAGTTGGAGGAGTTCCACATTCATGAATACATCAGGCACAACTAATTTTCCCAAATTCAAGTGCCATGGGTTTGACACTGGAGTATTCCTGAATCTTCTATTATAGTGGAATCTGAAGAGTTCATATCCTCTGATCGGGGTCCAAATATCTCCTAAGCGTTTACATTTGTCTTCTAATTTTTCCATTTCTGCCATAAGTTGAGTAGATCTTCTGGCCTTGGGAGTTGACCCTGCCAACTGATCAATTAAATCCTGATTGAGCTTTCTGTCTTTTATCTTTTCTTCAGGGTTTTATCAATTTTTTGTTTCTTAGGTTTACTTGTTTCCCCTTGTGATTTTCTACCTTTTCCCTTTCCCAGAGTCTTCATTTTCAAATTTTGACAGAAAATCCAAACACAGGCTATAACACAATGGTTCGTATGTATGTACCTGTCATCTGTGGATGCAGTCGAAATCCTATGTTTGCGCTCCAAAATTCTTTTATCCCGTTTTCTCAAATAACCCTATCAATTGTAATTACAATGATCTTAGAGGATTTCATCGTTGTCTGCATTTAATCATTTGAGCAATTTCAATGTCATTCATCGCTGTGAAATGTCACATCATCATAACTCCTATCATCAGCATGATTTTCAAAATTTTTGGGCGACCTTAATATCTCCTCATGGCGCGAATAATCAATCGACATAACCCCTCAATTGTCTTCCCGATACTATGTTGAATCATATCAAAGCAGGCGCAACCATTAGCATGACTTCTTTCATCGCCATGTGATTTAAATTTCCTTCCGATATAGTGAGTGTTACCGATATAACTATCGGTGAGAGTCTCACTGATATGGTTATTGGTTAAACTTCTTATCAATGGGTATAATCTTATTTCCATCAGAGTGAGATATACCATCAGGGGTAATCCTTTTCAAATCACCCGATCACAGTTATCTCCCTGATGGCCACTTTATATTCCTTATCGGAGAGAACCTTTCAAATTGTCACCAACACCTTTTTATCGCTGTGACTTGTGAGGCGGCAAGACATAAGTACTTCATTCTGATATGTTGAGTCATGCCAATGGATAGGTGTATCAGTGTGACTCACACCGAAAGCACTTTTTATTGTTTCACCAAGACACTAGAGTATCGGAGACTCATTAATTTTTTATCTCGATGTTCATTTCTCGCCGATGGCTATCATTTCCTTTGTCCCCATAGGATGTTTAGTGAGACTTTTGCCAAAATGCTTCATCGGTATGATATATGCCGTCGAGGTAATTTTCAAAGCACCACCTGATGACTATTAGTCATACTGATTGGTGTGACTACTTGATTCTTATACTGATAAAAAGGCCATCGGTATTACTTCTTCCATCGACAACTTCTACAAATCTCTCTCTGATCTTTACTCTCACGCTGATAGTCATTTTCATAGATTTCTTATGTATCGGCATAAGCAACACAAAGTCTTTCCGATAGGTTGAAATTTAGGTAATTTTGCATCACTTAGCCATGGACATCTTGTAGGATGTATCAATTTTTTACTATGGTTTTGGGATGTTTTATTGATTTGCTCAGATATGGTGAAGTGAGAATACAGTAAAAATTTTAAATTTTTACTATCCCAAAAAGAGCACTGTAGTCAACATAGAAGATTAATAACATACACAATTTCTAATATTTTGGTCTCATTGAATGTCTTTTCCACTACTGAAATGACTTCACCAAGATGGACACAAAGCTGGAAACTGATTTTCAGGATAACACCTCACCAGGTGCTCAAAATCTCATGAAAACTTGCCATGATGATGATGTCAACAATACCAAACTCTTTGCGAAGCAATTCTATTTCAAACTTCATGAAACTTGATATTTCAAAGTTTTACCAAATTGCCAATAGAAGTCAGAAAACAATTGGTTCTTCAAAACCATGAAAGATAAGCTCACAAAACCTTCACCATCAAATCAAGGATAGAGTCATAAATATGCCTATAGGATGGTTTTCCAAGAACCTCACCAATTTCTTGAAACAATTATTTTAGCAAAATTGTCTATTATGCACTAAAGCCAAGGTATGACAAAGATGTGACTCTATCAAATATGATCACTCCACATGAATCCCAATGTTGTGCAAGAGGCCAAAACAAAACCAAAGCAAACCAAAATGGAAATAAACAACTGGAAATCTATTTTTGGGTGATGCTAATTGCATGTGTGCCTAGGTGCTTCTACATCACACCGTGGACTCTATTTTTTATCCTACCAATGCTATCATATATAACACTCTGATATGGTTACACTTGTACAACTTTTCATTAATCATGAGAAAATTAGGACTCATTCAAATGCTAGTTAATTGAAAATTGGCAAATTTATTAAGCAAGATGAGGATCCCCCATTTAAATCAAAAATATTTACCAAGGTTTACAAAATGATAGACATTTCTAATCCTCTACCACATAAGGTAAGAATAAATTCTTCTCATGGTTCTTGGATGCAATTCATAAATTTTTAGGGCCTTTTGGAGTGTTGTTTTAGATGCAACAAAATTGGTCACAAAATTGTTGGATGCTCAAACAAGTCTACATCATTGATGAAGGGGGTAAATCATAAAACACACAACAACATAAATTGCACATAGAAAATAGAACTTTCTTTATTGATTTGGACAACTTATTACATTACAGAACCTCAAATACAATCAAGGGAATCAACCCTCCACAGGCTGCAACACATTACAGCTTCCTATCACAAGACACTGGAATCATCTGCCTTTTGTAACCTCAAATCAGCTAGGGTTTCTATTTTCCCACCTATTCTTGACTCTACACTTTCCCCCTTAACTCCACTACTCCCCAGGGTTCCCAAAAATGATTATTAATAGCCTTTTTTGGTGGCCAACAACCTAATTTCAAAATTTGCATCTCCCTCCAAACATAGGTCAACCTCTAGGAGCCATAACTCTTGATCTGGTTGTCCAATTGACAAACTATTTTATGTGTTAGAAAGATCACAGAGTTCTCTACACACTAATAATCCGCTCTGCCGATTCTGACCATTTTCAGGCCCGTACGAGGCCATTTAATGCCTCAAACCTAAGTTTCAATAATTTTAAGCATTTTTTAGGAAATGGAAACTTTAATTTCTTTTAGGTCATAAGTGATCGTTGCATGATTCCTTTTCCAAAGGTCTTATTTTTTAGTTACAAACTTTCCTATAAATTTTCACTTCAATCCATGCCCAAATGCAAACTTTCCTAAAATAGCAAGTTGCTATTTTTAGCAGTCTAGAAAAATTGAAAGTTCTACATCATTATTCAAGTGATTATGGAACCAGAACCACAAATTTTGAAAAGAAATAGAAAGAACATCAACAATTTTGAAACACATCTTTTTTTTGGATGATGCAAGATTGCCCTTACACCATTGGATGCTCCTACATCAGACACCCAGGGTAATTTGAGAAGTGACCCTGTCATATCTCAGGTGTTTGTGTGAGGAAAACCCAAACAGTCAACCTCTGCCTTAGATAACCAAGAAGAATATTCAACAGGCCTTCCTTTCCATTTCACCAGATATTCTTCATATTGCATGTTCTGAGTACTTCTTCCCACATGGCTATCCAAGATCTCTTCTATCTCCTTCGTTGAAGTAGATGCTGAAATACTCTACTGTTCTTCTGTTGGTCCATCCTTTATGCCACCTTCATGATATTCTATTAAATCGACAATATTGAACACAGGAGAAATATTAATCCCACTTGATAGCTCTACCTCTTATCCATTTCCTAAATCATGCTTCTTCAGGATTTTGCACGGTCCAAATTTCTTCATTTTCAACTTATTGTATGTTCCAATTGGAAACCTTTCTTTTCTCAAGTGAACCATGACTTCATCTCCTACCTGGAACTCCTTATATCTCCTCTTTTGATCTACCTTAGCCTTGTACTGTATATTCATCTTATTAATGTGCTTTCTCACCTCTTCATGCAAATTCTTTAGATGTTCTGCAAAGTCTTCAGCTTTAGCACTTGTCTTTTATCATTTGTTCAGCTTCCTTAAGTCAAAAGCATTTCTTGGGCTATTCCATATACAATCTGGAATGGTGATTTACTAGTACTCCTATTGATAGAATTGTTTTAAGCAAATTCTGCCTGTGGTAAAATCAAATCCCATCCCTTGGGATTATCTCCTACAAAGCATCGTAGAAGGTTACTGAAACTCCTATTCACCACTTCCATTTGTCCATTAGTCTATGGATGATGTGCAAAACTGAACTTCAAATCTATCTTCAACTTCTTCCACAATGTCCTCCAAAAATAACCAACAAACTTGGTATCTCAATCTAAAACTATGCTCTTTGGTAGACAATGTAATCTCACCACCTCTCTAAAAAATAATTCAAAAATATGGACACCATCATTAGCCTTCTTGCAAGGAATGAAATGTGTCATCTTCGAGAATCTATCAACACCACAAAAATAGAATCATGTCCTTTCTATGTCCTTGGTAAACCAAGAACAAAATACATACTAATATCATCCCATGGCTTCTCTGGTACAGGTAGTGGTTGATATAGACCTATATTCTGACTTGCTCCTTTCGCCATCTCACATACTCTGTAACTCTGTACAAATTTACTCACATCCTACTGCAACTATGGCCAATAATAATTTTCACCAACAATAGAAATGGTCTTATCTCAACCAAAATGTCTAGCTAATCCTCCACTATGCTTCTCCTTAATTAGGTTCTCTCTCATCAAACTCCTTGGAATGCACAACTAGCTTCCTCTAAACAACATGCCATCTTGGATTATGAAATTCAACCATTTTATCCTATCCAAAGTAAGAGGTTCTAAACAAGCTTTCTAGGCCTCTACAAAATCTGGATCTTCAGGTTGTAAACTTTTGAGCTCATTGAACCCAACAACCTCTATCTTCATTTCTATCAACAAATTTTACCTTCTACTCAAGGCATTTGCAAATCTGTTGGACTTCCCACTCCTGTGCTTCAAAAAAAAGTATAGCTCTACAAAAACTCAACCCATTTTAAGTGCCTCTAGTTCAACTTTCCTTAAGTATTAAGATACTGCAAAGCCTGATGATCAGTATATAAAACAAACTCCTTTAGCAACAAATAATGTCTCCATTTCTTCAAAGCTTGAACTATCGCATAAAACTCCTGATCATAAACATAATACTTTTCTTGGGATCATTAAGATTGTCACTAAAATAGGCAATGGGCTTACCTTCTTGGCTCAAAACAACTCCTCTAGCACTACCACTAGCATCACAATCTACCTGAAATACCTTATTGAAATCTAGAAGTGCCAAAACAGGTTGCTCTGTGACTTTCTGCTTCAATGTATCAAAGCTTTTATCTGCTCCTTTAGTCCATCTAAACTCTTTTCTATCCCCTCTCATTGCCTCAGTTAGAGGTGCACAAATGCTACTAAAATTCCTGATAAACTTTCTATAAAAACTTGCCAAACTATGAAAAGATCTTACCTCGGAAGCACTCCTTGACGTAGGTCATTCAATGATAGCCCTCACCTTCTCTAGGTCTATCTTAGGACCTTCCTCTGAGACAACAAATCCTAGGTATACCAAATCCTTTGCAAAACTACATTTCTTTAGATTCATCAACAACTTCTCCTCCCTTAGCTTCTCAAAAACTCTTTTGATATGCATCATATGCTCATCCCAAGTCTTACTAAAAATTAAAATATCATCTAAATAAACAATAACAAAACTTCCCAAAAATTCTTTCAATACCTCGTTCATGAGTTGCATGAATGTGCTCAATGCATTAGTTAGCCCAAATGGCATGACTAACCACTCATACAAACATTCCTTTGTCTTGAAGGCTGCCTTCTACTCGTCTCCTTCTCTGATATGGATCTAGTGATACCCACTCTTCAAATCAACCTTTGTGAAATAATTGGCTCCACTCAAATAGTCCATTATGTCATCCATTCTGGGCAATGGAAATCTATACTTGATCATGATCTTATTGATGGTTTGAGAGTCTGTACACATTCTCCAATTTCCATCTTTCTTTGGTGCTAGTAGTGCAGGTACCGCATATGGACTTAGGCTCTCTCTTATCAATCCCTTCCTCAACAATTCATGAACTTGTCTGTTCAACTCTTCACTCTCTGTTGGAGTCATTCTATGGGCTGCCTTATTTGACAAACTAGCTCCTGGTATCAAATCCATTTGATGAGTTATCTTCCTCACTGGTGGTAAACCTTCTGGTACATTATCAGAGATGATATCTTGAAATTCTTCCAACATTTTTGAGACTTCTGTTGGTACATCTTGACATTTCTCTTAACTAATCTTAGGAATCAATGCAAAGCAATGACGCTCATGCTTCATACCCTCCAAAAAATGTCTACCAGCTACCAAGCAAATTTTGGTGATACTACATACCTTTTCTTCCACCTCCTTCAAGGGCTTCAACTTATGACAAACTCCATCCTTTGGTAGGGAGTATGTGTTTGCACGGCCATCATTGACAACGCTCCTATCATACTACCACGACCTCCCCAATAACATATGATATGCATCCATCAGTATGATGTCACACAACACCTCATCATGGTTGTCACCAATCTTGAACTTCACTAAACATTGCACATTGACCAAAGCTCTATGGTCCTTTTACAACCATACAATCCAACATGGATGTGGATGCTTTCTTCTTGTCAACTTCAACTTGTCAACTATCTCCTCTGAAAAAAGATTATCAGTGCTTCCACTGTCAATAATAATATCACAACACTTACCTTCACATTTGTACCTTGTGTAGAATAAACTCTTCCTCTGATTGGGTTCTTTCTCCTCATTCAACAAAGTTCTTCTAACAACTAAGATTTCTCCCCTTTCAGTATCTTCAGAGAGCTCAGATTGCACATCTTCATTAACATGTGCAATTCACACATTACCTTCAGGTCTTCTATTTGTCCTTCCTTGATGTTGTGGACACTCATATGCTCAATGTCCTTCTCTACATTAGAAATAAGTTCCTCTGCAACCTCCTCTTCCAAGTCCTTGCCCAGGTCTACCTCTTCCTCTTCCTCTTTTCTCACCATTGTTCTAGTCATGAGGGCAATAGGTATTATCTCCTCTCTGATTTTGACTGGTGCTAACTTCTTCAATTTTCTTTAAATCTTCATTTTGGCCCCCATAGGGTCTTCCACCAGTCCTTCCACCTTGACCTCTTCCCCTTTGCTTGCTGTCAAAACTTTTATTCAGCTTCTCTTCCACCTTTAGGAAAAATTGGTATGCATCTTCTGTGGTAGTCATTCTGACCAGGCTTAGCTCTTCTTGAATACTTGGCTTCAACCCATTAATGTAATAGGCTACCTTCTCCTTGTTGGGCTCTGCATGGCCTGTCCTGATAGTAATTTTATAAAACTCTTTTGTATACTCCTTAACAGACTTATTACCTTGCTTCAGTCCTTGCAGCTTCTTCAACAACTTCATCTCATAGTCCATAGGAATGAACTGCTTCTTCAGTTTCTCCACCATTTGATCCCATCTAGTGATCTTTCCTTTTCCTCTTATATTCCCCTCTAACTAGACCTCCATCCACCAAATACTGGTATGGCCCTTCAATTTTGTTTTTGCAAACTTGACCTAATCTGGGTCTTCCACATCTTCATACATGAAATATTCCTCCATGTCATTGATCCAATCAATAATCTGTTCTAGATTCAAATCTCCTAAATATGTAGAAACTTTGATCCTGGGCCTCTTTCTGATCTTCAAAATGGCCCTCAACAACCTAACTTTTGCAGGATCTCCTGCAGCTTCTTGTTCTTCCTCAGATAGCTCTTCTTCAACTTCATCTTCTCTTTCTTCTCTTGTTCTCGGCTCAAACCCTCTGTTGGTTTTTCTTCTGAATTAGCATTAGGGTTTGCCAGTTCTAATGCACAAGCAGATTCAGCCAACTAAATACAGGAGGTTGCGTGAGCTCCTCCCCTTCACTTCTGGTTCTGCCGCACCAAGGGGGGTTTCCCTACTTGATAAAAGTATAACCTTGACTAGCTCAATGACAAAAGGATTTAACTTGACATCAATAGGCAGAATACTCTCATGTATGGACCAAGATTTGTGTAACAAATCACAAGGTTGGCAACATTCTTGGACATGATGTCTGGTTGGGTATGAGAGCATGCAAGGATCCTAATCCTAATCCTACAACTAACAGATGGAAGGATGAGATGGTTTGAAATGGTGTTTGGAGTTATGGGACTTTCCTAGACCCATTGAACAGATAGATTCCCAAACCAGTGCCTTATCTGGGCAGCAGAGTCATATCTAAGACTGTAAATGTCTCCCCATGACAACATAAATTCATATCCAGAGGACCTAAGAATAATGCTACTGCCTAACAGCAACATGTCCAAGAAAGAGTATCATTAATGATCATACTTAACAGATCCTATGATGCAATCTATTTCCCTTTGTATCTGATCAAAAGCCTATTTAACTACTCCTTGAGCAGACGCAATAAATCAGACACACAGTATGCACATACTGAAAAACTTGGAAGCCCTTGACAACCTTGTTTGAAAGGAAAACAAATGACATACAGGAGACAATCAGAAACAATACACACACAGGTGTTTTTCATTTAAAATCAATCTGCATAGAAGGCCATCATAGAGAAAATCATCATTTACAAGCCAAGATAGATTAGTACACTAGACTAAGGACCGAGTCTGTAGCAAAAAATGCCTTTCAAAATGTGAACACCTTATGTTCAGAGTCAGAGCAAAAAGCCCAAAAACATCCAACCTCTGAAAAGTAACACAGCCCAAAACCATTTATACAGAACCGTGTACATTCAGCAATTAATTACATGGCCAGAAGTCAAAAATTTGCCAGATACATTCCTTCCATTTGAAAATGGCCTTCACAGATTAAATGCGATAGACAGGGGGATCTTGAGCTTTGTGCCACCACTTGAAAGTCTTCATCCACGATCAGGCAGCTTAATCGCTTGTACCATCGCCCATACTCCTGCTACAGTCGCCATTAAGGGCCTCAACCACCCGCGGTCGCTTGAAAACCGTCGTTGCAGTCAAAATGAGGCTTCCCGCCAAAACACCTCCTTTGCAGGTTCAAAAATAATGCAAGGGGAAAATCCCACATGCATGGTGTGGAGAGCCTTCCACTACTTTAAAAATAGGGCCGCATGTATAATAGGTGTCGAGCGTTTTGTCACGCTCGACACACGACCCTTCGCCCACAGCCCATCGCCATGACATACACTATCGGCCTTTCTCAAAAATCTCCCACCGACCGCTCAACTCATGCCGACGACACTTCCACCTATCGGCCAAACCACCAACTGTCGGCCCAACAAGAAACACCTCTGTCGATGAACAAAGTCACCCCGATGATCATATCTTTTGGCATGATACCACTTCATCGGCACGCCCAAAAATTCTCCTACCGATACGCCAGTCACACCGATGACTACTTCGCATCTCCCGTCGGCCAGACACCCACATATCGGCAGCTCCCAAAAAACCTTCGCCGATAGACAACTGTCTCGCCGATCACACACTACACTGCCCCCCTGTCGATGTGACTTATGCTGATGACACCCTTGTCGGCCAGACACTCTCCATCGGCGGACGTTCCAACAGCTACCCCCATAGCCCCTGTCATGCCGAAACTGAACTCTATTACCACCATCGGCCAGACACTCCCCCATACTCGCCGATGGCAACTCCATCGGCCAGACCTGCGCCATCAGCCAACAATCTGCCCATTCACTCCGATAGCCAAAGTCTTGGCGATAGCACTCCAAAACCCTCGTCGGTGAGACCAAGTCTGTCGGTAAGCCACAAAACACCTACGCCGATAGGTAAAGTCTTAGCGATAGAAGACAACACGCCATTGGTACCAATCATGATCGCCAAGACACATTCCAAACTCATGCCGATGGACAAAACATGAAGACCCCCCCTTCAAGAAAGATGATGTGGATGTTACAAAACACTGAAGGGGTGCCAAAACTGGAAAATTTTTTGGATTTTATGGGATGGTGCCTGCATAAAAATTGCTCAAGAACTGACAGTCAATTCAGGCACCAACAGTGGCTCTGTCTGAGGATGCATGCCTCTTATAGGCATGGCAAGAACCACAGAACTCTGGGATGCAAACTAGTCCCCTATCCATTGGGCACAGAGTCATGAAGTTATAATGATCTACATCACCAAACACTCTTGATGGCCTAAGGCCACCAAGAAAAGAAAAACCTGTATCTCCCTTTGTCAAATATCTTGTTTTCATCTGCATGCACTGGGTCAAGCTTGGAGATACTGCAGAGATCCATCCACAAACAAACCTTGTCATCTGCAAACTCAACCTTCTGATTTATCTTGTCAATGTCATCCCTGTGCAGATAACCTTTAGCATCCGGCAACAAGTAGATGCAGAATGTATCAGGCAATGCATACTCAAATGGAATATAACACATGTTAACATTTGTATCAGCATTATGCATTGCAAAATGATCTCCTAGCTGGATTGAAAACTGAAAACACTCAAAGTCCACCATGCAGCTAGGAAGATCAGAGCTCATCTCATATGCTGGCCTCTCAAAAGAAAAGCTTTCAAATTCACAATTGTGTACATCATGTACACAACCAATAGTAGCACCAAGCTGGAAAAGATCAGGCTCTAGCACCTCTTTCAAATCAAGCACATTTTCATAGTCACTTACCTGATGCATGTTGTTTCCTCTTTCATCAGGATGAGAAAGAGAATCCAAACCAAAAATAGTGTCTAGATCTTCACCATACTCAAATAGATCCTCATCACCATATGTGTCAAAGATGGGTGATCCAGGTACATAAGCTTGATCATAATATGCCATTTGTTCATGGGCAGCAGAGCACACATCTTCATCACCAATGGATTCACTCTGTGGAGGAGTATCAGCCTGTGTGTCATAAGCAAAACAGCCATCAAATGAAAAACAATCATGCTCTGAACTAGCACTTGTTTCAATCCCTGACTGCTCTTCATGATCTCCATGTGTTTGAAAGGAAGGCAATGGGTCACACATAGGACTGCTTCTCTGTTTGCTTATATCTTCTCTGTCTTGAGTACAATACTCACAATTGTCTCCACAGGTCCATTCCAAAAATTGCTCATTGCTGTCCACAACCTCGTTATTATTTTCATGGTCATATGCCTCATCATTGCAATGGGAATCCTCACTAGTCCTTTCACTGGCATCCTCAACTGGTGAACAATCCAGTTGAGCAGTATTGTTAGCATTATGTTCAAATACAGCAGTCTCAACCTCTATGTTTTCATTTTCATTTTTATCTGCACATGATGCCTTAATTATTTGGTCATTTGCAGCTTCACAACTATTTTTCACACCAAGACCAGGGGACAGGGATTTCAGCAGGTGCACATTTCTGATTTTTTCTATTTTTTCTACGAATTTGTATGCCATCTGCATACTTGTCACCTTGAAATCCCTCAGTAATGCACTAGAGCCCTCCTCAAAAGCCTCAAAGAATATGCCAACACAGGCTGAAGTGTCAAGTCTGAAGACTCCTGGGATCTGTGAAAGGGCTACTGCAAACCTATGACTGAAAACAACACATGGCTCTTCATCTTGTTTTCTGATTCTCATCAATTCTGCAACAAGATCAGCCGGTTCTTTTGCAAATTCTTCCTTGAAACAGTCAGCAAGCTCATCCCAGTAGGCAAAGGATCTCTTTGGAAAGCTCAAATACCAGTCTTTTGCTTTTGCATCAAAGGACCTAACAAAAAACCTCATCCACATATCCTCATCTCTGAATGAATGTTTTCCCATAAAACTGTGAAAATTTTGGATATGTGCATTCCCATCACATACACTGTGACCACTAAATCTGGGCATCTGACAGTATATCCTGGCAGGCATAGTTTCTACTTTATAATCCACCCATGACAAATCCAGTTGGTCATACAAAGGATCAAAAGGGCTGAGAAGAGGTTTAGCCTTCTGACTGGCAGACACAACAGGGTTACTGCTTTTTAACTGGGCCTGCTCAGCCTCTAAGAATATCAACCTATTTCTTATCTCTTCTATTCTTTTATCCAACATTTCACCGCTGAGTATGGGATAATTCATACTTGGATTCATGAAATTTCTATTTTCAGACATCCCTTGCATTCCTAAGACCTGTAACCTCCCCTGGCATCTAACCTATGCAGTAAAATAGCAAATATAAAGGGGAAGGAACAAGGTACCTTTTCTCATACAAATGCTGAAGTCTGAAAAGCACATTTTCTGTCACAACACACATCAACTTTTCATGTGCACTTGAATCTTTTGCAGAGTCGCCACCTCTCCAAAGAGGACAAAATTTACAACAGCTGAAAGCTCAACACATATTATTCTGAGTTCATACCACCAGCAGAGCATCATCATTCACATGAAAGACTCCCCAGCGGAGTCGCCACTTTGTTGGTTTTTCTTCTGAATCAGCATTAGGGTTTGCCAGTTCTAATGCATAGGCAGATTCAGCCAACTGAATACAGGAGGTTGCATGAGCTCCTCCCCTTCACTTCTAGTTCTGCCGCACCAAGGGGGGTTTCCCTACTTGATAAAAGTATAACCTTGACTAGCTCAATGACATAAGGATTTAACTTGACATCAACAGGCAGAATACTCTCATGTATGGACCAAGATTTGTGTAACAAATCACAAGGTTGGCAACATTCTTGGACATGATGTCTAGTTGGGTATGAGAGCATGCAAGGATCCTAATCCTAATCCTACAACTAACAGATGGAAGGATGAGATGGTTTGAAATGGTGTTTGGAGTTATGGGACTTTCCTAGACCCATTGAATAGACAGATTCCCAAACCAGTGCCTTATCTAGGCAGCAGAGTCATATCTAAGACTGTAAATGTCTCCCCATGACAACATAAATTCATATCTAGAGGACCTAAGAATAATGCTACTGCCTAACAACAACATGTCCAAGAAAGAGTATCATTAATGATCATACTTAACAGATCCTATGATGCAATCTATTTCCCTTTGTATCTGATCAAAAGCCTATTTAACTACTCCTTGAGCAGACGCAATAAATCAGACACACAGTATGCACATACTGAAAAACTTGGAAGCCCTTGACAACCTTGTTTGAAAGGAAAACAAATGACATACAGGAGACAATCAGAAACAATACACACACAGGTGTTTTTCATTTAAAATCAATCTGTATAGAAGGCCATCACAGAGAAAATCATCATTTACAAGCCAAGATAGATTAGTACACCAGATTAAGGACCGAGTCTGTAGCAAAAAATGCCTTTCAAAATGTGAACACCTTATGTTCAGAGTCAGAGCAGAAAGCCCAAAAACATCCAACCTCCGAAAAGTAACACAGTCCAAAACCATTTATACAGAACCGTGTACATTCAGCAATTAATTACATGGCCAGAAGTCAAAAATTTGCCAGATACATTCCTTCCATTTGAAAATGGCCTTCACAGATTAAATACGACAGACAGGGGGGATCTTGAGCTTTGTGCCACCACTTGAAAGTCTTCATCCACGATCAGGCAGCTTAATCGCTTGTACCATCGCCCATACTCCTGCTACAGTCGCCATTAAGGGCCTCAACCACCTGCGGTCGCTTGAAAACCGTCGCTGCAGTCAAAATGAGGCTTCCCGCCAAAACACCTCCTTCGCAGGTTCAAAAATAATGCAAGGGGAAAATCCCACATGCATGGTGTGGAGAGCCTTCCACTACTTTAAAAATAGGGCCGCATGTATAATAGGTGTCGAGCGTTTTGTCGCACTCGACACACGACCCTTCGCCCACAGCCCATCGCCATGACATACACTATCGGCCTTTCTCAAAAATCTCCCGCCGACCGCTCCACTCATGCCGACGACACTTCCACCTATCGGCCAAACCACCAACTGTCGGCCCAACAAGAAACACCTCTGCCGATGAACAAAGTCACCCCGATGATCATATCTTTCGGCATGATACCACTTCGTCGGCGCGCCCAAAAATTCTCCTACCGATATGCCGGTCACACCGATGACTACTTCGCATCTCCCATCGGCCAGACACCCACATATCGGCAGCTCCCAAAAAACCTTCGCCGATAAACAACTGTCTCGCCAATCACACACTACACTGCCCCCCTGTCGGTGTGACTTACGCTGATGACACCCTTGTCGGCCAGACACTCTCCATCGGCGGACCTTCCAAGGCTAGCTTGATAGCCCCTGTCACGCCGAAACTGAACTCTATTACCACCATCGGCCAGACACTCCCCCATACTCGCCGATGGCAACTCCATCGGCCAGACCTGCGCCATCGGCCAACAATCTACCCGTTCACTCCGATAGCCAAAGTCTTGGCGATAGCACTCCAAAACCCTCGTCGGCGAGACCAAGTCTGTCGGTAAGCCACAAAACACCTACGCCGATAGGTAAAGTCTTAGCGATAGAAGACAACACGCCATTGGTACCAATCATGATCACCAAGACACATTCCAAACTCATGCCGATGGACAAAACATGAAGACCCCCCCCTCAAGAAAGATGATGTGGATGTTACAAAACACTGAAGGGGTGCCAAAACTGGAAAATTTTTTGGATTTTATGGGATGGTGCCTGCATAAAAATTGCTCAAGAACTGACAGTCAATTCAGGCACCAACACCCTCTTTGTAGCTCCTCTTGAAATGCATCAATTTACCTTTGGAGGGCTCTAAAACCCTCTTTTGTCAAAGCATTCCTCCCAATACGATTTCTTTATGGAGGCATCTTGATCTCCACAGCAAACCCACAACCTCAGGTCCTGGTGCAAACTACCTCACGATCAGCGATTTGTATACACACTCAGGAACCCTTGCTCTGATACCACTTGATGAAAGGGGTAAATCATAAAACACACAACAACAAAAATTGCACATAGAAAATAGAACTTTCTTTATTTATTTGGACAACTTATTACATTACAGAAGCTCAAATACAATCAGGGGAATCAACCCTCCATAGGCTACAACACATTACAACTTCCTATCACAAGACTTTGGAATCATCTACTTTCTGTAACCCCAAATCAGCTAGGGTTTCTATTTTCCCACCTATTCTTGACTCTACACTTTCCTTCTTAACTCCACTACTGCCCAGGGTTCCCAAAAATGGTTATTAATAGCCTTTTTTGGTGGCCAACAACCTAATTTCAAAATTTGCATCTCCCTCCAAAAATAGGTCAACTTTCGAGAGCCATAACTCTTGATTCAGGTGTCCAATTGATGAACCATTTTATGCATTAGAAATCTCACGAAGTGCTCTACACACTAAGAGCTCTCTCGGTTGGTTCTGACCATTTTTGGGCCCGTACAGGGTTGTTTAGTGCCTCAAACCTGAGTTTGAATAATTTTCAGGCATTTTCTTAGGAAACGAAAACTTTAATATCTTTTAGCTCGCAAATGATTTTTGTGATTCCTTTTCCAAAGGTCTTATTTTTCAGTTACAAAGCTTCCTATAAATTTTCACTTCAATCTGTGCCCAAATGTAAACTTTCCTAAAATAGCAGGTTGCTACTTTTAGCAGTTTGGAAAAACTGAAAGTTCTACATCATTATTCAAGTGATTATAGAACCAGAACCACAAATTTTGAAAATAAATAGAAAGAACATCAACAATTTTGAAACACATCTTTTTTTTGGGTGATGCAAGATTGCTCTTACACCATTAGATGCTCCTGCATCAATCACGCTCTCAAACTTTCAATCTAAAAAAATGGTTTCCAAATAATGGTAGACCTAATTTTAATTTTTTTTACGGAATCATTAGACTTTCTTAAAATATGCCTCAACTGTCTCCTTTTGAGATGTTGTTGTTGGAACTACAAACTACCACAACCCTTGCAAGGTCTCCCAGCAAGGTGGCCCCTCATGCTTTCGAACAAAGCTCCAATGGCTTTATGGATGCATTACCCCATGATCTCCAAGAAGATGAGGATCAACTCCTTAATGTTATTTCAAATGATCAAGCTTGTGGATAACAAGATCATCTAGAGAAATTTGAGGAATTAGCGTCCACTGCTATCACCACCATTTCTTAGACTGCAAGCAAGATCTCAAAACCAAATATAGGACTACTTGGGAAGCAGAGAGAAAGGAAATCAAATGTAGAAAGATTGAGAATAGAAGCTCAGGATTTTATGGATGATGGTACATAGTGGACCATGGAAGCCCTTCTTACTAAAAGCAAAAGAAAGTCTAAAAAGTGATTCTTTTATGTAGCTAACAATAGGTCTGATGCTTTTTTCCCATGGTCTATGATTGGATAGATGTTACAATTTTATGGTTTCCTTTTTAGCTACGAGTGGATTCTATGCCCTTCCTAACTTCTCTTTTCTCTTAGCTCTCCATTTCTTGGGTCTAAAGCTTCTTCTTGTGTTTATTATGTGTTTAAGAGAGTTTTACTAATTAAAAAAATAAAAATAAAATAAAATATCTCAAGTAAATAAAATAACTTAAGATTATATGTCTAGAGCCTTTTTAGATAAATTATCATTCAATTATTCTAATAATTCTTTTGTTTTATTGTTACTTTAGTACATCTTAAAAATTTCATTTGAACATATTAATAAATATTTTATGATTTTCATATCTATATTTAATTTTAAAAAATCATTTGAAAGTATTAATAAATATCTTAAAATTTTGAAGGCTATATTTTAAAACAAAATATAACTCTAAATAGTTTTTATGAAAGAATTGTGGAGGTTTGTAAAACTTGTGGAAATTCTAGACACCGACCTATGATTTTTGAAATTAATGGGAGAAGCAATGTCAAACTTAGAAAATACAACACTTCAAGTTGCACTAAAGTGGTGTATTCTTAAACCAATTTACAAAAAGTTGCACTACACCTACTAACCAACTTTACAGAGGAATGGGGAACAATTTATGTTCAATTAGGGGAGAGGACCCAATAGTTGAGCACCCTAACTTCACACCTCTCAAAATCATATGTGGCAATTTTGAATCACTCCAAAAACAATTATAGCAACTTACTTGGCAAGGTCCTGCTTATAACTAAGGTTTCATGTCCACATTATCAAATACAATGCCACATTAGCATGCTTTTTGTTGAGGTGTCCAAAAAGACCCAAAAAAAGTGTAGACCAATAGTTGTCCATTATGTCATGTTTTTTTGGTGTATTGATGTGGCATCACATGATTTGTTCCTTTTTAGATCTAAAGAACACATTTTATTCAATTATGAGTTCTTATAGTCAACACAATCACCTTTAAAGTCATAATTACTCATGTTAAACTTTTTAAAGTATTGGACCTTAAATCCACAAATACTATCACAACTATTGGAACATTCTCAACTATTGGTTCATCTTCTTTACTTCAATAAAATAACAATACACCAATGATTTCTTCAGGTAATGTCAATTTATGATAACTAATATAATATGTTTCCTTTGAGTGGTGGGATATCTTTATAACTATAAATAATTCACAAATGCTACTTTGTGTCTTTGAGTCCCCTTTAGCACAAATTGTGATGAGGATGCAATTGAACTTGGAGAATTTGCCATAAATTTATACTAGTTTCAGTGTATTGAAGAAAAATTTCAATAGGGAAAGTTCAAGAAAAGTTAACATAACCGACCCATCTCAAAATGCAGAAAATTATCATGAGTGCCCTCTTTGTAAAACATAAACACAAATAAATCTCTTCCCATATTTTTCAATTAAAGAGCACAGGTTAAACTACTAAATTTTTTCAATTGCTAAAAGAGTAATAAATTTGGAAATTAAGGTTTAAGAAGTTAATATATGAATGCTAAGTGCTAAATGGAATTGACTATGTGTTGTGCATGAGTAGTTTTTATTATTTTAGATATGTATTTGATCAAATGCATTTATTTGATATTGCTTGTTTTTGCAGGTCTCACTTGTCAGAGAGTATTAATCCCTCATCAATGTGCCTTGAGGCTTGACTAATAAATATTTTGGTGTTGATGGAGTGAATTTCTAATCCAAAGATGGATTCTAGAAAGAGTTCCCATGCCTGTGCTAAATGGAATTGACTATGTATTGTGCATGTAAGTAGTTTTTATTATTTTAGATATGTATTTGATCAAATGCATTTATTTGATATTGCTTGTTTATGCAGGTCTCACTTGTCAGAGAGTATTAATCCCTCATCAATGTGCCTTGAGGCTTGACTAATAAATATTTTGGTGTTGATGGAGTGAATTTCTAATCCAAAGATGGATTCTAGAAAGAGTTCTCATGCCTGTGATTTCAGGGTGGATAATTACAAATAGACAAACATTTGAAGAAAATTTATTGAGCATTGAAATTTGAAGACAAAACTACATGTGACATAAAACAAATCTATTTTTAAGCTCATTAGTGTTTTGATATATTTGCTGATGTTGCAGCTTAATTTCTTTCAATATTTTGGTGGCAACTTGGTAGTTAATATTCATCTTCTCTCAATGCAGCCGAAGATAACTAAGTAAAAAGTTTTTGTTGTACCATGAAAGGTGCTACAAATTGGCATCGTTTAATATGATCACACCTTTATATTCCTTATGAAATTTGTTCACTTGAGTGAAAATCAAAGGTTATATGTCTAGTTTCATGACTTTTCCTCCAAAGAGATTGAATTGATGTTTCTTCATTGGCATGAGTATGACTGTATGAACCACTAACATATGTTATATAGATGATTTTAAAAGAGATTTTATTTCTTGGGATGGGCTACTCACAAACTTGTGCTATTGTCATTTATATGCCAAATTCCATTTATTGTGAGTACGAATTACCCCAATTCTTGTCCTACAGTCCAACTCTTTGTGTGCCCGGATTTCTTCTTCATAGTTTGCTACATTTCTAGAGTGTCTAGAATTCTTGAACTGTAGTTAACTAGTGACACTATCATTGCATGTTAGATCAGAACATATCTATAATTTATTAAAGAAAGGAGCTAATAAGAAAGTCATGCTTAATGGTATGTCAAAGTTGATGCTACAAATATAGTCATGTTACTCAAGATGCTACTACTCTAGTTGCAGTTACATATTAGCAATTGCACCATTGGATGGTGTAATGGTTTTGCCAATAGGTAGATCTGAAGAATACAAACTAACAAAGCAAAAGTCTCTTATGTTATTTTATGTTACCTATGTTTAGATTCAATAAAAAAAAATGATGACAATCAACACCATGTTCAATGCAATATTTACAATGTAATATTTACTTTCAAAACATCCATCCAGACATCTATATAAGTTGGAGACAAAGCTCTAGTTGATGTCCTTTTGTAGAATAGAAACTAACAAAGCAGTGTCTTATGTCATTTTATATTACTTGTGTTGAGATTTGATAAAAAAATAATAGCAATCAAAATTATTTTGAATGCAATATTTACAACATAATATTTACTTTGAAAACATGCATACAAACATCTATATAAGTTGGAGATAAAGCTCTAGCTGATGTTATGCATTTATCCTTGGAATAGTGTAAGAGCTTATCTTTGTAATGGTTGCATTTCTATATTGAAATTCTAAGTTCTGCATGAATTGTGGAGTCACAATTTAGAGTGTTTGTTCTACATCTTGTATTGACCTACACTTCAATCAAGAAAGTAATTAATATCAAGTCATTATAAAATTTAAGTAGAACTACCCCAAATCCATTTACCGTGTATAAGTGGAATGGAATAGATGCCTCAGATAGATATCTCTCCATGTATTTTAGTTATATTTTTTAAAATATAAATATAATAGTATTATAAAAATCAATACGATATAAAATAGTTTTTACATTTAAATAATGGCCATTCTAAGTAAAGTAAGTATATTAAAACTTATTAATTCCAAACCTCCTGATAAAAAACTAAATAAAAAGATAAATTAAAATACAATGGAAGTAATAAAATTAAATATACAAACCCTAAAATTGAACCATATTCATAAAAAAACCCGCTCTCCCCTCATAAACAATGGCAACCCTAAATCGTATGCTTTTCTTTTTGGTTTATTTGTTATATGGAGGAAACAGGTAGCGATGGCCATGGAAAGTAATAGGGAAGCAGATGAGAAAAAACACAAAAACAACTATTACAGAGCTCAAAAAACTAGACAGAGCAAGGTTTAAAATCATTTTAGAGAACTTGAGCTTGAGTAGAGGGCTTGCTGACCCGAACAAAAATTTGCTACACTATTTTGTGCATGATGGTGAGGTGAGGCGGCACTTGGCAACCCAAGCATTGCCCTAAGGCATTGGCAAGATATTTTCATTTATTTTTTAAAATGTTTTATCATTATTTAAATTTATTTTGATTATTTATACATATTTTTTAATTTTTAAGCTTCCATTTGCTCTTTGGCCTCTGCCAATAGCCTTGCCGCAGACACCAAAATGCAACATTTAGTGCTGGTATAGATATCCAGCAGCATAGAGATAAAGATACAACTCTGGTAGACATGTAAGGAAAATGTGTAAGCATAGACAGAGCACATGAAATGTTTGGAAAAATGCCTCAAAGTACTTTTTTGGTTTGTTTTTAAACAGAAGTTGAATTCTCAGTATTTCTATTTCCAATTTAGCCACCATCAATGTCTACTTGCAGTGCCTTAATTTATCTCTAAAAACAACCTTCATGGGTAAGGAAAAACATGCCTATCATGGCACAAAAGAAAGTGAAAAGAAATATGGACAAAAATCCTTGGAAAATCTGAATTTGAAACACTAGGTTTAACCCCATACCTAAGAAAACAATTTTCAACACAGAGAGAGTTGTGAGTGAGCACTCAAACCAGTAAACCACACTCTTCATAAACACAAACACATTATTGTTTAGATTGAGATTAAAATAAAATGGGAAAATTAAAACATAACATACATTCTGAGGTCAGTTTCTAATCATTTTACACATGTAGATCCTCCTTTTCCTCCAAAGCTGATGCACTAATTTGGATTTCTTGTTGGTGGACGACTTCTAAATGAGAGTTTTGTAGCTCATAATTCTAGGGAAAAATAAAACACTACAAGAAAAAATTGAAAATAATATTTAGTGGTAACGCAATTTCAAACGTGTGTCATTGGATGGATGAGTCACTGTCTACATGTCTAAACTTTTGTGAGTTTTAGCTTCCAATGGTTTTTGTTATGAAATTTGGGGCGCGTTAGGCTGAATGGGAAATTTTCTAGCAACAGAGTGAAGCAGGTCTATCTAACAAATTTTAGGGAACAAGGAATTTTCCAGCTATGAGTTCCCAAATAAATAGCCTATCAGGTAATTAGTTGTATCATGGGTTTGAGCTTCTAAAACTAAGGGGCAAGGTGTCATTGATCATTAGATTTACTGCTCTGTTAGTTTAGATAAGTTTCTATCATAGCCATGAAGAATTTGATAATATGTAACAGGAACAAAGTGATGTTGCTCAATTCAAGTTACAAAAATAAAATACATCAAAATAAAGAGAAAACAGAAGACAATGAAGAATTGCAGAGAAACCCTTGATACCCCTAGCCACTAGTGGTGATCTCAAACATTGAAAATTTTTGATGCAGAAGCATCCAGTGGTGTAAGGGAAATCTTACATCACCCAAAAAAAAAGATGATGATTCAAAATTGTTGATGTTGTTTTCATTTATTTTCAAAATTAGTATTTCTAGTTCCATAATTGCTTGAATAACAATTTAGAACCTTCAATTTTTTCAAACTGCTATTTTTGGAAAGTTTGCATTTGGGCCGTATGGAAATGAAAATTTACAAGAAGTTTCGTAAATTAAAAATAAGACCTCCAAATGGCAAAGGAATCAAGAAAAGATCATTTGTGAGCTAAAAGATATTAAAGTTTTCGTTTCCTAAAAAACCCTAAAAATTATTCAAATTCATATTTGAGGCACTAAATAGCCCTATACGGCCCTAAAAATGGGCAAAAATAACAAAGAAGATTCCAAGCTTGTAGATCACTCCACGAGCTTTCTGGTGCTTCAAACAGTTCATCAATCAGACACCCAGATCATAAGTTATGGCTCCTAGAAGTTGACCTATTTTTGAGGGGGATACAAATTTTGAAATTTAGCTAGAAGCTGCCAAAAGGGGGTTATTTGTGACTGTTTTTGGGAACCCTTGGCAATAGTAGAGATAATGAGGAAATTGTAATGTCAAGAAAAGGTAGGAAAATAGAAACCCTAGCTTATTTGGGGCTACATCTAAAACAGAAGGTTCTAGAGCCTAGTGATAGGTCGCTGTAATGTGTTGCAGCCTGTGGAAGATTGATTCTCTGATTGTATTTGAGCTTCTATAATGTAATGAGTTGTCCAAATCAATATAATAACATTATATTTTCTATGTACAATTTATGTTGTTGTGTGTTTTATGATTTACCCCCTTCATCAACTTTGAATAAAGAAATGATCAAATCACAATCAGTTAGATGAAATAACATGAGAGGAATGCCTTGTATTTAGAAATCGTCGGCTAACAAGAAATTGGTGGTTAACAAGGAATTGTTGGCTAACAAGAAATCCATATATTATATAGCCATGAAGAATTTGATAATATGTAATAGGAATGAAGTGATGTTGCTCAACTCAAGTTATAGAAATGAAACACACCAAAATAAAGAGAAAATAAGAGACAATGAAGAATTGGAGAGAAACCCTTGATACCTCAAGGAACTAGGGGTGGCCTCAAACATTTAAAACTTTGAATAAATGAATAATCAAGTCACAATCAATTATATGATATAACTTGACAAGAATGCCTTGTATTTATACATCATTTTTAAATATGAAAAGAGGATAGGCCTACATATTCAAGGCACATACCCCAATATAATATAATGTTAGGTAACACATGTAGTCACTTAATAAGAATAGTCTAACACATGTGGCCCCTACTAGGTACAAGGTACCAAAATAGGGAAAAGACAACTGAAGGTGTACCAAATGGTGGTAATTTAATGAGACACATAGAGAAAAGGTCCAACTCACAAGCAAAGCCTACGATCTCCAACACCTCCCCTTAATATTCATTAGGGATTCAGAGGAATATTTTTTTTTGGTCATCCTTTGTAAAGGGATCTCTGAAATCTCAATCCTATCCACTTGTAGATAGATAAATACATTGGTTCCACTTGCAAATAGAGAGGCCAAACCATGATACTTCATGTAGATAATGGTGATGCCCAAAAGAGTGTTGATTTTAGTCTCATGTGTGAGAGAAGTATAATCAAATAAATGCACTAGTGGTCAAATTTTGTCTACATATGAAAGGATTTGAACTAAATTTGATGGTTTGTGGACCGTTTTTTCAATTTTAAACCATATTTTATGGTTTTAAAATTGTAGGCATGAGTTTTCCACAGTCCATGAATTAAGTATAGAGAGTGCTTCTAGATTAAACTGTGTATGGTTTTAAAATTATTAGACCGTATAACTTGACTTACTAAATTTTTATATAAATGTATATATATGACACTTTAAATTATTCATAAACTGTAAAACTTATTATATAAAAATAAAATATAGTATTCTTATTTATAATATATATCATTTAATAATATTTATAGAATTCTTATTTATAATTGTTAAAAGGGTTAAGATGAATGATGGAGACAAGAATACAAACTATAGATCAAACTCTCTTCCACAATAACATTCAAGGACAAGATTGAGCTCTATCACAACCAAGGAGAAGGTGGACTCAGCTACAGATCTTGTGCTCTTGTTCTCTATGGAAAGATATGAATTAACCAAGCCTTTTATCAAACCCTAGGTCAAATATGCATAAAACCCTAGTTTAAAGATAATCAACTCATAATAGATAGAAAACAACTGAAACTTAGAATCTAAATGTACTAGGAAGATCAAGGAGTTATCAGAACCTGTGTATCAGAAGATGAAGTGCCAGAGGACAAAATCGAGGACTGACCAAGTCCTGAAGTGACAATCTGTCAGAGGTCAAAACTGAGAAAATTTTGTAACTATTACTCTAATGCTAGATCCAGAACCTAAAAGCCTAGAAGACTAGGGCACCAACAACCCAAGTCTTTTCGGAGGAATATTCTGGAACTATTTCTTGATCCTGAAACCTTGATTCCTACATAGTATTCTTATTAATTCACTTTCTCTGAAACATGTACCTATAACTTGCACACAAGATGATAAGAGAGGGGTTTGGGAGTTGTGGTGTTTAGAGATTTTACTCAGTCAAATCCTGAGATAGCATTCAAGCTTCCCAACACCATTGTTAGAGATTGTGTGCCCTTGCAGAGTAAAGGCCAAAGATAAACCAAATGATGAAATGATTCAAATAACAATGGTGCCACCTCAAAGGTGAAGTCTTTAGGAGGATGAAGATCTTTCAACTCATAAGGAGATGGATGATGATTCCAAATTTGCAACAACATGCACAATACAAGCACAAATATGCTCTAATAACACAATGAATGCCTTGAATGCTCTTTTCTCCAATATCATAAGTTTATAATATCCATCTAGGTTCATAATGAATTCAAAAACACACTTATATATACTCTCCCACAAAAATTTGTGAAATTAAATCATAAGAGCTGACAAGGAGTAACATTTTTAAAGGTCCTTTGATGACATAGCATTAATTGGCCCTGACCAATCAAGGGAGACTTGGGTGGTTGGTACCCAAGTATAGGAATCCCTTTCTAGTCTAGGATGATATTAACGATGGGTCCAAGGTCCAAATTTTGCATTGGTGTTGGGCAATCTCTTCAAGATTATCAACTATAATGCATAATATCATTACAAGGACTTAGGAGCTAAACTAGGACATAAAAAGGCATGTTTCCACTTTTTACTCCATAACATTTAGCCCAGGTGACTTTAACATGTGTATGATCCTATGATCCATACATGCATTAAAGTATGGTCGAAGCATATCAAACACATTAAACACAAGAGAGAAGACACACCCCAAGTTTGGAAGACTATTTCTAGCCCCCAAGATTAGGAAAACATAAGAAAACACTTAATAGTCACATAAGACACAATGAAGATAGTAAGGAAGCATGTAAAACACAGAGAAGATAGTGAAGCAAACAATACATGGAGAAGACATGAATATAGTCACACAATACATGAGGCATACATGAAGAGAAGACATGATTACTACAAATATATATATATAATTCTAACTAAGAACATAAAACGCACAATGTGGAGGGAGCTCATCACTACGCTCCTTTATACCACAAAAACACACAAAACACACATGGAGGGAGATCATCACTATGTGCCTTTAGACCATGTAAAAACATGCAAGACACACAAGGTAGACACATAAAACATATGGAAGACACATGGAATACACAAGTGTCATATAGTATGTCATAGACAAACTATACATCTTATACACAACAAACATGGGCGATAGGGAGTAGCTCATCATTACATTCCACTATCTAAAACTGCCAAACACACCTAACAGTTGAGATATGCTACTACAACCTCCAAAGACATGCTTAAGGGTGGATAACTCAAGATCCAACCCCACCTCGCAATGAGGACTTTGTTAAAGGGATGTGTAACTAACTCAAGAGTTTCACCATCCTACCTTCCACAGAAGGGCTTTAAAAATGCAACCCCACCTGCATTCGTAGATACCTTATAAAGAAAAAGAATCATGTGCTCAAAGTATACAACCCCACCTGCATCGCAGAGATGCCTTTTAGGGAAAAGGAGGTATACGCAATAAAACAAAGTACACAAACCCACCCACATCATGGAGACATCTTATGGTACTAAGGAAGTGTATGCAAACACACATTATCAATGTCTAAAGTAATCAGGTAGTTACCATGATATATGCCCTCACCTTAAAGTGGTTGAACCTACTTGCCGGGATCAATCACATTTAAGGTAAAGTGAAAACATGCAAGGGAACAAGAGCTTTCACAAATCCCATGCCCCAAAGTGACATGTACTTGCAATTGCCGAATGTTCCCACAAACAGATCAAGATCATTTGATAACATAATCAACTAGATATAGGCTTTGGTTAGAAAATCTAATCTAAGATAACAACCAAATCAATTCATGAAAGTTACATAAATCTTTTATCATATCACTTAATAGACCCAAGTAACACTTGCGAGTTCAAAACCAAGTATAGCTGCAAGGTTATATTATAGGTATCTCAAAACCAAGTGTAGCTACATGGTGAGATACAAAACAATCCAAAGTGCATAGAAGCAGATTTAGAATATTGAAAATGTTTTGTTACAATAAATTTCACAATACGAATCACAACATGGAGTGATTCTACTAGTCAAGCATCAGTAATATATATCAACCTCATCTTCATATATGGACTAGTCCATTTTTTCTTTCTTGTTGTAGGGACACACGGTCCTTATCAATATTTATTTATTTTCGTCATCCGCTGACTAGTAGAGCCACTAAAGAATGTAAAGACTAAAAATGAGAGAGGAGACAAAGGTGACTTACGAATGCAATGTGGGAAGATGCCCCCAAGACATCCTCCACAATGTTATGCCTCCAAGGAACAATAGACAACACTAAAATAGAAGAGAAGAGTAGAAGAATAGATAAACAAATAGAAGAATGGTCGCAATAGAGGTAGTCTCCTTGTATACTTGACCTTACAAGAGTATCAAGGGTCATCCAAAGAGACCTAAGAAAGATTTAACACAACATAGGGGAACACAACACAACACATAAGAGGAGGCCACCTGTGAGAGCAACTCAAAGAGGTGCTACACCAAAGGTGGCTAAAAGTATGATAAATCCTTACTTGCGACACAAGGCAACCACCCCAGTGGCTTTCATCAAGAAAATCATCTTCCTCCCAATCTTGAATGCAAGAGGAAATAGGTACATAAGGTACTATGGCCCAATTTGAAACTTCATCCTTTAATTCTTCATCCTTTAGCTCTTCTTTCAATTCAATTTCTTTTAGTGGGATGTTTTCTTGTTGAGATGATGATAGTCGAGATAAAGCTTGTTGTTTTCTCCTTTCTCTCGCATTTTGATTCCTTCTTATCTTGTTAGTGATATTTGTGAAAGGAGTTTCATGAGTTCCCACATTCTTTGACATTTTGGAAGAGGAAGCAGGTACAAAATTGATCTTTCGTGATGAAATAATTCTCTCTTTAAGGTTGCCTCTCAATCCTTCTAAGGATGGCAGAGGAGGATCCTTGGAAAAAATTTGTTTACCTCATGGGCGAGGGGATTCCTTTAGCTTAGGCTATTTTTCACTCTCTATTTGATTAGTAGGAGGAATTTTGATTAGTAGGAGGAATTTTTATTAGTAGGAGGAATTGTAGTCTTAGAGGACTGAGAGGGTCCAGGAGTATCCTTGCCATGTGATAGTTGTGCTATTAACTTTGCCTTTTATTTTTGGTATGCCAAGAAGAATTGATCTTCTCTTGGTTGATTTGGTTTAGTAGGATGTAGCCAAAAGTAGTCCAAGTTGAATTTTCCACAATTGACCAAAGGTTTCCATCCACTATGATGTACAACATGCACCTGTCCTTGATGAGGGATTTTTAAACACTTATGAATGGTTGAAGGAACCTCTTTCATGGACTTGAGCCAAGGATGGCATAACTTCACACAAAATAGGTCTAAGGTGGGAATGATTACAAATGGTTGTTCCAAGGCCTTTTGCACCACTTTAATCAAGAGTGTAATCTTTCCAATAATCAGGATGAAATATCCATTATAGAAATCCAAGATCATGGAATAGACTAATAAGCACACGAATTGCAATGGAATCGACCAAATGTATTGGCCAATAAGGTGAGTATAAATAGAGTTGTCTTAGGTACCTAAATCTCCATGAAAAGAGAACAGGACTCCTCTATCATGGAGTTGTGGTGAGTAAACTCCCACAAATATAGTGTGAGGTGTCGATGCAAGTCGACACCTCTCAAAACAACTCCAACTACTTTGACAAGTTCAAATGAACATGTGCCAATGCACCTAAGGAGGCTTAATTACAAATGTGTCCACCTATAGGTTGAAGGTATACACTAACACCCCCCTTTAAGCATATCTTAGGTAAGTATTATGAAAAATGGGTCCTAGCTATAGGCCTAGTGAGGTACCCATGTACAATGCAAAGGAAAAATGAGTCTCAGCCATGAAGCTTGATAATGTACTCAAGTACAATGCAGTATCTCAAAACTAGAGTAAGATAGAAAACCCAGTGGGAAAAAACTATCCTCCAAAAAAAGAGATTATGCAGGTGAAGAAATACTACTTCTTTCACTAAGTACAATATAAGATTCCTCCTATAGGAGAGAAACTGATAGAAGTTCTATGAGACCCCCCATAATACATGTCCTATTGCAGTGATGTTGAATAGTCAACAAAGGATGCAAATGTAGATCCAAAAACGTCAAACAATGTTCCTTCCCTTGGGAAGAAAAGAAACCACGGGTGAAGATGTAGGATATCTTCCCATGTGAGAAGATGTATGTATGATCTTGAATTATGCTAAATCTGATCCAAGTATGATGATGCCCATGTTGATGTCTTTAAAGAGTGCTCAAGTGTCCCCATGTTGATGTTGAAGGATGCCATAATAAAATTAGGTGCATGCCCAATAGATGAGGATGATGACGATCTAGAACCATGTGTAGGATGATGTAGAGCATGAATATCTAAAGAGTACAATGGAGATGTAGCTTCATCAAAACTGTCATCAACAAGAAGACTGATGTCCTCATTGTGTGCTTCCATGTCAACAATGCGGGACTCTACAAATAGACAAGTGATGTCACATGTAGAAATCTATCCCAATTAGCAATGCTAGGAAGACTGATTTACTATTGCAAAGAAGCACTGGAAGCTTTCGAAGAAGTGACTCTAGAATCTAGTGAAGAAACAATAGGAGTGATGATTTCTTCTGTCACTAGAACATTTTGTTCTTGTTTCATGATTAGGGATGTGAGTTGTGATCAAAGAAGGATCATGTGGGAAAGGAGAAACATTCATGTCTCCATATATCTCCCAAATTTTGATCCATAATGCAAGTGGACAGTCAATATCCATGATGGGATACAAAGTGGCATCTAGTATATGTAAACTAATTAATCCAACAATGTGATCATGATGATTAAACCACTTAGCCTTCTGAGATTGTTTACCAATTTCAAGGACAAGTCCATACAGATGAGGTGTATGAGATTATGGAACTTGAGGTGTTTTAGGATGCCATCACACCGGGACTTATAGTTTACCTTGTTTAGGTTGATTATAGAAGAGTGAGTTTTATATCCCATGATTAGAACAAGTTAATTTGTGTACACAAAATAGTCAACACATTAGGCAACCCAGATTAGGCGACCCCCCAGTTTTGGAAATTAGATCCCTAATTGAACTTTATGTAAAGTGGCACTTTATAAGTTGAGTGCATGATTACTCTTTTCTTATTTCCCCCCCTTAAAGTGTCACTTTATAAAGTTAGTGCCTCTTGAAAAAGGAACACACAAGACCCCCCCCTTAATTATGTGTTTCCCCCCAAATTTGGCACTTTATAGAAGTACTTTAAGCCACCCAAACAAACATAAACAAACACTTTATAATTTCAGTCTGAATTTATTCTAATTTGATTCATGACAAAAAAACACACTTTTGAAAAAAGAAGCACTCTATTCTGAGTTGATTTGCAAAAGTTATTGAAGTTGCAAGATGTATGCAATTACAAAAAAAATCCTTCTTGAGGAAAAAAAATTCATCTTTTTAGAAAATAAATTTTGCCTGCAAAAGTTGTGAGTGAGAAAAAAATTTTGGAGGAAATTTAAGCCCCCTTGGGCTATGCATGACTAAGGGCTAAAACCCATGTAACCAAGGGCTACAATTTTCAAGAGGTTCCCCCTTTCCCTACTGACATCACCCCCTTGAGTTTCTTACCTTAGCAAAATTGATATTTTTGTCAATGAATAGTGCCCATGTCTGCTCCAACCAAATTGACACCCGTTGCACTAGCCAAATGTCAGGCCGATTTGGGATGTTTGGGCCTGCTTGGCCAAGAGCCAAGTAAGGGCCCATTAAGGGTGACTTCACGAGGAACCAAAGGCACCATTGACGGCATCATTGTGGTTGATGCCTACTGCAGATGCCATTTGAAAGACAAGAGATGCTATGAGGGAGTTTGTGGATGTTGAACATCACAGTGTATGCCATTGTTTGGGAGCCAAGAGGTCAGCCTTTGTGTAGACCTCTGAGCCTCCTTTCAAAAAATGAGTCTCCTCTTCGACAAGTAAATAACATACATATTTAAAAATAACCAATGAAAGAAAATAACAAGCAATGCCTCATAGTTTGTAAAGCTCAACATGAATTCTGTCAAATGGGAGCGAATAGCACATAAACAACCGATGGCTCAAAACTAATCCAAGAAGCTCTGATACCATGTAAAAAACCAAGATCATGGAATAGACTAACAAGCACATGAATTGCAATGGAATCAACCAAATGTATTAGCTAATAAGGCAAGTATAAATAGAGTTGTCTTAGGTACCTGAATCTCCATGAAAAGAGGATAGGACTCCTCTATCATGGAGTTGTGGAGAGTAACCTCCCACAAACATAGCGTGAGGTGTTGATGCAAGTCGACACCTCTAAAATAGCTCCAACTACTTTGACAAGTTCAAATGAACATGTGCCAATACGCCTAAGTAGGGTTAATTGCAAATGTGTATGCCTATAGATTAAAGGTATACACTAACATCCATGATGTGCCTTAATCATTATATGTGTAGGGTCATAAGTGTCTTGTACCAAATCATGCATGTATAAGAACTATTAAGTTATCACATTTGTCATACAATTAGGATTGATAAGAACTCCTCTTATAGAATTCCCACATATACATGTTGTAATGTAGAGAGGGCCATCAATAACTCTAATTGTAACCTCATGTGGAGTGAATGAGATGATAGGTTCAAAATCCTTCCTCTTCCTATTAACTTGAAGAGGAGTCATACCACCCTTATTTTGATTAGAGGCCATGTATGTGAGACTATTACACACCAAGGTACTAGTTTGAGGAAATCAGGTTTTTGAAGATCAAAAACACACTAATTCCACCACAAACAAAGTAAGTATAATGTGAAGAGTGCTACATAACAAGACAGTGTGAATGATTTTACAATTTTTCTCTAAGAAGTATGAAGAGGGTGTCCAAGCCCTTAATGTTGAAATACACAATGTGTAATTGCAACAATTAAATTTTTAAAAGAAAGGATACAAAATGATGCAACACTACAATTTAAAACTAGGTTTGAATGAACATTTAGAAGAGCCAAAAAATCTAAAATAAGATTTTGGCTACAAACCCTAGCTTTGCCAATAACTAAGTTATAGGAAAAGATGCAAGTTTCCAACAAAACCCTAGCAAATGAGATCTTCAAATCAAAGATGTGATATCAGGAAATGACTAATTGTTGTAATATGGATCAAATCTGATGTAAAAATCATAAAATAAAAATGTTTCAATGATATGCAATGAAAATAATGCAAGACTATGCCTTTATGCAAGCCTAGAATCCTTTTATTTCACTTTTTTCCAATGTATGCAAGATTTATCAATGAATGATGATAAATATGATATGAATTAATGCAAGATCTAATTTCAAAACTTAGAAAGATGCAAATTCTCAATGCTATGGCTTCACCAAAATGTTAAATGGGAAAAGATGAATCATGGAGACAAGTATACAAACTAGATCAAACTCTCTTCCACAATAACATTCAAGGACAAGATTGAGCTAAATCATAACCAAGGAGATGGTGGACTCAGATACAAATCTTGTGCTCGTGTTGGCTATGGAAAGTTATGATTTAACCAATCCTTTTATCAAACCCTAGGTCAAATATGCATAAAACACTAGTTTTAAGATAATCAGCTCATAACAGATAGAAAACAACTGAAACTTAGAATCTGAATGCACTAGGGAGATTAGGGAGATATTATAACCTATGTCTCAGAAGATGAAGTGTTAGAGGATGAAATTAGGGACCATCCAAGTCCTAAACTGAGAATCATTCACACATCAAAACTGAGAAAATGTTGTAACTGTTGCTCTCATGCCAGATCCAGAACCTAAAAGCCTAGAAGACTAGGGCACAAACTGTTCAAGTCTTTTTAGAGGAATATTCTGGAACTATTTTTAGATCCTAAAACCCTTATTCCTACATAGTCTTCTTATAAATTCACTTTCCTTGAAACTTGTACCTATAACCTACACACAAGATGACAAGAGAGGGGTTTGGCGGTTGTGGTGTTTAGAAATTTGGCTCAGTCAAATCCTAGGATAGAATTCAAGCTTCCCAACACTGTTGTTAGAGAGTGCCTACCCTTGCATGGCAGAGGCCAAAGATAAACCAAATGACGAAATGATTCAAATAAAAATGATGTCACCTTGAAGGTGAAGTCCTTAGGAGGATGAAGATATTTCAACTCATAATGAGATGGATGATTATTCTAAATCTACAACTATATATGCCTAAAAATGACACAAATCGGTCTAAATAAATATTCTTAATATTTATTCCCTTCTAATTCCTCTATTAATAAATAAATAAACAAATTTATTTATTTGATTCATATTCTTCTAAGTTAATTAAATATCAAAATATTTAATTACCTCTTCTAAAGTCAAAATTAAATAAAATCCTTTATTTAATTAAATTCTTCCAAACAATTAAATAATTCTTAATTATTTAATTAAATCAAATTCATTCTTCCAGTTTTGAATAAATCAAATCAAATTTATTTAAATCCTCTCAATCTATAAAAATAAAATATAATCAAATATTTTATTTATTCTTCCAAATCATGCACAACAATTAAATAAATTTATTTATTTAATTTGCTTCCTTATCTTCTAAATTAAATAATTCTAATTATTTAATTGTTTCTTCCAATAATATCTTCTCTAAATTTAAATAAATCAATTATTTATTTAAGTTTTCTTTTCTTCTAAATTGAGTTATCTCTAAATATAATTTAATCTTTGTGCACATGCAATTAAATATTCCTAATATTTAATAAAGTAAAATATCTTCTTATTCTCATGCAAATCCCTTCTTCTTGTTTTAAATCACTTAATTGATTATTATATTCTTTTAAATGATTTAACTCATTCTTATATTCTTGTTAACTCCTCTCATGCAAAAGAAAGCAAGACACATGTCCTCTTCTTACTCGCACATCAACTATTCTCAACCATTGATCTTCTCATTCTTTCTATACCATTGATCTTCATTCTCTCAAGTCTATAAATTGAACCCTATTCTTCCATTTCATTCATCCAAGTTTTAAGTATTGTTATCTGCAGAAATTACAGTGCGCCTTTGGCACCAATTCCTTCATTGCTTGTGATCACATTCCTTACTACGCAATACTATCATTGTTGTGAAGCTTATCTTTATGGCAATATTATCATAGCCATTCTCAATTGACATTCTTGAAAGAAAGCAAAGAAGTGCACTCTCTGAGGGCCCTATTTCATACATGCAAGATTGATTGTGATAGGCGATCAATGGAAGCTACGAATTAAGGAGGTTTGCTTTATTGTTGTTCATTGTTTTATTGAATCTCTTTTGTTCACCATTTCATTGAGTTTTGGGTATCTTGATATTTGATATTATTGATTATTCATTTGAATCCAATTTTCCCTTAATAACAACAACACACACAATAAAAACACAAATCTTCTCTAATAACACAATGAATGCCTTGAATGCTCTTTTCTTGAATATCCTATGTTCGCAATATCCATCTAGGTTCATAATGAATTCAAAAACACAACTATATATGCTCTCCTGCTAACATTTGAGAAATTAAATCATAAGGGCTAACATGGAGGGACATTTTTAAAGGTCCTATGCTAACATAGTGTTAGTTGGCCCTAACCAATTAAGGGAGACTTGGGCGGTTGGATCCCAAGTCTAGGAGCCCCATTTTAGTCAGACATGGTATTAAGAAAGGTCCCAAATTTGTATTCGTACTGGGTAATCTCTTTGGGATGATCAATTATAATGCATAATGTCATTACGAGGACCTACAAGCTAAACTAGGAGGTAAAAAGGCTTGTGTCCACTTTCTACTCCATAACAAGAATATGTATCATTTTATATATTTTATTATAGAAATACATTGATTTAAAATATTTTCAAAGATAAATTATGTTAGGGTTAGCCGGAAGAAGATATCAATTAAATGCAAATAAAGATTAAACAAAGGAATGGAAATACATAGAAATAATAACAGTGAGAGACAAGTTTTAACGTGGTTCACCCAAACTCAGGCTACATCCACTAAACAGAGAGTCTAATATTATTATCCAGTAAATCAAAACTAATTACAATCAGTAATCCCTGCAACTCAATACTGCTGCAAAATGCTACAATATAATATGTCAAAACCCTAACCCTTAGCCACTTTTTATCAAGCCTTTTGTCGGTTACAAAAATAGGGTTTTCTTATGTCGGTCAATGAAAAAATAACTCTTGGTGCTTTATAAAATAATAAAAAATTGTGTGAAGTTTCAGGGGCGTTTCCCCCGAGCCCCCACGGGGGCGCTCCCCCTCGACCCTGCCCTATATCGCGACAGGGAACGTGTCAGGGGCGTTGCCCCTGGACCCCGCAAGGGGCGCTGCCCCTTGATCCCATCTTGGGGGCGCTATCCCCAAACCCCCGCAAGAGGCGCTGCCCCTTGACCCTGTAGGAATTTGGGGGGAAACCGCGCTGATAAAAGTGGGGAAAATTTAACCTCCGAGTCTGAGTAGGCTCCATATAACAACAAATTATATAAATGATTTTTTTCTTTTTTCGTATGTCTACCTTAAACAATCAATTTAGAAACTTACAATATTTTAAAAGATAAATATAAATTATTTTTCCTTTTTAGAATGTTTATCTTGAATATTTTTTAAATCAATTTAGAAATAGATTTTTTCTTGGTTGTTATTCATTATTTTTAATATATATTAGATATGAGTACAAATTTAAAAATTACAATTAAGAACATGATGAGTTGACTTACAAATGAAGAAGAGTTGTTCCAGTTGGGAATTAAGGTGTCTCAACCTTGTTATATCCTACCATTAATTTATTTAATGTATATTTATTTTATGCCTAAGTTGTATTATTTTTCTCATCATATTTTGCCATCTAGTGTGACATGGCACAATGAGTTATCATCACATTGGCAGGTGACATGGAAGATGACAAGGATGCATTTATTCCTAGATTGGAATGTGGGATTCCCACATTGTTGTAGAGATTCTTTTCCATGTTTCAGCATCTTGAAATATGTGTAAGTTAATATTCTATAACAGATTCCTATGACAGGTTATGATGCATAAGAACTAGATTTTATGATAGTATGGACAAGTGTTGCAAAGTATCTTGCATGGGAAATCTAAGCACCCAAGTTTGGTTATGACAAGTTGTAATAAAATCGTTTATTATTAGTCTATTATGATGTATTCTCTTACAGTTGTAACTGTTGTCATATATGGTAGATTTTATGATGATGTAAGAGCATTTTTCATACCTATTTTAGGTAAATTTGGGGTGCCCAAGTTTGGAGGGTTGTAAGAGGTGTAATTTAATATTTTACAAGTGTCATTTGCATGCTAAGAGGTGTTGGAATATGTGCCATGTGGATTTGGACATCTATCTCTTGTATCTTCCTCTAGAAGCTTCCTTCATGCTTAATAGTCTATATAAATAAGGTGCTTGTTGGAGTGGTTTGTATGGCTCATTTCTAGGTACTGTTATGCTATCAAAATTACTCTAGAATATCAACATTGGTGAACTCCTATAAGATATTAGCTTCAGAAGTGTATTGTAACCTTCGTTATTTATAGATTAATACATTGGGCTATGCTTTGGAGTGTGGGTTTTCACCTAAAAAGGTTTTCCCCATGTATACCTTGTTTTTTGATCTTTTGTATTTGCATGTGATGTTATTTGATCTTCTTTATATTGTGTATCTTATTACTGTAGCTGTTAAACTTTAGATTAAAATTTGTGCAACTCTCTTCTCTTGATTGGTGTAGGAAGTGTGTTACATGTACCTTGCTTCCTTTCAGTTGGTATTAGAGCCTGATCAACTTTGGTTCTAGTTGTTGGGTAGAGGGTTCTTTGAACTGGTCTTAATTTGAGTGGGAGCTAGTGTAGAGAATTTTACAAATATTTGTTGTAGGAAAGTGATGATGAGCACATCTGGGATGATATAGATGGAAAAGGTTAACAAAGTAACTTTTAGTTGTGGAAACTCAATATGGAAGACATGTTGGTTGATAGAGGCCTATGGACTGCTATATCTAGAAAGATATTACTAAATCTCCAGGAGCAAGCTACAACTACAGATCTATGGAAGAAACTTGGTCAAAGTTATTAGGCTAAATCCATGGTAAATAAGTTGTTGATGAGGAAGAACTTGTGATCTCTAAGGATGGAAGATTGAGGATTTATCGTAGATCACCTGAATAGTTTTAACATGCTTGTTGCCCAATTGAGCTCCATTCGAATGAAAATGGAGGAGGAGGATTAGTGTATGATTTTGTGATGCAAAGGAAGGTGGAGATTATATCCACAATCACAAATGAACAACCTTTGCAAAATTGAGACTCTTACTTGGTAGGTTTTCTCTTAAATCCTTCAATTCCCCTAGTAGGACAACAAACTAGGTTTTTCCAACATAACTTTCCACTAAGATCTCAAACCCAAATTTAAACATCATTTCAAATACCCTTTATTCTCTTTTAACATATATCCAATTTGTGGATAGGGTTGTTTTGGAACAAAAACCTCTAAAATTGATTGTTACAGCTCAACTAGGCCTAATTAGCCCTGTTTTACAAAGCAAGTGTGTGAAATTCAAAACCCAAATAAAAAAATTCCACTTAAAAGCATTATTCACATCTCATGGGGTCTAAATATGCCAATTTTTTCAGCTAGAACTATTCCCAATTCACCAAACTACCAAACCCTATGTCTACCTATGCACTTTAACCCAAAAACATAGAAAAATTAGACTAGGGCTGCCCCAAATTTGACCCAAACTCCTTCCCCTACTCCTGCAAATTCCAAATCATTAAAAGTACTATATCTACTACCTTTTCACCAATTTTCATAATTTTCCAACAGTGGAATTGCTCAAAAACTCATTTTTTTCAACTAAATCCTCATCACCTAGGGTTTCCTGATGGTTTTTAGTAAAATCACTCTAACATTCTCGAAACATGGTAAAAACAACTCAAACAAAAAATAAAAGATAGGTAATTCACTCCTCTATCAATTTCAATAAATTTTGGTTCATCTACAGGTCGTACTGGGCCATACAACACACTATAGCAGTAGAAAAAACTAGAAAAAAATGTAGAAAGATAGGGTATTTCTATTGTTTATCTGCAAAATGTCTTTAGCACCTTGCTTCAAACATTTCTAGGCCTTTTTAAATATTTTCCCTCAAAAACCAATCGATCCAAACTACCTTTGAACTACTTGATTGTTCAACTTCCACAAAAGATAAAAAGTTGCTTGGTAACTTTGAAACTTATACAAAAATTTTACAATTTTCCACAAAACTGACCCCACATGACTAAAAACATGAACTAATGGTCTAAATAGACCTTATTACAACCAAAAAACATGACTCAACACAAAATACTAACATTAGACCCTTGTTTACAACATGTAAACTAGGTGCTCCTGCACCATACTCCCAGGGAGAATAAAATCTCAAGCTCCACTTGAGATCAGGTCTTGAACTGTGGCTCCATGCTTCTTGATGAATTCCTCTATCATCAAGGTGTCTTCCTCCATCAAAAGGCCTTGCCACTTCACCAAGTACTTATTGTACACCTTATGTCTTGTTCTCTTGACTTCTTTTGTATCCACAATGCACTCTAGCTTCAATGGTTGACTTGGTGGTAAGTCTTTGATCCAATCTTCATCTGAAACCTCTGAGGAACCTACACCTTCACCTGTAATCATAGTACCTTTATAAGGGTATAGGTCAAAAACATTAAAAATTGGAGAAATAGAAACTCCAGGAGGGAGTTCTATTTCATAGGCGTTTGCTCCAAATTTGTGGACCACCCTACATGGCCCTATCTTCTTCATCTTCAACTTTGAATACTTCCCTTTAGGTAGCCTTTCCTCTCTCAAATGTGCTAAGACCAAGTCCCCCACTTTGAAATGAACCTCTCTTCTTTTCAAATCCACATGTTGTTTGTATTTATCAACACTGTTTTGAAGATTCTCTCTAACTTACTGATGTATGTCTTTCATGGCCACTACAAATTATTCTCCTTCAGCACTCCTTCTCTCAATACCACTCAAACCTTTGAGTTCAAACACTCCTCTAGGTTTCAATCCATATATAATCTCAAATGGGCTTTTTCCAACACTTCTATTGATAAAATCATTGTATGTATACTCAGCCCATGTGGAAGAATCAAGTCCCATTGTTGTGCATGCTCTTTTGTGAGGCATCTCAGTAGATTTCCAAGGGTTCCATTGACTACTTTAGTTTGCCCATCTATTTGTGGGTGATAGGCATAGCTAAAGGTCAAGTTTGTACCCAACTTCTTCCAAAGGATTCTCCAAAAGTGACCCACAAATTTATTGTCCCTGTGTGAAATAATAGTCAAAGGTAATCCATGAATTATGACCACCTCCTTGAAGAACATCCTTGCAATGTATGAGACATCATTTGTGCATTTACATGGTATAAAATGTGTCATTTTGCTAAACTGGTCTACAACAACAAACACACTATCAAATCCTCTTTGAGTTTTGGGCAACCCCAACACAAAAATCCATGCTGATGGACTCCCATGGCCTATTTGGGATTGGTAATGGTTGATAGAGACCTACATTTGTACTACAACCCTTGGCCCTTTGACAAATAACACATCCTTCAACAAATTTTCTGATATCACTTTGCATCTTTGGCCAATAATAATACCTTCTTACCTGCTCCAAAGTTTTGTCCACACCAAAATGACCCCCTAAGCTACCACAATGCTTTTCCTTAATGAGATTAGTCGTCATAAAGAATTTGGGAATACATAACTGAGCCCCTTTAAACAATAAGCCATCTTGTATCAAAAAATTAGAATATTCTTTATGAAAAGTTCCATTGAGTTTATTCAAATAGCATAGACTTCTTTGAAATCATCATCTCCTTCATACATACCTTTCAAAGCATCAATACCTACACTTTGGAGTTGAACTTCTTGAACCAATAATGTTCTCTTGCTTAAAGCATCCACAACCTTATTTGACTGCCCCTTTTTTGTGTTTGATGGTAAAGGTGAAACTTTGTAGGTACTCCACCCACTTCACATGTCTATGACTGAGTGTGTCCTGGCTATTAAGAAACTACAAAGCATGATTGTCAGTAAAGACAATGAATTCTTTGGGAAGGAGATAGTGTCTCCACTTCTTCAATGATTGCACCATGGCATACAACTCCATGTCATAAGAGGAATACTTTTTCTTTGCCTCATTGAGCTTCTCACTGAAAAATGCAACATGCCTACCCTCTTAGCTCAATACTGCCCCAATTGCAAATCCACTTGCATCGCATTCAATGGTGAAAACTTTGTTAAAATCAGGAAGAGCTAGGATAGGTTGCTGTGCTACTCTTTTTTTTAGATATTGAAATCTTTTTTCTACCTCATCAATCCATACAAACCTTTTCCTTTTATCTCCTTTGATTGTGTCATTTATGGGAGCACATATGTGACTGAAATTCTTAATGAACTTTCTATAAAAAGTAGCTAGACCATGAAAATATTTTACCTCACTTGCTGATGTAGGTGTTAGGTCTCAAAAATGCAGGTTGCCAATCCTAAGAGGATGCCAAGATCTATGTTTGGATTTGCAACGTTTTTGAACTAACTTGATGAAATCAACCTTCAAGGTTTGATGATTTCCTTCGCTTCAGGTCCTGCTATACCTAGGCGGGTGAACCTTGGGAAATTAAGGCAGACTAAATGTGAATGTATGGATTAATCAAACCTATCCACAACGGCATAGGATGTAGGATAGATGAATTGCTTGCTAAATGGTTTATGTCTAATGTCTAATGAGTAATTGGTAGAAATTGTATAAGCAATATCAAGGTAAAAGGTTTTAAGTAAAATAAGACTAGTGCCTTGTTGGGTAACAGAGTCAGTTTGAAGGACCAGGACTAATGGTTTCCTAATGATAATAATTCTAGTTGTTTGGCACAGTTTTAGTTTATAACTTGTATAAACGTGCAAGTAAATGACTGACAAACTCTTCTTGATAATCCAACCAAATAGAATCAGATATCTTATAATTCACCAGAAGGTATTTTAATCCTTACTTGAAGGAACCAAATGAAATGAATGGACAAGATTAACAGATAATATTTTACTGGAGACAGAATGGCAATCTAATTGTATGGCCCTACTTAGTAATCCAAGCTTAATACTTCTAGGCTACTGTAACTAAATCAGAAGGGTTTAATTCCTCAAATGGATACCAACCTATTTAATCACACAGATACAGCAAATGTGTATTGATAGATCAAATATATACTTGATATGTTTAATCTGAATATCAAGGAAATGCAAAAATGGAGACAGCCACACAATTGAATAATCTTAACAAACAACTGATACCAAAGCAGAACCACTAAATCAGAGAACTTCAAACTTCTTCTTCAAATAAAATATGCAACATAGTCATTTTGAAACATTGTATATATGATGTATCTAAATATATTCTACTGCTAATGATTCTTTTCAGCATCGATTGTTTGAACTTATATAGATGTTTCTATGAAGAGACATAACTCTTCAATAAGTCTTTTGGGAACTTAACAAGCATTAATAATAATTACATAAGCGTAATTAAGCTCTATTCAGCCATAAATAAACTTTAGCCAGGTGATCTAAATACTCCTGATCACGGTGAGAATCAGTAAGATCAATAGCATCTCTGGTAATCACATCAATTGTGACCATCTTTTCTAGGTGTTTGCAGGCTTCTCTGGATGCAGAAGTTTTGTCTTTGAGTGCTCCTGTGGCCTCGTGTAATATGACTTGACAATCAACAATCCATTCTTCTTTGCTCTTTACCTCTCCATTGTCTTTAAATAATCTGGGCACTCCTGTGTTTGAGGCATCAGCTCCTTCCTTAGCATCAGCTTTAAGTCTGTCATAATAATTTTGGTGCTGTTTGAGCAATGCTCTTGTATCAGAGATATCTGTACTATCAGTAGCACTTTTGTTTTGTAACTCAATCAATTTTTCTTGTATTCTCTTTTCAAGTCTTTCATGTTCTTTAACTGCTTTATGATTCTCTGAGTAATTGTCCCAAAACTGGTTTAACCCCTGCACCATGTTTGCATACCTGCTCTGCAGTATTGTTACAAATGCATCTATCTAAATTTGTGTGGCCTGGTCAGGGGATAATACTTGAATGCTTTGTGAACTCTCACCTTGAGTTATTCTTTTAGTGGATTGACCAAACGTGCTCTTAACAGCATCCTTCAAGTAATCATTTTCTTTTGTCAGTCTTTCACAATGCAATTTGTATGTATCTCTTTCTTTGATCAACATTTGAGCTTGTGCTTTATTCAACTTTGCAACATTGATACCAATGTCTGCAGTAATTATAGGGTTAGTTTCCCCTGCTCTGAAAGTCATAACATGGCCAAAAGTCTTTTCAGTATCTATGATGGCCGTCTTCTTATGGGGAGGGTATAATGCCCATATCATCAAGGAATTTTCATCATTATTGTATCTTGTTCCCATATATACTTCATTAACTCCTTCTGGAGTAAGCTTATACTTATCATTAGCATTATTTAGAAAACTATCAAAAACCAAAGTAGAATTTAAATCCAGACCAGGAAAAATCATAACCCCTGCATCCTTGAGCAACTGTCTACCCTTGCTTGGTGTCATGTCTTGCATTTCTTTATCTATTGTTTCCTTCAGCATATCTAATAACTGTTTTTCATTATCAGCAGAAACATCATCTACTGACTCTCTGATCTCTTTCCCTTTGTATTTATACAAAAATGATTCAAATTATTTTGATTGAATAAATTTATCATCTGAAATGAAAGAATCATAGGCTGTTTGGCGTGGATCCTCATCAGCAGACCCCTCCTCATCATGTAGCACAACTGGAGGCTGATATTGTTGCATTTTCCTTTTGGACATCTCCATTGTTTTATCTTGTGGCTGCTCTTGTTTTGTCAATTCTTCATCTTTAGAGGATACCACTTCAATCTCTGCTAACTGCTTTTTCTTTTCACTTAGATCCCTGTTATATTTTTCTACCACCAATTCAACTTCTGCTTCTTCTAAATTTCTAATGACATCATCATGTGGATAATGTATGTGCATGTATCCACTGAGATTTTGTTTTCTTCTTGCAGAGTCAATAAAGCCTTCAAGGTCAAATCCTTTTCTCACCTCAGCAGTCATCATGTTATAATGCATTAATTTATCCAGAATGAGATTGTAACCTTCTTTTGAAACCATAGTAAAATCTCCAAAACATAAGGTGCTGGGCATAAACGATTGTTTGTCATGTGAACTCAAATGCATCACATTTGAACAATGCATTTGCTTGATTATCTCCAGATATGCAAGCCTGTCAGGGATAGTCTTGGGCAATATGAATGGAGCATCCTCAAAACCATAAACTCTGATCATAGTAGCATCTTCAAAGCAATACTAGTCTCCCCAATTATGAGTGACAGTAGGGGGGCCACCAAAATCTTTTGGTCTGAGGAATCTTTTTATTTCAGTTGAAATTGAATATTCACAGGGGTGATTAAAATACCTATACAGCACTTTTACACAATGCTCTTCAAATTGAGCATAACTGGAGTGGGCATATCTACTATCCCAGATTCTGGTCCACATTTCTACAGGTATCTTTTCCCCTTTCTTATCTGCAACAACTCAAAACTCACTTGGCCATAACCCTACTTCTTGGCCGTAATATAACACCATGTGCATAAGCATTGAGTAATGCTCAAAAGAGCATGCTAGAGCACTGTTTCTTATTGCAGACAGACCAGAGTCCATTCTATTAGCAATATAAGAAGCATAATCAAATTGTCTTGCATTATGACACTGAATATCAGAAGCTATGACCATTAGAGGAATAGTCATGAACTCAGGGACCTCTGAACCCAGGACTTGGCCTACAGAGAAATAGGTATATTGTATATATGGTTCAAATATGGCTACATGAAAGGGAGGGCCATCATTTTCAGTTAAGGGCATCACTTCTCCTTCAACCCTGGGCCTATGAATGGGCAACCTCCATCCATTATAAGTTGTGTCCATTCTCCAATACTCTTTATCCAGATCTTCATAAATGATAGGGACAGTGCATAAATCATCTAAATCAAAAACCTCACAAATAACATTTTTTGACAAATGCACAATTGGTTCTCCTTGTGGGTTGCAGATGGCTTTCAAGTTTGAATTATAATGTCTGGCAAGCAATTGAAGGAGTTCCATATTCAAGAATACATTAGGTACAACCAGTTTTCCTAAATTCATGTGCCATGGGTTTGACACAGGAGCATTCCTAAACCTTCTATTATAGTGGAATCTGAAAAGTTCATATCCTTGAATTGGGGTCCAGATATCTCCCAGGCGTTTGTGTTTATCTTCTAATTTCTCCACTTCTGTCCTGAGTTGGGCAGACCTTTTGGCCTTGGGAGTTGACCCAGGCAATTGGTCAATTAGGTCCTGATTGAGTTTTCTTTCTTTCACTTTCTCCTCAGGGGTTTGTTCAGTTTTTTGTTTTTTAGGCTTACTGGTTTCCCCTTGTAACTTTCTTCCTTTTCCCTTTCCTAGAGTTTCCATTTCAAAACTTTGGCAGAAAATTTAAATATAGGCTATACAATGGTTTGTGTATATGTACCTGTCGTTCAATGGCTAGAATTGGAATCCTCTACTTTTGCCTTAAGAGTTCCTCTGTATTCTCTTCTCGGACAGTTTTTTGCAACTATAATGATCATAGAAATTTCGTAGCCGTTTGTATTTAATTATCTGATCAATTCAATGTTCATCGCTATGAAGTGTCACATCGCCATAACTCTTCTTATCGGCGTGAATTTTAAAATGTCTGGGTGACCTCAATGCTTTTATGGCGCGAACAGTCAATCGGCGTGACGCCTCAATTGTATTCTCGATGCTATGTAATGTCATATCTTAAGTGGGCACGACCATCGGCATGACTTCCTTCATCACCATGTGTTTTAGATTTCTCTGCGATATAGTGAGTCCTACCGATATGATTTGTTTATCGAGGTGATTAATACTATCGGGATAACATAATTATGTTCTCCCGATCTTCATTGTCTCACCGATAGTCATCTCTACTTTGGATCGGGACGACTTTATTATTGTCTCACCACTAGAGTATCAACAGGTATGAATTTTATTCTTATCGGAATGACATATACTATCGGGATTGCCTTTTAAAGATAACCCAATCCAAATCATCTCCCCGATGGCCTTTTCATATCCTTTATCGAACAGAGTATGTTAAAGTGTCACCGACACCTTTTGATCGCTGTGACTTGTGAATCGGCGAGACCTAATTCCCTTGTCCCGATATGTTGAGTCATCCTGACAGATACTTGTATCGCTGTGAGTCTTGCCGAAAGCTCTCTTATCTCCAAGACATTGAGTATCAGAAACTTCTTTGTGTCTTATCCCGATAGTTTACTTCTTGCCGATGGCTATTTGCTTCGTTACGCCCACAGGTTGTTCGGTGAGATTCTTACCGAAATACTTCATCGGTATGATATATACCATCGGGGCAACTTTTAAAAGGTCATTCGATAGTTGTCTATCATACTGATCGGTATGACCACTTGCTTTTCTTGCCGATGTAACGTCATCGGCATTACTTACTCCATCGGTGACTTTTATAAATCTCTTTCCGATCTCTATTCTCACACCGATGGTTATTTTCAAATGATTCCTTATGTATCAGTGTAAGCAACACAACATCTTGCCGATAAATTGACCTTGAAGAAATTTAGCACCGCTCATCTATAGACACCTTGTGAGATACATTAAATTTTTATTATGTTTTTTTTGGATATTTTTCAGGATTTATTCAAATATGATGGAGTGAGAAGATAGTAAAAATTTCAAATTTTTACTGTCCTAACAGTAGGAGTGGGCCAACTGAGAATTTCTTCTACCTTAGCAGGATCCATCTTCAAAGAGCCTTTGGAGATCACAAATCCAAGATAGACTAACTCTTCCTTCATGAACTCACAAATTTTCAAATTGATCATCAGCTTTTCTTCATTTAACCTCTTCAAAACCAAGTCTAGATGCTGCAAGTGTTCCTCTTTAGTCTTACTAAACATAAGAATATCATCCAAATAGACAACCGCAAACTTACCTATGAAGGGTTTCAGAACTTCATTGATTAATCTCATAAAGGTGCTTGGAGCATTTGAAAGCCCAAATTACATGACAAGCCATTCATACAAGCCCTCATTTTTTTTGAAGGTAGTTTTCCACTCAGCTCCCTCTCTAATTCTAATTTGGTGGTAGCCACTTTTGAGGTCAATCTTAGAAAAATAACATGCCCCTCCTAAAAAATCCATCGAATCTTCCATTCTTGGTATGGGAAACCTATACCTTATGGTGATCTTACTAATTTCCCTTGAGTTGGTGGACATTCTCTAATCTTCCCCTTTCTTTGGTGCCAAAATAGTGGGAACAACACATGGGCTAAGACTTTCCCTTATTAAGCCTTTGTCAAGTAACTCTTGGATTTCCTTCTTAATCTCTTCATTCTGTTGAGGGGTCATTTTGTATGCAGCTTTGTTAGGTAGGTTTTCCCCTGGTATAAAATCTATGTGGTTTCTCACATCTCTTATTGGTGGAAAAGAACTAGAGAGCTCATCTACCACTATGTCCTTATACTTGTTCAACAAGGCTTGGACCTCTTTACGTACATCTTCAACCTTTGTTGTTGTTGTCATGACAGACTTTGGTCTGATTAGAATGGCATGACCTTCTTCACCTTCCTCTTTCATGGTTTTCAAAAACTCTTTTTCCCCAACCAGCATCACACTAGACCCAACTAGTGTATCTACAACTTCATCTTGCAATAGAACAAGGGTGAATGAGACCCCATCCTTTTCAATCACCATGGTGTTCTTTTTCCCATCATGATTGGCCTTCCTGTCATACTGTCAGGGCCTCCCTAAAAGTATATGACCAACATCCATTGGGATGATGTCACACAATCTTTTGTCTCTATACCCTCCTATGTTAAATTCCACCCATGTTTGCTCATTAACTAGGACCTGCTTACCCTTATTCAACCAAGAAACCTTGTAGGGAGTGGGCTGTGGGATTCTTTTTAGTTTTGACTTTTCAAACATCTCTAAAGAAACCAAATTATATATGGAACCAGAATCAATAACTTTACACACCTTACCTTGAGATTTGCATGTGGTTCTAAACAAGGATTTTCTTTATGCGGGCTCTTTCATCAAAGGAACTTTGAGTAATGTTCTCCTCATCATTAGAATTTCTCCAATTTCTAGAACAATAGGCTGATATGGAGAGTTGACACTCTTATTATCGTCCTCTTGCACCAATTGAGTTCTCCTTTCTCCACCATGTGAAGTAGAAGGTTGCTTATCTGGACATTTCCATGCTTGATGGCCAAACTGATTGCATTGATAGCATCTGCTTGAGAATGTATTTGAGCCTCTACCTTGACCACCAAATTTGCCCCTGCTATTTGATCTCCTACCTTTAAAATCAACTCTCTAATCTGCTCCTTGTTCTTGCTTGACTCTCCTTGTGGTTTTATGGACTATCCTCTTCCTCCAAATGTTTCTCTACCCCTAAAGTTCTTTACTTTGCCTCTATTTTGTTTCTCCTGCCTTCTATTGAGCATTTCTTCTACCCTGATTGCCATTTGAAAACATTCTTCCATCGTTCTTGGGGGAGTAAGTGTTAACTCATCTTGTATAGTTAACCTCAACCCATTTATGTACCTTGCTACTTTTTCCACCTCATCCTCAACATGATCTGTCCTTATGATTAGCTTATGAAACTCCTTAGTATAAGCCATCACATCCATCTCCTTTTGTTTGAGGTTTTGAAGCTTTCTAAATGTTTGAATTGCATAATCTCTGAGTAGAAATTGGATCTTAATTTTAGACACCATTCTGTCCCATGAATTAATTTTTGACTTACCCTTCTTCAACCTCTCTTCCTGTACATAATTCCACCAAGTTAAGGCAGGGCCTTTCAACTTTGTCTTGGCAAATTTTACTCTTTGATTTTATACTACCTCCTCATAATCAAAATAGTTATCAAGTGCATCAATCCAACTTAGCACCTCTTCACTATCCATCTTCCCACCATACATGGGCAATTCTATCTTCACCTTAGGAGTATCCCCTTTTATAGCCTGTTAGGACTAGCCTGCAGAAGATATCAATTAAATGCAAATAAAGATTAAACAGAGGAATGAAAAATACATAGAAATAATAACAACAAGAGACAAGTTTTAACATGGTTCACCCAAACTTAGGCTACATCTACCAACAGAGAGTCCAATATTATTATCTAGTAAATCAAACCAATTACAACCAGCAATCCCTACAACTCAATACTGTTGCAAATGCTACAATACAATATATCAAAAAACCCTAACCCTTAGCCGCTTTTATCAAGCCTTATTTCAGTTACAAAATAGGTTTTTTTTATGTCGGTCCAAAAAACAAATTTGGGGGCTACGCCCTTGAACTCCTGCTCGGGGCCCAACCTGGTCCCAAACCCCGGTGAGGATACATGACTAGTGTATAGTACTTTCCTGATCAGTCGCCACCTACTAACAATCTCCCACTTGGAGACTGATCAGGGTCCACACCAAACAATCTCCCACTTGAAGACTGATCCTAGACGACACTGTTGCATGTGCAACTCCCACTAGAAATAAGCACCCTAGACTCTGTTGTTTTGATTTTATTGTTTTAGTCTTGAAGACCAACCGAAGCTAAAGAGGAGCTCAACTTCTCCCTTGTCATTGCCTTGTAAACATATCTGCTAGATTTTCATCTGTATGTATCTTTTCCAGCCTTAACTATCCATTATCCAACACCGATCGAATAAAGTGATACCTCAATTATATGTGTTTGGTCTTTGAATGCAAGGCATAATTCTTTTCAAGATGTATGGCACTCTGACTGTCTATATACAAAGAATTGTTAGTCTGTTGTTTGCCCAATTCTTCCATGAAAGATTGTAGCCATATCATCTCCTTGCTCACCTCTGTTGCAGCTACATACTCTGCCTCTGTGGTGGATAAAGCAACCACCTTTTGCAACCATGAGATCCAACTCACTATTGTCCCACCTACAGTAAAGACATAACCTATAGTACTCCACCTGGTATCAATATCACCTACCAAATCTGAGTCTACATAACCTGCTAAATCAGTATTAGGGCCCACAAAACATAAGTGTTTATTGGATGTACCTCTAAAATATCTGAGAATCCATTTTACCACATTCCAATGCTCCAATCCGGGATGACTCATATACCTACTGATGGCTCCTACAGCATGTGCAATATCCGATCTCGTGCATACCATGGAATACATAAAACTTCCTACAGCTGAAGCATATGGTATCTTGGACATTTTTTCTTTCTCCTCTTGTGTCTTTGGGCACATCTCCTTAGTCAATTTCAAATGACTAGGCAAAGGTGTACTGACAGCTTTTGCATTCTTCATATGGAATCTCTGCAACACCTTTTCAACATAAGTAGCCTAAGATAGAGTCAAATTTCTATTCTTCCTATCTCTGCAAATTTTCATACCAAGGATTTATTTTCCTACCCCCAAATCCTTCATATCAAATGACTATGCTAACTGTTGTTTTAACTCTCTTATGTGATCCATGTTAGACCCAGCTACAAGCATGGCATCAACATATAAACATAAAATAATATAGCTTTCATTATCCAACCTCTTAAAATAAACATAATGGTCAGAATTACACTGACTGTAGCCTTGCTCAGCCATAAAACTATCAAATTTCAGATACCATTGCCGAGGTGCTTGTTTCGGGCCATACAAACTCTTCTTCAATCTGCACACCAGTTTCTCCTTACCTTTGACCTCAAATCCTTGTGATTATTCCATGTACATCTCCTCCTCCAAATCACCATGGAGAAAGGTAGTTTTCACATCTAGCTATTCCAAATTCAAATATTCAGTAGCCACAATACTTAAGACAATATGAATAGAAGTCATCTTGACAATTGGAGAAAATATCTCATCAAAATCAATACCCTTTTTCTGTACAAATCCTTTTACAACTAACCTGGCTTTAAATCTTTTCTTACCTCCATCTTCCTTTTTCAGCCTATAAACCCATTTGTTTGGTAAAGCTTTTTTACCTATATGCAACTTACATAATTCCCAAGTCTAATTTTTTAGCAAGGAGTCCATTTCTTCTTTCCATGCAAGCTCCCACTAAACCTGTGTATCAACTTGCATAGCTTCATCATACCCTTCTAGTTCACCAACATCTATTAGCAAAATAGAATACAAAGAGGGAGAAAACATTTTAAGAGGTCTACTTAGTCTTGTTGACCATATAACATTCACTAGAGTTTGTGGTATTTCTGGTTGCTATTGTGGAGCATGAGGAACCACTAGAACGTCACTATTTGGAGTATCATCCAGCACCACATAATCTTTTTTTTTCTTCTCATGCTGCTACAGCTAATCTTTGTACAACACTTTCTCATTGAATATAACATCCCTACTTCTCAGAATCTAACTATTCCAAATGCAAATCTTCAATAGCCACAATACTTAAAAAAGTATGAATAGAAGTCATCTTGACAACTGGAGAAAATATCTCATCAAAATCAATGCCCTTTTTCTATGCAAATCCTTTTACAACTAACCTAGCTTTAAATCTTTTCTTACCTCCATCTTCCTCTTTTAGCCGATAAACCCATTTGTTTAGTAAAGCCTTTTTACCTGCAGACAACTTACATAATTCCCAAGTCTGATTTTTCAGCAAGGAGTCCATTTCTTCTTTCATTGCAAGCTCCCACTGAACCTGTGTATCCACCTGCATAGCTTCATCATACCCTTCTGGTTCACCAGCATCTATTAACAAAATAGAATACAAAGAGGGAGAAAACCTTTCAGGAGGTCTACTTAGCCTTGTTGACCGTCTAACATTCACTAGAGTTTGTGGTATTTCTGGTTGCTGTTGCAGAGCATGAGGAACCACTAAAACATCACTATTTAAAGTATCATCTAGCACCACATAATCTTTTTCTTTCTTCTCATGCTACTGCAATTGATCTTTGTACAACACCTTCTCTTGAATATAACATCCCTGCTTCTCACATTTTTTTTATTTTCAAAATCCCAAAGCCTATAACCAAATTCATCAATGCCATATCCAACAAAGGTACACTTTTTTGATTTTGCATCCAGCTTGGTTCTATTTTCATAATCCACATGTGCAAATGCTTCACATCCAAAGGTTTTGAGAAAATAATAACTCACCTTCTTACCTGTCCATGCTTCCTTTGGAATACCATAGCCCAAAGAAATTGGAGGACTTCTATTAATTAAATATACAGCAGTGTTGATAGCCTCTACCCACATGTTCAAAGGCAGCCCAACATGTAATCTCATGGTCCTTGCATGCTCAATTATTGTCCTATTCATGCATTTAGCCACTCCATTTTCCTGTGGAGTCCTTGGAACCGTTTTCTGCCTACGAATTCCATTAAAGGAACAATAATCTTCAAATTCTTTGCTGCAATACTCACTACCATTATCAGATCTGGGACATTTTAATCTTTTACCCGTCTCATTCTCAACCAAGCTTCTTCATTTCTTAAATGTTTCAAATACATTAGATTCCTGCCTAAGGAAATAAATCCATACCTTGCTAGTTACATCATCTATGAATGTAACATAATATTGAGAGCCACCGAAAGAAGATACCTGAGCTAGTCCCCATACATCAGTATGCACAAGCTCCAACTTTTCATTTTTCTTTTGCTTCCCATCCTTGAGAAAACTGACTCTCTTTTGTTTTCCATACACACAACTTTCACAGAAATCCATATTAATATATTTCAGACCTGGTAAAACTTTCTTAGAATAAAGTACCTTCATACCTTTTTCACTCATGCCCAAGTCTGTTATGCCACAGTGTTGTCTCAGAACCTATAGCAACTGTTTTAGTCTCTTCCTGCAAATCTATGCAACTGTTCCTAAACCTGTTTATTTTTTCTCTGCAACAGCTAAAGTAGAAGGAACAATATGACTTGTACAAAGATATAAGGTGCCTACTTTCACACCTTTTGCTACCATTAAGGCACCTTTTGAAACCTTCCAATTTTTATCAGTAAATGTAATGATACAACCTTCTTCAGCTAGATGCCCTGCTAAAATTAAACTCCTACTAGGCCTTGGAATGTGCATTACCTCTTGTAGAAGCCAATGATTCCCATTCTACAACTTAATCTTGATTCTTCCCTTTCCAACAATCTAACAAGGTTCATTATCTCCCAAATAAACCAGCCCAAAATCCCCTTAGACATAATCAAGAAAATAACTTCTATGGGGCGTAGCATAAAATGAGGCCCCTGAATCTAAAACCCATGAATCATCAGCATTATCTAGGGAAAGAATCAAAGCATCATCTTTAGATTTATTAATTACAACATTTTCCTCCTTATTGCCTTCTTGTTTGTCTCCTTTATTTTTCTGAGATCAGCAATCTTTCTTCAGATGACCTGGTTTCCCATAGTACCAGCAATCCTTATGTCCTCTAGTTTGGGATCTCTTATCCTTTGATTTTTCTCGTGACTTCCCATGATCTCCAAAACCTTTTCCTCTCTCCTTTGATCTGCCCCTGCTTTCTGCATTCAAAACACTACCTGATGTGGATCCACCTGAGCTTTTCCTACAAATTTCCTCACTCAGAATAACATCAACAACATCATCAAATTTTAGGGTATTTGAACCAGAAACAGAGTTACTAGCCGCCATTACCAAACTATTCCAGCTTTTAGGCAATGAACATAATATCAAGAGAGCTCTAACTTCTTCATCAAATTTTACATTTACAGAAGTTAATTGACTGACAACCATATTAAATTCATTTAAATGATCTATCACAGATCCACCTTCAACCATTTTCAGACTAAACAAATGCTTCATGAGAAATACCTTATTTGAGGCTGGGGGTTTTCATACAATTTAGCTAAAGCTTTCATCAGACCATCTATTGTCTTTGCTTCTGTTATATTGAATGCCACTGATGGTGCCAGGCACAACCGAATGGTTCCCAGTGCATTTCTATCAAGAAGATTCCAATCCTCATCACTCATTGTTGTCGATTTCTTCACTACTCCTTCCAACGACATCCATAAATCCTTTTGATAGAGGCAATCCTCTATCTACATCTTCCATAACTAATAGTTCTACCCATTGAATTTATCGACCTTCAATTGACCCCCATCCGCCATTACTCCCACTCAATCGTGAGACCTTCCTACAGATGATAATTGAACACAACCCACTCTGATACCACTTGTTAGGGTTAGCCGGTACAAGATATCAATTAAATGCAAATAAAGATTAAACAAAGGAATGAAAAATACACAGAAATAATAACAACGAGAGACAAGTTTTAACATGGTTTACCCAAACTTGGGCTACATCCACCAACAGAGAGTTGAATATTATTTAGTAAATCAAACTGATTACAACCAACAATCCCTACAAGTTAATACCATTGCAAATGCTACAATACAAGATATCAAAAAACCCTAACCCTTAGCCACTTTTATCAATCCTTATGTCGGTTACAAAATAGGTTTTTTATGTTGGTCCAAAAAAAATTTCGGGGGTTGCGCCCCTGAACCCCTACTCAGGGCCCGGCCCGGCCCCAAACCCCAGTGAGGATACATGGCTAGTGTACAGTACTTTCCTGATTAGTCACCACCTACCAACAATCTCCCACTTGGAGATTGATCAAGCTCCACACCAAACATAGCCTTCAGTAACTTGGTCATTCTCAATTCATCAAGGTCCACCTCTTCCTCTTGGACTCCTTGAGGGTTCTCATTCTCACCCCCTTCCTCTTCCTCTTCATCACTTTGATCTCTAGCCCTGACCACACTTCTTCTTTGATTTGATTCAAGTGTTGCAAGCCTTGCAAGGATAGCTTCCTAATCCTCTTTTACCTATCTCAACTCCTTGGCATGTTTTTCTTTTAACTCTCTCACTTCTCGAGCTGTTGGATTACTTTTAGGAGGCATCTTTGTTTCTTTCAATCTTCAACCTTTTCCCTTATTGATAAAAACCTATGCTCTGATACCAATATGATGTAGAGTAGGGTGGAGATTATATACACAATCACAAATGAACAACCTTTGCAAAATTGAGACTCTTACTTGGTGGGTTTTCTCTTAAATCCTTCAATTCCCCTAGCAGGACAACAAACTAGGTTTTTCCAACATAACTTTCCACTAATATCTCAAACCCAAATTTTAAACATCATTTCAAATACGCTTAATGCTCTTTGAACACATATCTGATTTATGGATAGGGTTGTTTTGCAACAAAATCCTCTAAAATTGACTGTTACAGCTCAACTAGGCCTAATTAGCCCTGTTTTACAAAGCAAGTGTGTGAAATTCAAAACCCAAATCACAAAATTCTACTTTAAGGCATTATTCACATCTCATGGGGTCTGAATATTCCAATTTTATCAATTAGAATTGTTCCCAATTGACCAAACTACCAAACCCTATGTCTACCTATGCACTTTAAGCCAAAAACATAGAAAAATCAAACTAGGGTTGCCTCAAATTCAACCCAAACTCCTTCCCCTACTCTTGAAAATGCCAAAATCATTAAAAGTATTGTATCTACTACCTTTTCACCAATTTTCATAATTTTCCAATGGTGGAATTGCTCAAAAACTTGTTATTTTCAACTAGACCCTCATCATCTAGGGTTTCCTGACTGTTTTTAGGAAAATTACTCTAACTTTCTTGAAACATTGTGAAAATGACTCAAATCAAAACCAAAAGATAGGTAATTCAATCCTCTATCAATTTCAATCAATTTCGGTTCATCTATAGGCTATACTAGGGTGTACAACACACTGTAGCAATAGAAAAAAATGGAAAAAAATACAGAAAGACAAGGTATTTGTATTGTTTATCTCCAAAATGTCTTCAACACCTTGCTTCAAACATTTCCAAGCCTATTTAAACATTTTCCCTCAAAAACCACCCGATCCAAACTACCTTTAAGCTACTTGACTGTTCAACATCCACAAAAGATAAAAAGTTACTTGGTAACTTTGTAACTTATACAAAATTTCTACAATTTTCCACAAAACTGACCCCACATGACTAAAAACATGAACCAATGGTCTAAATAGACCTTATTACAACCAAAAAACATGACTTAACACAAAATACTAACATTAGACCCTTATTTACAACATGTAAACTAGGTGCTCCTGCACCACTTTGCCATGTTGTTTTCTAGATTCATGGGACTAGATCTTGTTATGACCATTGGGAGTAATACTACAACCTTAATGATGGATGAAGTTTTTGCATCATTACTATCTAAAGAGATGTGAAAAATGTTGGCAAGAGACACTATATGGCTTCATGAATGTTGTCATTGATGGCAACAAAGCTCATCCCACCCATCCGCAGGGCATGATATGTCTATACTGGAAGTCAGGTTCAAGAACATTATGGTCCGGTAAACAAGAACAAAGCATGTGGCAAGATCCGACAGTCAGGTCTAGATCTCTCAGAGGAAGTATCTCAATAAAGTGCAGATTTGGGGAAATCAAGAGGAGTACCTTGACTGATAAATTCCAGGAATTGAGCCTCCGGTGATGGAAGAGTGAAGAGACATGAGCACTTGAGTGTTGGGTTCCTATTTGGTAGTGTAGACAGAGGAAGAACTAACAGGTAGAGCATCAGACCTAAATCCGGATGAGATATTGGTGGTGATCAAGCTTCCTAAGGTATCATTCATGATTGGCTGACATAATTGATGACTTTTATAAGCATCTCCTTGACACGCATCACTTGGCAAGCAAGGATTTAGCCAACAGATCAAAGTTTGGGATAATATTGACTATTCCGAATGCCGACTAGAAAAGTGTGGAAATCATTTGTGTGAATATATATACTAGATGGATTTAGATGTGAAGCTGGGTGTTGTGTGAAGAAAAGAAGAAGAGTAGTGTGAAGGCAGTAAGACAGGTCTGAAATGTGACAAGACAACAGCACCAAAGAAAGAGGTAGAATGAAGTGCAGCAGATCAGTATTTTGAACTTAACCGGAACTAAACCTCAGCATGTGTGGATGCTTCTCATCAGTTCAAGTATCTTATCACCTTATACCTTGTAGACAGTGAGTCTCTTGTAGGCAGTGAGCCTCTTGTGAGCAGTGTGCTGGGGTAGTGAGCCCCAATTGGCAAGTGCCATTTTGTACTATCTTATTCTTCTAACAAAGAATACAATCTTGGGTTAATCACCCTATGGTTTTTCCCTTAATAGGGTTTTCCATGTCAAAATCATTGTGTCATGTGTATTGATGTTATTTTCACTTCATGGTTATGTTTGCTTATTTGATTTAATGCTACATTAATTCTTAAGGAAGATCAGAAAGCTGGAATAATTAAGATAATTGATTCACCCCCCTCAGTTATCAACAATTGGTATTAGAGCTAAGTTCCTCCAAACAAAGCCTAACAACTTGAGGAAGATCTGGGAATCTCAATGAATATGTATGGTATGAGGGAACAACTTCCGTCTGCCCTAGATGATCTTGAGCGATCTCATTCTGAAGTCAACAACTTGAAGGAAAGACTCCAACGGGCTGATGATTTCATAAATGAGCTAAAAGAGAAACTGAGTATCTCTATGAAAAAGAGAAAGGAACTACTTCAGCAATTGGCAAATCAAGGTGAAGCTAATGATACAAATGAAGATCTAAAGGAGAAAACCAAGTTATGTGAAAAGTTATCAAAAGAGGTCATTATGATAAGACATGAAATGGAATCAGGAGTTATGAAATTCACCCAAGAAATTGAAGAGAAAAGAAAAACTAAATATGATCTAAGACAATCTCTCAAGCAGAAGTCAGAAGACTGCCACAAAATGGATATAATAATTAGGTATCTAGAATCTGATATTGAAGAAGCTAGAGACAATGAAGAACAACTTGAGAATCAAATTAACACTCTTAAAAGGGATCTTCAAACAACAAATGAATACAAAGAGAAATTCAAGATAAGCTCTGCTCAACTTGAAGTTCTTCTTCAAAGCCAAAAGAGGGTAGATGACAAGCAAGGCTTGGGGTATGAAAAAGGTTAAAGCTCTAGATCCAATCAGAAGAACTCCAGATCAGAAAATCTAAGAAACAGGCCTAGAAGACCTCCGGTAAGGCAACCAAATGCTCAAAGATATCCATTTTTCAATGGATACTACCACAACTGCAATAACTTTGGTCATAAAGCAAATTAGTGTAGAAGAAGAATGAATCAAACTAATACATCCTTCTCCGAATAGTGCTTCAATTGCAAAAGGTATGGTCACAAATTCCATGAATGTAGAAACATGCAAATGAACAATTCATTCAATGGTAGATGTTTTGCATGCAATAGAATGGGACATATGGTTGATCAGCATAGATCAAAAGGATATCAGTCAAATATGCAAAGAAATGTTGTTTTCTACAATTGCAATAGATCTGGTCATATTGCCAAATTCTATAGAAGTAAGAATCAAGACAAAAGGGGTCCAGAAAAACATAATCATAACCAAGACAAAGGAAAAGGTAAAGTGAATGTGGATGAAATTCAAAGGGAGATGAATAAGATTTGGGTGATAAGAAACACAGAGAATGTTGGGGATGGATCCGTACCAAAATCTGGTGCTGATAATCCTTCCAAAATTGAATAGATGAGCTCTGGCTTAGGGGGAGTCACTAAGAAAAACCAATTCCCCCAGCTAGTCAATTGGTGCCTGAAACTGGTACATGGGAAGTTGCGGATTAAAGGGTTCTTAGAGAAACATCTAAAGTAGGTTTGGTAAAGATATGAAAGATCCGCAAGAAGATTTGAAGAGTCTAATCTACCAAGAATGATCTAGTTTAACAGTCATGTGGTAAAAATAGGGTTCTCACAGTTAGATCCGACTTGATTCAAAAATTTTGGAATCTTGATCTGCGGATAGATTAAATGATTAGGGAAAGGAAGATAGATTATCACTATTCACCGAGAATAACTCTAAGTGTATCTTAGTGATCTGGAAAAGATCTATCTCAGAATAAGAAGAACAAGGCAACCAGAATGACTTAAGTTGCACATTTATTGCAGTGCGGAATTAGAGCTTTTTAGAAATAAAAGGGTTCATTCATTCAGCATTTGCACATTTGCATTCAAGAAGAAAAGAAAAGGAGCTCTGCAACAAATTGTTTCATGTTTCTCAAAGATCAACCGTTGAAGTTGATTCATCCAGCAAATTAATCCAGCTCATTCAGCGAACCCTAGAAGCATAAAAGGTATTTTCTGTTGTTGAATATCTCTCTATAAATCTTTTGAAGATGGCTACTCCAAATGTTGTAAAGATTTCTAATAGGCCTCGCCCTAAATTTAAGAAATATCCCTACAAATCTTTAGAAGTGGATCCCTTAGGCGCATTTTCTAGCATTCTGCATGGGGTTTTACATGTTGAAGACATTAGGGCATATATTCATGCAAACATTAAGGAATTTAGAGACTCCAAACTAATGGATATTTACCACAAGGAACTAATAGATGACTCATTTGATCTCAAACCCCAATACAAGGTCATCAGGGATAAACATTTCAGTTAGTGCATTCATTTCCCCTATTTTACTAAAGATGAATGGGTCCGGTATGTTTTAAGCAGAATGCATGACAACTTCATGGTGGTTGAATAGGTCGTTTAAGATCACTAAGGATGCCATTAGCGCAGTAACTAGATTACACTCAACCGGTGGGTTACCTACTCTAAAATTAGTCAAAAATCAAACTGTGAGTGAGGCTACCAGATCTAAATTTGGTAAAAGAGCAATGACAGTTGAGGATATCACAGATCCGGACATCAAGTTTGCCTCCATGATTATTGGCTACAAGATATATCACTCCAGTAGAGAAAATTCTATATCCGGAACAACAATCTACACTGCTTATGAAATGTTGAGAAAGAATGCAGATTATGATCTTTGTGAACTCCTTCTGAGCCAACTGGTGGAAAACCTACAAAAGATCAAGAAGGACAAGAACTCTTTCAAGTATGGTGGGTTGATACTGTGTTTATTCTTCTACTTTATGAATGAGCTATCTGGATCCAGTGGTTGGGTATGGCAGAGTGACAGACTTGTTGCAATTCAAATAAGAGATTACTTACATGGGCTTGGTGATACCAAGGCACAAAACTCAGCACTGTGGGGTTACCTCAAAAACTTCCAAAGCATGATGCAAACTAGAGAAAGAATTCCCCAATCCCTAGTTAAAAAATACAAGGATACAGTGTGCTTTATGGTAGACACTGATCAATGTCTGATGGAGGCAATAGAACCAAGAATAGTATGGATCATGCCAATGGGGTATGAAGTGGATGAGAAAATTGTAGAGCTGCATGTTCAGCACATGCTAAGTCAGCCCAAGGATCCCAAGGTAGACAGGTTTGGAACCTTTGAAGAACTGAGTGTAAAGATTCATGTGGAGCTCAGACAACTAGAGATGAAGAGAAAATAAGAAAAGAAGTAGAGAATGTTGCCAAAAGGTATGGCATCTCAAAGGAGGCACTTGATGCAAATAGAAAGAAGAGGGAAAGGGCAGAGAAAGAAAAGGAAGAAGCAGAAAAAGAGAGTACTCCAGTGGAAGCCCCCTCCCGAACAAGATCTTCTAAGAGCTCTGCATCTGCCACTGCTAAGAGCTCAAAGGCATCAATACCAGAAGAAAAATCATTTGGTAAAGGAGAAAAAAGAACAAAGACAAAGGAAACAAGGTCTTATATCAGTCAGAAGGATGAAGAAGAGACAAAATCTGATGAAGAGATCAAGAAGATGAAGAAAGTATCTGGTGAAGACAAGGAGGCAAAGGCAGAAGAGTTTGTTAAAAGGCCCACTCTATCCTTAGATGATGTAGTTAAAGTAGTTACTGTGGATGGGAACCTGCAACCAATAACAGAATTCTATGATGCATATAATGATGCAGATAGAAAGATCTTGGAGGAAGCCACAGTTAAGTACTTGAACATATACAATAAAGCATTTATTGAAATAATTTCTCTAATTCTTAAAAGTTTAGAGAATGAACTTGAAATCAGAAAAGAAAATGCCAAGGCTAAGGACTTAGAGATTAGAGAACAGATAGCTATTTAGCTCTATCCTTCAATTACTCTGAAACAAATGGATATGATCTTCAAAGATTGCAAGGATGAGTTCTGGAGTAAGGCTAGAATGAATCAGCTCATGCTTGGAGAAACTGATAAAGTGGCAAAAGAAATAGAAGAAATCCTCCAAATGCCTATAAAAGATTCAATATTCCTGTTATAGAGGATTTAGGTGATGATCCCTCGGGAATGGATAACAAAGAAAAATCTACTGAGACTATAGAAGAAGAGGTAAAGGAGACAGGTGAAGAGAAAGATAAGGACTTAGAATCCTCTGCTCTAAAAGAGGAGGTCCATGAACAAGCAAACATCTAGCCTCTAGTTTCCCCTACATACTCCAGATCTAAAGAAGAAGAAAGAGTAGAAGAGAAGATCAGTCAAGAAGCAGAGGAGAAGGAAAAAGAAGATGACAGTAGTAAGGCTACAAAAGGAGAGAAAACTCCAATAGAAAAGACCACAGATGATAGTGGTAAGGTTGCAAAAGGAGACAAAACCCTATCACCGGCAAGAGACATAGCAGAAGTAGTTGAAGAATTCTTAACCAAGGAGATGATGGAATTTGATGAACCAAAACTTCTTCAAGGACCATTCAATTTTGACTCCCTCTCCCTAGTTCAATCCATGAAGTGGGCATCCTTTACTTGAGCAAAGGCAAAAGAAAAACTTCTGAAGTCTCACATGGAAGACTACAAGCTCATAGAAACTGTATCTAGTGTATTGGAGAAGATCATGCCATCTTTTCAGAAGGATCCCTCAACCTCTTTATCCAGTAATCTCAAATCTCTAGTTAATAGTGTTAGCACACATGTTGATTCCTTAGAGAAGTCAGCAGAAGATAAAGTCTGGAATGAGTTTTTGGAAAAGAGATTCTCTAAAGTACAAGGACTAATAACCAATGATAGGAGAAATATGGATATAGGGATAAAGAGCTTAGAAAATGCTCTTAAAGATGGCAGGGAAATGCATAAATTTTGTCTATCATGGTCCAAAGTAACAATGGAGATTGAGAAGAAAGTGAAAGAACAGGAGGATAAACTAACAAGACTATCTCAGAATTTTGATCCTCTTACCACTTCCATAATAAATCAAGAATGTCAGACTATTGCAGTCTTGAATGAAATTAAGAAGCTTGAGAAGGAGAAGAAAAATAGAGTAGGTTGAGTGAACTTAGAGGGATAATTATCCCTAAGTTAGAGGCCATGCATGAAGCCCTAAATGATGCTCAAACCATAGCTCGGACCAGTGATCCAACAGATCTGAAGAGGCTAGAAGCTTTTGCATTCCTGTTGAGTGGTCACATCTCAATTTTGGATAGGATGAAGCTGAGTTGGGTGACAGAAGTTGTACAATTAAAGAATACTTTTGCAAATATACTAAAGTATATGTAAAGTATAACCGGATAATATACTTATGCGATTACGTATAGATTGAGTTTTGCAAATTTTGGTGTGCGGACCCCACCCTTTGCCATTGATGTCAAAGGGAGAGTGATGAGCAATGAAAAATGAGGAATCCAGCTAAGGGGGAGCTCCAGAAAATGTACATAAGAACAGAGCATTAGCCAAGGGGGAGTATAGTGTGACACTTAGTCATTTTTCACTAAGTGTTGCCATTAATGCTAAAGGGGGAGATTGTTGGCAAGAGACATGAATGTTGTCATTGATCGCAACAAAGCTCATCCCACCCATCTAAAGGGCATGATATGTCTATACCAAAAGTCAGGTTGAAGAATGTTGTGGTCCAACAAACAAGAAAAGAGCATGTGGCAAGGTCCGATAGTCAGGTCTAGATCTCTCAAAGGAAGTATCTTAGTAAAGTACAGATTTGGGGAAGTCAAGAGGAGTACCTTGACTGATAGATTCCAAGAATTGAGCCTCTGGTGATGGAAGAGTGAAGAGACATGAGCACTTGAGTGTTGGGTTCCTATTTGGCAGAGTAGACAGAGGAAGAATTGACCGGTAGAGCATCAGACCTAAATCCAGATGAGATATTGGTGGTGATCAAGCTTCCTGAGGTATCATTCATGATTGGCTGACATAATTGATGACTTCTATAAGCATCTCCTTGATACGCATCACTTGGCAAGCAAGGATTCAGCCAACAAATCAAAGTTTGGGATAATACTAACTATTCCAGATGTCGACTAGAAAGGTGTTGAAATCATTTGTGAGGATATATATACCAGATGGATTTAGATGTGAAGGTGGGTGTTGTGTGTTGTGATGTGAAAAGAAAAGTAGAAGAGCAGTGTGAATGCAGTAAGACAGGTCCAGAATGTGACAGGAGAGTAAGACCAAAGAAAGAGGTAGAATGAAGTGCAGCAGATCAGTATTTTGAACTTAACCAAAACTGAACCTCAGCATGTGTGGATGCTTCTCATCAGTTCAAGTATCTGATCACCTTATACCTTGTAGACAGTGAGTCTCTTGTAGGCAATGAGCCTCTTGTGAGCAGTGTGCTCGAGTAGTGAGCCCCAATTGGTAAGTGTCATTTTGTACTATCTTATTCTTCTAACAGAGAATACAATCTTGGGTTAATCACCTCATGGTTTTTCCCTTAACAGGGTTTCTACACGTCAAAATCATTGTGTCATGTGTATTAATGTTATTTCCACTTCATGGTTATGTTTTCTTATTTGATTTTATGTTGCATTAATTCTTAAGGAAGATCAAAAAGCTAGAATAATTAAGATAACTGATTTGCCCCCCTCTCTTAGTTATCAACAAAAAAATCTTCTGATATAGCTAAGGAGGCTCTTATAGTTTGTGGTTGATTAAAAGACAAAGGCAAAAAGAAGGACAAGAAGCAAGAGAAGTCAAAATCAAAATCTTGTGGGAGATCTAAGTCTTCTGGAAAGTCCAAGGCATTATGTTGGAACTATGGAAAACATGGGCACTTCAACAAGGAGTGCAAGGAGGAGAAGAAGAAAAAGAACTATGATTCAAATTGTGACAAATCCTCTTAGGATGATGGAGAAGCATTTGTCATTACCTTGGCAATATATGCATCTAAGGATGTGTGGCTGATAGACTCTAGTGCATCTTCTTACATGACCTCACAGCGGGGTTGGTTCACGAAGTATGAATAATATGATGGTGGGAATATGTATCTAGGTGATGACTCTTATATCAAGATCATTGGTCATTGAGATGTCTTGATTTGATTCCCTGATGGATGAGTGAAGGGGATCAACAGTGCTCTGCATATCCCTGGTTTGGCATGGAACCCATTATCTATAAGTAAGTTGAATGATGTCGATGTGTAGGTTGTTTTCTTGAATGGATGTTACAAGATGACTAGAGGAGATATGGTAATAGCTAAGGGTGTTCGGACTGACACTCTATTCAAGATTTATGCATGCATTATTTAGTGCAATAGTTCTTTAGTTTGGAAGAAGAGAACTTCAGAGTTTTCATCCTCACCATTGAAACTAGTAGCGAAGAGGACTATTGTATCTACTTCTTATGATCATGTTTTATGTGTACATTAGGGAAAATTTATATATATAATTGGCCTCCTAAAAATGACATCATTAAAATAATGGACTAACAAAAATTAACAAAAAGATGACATCAACTGTTATGGTGACATCATCTAAAACAAAAATATAATCTTTTATTTTATTACATTAAACTTTCTAAAATCTTATGAATTAGCTCACTAAAGTTAATTTGGCTCTACATATCTTACTCCATCTCAATATGTTTCTAAAAATAATTTTTTATTTTATTTTTTAGATTTATCATTCTTAAGTTATATTATAGAAATTATTGTGCTTTCTAAAAAAAAAATCTAAAAAATATTTCAGCAAATTTTTTCTCCATCAAAATATATAAAAATTATAAATTATAAAAATGATTTTAAAAAATATATAAATAATATATACTTTTATATGTGTATATACTAATATAAAAATATTAATGAATTAATCACTACATATGAAATTAAATTAAATTCAAGAAGCTAATTCTTTTAGACTATAGGAGTTGTGTAGCCCTCTATAACCTACATTGTGTCTGGTAAACTTTTTAATGTGACTAATGCTACTAGCATGACACGTCCTCCAATACCATGTCTATAATTCCACTAAAATGTTTTTCACCACCATCGAGTTTCATGTGCACAAGTACAAGCACATATGAATGAATACCAAAGATCAAATTTGTAAAAAATAAATCTATGTTGAAACAAAGAGTTCAAGGATAGAATCACAAACATTACATAGTCCTAAGCAAAAAAATCTCAATTAGTCACTGCCACAATCTCATGGTCTTTATTCTAGTACTGGATCCTAGTTTTCTTTCATAACGCATTAGTCAATCACACACATTGCATTTGACATTGTGCTAAAAAGATCAAATAAGTTTTTTATTCCTTCTCAAATATTTCACTTCTCTAGCTTAATTACTTAGATGACATGAATGAAACTTTTTCTGTGAATGCTAATTGGTAGAATTTGTGTTTCTTTAGTCGACACCAAATTAGACATTGCCCATGCGGTGTGAGTCCTAGTGTCACACCCCATTTTTAAACTAACATACTTATCATTTTATTTTGAGAAGACCGATGGATAGTCAGCGAAATTAATATGAGGAAAGTAATGTTGTGTTAGAATATAAAATGCATTTGAATTATGTTATTTTTATAAGAATGATAATTTATGATGTCATTAACATCCACATGATTAATAATGTGATGGACTAACTACCATTGTGTGATTGAGGTGGATGTAGGAACAATGATTTCCCCCTCCAAGAAGAGGAGAGAGAGTATCACCATGGAGAGGGTGTTAGATTGTGTGAATGCAATGATCCTTGTGCTATCTAGGATACCTACACACACTCACTATATAGGTTAAGTAAATATTGAGTTTTAAGTCTTATTATATGTTGTTGATCACCTCAGAAATAATTTTGATGTGATGATCATTTTATATGTTTGATATTTTTATCATTCAGCAAATGGTTCAGAGTTTTGGGACGATAATCGAACAAGTTTGTGTTTGACTATGAATGAAAATTTGACATAAGTAATCAACTAAATAAGTCTAACTTTGTTATAAAAAATCCATGTCAAATTTGCTAAGACTCCATCATTGAAAGTTGAGAGTTCCTATATAGTATAAATGAAGCATTCTTAAGGATGCATTAATATGTTTACTATAGAAAATATTATTTGTTTATTATAGCCTAGCTAAGACAAATATTTGGCTTGAGAAAGAGAGAATGAAATCATTCTTGGATTCTCTTTACTTACCTTCCTAGATGCTTTGGAGAGTGAAGGAGCATATGTTCCACGTTATCCACTTTCCTAGCTCCTCAACTATGCATGGTTGAAGGGAGTGGGAGATATTTACTCTCTCTAACCATCAATAACTGGCAAAGAAAGTAGACATGAAGTCATTTAATAGACTTAGTCGATGAGTTTCAGGGGGTTCATTATTTTTGGTTTGGGGAAGAAGACAAACAACAGAGAGAGGGAGGTGAAGAATAGGAGAGAGCCAACTGCACTCTTAGGTAAAATTTCTCACCACCACCAAGTTTCATTTGTACAAGTACAAGCACATGTGAATGAATACCAAAGATCAAATTTGCAAAAAATAAATCTATGTTGAAACAATGCGTTCAAGGATAGAATCACAAACATTACATAGTCCTAAGCAAAAAACATCTCAATTACTCATTGCCACAAACCGATGGTCTTTATTCTAGTACTAGATCCTAGTTTTCATTTTTCTTTCATAATGTATTAGTCAATCACACACATCACATTCCATATCATGCTAAAAATACCAAATAAGTTTTGTATTCCTTCTATACAATTTCACTTCTCTATCTTAATTACTTAGACCACAATGTTTTATTCTACTCTCAACTCCTTATATATCAAAGTTTAATTCAATTTAGGATTAAACGTAAATATTTTATTGTAGGTTATGATTTATTTCCCTACATTTAGTTGAACCCATTACTTCCATGCCTATCATTTAGGATTAAAAAATATTGATTTTTTATTATTAGATTTTTTTTGGTTTGCATTTTTTGTTTTCCAACCCAATGTCTTTAAGTTTACACACCTAAAAAACTCCTAAGATCCTTAAGTCCCCTTCAACAAAGTACTAGACCAAACCCTCACTTGCCACCATGACTACCTCTTTCAACTACTTTCTATAATGATTACATATTGCATTCTAATGAGGAAGAAAAAAATTATCATCATGACGTCTTTATTAAAAGTGTTGAAAATCAATATTAAAATGAGATGGTTGATAAATAAAAAGGTTTGTGCAAACAATTAGCTAATATAGATGATAATATGTCCACTTCATTTGTTATTGATGCTCTTACTAAGGTACTTTTCACTAGACAACATGGCATAGATACAAATGAGGCTATATGAAAAATATTAAAGATAAATAAACTCCTCATGTGGTGAGTCATTTTTCTTACCCCTAGGTCATATCCATCATTCACCTATCCATAGTTTATGTATGAGCTCCCAAAACTTATCTCAAGCCCTAGGGGTTATACATCACTCAACCTCCCAATTTACTAAGGACATCTAACCATATTCCACACCTACTTTCATCCCTCCCATTTATATGTCCCTTCTTGATTCCTCCACCAATCTTATGTTGGCAAGAGACACTACTAGGCATATTAGGTGTTGTCATTGATGGCAACTAAATCTATCTTACACATCCACATTTCATCAATGGATCATACCGGAAGTCAGATTGTAGATTTGTCTAAGTCCGGATAGACAGGAATAGGGCATATGACAGGGTTCAACATCCTGGTCCGCATTTCTCCATAGGTAATCATATTGTGCTCTCGATCTAAGGGAATGTTTAAGGATGTCAAAGCTACCTAAATCTAATATTTTAGGCTCTGGTGATGAAGGGATTGAAAGTGACATGCATCCAAGTATCGAGATCTAGTTAAGAAGTTTAGTCTAGTGAAAAATAAGCTGACTTGGTGTTTGATCATTGTGCGGATTAGGAAAAGTTGTTGGTTGAGTAATTTATGAGATTCAATGGTATTGGCCAACATGTAAGGTGACTTGGATATAGAAGTTTTGGTCTATATTAATGTTTGTGCATGGATTCAGTGACAAAACAATGTTCTTAAAAAGTCTCTAAGTTTTTCTTAAGGCCGACTGCATTTGATGCAATTTCATGTAGTGGATATATATAATCGATGAGTTTGATCCTTTTGAGGAGAGAAGTTGTGAATATGAAGGAATAAGTGTGAAGTATAGCAAAATCAAGTGTGAAGTGAAGAGATCTAAGCTCTAGATCATGGCAGAGCAGTGCAGTAGGGTAGAGAAAGATGAAGTGTGCAAAGTCAGTGTACTGAGCTCAACCAGAACTGTAATCTTGCATTGTTAGATGCTATTCTCAATTCAAACATTCCAGTGAACTTTTGTAATTGATTTGTAGGTAGTGAGCCTCTTTGAGTAGTGAGCTCTAGGCAGTGTGCCTGTAGGCATGTGCCTTCCCCATTTGTAATACTTTTAACAGAGTATAAATTCTTGTGGGTTAGCCCCCACCATGGTTTTTCCCTTAACCAGGTTTCCACATAAAAATCCTCGTGTTCATGTGTTGGCAAGAGACACTATATAGATTCATGTTTGTTGTCATTGATGGCAACAAAGGTCATCCCACACATCTGTAGGACATGGTGTGTCTCTACCGAAAGTCAGAATGACGATTGTTGTGGTCCGGTAAACAAGAACAAAGCATGTGGCAAGGTCCGACAAACAGGTCCGGATCTCTCAGAGGAAGTATCTTGGTGAAGTGCAGATTTGGGGAAGTCAAGAAGACTACCTTGAGTGATAGATTCCAAGGATTTAGGCTCCGGTGATAGATGAGGAAAAAGATATGAATAGTTGAGTACCGGATTCCTAAGTGACAGTGTGAACAGAGGAAGAACTGACTGACAGAACATCAGACTTCTTTTCGGATGAGTTACTGATTGTGGTAAAGGTTATGAAGGCATGAAACATGTTTGGCCAACATAATTAATGATTCTTACAATCATATACTTGATTTGCATTACTTGATGTCTAAGGATTCAGCCGACAGATCAGAATTAGTGAAAAGATTGACTATTCTGGGTGCCGACTTGAAAGGTGATGAAATTACTTGTGCAGATATATATACATGATAGATTTAGTTGTGAGGGTTGTTTTTATGGTTGTGTTGTGCAAATAAAAGTAGAAGTATAGAGTAGAAGTCGTAAGGAAGGTCCGATATGTGAAAGGAAAGAAGCTTAAAGGAAAAGGAAAGATGAAGTGCAGCAGATCAGTATACTGAGTCTAACTGGAACTGGACTCCAGCATTTGCAAATGCTACCAATCAGTTCAAGTATTGTATAACACTCTTTATTTTGTTTTTCTATTCTTCTAACAGAGAATACAATCTTGGGTTAATCACCCCATGGTTTTCTCCCTTAACAGGGTTTCCACCTCAAAAATATTGTGTCATGTGTATTTCCATTTCATGGTTGTGTTTACTTGTTTGAATTAATGTTGCATTGAATAATAAGAAAGTTCAGAAAGAAGAATTAATTAGGATAACTGATTCACCCCCCCTCTCAGTTATCAACAATTGGTATCAGAGCTAAGTTCCTCCTAACAGAGTCTAACAGCTCAAGGAAGATCCAGGAATCCAAATCGATACATATGGTTTAAAGGAGCAACTCAAGACTGCCCTTGAGGATCTTGAACAGTCAAACTCTGAAGTCAATGAATTAAAGGAAAGACTGAAATAGGGTGATGATTTCATGAGAGAACTAAAAGACAAATTAAGTCTCTCTATGAAAAAGAGGAAGGAGCTGCTTTAGCAATTGGCAAGACAAGGTGAAGCTAATGATGCAAATGAAGAGCTGACTGAAAAAACCAAGTTATGTGAAAAGTTATCAAAAGAAGTCATTATGGTAAGACATGAAATGGAATCAGGAGTTATAAAGTTTACCCAAGAGATTGAAGAGAAAAGAAAAACTAAAGATAATCTAAGACAATCTCTCAAGGAGAAATTAGAAGATTGCCACCAAATGGATAGAATTATCAGACATCTTGAATCTGATCTTGAAGATGCTAAAGAAAATGAAGAAAAACCTGAAGATCAAATTGTCTCCCTCAAAAGGGATCTTCAATCAACAAATGAATATAAAGAGAAATTCAAGATGAGTTCTGCTCAACTTGAAGTTCTTCTTGGAAGTCAAAAAAGGGCAGATGACAAGTGTGGTTTGGGATATGAGAAAGGAGAAAGCTCCAGATCTGGTCAGAAGAATTTTGGATCAGAAAATCCAAGGAACAAGCCTAGAAGACCTCCAGTAAGACAACCCAATGCTCAAAGATATCCATCTTTCAATGGATACTGCCACAACTGTAATCTCTTTGGTCACAAAGCCAATCAGTGCGGAAAGAGAATGAATCAGACTAATTCTTCCTTCTTCGGACAATGTTTTAACTGCAAAAGGTATGGTCACAATTCTCATGAATGCAAAAATATGCAAATAAACAAATCATTCAATGGTAGATGCTTTGCATGCAATAGAATAGGTCATATAGCTAATCAATGCAGATCAAAAGGATATCAGTCAAATATGCAAAGAAATGTTGTTTGCCAAATCTGTAATAGATCCAGTCATAGTGCAAAATTCTGTAGAAACAAGAATCGGGACAAAAAAGGTCCGGTATATCATAATCAGAATGAAGATGAGGGTAAATAAAAAGTGAATGTGGATGAAGTTAAAAGTGAGCTGAGCAAGATTTGGGTGAAGAAAAGTACAGAGAATATAGAGGTTGGATCCGCACCAGACTCTGGTGCTGATATTCCTTCTGAAAATTAAAAAGTGAGCTCTGGCTCAGGGGGAGACACAAAGAAAATCTTGTTCCCCCAGCCAGTCAAGTGGTGCCGAAATTGACACAAGAAGAGGATGTGGATTAAAGGGTTTGTAGATATGAGTCTTGAGATGATCCAGTTAAGATTTCAGAGGTCCGCATGAAGATGTGAAGAAATTGTGAGTGATCAAGTAGAACCAGTTCCGAGAGATGCTCTGGAGTGACAGAGGGTTACAAAAGGGTCCGGTGAGATCCAGAAGTGCATTGTTCTATTCTATAGATTGGACAGAGTGTTTGGGATGTCCTTGTGATGTGTCATCTCGATTTGTTCATGGTTTGAAGATCCACATGATGTTCATAGATCAGGACAGATCCAGTTCTTCAAGTCATTCGAATAAGGCAAACCAGAATAATGTAGGTCGAGCATTTATTGCAATCAATTATTAGGGTTTACGGAGCAATATAAGGGTTTTCTCATTGATCATTTGTTCATTCTGCACTCAAGAAGAAACGAAAAGTGGAGCTCTGCAACAAAATTCCTCAAATTCATCAAAGATCATTTGTAGAAGTCTTTACATCCAAAAATCAATCCAACCAACTCCGTGAAACTGAAAGGCGCAAAAGGTATTTTTTGATTTCAATATCTCACTGCAAATCTTTTTGATGATGGCTACTCCGAATATAGTAAAGATTTCTGATAGACCTCGCCCCACATTTAAGAAACATCCTTACAAATCCTTGGAGGTAGATCCCCTTGGTGCTTTTTCCAGTGTTCCGCATGGTGTTTTGCACATGGAAGACATTAGGGTTTATATACATGCAAATATTGAAGAGTTTGGGGAATTCAAACTAAGAGATATCTATCACAAACAACTGTTAGATGATTCATTTGAGCTCAAACCCCAATACAAGGGCCTCCGGAACAAACACTTTGCACAATACTTACATTTCCCCTATTTTATGGAGGATGAATGGGTTAGATACATTCTGAGCAGAATACATGACAACTTCATGTGGTTGAATGGACCATTCAAGATCACTAAGGATGCCATCAGGGCAGTTACCGGATTACACTCATCCAGTGGGATTCCTGTTCACAAATCTGTAAAGAACCAAACTATGAGTGAGGCTACCAGATCTAAGTTTGACAAAAGAGCAATGACAGTAGATGACATCACTGATCCGGATATCAAGTTTGCCTCCATGATCATTGGATATAAGATATATCATTCTAGCAGAGAAAATTCTGTACCTGGAACTGCCATCTATACAGCTTATGAAATGTTAAGAAAGGATGCAGACTATGATCTCTGTTAGCTTCTCCTGAACCAACTCTTAGAAAATCTACAAAAAATCAAGAAAGATAAAAAGAATTCATTCAAGTATGGTAGATTAATTTTGTGCTTATTCTTTTACTTTATGAATGAGCTTCCCAGATCTATTGGCTGGGTATGGGAGAGTGATAGGCCAGTAGCTATCCAAATCAGAGATTATTTGCATGGACTTGGTGATAACCAAGAACAAAATACAGCTCTGTGGTGATACTTTAAGAACTTTTAGAACATGATGCAAACAAGAGAAAGGATTCCCCAGTCCCTTGTTGAGAAATACAAAGACACAGTCCGCTTTATGGAAGAGACTGATCAGTGCCTAATGGAGGCATTAGAACCAAGGATAGTCTGGATCATGCCCATGGGGTATGAAGTTGATGAACAGATTGTGGAGCTACATGTTCAACACATGCTAAGTCAACCTAAAGATCCAAAGGCAGAAAGGTTTGGAACCCTTGAGGAGCTGAGTGTAAAGATTCATGTGGAACTTAGAGAACCAGAGATGAAAAAGAAGGTGAGAAAAGAAGTAGAACATATTGCCCAAGGCCTTGGGATCTCAAAGGAGGCACTTGATGCCAACCAGGAAAAGAGACAAAAAGCTGATGAAGAGAAGAAAGAGGCAGAAAAGGGAAGCAAGAAAAGTGCTCCTATAGTGCCCCGCCATGAAAACCTTGGAAAACAACACATCTATGCTATGCAAAGCGGAATAATTTTTTTTGTATAAGATAACAAGGTAATGTTTAGCAATTAAATACACATCATTAACTAACAACTTGTCTTCCAAGGTCCCATGGTTGGATTAATTTGCAATTTAACCAACATAGTATACATGCATAACTAAATAACATCGACAAAACATTCTAACTCTATTACAATATTGATTACACATATGCATCTCCATTTCATGACATCATTTAGATACTCAACTATAATAATGATTACATGCACATAATCCAAGTCTATACAAATGAGTACATCATTGTGTAAATTACATCATTACTATTCCGATTACATTTGAATACATACAATCTGAATCCATTGATACACCGGCTAGAACATGAGCACAATAAGTGTCTTCAAAACAGATACATGATCTGGTGTCTGAAACACAAGGAGAGTGTCCCCTCTCGCTTACAAGTAATGGCAAAGGAAAAAGGCCAATGGATAAAGCTCTTCCACCTGACCATGTGGAACCCTAAGGTCCACCCCCTAAGCTAGGAGTTAACATGAGGTTCTTACTACGACATATAGTCAGGTAGATAATAGACTATAAGGCGACACACAACTCTGACATCACAAGTCACAATCTCAACAACACAACAGCACATCCAGAGGCAACACTTAACAATTAGGAAGAGGACTTCTAGGGACTACTAGGCTGTAGTAAGGAGTGTGTCATTGCATGGTCCTAACATGGGTTACCCAGGCAGTCTCTCTCTAGACACCGGCCCCATAGGATGACGCATGCCGGAATCAACCTTCTTCTCGTGTTGACAAGGAAGTAAATCTACCAATCTTGGCCTTCTCCCCTCATCCTTAGTCTTAACTAGCACTACAGGCATGAGTGAGGAACAAAACATCTTATTATCTTGTTAGTGTGAAAACTACCCATCCCCTAGGTATTTTATTATGTTATCACTGAATTACCAACTCCCAGTGGGTTACCCTAGCTAGCCCCTTAGCACCGGTCCCCACATTGGAAGCCACTCCCTTAACTACAACTAGGAAACCCTACACAACAAGCATAGCAAGACATCACAACAATGAGGGTACGGAACCATGCAAGGCATTGACCATCTTGCATAACAACTAGCCATATGTAACAATACTAGCATTAACCCTCCATAACATAATTATAAGGGCAGGACTCCTAGACCATTGCCCATGATAACACATATTCATTACAACTCTAAGATTTCCATGTCATCCTGTTCCACATCTTACCACAACACTAGATACAACTAGTACTATCAGTTGGATAACAATACAACCACAAGAAGTACATTTATCATTCATTTGCCATTTAGTCCATACATAACTAGAGACGACCAGGCTTCTTATAACATCATGATCTTGAGACATCTAACAACACAACACATGAATACAACACATCCCAAGCTAAGCCTCTGGAACTCTATCCACATGGAAATATACACAATTCAAAGGCTATAAGAATGGTTTTATAACCCACAGTTTGAATCAACATATTACAAGAATCAATTATACTTATGATCCAATTATGCCTTCATACAACTACTTCCATTATAGCAATTTGTACTTGATCAAGTTGTTACATGGGTATAACAATCATTAAGATAAAGCTTGTATTTTGATCATATTCTTACAAGGAATAAACCTATGATTTACAATAAAGTGAATTATATTTAACTAAGTATTAAAGATAATCATTTAATTAATCTACATGCTACAATTACCATTGACGTAACTAAAATAACTTCTATTGTCCGTAATATAATCTCAGATTGATTAAAGGGTTATAAAGAAAGTTTAAAATTCATTTCATACGAATCAACACATTGAATATTCACTTATCCCAAAACTGATATACATTTAAATTTATCATTTAATAATCCCACTAATAGCTTATATCAATCCTGAGGGCTTGATTTAATTAAATCACGTGATACAATTAATAATAGTAATAATAATAATAATAGTAATAATGATATTACACAATAATATTATTATTATTATTAATAGTAATAATAGTGATAACAGTGACAACACTAATTATATTAAAATTCCACAGATCGTTAAATAATTAACGGTACATCTTATTTACTATCTTACTCTAGGTAATTAACCACCTCATTCTAACATTATAAAAATTGTATCGTTGCATTATGATTATATCAACCATATTGGCAAATTAAAAGTCTCATAATTCAATCCCGTAATCTCCGAAATTAAATCTAATTATATCATACGAATAAATATACTAGTCAACCTACATTTATTTTAAACTACTAATCGAATAGTGATTAAACTCAAAGTAGAAATGAAAATAAGCATTAAGTTGCCAAAAAGAACATTGATTTAAATCTGGGGAAAGATAATAGAAGAAACTACTCAAGACACGGCAATTTACTTATGAAAGATAACCCTAAAGGTAAGAACTCTCTGAGTGAATCCTATTTGTGGGAAAAACTATGGCAAACAACCTAACCCTAAAGTGCCGTTGGTGTCCTCTAATCAACAGCACATTGGGTGGGGAGGTGCAAGCTATGCACAACATTGGTGACGGCTCAAAAACTTTCAAGTAAGGATGCAGATTGCAAGTGATTATCTTGACGCTTAGCATCTGTTAGATATCATAGTGGAAATGCTCTGATGGATGCGTGCGTAAGGTGGTGGAGTAAAGATGTGGCACAATTGGGTTGCCTATATACAACTATCGCAGCATTTGATTATTAAAAGATCAATAACAAATTATTGCTATTGAACCAGCTATACATATAATGCAAATTTTCTTGCGAGGAAGTTATGTAATTAAAAATGATGAACCTAACTGTTTTCTACTTTCGTTTTATGGATTCTTGAAGTATAGTCTTTGTATGCAGCGGAAAGATGTGATAGCTATATCGCTAGAACTGTGCAATAAGTAGTAAAGCTATTCTTCAGTAAGACTGATTTAAAGACTTGTTTCAAGAAATATGGTTTGACTTTGTCAAATGGGTTGCTGAAATAGATGGCTTGGTAGACCAAGCTGGTTATGGTTTGGATGACGCATTTGTTGTGCTGGGCAAAGCTTTGATGATATGCGTCCCACAGACCGCACCATATTCATTCTTCTCGCCGTATATATGCCCCCCAATATGTCTCCCCGCAAGGTTACCGGGTGGCTGGCAATAAATTGCAACCAAGAGATCTCAATTATTGAGAAAGCAGTGAGTTGAATGTTTGCTTTTAAACCATTTTACTTTGTGATTTGGTTGTTTTAGGTGAAAGACTTAATTTGTATCTGGTTTCAGGTTCAAGATCTACATGAGAAGGCTTTTCTTGAAGAATCTGCACCTGAAATTCGCATACATGAACTATGTATTGAGTTTGCTCAAAGTAAAACAAAAGAAATGGGGAGATGGCTGTGGTGGGAAGGCGACCCCAATAGTACACGCGAGTTAATTTCTCAAGACAATGCAGGGTTTGAATTGGCTAAGTTGTTTGTGACTATGTTTACAGTTTCTTGTTTTTGTCATGGGGATAGGGTAATAACGCTGTGTGTAACAAGACAAAGGAGTTGTGGCTAAGGTGTTCATCCTAAATGTCTGAGCAATATGGTGCAATTAACATGCACGAACCACCTTGCAAATCTAGACATGTATATAGGTTAAACTACAAACAAAAGAGATTTTGGTTTACCTTAAAGAAAGGCAGTAATACTTCCGAACACCTTTGCAAAGCTAGACGTGTATAAATACGTATTTCTTCAGAAAAATGGGATTTCAGTTTACCTTTAAGGAAAGGTGGAAATACTTCTCTGAGCACATCAAAGGAGATTACAATGTGTCTCTACCCTACGGACCACAGTAAAGCTTAGAAGTATGCCATGCCCAAATGGCCATTCGAGTTTTCATTTTGGTGTTCTGGGGAGTAGGTAGTTCGATGCACATTTTGTTTACACAACGTAGAGTGGTGAAAATCTAAACCAAATAACTGGTAGTGTATCTGTTGTGCGTTGTGTAGTGAGTTTATCATACTAATTGGAGTGCTGGATAGGCAGCACTATATTTGCAGCAATGTAGACCCTCTGACAAGAGGACATGACCAGGATATTAAGGAACACACTAAAAGCTTAAGTTAGAGATTGTGGGCCGAGGCTTAGTGGATTGACATCACGAAGAAAAGAGGAAAGATCTTTTGTGATTTAAGTGCAAAATGGTCGATTGGGTGGAACTGTGCAGAATGCACGGAGGTGGAGACTGGGGAACCACTAAAATGAATCTGAAGCAGAAAGGAAATTGTGACAAGTTTCAGACTGACCATAGGTTGGCGGCCATGAGGATTACAAGTCTGCCATTAACAAAATCTAACACCAACCCTAATTAGATCTCGTCTATGGAGGACACAAGTAAACTAATTTCTATTAATTTTCATAGGCAAAAAGGCATGAAACATACACAGAACCATACCTGTAGTTTGTTAAGCTTTTCCCCAAAGTCTCCTTTCCTTTGCAAGCCCCTCCTTCCTTCTCTTCCTGAAAACTCCCTCAACCAGGACTCAGCTCCCCGGATAAATGCCGGGGACATTCTGACATCCCACTTTCTCAAAACCTGGAATGGACTCTTCGGGTAAATGCAAAGACATTCCTTCCTTTCTCGCACAACCCACTCTCTCGTGGGGTGCACATTTAACTATATTCGAGACTCCTCAATCCTTAATTTTACAAATGACGGCACCTGAAATACATTTGTGAATCCCCAAATATGACAACCCTAATATTTAAACCAAAAAAAACATGTTAGTGAGATTAAATTTAATAATGTACCAAAAGAAATCATAGTGATGGCAATGACAAACCCATGGGTCATAGGATAGTAATTATTTTTATCTGTAGAGAAGCAATTTTATTAATTCTTGACCCAATATAATTTCTTTTCATATATTAAATATCTATTCAATAAAGAACTAATAAAACTCATTATGATCCGATAAAAATTTAATAGGTTTGGTCGGATCTCTCCCTCCAAGACATAGTCATTTTACCCTCAACAATACCGTTTTACCGTTAACATGTCTGTAAATCAAATTTACCCCGCTATTACTTTAGTTTAGATTTATTTTATCACCATTAGAGGTGTTTATTCCCTTTACATAAGCATTTTATTTTCTGTTTAATTTAATCTGCTACAATAAGTAAATTTAATATTTTGCTAAATCATTTATCTAGTTTAATTTATTTATTTACCAATTATTAATAATTAAATTATTTATAATTAATAAACCACACACACAATCCCCTAGCAATTTTTATTTAATTTAAGCTTTAATTTAACCTTATTTAAATAAAATATTAATCATGCATGGATTGACACTCAAATTGGATATACCCTAATTTACAAGGTGATACCTGACCAAAGTGAAGCCACAGGACATAACAACAAATGACGACAATAGTCCACTGATGATGACAACAGGGCACAACACTGAAAGCTCATCCTCCTTGAGGATGTTGACTAATTAAGGGAACCTCATGTCAACTCTAATCCACAATTCCATTGGCTAGGGCACGCTCAGACCTGGTAAATCAGGTGGAGTCGATGCCCGATACCTGCATCCTGCAATGAACAATAAGGTTGTGCATATATACATATATAACCATGTAATCACAAGCATAATGAATGGAAGTCACAGCGTGGCAAGGTACTCAGACACGAGTAATGCAACACTGTTCCGTTCAAGTAACACATCATTAAATAACTAATGCCAGACATACATCATAATCATGATCGAACAACATATTAAACTAAAAGTAACATCAATCCATAATCATGTCCATCAACTGTGAAAGCACAAAGTACAAGTAATCAAGTATCATCCTAACATAGATCCAAAATCAGCTAGCATAATGTCAAAGAGTCCATCAAGCTCAAAGAGATCAAAAACCATAACAAAACAGTCCAAACATCTCAAAACTATAAACATGCGCTACAAGACTATCATCTAAACCAGAACTGTCATAGGGTACACGAAAATAACATCTGTCATAGGCAAAAAGTGAGGGGCATTACATCCTCCCCCCTAGAACTAGGCTTCCTCCTGGAAGCCTACAAATAAGTGAGGATATAACTCCCTCATTCTGGTAACATCCTCCGAGGTAGCGGAGGTCTCATCATTAGAATCCCATTAGATCCTGACCTGCTCCACATCTCTGCCCCTGAGAGTGAGTCTCCTATGCTGAAGAATGCCTATGGGATCCAAAGCCAACTGCCCATCCTCTACCTGCAGAGTAGTCCAATCAAGAATATGAGCAATATCTGGATAGTAAGGTCTAAGTACTGAAACATGAAACACATCATGGATGCGTGAAAGGCTAGGCGGCAAAGCAAGACGATAAGCAACTGGACTGATCCTCTCCAACACCTCAAAAGGTCTGACAAATCGCGGTGCTAGCTTAGAGCCTTTCCCATAGCGGATTGGACTCTTTTGCGGTCGCACATGCAAGAACACTCGATCTCCAACGGAAAACTGACGATTGATCCTATGAGCATCTGCATACTTTTTCTGCCTATCCTGAGCTGCCACCAAATGCTCTCTAATCCTCTCAACCTACTGCTCCATATCTCTAAGCATATCTGGACCCAGAAGAACTCTATCCTCCGAATGATCCCAACTCAAGGGGGTCCTACAAGGACGACCATATAAGGCTTAGAAGGGAGACATGCCAATAGAACTATGATAACCATTATTATAGGCAAACTCCACTAGGTAAAGGTAGTCCTCCCAATGGCTTTGCTAATCCATAACATACATCGTCAACATATCCTTGAGAACCTGATTAACCCTCTCAGTCTGACCATCAGTCTCAGGATGATAAGCTGAACTAATGTTCAGCTGTGTTCCCAAGGCATGTTGCAAGGAAGTCCAAAGGGTGGAAGTGAACACTAGATCTCTGTCAGAGATGATCCTACAAGGAATCCCATGAAGTCTAACGATGTCCTCCATGAACACTCTAGCCACTGTAGAGGCATTGTAAGAAGCACAGACCGGAGAAAAGTGAGCTTCCTTCGTTAACCTATCCACCGTGACCATAATAGCATCATGTCGTCGAGAGGACATTGGCAAACCAACAATGAAGTCTATCGAAATGATATCCCACTTCCACTCTGGAATCAAGTGAGACTGCAAAAGACCTGCAGGGTGCTGGTGCTCTGCCTTCACCCTCTAACACTCAAGACATCTTGACACAAAATCAGCAATATCCCGCTTCATGCCACTCCAAAAGTACAGTTGACGCAGATCCGCATGCATCTTCTTGATACCCGGATGAGTGGAATAGGGTGCCTGATATGCTTTCGACAGTACTAGGGTGCGAAGACCCTCAGAATTAGGTACATAGATGTGACCCAAATGTCGCAAAAGACCATCTGGCTCAAAAGAGTAACCAGAGAATCTACCTTCTAAAGGTCTACCTGACTCAATCTCAGTCCTCACCTCCTAGCACCAACTGTCAAAAGAAAGAGCAGCAAGAATCTGTCCTCTCAAATCAACTGTAAGCGATACTGTTGAGATCTCATGCCTTCGATGACTAAGAGCATCTGCTACCACATTCTCCTTGCCCTGAATATATCTGACCTCAAAGTCATACTCGCAGAAGAACTCCATCCAACGTCTTTGCCTGGCATTCAAGTTGGGTTGCGTGAAAATATATTGCAAACTATGATGATCACTGTGCAGCTCAAACCAATGCCCTAATAGAAAATGCCTCCATCTCACCAAGGCATGCACAACTGCTGCCAACTCCAGGTCATGAGTGGGATAGTTCAACTTGTGATCCTTGAGTTTGCGAGACTTGTAGGCAATCACGCGACCATCCTGCATTAGAACTGCCCCCAAACCCTCCAAGGAGGCATCGGTACAAACAACAAAGTCCCTATCAGGATCAGGAACTGCAAGTATGGGTGCACTGGTCAGCTGCTCCTTAAGGGTCTGAAAGGCTTCCTGACACTTCTCTGACCAAACAAACTTTTTCCCTTTCCTCTGAAGAGAAGTAATGGGATGAGCAATTCTCGAAAACCCCATGACGAAGCGACGATAGTAACCTGCCAACCCCATAAAACTACGGACCTCGGATACATTGGTGGGTGCAGGCCAGTCCATAATATCTTGGATCTTTGAGGGATCTACTGCAATACCCTCTCCAGAGATGACATGACCCAAATACTTAACCTCTGTCTAGAAGAATGCACATTTTGACAAATTCGCATAAAGCTGATTTTCTCTCAGACACTGCAACACCTGACGCAAATGCTGCTTGTGTTCCTCCATAGTCCTTGAATAGATTAATATATCATCAAGAAATACGAGAACAAATCGGTCAAGATAGGTTCGAAACACACCATTCATTAAGCTCATGAAAACCGAAGGTGCATTCCTCAACCCGAATGGTACCACTGTGAACTCATAATGTCCATAACGGGTGCGAAATGCTATTTTGTGAATATCTGCCTCAAAGATCCGCAACTGGTGATATCCTGACTTAAGGTCAATCTTAGAGAATACCTTCACTCCCTTAATCTAATCAAACAAATCATCGATCCGAGGCAAGGGATACCTATTTCTCACTGTTACCTTGTTGAGCTGCCTATAGTCGATACATAGCCGTAGGGATCCATCTTTCTTCTTCACAAAGATCACAGGTGCTCCCCAAGGGGAAACACTAGGTCGTATGAACCCTTTGGCTAATAGTTCCTCTAATTGTAGTCGAAGCTCTTTTAGCTCCTAAGTGGTCATCATGTATGGAGCTCTTGAGATAGGCTCTGCACCAGGAATTAGATCAATCCTGAAATCGATGTCACGCTTAGGTGGCATCCCTGGAATGTCAGAAGGAAAGACATCCGCATACTCCTTCAAGAGTGGGTGATCATCAAGAGTTGCCTCTCGACTCTCTACCATCTCCAAATCACTAACAGTCATTGCAAAAAGCTGACATCCCTGACGCATACATCTCTTGAGTTGCATAGCAGAGACCATACATAGGGACACAGGTCTCTGAACTCCTACGACCTCAACCTCCACACCAGAGTCATCCACACATATAACCATTTTATGCCAACAATCTATCACTACCCGGTGGGCCTCCAGCCAATCCATCCCCAAAACTATGTCATATGAACCTAGGGGTAGAATGCGAAGGTCCACAGAAGTAGATAGAGAGCCAATCTTCAATTTACACTCTAAAACTAGAGACTCAACTACTACCTTAGCCCCAGAAGCTAACTCAACCTACCACCTAACATCTTGCTTTGCTGCCACTAAGCCACAACACTCCACAAGGGAAGGAGATATAAATGAATCAGATGCACCAGAGTCAAATAGAACAGAAAAATCAATACCTCACATGCGACCAGAAGCTTCCACCACGGTGCCCTGATATTCTACCTGCCGGTCATCTACTGCTGCAAAGACTCGATGCGACCTACCTGCATCACCAACCGTTGGCTCAAAAGCTGCCAGTCGATGTCCAAATCTTGATGCACCCTTTTGCGGGCACTGCCTGACAATATGGCCCTGTTGGCCACAAGAGAAGCACCCGGTGCCTCTACCAAATCCACTGTTACCCCGGAAAGAACTAGACTATTGGAAACTACCCCTGCTCACTGTAGACTACGCACTCTGGGCTGACTGATCATAATGGTTGCACTTGTTGCACTGCCAAGACCGGTCTTTCTTATTTTGAAACATATTTCCCTACTGATGCTGTGAATTCTTTGGTTTGGACTGCGAATACTGCTGCTGCTGACCACCCCTTGAGGGTGCATGAGAACCTGATGCCTGAGTGTGAACACCTCGAGAACCACGCCCTGACGAAGGTGTACTACCAATGTGCACACCTGTATGCCCACCGAGGGCCATAGCCAAGTTCTCCTCCACTAGCCAAGCTTTCTCCATGGCAACCTCCATGGTCTTAGGTTTGAATACACGAACCCCTCCACTAATCTGGGCAATCAAGCCCCTTATAAAATGCTGCACCAACATGTGCTCGTCATCCCTGATACCTGCATACTGTTTGAGCTCATAAAATCTGCATTCATACTGCTCAACTGTCATGGCCAACTGCCTCAGCTCATGAAACTCATCTGCCCGACGCTGCCTCCAATGGTCAGAAAGGAAGCGAGCTCTGAATCTATCCTCAAACAACTCCCAAGACACCGTGCCAATGTCCAAATGCAGCTTCTGCTCCTCTAACCTCCACCAAGTTGAAGCAAACCCTCAGAGGTGTAGAATAGCACATCTGGCTTTCATATTGCTACTATACGGATGCATGGCGAAACATCTGCCTAGGTCCAACAACCAAGTCTTTGCCTCAAGTCCTCGACCAGTTCCATCAAAGATGGAAGGACGTGCTCTTAGTAAGTCCCTCATATGGTTGGCCTGAATGGCCTCCTGCTCAACTATCAATTCCCTACGCCTGGGAGACCTTTCTCTCTCTCTAGGACCTGACTGGTCTACCTCCTGACCACCTCTGGGCTGCTCACCCACCTGTCTGGGACCTAAACGGGCAAGGGCTTCCTCGAGAATCTGTCTCAACTGGGCTCCGTTAGGCTGAACCTGACCTTCCATGTTCTGACCCTCACCTTCATGACCACTCCCATGAGGAGAACTAGGAGGAGGAATACCGCCACCACCTCTCCCACGACCCCTTCCTCTGCCCCGACCTCAGCCCCTACATCTAGGCATCTTCCCTACACAGAAAAGGGCAAATTATAATATTAAGAAAAAGGGTCGCAACAGGAGTTAAATCGTACTACAGAGTTTAAGCACTAGATTACATAATGGGCTCAAACATAACCAAGGTACCCAGTGTTTAAACCTTGTTCTGATACCAGATGTAGTACCCCACAATGAAAACCTTGGAAAACAACACATCTATGCTATGCAAAGTGGAATCATTTTTTTTGTATAAGATACAAGGTAAAGTTTAGCAATTAAATACACATGATTAACTAACAACTTGTCTTCCAAGGTCCCATGGTTGGATTACTTTGCAATTTAACCAACATAGTATACATGCATAACTAAATAACATCGACAAAACATTCTAACTCTATTACAATATTGATTACACATATGCATCTCCATTTCATGACATCATTTAGATACTCAACTATAATCATGATTACATGCACATAATCCAAGTCTATACAAATGAGTACATCATTGTGTAAATTACATCATTACTATTCTGATTACATTTGAATACATACAATCTGAATCCATTGATACACCGGCAAGAACATGAGCACAATAAGTGTCTTCAAAACAGGTACATGATCTGGTGTCTGAAACACAAGGAGAGTGTCCCCTCTCGCTTACAAGTAACGACAAAGGAAAAAGGCCAATGGATAAAGCTCTTCCACCTGACCATGTGGAACCCTAAGGTCCACCCCCCGAGCTAGGAGTTAACATGAGGTTCCCACTACAACATATAGTCAAGTAGACAGTAGACTATAAGGCAACACACAACTCTGACATCACAAGTCACAATCTCAACAACACAACAGTACATCCAGAGGCAACACTTAACAACTAGGAAGAGGACTTCTAGGGACTACTAGGCTATAGTAAGGAGAGTGTCATCGCATGGTCCTAACATGGGTTACCCAGGCAGTCTCTCTCTAGACACCGGGCCCCATCTATGGTTACCCTGGCAGTCTCTCTCTAGACACAGGCCCCATAGGATGACGCATGCGAGAATCAACCTTCCTCTCGTGTTGACAAGGAAGTAAATCTGCCAATCCTAGCCTTCTCCCCTCATCCTTAGTCTTAACTAGCACTACAGGCATGAGTGAGGAACAAAACATCTTATTATCTTGTTAGTGTGAAAACTACCCATCCCCTAGGTATTTTATTATGTTATCACTGAATTACCAACTCCTAGTGGGTTACCCTGGCTAGCCCCTTGGCACCGGCCCCCACATTGGAAGCCACTCCCTTAACTACAACTAGGAAACTCTACACAACAAGCATAGCAAGACATCACAACAATGAGGGTACGGAACCATGCAAGGCATGACCATCTTGCATAACAACTAGCCATATGTAACAATACTAGCATTAACCCTCCATAACATAATTATAAGGGCAGGACTCCTAGACCATTGCCCATGATAACACATATTCATTACAACTCTAAGATTTCCATGTCATCATGTTCCACATCTTACCACAACACTGGATACAGGACTAGTACTATCAGTTGGATAACAATACAACCACAAGAAGTGCATTTATCATTCATTTGCCATTTAGTCCATACATAACTAGAGATGACCAGGCTTCTTATAACATCATGATCTCGAGACATCTAACAACACAACACATGAATACAAGATATCCCAAGCTAAGCCTCTGGAACTCTATCCACACGGAAATATACACAATTCAAAGGCTATAAGAACGGTTTTATGACCCACAGTTTGAATCAACATATTATGAGAATCAATTATACTTATGATCCAATTATGCCTTCATACAACTACTTCCATTATAGCAATTTGTACTTGATCAAGTTGTTACACAGGTATAACAATCATTAAGATAAAGCTTGTATTTTGATCGTATTCTTACAAGGAATAAACCTATGATTTACAATAAAGTGAATTATATTTAACTAAGTATTAAAGATAATCATTTAATTAATCTACATGCTACAATTACCATTGACGTAACTAAAATAACTTCTATTGTCTGTAATATAATCTCAGATTGATTAAAGGGTTATAAAGAAAGTTTAAAATTCATTTCATACGGATCAACACATTGAATATTCACTTATCCCAAAACTGATATACATTTAAATTTATCATTTAATAATCCTGCTAATAGCTTATATCAATCGTGAGGGCTTGATTTAATTAAATCACATGATACAATTAATAATAATAATAATAATAGTAATAATGATATTAAACAATAATAATATTATTATTATTAATAGTAATAATAGTGATAACAGTGACAACAATAATTATATTAAAATTCCAAAAATCGTTAAATAATTAACGTTACATCTTATTTACTATCTTACTCTAGGTAATTAACCACCTCATTCTAACATTATAAAAATTGTATCGTTGCATTATGATTATATCAACCATATTGGCAAATCAAAAGTCTCATAATTCAATCCCGTAATCTCTGAAATTAAATCTAATTATATCATGCGAATAAATATACTATCCAACCTACATTTATTTTAAACTACTAATTGAATAGTGATTAAACTCAAAGTAGAAATGAAAATAAGCATTAAGTTGCCAAAAAGAACATTGATTTAAATCAGGGGAAAGATAATAGAAGAAACTACTCAAGACACGGCAATTTACTTATGAAAGATAACCCTAAAGGTAAGAACTCTCTGAGTGAATCCTATTTGTGGGAAAAACCGTGGCAAACAACCTAACCCTAAAGTGTCGTTGGCATCCTCTAATCAATAGCGCATTGGGTGGGGAGGTACAAGCTACGCACAGCATTGGTGACGGCTCAAAAACATTCAAGTAAGGATGCAGATTGCAACTGATTATCCTGACGCTCAGCATTTGTCAGATATCATAGTGGAAATGCTCTGATGGACGCATGCGCAAGGTGGTGAAGTAAAGATGTGGCACGATTAGGTTGCCTATATACAACTGTCGTAGCATTTGATTATTAAAAGATTAATAACGAATTATTGCTGTTGAACCAGCTATACATATAATGCAAATTTTCTTGCAAGGAAGTTATGTAATTGAAAATGATGAACCTAACTATTTTCTACTTTCGTTTGATGGATTCTTGAAGCATAGTCTTTGTACGCAGTGGAAAGATGTGATAGCTATATTGCTAGAACTGTGCAATAAGTATTAAAGCTATTCTTCAGTAAGACTAATTTAAAGACTTGTTTCAAGAAATACTGTTTGAATTTGTCAAAATGGGTTGCTGAAATAAATGGCTTGGTAGACTGAGCTGGTTATGGTTTGGATGACGTGTTTGCTATACTGGGCAAAGCTTTGATGATATGCGTCCCACAGAATGCACCATATTCATTCTTCGCGCTGTATATATGCCCCCCAATATGTCTCCCCGCAAGGTTACTGGGTGGCTAGCAATAAATTGCAACCAAGAGATCTTGATTATTAAGAAAGTAGTGAGTTGAATGTTTGCTTTTAAACCATTTTACTTTGTGATTTGGTTGTTTTAGGTGAAAGACTTAATTTGTATCCGGTTTCAAGTTCAAGATCTACATGAGAAGGCTTTTCTTGAAGAATTTGCACCTGAAATTCGCATACATGAACTATATATTGAGTTCGCTCAAAGCAAAACAAAAGAAATGGGGAGATGGCTGTGGTGGGAAGGCAACCCCAATAGTACATGCAAGTTAATTTCTCAAGACAATGCAGGGTTTGAATTAGCTAAGTTGTTTGTGACTGTGTTTACAATTTCCTGTTTTTGTCATGGGGATAGGGTAATAACGTTGTGTGTAACAAGACAAAGGAGTTGTGGCTAATGTGTTCATCCTAAATGTCTGAGCAATATGGTGCAATTAACATGCACGAACCACCTTGCAAAGCTAGACATGTATATAGGTTAAACTACAGACAAAAGAGATTTCGATTTACCTTAAAGAAAGGCAGTAATACTTCCGAACACCTTTGCAAAGCTAGACGTGTATAAATACATATTTCTTTAGAAAAATGGGATTTTGATTTACCTTTTAGGAAAGGTGGAAATACTTCTCCAAGCACATCAAAGGAGATTACAATGTGTCTCTACCCTACGAACCACAGTAAAGCTTAGAAGTATGCCATGCCCAAACAGCCATTTGAGTTTTCATTTTGGTGTTCTAGGGAGCAGGTAGTTTGATGCATATTTTATTTACACAATGTAGAGTGGTGAAAATCTAAACCAAATAACTGGTAGTGTATCCGTTGTGCATTGTGTAGTGATTTTATCATACTAATTGGAGCGCTGGACAGGCAGCACTGTATTTGCAGCAATGTAGACCCTCTGACAAGAGGACATGACCAGGATATTAAGGAACACACTAAAAGCGTAGGTTAGAGATTGTGGGCCGAGGCTCAGTGGATTGACATCACAGAGAAAAGAGGAAAGATCTTTTGTGATTTAAGTGCAAAATGGTCGATTGGGTGGAACTGTGCAGAATGCACGGAGGTGGAGACTGGGGAACCACTAAAATGAATATGAAGCAGAAAGGAAATTGTGACAAGTTTAAGACTGACCATAGGTTGGCGGCCACGAGGATTACAAGTCTACCATTAACAAAATCTAACACCAACCCTGATTAGATCCTGTCTATGGAGGACACAATTAAACTAATTTCTATTAATTTTCATAGGAAAAAGGCATAAAACATACACAGAACCATACCTGTAGTTTGCTAATATTTTCCCCAAAGTCTCCTTTCCTCTGCAAGCCCCTCCTTCCTTCTCTTCCCGAAAACTCCCTCATCCAGGACTCAGCTCCCCGGATAAATGCCGGGGACATTCTGACATCCCACTTTCTCAAAACCCAGAATGGACTCCTCGGGTAAATGCAGAGACATTCCTTCCTTTCTCCCACCACCCACTCTCTCGTGGGGTGCACATTTAACTATATTCGAGACTCCTCAATCCTTAATTTTACAAATGATGGCACCTGAAATACATTTGTGAATCCCCAAATATGACAACCCTAATATTTAAACCAAAAAAAACATGTTAGCGAGATTAAATTTAATAATGTACCAAAAGAAATCATAATGATGGCAATGACAAACCCATGGGTCATAGGATAGTAATTATTTTTATCTGTAGAGAAGCAATTTTATTAATTCTTGACCTAATATAATTTCTTTTCATATATTAAATATCTATTCAATAGTGAACTAATTAAACTCATTATGATCCGATATAAATTTAATAGGTTTGGTCAGATCTCTCCCTCCAAGACATAGTCATTTTACCCTTAACAATACCGTTTTACCGTTAACATGTCCGTAAATCAAATTTACCCCGCTATTACTTTAGTTTAGATTTATTTTATCACCGTTAGAGATGTTTATTCCCTTCACATAAGCATTTTATTTTCTGTTTAATTTAATCCGCTACAATAAGTAAATTTAATATTTTGCTAAATCATTTATCTAGTTTAATTTATTTATTTACCAATTATTAATAATTAAATTATTTATAATTAATAAACCACACACACAATCCCCTAGCAATTTTTATTTAATTTAAGCTTTAATTTAACCTTATTTAAATAAAATATTAATCATGCATGGATTGACACTCAAATTGGATATACCCTAATTTACAAGGTGATACCTGACCAAAGTGAAGCCACAGGACATAACGACAAATGATGACAATGGTCCACTGACGATGACGACATGGTACAACACTGAAAGCTCATCCTCATTGAGGATGTTGACTAATTAAGTGAACCTCATGTCAACTCCAATCCACAATTCCATTGGCTAGGGCATGCTCAGACCTGGTAAGTCAGGTGGAGTCGATGCCCGGTACCTGCATCCTGCAATGAACAACAAGGTTGTGCATATATACATATATAACCATGTAATCACAAGCATAATGAACGGAAGTCGCAGCATGGCAGGGTACTCAGACACGAGTAATGCAACACTGTTCCGTTCAAGTAACACATCATTAAATAACTAATGCCCGACATACATCATAATCATGATCGAACAACATATTAAACTAAAAGTAACATCAATCCATAATCATGTCCATCAACTGTAAAAGTACAAAGTACAAGTAATCAAGTATCATCCTAACATAGATCCAAAATCAGCTAGCATAATGTCAAAGAGTCCATCAAGCTCAAAGAGATCATAAACCATAATGTAACAGTCCAAACATCTCAAAACTGTAAACATGCGCTACAAGACTATCATCTAAACTAGAACTGTCATAGGGAACACGAAAATAACATCTGTCACAGGCAAAAAGTGAGGGGCATTACAGCTCTGGTAGAAACTTCCTCCTGGACTAGATCTTCAAAGAGACCAGCACCTATCCCTGCTAAAAGCTCAAAACCGGAAGTCCAAATATCTGGCAAAGGAGAGAAAAGGTCAAAGATAAAAGCCACAAGGGCTTATACAAGTCAAAGAGATGAAGAGGAAACTGAATCTGATGAAAAAGTCAGGAAAATGAAGAAAAAGAAGAAAACATCTGGTCAACCCTCTACCAGACAAAAGGACGAAGAAAAGGTAGAGGAATATGTTGAAAACCCCACTCTTAACATTGACGACATAATCAAATCAGTCATAGTGGACGGAAATCTTCAGCCAATGGTTGAGTTTTATGATGATTATGGTGAAGCAAATTAGAAGATATTGCAAGATGCCACAGTCAGGTATCTAAATATTTACAACAAAGCATTTATTGAAATTATATCTCTGATCCCTAAAAGCTTGGAGAATGAACTAGAAACAAGAAAGAACACTGCCCAAGCTAAAGACCTAGAAATCTGGGAACAAATAGTAATCCAGTTATATCCTTCAATCGACCCCAAGACAATGAATATGATATTCAAAGATTGTAAGGATGAGTTCAGAAGCAAAGCAAGGATGAATCAACTTATGCTTGGTGAAACTGACAAGGGAGCCAAGGACACAGAAGAGATCCTCCAGAAGGGTTTCAAAAGATTTAATCTTCCTATTATAGAGGACTTAGGCACTGATCCCTCAACCATAAATGTTGCAGAAGAAACTCCTAAGAAAGTGACAGAAGAGGTGGGCCCTGAACAGACTAACATTTCTCCTCCGGTCTCCCCTACAGTCTCCGGATCCAAAGAAGAAGAAAAATTACAGGAGAAAGAAGCAGAGGTGAAGGAAAAAGAAGGTGACAGTGCAAAGGTTGTAGAGGGATAGAAGACTTCAGCAGAGAAAACCATAACTGCTAGTGGTGGGAATGTAGAAGGAGAGAAAACTCCAAAGGACAGCTCCAAGACTGTAGAAGAGAAGAAACATCTGTCTCCAGCAAGAGACACTGCACAAACTGTCCAAGAATTCTTGAGCAAAGAAACAATAGAGATTGATGAACAGGAGCTTCTACAAGGTCCATTCAATTTTGATTCTCTTTCTTCGGTACAGACAATGAAGATAGCTTCATTTGTAAATGCTAAGGATAATGAAAAACTCATAAGGTCTCATATGGAAGACTGTGAGTTGATAGAAGCTGCATCCGGAGTGATGGAAAAGATCATGCCATCTTTTCAGAAGGATCCCACAGCCTCCTCTTCCGGTAATCTCAAAACCTTAGTCAGCGGTGTTAGTACACATTTTGATTCTCTAGAAAAATTAGCTAAAGAAAAGGTCCAAAAGGAGTTTTTGGATAAGAGATTCTCAGAGGTACAAGGATTAATCACTAATGATAGGAGAAATATGAGTATTGGGATAAAGAGCTTAGAAAATACTCTCAAGGATGGCGGTGAAGTATACAAATTTTGTATTTCCTGGTCCAAAGCAACAGTAGCAATTGAGAAGAAAATAAAAGAGGAAGAGGATAAACTACTAAGTTTGTCTCAAAGTTTTGATCCTCTCTCTTCCTCCATAGTAAATCAAGAGTGCCGAACTATTGCAATCACAAATGCAATAAAGAATTTTGAGAAGGAAAGGAAGAACATAATTAATCGGATGGGTGAACTTAGAAGGATTATTATCCCTAAGTTAGAGGCCATGCATGAGACCATAAATGATGCTCAGACTACCGCCCGGACCAATGATCCGACAGATCTTAAGAGGGCAGAAGCTTTTGTGTTTTTGTTGAGTGGTCACATCTCAATTTTGGATAGAATGAAGCAAAGTTGGGCTACAGAACTCATCCAACTGAAAACAACTTTTGTAGACATACTACAGTTTATGTAAGTATTCCACATGTATATACTTATGTGGCTAAGTACAGTTAAAATTTTGAAATTTTTGATATGCGAACCCTACCCTTTGCCATTGATGTCAAAGGGGGAGTGAGGAGCAGTGAGAAATGAGGAATCCATCTAAGGGGGGAGCTCCAAAAAATGTATATAAAGACAGAGCATTAGCCAAGGGGGAGCATAGTGTAAACACTTAGTCATTTTTCACTCAGTGTTGCCATCAATGCCAAAGGGGGAGATTGTTGGCAAGAGACACTATATAGATTCATGTTTGTTGTCATTGATGGCAACAAAGGTCATCCCACACATCCGTAGGACATGGTGTGTCTCTACCGGAAGTCAGAATGAAGATTGTTGTGGTCCGGTAAACAAGAACAAAGCATGTGGCAAGGTCCGATAGACAGGTCCAGATCTCTCAGAGGAAGTATCTTGGTGAAGTGCGGATTTGGGGAAGTCAAGAGGACTACCTTGAGTGATAGATTCCAAGGATTTAGCTCCCGGTGATAGATGAGGAAAAAGATATGAATAGTTGAGTACCGGATTCCTGAGTGACAGTGTGAACAGAGGAAGGACTGACTGACAAAACATCAGACTTCTTTCCGGATGAGTTACTGATTGTGGTAAAGGTTATGAAGGCATGAAACATGTTTGACCGACATAGTTAATGATTCTTACAAGCATATACTTGATCCGCATTACTTGATGTGCAAGGATTCAGCCGACAGATCAGAATTAGTGAAAAGATTGACTATTCCAGGTGCCGACTTGAAAGGTGATGAAATTACTTGTGCGGATATATATACATGATAGATTTAGTTGTGAGGGTTGTTGTTATGGTTGTGTTGTGCGAATAAAAGTAGAAGTACAAAGCAGAAGTAGTAAGGAAGGTCCGGTATGTGAAAGGAAAGAAGCTTAAAGGAAAAGGAAAGATGAAGTGTAGCAGATCAGTATACTGAGTCTAACCGGAACTAGACTCTAGCATTTGTAGATGCTACCAATCAATTCAAGTATTGTATAACACTCTTTTGTAGACAGTGTGTCTCTTTGTAGGCAGTGTGCCTCCTTGTGAGCAGTGTGCTTGGGCAGTGAGCCCTAATTGGCAAGTGCCATTTTGTTTTTCTATTCTTCTAACAGAGAATACAATCTTGGGTTAATCACCCCGTGGTTTTCTCCCTTAACAGGGTTTCCACCTCAAAAATATTGTGTCATGTGTATTTCCATTTCATGGTTGTGTTTACTTGTTTGAATTAATGCTGCATTGATTAATAAGAAAGTTCAGAAAGAAGAATTAATTAGGATAACTGATTCACCCGCCCCCTCTCAGTTATCAACATCGCGTGTTGTGATCTTGTTGTTTTTGTTCTTATGTTCATGCTTCTTTCTTTTGGATGTATGTGGTAAATTAATAAAGGAACAAAGTAATAAGTTTTTGCAGAACACTGATTCACCCCCCCTCTCAGTGTTCCTTAATCTCAACAATTGGTATCAGAGCTTGGTTCCTTAGAAGAAGTTCAACATCTTAAGGAAGATCTGGGAAGGTGTTTTCAATGGGTTCATTCAAGCATTCTGATGGCATCAATCAACAACTCCAAGTAGCCTTAGATGATCTTGATCTATCCAAAGCAAAAATTAGAGATCTATAAGAGAACCTTAAAGATGCTGAATATTTCATTGAGACCTTAAAAAGACAACTGAACAAATCTAATGAAAAGAGAAGGGAACCACTTCATCAGCTAGCAAACCAGAATGAAGACAATGACATGGATGATGCCCTGAAGGAGAAGACAAAGGAATGTGAGAAGCTAGCAAAAGAAATTGTTGTCCTAAAACTTGAGATGGAATCTGGGGTGATGAAGCTAACCAAGGAAATTGAGGAAAGAAAGAAGACTAAGGAAAAATTGAATCAATCTCTAAAAGAAAGAATAGAAGAATGATGCATATTGGATAGGATAATTGGCCATCTAGAGTCTAATCTACAAGAAACTAGGGACAATGAGGAAGAACTTAAAAGACAAATTATTATTCTCAAGCATGACCTAGAAGTTGCAAATGAATACAAAGAGAAGTTTAAGATAAGTTCAATTGAACTTGAAGTGTTGCCTGATAGTCAAAAAATGGCAGATGATAAGCATGGTCTGGGATATGAGAAAGGTGGAAGCTTTGGATCCAGTCAAAGAATCCTAAATCAAGGAATCAAAGAAACAAACCTAGAAGACCTCGGGTAAGACAACCTAATGCTCAAAGGTATCCATCTTTAATGGAAATTGTTTCAATTGAAATAAATTTGGTCATAGAGATGCTTAGTGCAGAAGTAGAGTGAATCAAAATGGTCCATCCTTCTCTGGTCAATGCTTCAATTGTAAAAGGTTTGGTCATAGATCTAATGAATGCAGAAGTATGATGATGAACTACTCTAACAGTAGAAGAAATGTCAATTCTTTCAATGGCTACTATTTTGCATGCAATAGATTTGGACACATGGCTAATCAGTGTAGATCAAGAGGAAATCAAGTAAATGAGTAAATAAATATTGTGTGCTTCAATTGCAATAGATCCAGTCATGTTGCAGATTCTACAGAAGTAGGAATGATGATAGAAAAGGTCCGGTAAACAAAAACCAAAAATTGTAGGGACAAGATAAAGGCAAGGGTAAAGTAAATGTGAATGAGATCCAAAATGAAATGAATAAAACATGGGTAAAGAAAGGTGAAGCGAATGATGGTGATGGGTCCGTACTGGAATATGGTGTTATTAATTCCTTCAGGAATTTAAATAGGAGCTCTAGCTCAGGGGGAGCTACATTGAAAATCTAACTCCCCCTACCAGTAAGTGGGTGCTTGAATCTAGCATGATGAATGAAGATAAAGAAGCCTATTGCAGATCTATTAAAGTAATCGCTAGAAGAAAAGAAGCTAAAGCAATTGATTGCAGAGCAATTGAAGATTGACATTATTCAGAAATAGAGTAACCGGATGTATTAGGATAGAGTATTTATTACAATGGTGAATTAGGTTTTGAGGATCATAAAAGGTCATTCATTCAACACTTGAATCATTTTGTGTTTGAAGAAAACAAGAAGAAGAGTGCTTGAGCTGAGATTTCAAAGATTCGAAGTGCAACAGGCAAATTCATCAACTAACCCTAATCCTGTGGAGAAAAAGGTATTTTTCTATGAAGCTTTGAACTAGTGATCTTTTTGAAATGGCTACACCTCTAGTTATGAATATCACTGATCGAACTAGGCCAAAGTTTAAGAAGCATCCACACAAATTAGTAGAGGTCGATCCATTAGGTGCCTTTTCAAGTGTTCTGTATGGTGTGTTACATGTTGAAGATATTAGGACTTATATCCAAGTTAGTAGATTTGTTTAAGAATCATCTGAGGGATGAAATTCATGACCTTAAACCTAAGTATAAGGCACTACAAGATAAACATTTCATTTAGATTATAGGGTTTCCATCCTTTGATAAAGATGAGTGGGTCAGATGCATGATGAGTTTATGAGCTTAATGAAACCCTTCAAGGTCACCAAGGATGCCATCAAGGCCATGACAGGGTTGAACTCATCTGGCGGACTACTAATGTTGAAGTCAATAAAGAATCAAACTATAACCAATGCTACTGGTTCAAGGTTTGACAAAAGGGCAATGACAATAAATGACATCACTGATCCAGATGTCAAATTTGTGAAAATGGTGATTAGATACAAGATATATCATTCTAGTAGGGAGAATTTTGTATCTGGTATAGCTATCTATGCAGCTTATCAGATGTTGAGAGAGAATTATAACTATAACTTATGTGAGTTGATACAGAACTAGCTAATGGAAAACCTGAACAATATCAAAAAGGACAAGAAGAATATATTCAAGTATGGTAAATTGGTATTATGTTTGTTCTTCTATTTCATGAATGAGTTACCCAGCAAGAAAAGCATGTTTTGGACCAATGATAAGACTATTGCCATACAAATAAGAGAGCACTTGAACAAGATTGGTGACTCTAATGCCCAAAGGACTGCTCTTTAGGGATATTTCAAGAATTTTTAGAACATGATGCAATCAAGTGAAAGAATCCCTACATATGTTGTTGAAAAATACAAGGATATAGTCTATTTTATGGTGGATACAGATCAGTGTTTAATGGAAGAAGTTGAACCAAGAACTGTGTGGATCATGGCCATGGGGTATGAAGTTGATGAGAAAGTATTGGATATGTATGCTCAACACCTTCTGAGTAAACCAAAGGACACCATAGTTGAAAGATTTGGAATATATGGTGAACTCAGTGTGAAACTACATGTTGAGCTCCAAAAACCTAAATCTAAGAGAAAGATTCAAAGACAAGTTGAAATGTATGTAGAAAGAATTGGCATAACAAAAGAAGCTATGAGACAAAATAGGGAAAGGATAGAGAAAGCTAAGAAAGAGAAATAGGTTAGAGAATAGAGAAGTGTTCTGATGGATTCCACTTCTAAAGCATGGATTACTAGGAGTTCTAGTTCAACCTCTGGTGTGTCACCTTCTCTTGTTGTAGAAAAACCTACCGGTAAGGAAGGAAAATGGACAAAGGTAAAGGGCAAAAGAACATATGTCAATTTGGAGACAGTGGATGAAGAAGGAACTGACTAAGATGATGAGGTTAAGGAGTTGAAGGCCTCAGGCACAAAAGCTACTAAAGTGTCCAAGGAGAAGCCCTCCGAAAGCATATATTCAAGTAAAAGGCATAAGACAGAGGCCTATGTTGAGAAGCCTACTCTTTATGTGGATGACATCATTAAGTTAGTTACTGTAGATGGAAACTTGAAGCCAATGATTGAATTTTATGATCACTACAATTATCCTGATAAGAGAGTTTTGGAGGAAGCAATAGTCAAATACCTAAATATCTATAGTAAGATTTTATTTGAAATAACTTCTAAAATCCTGGAAAGCCTTGCAAAAATTCTAGAAATAAGAAAAGAGAATGCAAAAGCTAAAGACTTTGAGCTCCAGGAGCATGTGCTAATAAAATTGTGTCCTCAAATTACTCTGGGTCAAAAGAACCTAATATTCAAATAAGTGAAAGAGGACTTCAGAAGTAAGATCAAAATGAATATGCTCATGCTGGGAGAGGTTGATAAGGTAGTTGAAGATACTCAGGAGATTTTTCTAAATGCATTGAAAAGGCATAATCTTCTCACTATTGAAGAAGAAACTGATAATGAAATTGATTCCTCCATTCCAAATGTTGAGGAGTTGAAAGAAAGTGAACAACAAGCTGACATCTCTACTCCAGAAGATGAAATGCTAAATAAAGGAGATGAAGAGATGGTGGAGGAAGTTAATTTTGATGGTGCAGAGGACACTCAAATTCCTTCGGACCAATCTGCTAGAAAATATATAGAGATGAATATAGAAGTAGATGCTCCTAGTGAATATGACTCTGTGAAGAATAAAGAGAAGAAGCAAAAGAGGTTAAGGACAAGAATGAACAAGAAGGAGAAACAACAGAGAATATTAAAGAGCAAAAGCAAGATGACGGTATCGGCAAGGATCTAAAAGATGGAGCTGCATTTTTGGCAAGAGACACTACAGATGCAGTGAAGAAATTACTTGAGAAAGACAAGCTTGAGTTTGATGAACCAGAGCTAATTGAAGGACCTATCAATTTTGACACTTTTTCCCCTCTACAAAAGATGAAGTTAGCGTCTGTGGCACAAGAAAAAGTTAAGAGAGAAGATTCTAAAAACTCATATTGAGGACAGTGAGTTGCTTGGTCTTGCCTCCAAAATTCTAGAAAAGATTATGCCAACCTTTCAAAAGGATTCATCTGACTCTCCCTCCGGTTAGTTGAAGAGTCTGATAAACTTGGTAAGTACTCATTTTGAAACCTTAGAAAAGTCAACAGAAGTTAAAGTCAAAAATGAATATAATGAGAAGAGATTTGCTAAAATAAGGAAAATAATTAGCTATGATAGATCAGTGCTTCATACCAATGTAAAGAGTATTCAAAATTCTCTCTCTGAAGGTGCAGAGATTTATAAGTTTTGTCTAAATTAGTGTGAATTTGTTGAAGATATTGAGAAAAAGATTAAGGACTTAGAGCTCAAACTGTCTAACATTTCTTAGTCCTATAGTCCTTTAACTGAGTCTGTAGCAATCAGAGAATGCCAAGTAGTGAGTTTACGGAATGAATTGGTTGATTTGGAGAAGGAAAAAGTTAAATTTTTGGGCAGATTAGATGAGCTCCGGGGACAGATTGCCCCTAAGTTGGAGACTATGTATGATATATTGGCAGAATCCCAAGATATTGGTGCTACTAGAGATCCCTTTGATCTTCAAAAGGCAGAATCACAGGCATTTTTGTTCAGTGGCCATATATCCATTTTGGGCAGCACTGAGAAGAACTGGGACAATGAATTGACACAATTGAAAAACATTTTTGGTGATATCTTTTTGTTGATGAACAAGGCTTAAGGACTGTGTGTTCATATGCAGAAGTACATACTTAAAGTTTTGACCCATGCACATAAGATTTTTGCATGAATTTGATATGTAGATCCTATCCTTTGTCATTGATGTCAAAGGGGGAGAGTAAAAGGAGTGAAAAATGAAGAATTAATCTAAGTGGGAGCATTGGAAATCACAAGTGTATATAGTAAGGGGGAGCTATTCTAACACTTAGTCATTTTTCACCAAGTGTTGCCATCAATGCCAAAGGGAGAGATTGTTGGAAAGAGACACTGCAAGTCATATCAGGTGTTGTCATTGATGGCAACTAAATCTATCTTACACATCCACATTTCATCAGTGGATCATACTGGAAGTCAGATTGCAGATTTGTCTAAGTCTAGATAGACAAGAATAGGGCATATGATAGGGTTCAGCATCCTGGTCCGCATTTATCCACAGGTAATCATATTGTGTTATAGATCTAAGGGAATGTTTAGGGATGTCAAGGCTACCTAAAACTAATATTTTAGCCTTTGGTGATGAAGGGATTGAAAGTTACATGCATCTAAGTATTGGGTTCTGGTTAAGCAATTCAATCCAGTGAAGAACATGCCAACTTGGTGTTTGATCATTGTGTGGATTTGGAAAAGTTGTTGGTTGAGTAATTTATGAGATTTAGTGGTATTTCTTGACATGTAAGGTGACTTGGATATAGAATTTTTGGTCTTCATTAGTGTTTGTGCATGGATTTAGCTAACAAAATAGTGTTCTTAAAAAGTCTAAGTTTTTCTTAAGGCTGACTACAGTTGATGCAATTTCATGTAGCAATTATATATAATCAATGAGTTTGATCATTTCAAGGAGAGCAGTTGTGAATATGAAGGAATAAGTGCAAAGTATAGTAGAATCAAGTGCAAAGTGAAGAGATCTAAGCTCTGGATCATGGCAAAGCAATGAAGCAGGGCAAAGAAAGATGAAGTCTGCAAAGTCAGTGTACTGAGCTCAACTGGAACTCTAATCTTGCATTGTTAGATGCTATTATCAATTCAAACATTCCAGTGAACTTTTGTAATTGATTTGTAGGCAATGAGCCTCTTTGAGTAGTGAGCTCTGGGTAGTGTGGCCGAAGGCATGTGTCTTCCCTATTTGTAATACTTTTAACAGAGTATAAATTCTTGTGGGTTAACCCCCACCGTGGTTTTTCCCTTAACTGGGTTTCCATGTAAAAATCTTGGTGTTCATGTGTTGTGATCTTGTTGTTTCTATTCTTGTGTTCATGCTTCTTTCTTTTGGATGTATGTGGTAAATTAATAAAGAAACAAAGTAATAAGTTTTTACAAAACACTAATTCACCCCTCCCCCTCTCAGTGTTCCTTAATCTCAACATCTTATTGTTCAACCCTTTTGTACCACATCCATTACCACATCTTCCATTCCTATACATCTATCTAGTTATATTGTATGTCTCAACCCATATACAGTCATCTTTGATTACTTATATCCTTTTATTTCTTCCAATTATTCTTTTACTACTCATATTATGTTTGTTTATACCACTCCCTCTTTGATTATACCACCAACCTTTCCCCCCAATTGGCCACCATCATGAGTAAGTTGATGGATATCAAAATGTGTACCAATGATTTGTAAAAGTATCCCAAAAGTGATCTATCAAGTGAGTTATCACATAATCTATTGGCCCATGACTTACTTATTTATCCATTACCAATCAAATTTGTAGTGAATTCCTTTGAAATGTATGGTTCTAATGGTGAGCACTTGAATCACATATGTTTGTTAAAGGCAACATGTTTAAATTACAATTATGATTAGTGGATGCTTTCATATATTTCCACAAATCTTGAAATTTTATACCATTAATTTTATTTTAACTCTTTACCTTATGCTTATGTTCAATCCTCTAGGAACTTAGCCAAACATTTCATCAATCATTTCCACTATAATATTTGGCTTAAAGTAACATTTACCAAGTTATCACAACATAAGCAAAAAATGAGACAACAATGATTGTGTGCTTGAATTTCAAATTATTGCTAACTATTTCATGAGTTATCAACCACTAGACAATAACATTCAAGGTTTACTTATATCAATGTAGTTTCCTTGTACTACAATGGACAATAGGAATCTAATAGAAGATAACTTAGCAACAGGAGAGAAAATTTTACCAAACTTAACTCCCTCTCTTTAGGAGTACCTCTCGACCACCAGTATAGTCTTGTACTGATCTAACCATCTATATGCTTTCATCTTCTTATAAACCCACTTAGAACCAATGGGTTTTCTTCCTTATAGAAAACTAACAAGATCCCAAGTGTGGTATATTTCTACGGCCTTCATCTCCTCTTACATGGCTTGCATCCAAGACTCACTATCCTGTTGCAAGTATGAGGATAACCAGTGTTGTCACTGATGTCAACATACTCATATTGCATTAATGAGAAGGATTGGATGAGCTGTGTGCTGAGGATATTGAGAAAATTAGCCTCAATCAGGAACAGTGAAGAACAGTGATGACATTAAGGTAAAAGTCTAAGATAAAATGAAGATCAGAGGATGTGGTTTAAAGGGTTTTTAGATATGAATCTTGAGATGCTCCAGTCAAGATTTTAGAGGTCTGCACAAAGATATGAAGAAGTTATGGTCACTCTAGTAGAACCAGTTCCGACAGATGTTCAGTGGTGACAGAGTGTCACAGATTGGTCCGATGAGCTCCAAAATTGCATTATCTCATTCTGTGGATTGGAGGGAGTGTTGAAGAAGTTAGTGTGAAGTGACAAATAGATTTGTTCATGGTTTGGAGGTCTGAAAGCACCTTTTTCATTGTGACAGTGGCGATAAACTGTGTTCTTGAAGTTTCAGATGAAGAAGAGAAGAATTCTAGTAAGCTAATAAAGTGCGGATGTTCTTGGTGACTCAAGAAACTTTTTGGTGATCCTTGGATCATGCACAATTATTATTAGTGGTCCGCATTGAAGTTAGACTTTGGATTTGATATAAAGACCACTAGGTATTAGTGTTCTTCTTGAGACTAGCTGACCGGATGTGTTACACATCTTGCGAATGATCTTGTAGGTGTTTGCCGACTTAGATGACTATTCCTAAGTCGATGCCTTGTATAAATAAAGGTTTGTGAATTTATTTTGAAGTGTTTTTTGGAGTGGATGAGTGTGGTATAGTGAAAGAGCGAAAGGCAGAGCAGAGGTCTTCGGGCTTAAATGGAACTGATCCAGGCATGGTAAAGATGTCAATCTCCAGTTCAAGTTTGTGATACTTGTTACTTTATAGACATTGTTTCTCTTGTAGGCAGTGTGCCTCTTGTGAGTAGTGAGCTTGGACAGTGAGCCCTAATTGGCATGTGCCATCTATTTTTCTTATTCTTCTGACAAAGAATAATCCTTAGGTTAATCACCCCGTGGTTTTTCCCTTGACTGGGTTTTCCACGTCAAAATCTTGGTGTCTCATGTGTTGATGTGTATCTACTTTGGTGTTTATGCTTTATGCTTTCATGAATGATTAATTGCTATGCTATTAAATAACAAAGTGGATTTCAGTGTTTGAATTGGAAGCAAATTTAGGATAACTGATTCACCCCCCCTCTTAGTTATCAACAATTTGTATCAGAGCCAAGTTCCTCTAAAAGGAGCTTAACCACTTGAGGAGATCTAGGATGTCATCATACAAGAAGGATAGTTCGAAGTTTGATGGAACCAACTTCTCTCTTTGGAAAGGTCGCATGAAATGTCACTTGGAGTATATGGGAAAGGCATACTTGTCCATGGTCACAAAAGCATATGTACCTCCACAGGGTGGTCCGACAACTCTGAATGAAATCACAGATGCTGAAAACAATCTGTGGACCAAAGAGGCTCTTCTAAGTGCATTAACTAACTCATAGCTCTCAAATGTTATTAACCTACCAACTACCTATGAGATCTGGATTAAATAGGAACTTTTGCATGAAGGAGATGAGTATGTTAAGAGTGCAAGGTTGCAGAGTCTCAAAGGGAAATTTGAAAGACTGAAGATGAGAGATGATGAAAATATTACCACCTTTATGCCAAGAGTAAATGAGCTGGTGTGTGGAATTAGGAATGCTGGTGGAGTTTTGGATGAAAATGAGATTGTTGGCAAAATTCTCAGATCCCTTCCTGCTGTCTACAAAATCAAGGTTGCTGCCATTGATGAATTCAGAGCCCATACAACTATCATAAGAGACCAATTGGCTAGCAAACTGGCTGCATTTGAAATGACCGAGTTTGGAGATGATCCCCCCAAAATTGAATCTGCATTCAAAGCCAGTGCCTCAGTGAAAGGTAAACAAAGATTTGATCTGGGAGAAAACTCTTCAAGGAAGATGTCATGGTATGACCAAGCAAGAAGAGACATGGAAGAGGAAGAAGCAGAAACAACTCAACTTGAAGCCCTCATTGCAAAGAGACTGCCAAGAGGATCTGATAAGTATGAAGGAAAATTACCCTTTAAGTGCTTCAACTGCAATAAGATTGGTCATTTTGCTTCAAGATGTCTCGAAAGATCTGCAAGGTCAAATTCTAACAGACAAAGGTTCCAAAAGAATTGTTATTATGTTCATGAAGAAGATGATAATGAAGGAGTAACAGATGATGAATCATAAATAGGAAACAAATCCAGAAATGCATGAGTGTTTATTGCCATCAAGGAAGAAGATCCAATATCCTCTGAATCTGTCAGTCATAAGGTTGTAGAAAGAGCTTTGGCTGCCCAAGTTGAAGAAAAGGATGATTGGCTTATTCACAGTGGATGCTCTCACCATATGACAGGTGACAAAAACAAGTTCCTAGACTTGGAAAGGTATGAAGGAGGAATGGTAAAGTTTGGTGACAATTCTGCTGGTAGAATTAGAGGTAGGGGAACTATTTCTTTTGATGGAAAGAGCAAAACTGGTAATGTACTGTATGTTGAAGGATTGAAGCACAATCTTCTCAGTGTTGGACAGTTGGTGGACAAAGGTTATAATCTCTAGTTCAAGAATGGAAGATGCAGGATCTTTGAAAGCTCCAGAACTGAGATTGCATCCGGTACTCAAACAAAAGGTAATATCTTCCATCTAGTTGGTTCTAATAAAAGTTGTCTGTTTGTTCAAGTTGATCAGAGTTGGTTATGGCATAGAAGGATGTGTCATGTAAATTTTGATAACATCATCAAGATAAGCAATACTCAGGCTATAAGAGATCTTCTAAAATTGGTGAAAGCTACAAATAGTTTGTGCAAAGAATGTCAGTTGGGTAAACAGAGTAGAGTCTCATTCAAAAGCAAGGATCAGTCCTCTACCAGATTATTGGAATTAATTCATACTGATCTATGTGGTCCGACAAGAATCAAGAGTATGCAAGGTGATAGATATTTCATGTTACTAATTGATGACCATTCCTGGATGATGTGGGTTACCTTTCTGAAAGAGAAATCAGAATCTTTTGAGAAGTTCAAAATCTTCAAGGCTATGGTAGAAAATCAAACTAGACTGAAACTGAAATGTCTGAGGTCTGATAGAGGTGGTGAATTCACATCTGGTGAATTCATAGACTTTTGTGAGAAGCATGGTATAAAGAGACAGTTATCTGTTCCTAGGACTCCACAGCAGAATGGAGTAGTAGAGAGAAAGAACCGGACCATCCAGGAAGCATCCAGGATAATGATGATGGAAGCAAATGTTCCCCAGATGTTTTGGAGAGAAGCTGTCAGCACTGCAGTCTATACTCTCAATTGAGTTCAAATCAGAAGTAATACCGGTAAGACTCCTTATGAGCTTTGGTTTGGTATCACTCCTACTATGAGATATTTCAGAGTATTTGGTAGCAAATGTTACATTAAAAGAGATGAAGATCTAGGAAAGTTTGATGCTAGAAGTGATGAAAGAATTTTCTTGGGTTACTCCACTCAAAGCAAAGCATACCGGTGTTATAGTAAGAGACTGAGGAAGATGATAGAAAGCACAAATGTGAAGGTTGATGAAGGAATTGAGAAGCCCTCAAGGTTTTATGAATATGATGAAGATGATTAGAATGGTTCTCTAGTTCAAGGAGCTCAAACCTCCTCTGAAAGTCAGATTCAGACTGATCCAGTAAATCAGAAAGAAGAGGTTGGTCTGAATGAGCCTGATCAAGAAACAGTAGTGCAAGAAACTCCCAAAGTTCCAAGGTATGTAACTCTAAACCACTCTGAAGATCATATCATAGGTGACAAAAGCAAAGGGGTACAAACAAGGAGGAGAATTGCTCAAAATTTATATGAGTATTGTCTAATTTCAAAGACTGAACCTAAGATAGTAAATGAAGCCTACAATGATGAAAACTGGACTAAGGCAATGGAGGAAGAATTGATGCAAATTGAGAAGAATCACACTTGGGATCTTGTTCCCAGACCAAGAAACAAAAATGTGATTGGAACCAAATGGGTCTTCCGGAACAAATTGAATGAAGCTGGTGAAGTAATTAGAAACAAGGCTAGATTAGTTTGCAAAAGGTTACTCTCAAATAGAAGGAGTTGATTTTGAAGAAACTTTTGCTCCGGTGGCAAGAATTGAAGTAGTCAGATTGTTTCTTGCATTTGATGCCTTCAAGGATTTCAAGGTATATCAGATGGATGTCAAGTCTGCCTTCCTAAATGGTGATTTGGAAGAAGTATACATTGAGCAACCAGATGTATTTCAATTATCTGATCATGGTGATATGGTCTATAAATTAAAAAAGGCACTGTATGGACTGAAGCAAGCCCCAAGAGCCTGGTATGAAAGATTGGACAAGCATCTCTTGAAGATTGGTTTCAATAAAGGTACTGCTGACAATAATTTGTATTTCAAAATTGATCATGAAAATATCTTAATTATTGAAGTCTTTGTTGATGATATCATTTTTGGAGGAAGAGACAGTATGTGTAAAACTTTTGCAAGTCAAATGAAAAGTGAGTTTGAGATGTCAATGCTTGGAGAAATGAATTTCTTTTTGGGTCTACAAATTACTCAAACAAAGAAAGGAATCTTTATCTCTCAGTCAAAATATGTGAAAGAATTGTTAAGGAAATTTGGGATGGAAGACTCAAAGCCAATGAACACTCTAATGGCAACCAGATGCAATTTGAGCAAAGATGATGACTCTCCCAAGGTGGATCAGACAAAATATAGATCAATGATTGGAGGATTATTGTATCTCACTCAGACTAGACCAGATATAATGCAGGTTGTTGGTCTTGTGGCAAGATTCCAGGCTGATCCCAGAGAATCTCATGTCATGGCAATCAAAAGAATTTTTAGGTACTTAAAAGGAACAATTGAGTATGGCCTATGGTATCCTAGAGATCAGGATTTCTCTCTTCATGCATACACAGATGCAGATTGGGCAGGAGATGTGGATGACCGGAAGAGTACCAGTGGTGGAGCATTATTTTTGGCAAAGACATTGGTTTCTTGACTAAGCAAGAAACAAGAGGCAATATCTCTGTCTACAACTGAAGATGAATACATTGTAGCAGTAGGTAGTTGCACTCAAATCTTATGGATGAAGCAGATGCTAAGAGACATTAAAGTAGAATATGAGGAGCCTATCACAATTTTTTGTGATAATTCAAGTGTAATAAATATTTCTAAGAATCCGGTGTTGCATTCTAAGATCAAGCACATATCTATCAAGTTTCACTTTCTGAGAGAGCAAGTGAACAAGGGTGAAGTTAGATTGGAGTATGTGCCCTCCAAGGATCAGATTGCAAATATTTTTACTAAACCTCTTCCCAAGGACTCTTTTGAGTATCTCGGGGAGAAGTTAGGGGTCATTGCTCCTTCGGTGATGAACTAGGATTCACTGATGTGCATCAGTCTGGTGGATATCATAGTCATATCTTGTGATCTGGATTGGTGATGGGGAGCTGTTACTTAGGGGGAGCAGCTGGTATGATTCTGATATGTTAAAATTGCAAGTATGAGCCCTTTGCCATTGATGTTAAAGCGAGAGAGAAGACATGTGAAAAACAAGTGGTTTTTGATCAAAGGGGGAGCAGTAAAGAAAGAGAAGACATGTGAAAACTTGTTGCTAATAGGGGGAGCTATGACAGAAAGGAGAAGTTCCTGTCTTGATGGTTTTTCACATCATATGTTGCCATCAATGACAAAGGGGGAGATTTTTGCAAGTATGATGATAACCAGTGTTGTCATTGATGTCAACATACTCATATTGCATTAATGAGAAGGATTGGATGAGCTGTGTGCTGAGGATATTGAGAAAATTAGCCTCAATCAGGAACAGTGAAGAATAGTGATGACATTAAGGTAAAAGTCCAAGATAAGATGAAGATCAGAGGATGCAATTTAAAGGGTTTTTAGATATGAGTCTTGAGATGCTCCAATCAAGATTTCAATGGTCCGCATGAAGATATGAAGAAGTTATGGTTGCTCTAGTAGAACCAGCTTTGGCAGATGTTTAGTGGTGACAGAGTGTCACATATTGGTCTAGTGAGCTCCAGAATTGCATTATCTCATTCTACGGATTAGAGGGAGTGTTAAAGAAGTCAGTGTGAAGTGACAACTAGATTTTCTCATGGTTTGGAGGTCCAGAAGCACCTTTTTCATTGTGACAGTGGTGACAGACTATGTTCTTGAAGTTTCAGATGAAGAAGAGAAGAATTCCAGTAAGTTGATAAAGTGCGGATGTTCTTGGTGACTTAGGAAAGTTTTTTGTGATCCTTGGATCATGTACAATTCTTATTGGTGGTCCGCATTGAAGTTAGAGTTTGGATTTGATATAAAAACCACCGGGTATTGGTGTTCTTCTTGAGACTGGCCAACCGGATGTGTTACATGTCTTGCGAATGATCTTGTAGGTGTTTGCCGACTTAGATGACTATTCCTAAGTCAATACCTTGTATAAATAAAGTTTTGTGAATTCATTTCGAAGTGTTTTTTGGAGTGGATGAGTGTGGTGTAGCGAAAGAGCAAAAGGCAGAGCAGAGGTCTTCAGGCTTAAATGGAACTGATCCAGGCATGGTAAAGATGTCAATCTCCAGTTCAAGTTTGTGATACTTGTTACTTTGTAGACAGTGTGTTTCTTGTAGGCAGTGTGCCTCTTGTGAGCAGTGAGCTCGGGCAGTGAGCCCTAATTGGCATGTGCCATCTATTTTTCTTATTCTTCTAACAGAGAATAATCCTTGGCTTAATCACCCAGTGGTTTTTCCCTTGACCGGGTTTTCCACGTCAAAATCTTGGTGTCTCATGTGTTGATGTGTATCTACTCTGGTGTTTATGCTTTATGCTTTCATGAATGATTAATTGCTATGCTATTAAATAACAAAGTGGATTTAAGTGTTTGAATTGGAAGCAAATTTAGGATAACTGATTCACCCCCCCTCTCAGTTATCAACATATCCTTTGAAGAGAGAGCCTCCTTGAAAGATCTTGGTTCATAATTAGTACATAACAAAGAAAATATGTAATAAAAGTTTGGTCCCAAAAGAACAACCAACTTCTTACACATCATAAAAAATGCTTTCTTACACCTCTTACACATCATAATGAAGTTCAAGCTTCTTGGTCCACTCTGTAACTCTCTATAATCATACTCTCACATGTGTCATAGAATTTGTCATAAGTAACTCCTATATCTTACAATGTCATAATGACATTAGATGCTCTTACAACTTCTTGTGTGCATTCTACAAAGACATACACATAGAATAATAGTGAAGTCATAAGTGGCACATTCCATTTGTCAAATGAGGAAAAAAAATTTAACAAAATAATTAATCTAAACATTAGGACTTACAAGGTGTATGACACACCTAATCCCAACATTCTCCCACTTTTCATAGACCTTGTAAGAATAAAAGGGAAACTCCAAGAAATTTATGAACCACCAAGGTTACCACCATTTTTTCTCAACTGAACTCCACTAGGCTCATGGCCTTCATAGAAGCATCTACAACATCTTCCAAGTGACCACCATCCTAATAATAACTATCTCAGCCTCCATCATGCCCAATTATTAAAAATGATAAAACCAAGCCAAGTTGACACACTAAATGTAGTCAACCTCAACCTATTACTAGAAAAGAAACCCAAAAGTCCATTCTCCTCTAAAACAAGATCGAGTATGCACAACATACTCCAAACTAGCTAGAACAATGAATATAGCCAATTGTTCACACCCAACTAATGCAAACCATTGATATACCTTCTAAATCATGTGAAATTAAAGCCACCTTGCAGCTCCAATCCTTGTATAATACTCTATCCTACTCAAAGGTTATCTTCTCCCATGGTAACACAAACACACCAAAATGTGCAAAAAGCTTAAAGACCCTTGATATTGTAGTCCAATTAAAATAGTCCACCAAGGACACATTTACATCCTAGGTGTAACATCCCATCTGAAATATTAAATAAACAAATACAAAAATTGCACAAATAAATTCCATTTGTTTATATAATGAACTTGATTCCTTCACTAATAAACTTGCTAATCCAAAGTTCAATAAATAATTACAATATATTGTCGCTTCACATGTGACTTACAAATTTTACATATTTGTCAACTATAAATACAAATGGTCACTTTCCTTGTGACTACAACATGTTTCAATTTCCATTTCCATAATAAGTAATGTTTTATGTTCACAAGTCTTTGGCAATCAACTGTAGGAGATTGACAGAGCATCACCTTGGTGCTTTTCCTCCAACCACAGACTAGTGGTCCCTTGCACACCTTCCATTTGGAAGTGGCCCTTCCCTTCACAAGGGTATAGATAATGTAAATCAATTGATTCCTTGTGCCATCTAAGAACTAGTGCAGTGTCCTAGCTATTAACAATCAAGTTTACAACTCTAGTCTAGCTCTAGCTATATATAACCACTCTGATTGTTCAACTATCTGGTATACAGAGAACTAATAATGCAAGCAGTGAATTTTGTATTACTTTTGGCCAAAGTTTCATATAATGAGTCGTATGTTCATTTACTCTTTTATCGAGTTGGAGACTACATTCTTATGATTTAGTAAATAATATATATCCACATATTGCGACTTGTTAACTCAATACTAGTCTATCTAACCTAGAATATTCCCTTATTCTAGTACAAGTATAAGATGAGAGCTTAGGTGACTTATGAAGGTACAATGAGCCCCTCTTTGCATTCTTGCAATCTCAAGTCTATGATAACTTGTCATTCTACTCAAAGACTTGTTGACCCATTTCCATGCTCTTTAATATACATATTATATATTCTCAAGATATTCTTGACTCCATCATCAATACATTTCTCTTGACATCTATAGACTTCTAAGACTCTTTCCTCTAAGATATATCTTCCTTAGTCTATGATTACATTCGACTATTTCCTGTCGATAATAAAAAAACATATGATTATTTTTTGTCATTGCAAAATAAAACAAATTATGAAAACTATTGATGCATCTTAGCCAAATATAGAGATTAGAGTCCTCTTTACCCACAATAAGAGTGGTATTTGAAAACTCTCAATTTTACAAAACAAACTTATGATAATATTATAATAATAAGAGTTCATTTATACTCTAGTCTTTACTAGACTTAAAGCATTGAGTGCATAGTGATTTCATTTGACAAATTAAGGTAGGTTTTTACCTTAGATATCTTTATTAATGCTATTGTATATTAAATCATTTATTGAACATTCTATCTTTCTTGCCTTCTTAGTTTGAAATATATATAGTCTTTTGAAAATACTTGAGGTAAATCCCCATTCAAGATCTAATCTCAATGATTACTATCATTTCTCATTTCTACTAACCAGTCATGGTTTTCCATTTGACATTTACATAGGTTCAAATCTCAAACATTTATAAGAATATCTAAGCAACCATTCAGTCTTACAACTCTCTTAATCAATAAAAGATTAAAATTCTCAAGATATAAATACTATATTTATCACTATTTTTTAAGTGATTCAAGTGATATTCTATCACTATTTTCTAAATGATTCAAGTGATATTCTATCACTATTTTCTATATATGTGATAAACTATCACTATAATCCATACGTTATGAGTGATATGTACTATCACTAGGATAATATGTATTAAGTGTTTTACTATCATTGTGTTATATACACATGCATATCATAACTCACTACCTCTATGATACATTTGTCATCATGTTTCACTCTCTGTGATACATATATAGTATCGTGGTTCACTGTGCTATGATAAACATGATAACATGTTTCACTACCTCTGTGGTATAAATATGATACCATGTTTCTCTACTTCTGAGATTTATATTTATTATAATAATTCTATATCTCTATAATATACAAGTATTACATAGAATTCACTATTTTGTAACATAGATATACAAAGGTTTTACGTGATATACATCACCGTATTGATCATAAAATGAATAACATACCAACGTATCAATAGCTAATGATAATAAGCTTAATAGAACCATTCACTATGGTTATCATGATAAGATTATACCATAGTACCAATAGAGTTGTAAGACAGTAAAAATGTTGTTTATTCTTACTGTGTTTCACATACTAAGAATGAAATTTTAGTATATAACTTTAATTCAATAATTCTAATTAAAGACCTCAATACAAGATCACTTTCAAGTTATGATTTTACACAAGAGTGCAGTCAGCTCTATCCTATTCTTCACCTCCCTCTCTTTGTTGTTTGTCTTCTTCTGCAAACCAAAAACAACAAACCCCCTAAAACTCATTGACTAAGTCTATGAAATGACTTGACTTCCTCTTTCTTTGCCAGTTATTGATGGTTAGAGAGACTAAATATCTCCCACTCCCTTGAACCATCTATGGTTGAGGAGCTATGAAAGTGGATAATGTGGAGCTTATGCTCCTCCAGTCTCCCAAGAATTTAGGAAGGTAAGCAAAGAGAATCCAAGAAGGATTTCCTTCTCTCTTTCTCAACACAAATATCTATCTTAGCTAGGCTATAATAAACAATTAATATTCTCCATAGTAAACATATCAATGCATCCTTGAGAATGCTTCATTTATACTATATACGAACTCAACTTTCAACAATGAAGTCTTACTAAGGTCGGCATAGATCTTCTATGACAAAGTTCAACTTATTTAGTCGATTAATTATGTCAAATTTTCATTCATAGTCAAACACAATCTTGTTCGATTATCGACCCAAAAGTCTGAACCATTGGATAAATGACAAAAATATCAAGCATATAAAATGATCACCATGTCAAAATTATTTCTGAGGCAATCAATAACTTATAATAAGAATTAACTCAATATTTACTTAACCTATATAGTGAATGTGTGTAGGTATCCTAGATAGTGCAAGGATCATTGCATTCATGCGATTGAATACCCTCTCCATGGTGATACTCTCTCTCCTCTTCTTGGAGGGTAAAACATTGTTCCTACATCCACCTTAGTCACACAACGGTAGTTAGTCCATCACATTATTTAATCACATGAAAGTTAATGATGTCATAAATATATCATTCTTATAAAAATAGCATAATTCAAATGCATTTTATATTTTAACATAACATTACTTTCCTCATATTATTTTCACTGACTATACATCTATCTTCTTCAAGTAAAATGATAGTTTAAAAATGGGGTATGACACTAGGACTCACACTACATGGGAAATATCTAATTTGGTGTCGACTAAAAGAGAAAACATTTTACCAATTAGCACTCACACAAAAGGTTTGGTTCATGTCATCAAACCTATATCAAAGAACACACACAATAGTTTCCAAACTACAACAAATCCACTACAATATAGAGCATACTTCTTCGAAAACAATTTTTCTCACTCTCTCATCTCTAATCTCTCCCAATCTTTCCATGTCCACTTCACAAAATATGGAGATTAAAGAGCCCATATACTATTGTTAAAAATAATGAAGTACAACAACAATAAATGAACATAAACATAGTGATCATACTAAATCCACACAAACCACAACTCTAATGTCGTATGAATACAAACCACAAGGAAGAAAAATAAGAGTATCTAGAGATAAAATAAAAACCATATCACATACTATGTCCTTCTTCCAACACCACCAAGTGCTAAAGTTGTGACAAGTAAGATCCTCACTCCAAAACCCCATATAAAAAATCCTTATCAACATCCAATAGTTCAACCTCAAGGTCAAACACAACCTCAATAAATCAATAAACTAACAAGGATGTAATCTTCTCAAGCGAAACAAGATCAAATTAGCAATCATTCCCATTACCAGGGAACATGCCCAAAACCATCCCCTATACTACTCAAAAAGAGTCCTAAACAAAATTATGCATATGAGAAAAATACACAATGTGATGTACTCATCGAATAAGTCATCCAGAACTAACATCCATAGGTTAAGATTCAGGTTTTATGTTAGGTTTTAATGAGCTTCAAAAACCACTTACAATCTCCTATTAGTTTCCTATTAGGTCATACTCCTCTTGACCCATTTTCAAAATTTTCTTTTAAAGACATGCATATGCACCCACTTCATCAAATTTTAGAATTTGTAGCATTTTAATTTTTCTAGCACCATGTTTTGAACTACTTTGAAACTAGAAATTTGATCTTTCTTCCTCCTCTCTATTGTTGTTCATGGAGACTATAAATCTTTTTTAATATTTGGAAAGGTGTCAAGTCATGTTGAACAAAACATGTTAAATTACATTCATCGCACACCATTATTGAGTTCATTGCATGACAAAGGTACCTAGAGTTTTTTGTTAGTTTTTTGTCTTTAACATAGCACTATATAATTAAAGTTTAATTTATATACCATCATAGGGTTTAATTTTTGGTTATTTTGTAGGCTTTAAAGTTTGGAAAGACATCAAGTTATTTTCAACAAAACAAATTGAATTGCTAGTTATTAATACAGAGGAGGAATTTCAATCCAAAAATTTAAGGTGAGGACGATCTAGAAGGAGGATTTAGAAGACCTCATGGGTCTCAACCATCAAATACATGTTATACTAGATCTCATTCTATTAATTCAAGTTATCAGTGACAATTTAATATACAAATTAATTTATGACATACCATAGGATGATCTGATGTGTTGGTGTGCAAATCAGTAGGTAGTAAACCCTAAAGGTTTGCCAATTCTTATGATCAGGTTTACTATAGGACTTGGCCAAAAAAGATGGGAGATTGTTTGTACTTGTCTCCCCTGCACTTTAGGTTTTGCCGCACCTAGGGGGGATCCCTCTTTCAATCAATAAATGTAGCTTTTCAAGACCAGGTAGAATGTTCTCAGGCATGCACCAAGATTTATATGATTAAACCTACATTGGCAATGTTCTTGGATTATCAAACTTATTCACATCAAAGAATATGCAAGACCCTAACCTAAAACAAAATAAAATATTAAACATGAAGTATTTCGAATGATTTATCTTTAAATTGTTGGATTTTCCTAGACCCTTTGGACAACAAATCCTCAGAACGGTGCTTTGTCAAGGCAATGGAGTCAAACCCATCACTGCAAGTGTTCCCTCATGACAACAAAACTTCATATCTAGAGGACCTAAAACATAATATTACTACCTTACAGTAACCTGCCCAAGAAAAAGTATTATCTATGACTCTATGCTTTAATAATCCCTTGATATAACACATTTCTTGCTATAGCTGACTCAAAGAAATTTAATCCATTCCTTGAATATATGCATCAAATCAGATATATCACATAGTAAATGTATATGAAAGAGTTCAGAAACCCTTAGCAACTTCACTCAAAAGAAAAATGCTCATACCCAAGGAGACAATCACAGATAACACACACAAATAGTGCATTTCATATAACTCAATTTCGAAAGAATATTGTCATTTAGAAATTTATACATCTACAAAACATAAAATACCTCTGCACCTAGAAGAAGAACCAAGTCTGCAAGCGAAAATGCCTTCCAAAATGTGGATACTTTATATCCAAAGTCAAAAAAATTCCCCTATAGAATGGCCTTGAATTCCTTTTTAAAGGAACAACAACCTTCTAGCCACCTACATTCTGACAAACTCCCTAAATGAGACAATTAGATCCCTACATATTTTTCAGGAAACAATCAGATCCTCAATTAAGAGAGTACCTAAAGCAGTCAAGTTTCTTCGTGAGGACGCGTCAACAAAACAACATAGACCTCAAACAGATGAGAAGACTTGATCTCTTGTTCATGGCCATGCAACAGATCTATTAATAATAGAGTGGAGGTGCGCAAGAATATCACTAACAGATAGTTGCTCCAAGCTTTGAACCTTGGCTATAGATTCAGGCTTCCTTATGTGAGATCGATGGCTATGAGCTTCCCATTAAGTTTGAAAATCCATGTCCTCCACCATTGAAAATGAGCCACGTCATACAATCTTTTGTTATTGATTCCTCCCCCTTGCATCAGATGTGGACACATGGTGCCATTTTGTGGCATTCCAACTAGAAATGGCCCACCATTGTCGAGCCCTATGCAATCATGTGATCGTTAGATTTCAAGCCCCCTGTAAATTTGATCTCACTTTGACACTTGGTAGCATATAATTACTTGTTTTGGGATCATCGATAAAGGGACAGTAAGCCTGGATTTCTTTGACACATGCCACCTTGTAAAATGCGACCATATGGCAATATTTTTCCCTTGTGAAGACTAAGGATTTAAACTTTGTGGTGTGATGGGCTACAAAGGGTAAAAGCTAGGACATGGAGCCGGTCACCTAACAAAAACAAAGGCCTCAAGTTATAAGTTAGATGACTAGGGACCTTCTAAAGATGGTCAACGCAGATTTAAAAGATAAAGTGCATGAGACCTTGGGACAGAAAAGATTAGGGTTTTAGGGGTTTGAAAGAATAAAAATGAAGATTTGCAGACCCTAGTTAAAACCCTAGACCTAGGTAGGCACCACCATTGGCTCTTGCTCGGGGATGCATGCCTCTTGTAGGCATGGCGAGGATCTGGCTATCTCTAGGATTTAGATTGGGTGCCTAATCCATTGGGCCATGGAGTCAAACGATGCATCATGCGTCACAATTCACACTTTCAAATTTCACTTGGTGGCCCTGGGCCACCAAAAATGAAAAACTAGTACCTTCCTTTGTCAAACATCCTCTTTTCATCCAACTACCTTAGATTAGACTTAGAAGTGATATGTCCACTGGTATAATCATGAAAGCATATCATCCTAGTGTCACCATCATGTTTTTGAACCATGGTGAGAAAACCTGAAAGATCCACATAGATACTATCCCTTGGCATATGTGGATTATAGTTGTGTATCAGTGAAAACATAATGTCCCATAGAAAACCCTCTGAACTATTGGAAAGTCAAAAACCATTCAAGGATATGCCACCAACATAGGCTTCATGTTCACATTCTTCCATAACCTAATACTTACTTTCATATGTCGGCCCAAACGATGAATCTAGCACAAATTCTTGAAGAAGGACAACCTCCAAATGATTCTATACCAACTCCTCAACCCGTCCACAACTAATTGAATTCCCAGCTAGATCCAAATCACTTATGTCACCCTCTTCATGTGTAAACACAATAGTAGTGGTGACTAATTCACTGAGTGCATGCTTAGCCACTTCATCCTTATCCATTGCTTCAAACGACTCTTCCTTTGAAAGGAATAAAGATCTGAAGCTAGACTCCCTTTGCTACCTTTTCTGATTCAGCTAATTTAGACATTCCTTGACCTGGTGAAAATGTTGTCTTGCTTGACTTGCCAACATCTTTGCCCTCCTAGCTCTCTATAACCATACACCACACATATCATGTGTTCTCTCAACATCTTCCACCTTATTCTCCTTACACGCAGTAGCTGCCATCTCAGTGTCTACATGAATATCTTGCTCATGCAAAATAGAAATCGTGATCTCTTCATCATATACATCATCCCGAATAGGTGGAACATCCTCATTTATGAATGCATCATAGATGGTATCCACATATTTTTCTGATTCTTTAACAACAACGTTGCTATAAGATACATGTTCACATATATCTTTTATTTCATCATATATGTAATCTACATCTTCATATCTCTCTTCTACAAGCTGACCATAACCTTCATCTTCATCATTGCGTGATGTGCCTTCATTTTCTACTGCAACTTCATCTTCATGTATCATACCATAACTACTTTTTGCATAATCACCTCTAGCACCTTCCATAATCCCAATCCAATCGAACATATGATCAAGATTTTCAAGCTTCAAATCTTTCGGCAAAGTACTCAAGCCTGATTCATATGCTTCACAAAATAAATCAATACACAAAGAATCTTCAGATCTACAATATTCTGGGATTTCCAGCAAGGTCTTCATGAATCGTGCATATAGGGCATAGGGTGATTCCCCCTTTTGTCTCTTCAAGTCAAACAATGATTGAACAAATAACATAGGATCAACATTACTTGCAACTTGTTCACTAATGACTTGAAACTCCTCATGTTCTACTGGAGTAGTAGAAACACATTTATTTTGAAAACTTGTAGCCATATATCCTATGGGCATTCCATAATTCTAATTATTTTCAATGTCAGTAGCAAATTTATAGATTTGATGCAATGTGACAGGCTCTTTTCTCTTAGCAAATAACTCATTTCTTCATCAAATGCAGCTAGATAGACCACCAAGCACAATGCATCATTTGGTCTCATATATTAGGAATATGCTCTATTGCCTTTGAAAATCTCAGGTTGAATACAGGGACCAGCTCATCCTCTTCTCTCTGAATGTTCATAAAACTTTTTATCACTAAACTTGGGTCAATTCTCTCACCAAACTGCTCCATGAACATTGCTTTGAACTCCTTCCAAGAATAGATAGATCATGCTAGTAAATAAGAGAACCAATCTCTTGCATCTCCTTTCAAAGACTAAACAAATAGCTTCATAACAACATCCTCAAAATCAAGTTCATAGTCTCCCATCACATCAACAAACTCTTGCAGATGCATGCTTGCTTATTCAGGCCTACTACCACCAAACTTTGGTATTTTATTTCTCATTTCAGGTGGGACATGATTTTGGAAACCAAAGATATTGCAGAAATTTATGGCCTTATACCTTTCACTGCTGAAATGTCCTTGACGACATGATAGGGGTAGCACACTATGCATTGTTACACTTGAGTCCACACAAGGATTCACAGGTTGGTTATACATTGTCCTACACCTAGATATGTTGTAGCTGCTAACCCTTCTTCTTGACTAAAAATATGTTGATCTGGGACTTTTTTACATCCTTTATCAAGTTCTTTGTATGTAGAGTCGCCACCTCTTTTGTAGAGGAATGAGTCTTATGAAGTTGAAAACTCATTACAGCCTTTCTTTCATTCTAGGTTCTCCTCAACAGCAGAGTCACGTGAAACCTCTTCAAAATATGTTGCAACCAAACACATCCAAGTTTGAAACCCTCTTAGAATCTAAAACAAATATCCACCTTCCTCATTTGTTAGACTCTTTTCATAGATATGACATTGTTCCCCAGTAGAGTCACCAGTTTTGGTGGTTCCCAAATCAGCAGGTAGTAAACCCTAATGATTTGCCAATTCTTATGATCATGTTTACTATAGGACTTGGCCAACAAAGACAAGAGATTGTTTTCACTTGTCTCCCCTGCACTTTAGGTTCTACCGCACCTAGGGGGATCCCTCTTTCAATCAAAAGATGTAGCTTTTCAAAACCAAGCAAAATGTTCTCAGGCATGCACCAACATTTATAATATGATTAAACCTAGATTGGCAATGTTCTTGGATTATCAAACTTATTCACATTAGAGAACATGCAAGACCCTAACCTAAAAAAAATAAGATATAAAACATGAAATATTTCTGATGATTTATCTTTAAATTGTTGGATTTTCCTGGACCCTTTAGACAAACAAATCCTCAGACTAGTACTTTGTCAGGGCAACAAAGTCAAATACATCACTACAAGTGTTCCCTCATGACAACAAAACTTCATATCCAGAGGACCTAAAACATAATATTACTGCCTTATAGTAACATGCCCAAGAAAAAGTATTATTTGTGACTATGGTTTAATAATCCCTTGATATAACACATTTCGCCCTATAGTTGACTTGAAGCAATTTAATCCATTCCTTGAATAGATGCATCAAATCAAATATATCACATAGAAAATGTACATGAAAGAGTTCATAAACCCTTAGCAACTTCACTCAAAAGAAAAATGCTCATACCCAAGGAGACGATCATAGATAACACACACAAATAGTGTTGCAAGTATGGGCCTAACCGGTGTTGTCATTGATGTCAACATACTCCTGTTGCATTAATGTCAAGGATTGGATGAGTTGTATGCTAAGATGAAGATCAGAGGATGTGCATCAAAGGGTTTGTAGATATGTGTCTAAAGGTGATCCAGTAAAGATTTGAGAGGTCCGCATGAAGATTTGAAGAAGTTATGGTCACATGAGTAAAATTGGTTCTGGTAGAAGTTTAGAGGTGACAGAGTGACACAAATAGGTCCAGTGAGATCCAAAAATGCAATATCTTGTTCTGCAGATGTGGTGGAATGTTTAGGATGTCAATGTGAATTGACAACTCAATTGGTTCATGGTCTGGAGGTCCGCAGACATCTATTCCAATATGACAGTGATGACAAACTATGTTCTTGAGATTTTAGATGAAGAAGAGAATGATTTCAGTAATTAGAAATGGTGTGGATATTCTTGGAGTTTTAGGCAAGCTTGTGGGGGTCTCTAGATTCTGTCCAATTTGTGTTGGTGGTCCGCATTGAAGATTGAGCTCGTAATTGAAGAATTACTTCCAGATGATGATGATGTACTTCCTAAACTTGGTTGACCAGATGATTTACACATCTTATGGATGATCTTGAAGATGTTCTGCAAAGCATGGTGTGTTCCTCAAAGAAGATTTAAGTCCCATATCTATGTGGCTAATAGTGTGGTGATTCTCATGAACTCTTTTGTAATAAGTCAAGTTGTATTTGTGTATTTGCTCTATAAAGTATGTCGACTTTGATGATTATCCCAAAGTCAATGTCTTGTATAAATAAGAGTTGTGAAGTCATTTCAAAACCATCTTGGTGAAGCTGAGAGTGTGGTAGAGAGGAGAAGAGCAAAAGACAAAGTAGAAGTATTGAGCTTAAATGGAACTGACTCAAGCATGGTGAAGATGCTATTCTTCAGTTCAAGTATGTAATATTTATCATTCTGTAGACATTGTGTCTCTTGTAGGCAGTGGGCCTCTTGTGAGCAGTGTGCTTGGGTAGTGAGCCCTAATTGGCATGTGCCATTTTGTTCTTCTTATTCTTTTAACAGAGAATACAATCTTGGGTTAGTCACCATGTGGTTTCTCCCTTAACTGGGTTTTCCACGTTAAAATCTTGGTGTCATGTGTGTTAATGTGTTTCTGCTCTTGAATTATTGCATTCTGTTTCCATGATTGATTTATTATTATGCTACTAAATTACAAGAAGAAATTAAGTGGTTAATAAAAGGAAAGTTTTGGGACAACTCATTCACCCCCCCTCTCAGTTGTCTGTCTTGAAACTAACACATAGTGCTTTTCATATAACTCAATCTAGAAAGAATATTATCATTTAGAAATTTACACATCTACAAAATAGAAAATACCTCTACACCTAGACAAAGAACCAAGTTCACAATTGAAAATACCTTCCAAAATGTGGATACTTTATATCCAAAGTCAAAAAAAATCCCCTGTAGAATGGCCCTAAATTCCTTTTTAAAGGAGCAACAAGATTTTGGCCACCTACATTCTAACAAACTCCCTAAATGAGATGATTAGATCCATACAGATTTTTTCATGAAACAATCAGATCCTCAATTAAGAGAGTAGCTGAAGCAGTCAAGTTTCTTGGTGAGGACGCCCCGATGAAACAACTTGGACCTTGAACAGATGAGAAGACTTGATCTCCTGTTCATGGCTATGCAGCAAATCCATTAATAATAGAGTGTAGGTGCACAGGAATGGCTGATAGACACTCACTTCAAGCTTTGAACCTCAGCCATAGATTTAGGCTTCCTTATGTGAGATCGATGATAAGGAGTTGCCCGTTAAGTTTGAAAATCCATGTCCTCCACTATTGAAAAGTCCTCAACCAATAAAAATGAGCCACATCAGATGTTCTTTTGTTATTGATTCCTCCCCCTTGCATCAGATGTGGACACGTGGTTTCATTTCATGGCATTACAACTAGAATAAGACCACCACCGTCGAGCCCTACATGATCGTGTGATCATTTGATTTCAAGCCTCCTGCAGATTTGATCTCACTTCAACACTTGGCAGCATACGATTGCTCATTTTGGGATCATCAATAAAGGGGTTGTAAGCCTGGATTTCTTTGACACGTGTCACCCTGTTGTGGCCATGCGGAGGGAAGATGACGCACTGTGATACCATGAAATGCGACCATATGGCAATATTTTTCCCTTGTGAAGACTAAGGATTTAAACATTGTGGTACGACAAACTACAGAGGATAAAAGCTAGGACATGGGATCGATCACCTAACAAAACAAAGGCCTAAAGTTATAACTTAGATGACCAAGGACCTTCTAGAGATGGTCAACATAGATTTAAAAGATAAAGTGTGTGAGACCTTGGGATAGAAAAGCTTAGGGTTTTAGGGGTTTAATGGAATAAAAATGAAGATTTGCATACCCTACTTAAAACCCTAGACCTAGGTAGGCACCGCCATGATGCTTGCAATAATAAATTAAAAAATTCAATTATTTTTTTGAACTCACTACTCCAAAATTTACCAACCACAACATTTAAAATAATTATTTTTCTTGGGTGTGTTGAATGATTTATTAAATATAGATTCCATGAATTTGTTGCTTCCTCTTTCAAATTCATGTCAATCCCTAGGTTAGAGGATATGCCTATGAGACAAATATCACCATGGTTTAGTCCAACCAAAATGTATAAACATCATTATATCCATCCAGGAGGCAATTCCATTAGTCAAGACATGAATGAAAGAGTTGAGGAGAACAAACAATTTTAGCTCCTCTGTATAAGTTGTAGAAGGAAAAAGAAAAATGGTCTTCGATCATTTGGGAATAGTGACATAGGAAGGAAGGTTTATTAGTATGCAACAACAAAGTGAGTACACTTATCCAAAAGTATTTGACTATTTTACATATCCTAAATTCTTTCTCCTATTAGATATCTTAAGCATGTGTAATTGTAGCTTTGGATGATCAAGATAATTCTTGGGAACATCATTTGCCCTCCTCTATTGATTTGACCCAAACAAAAATAGATGCATTGCAAATTATAGATGGTAATTTTTTTTCTATTAAATGTGTTCACTCATATAATGAAAAGATACTATTTTTATTTCTCACTTTTATGTACTTAATCAAGATTCAATTTGTGGAATTCAACCATCAATGCTCAATTTTATTTCCACTCTAACATTTCAACAAACCATTTCAGGTATTTTTGAATGTTAATATTGTATAGCTAACTTTATATTGTACTCTTACACTTCAACAATTAAATTTTGATGGTTGCTTAAAGGGCAACCCTGGGCCTTCATCAGTGGGAAGCATCATAAGGAATGATAAAGGACAGATAATTGAGTGTTATGCTAATGAAATTGGTATAGCTTCTAATAACTTGGCTAAAACCTATGCTTTGTTGTGTGGTATACATGTAATTTAGTCCTATGGGTTCAATCAAGTTGTCCTTGAAGGTGATTCTAAAGTGGTTTTGGATTTAGTTACTAAGTCAAGGAACAACCCTTGGATGCTAAGAGATTATCTAGAGGATATTAAAAATATTATTTCTAATATTCCCTATATCTCAGTACAGCATGTTTATAGAGAAGGGAACTAGGTTGCGGACAAACTTGCTAACTTAGGTATTAACATTGTTGGAAGTTGGTCCACAACTTCCTTAAGTGATTTGCCTCACAGTTTACCAGAAGTCATTTTAAATGAAGCTAAAAATACAAGTTAGTATGCTAAATCAACTTAGTGGGAGGTCTCTGAATTGTCCCATAATAAAACATTATTGTTGTAAACTTGATGCTCAAATATCTTGTATAAAAATATTTTTGATCAGGGATCTTTTGAAACATAAGGAAGATGCTAAAAATAACAACTTCGTAATTATTGATCTTCGTGTTGAGTCCCAGGAGCATTTGAAGAGACACATAGAGTACTGCAAGATGAGAAAGGAAATAATTATTTAGTACTCCTTGGGTTGTGCAAATAGGGTTACCTTAAGGATTACTCATGATATTTGGTGTCATTTTGATGCCAACTTTGAGATTCATCACCTTAAGTTTTCTAGTGTAGTTGTTGAGATTTCCTGTGTTTTATTTCATTGTGATATTACTCAAGGGTTTCGTAAGTTCTTTGTGTTGTGCAAAATGGGGGGCAACTTCTTAGAATCGAACCTGCATTTTGTGCTAGTCTCAAAAAGAACCCATAGGTCTTGAGCATTTTTTGAAGGAGGGCTCAGGAGTTATGTTCATGTTCTTCATGGACATGATGAATATGTTTCATTGTAGTTCATGAATTCATGGAGAAATAAGGAGGTGAAGGTAAATGGGTTTGCATTTACAGTAATAGAGGAACTTATAGCAGAAGACACTAGGCTTTCTCTTGATGGGTGAATGTCATAGAGGCTGGGACATGACGATTACAAAGATTTCATGAAAAGATTCTTGGAGGAAAATGAGAGCTTAACCCACCAGAGTAGATTCCAAAGGACTAAGCTCCCAGACCCATGGGGGATGGTCTCTTACAATTTTATGAAGTATATCACACTTGAAGGTTGGTTTAAAATAATTCATGGGTACCACTTTCCATTGATCAATCACCTACGACATGGTAATTTCATCAACTTTCCTTTTTTTCATATTATCTTCATTGCAAAGGAGTATTTTGAAAGGAGTGCAATTCCTTCTGCACCAGGGGCTGATGCTCGTGCTGTATGAATTTAATGTTATGCTCAATCCCCCTATTCCTAGGAATAAATGTGCTAAGAAGTCTAGGTTGATTAAGGAAAAAGATAAAGTTAACACTAGCTGTGTGGGTAACGATGATAGCCAAACTTAGGGTAAGTATAACAAAAATCCTCACTCCTACAAGGGTAAAGACGTTTCTGTTCCTATCACCCCTCTTAAACATGCTAGTAAAACCCTCAAGGAAAAACATTCCCCTGAAAACATCCAACTAACTTTAAGGGATAATTGTGGGAAACCTCCTACGAGTTCTTGGAAGAAAACAAAAACCCTCAATATAAAGTCTGCAGCTGCTAAAGTTAATCTCTCTGCTAAATTCATTGATAGCATTGGCATAATGGAGTTTATTTTCATAGTGTAAGTTTGTTTATCAATAGAATGCAATGAATTTTTTGTTCTTTTCTCAGTAAGTAAAAATCATCTAATTACTATAAAACGGAAATATTAATACAAGTCTATATGAGATTTTTTATGCTCCAAGTTAATCTATGTTTTTGTTTTGTGTTTTTTTGAGATTATTTTTGAACTCTACTCTAAGGAAAGCAAATGATGTCCTAACCTAATGAAAGCAATTAATAACTAGTCTATTAATAATAAATGAGGCTATGCTAACAATTCCTATCAAGAGTAAAGTAATGATAGATTACTTCCCTCAAGAGCAATGTTGTGATCTAATTAATTTAAAAAGCATTGAAAGAACCTAGAATATGGTTGACGTATGAGTCTTCACACTACCCTCATGAATCCTTTGTATCTGAAAACCTCTTCATTTCCTTGTAGTAGTGGGTCCTCTTGGCAGCAAGTGTGAATAGACGAAATGAATTACTTGATCTTGAGAAAGCTAGTGATGATATTGATTGAGCTTGAAGTGAACTATGAGCACTATGTGAGAATGGTAATTGGGAATAATGGCCTTGGGTTAAGAAAATGGGATCATAAGCATGCTTTGAGAAGATTTATAAATCTTGAGAATCTATGCTAATAAAAATGAATAGGCACATGTGTCCTACATGAGCATCAAGTATGCTAATGGAGAGCAAACAACAAGCTTATGAATGGCTGCAACTATGAAATTTTCCTCCCCTAATGATTAGAGTAAGGAGGTATTTATAGGATGGAATGGATCATGATAGATGGGGATGATTGAGGAGTTAACTCTCTTGATTGGAGAGTTAACATGTTTGATTGAAGAGAAGATTGGGCTAATTTGGGAGTGATGAAGCTATGAAAGATTATCATTGATTGATAAAATGGAGTTAGCATGAGTTGAAGAGATGATAAGAATAGATCAAAAGAGTTAATTATAAAATATTGGAGGTGATGAATGCGCTAAGAATAGTTCAATCTATGTTAGGGTCAAAATTACATGCAAACTAGACAAAAAACATAAACTTTTAGGGCCTGAATTGAAGGGAAAACACATTCAAAAACATGACAGGGTCACCCATGGGTTACCCCTTTTACTAGTAGGGTCTTCTAGGGATCACCTAGGGGAGACCCATGGGTGACCCATAAAATAAGGTTTATGGTTGAAAATTAGGGGTTGGAGAATGGTCTTGGAGGGTCAAAGATGCAATCTGCCTCTTGAAATAGCTCAAACAAATGAATTAAAGAAAAATACCCCTTTTACTAGTAGGATACCTGGGGGAGATCCAAAAATAATAGGGAGGATTTGGAAAGGACAAAAGTTAACTCAATTTTGAAAGATGGTTTTGGTACGGGAGGTCATTTAGAGGCCTCTAAAGGGTGGAAAAACATGAAACAGTTATGGGAAAGGTGAAATTACCACATTATGATGAAAACTAGCTATGTAGGTAAGGTCATAAATGTGAAAGAAGAGATTTTGACAAGGGGAAAGTGAAGAAAAGTTGGGATAATGAAGAAATAAATTGACATCCATGTGTCACCAAGAAGAGCACTATTGAGAGAGAACTTTATTCACTCTTACATGCATGTGACTAGGATTACAACTCATCATAGCGTCCTCATGCAATCACATGTGCATTTTTAGTGCTTATAGGTTCAGACAATCCAATGACACAATGGGAATGATCTCAAGGTGTGAGACCTTGCAGATGAGATCAGACCTCTAGAGAAGGTTGGTTCCTCTCTAAGCTTAAATTTAGACAATTAAGCTATAGCTAAACCTACTCTAACACTCACCAGGGAAAAGGGATAGAAGAAAAATGACAAAAAACAAAAGGTGATGAACTAGATTTAGTTAAACAAAATTTGTATTAGACTTGCATGTACAAAGTAATCTCAAATAGCTGACAGGCATACACAACTCATGGAAACCTTAACATAGGTAGATAAATGGAGCTGAGACAAGGAATTAATCATTCACAAGATAGAAAGTCATACTCTCAATACTACATAGTGAAAAAAATATGAGAAGGCACAAATCAATTGTTATATTGATCAAAGAGGTAAAATATAGCTAATACAGAGTCTTGGGTAGACCAAAAAATGGCTATGTGACCAACACTATTACATCTTGATAATATGCATATATAGCATTACAAATCACTACTACAGCTTGGACATGGATTTGGAGTAGTCAAAACATTTGCAAGTCACCCATGCCCATTGCATTAGTCCACATGGGTTGTTTTAAGGAAACCATATATATTTGGAGTGTTCTCCCATGTCTTGGTACAAAAATTTATTAATGAGGAGGAAACAATAGCCTTGGTGTGCAAAAAGTTCACCAATTATGTCATCGGGCTCTACAATGAGTATTAATGGTAGCCAAAAGGGTTGTTGGAGCATCTTGTGGTGAGTTGATGAGCCAATGAACTAGGAGGGAAAAAACATTAGGCCCTAAAAAATCAAGATTCCAACAAACATCCCTTGTTTTGATTAGGAGTAGAATATTCCCTGCAACTCTAATGAAATATAGAGGAAGGGTGAAACCACCATGTTTTGGAAATCAAACCATCACCAAACAATCAAGATATTTTTAAATGGAGTGAGAGATCTCCCTGAAATTCAAAGTCTAAGGAGAAACAAAATAAAGAAAACTAGTTGGGCATTAAAGATTGGGCTAGCACTAAACATTCATCCACCTCAAGAAGAACAAATGCCAACCCAAAGTGTGAAAGACTTAGGTAAATAACTTATTAGGCTTCGGCAATTAGACTTCCACCAAATACCATTTGCCTAAGGAAGAGAAACAAGTGACTTCTTAAACTTTGAAGTTTGATGAGAACAAAACACTGTAAACAAGAAGGCAAATTTGTTAGGCCCTGACAAATCGGCCTTCTATTAAATAACCTTCTACTTGATTAGGATCAAGCAATTTTCTAAACTTCGATGTCTGAAAAAACAAAGGTGTGACTTTATCGGGCTTCGGCAATCTACCTTGCCAAATAATCAACTTTATCAAGAACAAGCACCTTACTGAACTTTGAAGTTTGAAAGAGTTAGGAAAATATGAAGTGTTAGAGATCAAGGATTAGGGCTACTGTAAAAAACATACCTAAAAGGTAAAGAGAACCAAGGACACATGATGTTGCAATCTCAAAAGAATTAGCAATTGTGGAACATCAAGGATCAAAGATTGGGGATACCACTAAATACATGCTACAAAGAAAATGAAAATATTCAATGCCATGATTCTGAAAGACTTAGAAGAAATGAGTAATGTTGGGATCAGGAATTGGGTAGGCATCAGAACTGATGTATAAAGTCAAAGGAAAATGGGAACACCTAACACCATGATCCCAAAATACTTAGGAAAAATAAAAAGGAACCAAGGCAAAGTTTAGAGTTGATAAGGATGGCATGCTGGAACAGGTAACCTCAAAACTTTGAAAAACCAAAAAAGACACAAAGCATAAAAAAAAAAGATAGAAAACTCTTAGACTTGGATTTTATAGATTTTTGAGTTAACAAGTACCATTTCTATTAGAGTAATAATTGGTTACAGTCATTAGAGTTTGTGTAGTATTGTTTCAAAGTATTTTATGATAATTTAAGAGAAAGAGAAATCCAGATGACACAACATTTCATATGGTTAGATAATTGTATAAGACAATTCTAAAAGGCTCAAATATTTTATTGGCTATGTAGGGCCCATAAATAAAACAACATCCAACATATGTGGAGTTTATTTGAAGTTGGACATGGTAAAGGAGAGCATGTGTGAAAAGAGCTCTTTCTAGGGAGAAACTGAAATTTGTGGATGTAGCAAAGTTTAAATATGCATGTGTAATTGTGGTTGGTGTAATGCAAAATTGTCTACAGGATCAAGTGAAAAACTCAAAGTTCAACGGTCCTTTTTGTTATTTGAAGAAGAAAATATTCTTCCCTAATATGATTTTGAGACAATTACTGGATCAACAAAATGGTATTCAACTAAGAGTTCAAATGCAAGCACATGGACTATATGGACTAGGGACCTTGCCTGTTTTATTCAGTTTTGTATTGGAGGTGAGTGGGAAGCATGTGAAAATATAGAATGGGTTGAACAATGGAAACAAATATCTCTAACACCTATACATACACATGACCAACATGAGACAATGTTTGAAGAGGATAATCAATTATTTGCATCATATGATTATGATCGTATTTTGGACCTTGTATAAGAAGGTACATTAATCCAATATCTAGTTTCATTACATTGTTTTGTAATCTATAATTATATGCATGCATGTATTTTTATGAATTATATATCATGTCCTAATTTATTTAATTTGTATTTTTTTGCATGACATATGTATGTTGTTGTTGCACCTGATGGCAATGAAGAACAAACAGAGTATCGGTTGGCTCGATGTGTTGAGACAAAACATAAGTTGTTACAGACTAGAGTAGATGATAACTTTGAGTATCCAAAAGGTTATATGGTTGTTTTTGGCATTTGGATATGGAAATATCTAATAAGAAAGAATGGTATACATGTATTTCAAGATTATGAAACACATAAGAAGATTGTGCACTACTCACATTTGGTTGTGGCAAAATATACAATTAGTGAGTTATCAAGGGAAACCTATTAAAAATATTTATGGACACTTTCTATGGAATACCATGAGGAAATCATAGATGCATTACAAAAAAGAGAGGATGTAGATGGTACAACTGAGTAAATTTTTTAAATGGTTTGTAGGTATGTAGAAATTTTTGAACTTTTAATCTTTTATTTTTCTACTAATATATAGTTGTATATAGTTACTTGATAGAACTAATTGATTTACTATCATGCCCTAAACAAATTATTAAGTGATTTCATATCCCCTTAATCCATCCTCTTAACTCCCCTTAAGCCATCCCCTAGTTATGTTTCATAAATTAGGTAAGTATGATTTAGTTTAATAACTTTGGAATTTGGTCTAGGATGTGAGTTTAGGATTAAGTAGATTTATAGTTAATTGATTTACTAGCACACCCTTAGCAAATTAGTAATTGATTACATGTCCCCTTAATCCATCTTCTTAACTCCCCTTAAGTCATCCTCTTAACTCCCCTTAAGCCATCCCCTAGCTATGTTCCAAAGGTTAGGTAAGTACAATTTAGTTTAATAACTTCAAAGAATTTGGTCTAGGATATGATTTTAGAATAAAGTAGATTTATATTTAATTGATTTACTAGCACACCCTTAGAAAATAGTAATTGATTGAATCTCCCCTTAATCCATACTCTTAACTCTCCTTAAGCCTTCACCTAACTACATTTCAAAAATTAGGTAAGTTTAATGTATTTTAATAAGTTTGGGATTTGGTTTAGTAACATATTTAAGATTAAGTAAATTTATAGTGGATTGATAATTACTACCATGCCCTTAGCCAATTATTAATTCGTTGAATGTCCCCTTTGTTAGGAAAGGTGTATCAACCTTGCAACTACAAAATGTTTCTATTCTTCCCAATTTTGGTCTTTTCAAATACCCTTTATCTTGAAGAATGGTTTAGAACTTTCTAAGTTTCCAAAAGGGGCTAAAAATGGTAGGTATTACTATTCTTAGAAAGTATAAATTTGAGTACAGATGGACCCAAAATTTTCCCAAAAGGTGCAAAACTACCAAGTAAACATCTTGAGTGAGTTTTGAGTCAAGATCATACTTGGATTGCAAGATACTAAAGTTTTCATTTTTGAAACTCTTAGAAAAGTTTTGAACTCATATTTGAGGCACTTAGAGGTACCTAAATGCCCCAGAAGTCTTCATAACTAGAAAAGTGGGTTATATCTTGGTATATCTCTTCACAAGCTTTTCAACACATCAAACGGTTCGTCAATCAGACATACAGATCAAAAGTTATGGCCTCCAAAAGTTGGACCTCCCATTTTGGGAAAATGTGAAAACATGTTGGACACTTAAAAGAGTTGTAAAGGGGAGAGCTACACATGTTGGTGTGTGATTTGGCACATCACAAGGCATATTTGATTGGATATAATTTGGGTTTCACTTTTGGGTGGTTTTGGCTCATGGTTTTGTAATTACCATTGACAGTCTATTGTATTGTATCTCCTATATATTAGGAGCTTGAGATGGAGGTTGTATGTAAGAGTCTTATAGATGTTGAGTTACCTCTAGATCTCTGGTTGGTTATACTCCTTTGAAATCTTTCTCGACAAGTGCATTGTAATCTTCTTGATTCCTAAATAATATATTGGGCAGCTTTGGAGTGGGGTTTTTCTCCCAAAAGGGTTTCCCCATGTAAACATTGTGTTGTGGTATGATTTATATTTGTATTTATTTTTATAACTATTGTAAAGATATGAAAATTTTTGCATATCCCTCCCCTCATGATTAGTGTAGGAAGTTGTTCTTCTAGACCTTAGCTTCCTTACACCCCCAATCCATCCCCTTAACTATCAAACATGTTACAATATAATACTTCACTCTTTTTTGTAGATAAATATTTCTCTTTTGGCCTTGTGTTCATATGTTCATTATACTTTTTATCATTATTATTTTAGGTCTCCTACAATTAGTTGGCATGACTGTCACTATTGGTGCATCCAATGCATGACATTCATATTAGATTTTCCTATGCTACACATCACTTGAATGTAAGGAATTTATATTATAATTTTCTAACTTTATTTATTATAATTTTCTCACCCAACTTATAGTTAGGACTCATGTATTTATAGGTAATTTATTTACTTGCATTAAGTGTATGCATACTTACTTGTTCATTATACTTTTTATCAATTTTGTTTCAGGTCTCCTACAACTAGAAGACATGATTGCTACTACTTGTACATTCTATGTGTGATGACATCACTTGAAATCAAGGAAATTTTATTCTCTAGAATTTACTATAATCTAGGAGTCCAAAACTTTGAATTAGGACTCATGTAATTGTAATTTTGACTATATATTTTGACTTAAAATTATGACTCCTATAATTGTAATTTTTTTACTTCTAGAATGTTATAATAGTATTGTTGGTTTTTTGATAACATATATATTTTTTACCCATTCATATTTCTTTCTTAATTAACTTGTTAAAGGACATGAAATTAGGACTTTAATTATGACGTGAAATTAGGACTTTATTTAAGACTTGCAATTAGGAGATGAAATTATAACTTTAATTAAGACATGAAATTAGGACTTTAATTAACACTTTCAATTAGGAGATGGAATTAGGAATTTAAGCAATATTAAGCAATTCATTTCTTCTAGAACTTTTTCTTAAATGAACAAGGTTGTGAGTTAGGAAGGATGGTGGTGATGGTGGTGGTTGGAGTTGAAGACCTCCAATTTGTAATGAATGTAAAATTGCATATCATGTTGTATAATAGAATTAGGAGTATCTTTGTGATCTAGGAAGATTCACCAAGTATAACCTTAATAATACCACCAAGCCCATTCTCATGGATTTTGAAAAAGTTGGCTCATGTTTTATGGTATGAAATGCTAGATCAAACTATCTCTAAATTTAAATTTGTAGAATATATATTTTTAATTTTTAGTTTATTGCAACTTTGACTATTTATAAGTATAAATAAATTTTATCTATTCTAAAGTGTGGAAGAACTCAAGAATGAACCACATCGACATGAACTAGTTCCCCTCAAATAAATTTGATTTAGAAACATAGTTTAGATAAAATAAAATAAAATTATTAAGCAATTAAAATCATTTCCATAATATTGCATTTTCATGCTCTCTAATCCAAATTCATCCATGTCTTATAGATATCCTTTTAGAGATAGATGTAAAAATTGTTTCAAGTATGTGCCTAATCAGTGTTGTCATTGATGTCAACATATCTGTGTTGTCATTAGTGTAAACTATATTCTTATTCTATTAACTGATTAGATGACTTCTATGTTGAGAATATTGAAAAAATTAGCTCCTCCAGAAGAAAGAGTAAGTTACCGTGGAAACAGTGCATTTCATGCAGAAGAACAATCCAAAAGAATGCTCTACATTTCCTGTAGAATAAATATCTTTACTTATGGATTGGAAGTTATTTAAAAGCCTATCTAAATATGTTATATTCTAAGTTTGAGCCTCTGGTATGAAGAATTGAGTGAGTTATGTTCACCAAAGTAAAAGTAGCTTTTTTTTGTGTTTGGTGGTGACAAGGAGAAAGTTCTTTGCTCCTCATTCCTCCGCATTAAAATATTTTGGTTTGCAATTCTAGAAGTAATTCTGTGGCAATGTTAAGTGCCTTCAACTACAATGGTTCATGATTTGGTGATCTACAAGCTATCTTTTATTTATGACAGTGGTTGATAGTGTTGTTCTTCTGCTTCAGTTTGAAGAATCTCATTGATAGAGTGGTTAGAGTTTATTCGGTTGTTCCTAGTCATTACAATGTGCTTGTGGATGTGTCCTAATCATGCTCCTACATTTGGATTGGTCTGTAAGGTGGAAATCAGATCATTCATGAAGCGTGTTCTTAAGAATACTTATGTTAACATCAATCTTGGCCGACCTCATTGAATTCATCATCTATGGAGTGCGTTGAAGATTCTGATAGCATTTTGTGGCATGGAAGATTATGTTTGAGTCCTAGCTAAGGCATGGTATGATCTGCATACATTCTTACATCTTTTCCTTAGCTAAATTTGTATTAGGTCCAGACCTATTTTATTTATGTTTGTAATGCCAACCTTGGATATTGTTCCAATGGTTGATGATTATAATGCTGACCTTGATGATCATTCCAAGGTTGATGTAGTATATAAATACTTGTAAATTAAGTCATGAAAAGGTATCCAAGTGCGAAGATGCGAAGATAAAGTGAAGAAAGGAAGTAGAGCAGAGGTGTTTTGTGCTTCAATGGAATTGAACTTTGGCATGGAGTAGATGATGTTATCTCAATTCAACCTTTTGGTAGTGAGCCTTCTTCTAGCAATAAGCCACCCTTCAGCAATGAGTCATCCATAGGTAGTGAGCCTTTCTTTGCAGTGAGCAATTTGGGCAGTGAGCCCTGTAGGTAGTGAGCCTCTATTTTTCCATATTGATATAACATATATATTTCTATGGGCTAACACCCACCGTAGTTTTTCCCTTTTGGGGTTTTCCACATAAAAATCTAGTGTCTCCTATTTTGTTTATGCTTCTAGGTTGATCTTATCATTTGATGTTTTCATGGTTGTATCTAAATATAAGTAATTGATAAGTTAATGATCATATTTGGTTAAAAGTTTTAGGACAACTGATTAACCCCCCCTCTTAGTTACCTGGTGCAGTTCAACAATTGATATCAGAGCCAGTTCCTCTAAAGAAAGCCTAACAACTTGAGGAAGATCCAGGATGTCTTATAAGAAGGAAGCTCCACATTTTGATGGGACAAATTATTCTCTTTGGAAGGTATGAATGAAAAGCCATCTTATTTGTCTTGGTTATAAAATATGGAAAGCTACAAAAGCAAAATATACCAAGCCTCCAAATGGTTTGATGAATGGAGATGAAATCAAATAATATGAGGTGGATGCAAAAGAAAAGGATGCTCTGCTAAGTTCCTTAAGTGACTCAGTGTTGACAAAAGTTGTAGACCTTGAAACTGCAAATAAGGTATGGGAGAAGCTAAAAAATCTATATGAAGGAGATGATTATGTAAAGGAAACCAAGCTACAAAGTCTGAAAGTGAAATATGAGGATTTGAAGATGAATGAAGATGAAAACATAATAGCCTTTATGCAAACAGTTGATGAACTTGTCACTAGAATAAAGGGTATGGGATGAACTCTCGGTGATAAGGAAGTTGTGATGAAAATTCTCATATCTCTACCAAAGTCATATAGTCACAAGGTAGCTGCAATTGAAGAATTTATGACTATGAAAACTATTGACAGAGATTAGTTACTTGGAAATCTTACAGCCTTTGAGATGAGAGAATTTGGTGATGCCCTACCTAAAGTTAAATCAGCTTTTAAAGTCAGTGCTTTAGTAGAGATCTCCAGAGCTGAGAAATACAGGGTTGATGATGAATTTGACGAAATAGAAGCTAACTTTGTTGACAAGGTACAAAGAGGATCCAGTGAGTTCAAAGGTAAATTACCTTTCAAGTGTTTCTCTTGGGGTAAAGTCAGTCATTATGCTTCCAGATGCCCTAAAAGAATTGAAAGAAATAAGAAGAAATATGACAGTAGGCCTAGAATTCCAAAGAAATGCTACTATGTCAGAGATTCTGATGATGAAGGGGTGACTGATGATGCTAATACTAGTGCAAATGAATGCCTATTTATTTCAATTAAAGAAGATCATGTGTCTACTAATTTCTCTAGTTGTGTGAAGGATGAAAAACTAGTAGAAGAAAGTGCTTTGGTTGTTCAGGTTGAGAAAGACAAGGATGAATGATTTATTGATAGTGGATGCTCACATCACATGACCAATGACAAAAGTAAGTTTGTAAGTTTGGAAAAGTATGATGGTGGATTGGTTAGGTTTAGAGATAATGTAGCTAGTAAGATTTGTGGAAAAGGATCTATTTCATTTGATGGAAAGCATAACACTAATATTGTCCTGTATGTAAAGGGTTTGAAGCATAATCTTTTGAGTGTTGGTCAAATGTGTGACAAAGGATATGGTTTGAGATTCAAAGATAATGGGTGCAAGATCATGGAAAGTTCTAGAACTGTGATTGCTACCAGTAAGAAGACAAAAGGTAACATCTATCAATTGAGAGGAACTAATGATTATTGTTTATTGGCTCAGGCAGATGAAAGTTGGTTATGGCATAGAAGGATGTGTCATATAAACTTTGATAATTTGGTAAAGATAAGTTCAGGTGAGATTGCGAGAGATTTACCAAAACTTGTAAAACCATCCAACATAATTTGTAAGGAATGTCAATTGGGAAAGTAGACAAGGACAAGTTTCAAGAGCAAAGAACAATTTTCTATCAGTTTGCTGGATCTAGTGCATACAAATCTCTGTGGTCCCACAAGGGTGAGAAGTTTACAATGTGACAGGTACTTCATGTTGCTTATTGATGATTATTCTAGAATGACTTGGGTTACTTTTCTAAGAGATAAATTAGAAGCCCTAGAGAATTTCAAATCTTTCAAGGCAATGGTTGAGAATGAAATAGATTTGAAGATCAAATGCTTGAGATCTGATAGAGGAGATGAGTTCACATCAAATGAATTCAACATTTTCTGTGAAGAGCATGGGATAAAGAGATAGTTATCTACACCTAGGACTCCTCAGTAGAATGGAGTTGTGGAGAGGATGAATAGGACAGTTCAGGAAGCTACTAGGACAATGATGAAGGAAGAAGGTCTATTGGAAGTCTTTTGGAAAGAAGTTATTCATGTTGTTGTCTACATTTAAAATAGAGTTCAAGTGAAAGGTAATGGTACTAAAACTCCCTATGAATTGTGGTATGGAAGAATTCCCACAGTAAAATATTTCAAATTCTTTGAAAGTAAATGTTATATCAGGAGAGATGAAGATCTAGGAAAGTTTAATGCAAGGTGTGATGAAGGAATTTTTCTTGGATACTCTACCAAGAGTAAGGCCTACCCGTGCTACAACAAAAGGCTCAAAAAGATTGTTGAGAGTGCAAATGTGAAGGTAGATGAAGGAAAGGAAAGAATATTAGAACTAAGATATTATGAACCAAATGAACCTCTAACTATAGTAAATGAAGAGAAAGATAAGAAAGAAGACAATCAGGATGAAGAAGAGGCTCTGGAAAATGTTGTCAAAACTCCCAGGTATATAAGAATCAATCATTCTAAATATCAGATTATAGGTGACAAGAATAAAGGTGTGCTACCAAGAAGGAGAGTTGTAGAAGAACAAGTCAATTACTATTTGCTTTCAAAGATTGAACCAAAGACTATGAATGAAGCATGCAATGATGAAAATTGGGTAAAGGCAATGGAGGAATAGCTATTGCAAATAGAGAAGAATGAAACTTTGATGAAGCGGGTAAATCATAAAACACACAACTTAAAATAGAACTTTCTTTATTGATTTGGACAACTTATTACATTACAGAAGCTCAAATACAATCAAAGGAATCAACCCTCCACAAGCTGCAACACATTACAGCTTCCTATCACAAGACTCTGGAATCATCTACCTTATGTAACCCCAAATTAGCTAGGATTTCTATTTTCCCACCTATTCTTGAGTCTACACTTCCCCCATTAACTCTACTACTGCCCAAGGTTCCCAAAAATGGTTATTAATAGCCTTTTTGGCAGCCAACAACCTAATTTCAAAATTTGCATCTCCCTCCAAAAATAAGTCAACTTCTGGGAGCCATAACTTTTGATCTAGGTATCTGATTAATGAACCATTTTATGCGTCAGAAATCTCATGGAGTGCTCTACATGCTAAGAACTAGATATGCTAGTTCTAACAATTTTTGGGCCTGTATGGGGCCTTTTAGTGCCTCAAACCTAAGTTTGAATAATTTTCAAACATTTTTTGGGAAACAAAAACTCTAATATCTTTTAGCTCATAAATGATCTTTACATGATTCCATCTCCAAATGTCTTATTTTTTAGTTATGAAGCTTCCTATAAAATTTCACTTCATTCCGTGCCCAAATGCAAATTTTCTAAAAATAGCATGTTGCTATTTTTAGTAATTTGGAAAAACTAAAAGTTCTACATCATTATTCAAGCGATTATGGAACTAGAACCATAAACTTTAAAAATAAATGGAAAGAACATCAACAATTTTTAAATACATCTTTTCTTGGGTGATGCAAGATTGCCCTTACACCACCGGATGCTCCTACATCAGACACCTAGGGTAATTTGAGAAGTGACCCTGTCACATCTCAGGTGTTTGTGTGATGAAAACCCAAACAATCAACCTCTATCGTAGACAACCAAGAAGAATTTTTAATAGGCCTTCCTTCCCATTTCACTAAGTATTCTTCATATTGCTTGTTTCAAGTACTTCTTCCCACACGGCTATCCAAGATCTCTTCTATCTCCTCTGTTGAAGTAGATGCCAGAATACTCTACTATTCTTCTGTTGGTCCATCCTCTATTCCACCTTCATGATATTCTTATAAATTAGTAATGTTGAAAATAGAGGAAATGTTGATCCCACTTGGCAGCTCTACCTCATATGCATTTCCTGAATCATGTTTCTTCAAAATTCTGCATGGTCCAAATTTCTTCATTTTTAGCTTATTGTATGTTCCAATTGGGAACCTTTCTTTTCTCAACTAAACCATGACTTCATATCTCCTCTTCTGATCTACCTTAGTCTTGTACTAAATATTCATCTTATTAATGTGTTTTTTCACCTCTTCATGCAAATTCTTCATGCATTATGCAAAGTCTTCAGCCTCAGAACTTGTCTTTTCTCTATTGTCCAGATTCCTTAACTCTGAAGCATTTCTTGGACTATTCCCATATACAATCTAGAATGGTGATTTACCAGTACTCCTATTGATAGAATTGTTGTAAGTAAATTCTGCCTATGGTAAAATCAAATCCCATCCCTTGGGCTTATCTCCTACTAAGCATCGTAGCAAGTTACCCAAACTCCTATTCACCATTTATGTATGTCTAGCAGTCTGTGGATGGTGTGCAGAACTGAACTTCAAATCTATTTTCAACTTCTTCCACAATGTCCTCTAGAAATAACCAACAAACTTGGTATCTCAATCTGAAACTATGCTCTTTGGTAGACCCTATAATCTCACCACCTCCCTGAAAAATAACTCTGCAAAATGAACAACATCATTAGTCTTCTTGCAAGAAATAAAATGTTCCATCTTTGAGAATTTGTCCACCACCACAAAAATAGAATCATGTCCTCTCTATGTCCTTAGTAAACCAACAACAAAATCCATACTAATATCATCCCATGGCTTCTCTGGTATAGGTAGTGGCTAATATAGACCTGTATTCTGGCTTGCTCCTTTCGCCATCTAACATACTCTGCAACTCTGTACAAATTTCCTCACATCCTTCTGCAACTATGGCCAATAATAATTTTCACCAACAATAGCAATGGTCTTATCTCAACCAAAGTGTCTAGCCAATCCTCCACTATGCTTCTCCTTAATTAGGTTCTCTCTCATGGAACTCCTTGGAATGCACAACTAGCTTCCTCTAAACAGCATGCCATCTTCGATTATGAAATCCAACCATTTTGTCATGTCCAAAGTAACAGGTTCCAAACAAGCTTTCTAGGCATCAGCAAAATCTAGATCTTTAGGATACAAACTTTTGATCTTGTTGAATCCAACAACCTCTATCTTCATTTTTGTCAACAAATTTTGCCTTTCTGCTCAAGGCATCTACAACTCTATTGGACTTCCCACTCCTATTCTTCAAAACAAAAGTATAGCTCTTCAAAAACTCAACTCATTTTAAGTGCCTCTGGTTCAAATTTCCTTGACTATTAAGATATTGCAAAGCATGATGATCAGTATATAAAGCAAACTCCTTGGGCAACAAATAATGTCTCCATTTCTTCAAATCCTAAACTATTGCATAAAACTCCTAATCATAAACATAATACTTTTTCTTTGCATCATTAAGCTTCTCACTAAAATAGGCAATGGGCTTACCTTCTTGACTCAAAACAGCTACTATATCACTACCACTAGCATCACAATCTACCTGAAATACCTTATTAAAATTTAGAAGTGCCAAAACAGGTTGTTCTATGACTTTTTGCTTCAATGTATCAAAGCTCTTGTCTACTCCTTTAGTCCATCTAAACTCTTTTTTATCCCCTCTCATTGTCTCAGTTAGGGGTGCACAAATGCTACTAAAATTGCTAATAAACTTTCTGTAAAAACTTGCTAAACCATGAAAAGATCTTACCTCAGAAGCACTCCTTGGCATAGGCCATTCAATGATAGCCCTCACCTTCTCTGGTTCCATCTTAACACTCTCCTCTGAGAAAACAAATCCCAGGTATACCAACTCCTTTGCAAAACTACATTTCTTTAGATTAATCAACAACTTCTCCTCCCTCAGCTTCTCTAAAACTCTTCTGATATGCATCAGATGCTCATCCCAAGTCTTACTAAAAATCAAAATAACATCTAAATAAACAATAACAAAACTTCCCAAAAATTCTTTCAGTACCTCGTTCATGAGTCGCATGAATGTGCTCAGTGCATTGGTTAGCCCAAATGGCATGACTAACCACTCATACAAACCTTCCTTTGTCTTGAAGGTTGTCTTCCACTCATCTCCTTCTCTAATATGGATCTGGTGATACCCACTCTTCAGGTCAATCTTCGTGAAGTACTTGGCTCCACTCAAACAGTCCATTATCTCATCCATTCTAAGCAATGGAAATTTGTACTTGATTGTGATCTTATTGATGGCTCAAGAGTCTATACACATTCTCCACTCTCCATCTTTCTTTGGTGCTAGTACTGCAGGTACTGTACATGGACTTAGGCTCTCTCTTATCAATCCCTTCCTCAACAACTCCTGAACTTGTCTATTCAACTATTCACTCTCTATTGGAGTCATCTTATGGGCTTCTTTATTCAGCAAACTGGCTCCTAGTATCAAATCCATTTGATGACTTATCTTGCTCACTAGTGGTAAACCCTTTGGTACATTATTAGAGATAATGTCCTAAAATTCTTCCAACATATCTGAAACTTCTGTTGGTACATCTTCACATTTCTCTTGACTAATCTTAGGAATCAATGCAAAACAATGATGCTCATGCTTCATACCCTCCAAAAAATTTCTACCATTTACCAAGCAAATTATGGCAGTACTACATACATTTTCTTCCACCTATTTCAAGGGCTTCAATTTATGACAAACTCCATCTTTCGTTAGGGAATATGGGTTTGCATGGCCATCATGGACAATGCTCCTATCATACTGCCACAGCCTCCCTAATAACATATGACATGCATCCATTGGTATGATATCACACAACACCTCATCATGGTAGTCTCCAATCTTGAACTTCACTAAACACTACTCATCGACCAATGCTCTATGGTCCTTTTGCAATCATGCAATCCGATATGAATGCAGATGCTTTCTTCTTGTCAACTTCAACTTGTCAACCATCTCCTTTGAAACAAGATTATCATTGCTTCCACTATTAATAATAATATCACAACACTTACCTTCACATTTGGACCTTGTACAAAATAAACTCTTCCTCTGATTTGGTTCTTTCTCCTCATTCAACAAGGTTCTTCTGACCATTAGGGTTTCTCCCCTTTGAGCATCTTCAGAACACTCAGACTGTACATCTTCATCTACATGTGCAACTAGTACATTACCTTCAGGTCTTCTATTCATCCTTCCTTGATGTTGTGGACACTCATATGCTTGATGCCCTTATTCTCCACATTGAAAACAAGTTCCTCTGAAACCTTCTCTTCCAGGTCCTTGCCCAAGTTGGCCTCTTCCTCTTCCTCTTTGTTCACCATTGTTCTGGTCATGAGGGCAGTAGGTATTATCTCCTCTTTGATTTTAACTGGTGCCAGATTCTTCACTGTTCTTTGAATCTTCATTTCACCCCCCATAGGGTCTTCCACCAGTCCTTCTGCCTTGATCTCTTCCCCTTTGCTTGCTGTCAAATCTTTTATTCAACTTCTCTTCCACCTTCAAGGAAAACTGGTATGCATCTTCTATGGTGGTCATTCTGACTAGGCTCAGCTCCTCTTGAATACTCAGCCTCAACCCATTAATGTAATAGACTACCTTCTCCTTGCTGGGCTCTGCATGACCTGTCCTGATAGTAATTTTATAAAACTCTTCTGTATACTCCTTAACAAACTTATTGCCTTGCTTCAATCCTTATAGCATCTTCAATAACTCCATCTCATAGTCCATAGGAATGAACTGCTTCTTCAGTTTCTCCACCATCTGATCCCATCTGGTGATCTTTCCTTTTCCTCTTCTATTCCTCTCTAACTGGACCTCCTTCCAGCAAATACTGGCATGGCCCTTCAATTTTGTTTTTGCAAACTTGACCCAATCTAGATCTTCCACATCTTCATACTCAAAATACTCCTCCATGTCATTGATCCAATTGATAAGCTGTTCTGGATTCAAATCTCTAGAAAATGTAGAAACTTTGATCTTGGGCCTCTTTCTGATCTTAGAAATGGCCCTCAACAACCTAACTTCTACAAGATCTCATGTAGCTTCTTGTTCTTCCTCAGATATCTCCTCTTCAACTTCATCTTCTCTTTCTTCTCTTATTCTTAGCTCAAATCCTCTTCATAGCTCCTCTTGCAATGCATCAATTTGCCTTTGCAGGGCTCTAAAACCCTCTTCTGTCAAAGCATTCCTCCCAATATGATTTCTTCGTGGAGTCATCTTGATCTCCACAGCAAACCCACAACCTCAGATCCTGGTACAAACTGCCTCACGGTCAGCAATCTATATACACACTCAAGAACCCTTGCTCTGATACCACTTGATGAAGGGGTAAATCATAAAACACACAACAATAGAAATTACACATAGAAAATAGAACTTTCTTTATTGATTTAGACAACTTATTACATTACAGAAGCTCAAATACAATCAAAGGAATCAACCCTCAACAAGCTACAACACATTACAACTTCCTATCACAAGACTCTGGAATCATCTACCTTCTGTAACCCTAAATCAGCTAGGGTTTCTATTTTCCCACCTATTATTCAGTCTACACTTCCCCCCTAAACTCTACTACTGCCCAAGGTTCCCAAAAATGGTTATTAATAGCCTTTTTGGCGGCCAACAACCTAATTTTAAAATTTGCATCTCCCTCAAAAAATAGGTCAACTTCCAAGAGCCATAACTTTTGATCCGGGTGTCCGATTGATGAACCGTTTTATGCCTCAGAAATCTCGGGAAGTTCTCTATGCATTAAGAATGGCTTTGCTAGTTCTGGCCATTTTTTGGGCCCGTACAGGGCCTTTTAGTGCCTCAAACCTGAGTTTGAATAATTTTTAGGCATTTTTCAAGAAACAGAAACTTTAATATCTTTTAGGTCACAAATGATATTTACATGATTCCTTCGCCAAAGGTCTTATTTTTTAGTTATGAAGCTTCCTGTAAAATTTCACTTCATTCCGTGCCTAAATGCAAACTCTCTAAAAATAACAGGTTGTTATTTTTAGCAGTTTGGAAAAACTGAAAGTTCTACATCATTATTCAAGCGATTATGGAACTAGAACCACAAATTTTGAAAAGAAATAGAAATAACATCAACAATTTTGAAATACATCTTTTTTTGGGTGATGCAAGATTGCCCTTACACCACTAGATGCTCTTGCATCAAACTTGGGAATTAGTTCCTAGGCCTGTTGACAAAAATGTTATTGGAACTAAATGGGTCTTCAGAAACAAGCTAAATGAAAATGGAGAAGTTGTAAGGAATAAAGAAAGACTTGTATGTAAAGGATATTTTCAAATTGAAGGGATAGATTTTGAAGAAACCTTTGCCCCAGTAGCTCAAATTGAAGCAATAAGAATGTTTCTTGTGTTTGCATCTCGCAAAGATTTTAAGGTATATTAGATGGATGTGAAATATGCCTTCCTGAATCGTGAATTAGAAGAGGAAGTATACATTGAGCAACAAGAGGGATTCCAATTGTCAAATCAAGGTGACATGGTATGCAAGTTGAAGAAAGCATTGTATGGACTCAAACATGCTCCTAGAGCCTGGTATGCAAGGTTAGATAGGTATTTACTGCTATTGGGATTTAGTAAAGGTACTACAGATAGCAATCTATACTTCAAAATCAACAATGATTAGATCTTGATTGTTGAGGCCTTTGTTGATGACATTATCTTTGGAGGAAATGAAGGTATGTGCATAATATTTTCTAGTGAGATGAAAAGTGAATTTGAAATGTCCATGTTTGGTGTAATGAATTTTTTTTTGGGTCTGCATATTAATCAATCAAATAAAGGAATCTTCATATCTCAGTCTAAGTATGTGAAAGAGTTGTTGAAGAAGTTTGGGATTGAAGATTCCAAACCAATATGTACTCCCATGGTGACTGGTTGCAATTTGAGCAAAACTGATGAATCACCTAAGGCTGATCAAAACAAATATAGATCCATGATTGGAGGATTGCTTTATCTAACTCAAACTAGACCTAATATTATGCATGTAGTTTGTCTTGTTGCAAGGTTTGAAGCTGATCCAAGAGAATCACATGTGATGGCAGTTAAGAGAATCCTGAGGTATTTGAAAGGTACTCTGGATTATGGCTTATGGTATCTAAAGGACAATTATTTCACTCTCAGTGCTTATACAGATGCAGATTGGGTCAGAGATGTTGATGATAGAAAGAGTACAAATGGAGGTGCCTTCTTCTTGGGAAAAATATTGGTCTCATGGTTGAGCAAGAAACAAGATTCAATATATTTCTCAACTGCAGAAATAGAGTATATTGCAACAGCATGTTGTTGCACTCAAGTATTATGGATGAAGTAGACTTTAAAGGATATAAGAGTTGTGTATGAAGATCCAATTGCAATCTTTTGTGACAATACAAGTTTCATAAACATTTCAAAGAATCCAGTGATGCACTCAATAACAAAGCACATATCAATAAGGTATCACTTTTTCAGAGAGAAGGTGACAGAGAATGAAGTAAAGTTGGATATGTGTCCACAAAGGATTAGATTGCAGACATTTTCACTAAGCCTTTGCCTAAAGATAAATTTGAGTATCTTAGAGAAAATTTAGGGGTCATTACCCCTCCTTCCCTGAACTAAGATGCATAGGAATGCATCAATCTAGTGGAGATCAAAGTGTCATTCCTTGATCTAGATTGATGTTCTAAAGGCTACCTCTCAAGGGGAGTAGCTAAATGTTTCTGGTAAAGTAAATGGATTAGAGTAGCAGTGTGAAAGTATGTGCCCTTTGCCATTGATGTCAAAGGGGGAGAGAAGTCATGTGAAAAACTCAGGGGGAGAAAGATTGTAGATGTGTAAAGAGAAAGGGGGAGAATCTTGTCTTGATGACCTTTTTTAGTTTTTCACATCATATGTTGCCATTAATGACAAAGGGGGAGATTGTTGCAAGTATGTGACTAAGCAGTGTTGTCATTGATGTCAACATATCTATGTTGTCATTAGTTTCAACTGTGCTCTTATTCTATTGACTGATTAGATGACTTATATGTTGAGGATATTGAGAAAATTAGCTCCTCCAGAAGAAACAGTAAGTTACAGTGGAAACAGTGCATTTCATGCAAAAGAATAGTCCAGAAGAGTGCTCTGCATTTCCTATAGAATAAATATCTTTACCTATAGATTGGAAGTTATTTAGAAGCCTATTTGAAGATGTTATGTTCCAAGTTTGAGCCTCTAGTATGAAGAATTAAGTGATTTATGTTCACCAGAGTAAAAGTAGCATTTTTGTGTGTGTTTGGTGGTGACAGGGAGAAAGTGTTTTTCTCTACATTCCTCTGCATTGAATTTTTTTGGTTTGCGGTTCCAGAAGTAAGTCTGTGGTGATGTTAAGTTCCTTCAACTGTAATGGTTCATGATTTGGTGATCTGCAAGCTATCTTTTATTAATGACAGTGGTTGACAGTGTTGTTCTTATGATCTAATTTGAAGAATCTCATTGATAGAGTGGTTAGAGTTCATGTGGTTGTTCCTAGTGATTGCAATGTGCTTGTGGATATCTCCTAATCATTTCCTACGTTCGGATTGGTCTACAAGGTGGAAATCAGATCGTGCATGAAGCGTGTTCTTGAGAATACTTGTGTTAACATTAGTCTTGGCCGACCTGGTTGAATTCATAATCTATCAAGATACATTGAAGATTGTGATAGCGTGTTGTGGCATGGATGATTGTGTTTGAGTCCCAGCTAAGGTGTGGCATGATCCACATACATTCTTACATCTTTTCCTTAGCTAAATTTGTACTAGGTCCAGACCTATTTTATGTATGTTTGTAATGCTGACCTTGGAGATTGTTCCAATAGTTGATGATTGTAACACTGACCTTGCTGATTATTCCGAGGTTGATGTAGTATATAAATACTTGTAAATTAAGTCATGAAAAGGTATCCAAGTGCAAAGATAAAGTGAATAAATGAAGCAGAGCAGAGCAAAGGTGTTTTGTACTTCAATGGAAGTGAACCTTGGCATGGAGTAGATGTTGTTATCTTAGTTCATCCTTTTGGTAGTGAGCCTTCTTCTAGCAGTGAGCCACCCTTCGGTAGTGAGCCATCCATAGGCAGTGAGCCTTTCTTTACAGTGAGCAATTTGGGCAGTGAGCCTTGTAGGCAATGAGCCTCTATTTTTTGGTATTGATATAACATATATATTTCTGTGGGCTAACACCCACCGTGGTTTTTCCCTTTTAGGGTTTTCCACATAAAAATCTGGTGTCTCTTGTATTATTTGTGCTTCTATGTTGAGATTATCATTTGATACTTTCATAGTTGTATCTGAATATAAGTAATTGATAAGTTAATGATCATATTTGGTTAAAAGTTTTAGGACAACTGAGTTATCTAGTACAGTTCAACAAAAATAGTAGACATAAACTATTTCATTCCACATATAAAGAATAGATGTCCTAAGCCATGGGAGAAGAAAGATCTTTGTTCGTGGTGTGTTTTATTAGTGAAGAGCATATACTTTTGTAAAGCTCTTGTTTATGGTGATTTGGAACATTGTAGGGATGAGTTAGATTAGAGATGTAGGTGTTCAAACTTAGCAAAAAAACCTAAAATAACAATCTCTCAAGTTTTTTGAAATGGAAAAATTGCTTCAACCATAGCTTTTATGAATTCACTTCCTATCAAAAGTGGCAAATTTACCTCAAATTGTGGAAAATATTTGTATAGATCAAGTTGTATTAGTGCTTGGTTATGAATATCCAAGATTCTTTTGATTTATTATGCCATCTAATAGATCATATGGAAGTGATAATTAGTCCCTTTTTAACCTAATATTCTAACTAGAGAGTAGACACAAGTAGCTACGTTAATGTCAAGAGAATAAGATGATGCAAAAGCTAGATTAAAGAAGTTGTGGGATGATGTTGAAAGGATTTTCATCACTTAAGGTAAAATTGATAAGTTGAAGAGAATTCTACTTGAAATGATAGAGAAAATTGGTATCTCCAAGCCTTGTAAGGAAGAAAGAAAACTTGAGAAAACCAAATAAGAGTGTGGAGAAATATCTCATGGAGGCCTATTCAAATTTGAATCCAAATTTGATATTCAATTTTTTGATGGAAAGTTAAGTGTTGAGAAGTTAGATCAATGGATTTCATAGATGAGAGTATCATATAGTCGTAATAAATTATCTCTATGTATCAAAAAAATTGCATTTGAAAGAATTAAGCTATTCAAGTATGCTCTCACATTGTATGAAACCTATGTTCATTCTTTGGAACACTAAAAGGTATTATCTATCTCTAAATGGGAAGGGTTGATCAAGAAGTGATTCTATCCTATTTCTGATGAATAAGAAAGGGTTATGCAGTTACACTAAAATGTTCACAATTACACCCATGAGTTTAAAAGAAGAGAGTAATTTCATTGGGGAAAGATGTCATGATCATGAAGTGTTGATGAAACACATTGGAAGGTTATTTGGACACTTAAAGAGGCATTCCTTATAAATAGCATTCCTATAATAGGAGAACCTACTTACCTACCAAGTATTAAGCAATTTATCATTTACTTAATATTAATCAATTTCACTTACTTAATATTAAGCAATATCATTTTTACTCTAGAACTTTTCACATTCAAGTATTTATGTCACAATTCACCATGTCACTATTTTTATATTTCAAACTCATACTTATAATTCATATATAGGTACACCAAACAAGTAGTAATTTTTTCCATGTAACTTTGATCTTATCACAATTAATTAAGACTTGCAATTACGACATGAAATTAGGGCTTTAATTAAGGCATGAAATTCTTAATTGTAATTAAGACTTGTAAATGATTAAGACTTGCAGTTAGGACATGAAATTCTAATTTCATCTTAGAATTGTAATTAAGATTTACAATTAGGACTTTAATGTTTAATTGTAATTTTCACTATCACATTAGAATTAGGACTTGCAATTACGACATGCAATTGTAATTTTTGACTTAGAATTAGAATTAGGGATTTCAATTACCTGACTTCAATATTTAATTATAATTTTGACTACCACATTAGAATTAGGACTTGCAACTTTACAATTAGATGCATGGTTTTAATTAAATAGTCTATGAAATAAAAAATGCATATGCATTCATAGTCCATTAAATAAATACAAAAATGGTCTATGAAATAGATATTGAAATAGTCTATGAGATAAATACTAAAATAATCACAGTCCATGAAAAAAATATTCAAATAGTCATAGTCGATTAAATTAATACTGAATTATTTAGAATCCATGAAATAAACACTAATAGCCTAGATGAAATAAATGCAACATTACACCCTAAGTTTTATCATCATCAATTTCAAGATACCTCTTGGTTCCACATGACATACATGGTGGCTTATGTTGTACATGAAAAGAATCTTCAAATCAATTAATTTCAAAATTGCATGCATGCTATTTACATCAAATATTTAAAACAAAACCATGAAATTAATTTTTTGAATCTAGACTCAAGTGTGTATGCATACCCCATGGTGCTCATCATCTCTCGCCCCCTGCTACCCTACTATAGATATTTATTTTGTACCAAAAGTATTAGTTGCCATATCCTATATTTAAAGAAAACATTAATTAGGTCAGAGTATTTACAAAATGCAACCATGATAAAAACCTAGAAATGACATATGATTTAACTAGTAGGTCCTGAAATATATTAGATGACTTATGAATTTGTGGAGGCTCATCAATGGTGGGATTTACTAAGCCTGCCCTAATAGTGCTCTCATCTTGCATATAAATAAATGTATATATTTTTTCATCTTGATGAATTTAAAATTACAAAATTATACTTCAAGTGAATTTAAAGTAAAAATATAATTTTAAGCTACAAACTAGGTATGACATAGGCATAACAGATGATGCTGGGGGACCAGTCACCACACCTTCTAGTTGGTTCAACATGGAAGTGTCGATACCTCCCAGCTACTGTAAAAATGAATCACATTTTCAAATTATTATATAATTATTAAAATGTATCTAATTTTAAGAAACTAATTAAACATATTTAATGAATAATCTAGATAGTTAAGGGCAATTTATTGATCTACCATATAAGGTATATTGAGTTGTACAACCGTCAACATCAAATGGCCTAATCGAGATTTGGTGGTCGAGCCAGTCATTTGTACCAATCAACATAATATAAAAAATTTATTACATAAATAGATGATTGATGTTTTAAAATAGATCTATATTTATTAAATTTAATATATGCATTAGCATGTACATAAAATGTGGAATGTACCTCTATAGAAGTGAATAGTGTAACTAAGAAAGACTCCTCTATTGTAGCCCTCGTAGTAGATACACGAGTAGGACCAAAACATGGTTGATTGCAATTTTGATAAAAATGGGGTGTAGGTGACAATGGTCTCAATGTGTGTGAGGTGCAAGCTCTCTAGCACTAACTTCAATAGCTAGACAAGTAGCTTGGTTAGTTATGTTTGTTGAGAGCACACTCAAAGTTCCTAACATTGAGATCACTGTCTGTTGGTGAATGGGTGTAGGAATAGTGAGTGAAGGAGAAACAATAGGTGGAAGGGGTACACATTGATTTGGATCAAAACATGCCCCTAGCCTATGTTGTGGCATGCCTCCATCCACACCATGGAATGATCTAATGTCAAAATTTTGAGCTTTAAACCCATTTCAAAATCAGCCCATAATTTTCTCAAAAAATATAAAGGCACCTCAAAATTGGCATGTGGTGGATGGTCAAAGACCATCCACCACTACTCCTAAAAGTTTTCTACTATTTCAAAATGTGTACACAATTCAATTGAAATTCTTTTTTTTTTAATTTGGAGCTATGGGTTGGTTTGTTGAGGGGTCAATAAAGTACGGGGCTATAGTATGTTTGGAAATATGTAAATCAAGGATCTATCTATACAACAATCCATCTACATACAATTGTCTCCTCTCCTCCCTCCAAAAATGGAATCTATCTAGATCTGCATCAATTGATCTAACATAATCAATAATGGCTTGGATCAAAGATCTAAACCATGCAACATGTGGGGGCATATGCAATGTATTTTGAAAGTGATCCTCATTAGATAGAGAGGTGGGTGGTTTTAAGGGTTCAGGTTTTAGGGGGGTCTTTGTTAGATTTAGGACAGACAACTGAGAGGGGGGGTGAATCAGTTGTCCAAAACTTTCTTCCAATTAAACACTTAAATCCACTTTGTAATTCAGCAGCATAATAATAAATCAATTATGAAACATAGTGCATTAAATCAAGAGCAAGAACAAATCAACATATAAGACGCCAAGATTTTGACATGGAAAACCCAGTTAACAGAAAAATCATGGGGTGATTAACCCAAGATTGTATTCTCTATTAGAAGAATAGAAAGAACAAAATGGCACATGCCAATTAGGGCTCACTGCCCGAGCACACTACTCACAAGAGGCCCATTGCCTACAAGAGACACATTGTCTACAAAATAATAAGTATCACATACTTGAACTGGAAAATAGCATCGTCACCATGCTTGAGTCAGTTCCATTTAAGCCTAATACTTATGCTCTGCGTTTTACTCTCCTCCTCACTACTACACTCTCATCTCCACAAGATACGCTTTGAGATGACTTTACAACTCCTTATTTATACAAGACATCGACGTAGGAATGATCATCTAAGTCGGTAAACATTACAGAGAAAATACATAAGTACAACATGACTTATTACAAAAAGACTTCGTGTGGATTAACACATTGTCAGCCACACAGATTTGAGACTTCAATCTTCATTTAGAAACACGCCAATCCTCACATAACATCTTCAAGATCATCCGCAAGATTGTAACTCATCGGTCGGCCAGAGTTAGGAAGAACATCATCATCTAGAAGTTATTCTTCAATTGTGAGCTCAAACTCCAATGCAGACCACCAACATGAATTAGACACGATCCAAAGACCACCACAAGCTTTCCTGAATCACCAAGAACATTCACACTACATCTTTTACTGGAATCCATTTCTCCTTCATCTGGAACCTCAAGAACATAGTCTGTCATCACTGTCACAATGGAATAGATGCTTGTAGACCTCTAGACCATAAACCAATTGAGTTGTCACTTCACATGGACTTCCTAAACACTCCACCAAATCCGTAGAATAGGATATTGCATTTCTAGATCTCACCGAACCTATCTGTATCACTCTATCACCTCTGAACACCTGCCAAAATTGGTTTTACTTAAGTGGCCATAACTTCTTTAGATCTTCATGCAGACCTCTGAAATCTTTTTTGGTTCATCTCAAGACATATATCTACAAACCCTTTGAAGTGCATCCTCTAATCTTCATCTTATCTTGTATCTTTACCTTATTGTCTTCACTATTCTTCTTTGTTCTTGATATGACTAATCCTCAGTAAACAGATCATCCAATCCTTATCATTAATGCAACAGGAGTATGTTGACATCAATGACAATACCGGTTAGGCACATACTTGCAACAGTCTTGGGATGGGAGGATTTGGGCAAGGTTTTTGATGAGGGTTGCTTGGGAGGGGTTTTGGGGTGGGGGTTCATTTTGTAATACTTGTTCTAACATGAACTCATATTTTGCTAATTGATTCATATATGAATACTAGAATTAGAGCTACAATTACAAAAAAGAAATTAACTGAATTAGAACTTGGAAATTTATATATTAAATGCATAATATTTATACATATCAAACTTGTAAATATATAAATTTACATGGTTAAAATAATACATTGTACATAACAATACATTTAAACATATAATTGCATAACAATGCATGCATAAATAAAAATTTTAAGTTCATAACAATACATGTGTTTAAAATATTTATACATTTAAAACTTGCAAATATATAAATACATGCCTCAAATTACTACATTCATATATTCTTCTTATATACATCATCGATAGTAATTCGATGCATGCAATTGGTGATATACCTTAGTGGATAGAGCTAAACAATGGATTATATTGTGTCACATTTATTATGTACATACTTCCATGATTTTTCATGTGCTTTCATAAATTACAAGTGACTATTGGTCATAGACAATGTATTACAAATGATTTGATATATGTTTGTAAATGATGGGCCTAAAATATTTGGTAGCACTACATTGAATGTCTTGTGCATCGATGATGTGTAGTAATATTTCATAGGTTAATAGCTAAAGTACTCCTAGCAAATGATTGGTATTGACCATTAGAACTTGCTCACCATTTCCATTAATCGTCTAAACTTCTCTGGTTGTATGATAGTTACATTTATATAATATGTGAGGGATCATTTCAATATATGACCTAGTGGTACATGACTTATGTTTTGTATTTCTCCTCATTGGGCCACATCAATGGTGTTCAACCACTTAGGTAGGACCAAATTGTGAGGGTTTATGTTTTTTAAATGTTTGGGATTAGGGGTTCTAAGTTTAGGGTTCATGTTTAATGGTTTGGTTTCAACATGTGAGTTTAGGGTTCAAGTTTAAACAACTTTATGGTTGGCGTTTTGATTTTAACCACCAAGTTTGAGGTTCTATATGAGTGACTTCTAATGTTAAGGGTTGGTGGTTTGAGGATATGAGCATAGGGTTCATTTTTTAATGTTTAGTATTTTGAGTTAGATTTTGGGATTAGGGGTTCCAAGTTTAGGGTCCATCTTTTACTATTTAGTTTGGGGATGTGATTTTAGTGTTCAAGAAATTGAAGGTTTGGGTTTGGAGGTTCTAAGTTCAAGTACCAAGTTTTAGGTTTTATATAAGTGGATTCAATGTTTATGCTTCAAGATTGAAGGCTTTTTGTTTTAGGTTTTAAGATTAGGGTTCATGTTTTTTCAATGTTTGGCATTTCAAGTTAGAGTTGGGATTAGGGATTCCATGTTTAAGGGCTTGGTTTGGGGATATGATTTTAGGGTTCAAGTTTTAGATTTTTAGGTTCGGAGCTCTAAGTTCATGTATGATGTTTGAAGTTTTGTATGAATGTGTTCAATGTTGAGGGTTTGAAGTCTCAATATTAGAATCCAAGTTTAAGGGCCTAGGGTTTTGAGTTATGGTTTAAAGTTTGAAGGTTTGTAGTTCTAAGTTATGGTTTTGTATCAATAGTTCCAAGTTTAAGGTTCAAGTTAGAGGGTTTGGTTTGGGGATGTCAGTGAAAGGTTGAAGTTTAAGGGTTTGGGGTAAAGGATTTTGAGCTAAAATTCTAATTTTGAGGATTTGCATGAGGGGTTCCATGTTGAGGGTTTTAATTTTGAAGTTCAAGGTTTGATCTTTCAATCTTAGGCTTAAGATTTAAATGCTTTGGGTTATGAGTCAGGGTTTGGGCTTAGAGGTTCCAAGTTTAGGGTTTAGGATTAGGGGTTAAAATTTAAATATTGAGTTAGAGTTAAAAGTTTTAAGGTATGGAGGTGTGATAATAGGGAAAGTTTACAATTAACAAGGTTTGATGTAAATGTCAAAACAATGTTGGGGTATGAAACTCTAGCTTGAAAAGGGGAGGATCTAAAGTTCCTTATTCACAATATGAACCCTTAGAGAGTTCTTGTGATGATAAAAAAAACTTGGAAGTTCTCAAAATATGGACTTTGAACAATAACTAACAAATTTTACAAATAAAATCTATAAATTGATCAACTAATATGAACACGTAGTAATATACTAAATTAAATAGTAATAAAAACACATATTTATGAACTACAAATTAAAAATACACTAACCTATTTGAAAATTTAGAGCTAGATTTTCAAAGAAAAAGAGAAGAAAATGTTGAATTGGTCCTCAAACCATTCCACAATATCATGATTTCATTATTTGGTCACTTCTCTAGTCTATAGACAATACCTATAAAGGAAACAAATTAGGTTAAACAAAAACCTAAACATAGAATAAAGAGAAGGGGGCATCTTGTTAATGCTTTAATGTCATAATACGTCAAGCAAAGTTAGATATCGTGTATGTAATTGATTTTTTAATGTGAGGACTTAAAGATTAAAATGATAATGAAAAATCAAGTTTAAAAAGGTGTGGGTGTTGACACAAAGGCATTATAAGACAAATTTAGGCATGAAGCACACATTATGAATCAAATGGAGGAGATAAAAAGATGTACTTTTAATAAATATCAAAATTGAACATTGTGTTTAGTACACAAGTGGTTTCAAAACTATTGTGGTGATCACAATATTATCATATCAAAAGAAAAACTATTAGGGTAGTCACAAAGTTGTAGTGGTTATACAATAGCAACCTAATAAAGTTGTGATTTTGTCACAAATGATAAAACATAAAATTTTAATATGGAAAACATGCAATCAATCTAAATATGTTTGTTGATAGCAAGGAATACTGAGAGGGAGGGTGAATTAGTACTCCACAAAACCACTTCTTAACAAGTTTGTTAATCCAATTTCTAAAACTAATAATATAAAAATAGAATAAGCATAGTAACAGCAACCACAAAGACATAACACATGAACACTAGGATTTTTATGTGGAAAACCCAAAAAGGGAAAAACCATGGTCAGTGTTATCTCACAATATATTAATATAGCACAATACCAGATTACAATAAGGCTCACTGCCCTAAGAAATGCTCACTACAAGAAAGGCTCACTACCAGAAAGGCTCACTCCCAAAACAGGCTCACCACCTAGAGAAAGAAAGAAGAAGGAAGGATGGCTCACTGCCAAGTTTAGCTACTTAGATTGCATCAATACATGCATGGTTACAGCTCCAATGAAGCACAGAAAAATTGATTCAACACTCTTCATCTCTGTCTACCCTGTTTCACTGCTCTACTCTTATTGGGGGATAAGATCTCTCTTCTTCTGCTAGTTTTTTATTTATCTTCACATGATTTTTAAATGAAAATACCTCTTTACACAATATCATTCCTACCAAAATGAAATTCATCAGATATATATATCTGCAACAAGATTTCTCTTAATCAGGTCGGCAAGCTAAACCTGAAATGTGTAAATAAGAAATTGCACTCTATCGGCTTGATCTTGTGTACAATCTTCATTGTGGACTCAAACAAACATGTACAAGTCTTCACATAGGTTGGCCCCAATCATATAATCACTTAGATTAATTATCCAGATGCTATGACTTCTCCACATAAGGATCTACCATGCTTGTCGACTTGTTCCTTAAGAACATACTTGATCAATTCATCTGTCATATCATAGCTCATATTACGAACCACATGAGACTTAATAAATCATATCCAATAATCATTTCTAACCTCTTAATAAGCCTTTAGATTCATGGAACTGTTGGTCATGATGTTAGTCACAAACAAGCATAGAATAAAAGTACACATTAACCTTTATTCATCTTGAAAGATACGATGAATTCATAGAATTCATGATCCCAAGTCTCCGGTGATTAGGTCTTAATCTTCTGACATTACTCAGAGGTTGATGTGTGTTGCTATTTCCATTTTGGGGCCTTACATAGAGTTCATCATCATGACACTATTTCTGCAAAGATTCTTCACAGAGGGGTCATTTTACATAGTTGTTTGATTAAATGATACAGTTGCACTCAAATATTTGCATGATATTCATCAATAATACATGCTTCAGCTTCAAATATGCTAAATATTTCCATTTATCTATGAAATGTCCACATATTTGTATTGTTTGCTTAAGATGTTCAGTTATTTGCAATTATGATAGTGAAATGTTCTAAAATTTAAAGAAATTGAAAGAAATGCTTTAAACGAATGTTGAATCTTTAGCTATTGAACCACATGTATATCAGATACAGTCATGAGGAGAAGAAAACCAAACCATATATTCACTAGGACATTCCACAGCTAGATACAGTAGGTGCTAACTTCAAAGGAATTGTATGAAAACAACATATGTAAGTAGACATGCACTCCAAGGGACGCAGCAAATCACCACATACATCTAGAATTCACACACTGATTACTCAGGATTTACTATGAATTGTAACCAGAACAGTCTTCTCATTCACTAGGTATGCAAAGATATAGATGTATACAAAAAGCTTTGAAATAAGCCCTAAATATTTTAGCAGACAAATTTCAATTAAGTTTCGAATGTTAAAAAAGAAGCATTCCTGCACCTTTTATAGAATAAGGTGAGGAATCCATTACAAAAAGATCAACAATCCTGATTTGTACATGTTTATCCACGGTCAATATTTCCTTTGACTAAGTCAACCTTACAAACTAGCACAAGCTGCTAGCTGGCAACTATCTAAAAACTTATCTTCACTAAGTATCAAATGCTAATATTTACTCTAGGATGCATCATCATCTACTTTATCGAAATCATGTGCTTCATCACCCAGTGTGTCACTTCTTGAACTTTCATCATCATGATGATGATGAACCCGCATATGAGGCTGCATGATGCTCCGGACCTGTTCATATAACTGCACAATTTTATCTATTTCCCTGCCATCCTGAGTCTTTGCTTTGATCATGGCGTGCTTGTGTGCCTCATATTTGTGTCTGCTGCTATCCAACTTGTTCTTCCTGTTATTCAGTGTCTCATTGTAGTTTTCCATCTTGACTTTGATTCTCATTATTTTATCTATGACTTCTTCTGTCAAGTGGACAAGTGGATCATCAGCCACTGATTAGAAGTTGTCGTGTAAAGCTTTGATGGCAAACTCCTCATCTTGATTCTCTACTTTCCCTTCCACTTTCCTTCCAGTGTTTCCAACATGTCTGCCTCAATAGTCATCAAATCATGCAACTTCATGCTAATATCCCTCAGTTTATTATTACATCTTTTAAGTACTCCACATTCAAATTGAATGTCCTTATACCATATATCAACCAACAAGGTTGTATTACTGTTCAGTACCTGTTTATTGATGAGCAGCTGAGGATTTATTCTCCTTATCTCCCCCAGGATGTCCAATACCTTTTCTAGTTTGAAAGACCTTTTGCCTGTCTGTATCTGCAATTTATCTACCTTTGTCCTGGAGTCACTGAGAGTATTCCACCTCTTCAAAGAGGCTTTTACCACTTCCTCCGCATCATCCAATGTGGATGACATCCATTTCCTTAGCACATATGCCTCATGTTTCATGAGATCTAATTTATTTACCTCCTCCTGAGAAATAGCAGTCAATGGGACTGCATGTTCAGTTGAAGTATCATCAGGATTAATCAGTCATCTTATGTAGGCATGCAACTGAGCAATGTACTCTTTGTGTTGCTTATTTTTCTCTTTCTCCTTTTTCACTTTCTGGATTAAAGAATCAATAATATCTTTGCCCTCTTGACCTTCTTGGTCTTCATTGGCAAACCCTAAGTCCACTGTACTGATCTGAAACTCATCTAAGGTAATTTTACCTTTTTCTTTCTCTATAGTAGGTACTACAATTTGTGCAGTCCTTCTCCTAGTCATTGGATCCCTTTTGATGGCTGAAGTCATTCTCGCCTTCCTCTTTGGTTTTACTATGTTCTCAGAAAATAAGATAGATACATCGAATTCTTGAATTTCAAATTCTACCTCTGCATTTACTTCTTTCTCCAACCACGGAGGTACCTGATCATGTTTTTTGGCATCCTCATGACCTTCACCTTGATCTCCTGTGTCTATAAGCATTTGTGATGGAGATGGTGATTTCCTCATTTCTTCTTCCTAATGCTCACTTTGATGTTGATCCTGTGGCACATCCTCCTGTTGAGGAATTTCTTTCTCCGGAGGAGCATCTTCCTGAGGTGGAGGATCTTGTAATGTATCCATATGATGATCATGATGATCATGATCCTTTTCTGTTATCACCTCATCCACTTTTGACTTTTCCTCCTGTTGAGGAACATTCACAATAGTGGATACTTGGGAAGTCTCCTTAGGTGCTGATGTTGGTTCTGCAACCGTGATTTGTTCTGCACTTGTACCGCTTACTTCTTGAACCTTAGCGGCAAGATCCTCTACTACATCCTTCTCATCAGCCCTCTTTTCTTGAACCTCTACTATAGCAGGTTCTGCTGATGTGTCCTATGGACTTTGTTGGCTCAGTTCTGAAGTATGGCCCTCTGGTTCTGCCATCTTTAATTCTTTTGTATGTTGCCCTTTGTCAGGTGTGCCTGCTGGATGTTCAGGACATGCATCCTATTTTCCTGTTAAGTCTACCACTACAGGACTTGTCACCTCTGCAATTAGTGTATCTAGCCCCATTTCTTGGGCTATCTATTCTGGGCTCTTTTCTTTTTCAACTTCCACTTGCTTTATCTCCTCCAGTATAGTTTGAATTGGTGGAGTCTTTTGAGGGGTCATGCGTGTGCTTGTAGCAAGGGTCTCCATTTTTTGTGAAGCCACCTCTTTCACAACCTCATCATCTGATAAGTTAATTGTTTCATCCAGTGAGATGTGACCTCCTACCTGTGTCTGGGAGGTTTCTTTCATCTATTCTTCTGCAAGCTCAGTTTTGAACTTGATGATGGTAGGAAGTGGAACATTATGCTAAAGTTCTCTATGCACTTCACTACCTGCCCCTTGTAACAATGTAGGGGATTGTCTTATTTCACCTCTCATGGAGGTTCTCAGTTTCTTAGGTGGGGTAGACACCACCACCTGTGGAGCTCTTCTTTTTCTTTTAAATGACAAAGGAGCCTCTTCTTCCTCAGGCTCTTCCTCCATGAGAATATCCTCCTCATCTGGTTTCCTTGAGGGTTGACCCTCTTCTTGGGTCTTCGTAATTTCAGCCCCTGCTATCTTACCTTTCTTAGACTTTTGTTTTCTTGTTCGTGGAGGGGATGCTGATCCTGATCCTGATGCTGCTGCCTCCTCAGCTATAAACACTGCTCTTTCAATAATAACCCCTTTGGGTTCATTATCTACCTTTTTGCCCCTTGGGGGTCTTGTGCTCTGTTGTGGTTGTGGAGGGAGCCTTTCTCCTTTAGACTTTCTCTTCTCATTTATGAAGTCATCATACTCCCCATCAAGAATATCCTTCCCCTTCTTTTTGTTGTCCACCGTAATGGCAACACCCTTCTTCTTCAATGCCTCTATCTGTTCATCAACCTAGGCTTGAGTTAACTGTATGGTCCTGGCAATGAAAGGGTCCAAGGATATATCCTCTTGTATGGTGAGGTCAGGTGCAGAGATAGTATCATTGTATATCTTCTTCTCTTCATATTTGTCTGCAATTATCCTGCCATCATCTTTCTTCAATTGTTGAGGAATGGGGATGCAGTCAAAGGTTCTGATTTGATTCAATGTTAGCCTTTGATATCTCCTTCTTCTTGCTTCTACTTCATCTTCACAGTCAGCCCAGAAGTCTTCTAGATGCTTCTGGTGAGTAGGCTTTCCTATTATTTTATGCATCCTGCCATAAGGATCATATGGTCTTGTCAGTAGAAAGGGCTACAGCTTCATTTTATTCAAGGTGACCATCACCTTCTTTATGTTCTCTAAATCTAGACACATGTACTAGCCAATGGTGACTGGAAACAAAATTGGTGGCAACTTCCGTGCATCCTTGTATGTTTTCAACATTGTGGAGCTCTACCTTATAAATTCCATCAGTATCACTGCATCAATGGGATACCTTGGTAGCATGAGGGGATGTCCCTCAAAACCCTCAATCCTCATGTAGGAGAATGTGGCGAATTGTATATACCAGGCTCCATGCCTGTAAATTATCTCTTGAGCTTCCATGCTCAACTCTTTGTTCTATCCTCCTCCATGGTTCTTACCAGATGCATAGAGAATGCATCATTTACTAGTTTGTAGTCTTGGAGGTAATTAGCTCTTTACAGTAGGGGATGATGATCCCAAATATGCACAGCATTGATTGTGCCTGTGACCTTCCCATCTGTAACCAGTGCATCAAATGTGCCCTTATAAGCACAGGAGTAGACAATGTATGATGTCATATAGAAAGCACAATTTGAACCTCCTAGGTTCATTAGCTGCTCATGCAGAGCATCACTTATTAGCTGGCCCCATAGTGGCTTGATATTTGAATATATGCACATCATTATCACACCGTACATCCAATCTTTAAAACTACCAGCATCAGGCTGGCCTGTTACTCTACTCAACGGTGCAATCATGTATTGGTACTCATCCCTAAAATCATATTTGAATAAGTGCACAGGAAGCTTGGTGGCTGCAGGATATGTGTTGTTCTTATCCCTCCATTGATACATATTCTTCCTGGCCTGTTTCTTGTTATTTTCATACTCTTTTTCAGATTTCCTTAGGTCCACACTTTTAACGTTCCTACCCAATGGCAGTCCAAATGTCTGAGAGAGACCCTTGATGGATAGGTCTGCATATATTCTCCCATGCCTCATGACCTACCTAGTCTCTGGATTGTAATTCTTGGCACATTCAATAACCAGCTTCGGAGACTCCATGGAGTACGGGAAACCGGCGGCATTCCACATTCCGGACATGAATACCACATCCAGCACAGGGCTTCTATTCTTATCGTCATTCAGCCTGGCTGACCAGGCTTCTAAATCAGTATTCCCCTAGTGGGTATCTATAATTGCACCATATTTGAACAGGACACCCCTCTAAGATGAGAACATGGGCTTACTGAATTCTGCTTCACACTTAGCTAACCTCTTGTCAGCCATGGGTGCCTGTAATTAACAAAATCCTATCTTACAATGGATACTCACATGCATGTATATAACAATTAATTCTACTAATCATCATGTCTACTGTATCTCTTCAACATTTGACTTATCATGGGGTGCATAACCAGAACTTCAGATTAACAACACCATACCTGACTGTAACAGAAACAACATGATGAGGGTTTCATTTACTTACCTAGATATGCAAATTTCTATTTATACCAATGGATTTCTGGAAGTGATCTTAATTATGCCGATGATCACGCACTTCCTCCTGTCTGTAAGCTCGTTTCGTACAAGGTCCCTGGTATGAGAGTATGGAAGCTGGTGCTCTGTAAAAACAATTTTATCGCAAGGTAAACTCAAAATGACAGTGAATTTACCCTTTTAACCATGCACTTAGGGTAAAATTAGGGCAACCTCCGACAGATTGGATTTTATTCGTTGAATTTCTACACGGAAACTCAGGATTTCGCAAGCTATTCCACCATCGGGTCTTGTAGTCGGCAGGAACTACCTACCATGTCTACACGCATTAAATGTTAATGGCGGCAACGGGAGCGGGGTGATATTTGTATGTCAGGATGATATTCGCAAACATCGTCTCGAGTTTAATGTGATCCTCCTCTTTTAGATTGGAATAACCATTGTGACAAGATCGGGTGATGAACACACCCCTTTGGTTATGTTTAGTACATCAGGAGGATATTTCGCTATATCGGGTGATGTTTCAAAAGTGATGATGATGACTGGACAAAACTATACTTCGCTCTTAGAATATTAGGATGACATCATCTGGATATTCACTTCTGGTATCACTAAGGCATCCTGACGTCATCGTCATGTTTGTTGAACAGGATCATGTTTAGGAAATATGCCCCGAGAGGTAAAATGATGATTACATCATCGTCATATTGATTTCTTCATTTATCAGACTTGGATGACGTCATCAGGATATTGGCTTAGGGGGATATTTCGCGACAGGAGGATATTACGAAATATCAGGTTGCATTAAAAAATATGATCCTCACGAAATGCATAAAGCTATTGACGGGTAAAGGCTACTATCACCTAAGATTGACGTCCAGATATTTGGACCGCATGATTTTATCGGGTGATATATTAGATCGGGGTGACCTTTTTTAATATGACTGATGTTACGAAATATGATCCTCCCCCTGTGAATATCAGGTTTGACTCAAACTTTGACCATTCATAACTTTCACATCCTAATGAATATCAGGGTGATGTAAAAGACAAACCTGCATGGAATTTAATGCTCTTTCTAAATATGAGGTCACTGGAATAAAATATTAAATTTGACAAACTAACCTCATGATGACCACTTACCCAGCCTTTCAATGCATGATGATCTGTATGACTTACTTTTACTAGACCGCCAGAAACCACAAAACAAGCCAAAAAGTTGGGTCCCTGTTTTGTCAAGTCAAAATGGGGCGTGTTGTGTAACCACACAACAACTTACCACCAAAGAAAATAAACAAATTCTAATGATTCAAGTGATGTGATCATATTCATCCATATCATTCTAATTCTCTCTAAGCATAAGCATCATGATCCTCTGAATGATAAAAGTTCATCATGGTAACATTGCTAACAAAGGATCATGTGTGTGTAGATGATTAATTATCTTCATCTTGAAAGCAAGTTGAAAACATAAGTAACCGGTGTTAAACTACATAGTTGGAGATCATCCCTCATAGCCAACCTGGATAGAGCCTTGCTACCAGCAGGCATCTATAGCCCCGGTAAGGTTATCTATACAATCTCCCTAAGTAGAGCCCCACTGCCAGCAGGTGTTCATAGCCCCGGTAGAGTTACTTAGATGGCCTAATTTTATTGCTTTTCTGATTTTCTCTTTAAAATTTGTATTTGATATCATCATGTCAGCTCATTTATACAAGGCATAGTCACTTGCAGCTTTAGGTTGGAGATTGTATTGGTAGCAAGGGAGTCCCTTTAGATTTTTCACTTAACACCTATACTTGTGTGTTCAACAAGCCCAAGGCTGTTAGGTGTTTCATTGTGATTGATTCACTTTGATCAAGAAAAGGCACCCTAATGAAAAGACATCACAAATCTGGTCATGAATACTTCTTAGAATGAATCACAACCTATGTCTAAATCTGATCTCATCACTTGAATCCTAACAATTTGTTATTTTCTGTGATGATGAAGTGCATCATCTTAACTAACCAAAACAAAAGCTCAACCAAAACAAAATAAACCAACAAACGAAACAAGAAAACACAACTATACAAGCGACTATACAAATGTACAATATGATACACATGACTGTCATGAAGTCACTTTAGACTTGAAAATAATGTTTGAGAAATTGCCCAGTGACTGGCAATGGGACATCCTCACCTGTCAGGTTCTTAAGCCTATAAGTGTTGTCTCCCAGTATCTCAGAAATCTGAAAGGGACCTACCCATAATCTGTCAAATTTGCCATGTTCACCTTTCCTCTCGTGTGCTTTATCCCACATCAGGACTAAATCAGATATCCTGAAGGCTTTAACGTTGGCTCCCTTGTCAAACCAGCGTTTGACAATAGCCTGATGTTTTGCAAATTGGTCAATAGCTTGACTTCTTTTCTCTTCTAGGTGCATCAGCTGAAGCAACCTGACTTCTTGTCTATTGTCTATGCCTAAGTATTCTTGGGCAAACTACAAGGTAGGAATTTTCAAGTTGACAGGGAGGATAGGATCCACCCCATATACCAACTGGAAAGGTGAGTTTCCTAGTGCAGTTTTCATTCTGGTCCTGTCTACCCATAAGGCATATTTCAGAAATGAGTTCCATTCCCTAGGGTTCTTTTCTATTAATTTTCTTATGATACTCAGCAAATTTTTATTGGTGGATTCTGCTAATCCATTCCCTTGGGGATAATAGTTGGATGAGAACTTGAGTATGATCCCATGATCAAAAGCTCAACTTGATAATTTGGTTAAAGTGAAGGCTGAACCATTATCACTTACCAGAGCATAAGGAGTTCCATACCTTGTAACAATGTTGCTTTCCAGAAATTTAATAACATCATCAGCAGTACAAGTCTTGCTGCTGACAGCTTCAGTCCATCTGGTACAATAGTCAGTAATTGTTAAGACATACCTATGGCCTGAAGAAGATGGAGGGTTAATTGGTCCTATGAAGTCCATGCCCCATTGTGCAAATGGGCGCTCTTCCATCACTGGTTGCAATGGTTGTGCAGCATATTTCTCTCTGTTGGTAGCAACCTGACATACATGACAACATTTAACATGATCAGTTGTATCTTTAAAAATTGTAGGCCAATAATATCCTGCTCTAAGGATTGCATGTGTTGTGGCCAGGGCTGATCCATGTGTTGTTCTGAACTTATCACGCAGTTCTGATAAAACCTTATTTGCTTCTGGTTTTTCTAAGCATCTCAGGTATATCCCTTCATAATTCTTTTTGAACAGGATCCCTCCCTTCATCATATATTTTTGTGACCTTATCTTCAAGGCTCTTCTTTGTGAAGCTTGCATTCTTGGAGGACACCTTCCAGTGATCAGGACATGCCTGATATCTCAATACCATTCTTTATTACCTTCAGCATTGATAACACTCTATAATTTTTCTCCCCCTGAGATGTTTTTCCTATTTTTCACTGATCTTCTTCTCCACCTTTGACATCAATGACAAAGGTGTAGGTTGCAGAGTCAAAACTTGTCAAAACTGTAAAAAATTTGTTGTACTCTGCCGCATATGTACAAGTGCAATATTCAACTTTATTTTACATGTGTTGAAGGATGTCACTGAAAATGTTCTTAATTTGGGCTAGCTCACCATCCTAGCTTTTCTTGGCATTGTCCAAAATTTGAATATGACCACTAAGTAGAAAAACTACAGTCTCTGCCCTGTGAAGATCAGAGGGTGTGTCAGATTGTAGAGCTACTTGTGCTTTAGTTGTTGGATTAAACATAGAATCTAACTTAGGACTGATTATTCTTCTTAGTTGACACATTTTGTTTCTAATATTGTCTATCTCACTTATTAGATTGTTCAAGTCATCATGAAGGTTGCTGACTTGACTTTCTTTGCTACTCACTGATTCTGTCATGAGATCGAATGACTTAGAAATATTTATCATTTTCAGCTCTAAATCCTTGATCTTCACTTCTATTTCCTTAGTGGCTTCTGACCAGGATAAGAAAAATTTATATATGTCACTAGCTTCTTTAATGGTACTCTAAATGATTTTTATTCTATTATCTAGTTGGGCTTTGTCATCAGCTATCATTTTCTTCAACTCATTCAATCTTTTCTCATTAAACTCTTGCCTAACTTTTATGTCTGCGGATTTCTCAAAGGATTCAAAATGTTTACTATAGAATAAAAAATCTACATTTTGCATTTAGTTGGTCGCGGCTGTTAGTTTCATTTTGCAATTCATTTCTTGTGAGCGGAACATGACACATGTCAACATGGCAAGGTTTTGAGAACCCGCAACAAAAGATGCTTCTTAGAGACCCGCGAGGCTGCCACATGGTAAGGTGGTTAGGGGCAATAAGAATAATGATTAAGAGTCACAGATGGTGCTGCGTGTCTTCTTCATGGTTCATAGTTCCAAGATGCCACAGAAGTTTGCCACGTACCTTTGGTTGTGTTTCTTTTCATATAGTTTGTATCTACCTCCAGAACGAGCCACGTGTTGCTACTACGGGAATTCGTGGAGAAACTTTTGGGAAGGCATCACGGAAAGTGTATGGGTGTGCCACATGTCTTTTGTTACATTAAGCATAAGCGACCACATGTCTCTGTTTAGTTTTGAAGTGCCAGAGTATACATGGTGGGCCCCGAGGAGTAATGTCTTAAGTTTCTAAGTGCTTAAGTTTCTAAGTGTCGCACAGAGCATGCCACGTGTTGCTACCGCAGGTGTTTAAAGAGAAAAGCAACAAAAGAAGCTTTAGAACATGTGCTAGTATGCCACACGTCCTATTTTTGAGATTCTTGGGTGTTGCCATGTATCAGCTAGAAAGAGAGGTAGAAAGCGCCAAGTGTCACAGTGTCATGTTTCTCTTTATATCAAAGCAAAACCCAACCTGATGAAGCGGAAGGCACCATGTAGCATTTTTGAGAGTTGTTAGAAGCTTGTGGAGGAGGCCATGTGTCTCAATGGAATTGGTAGTTTTAGAGCCATATTTTCTGTTGCATTTAGCCAATGGGTATGCAAAGATGATTCATTTGCAGATTCACACAGATCATGTGCATGACTTAGTTCCAATTCAATCCTAGTTCTGTTGCAGATGGTTGCAGATTCTTAACGGCTGGGAAATATTTTGAGCCCCAATCTTGTTCTATAAATAGGGGGGAAGTTTTGTAACTGAGATATAATAGACATACACATAGAGAAATAGTGGAGATTATTACTACAACTAGATTGTATCATTTTTGCCTTTCACAGTTGTTTCAAAGAAGAAAGCATATAGATTTGTGCATGTTTTGTGCCCTATGTATTTTGCTGAACATATTAATGAAAGAAACTCTGTTATGTGTTGTTGGTGATATTTTATGTGTCATTGTATAAATCTTCTAAGTTTGGCCTTTGATTTTAAATCTATCTATAATCTGTTTATGTTGATCATGCTTCATTTGCTCTTTAACATAGTTAAATCATAAGGATTTAATCATTGTGCTAGTTGCTGAAACATTTATACATCTGGTGCATCGCCTTAAGAGTTTGATTTCATTGTATCTGTAATCTTGTTTCTTCTTCTCCTTTTCCCAAAATCCCATTCAAAAAGGAAGAGCTAGCTTTCTTAAAATCTGGAGGTTGTTTCCAGTGTCAGTTCCACATTCTTGAAACTTCCCATGTTGATGTTGAAACCTGTACAATTTTATACATCAACAATTTTTGGCACGCCTGATGGGACCTTTCTTATTTTTGATCAAGATTGTATGAACCAAAGAGCAAGAGGGAGTCAAATTTGTGTACCAACCACTAGAGCCTGATCAGATGCTAATCTAGGAATCTTGTTACCACCTTTAGCAGTTGCTCCAAGAAGAAGAGAAAATCAAGCATCCACAACACCAAGAATAGCTATGGCAGTTTCAACCCCACCACGGAGTTTTGTAGATTGGATCAACAACGGCCCTATTATTCTCCCAATGCCACCAAATGCTTGGGATCTAATTCCTACCAATGCTTTGAAAGCATTACCCATGTTTTTAGGAGAAGACTCCAAGATTCCAAGGGAACACCTCCAAGATGTGCCAGATGTATGTGTTGTGCATGTCATTATAGAACAGAATGTTGCTATCAGACTATTGGCTGCTTCTTTCAAGGGGAAGGCCTTGGATTGGTATAGGTCATTGCCTTCAAGTTCAATATCTACTTGGGATCAGATTAGAGATGCTTTCTTTGCAAGATTCAGTGAAAAGGGTGATAGATCCTCTCTGCTACAGCAACTAATCACCATAAAGAGAGCACCTCAAGAAGCCATAATGGATTTCAACACTAGGTTTCAAAAGGCCTGGGATAGAATCCCTGCCACAGTAAGGCCATCAGCAGATATAGCAATTAAGTTTTATCTTAAGGCTTTCAATTCTAATATCTAAGTCATGATACAGTCTTTAGGAGAATAGACTTTAGCAGTGGCATATGAATTAGCAGTAAGAGCTGAAAATAGCTGAATAGATGCTGGGAAACTACCTCCAAGACCTCTTATGCCCATGTTTCTAGAAATCTCTATACCCCTACCACAAGAAACTAGTAATACTCCATCAGTACTGGTGTCCATGTATACCTTCCCCACACCTCAACGGCCCACTATATCTACACCCCCTGCTCCTCCATCTGAAATGGATGATGTCAAGAACATTCTTAGAACCTTTTCAAATGAAATTATCAACCTCAAGATACAGTAGACTTCTTACTAAAAACCTCTGTACCAACGATTCCAAGGTAATAGACCTCTGTATCAGCCAAACCAATATGAAGGGGCTCAAAGACCAAATAATCTTCAACCTTCAAATCAATTAGTTACAGTTCCCACACCATTGCAAACTATCCCATCTAACCCAAGTAGAGAAATAGTCCCTAGACAAAATAACCTAGTAGAAGATACTAATGCCTGGTGTTTCCCTTGCAATAACGTCCATATGCCCAGAGATTGTCCTAGAGACAATTTACAGTAGAAGATAGAAGAGAAAAGAAAGATGGAAGGTCAAGCTATGGTGTCCAATGCTCCCCCATATCAGTCACCTGGTGTTCAAAGTGTAGTAATGGTGACTCAGATGCAAGGAATGTCCATTCAACAAGAAGAAGAGATTGCCCCAGAACATGCTTTATTCTCATGGATCAAAGATGAAGAGTCAATATTTCTAAATGAAGCTTCTACCTCCAAGAAACCCTTGGTACAGTCTGATTATTTCACTAGATCAAAAAGAAGGATGGTTGAACAACCGAAAGCCATAAATAATGAAACAACTGGAGTCCCTCTTTTCCAAACTCGTTATAATCCCACTTCAAGGCAAGAAATACCTCTATCAGCCCAAAATCAAGGAATCTCTAACCCGATGATGAAAAGGGCAAGGTATCCTTACTATCCTAAGGTACAAACATTGGGACCCATGAATGTGGTGGAACAACTGAAGAAAACCCCTGCACATGTATCAATATGGGACATGCTAGCTATTCCCAAGCAAAAGATGTTGTTACAAGAAGCATTACAGACTCAGGCAGACCCCAAAGTTGTCGATACACATGAAGGAGGTACCAAAAAAGGAAGGACTCAAAATAAAGACACCCCACCCTCGCAGATAGCCGCTTTGCTAAATGTTGCACCAAAGGTAAGAAAATCTAAGCTAGATCCATTTTATCTAACTTTAATAGTTGGCAAGAAACTGTTTCACAACTCAATGATAGATTTAGGGGCTAGTACTACAATCATGCCGAAGCAAATAGCTGATGCTTTAAAAATAGAATATGAGCCACTGGCTAAAGGGGCCATGTAATTAGATCGTAAGTCTGTCCAAACAATAGGGATGATCAAAAAACTCCCATTATAGCTGTATACTTACCCAAATATAACTGTCTTGCAAGATGTGGTAATTATTGATATTCCCCCTATCTTTGGTCATTGCATGTCTAGAGATTTCATAGCTAAAATAGGAGGGTACATGTCATTTGACTAGTCACATTTGATCTTAAGAACTAAGTATGGGACAAAGATGAAGGTGTTGTCTGAGTTCATATCTAAAGATCATATCACCGAAGAACCAGCTCCAAGAATTGAAGCATCTCATGCTATGATGAATAGGGATGAGAGATTTTTTTTAAGAAATGGGAGAATGGACTAAATATGATCAGAATGAAGAAGAGAAAAACTAGCTTGTTTGAATAGGTCTGGACAACTGAGAGGGGGGGTGAATCAGTTGTTGCTCTATTTAATCTTTTACAACTTAAAAATAAATCAATGATATAAACTTTTTGGCATTAGACAATAGCATATGAGAAAAAAAATATGAATGACACATTTGACACCAAGATTTTGATGTGGAAACCCGATTAAGGGAAAAACCATAGTCGAGGTTAACCCACAAAAATTAATACCCTGTTAAAAGTATTTTACAAATAGGAATGCACATGCATTTAGGCTCACTGCTCAAGTTTGGAGGCTCACTGCCTATAGAAAAGTTTACAAGAGATTTATAGATATTTTGACCTGGTAAGATGCATCTACCAATGCTAGAGATCAGCTCCGGTGAAGTGCAAATACTAACTTTGTACACTTCATCTTTATTCTACTCTTCTCTCTATTCTGCCTTCATTTGGATATTAGATTTCTGCCCCTTTTACACTTTCTTAATCATCACAATACATACACCCACAATATCCACAATCATTGACTATATATATCCTTATCATGAATTGCAATCACTTGCCAGTCAGCAACAATCAACAACACTTAGAACCTTTTAAAAATGTTCTGCTTTGTCAGCTAGATCCATAAACCAGTATTGATACGTATCAAAAATAACACATGTAGATCATCATACATGTTAGTCACTAACATTTTATCTCATACACAGCTTAACAAAACACTTCTATTAGGTCCACACAAGGATTTATCATAAGTCTACTTGTTCTTTATTGAACTATTCTATCATAACAAGACCCAATATTCAGATGCTCATAACTTTTGATCCCTTTATCACTAGGCTATAAACTTGGATTTAGATTGTCCTAGTGTCCCTCTACACTTCTTCAAATCTACAACACATAATGAATAACTCGAGAGATCTGCTGACCAAAATACTGGACTCTACTATATGCTCTATTTCAGGCTCCCAGACTTAGATTATCATTCTGACTTTCGGTACGATCAGATACTGCATTGGGGATGTGTGGAACAATCTTAGTTAGCATCAATGACAAAACCTATCGATGCTAAGCAATGTCTCTTTCCAACAATCTCCCCCTTTGGCATTGATAGAAACACTTAGTGAAAAATGACTAAGTGTCTTTGTCCAACTCCCCCTTTGTCTGTACATTCATGCACTTTACTTATTCTAGTGCTCCCCCTTTTTTGAATACTTCATTTTTCATTGCCCTTCACTCCCCCTTTGAGATCAATGGCAAAGGGTGGGATCTGCAAATCAAAACTCTCCAAATTTTCTGTATACATTGCCACATGTAAAAGTAACCATTAAGTTCCATTCACATGAACTTAAGGATTATTGGAAAGAGACATGTTGTGGCTTCATGAGTGTTGTCATTGATGGCAGCAAAGTCCATCCCACACATCCGCAGGACACGGTATGACCATACCGGAAGACAGGCTGAAGTGTATCTTAGTCTAGTAAGCAAGAACAGAGCATGTAGCAAGGTCCAACAGACAGGTTCGGATCTCTCAGTGGAATTATCTCAATAAAGTGTGGACTTGGGGAAGTCAAGAGGAGTACCATGACTAATATATTCCAAAGACTAAGCCTTCGGTGATCTAAGAGTGAAAAGATATGAACACCTAAGTGTTGGGTTCCTGTTTGGTAGAGTAGACTAAGGAAGAACTAATCGGCAAAGCTTCAGACCTTAATCTGGATGAGATATTGATGGTAATAAAGTTTCTTAAGAGATAATTCATGATTGGCCGACATGATTGATGACTTCTATAAGCATCTCTTTGATACACATCACTTGGTAAGTAAGGATTCAGCCGACAGACCAAAGTTTGGGAAAATATTGAGTATTCCAGATGCTGACTAGAAAGATGTTGAAATCCTTTGTGTGGATATATATAACAAATGGATTTCAATGAGAAGGTGTGTGGTGTGTTGTGTTGTGCGAAGAAAAGAAGATTGCACTGTGAAAGTAGTAATACAGGTCCGGTATGTGATAGGATAGCAACACCAAAGAAGAGGAAGAATGAAGTGCAGTAGATCAGTGTATTGAGCCTAACTAGAACTAAACCTTAGCATATGTGGATGCTTCTAATCAGTTCAAGTACCTAGTTACTTTGTATCTTGTAGACAGTGAGTCTCTTGTAGGCAGTGAGCCTCTTGTGAGCAGTGTGCTCGGACAGTGAGCCCTAATTGGCAAGTGCCATTTTGTACTACCTTATTCTTTTAATAGAGAATACAATCTTGGGTTAGTCACCCCGTGGTTTTTCCCTTAATAGGGTTTTCCACATCAAAATCATTGTGTTATGTGTATTGAGTTTATTTCTACTTTCATGGTTATGCATGCTTATTTAATTTGAAGAACAAAAAGTTAAATTAATTAAGATAACTGATTCACCCCCCCTCTCAGTTATCAATAAAGATGTCTGCAAAACTAGCTTTTATTTGCACAAGTTCAGAGGCCCAAGTACTCTTTATTCCATCCAAAGTTGAAATGTTCCCATTTAACACAAATGATTATGCTTCTGCCTTTGACAGATCTGATGGAACACTGGTCTAAACTGTAGTCTGAGCTTCAGATAAGGCATTATACATTATCTCTAACTTAGGGGCAATTAATCCCTGGAGCTCACACATTCTTTTATACATAATGTTGCTTTTCTCTTTGACAAGTTTCTTTATTTCCTCAGTCAAGTTAATTACTTGACATTCTTGACTTATGGGCAAAACTAATAGGGGATCAAAATTTTGAGAGAGATTTGACAAATTTTGTTCTTGCTCCTTTATCTTGTTCTCAATACCCTTGTTAACTTTGGGCCATGATAGACAGAATTTGTACATATCACTTCCATAATTTAGAGCATTCTGAATACTCTTTATGGTAATACCAAGTATTCTTCTATCATTTTCTATCAAGTTCTTTATTTCACAAAATTTCTTATCTAAGAATTCTTTCTAAACTTTTACCTCTGTAGACCTCTCAAAGGACTCAAAATGTGAATTTACTAAACTTACAAGATTCTTTAGATGTCTGGAGGTGGAATTATTTTGATTCTTCCGATAGGTTGGCATTAATTTCTCCAAAACTCTGGTTGCAAGTCCCAGTAGCTCATTCTCCTCCATATTGAACTTTAACATCTTCTCTCTAGCCTTTACTTGGGTGAATGATGCTATCTTCATCAGTTGAATTGGAGAGAGAGCATCTGGATTGGCTAGACCTTGGAGTAGTTCTGGTTCATCAAGTTCAATCACTTCTTTTCCAAGAAGACCTTCTGCAGTGTCTCTTACAGCCATTTCAAAATTAAACTTTTGATCTCCTGATTTCTTAGTCTCTAGTTTAGGTGCTTCAACGTTTGCACCATCTTCTTTTGTTTTATCTTTCTTATCTCTTTCTTCTTCTAACTCTGCTTTATCCTTTTCTATGTTCTCTACAAAGGAACTTTTTCTTGTTTGTTTATCACTTGCTATCTGATTAGGAGGGCTCTATGAAATAGTAACATTATCCTCTTTCCCTATTGTATCAGATGGATTGGGAGTATCTTCTACATCAAATATTTTATCTAACATTTATGTATCCTCCTAAATTGCTTGTTCTACTTCTGGAACAGAGGCTCCACCCAACTCAGATTGCTGCTCAATAATATTCTCTTCTTCACCATCCAACACTTCTTTTGTGACTATGTGAAAATTATACTTCTTTAATGCTTTCAAAAGAATATCTTGATTTTCTTCAACTATTTCACATGTTTCTCCAAGCATGAGCTTGTTCATTCTCCTTTTGCTTTTAAAATCATCTTTGACTTCCTTAAGTATCATATTTATTTGTCTAGGAGAAATTTGAGGACATAGATTTATTAGCTCATGTTCTCTAATTTCCACATCCTTGCACTTGGCATTTTCTTTTCTCAATTCCAAGATATTTGCCAGACTTTGTGGTAACTCAGAAATAATCTCAATTAGTGCCTTGTTGTAGATGTTGAGATATTTGACCGTTGCTTCCTCTAACACCCTTTTATCCATATCATTGTATTCATCATAGAATTCAATCATGGGTTTTAGATTACCATCCACAATGACTAATTTTATCACATCTTCTAGTGAGAGTGTGAGTTTCTCAACATACTCTTCATATTCTTCAGTCTTTTGTTTTTTGCTAGTCCTTTTGCTTCTATAGGACTTTTCTTTGGTTAACTTTGCAACTTTTGTTCCAATGCCTTTTGGTTCCTTGATTTCAATGTCAGAGTCTGTATCTACTTCATCTTCTCTTATGCTTTCTTAGGTTTGGGAAGCTTTTGTTTTCTTCCTCTTCTCATGTTTTCTAAATGATTATGCTTCCGGATTTGTAGATTTGGAAGGAGCAGAGGCATTAGTAGAACTTCTAGTAGTTCTTGAAGTGGAAGAAGGTTCCACCGGAACACTTGTTTGTCTCTTTTCTTGTTTTTTTTTCTCATCCTTTTCTGTTCTCTCTCTGAATTTCTTCACAGCTTCCTTTGTTAGGCCAAGATTTTCAGCTAGCTACTTGACTTCTTTTCTTACTCCTATTTTTTTAGGTTCTCTGAGCTCAGTATGCAACTTTAAACTCAGCTCCTCATAAGTTCCAAATCTTTCAACCATTGTGTCTTTGGGCTTACTTAGCAGATGTTAAGAATACATATCCAAGATCCTTTCATCTACTTCATACCCCATGGGCATGATCCAAACAGTTCCGGGTTCCACTGCTTCCATTAAACACTTATCAGTATCAACCATGAAGCATATTTCATTTTTGTAATTGTCAACAATTGAATTGGGGGTTCTTTTCCTTGAGTGCATCATATTCTAAAATTTTTTTAAGTAACCCATATTGTCATTTTCTAAGCATTGAAATCACCAATGTTGCAAAGATGATTTTTGATTTGAATGGCAACTGGCTCAGTTACCTCATTCATAAGGTAAAAGAATAGACATAAAATCAGTGTACCATACTTGAAGGTGTTCTTCTTATCCCTTTTGATCTTGTTCAGATTTTTAATCAATTGATTCTGTAATAGTTCACACATCTCATAATCAACATTTTATTTTAGCATCTTGTATGTAGCATAAATGGTTGTTCCAAAAATAGAATTTTCTCTGCTCGAGTGGTAAATCTTGTATCCAATCACCATGGACGCGAATTTGACATCTGGCTCTATAATATCATTTATGGTCATGGTTCTTCTGTCAAACTTAGCTCTGGTAGCATCAGTTACTATCTATTTTTCATAGCTTTTAGCATGGGCAATCCTCTGGTTGAGATTAAACTAGTTACATTTCTGATAGCATCCTTGGTAATCTTGAATAGTTTTAACAACCAAATGAATTCATCGTGTATCTAACTTAAGATGTATTAAACCCACTCATCCTCGTCGAATGTCAAAAACCCCATAACCTGAATAAAGTGTTTATCCTGTAGAGCCTTATATTTAGGTTTAATTTCTTTATTTTCATCCATGAGTTATTTTTCAAACAAATCTACATACCTTGAATCTCCAAACTCATCTATATTTGCATGAATGTAAACCCTGATGTCTTCTACATGTATCACCCCATATGGAACACTTGAACAAGAACCTAACAAGTTGACTTGAATTGATTTGTGAGGACGCTTCTTGAATTTGGTTCAAGGCCTTTCGATAATGTCAATAACATGAGGGGTAGTCATTTCAACAGATTTAGATTCAATTATTTACAGAGAGGTACATTTTTCTTTCGCGGTATTAGGGTTGATCACTTGCTGATTGAATTCATTCTCTACCTCAGACTCTGGACTTTGTAGTTCAAATGCTCTTCTTCTTGTTCACTTCAAATGCAAGGTGATTCAAATGAGTGAGCAAGTGACCTTTTAAAGCTCCACATTACCTAATTTGCCTTTGCAATAAATGTGTTGCCCTAATTGTATCCAATTACATTGTTTTGACAGTTCCTTACATATCAACGTCTTTTCTTCCAAAAATCCTTCCATAGGTTCTGGACCAATTTAGAGTATTTTCTATTAATGTACCAAATTCACGTACCCACTTACTGACCGAGGGAATTTGATGTTCTATGAAACTCCCCCTAAGCCAAAGTTTCTGACTTAATTCCAAGAGGAATTGTCAGCACCGGATTCCAGTGCGGACTCATTATCATCATTTACTATATCTTTCTTTATCCAAATCTTGTTCATTTCACTCTGTATCTCATCCACATCATTTTTCCTTTTAGATCTATCTTGTTTCTACTCATCTAGTTTTCTGTTTACCAGACCTTTTCTTCCATTGTTTTTACTTCTGTAGAATCTTGCAATATGACCAGATTTATTGCAGTTTTTTTTTTAATAGAAAAAAGGTACCAAGCACCCATACCAATATATTAAATTAAAACTGAAATGAAGAGTACACAAGGGGAGCCCTAAGGGAAAAAGGCACATCGGCCAACAAAATAACCCAGCCCACTTACAGGGAAGCGTCCCATCAAAAGTCTAACAAACCCAGTGGGGAATGGAGATAAAAGAACCAAAAGAAGGAAAACTAGCCAAAAGTAAATACCATAGGTAGATTCATAAGAAATTCCCCAAAAAGTGGCTCAACTAACATTCCAAGGAGACACACAAACTTTTAATGTAAAGACATTAAAAAGCCAACCAACCACATCTACCAATTGTACTGACAGGAATAAATGGCAGCATCCACAGAAGATCTGCCCATTGGGAACAAAGGACAATAGTTTGTCACCGGTGTGATTGTCCTAGGGGGATGTCTACCCAAAATCATAAATGTTGAGATTTGAAAATCCTTAACAATTTCCATGACTACCACTTGGTCAACAATCAACTCCACACCACCACCACCCAACATCAACAATCAACTCCCTAGGTTGTTTCCACCATCCAACAAGATGCCATATCCACCGCAAATGTCACCACCACCATGGACACCTTCAACTCCACGTCCACCACTCCCATCAGAGACAAAGCAACCCTACCACCAGCAACTGCTAGTGTCTCCTCTCCGCACCACCAAAGCCACCTCTAGGACCGAGTCTTCCTATAGTTCACTCAACACCTCCATCCTCTACTCCTCCCACTCTGTTTAGAATGCCACCTCTCATACTAGGTCCTTCTCTTCCATCCTTTCCAACACTACTATTAGTACCTCCACTAAAGCTAATAGGGTTTTACCAGGTCTAAGTCTACCTACAAATCTCTCAACAGCTCCATGGCCATCCCTTTGTCAACATCCACTACATACCCCTCATCCAAGATGAGCCCTCAGCTCAGCAGTCTAACCATCTCACTCCTACAATCGATAGAGGACCTCAAATGTCACCACCACTCCTCCCCAGAGATGGAGCAACCCTGCCACTAGCAACTGCCAAAGTCACCTCTCAACACCATCAGAGCCACCTCCAAGACCAAATCTTACTACAACTCCCTCAACACCTCCTTCCTCCACTCCATACTCATAGCCATCACCAAACCTACCATCAACACATGCTACCTAACCCAACACAAAATAGAGCTTCCTCTGGTACAATTCGCGCGTCCATTCACTTATTCCTCTCACCTTGCCAGCATCAATGCAACCTAGTTGCCAGTAATCACCTCTACGCCTTATCCCACCATCGACTTCCCCTCCATCCCATATGGGAAGCATGGATGAGCTAGTCTTAGACACCTCTATAGCTTAGACACCATCAAATGTACCAGACTCTCCACCCACTCTATTGAAAATGCCACCTCTCCTACCAGGTCTATCTCTTCCAGCCTTTCCAGCACTACCATCAGTGCCTCCACTGAAGCCCATAGGGTCTCTGCCAGGTCTAAGTCTACTTGCAGATCTATCAACAACTCCATTGTCATCCCCTCATTAAAACCCACTACTTAACCCTCATCCAAGAGGAGCCCTTGGGCTAGCATGCTATCCATTCCCCCTCCTACAATCGATAGAGGACCATAATATGTTGGAAGATAGATCCAACCCTATCCTGCAACTAATGTTTCATGCCACCATGTGATATGCACCTCTAGTTGCTTAAAACACCACCTTCTTTAGCAAATGGCAATGCATCCCTATCATACATCCTCTCAGCGCCTTCTCACCCAGGAAGGGATCTGAGTTTCCCACGTTGCCCAATCTCCCCAAACCACCTCTTCCTCCAAACCCAACTCATCTGTTACCTAGAACATCAACACCAGTGTGTCCATTCATCCGCCTCTAGGGCCTACATCCGGTCCCAAAAATCCTCCCAAAAAAAAACTAGAAAACTAGCTAGTGCTTCAAGCAGCCTAAAAAACTCTAGCATCTTTGTCAAGCCACCCCCAGTGCCTCCTTACTTCACGTTCTTTTCCGAGAAAAGCTCCCAGTCATCTGGGTCATCATCCCCATCACCATCCTCCCCATCTCCATCTCTCCCCTCCAGTCTGCTCCTACTCTTACTCCCATCCATCCTCCTTTTTGTGGCCAGATTTATTGCAGTTATAGCATACAACTTTTCCTTTCTTATAAACCTAATTTTCTCTTGATCTACACTGATTAGCCATATGTCCAAACACATTGCAAACAAAAAAGTAACAATTGAAAGAATTGCTAATTCTTCTATTATTGGAATTATTTTTTGTCATACTTCTGCATTCATTTGATCTATGACCATACCTGTTACATTTGAAGCATTGACCAGAGAAGGATAGACCATTTTGATTTACTCTACTTTTGCACTGAGTAGCTCTATGACCAAATTTGTTGCAGTTGAAACAATTTCCATTGAATGATGGATATGTTTGAGCATTTGGCTGTCTTACTGGAGGTTTTCTAGATCTATTTCTCTCATTCCTAGGTTGAAAATTTCTCAGTCCAGATCCAGAGCTTTCACCTTTCTCATACCTAAGATTATGCTTATCAACGTCCTTTTTCTGCCCTTCAATGAGTGCTTTAAGTTTAGCTGAGCTTATCTTGAACTTATCCTTATACTCATTTGCAATTTCTAGGTCATGTCTGAGTGTGATAATCTATCTCTCAAGTTCTCTTTCATTGTCTCTTCTTTCTTGTAGATTAGATTCTAGAAGGCCAGCTATTGTATCCAATTTGCAGCATTCTTTAGAAGTCTTTTTCATATTTTGATTTAACTCTTCTTTAACTTTCTTCTTATCTTCAATTTCCATGGTTAGTCTCATCACTTCAGTTTCCATCTCATGTTTTAGTATAGTAACTTCTTTAGTTAACTTCTCACATTCCTTTGTCTTCTCATCCAGGGCCTTGTCTTCATAAGGTTTTCCCAGTTGAGAGGTGGCTCCTTTTATTTTCAATTGGATTTACTCAATTTTTCTTTTAAAACTTTAATGTTGTCTTGGAGCTCTTGAACTTCTACCTTGGACTACTCAAGATCATCTAGGGTGAGATTAAGTTGCCCTTGAAGGTCATATTCATCCATTATGCTGTCTTCCCAGATCTTCCTTAAGTTGTTAAGCTTTTTCAAAGGAACTTAGCTCTGATACCAATTGTTGGAATAGGTCTGGACAACTGAGAGGGGAGGTGAATCAGTTGTTTCTCTAATTAATCTTTTACAACTTAAAATTAAATCAATGATATAAACTTTCTGGCATTAGACAATAGCATATGAGTAAAAAATATGAATGACACATTTGACACCAAGATTTTGACATGGAAACCCGGTTAAGGGAAAAACCATGGTGCGAGTTAACCCACAAAAATTAATACCTTGTTAAAAGTATTTTACAAATGGGAATGAACATGCATTCGAGCTCACTGCCCTAAGCTCACTGCTCAAGTTTGGAGGCTCACTGCCTATAGAGATTTTGAACTAGTAAGATGCATCTGCCAATGCTAGAGATCAACTCTAGTTAAGTGCAAATACTAACTTTGTACACTTCATCTTTATTCTGCTCTTCTCTCTATTCTGCCTTCATTTGGATATTAGATTTCTACTCCTTTTACACTTTCTTAATCATCACAATGCATACACCCACAATATCCACAATCATCGGCTATAAATATCCTTATCATGAATTGCAATCACTTGCCAGTCGGCAACAATCAACAACACTTAGAACCTTTTAAGAATGTTCTACTCTGTCGGCTAGATCCATACACTAGTATTGATGTGTATCAAAAATAACACATGTAGATCATCATACATGTCAGTCACTAACATTTTATCTCATACACAACTTAACAAAACACTTCTATTAGGTCCGTACAAGGATTTATCATAAGTCTGCTTGTTCTTTACTGAACTGTTCTGTCATAACAAGACCCGGTATTCAGATGCTCATAACTTTTGATCCCTTTATCACCAGAAGCTAAAAACTTGGATTTAGATTGTCCTGGTGTCCCTCTACACTTCTTCAGATCCACTGACTAGAATATTGGACTTTGCTATATGCTCTGTTTCAGGCTCCCGGACTTAGATTATCATTCTGACTTTCAATATGATTAGATACTGCACTATGGATGTGTGGAACAATCTTACTTGCCATCAATGACAACACCTATCAATGCTAAGTAGTGTCTCTTGCCAACATAGCTAAAGTCCATGATGCAGAGTGACCCTTATGGTAATTATGACTCTACTGGTTTGGGGACTTATGTAATATTTGAGGAGGATCAAGAAATACCAAATGTAATGAGCCAAGAGACGTCTAAAAAGGAGGATTCAAATAAAGACATTGAGATCTAGACCTTGAACTTTGATGGAGCCAAAAGTAAAAATGGTGCAGGGGCAGGTATATGTCTCACTTCCCCAAGTGGTGAGAAAATTCTTAGGGCCATATGTTTCCAATTTGCTTATACCAATAATGATGTTGAGTATGAGTCTTTGGTACATGGTCTTATGTTGGCCAAAGAGAAAGGGATCAAGAATCTAATAGTCAGAGTTCATTCAAAGTTGGTTGTGAAACAAATTAGAGAAAAGGCTGTGGCAAAGAATGTGACAATGAGAACTTATCGCCATAGGATTTGGGATCTGATTAATGGCTTTGATGCTTTTAACATATAGGTTGTCCCTAGAGCCCAGAATACTGAAGCAGATAGGATGGCACAAATTAGCTCTCAGTTTAACCTAGCAAGTGACCTACTCATTAATAATGAAGCAGTAAAAGTCATTATTAGACCAGCGATTCCTGATAATGTTCGCAACTAGCAAGTTTTTGACAATGATCTTCAAGTGCTTCTATTTCTACAGTAGTCTGGAGAGTTGTCTGACCAGTTGCAGCCTAAGATAGAGGAAGCATATGGTGACCAAATTATTCAATTAAAGTCTAATAAGCTTCCAAGGGGGTTAATAACTATAGAGAACCTATTTGACCTAGATGAGGTGAGCATAGATAAGAGGAGGTTTAAGGCAAGCAAGGAGGATTATTCTGAAATTCATGTCAGCGAAGGAAGAAAGCTAAAAGTAGGTAATGCCACTACTCAGGAGGAAAGAGATAAGCTAGTTTCTTTATGTAACAAGTATGATGGGTGATTGCATGGACCTATGATGACCTTCATGGTTATAACAGAGACATCATTCAACATACTATAGAACTTGCTAAAGGATCAAAGCATGTTCACCAGAAATAGAGACCGATGAATCCTAGAATTGAACCTTTAATGGTGGATGAGTTACAGAAACTTCTGAAGTTTAAAATTATTTTTCTAATTAAGCATTCAACTGGAGTATCTAATCTAGTGCCAGTCAGAAAGAAAAATGGGGACATCAGGCTCTGTGTAGACTTCAGAGACTTAAATAAAGCATCATTAAAAGATCACTATCCTCCGCCATCCATGGAATAGATTTTACAAATAGTGGCTGGATCAGAAAGATTCTCCTTGCTGGATGGTTTTTTAGGGTATAATCAGATCTGGCTAGTAGATGAAGACCAACACAAGACAGCGTTCACAACAAAGTGGGGAACTTTTGCATATGCCAAAATGCCATTTGGTCTTTCAAACACTGGGGTCACTTTTCAATGCGCTATGGATATAGCATTTAAGCAGCTCATAAATAAAATCATCCTGATTTATTTATATGACCTCACTATATTCACAAAGAATGCTAAAGATCACTTTGAGCATTTAGAAGTTATTTTTCAAAGGTGTCAAGAGTTTGGGATTTCTTTAAATCCTAAGAACTGTGTTTTTGCAGTACCTCAAGGGAAACTTTTGGGGCATATTGTTTCAAAGGATGGAATTTCCATTGATCCAGAGAGGGTTAGAGCCATACTGGAGTTATCTTTACCAGTCAATAAAAAGATGGTCTAATCTTTCCTAGGAAAAATTAATTTTGTCAATAGATTCATATCTGATTTTGCAGGGCTAGTCAGGCCCATTACCCTGATGTTGAAGAAGGATTTAGTCTTTAAATGGACAACTGAAGGGAGGCAAACTTTTGAAGAAATCAAGAAAGCTATCTCAACTTCTCTAGTACTGTGAAATCTACATTTCTCTAAACATTCCATAATGTATGTGTATGGAGGAGAACATAGTATTGCAACTGTTCTGACTCAGAAAGATGACAAAGAAGAAGTGGAGCATCCAATCACATTCTTCTCTAGAACACTAAAGGAATATGAATCTAGGTATAATTTCGTTGAAAAACAAGCTTATGCCATTGTTAAAGCTCTTAAGAAATTCAGGTATCTAGTTACAGGAAATAAAATCTTGATATTGTAGCTCATTCAAGTGTTAGAGAATACATCATGGAGGGTGAGATTACAGAAAAAAGGGCTAACTAGATAACCAAGATTTTTGAATATGATGTAGAGGTAAGGCCTACCAAATTGGTCAGAGGTAGGGGACTCTGCTAGTATATGGTCCAAGACACTGAAATGTCAATGTTGGAAGAAACAGAGGATGAAATAGTATTGAAACTCCAAGAGATAGAGAAAGATTCTTGGGTGAGTGATAGAATATAGTTCATGAGAACTGGTATTTTCCCTAGTGAGCTCTCCATTGATAAAAGAAGATACTATAGATAGCAGGGGAGTCATTTTGTGCTATTTGGTCATGCTTTATTTAACAAGAATTTTGATGGGATACTACTAAGATGTGTTGAAAAGGATGAAGCTCAAAGGGTGTTACACGAATTCCATCATGGAGCCACAGGGGGGACATTTCTCAGCAAGAATGACTACCATCAAGATTACACAGGCTGGCTACTACTAGCCCACATTGTTTACAGATTGCCATCAAATGGTTAAGGAGTGTCAGGCTTGTCAATTATATGTTGGAAGGAGAAGGAATGCATCTTTACCTTTGAGTCCCATAATAGAAGATGAACCCTTTGCATAGTGGGGTTTAGATTTTATAGGGATGATTAATCCAGTCTCCAGTAAGGGATATAAGTGGATTCTTACTGCAACTGATTAATTTACAAGATGGAGTGAAGCAATGCCACTTAAGGAAGCCACTGAGAAGGTGATTCTGGAGTTCCTTGAAGGAATAACTACCCATTTTGGTCATCCACGCACTATGATATCTGACAATGCTAAGGCATTTTTAGGGACTAAACTATCAGAGTTTGCTTTACGGAATGGGATATATTTGAAGACCTCATCAAATTATTATCCACAAGGCAATGGCTTGGCAGAATCCACAAATAAGAACCTGATTAAACTCATCAAGAGAACGGAGGCCAATCATCAGAGAGATTGGCATAAGTCCCTCAATTTGGCACTATTGGAAAATAGAATTACACCAAAGCAAGTAACTAAGATGTCTCTGTATGAATTAGTCTATGGCAAGAGTGTAGTCATGCCACTGAACAAAGAGATCCCCACTCTATAGTTGATAAAATAGTTGGAGATAGAGGAAAACAACCCAATGCATGTGAGGCTCGCCAAATTACTGGAAGTTCAAGAAAAAAGAGAAATGGTGCATGAATCTTTGATGAAACATCAGCATACCATTAAGAGTTGGTTTGATAGAAAAACCTCTGAACCAAAACTTGAAGTCGGATCACTGGGTTTGAAATGGGATGAGAGAGCTGCTAAACCAGGTTGACACAACAAGTTTGGCTCACTGTGGACTGGCCCTTTAAAGATTCGCACTTGTAAGCAACAGAGTACGTTTGAGGTGGAAAATATGGAAGGAGAACCTAAAGAGATTCTTGTAAATGGGATCTTTTTGAAACACTTCACATAATTTTGAAACCTAACCTTGTATCATAGTTAGCTAGGTGTCATTAGTTTCCTTTCCTATTTTGTCTTCCTTTTCCCACTTTCTTTTAAATAAGTGTTCTAGGAACACATGTCTGTAGCACATTAGCTCTCACAATTAGCAGTTACACTTCCCAAGGTATTAGGTGGTTCTTGTACTTCAATAAAAATTGCCAATCATTTCTAAGAGATCACCATCTTTAATGACAATTTGACACACAGTCCTATGCAGATTTGGAATGATACACTAATAGTCCTTTTGGTGTGTTTAGTAATGAAATTAATATGCTACTTTATGCCTCCGCCAAGCCAAGTTTTTTAAGCTTCTCAAACAGTTTCAGTTGCTATTCCTTGCTTCAAGTCTTTCGAATTCCTATCGCTTGTGTCAAGAAGTTTCATTCCTACCTTTAGTTCTAGCTACAGTTTGGGCTCATTTGTAGTTTCTAGTGTTCCCAAGGAGATGCAAAAATGGAAGAAGAGAAGACATTGCAAGAGGGGCTATTCAAATTACCTGAAAAATGGAAGGGTAGTAAATCTTATGCATCTGCAGGGGCACAGCCAAGAACAAATTATCTAAGGACAAGGGCCTTGGAGATGGTGGTGAGCACTGACTCTGCACAAGTAAAAGATTATGCAGATGGTATTTTCAACCCTCAGATGTTAAAGAATTCAAAGAATCTTCAGGAAGGAGCACACTAGAGATGTCTCCAATGGGCTGAAAAGGGAGAATTTGAAACATTTGGAATGGGGGTTTGGACTTCTCAGTTGGCACAATTTGTGGTTCCTACTATCCACTCCTACCTAGAGTTGATTGATATGTGTTCAGAGCTTTTTCATCCCCAAACTACGTCGATTCAATGCGGTGCATTCATGGTCCAGATAACCCCCAAGGCAATCTAGGATATGATGGGTTTGTATTATGACCAAGCTACTACATTTCCTACAATCCCCAAGTTGAAACATACATGGAGTGGTCTCCACAGTAAAGTCCATTTTTTAAATACTGAGATGCATTTGAATGAGAACACTTAGTTTCCCCAACTACCCACTGGCTGAGCCCAATTTAATACTGATGTTCAGGACGCTCTCTCCATGTTGTCTTTTATTTTTGGTTAGAATGATGATGCAAGGGTATATGACTAGCACTTGGCAGCAATTTTTAGACTCAAACTATGGACAAGTCTTCAAAATACCATTTCAACTTTTCGGAACACATCTCTCAAGCTATCATTGAGTAGATGACAAATTTATCCCTGGATCAAATTTTTAGGTATTCTACCTACCTTTGCCATTTGATTTTGTACCAAAATTATAGTCTCTTCTAGTAGTATATGCATTTGAATATGTATGACCCTGAGTCGAGCAGTAAAATAACAATCTCGGTGTCTACATGGACTCATGTCCTCTCTAATACATCAGATCCCTATGAATTTGCTAAGTGTTTTGTAGCCCTAGTTTTTGGACAATTAGGGTCTGACGCTGTTGAGAATAGGATGACAGAAAGTATGAGAGGTTTCTTAACAAATTTAAAAATTCCCTGTGATTATTTCTTTGGTGCTCACACAACAATCATCAAACTTCATGGTTTTGCTGGAGAGCCTATTTTGCTCCCGAAGGTCTTAACCCCTAGGCTCACATTTTTAGAAGTGGGTCATCAATTATCATCATAGATAATAATTTTAGCAATAAGAAGAGGAAAAATAAAATGTATGTTGTCCCTTGGATCAAGGGAAAGATTACGATAGAAAGGAGAGAAATTGAGAACCTCCTATTGAGGAATCTGGCAACTTATGTTTTCTGATAGTGCAAGATAAGTGGAAGTATGATCTTGATGCTTTCTTGGCATAATGGATTGTAAATAACAAAGTTTCAACTATTTTTGTTCATGAGAAGCAGCCTTTCTGGGAATAGAGAAGGTAACCAAAGCAGGATGATCCTGCATTTTACGTTGAGCTCAAAGATCTACCAGATGGGGGTCCCAAACTATGGGAAACCTTTTACAAAAAGGAGCAAGAATATGATCCCAAAAAATTGATGACTCCAGGCCTGAGGTAGACTCTAAAGAAGAAAGAATGGAATGCTGAAAAGATAGTTGCCTATTGGAAGTACATGTAGGAGATTTCTGAAATCACCCATACTTTTGGAGGAGTTCAAATTGATGAACAATGGGAACAAATCTGGGATGAATATCATATGACCCCTATGTCAAGCCCAGATACAAGCAATATTCCAGGTAGCTCTCATGAGGTAGAGGAGACAGAAGAGCCAGAGAGGGCTCAAGAGGCAGAGGAAGCAGAGAAAATAGCTACACAAGCCCCTAGGGCCCCATGGCCTCAACCTCTTAGTGCCCTTGAGAAATAGAAATTTGCATTATCACCATCTTGTGAGACCCATATAGCTTTGGCATCGAGGGTCTTGGAGTGGCACTTTCTCATCAAATATTGATTGAATCACAGGAGGCAGAGGAAGAAGATCCTGAGGATACTGAAGGATATCAGCCTTTGAAAAGAAGGCGTAAATTGGTATTGCAAAAGGAGGATACTAAAGGCAACATCTTGGTGTCCCCACAGCAACATGTTCTCACAACAACAATAGTGAGATAGGTAAGTATCCCTTCTCCTTGTTCTCCTTCTTCAACTTCTTCTTCAATAGGGGTGGCAACCTAAGTAACCCATTCTTCCACATCTCTTGCCACCTCTATTGTGCCATTGTAATCTTTTGCCCCTACTGCCAGTTCACCTGCCATATCATCGCAGGCCATTTCATTACCTATGTTTTCCCAAACCATGTCCAGACGAGCTTTGTCTCAGATTGATCCTAGTGGACAAATCACCACTATACCGTACAGCCTACCACTAGGTTATCATTTTGTCAGAGGTCTTATTGCTTCTCAACCTACCTTCCAAACACAAGTAGATCTTGCAAGGAAGGCAAGGGAGGCTAGGATGGAAAAAAGAAAAAGAAAAAAGGAAAAAGCACTATGGTTTCCCATATGAAGTCACTATTCGACCCAATCCAGCAATCCTTGACAATTACCCACTTGACCCCTAATGTGGTTAAGCCTGATGAACAAATGAAACATGAAGACTACACTATGAATGCAATAGCTATGGACCTAGTCCACTTCAGACATCAGAATAAAGTGGAGTTGATGAATGAGGCTGCCACTGCTATCACATCTGATTACCTAAAAGTGACAAAGAAGCTACAAAAATCAACAGTAGATTTGGCTAAAGTGAAAGCCACGAATGATAGCCTTAAATAAGAAATCAAGGCTAGGGATAAAGAGATTGATACTCTAAATATAGATTTGTAAAAAACTATCTTTGGAATTGTACGAGGCATCTCAGGCTAAGGTTGTAACATTACAGAATGAAATAGCATAGGCAAGATCCACTACAGTCGCATCGAAGCAAGAACTTGCCATTACTGAAAAGAAATATAATGATAAGGTGAAAGAAGTATCACAGTTGCAATAGAACCTATTAGGGGAACATAATCATAACAGTGCTACTCAATCTCAATTTATGGTAGAACAAGAAAAGACAAAGCAGCTTACTATTGAGCTGAGTCAAAGGCCACAAAATGCAGGATTCTTGGCAATGGTTAAAGAGCTTTATATATCTGCCTGGTAAAGAATTTCTGAAGAGATTTTATAGCTTAAAATTATTCTTAGTTTCCTTTTAAAATCTCAATAGCTGTGTGAGAGTGTGGAGTCTTCAGTGGAAGCAACTTTGTCTACTATTTCTTTGAGAGTCTCTGATTCTCAACTTTTATTGCAGAAACTTTATGATACCATGGATGAGGCTTTGTCAGCTGCAGGAGTAGATGACAGGATGATTGCAGTGAAAAAGGTAAATGAAGTATTGAGTTGTAGTCAAGCCTCCATGAATTGTAAGACACTTCTTAATATTGTAAAGGAAGGTGTCAAAGATATGAAGGGCCACATTGAAGAGTTGGTATAGCTAGGTCTTCCATCTCCCTTTCCAGATAATAGCACACTCTTAATGACTAATGAAATTAAGGCTCTCTTGCTAGAGAAATAAAATGATCGGGCTATTTTTCAAGGTTTGAGTGATTCGTCAAGCATGCAAGAAGTGGAAATAGTTCTCCTCCCCATGGCCAGTCTCGAGTTCCATTTACATGCAGTAGTGCATTTTCTTCAGTCCTTTTCTTATAGGGACATTATTAATTTGGATTTTACTTTCCAAGATTTGTAAAAGAAACAAGGCTTTTCAGACTTAGAGTGGTCTGTGTATCAAGTTGCTTTACAAAAATTGTAATTCTCTAGGTGATGGTGGTGCAATTTTGTTTTTTTGAATCATTTCATATGTTTCTAGTTTTCCTTTTCTATGCAAGCACAAAATCCCTTTTGGTTGCCAAGAACTGTAGAGTCAAAACTCTACATTTTGCATTTAATTGGTTGCGGTTGTTAGTTTCATTTTTAGTTTGTGTCCCAGTTTCTGTTGCTATCATTTCCTGTGAGTGGAACATGCCACGTGTCAGCATGGTAGGGTTTTGAGAACCCACAACAAAAGATGCTTCTTAGAGACCTATGAGGCTGCCATGTGGTAAGGTGGTTAGGGGCAATAAGAATAATGATCAGGAGTCGCGGATGGTGTTACGTGTCTTCTTCATGGTTCACAATTCCCAGATGCCATAGAAGTTCACCACGTGCCTTTGGCTATGTTTCTTTTCATATATTTTGTATCTGCCTCCAAAACAAGCCATGTGTTGCTACTGCAGGAATTCATAGAGAAACTTTTGGGAAGGCATCACAGAAAGTGCATGGGTGTGCCACGTGTCTTTTGTTACATTACGCGTAAGTGGCCACATGTCTCTATTTAGTTTTGAAGTGCTGGAGTATATATAGTGGGCCCCGAAATAATGTCTTAAGTTTCTAAGTGCTTAAGTTTCTAAGTGCTTAGGTTTCTAAGTGTTACACAGAGTGCGCCACGTGTTGTTACCGCGGATGTTTGAAGGGAAAAGCAACAAAAGAAGCTTTAGAATGCACGCCAATATGCAACCTATCCCATTTTTGAGATTCTTGAGTGTTGCCATGTATCAACTGGAAAGAGAGGTGAAAAGCACCAAGTGTCACAATGTCGTGTTTCTCTTTATATCAAAGGGAAACCTAGCCTGATGAAGTGAAAGGTACCACGTAGCATTTTTGAGAGCCATTAGAAGCTTGCAAAGGAGGCCATGTGTCTCAATAGAACTATTAGTCTTAGAGCCATATTTTCTGTTGCATTTAGCTAATAGGCACACAAAGATGATTTAGTTGCAGATTCACACAGATCCTGTGTGTGACTCAATTCCAATTTAGTCCTAGTTCTATTGCAGACGGTTGCAGATTCTTAACATCTGGGAAATATTTTGAGCCCCAATCTTGTTTTATAAATAGAGGGAAAGTTTTGTAACTGAGATCTAATAGAAATACACATAGAGAAATAGAGGAGATTATTACTGCGACAGGATTGTATCATTTTTTCCTTTCACAACTGTTTCAAAGAAGAAAGCATATAGATTTGTGCATGTTTCTATGCCTTATGTATTTTGCTGAACATATTAATGAAAGAAGCTATGTTATGTGCTGTTGGTGATATTTTCTGTGTCATTGTATAAATCTTCTAAGTTTTGCCTTCAATTCTAAATCTGTTTATAATCTGTTTATGTTGATCATGCTTCATTTGCTCTTTAACATAGCTGAATCATAAGGATTTAATCATTATGCTAGTTGCTGAAACATATATAAATATGGCACATCGCCTTAAGAGTTTTATTTCATTATATCTGTAATCTTGTTTCTTCTTCCCCTTTTCCCAAAATCCCATTGAAAAAGGAAGAGCCAGCTTCCCTAAAATCTGGAGGTTGTTTAAAGTGTCAGTTCCACATTCTGGGAACTTCCCATGTTGGTGCTAAAACCTGTGCAATTTATACATCAACATTTACTTATAATGTTTTAATATTCCTTTGAGTTGATTTTCTGATGACAAAGAAGTATCCTTCTAATATGTTGGCATCAACTTCTCTAAAATGCTAGATGCCTCACCAATGAGCTCACTATCCTCTATGTGAGACTTTAACATTTCCTCTCTTGCCTTTGCCTGTACAATTGATACCAATCTTAATTTTTGTAGAAGGGACATTGTGTCCAAGATTATTAGACCATGCAGAAACTTAGGCTCATCAAAAACTTGTTTCTTTTTCTCCAACAGTTCTTTAACTGATTCTGCAGTGTCTCTTGGTGTAGTAGAGACATCTTTTAAGCTCTGCTCTAGATCATCTAGATCCATGTCCTTATTAGAGTCCTGCTTCTATTCTAGTGAAGGATTTTCCTTTACCTGTTCCTCCTCAGTCCTCTCCTTGTCAATTTTATCTTCAGCTTGATGTTCTGGAGAGAATCCTATTTTAGCAGGAACTTCTTTCTCCTTGGTCACTTTGACACCATCTATTTCTTGATCAAGATTTACTTTTGGAGAAGATGTATCATTTCCAGCATATGTTTCTTCATTGTTGTAAATGGTTGGAAGATTGAATTCCCTTAATGTGTTCAAAGTGGTTTCTTGAGTTTCCTTTACCACTTTTTCAATTTCTCCTATCATTAGAGCATTCATTCTTTTCTTTGACTTGAATTTGCTATGAATTGCTTTGGATATTTTTGCTTTTTCTTCCAGAGTGATTTCCAGACATAGTTTTATTAAAGAGTGCTCTCTTAGTTCAGCATCCTTTGCCATGGCTGCTTCCTTTCTTGTAGACATTATACTTGCTAGGCTATGTGGAAGATTGTCAATTATTTGAATTAGGGCCCTGTTGTAGATGTTCAGATACTCTACAATAGCAGTCTCAATGATTTTCTTGTCTGGATTATTATATTCATCATATAATTGTGTAATAGGCTTCGGATTGCCATCCATTGTTATGGCTTTGAGAACATCTTCAAGACTTATGGTTGCTTCTTCTGTCTGAGGCACATCTTGCTTTTGCCTTTTCCCAAGTTTACCCTTATCGGAGGGTTTCTTTTTGCTAGTTCCAGAGGCTTTTGTAGCCTCAATTTTTATCTTCTTTACTTCTTCATCTAATTATGTTTCTTCTTCATCAACTACAGTGCTTACATGCATTCTTTCAGCCTTAGTCTTTTGTCTTTTGTGGCTAGTAGTAGGAATTTCCACACTTACAGATGGTGTGGGATCGGAGGGAATGGATGCAGCTTCTTTAAAGGTAGATCCTCTAATTCTCCTTCTTGTTACCTCTGGTTTTTCTTGTTTACCTTTGTGCTCTTCTGAATCACCAATTGATTCACTTTTACTCTTTTCTTTTGCTTCCTTATCAGCTTGTGCCTTTTCTCTTGCCTTTGTTACTTGTTCTTTTGTGAATCCATGTTTCAGGACAATAGCTTTTGCCACTTTCTGCATTTTCCTAGAGATCTCAGGCTTTCTCACTTCAACATGAATTTTTGCATACAATTCCTCATAAGTCCCAAATCTTTCTTCATTGGGATCTTTGGGTTTACTTAACACATATTGAGCATAGTTTTCTAATACTCCTCCATCTACCTCATATCCCATAGGCTCAATGGCCTCCGTCAAGAACTGATTCTTTGTAATAATGAAACAGATAGTATCCTTATATTTATCAACAACTACACTATAGATTCTTTCCCTGGCTTGCATTAACTTTTGATAAAAATTGAAATAGCCCCACAGGGCCAAGTTCTGGGCATCAATACTACCTATGCTATTCAGATAATTTCTAATTTGAACTACAACAAGTTTATCATTTGTCCAGAACAAAGATTCTTCATACTTGGCAACTCTTGCATGTAGTAGAAGAATAAACAGAGAATCAACATACCATATTTGAATGGATTTTTTTTTTCTTTGGTCTTTCTAAAATTTTCCATCAGTTGTTGTTGGAGAAATTCACAAAGATCATACTCTGCATCTTCCTTCACCATCTCAAATGCTATATAGATTGCTGTACTGGATACTAAATTTTCCTGGTTTGAGAAATAAACATTATATCCAATAATCATGGATGCAAACCTTATTGCATGGTCTTCAATATCATTGATTGTTAGTGCCCTTTTGTCAAACTTTGCTCTGGTAGCCACCATTACTTTATCATTCTTCATGGCTTTCAACACTGGTACCGATCCGGTGGAGTTTAATCCAATTACTGTCCTTATAGCATCTTTTGTAATCTTAAAAGGTCTCTCGAGCCATATGAACTCATCATGAACCCTGCTCAAAACTTACCAAACCCATTCATCCTCAGCAAATGTTAGGAAATCAATGTACTGAATGAATTTCTTTGTTTCCAATGCCTTGTATTCATTTTTCAGATTGTAACCTCCATCACACAAGTGATTTAGAAATAAATATGTGAGTTTGCTTTTTCCATGCTCTTCTAGGGCAACATGAATATATGCCCTAACATCTTTTGCATGCAAAACTCGGTGTGGAACTTCTGAAAATGCACCCATTGGCTCAACTTCATTTGCTTTGAAGGGATGTTTCTTGAATTTGGGTCGAGGTCGCTCAGTAATATCAATAACTTGTGGGGTTGCCATTACAAAGATTCAATAAGGTTCCAATGGTAAATACCTTGATATGCTGAATTAGGGTTTTCTATGCCTCAATCACTCTGAGTTCTTTGAATCTCTGTTGATGCTTGAAAACTTACTTCAATCTCTCTTGGATATCTAATAGCTTGAATGCAAAGTGAGTTATAATACAAATGAGTTTTCTTTTTATCCTCCACACTTGACCTAATCGTCATAAATGCTCATTTTCAAAAGTTGCTTGAATTTTCTCTGATAGATACAATCAATCAAAATTGCTCCGCAATGTACCGTACTGACTTATTTTTTTCTAGATTTTCTTCCATAAGATCATTCATATCGTATTCTACCACACATCTTCATGTCAGATTCCAGCACTAATTATTTGACTGAGGGTTTTGGATTTTCAACACTGCTCCCCCTAAGCCAGAGCTCCCAATTTACTTCTTGGAGGAAGTATCTACACTAGATGATGGTGTAGATTCATCCTTAACTTCAAACATCTTTCTTGATCTAAATCTTGCTCATTTCTTTCTTGGTTTCAACCGGATCAACCTTTTCTTTTCCTTTGTCATTCCTTTGCTCTGTTTTCCTATTTTTAGTATGGTGGTCTCTTTTCACAGTTTTTCTTATGCAGACTCTTGTAATATGTCCATACTTGTTGCAATTGTAGCACACCACATTATTTTTTCTTTGATTCCTTCTATCGATTGGATTTGATCTGCATTGATTAGCCATATGTCCAAATCTATTGCATGCAAAACACTTTCCATTGAATGATTCACTATTCCTTACATTGTAGGAACCATTCCTTACCAGATTTCTACATACATTTGATTTGTGACCAATTTTCTTGCAATTGAAACATTGACCAAAAAAGGATGGAACATTTTGATTCTAGTTTATTCTACTTCTGCACTAAGTAACTTTATGAACAAACTTATTGCAATTAAAACAGTGACCATTGAAAGATGGATACCTTTGAGCATTTGGCTATCTGATCGGAGGTCTTCTAGGTCTTTTTCTTTCATTTCTGAACTGGTTTCATCTGTTTTGTTTTGACTTAGAGTTTACTTGACTAGATTTTGAACTTTCTCCTTTCTTAAATCCCAAACCTTGCTTGTCATCAGCACTCCTTTGACTAGCAATCATCTCATCAAGCTTTGAAGAACTTAGCTTGAACTTTTCTTAATAGCTCTTGGTTGCTTCCAGATCAAATTTTTGAAGTAGCACTTCTTTGCCCAATTTTTCACATTCCTCTAATTTATCCTTAACAACTTGATTCAAGTGCCTTTTAATTTCTTCCTTCTTTTCAACTTCTAGTGTCAACCCATTTAGGAACTCATGTGCTTCATCTAATTGATCATTCAGCTCCTTGCTTTTCTCTTTGAACTTCTTGACTTACTCTCTTAGATTTAGGATGCATTCATCAGCTTCTTGAATAATAGCTTTTAGATCCCTGATTTTTGCCTCAGATTTTTCAAGATCAATAAGGGTTGCTTCTAGTTCCTTATTGCTTTCATAATTTCCAAATCTTCTTGCTTCCATGATTACACTACCCTAGATCTTCCTTAGGATGTTAGGCCTCTTCCAAGGAACCTTGCTCTAATACCAATTGTTGATAGCTAGGAATACTGAGAGGCGGGGTGAATCAATATTCCACAAAACCACTTCTTAACAAGTTTGTTAATCCAATTTCCAAATCTAATAATATAAAAATAGAATAAGCATAGTAACAGCAACCACAAAGACATAACACATGAACACCAAGATTTTTACATGGAAAACCCAAAAAGGGAAAAACCACAGTGAGTGCTAGCTCACAATATATTAATATAGCTCAATATCATATTACAATAAGGCTCACTACCCTAAGAAATGCTTACTACAAGAAAGGTTCACTGCCAGAAAGGCTCACTGCCTAGAGAAAGAAAGAAGAAGGAAGAATGGCTCACTGCCAAGTTTAGCTGCTTAGATTACATCTATATATGCATGGTTAAAGCTCCAATGAAGAACAGAAAAACTAATTTAACACTCTTCATCTCTGTCTACCCTGTTTCACCGCTCTACTCTTATTTGGGGATAAGATCTCTCTTCTTCTGCTAGTTGTTTATTTATCTATGCATGTTTTTTACACGAAAATACCTCTTCGTAAAACATCATTCCTACCAAAACAAACTTCATGGGATATATATTTGCAACAAGATTTATCTCTTAATCAGGTCTGCAAGCTAAACCTAAAATGTGTAAACAAGAAATTGTACTTTGTCAGCTTGATCTTGTGTACAATCTACATTGCAGACTCAAACAAACATGTACAAGTCTTCACATAGGTTGGCTGGTGCAGGAGCACCCCTACAAGGCAGGACATAAGTTCATTGTTCGCATGTCAGGACATCAGTCTATTTTTAGTATGTTTGACTTCATGCTGTAATAAGGTCCATGGGACCAATGCGTATGTGTTTGATCCACCTAGGAGAATGTGCAGGTAGTTAGCGTTCGTTATCAGGTTGTCTGAGCTGTCTTCTCCCAGCCGCTGGGAATCGAGTTGGTAGTACTCGTAGGATATTGCTATATATAACTCAGATCAGTTAGGGTTTGAGAAGAGAGTAGTAGTTATGTTATGTTGTACTGGTGATTGAGTGAGATCCAGAGATCAGTCCAGACATTGTGAAACATTGTTGTTCGATAGTATTGTAGAAACAGGACATTTGTGTCTCATCTAAATAAGATCTCATCAATTGCATTATCTGGTTTATCAGCTGTTTATGTTTTGATTTCTGTTCTGATTACAGGTTAATGGATTCTTTCAACCCTTCCACCGGTTGATTCTGTGAATCAGTGGAATGGTCATGCATGTTAGTTTAGGTTGTATTTTAGTTTTCTGTTTATGCATTTCATTGTGTGGGAGATCGATTGGTAGCATGCTATGAATCAACCTAGCATCCTCATGTGCTAGGGTTTAGGAAGATAAACTGTTAAGTTTTGATCTAAAGGTGATCCGGCCCGATCATCATGTTTTCTTTGTAAAATTGTGCGGTTCTGTGAGTTTGCATGCAGCTGACGGATATACAGGGATCTGCATGTGCTTTTCCAGACGGAGTGAATCGTATCGTCATCTACGAGTATATCGCTATCAGGATCAGGTTCTGAAGTTGGCAAAAAATTGCATGTTTCAAGTGCATCAGGATGATATAGGTTGGATATATACTCAGTGTATATATCATCGTCAAGATCACCTTTCGTGTGTATCCATCGTCCGCATATCGCTATCGCATGCAGAAGTGAAAGTTCACTTTTTGGCTAAGGACCGGAAAGGTCATCATCAGGATATTGAAAAGGTCACTGGATATTCATTATCATGTTGCGGAGGATATAAGTGTCTTATATCCTGTTGACATCATCATCAGGTGCATTGACATCAGCATCGGGTGCAAGTGACGTCATCATCATCAGGATATTGCGAATATCACCCTATGCAAGTTTATCCTGCTGTCGCTAAGTGTTTTGGCATCGGCGTAAGTCCTCGGCATAAAGTTTGGTTAACATCATCAGGATGTTTCATTATGACCTGATAAGTCATATCCTGATGCTGTTTGTTTAAAGAAGGTCGATATCAGGGTGACGTAAGCATCGAAGAAAAGGTGCATAAGGAATATCGTCATCAAGATATATGAGAGGAACTAGATATTTCATATCCTACTGACGAAGGGTGAAGATGATGCTAAACCTCATGATGCTGCCGATAGAGTTTGGCGCTAAGTGAATAGTGATCATCAGGAGGATAATTATGTTCGTCGAGTATCATGATGCTGCTGACAGGCGAAAGGCGAAAGGCGATAAGGAAGTGAACAGTAGTTAGCAGGAGGATATTTCATGCCTCTTCGAAATATGATGATGCTATCTATGTTAGCAAGAAATATGATGATGATGATAAGCCGATAAGTATTACATACTGCATGTCCAGGATTTTAACATGCTAGTGGATTAATGGCTTTTCCATTATATTTGTAAGCTTCTGTTGCGTTTCCTCTGCATCATTGGCCCCAATCATATAATCACTTAGATTAATTATCCAGATGCTATGACTTCTCCACATAAGGATCTACCATGCTTGTCAGCTTTTTCCTTAAGAACATACTTGGTCAATTCATCTATCATATCATAGCTCATATTGCGGACCATAGGAGACCTAATAAATCATATCCAAAAATCATTTCTAACCTCTTAACAAGCCTTTAGATCCATGAAACTAGATAAACTTGTATGTCAAAATGTGGATCTTGGAACTGTTGCACTGTCACAGAGAAATACTGTCAAACTGAAAGCCGATATTGGGAAGCTTGTAGAATGTGATTTGTTGAACTTCAAGGGCTATAATCTTGGATTTAGGTAGTCATGACATGTCTTTTAGTTTTCTCAGAACTATAGGATAAAATATGCACTTGCAGAGGAATGTAGATCATTTTTACTTTGCATTATACACATTTCCTGTCTTACCTCTACTCACCCAGACTTAGACATTTTCTCCAAATGACTTCCAAAGGAAGTCATGACTTGAACACAGGAATATATCATCATCAAATAGCTATGATTCATCATACCTGAACTGCATTTGTAGGTCTTCATCTGGGGAGGCATACTGATTCACTCTTTGTCCCTTACTCTGAACAATGTCTATACTTGGTCATTTTGGCCTTCCAAACTTGAATACTTTGTGCCTTGTTGCCAATCCAAGTTGATCTTCTGGAATGATTTCTTCTTGTCATGCTGATGTATCCTCTTTGCCTTGTTTCCATCAATGACAGCATTCCATTCTTCTTCATAGCAGTGTCTCTTGCCAACAACGTTTTGAGGGGTTCAAGGTTATACTAAGAAAGACTCTAGGGATATGACCTAAAGGCATGATAATCTATAGGATTGGAGAAGCAACCAATTTATCCATATAAAATACAAAGTGCTTAAATGTAGAAGAATGCATGTTTGGATAGAAATGTCAACCTCTAGTGCAAAAAATAATATTTTTCATCTTATTTTTTAGGTTTCCTACTTGTAGAACTTCCCTTTGCTAATCTCTCCACATGGCATGGGTATTGAACACATATGAAACACTAACCTATGTGCTTATATAATATCTAAATATCAACATAAAGGTTAGAGTAACTATGTTGATTGTAGCCCCATAATTGATTAAGACCTATTTATGTATAGTTGCCATAAACCTAAACTTGGTAGAGGGAGGGGTTGCCTCATCTAATCATATCATTATATGAAGTTATTTTTCATCATTTATAAAATAAGGTGTTCATCTAAACAAGTACTGTTGTTATGTGAACAAACAAGTATTGAAATGTAAAAGGTTGTCAAAAAGTTTTGTGATCATTTAAAGTTGAATATAATTTTTATTTAAGAATGTGTTATGTTTATAACAATAAATAGTATTTCAAGTGTTCAACTATTGAGTCATTTGTGTTGGATATAAAAGTTAGAGATAATTTAAAAGGCATTGAGATCATTTATATTGCATATAAGTTATAATGTAAATAAGAATATGATCAATTGTTCTAAAAATAGATGTTAAGGATACTTCACATTAGATGTGCTAATGTAGTGAGTTACATGACAAGTCACACTTCCAAACCTTAGTTGTAGATAGATAAGAGTCCATAACACATTTATTAAAAAAAATAGAGGTCCTACAATATTCCATATAACTGCTACATGTTCGTAAAGCTATCCCTAAAAACTACTAGCTCCTCTCGCCCTAATGCTAGTGAGCATTATTTTTATTTTGTTTAATTTTTTTTGTCTATTTTTCTTTTCTTTTCTTTAGTTTTGTTTCATGTTTAAATTTCATAGGGTTTTCATTTTCAAGCTACAAACCCAAACCTTAAATTTTGGGTTTACAAATCAGAATTTAAAGGTCCTAGGGCTTCAAATGGGTTCTAGGTTTTAGACTACATCCTAGGGTTTTTGTTTTTAGTGAATAAAATATATTTTATGATTTTAGGTTTCAAAACTAAATTTAAATTAAAAACTAGTAAAAAACATATAAAAACATGAAAATGGGAAATCTATTTACTTGCAAATACTATAAGTTAGTTCTCGCAAAGTCAAGAGGTCAGGGAGATGTACTAGGGAGGTCACCTAATGTGGGTATGCATTTTGGAGAGATTTTTGCACCCGGTCATGTTGTTTGAACAATGAAAAAATGAATCGACATGCCCCAATTAAATTAATACATTTCGTGAATGAGTACCCATTTATTTTTAAATTGTGTATGCATTATAAATGGGTATGTGTTTCTAACGGGTGCTCTTTCCCATGTGATTTCCACTAAAAGTGGACTCATCTTGCTTCCACCCATTGAATGATATATAAGCTTGAGAAAATGTCAACAAATGTCTTGCACTAAGAATACATAGCTAAGTTGTTAGGGTGGTTTCTAGCAAAATCAAAATTACTCCATAAGAACATTTATTGTCCAATTAGATTGCCTATAAAAAGTTATCTTTAAGAAGGGATAACTAAGCTATTAGATTAGATTATTTGGAAAGTGTTAGATTTTTTATTTAATGAGGAATGACATGAATGTTTGAATTAATACCGAGGATTGAATTTCCTTCTAAGAAAATTTAATGGTGGCATGGATCATTTTAGGTATCAGAGTCCTAGTGCATTAGATCTTTAGGTCTTGATGTCTATTTATATTGAAGTACATGAATGGTGCAAAAGGGTTGTGAATGGTATAAGCATCATCAAAGGGTAGTTGTAAGGTTTTGGGTAGAACTTTTAGAGAGTGTAAAGAGATAGCATTAGGTAGATTGTAATCATAGAAAGTCTCTTCTTAAGAAACATATTTCTCATTAGTTTGGATCTAGAATGGAGTGATGAATTTCACTATTTAATGTAGCCATGTTGCCTATCTATCCTTCTACAACTTAATAAAATTGTTATGTCTCATTTCTTTTATTTTGTTCCTTTTTTATTTTTTTTATGTGCTATATCCACTTATTCACTAGTTATTAATTCTAATTCTAATTAGTTGTTGCATTAGTTGGTATTAGAGTGATTGTTATGAGTCATAGAGGTGAGTTTATATGAGATATAATTAAAAGCATTCAAGTTGGATTGTCTCATTGTAGGTGAACTAGAAGACAATGGATTACAAAGTTAGAGAGGGAGATAGAAGAAATGATCAAACAACATGTGTTGATGTTATAGTTGACATGATTATAGGCATCATGGAATGCCCCCAAAATTAAACCTTGATTTTTTTAATGGGTGAAACCTATGAACAAAAAACAAGTTATGCCTTAGAAATTAAGTTCATCTCTAATTAACTCCAGAGATACACATATGTGTCTAAGGAAACAAATTAACTCTCATGTTTCTTTGAAATCTCACACTTATTTATAGACATGGTTAGAATTTTCCTTGATGTGTGAAGATCAGCATGTCCTTGAGTTCATGGGTTTAGTTAACTAACACACTATCTCTAGACTTCAACATCTACCAAGTCTCACTTGATCAAATGAGATTCAAGCAATTGTCAAGTGTTGCTTGAGTGATCTAAATCATATACAATAGCCAAGTACTACTTGACCAACAACAACACCTTGCATGGATCCAAGTGTCACTTGACCAAGTGCAATATCTATGCATGAGTTAGGTGGACCACTTGATCATCATGATGATTCTCATTGTATCAAGTGTCACTTGAACAATGTTGAACTCAAAGGTTTACAAGACATCTCTTGCATATTTAAACCCCTTTTTCAAACCATTTAGAACTATATTATAACCTCATGTAACTATATCATAGCCCATATTTTCTAATTTCTACGTTACAATGGATATTTATGTTTTAGGTTTAGAGAATAAGGGTTTGGGTTGGGTTGGAATGGCAAATTTAAGTTTAGGTTTAAGTTTAAGTGTAAGTTTAGGGTCTACAATTCTAAGTTTAAGTGCTATAGTTTCCAACTTAATAATGAAAAAGAAAACATATTCAAAACTAGATATAACATTACATTCCCCAATACCATTATTACAATTTCCAACTATAATCTTAGAATGGTTCCTTTAAGAGAAAACAAAATTTGGTATGTTACATGCATGGCTTCAATATAACAAATTGTACACAATAAAAGTTCCTGATATTCTCTATTTATCATCTTCTATTACCAATTCAATACTTTAATAGAATGTCATAGTAGACTTACTCAATGGTCATTGCACATAAGACTTGATTCACTCAAATAATTAGGAAACAACATACTTCAATACCTTTCCTACAAAAGAATACTCATATTAAACCACCTTTGTCAAATTCCAGTTGCCAAACCATACCCTAAGTAAGGTCATTATAGTGATCTAATTTAATTCATAACATTGATAAGTCATATGTTACTTAGGCCACCCTAGCAAGCAATCTCTAAGAGACATTCCAAACACAAGGTGATTAATATTTCTAACGGTTCCTTGTGTCTATATCTATTCAAGATACCATCATCAAGATAGACATAATGAGCAATAGTGTATATGCACGTCAATCCTTTAGATACAATGGAGGAATGGAGGTCTTAAATGCCATTATCATCAGGGCTTAAATTTGATGGCCGTATGGCCGTATTTAGAAATTTTTTCCATAAAATACAATGAAGATTTTACTAAGATTGTATCACATAAAGGGAGATATTTTGAATAGATTGTCAAAATTTATATAGAATTATGATGATATATATATTTAGTTTATATATAATTTTACTTATACTAAGATATATCATAGTATTTTAAGGGCACTTTTGAATAGGCAACCGTCATTAAAAAATTACTTGACTAGGAAGGTCGACCGTCAAATTTAAGCCCTCATTATCATGCTTCACTACTCAATGCTTAATTTCCAAAAAGTTTGTGTATGAACATTTTCCAGAGATGGAACTCTCACATCAACTAGTTAAATACATTCTTCTTCAAACTCAAAGCCTTCCAAAGTTTCATAAAGAAACATAGCATAGATGAAAATGCTATTTACAAACAAGGAATTATCTTTCCTAAATATTCTTCATATAATATTAGACAATCATAACCTGCATATTATTATAGCAATCTTTCCACATCTTAGATATCCATACACATTTACTAAAATGAACATACACCCTAATCACAACTTGAAAAGACACTAAACAAAAATAAATCCCATCAACGGTGTGGAGTTAATAGCAAGTAAAACAAGCATAAAATCAGCCACACCATAAAATCAGCCGCAGCTCTAAATCAGCGGCGGCAGCTCTAAATCAGCTGCCCTGTCATTGGCGTTGACAGTGCTGCATTTTATATATTTGAAGGGACATGGATGCTCTTGCATTCTTCATTTCTTAGTTTTTTCAGAGTTTTTGTCTCTTCCTCTGGCTTCGTTCGCTTTCATCATGGCTTTTATGGCAGAGAACCAAATTATGAGAACTCTATTTGGGTTTTTGAGTTAAGTGTTTCGTGTATTTTTTACAAGGTCTCAGATTTCATTAACACCTTGTAAACAATACACGGAAACATGTAACTCATAATTCTGTTTGGGATTAGATAGAGTGGTACTACACACAGAAAAAGAAGAGGAATCCAGAGGTTCCAATTCATCTTTCTCTTCTGAGTCCCTCTCATTATATTAATAATGTTTTGAGGAATGTTATTTTTTTTATTTTTAATTAAATTTTATATTTAAATTTAAAATTAAATAATAAACAAAACTAATAATTAAGATCTTTACACCTTGTTAAAATGTGTGATTGATGTCTCCGCGTATTTACATTATGGTTCTTGGCTAAGCTATTACTTATATCCATTTTGATTATTATATATTGCATCTTTTTCTAAGACCATTTTATTTACAATAGAATAAATTACGCGTAAATAGATAGCTCTGTTGAGGAAATTATTTTAATGGTGAACGCAGGAGGTGTATCATTAATATTTTGTATTTGGAAACATTAAAAAAAAAAAAAACAGTATGTGCAAACTTCAAATGCCTTGGTCGCTTATTTATCACACATTTTCGGCTAAAGTAATTTCTTTTATATCTGTCTGTATTATTAAGCTGCCCATCTTTGTATCTCTTGATTCTATTCTGGATGAGAAATTGAGCTTTAGGCCTACCTTTTTTGCTTTCTCAAACAAATAAATAACCTTGGCATAGATAGTCCTACAGCCTGTTTTTTTTATTCTTCATAGTCGGCCTTTGTAAATACTTAAATGGTGTCTATTTACTTCGATTTTTACCAATCCTTTTGTCTTCATTATCCACCAGAACTTTTGAATTGCTTTTAGATTATTGGATTTAGAATTAATAGCTCATGGTCCCGGCTTAATAAATTATGAATCAGAGCTGCGGTCTTTTTTTTTTCCGTGGAAAAATTAAATCAGAACTTGCATGTTTTATCTTGCATCTCTGTATTCTTTTCCAATTCTTTGTCAAACCTGCACATATGAAAATCGAATTTTGTAATTCTTCAATCTGTAAAACTCATAAATCTATTTTACTGATAGAGGAAAATTATTAGCAATTTAGAAGAAAGTGAAATAGAAGTTAGAAGATAGAAATTAAAAAAAAAAGCAAAAAAACTAAGAGATCTTGAGATGAAAATAGTAAAAAAAAATAAAGCTTTCCATAAATTATTGTTAACTTACCTAATTAATTTCTAGTTTTTTTATAAAGTTATAAGTGCCTTTTTTTTAAAAAAACATATTTAACTATTAATTAACTTTCTAAAAGAATTAAAGTATAGATAAAGTTTGCTTTTATTTTCAATTATCTTTTAATTAAATCAATTTAGTTGTTTTGTGTTATTTATTTTAATTAATAATTAAATTAATTTATTTGTTCCTATTTATCATTAAATGCTCATAAATTTAATTATTTTGAAAATGTTTAAACAATTCTCTATCTTAAAATGGCTTGAAGATGTATCTTTCATGGATTATATAAATTAATTAGTATTATTAAATAATTATCTTTGATTTAAGAGAAATTTCACTATTAGTGATAGAGTTAGTAGACTAGAATATCCTTTAGATAAATGGTCTAAATTAAGGAATTACATATAGTTTTTAGAATATTGAAATTTTAATGATTAAAATATGCTAGTATTAATGTTGCCTCTAGAGTAAATTTATAGATTGACATAAAGTAATGATTAGAGAACTTGTCAAATAGAAATGATTGGTATGCCTATTTGTATGTACCTTGAGATCTAAGGTTGCTAGCCATCTTTAGAATAATTATATTTGTTGACTTAGTTACTAATCAACTTGGGTTAAGAAAACCTATATAGATCATCGTGTGCTACAGATAAGTGAGCTTTGTTTTGTTTAAAACCTAGTACAGTTGCAATTAAAACCTTGTTTTGTTTAAAACCTAGTACAGAATTGTTGCAACCGAACTACGCAAGGCCATCCCCCCGAGGCCAACCCCCAAGGCATTAGGTCCCCTGATTGTTGCAACCGAACTACGCGAGGCCATCCCCCCGAGGCATTAGGTCCCCCGAGGCCCCCGAGGCATTAGGTCCCCCGATTGTTGCAACCGAACTACGCGAGGCCATCCCCCCGAGGCATTAGGTCCCCCGAGGCATTAGGTCGGCCCCTTAGGGCATGTAGTCTCATCACCTTGTGCATTGATATCTATTACATTGTTATTGATCTTGTGCATTGATATCTATTACGTTGTTATTGATCTTGTGAAGACAATCATTATATGATCGATGTAAGGTAATTGAACAATCATAAGGTGATTATTAGTTATTCATTTCATAGGGATTGAATTGTATATTGGGCACTTATGTTTCTAATTTGGTGATGCATAAAGTAGTTGTAAGGGTTATATGTTATTGATCTTGTGAAGACAATCATTATATGATCGATGTAAGGTAATTGAACAATCATAAGGTGATTATTAGTTATTCATTTCATAGGGATTGAATTGTATATTGGGCACTTATGTTTCTAATTTGGTGATGCATAAAGTAGTTGTAAGGGTTATATGTCAAACACTAACCTACGAGTAATGTGGTGGTATACTTGCCTTCGGATATCAGTGTTGTAACCTCCCTCTCTCTTCAAGAAGGAACAATTGTAACATTATTTTTTTGTACCTTGTAATTCACTATCGTATGGTACTTATTATTGTTTTATTGGTTTAAACTTGATCTCTTGATCTCTAAATATGGTGGTTGATAAACCTGATTAAGCTATTTAATAAATGAAATTTGAAAATAACTTATGAATTGTGGTTGTGTTCAAGTAAAACTAGCTTGGGCATTAAAAAAGAGTCTATAATACAATGTGTATGTTTTAAGTAAGATATTTAAAGAGGATGTATTTGTATATTTTCAAAAAAAAAAGTAAAATATAAAATAATGGATTAAATAATTATGTATCACTCATAAATAATTTTTTCTTTGTTTAATTTTTTTAGACAAGTTTGTGTGTTCTTGTCTATTATATTTTTTGTTATGTTGAAAAGAAAACTTATGTTATGTTGAAAGGAAAACTTTTATTTTTTGTTATGTTGAAAAGAAAACTTATGTTATGTTGAAAGGAAAACTTTTGTTCCCTTGTGCATATATATTGGTTCTTGGGAAAGCTCTTTTGTAATGCATCTCAACCTACAAAATCTTGTGAGTAAAGCCCTTATCATTCATACATGTTAGCATATGTTGTTTGTTTATTGCATAATTTTTGTATAAGCTATTGTGCATTTGCATAACCTGCATGCAAGTCCCTGCATAACCTGCATGCAAGTCCCCTATGTTGCACAACTGAATGATATACAATCTTGAGAAAAGGTTAATGGATGTCATGTGTTAAGAATACATAGCTAAGTTGTTAGGGTGGTTTCTAACAAAAGAAAACTTACTACATAGGAACTACAAAAAATTATCATCTCACAAGGGATAACTAAGATATTAGATTGGTTGCTAGAAAAGTGTTATATTTTAGATTTAATGAGGAATCACATGAATGTTTGAAACCCAAGATTGAATTTCCTTCTAAGAAAATTTAATGGTAGTTGAGGTGTATTAGAGTCTTGGCGAATTAGATCTTGATGCAGTCATGGATGAAGGATCTAATTAAAGATTGTCCAAACATGCAACTAATACCCCAAACAAGACATCATTGATTTCAAACTTGCATGATTACAAGTTCCATGATTACAAACTTTCCATATTGGGCTCCTTACATGCTAGACCATAGCCATTTTTGTACTAACTAAGATTCATAAATGGATAGTCACTACAATGGACTTCCTACATACCAAGCTGTAGTTGTTTGATTATTACACAAAATGAAACTACTCAAAATAAATCTAATACACTCCTACATGCTACACCATTAGCTTAAGATTGCACTCCACATCATACTCCTATTCTTCCACTCATGCTCTCCATCTTAGACCTCCCTATTTTTGATCTCTCTATTCTTCTTCACTTGCTTTAATCTACTCACAAACCATGTATAAATAGCATTCTCTAACCTAAGATGATTTGTGTTAGCTACAAGATGGCTCAAGCCGGGATGCCAACATATGGTTACATGAGGTATTAGAACAATCATCCATAATGGTTGGGATTTTGAAAATCAAGGACATAATGTATTTATAGAAGAATGTATAAGTTTCCAAGATGATTTAGTCACAATCCAACTAAGAAATGTTTATATTATTAACCTAGTAATCTACATAATTATAAATGCTTAACTTTCAAAGTTGTTAATAGCATTTACTTTGCTAGATTCCCTTTTAAAAACCATAGTGGATAAGTTGGGCATAAAGTCATGGTTGTGTAATAATCTACATAGAGTGGATAAGTTGGACTTAAAATCAAGTGTCATGTTTAAAGGGTCATCATGATTCATTTGCGATTATAGAATTTTTTGTTTGATCCTTGTATATAAATTACACACCCAAATTTGTATTTTGAGGAATTAATCTCTTAAGGAAGAAGTTGGATAACAAGTATTAGTATGTCTACGATTTAGTTTCTTTTGAAACTTGCACCCATCGTAATGTTTATCCTTCTATAATTCAACTTCAAATGTTGATTGATAGGCAACGATCATATTCGGGATAAGTCATTAAATTGAATAGTTAAATTTTAATTTGAGATAAGAGAGATGAGGATGCATTAACAGTTAGTCCATAGGAATTAATTATATGCATGATCTAGTCTAGCATGGGTAGTTCTCTAGATAATAGGTTAGGAATGCTCTTAATGTAGTAGCAATATAACATAAAATATTGTTGGATTAGAGTTTAGGGTTAGTGTGTGCACCAAAAACAACCAATTGAATGCTAGGACCATGTAGTTGTGACAACCATGCTTCATTATAAAGAATTACATTGTTGATTCTCCATGGTTAAGCTTGGATTGTAATATTACAATTTGGTAATAAAATAGGACTCCTCTACTTTTTGTTGCAAGAGATTTTAGCTCCCTCATTTCCCTGTGAAACATGTGTTCCTTTCTATATATTTTTGTTTTCAATGCCATGGTAATCAATACAATTATACATTAAAAAAATGTTTTCTTTACAGAACTAGTTAGTACAACATTTTATTAACTAAACTCCTTTATGGTTTCTTTCATATATCAATTCCATTAATAAAGATGTATTCCAAAGACATAAGTGTTATTTCATCATACAAAAATTGCATAATATAATAACTCCTTTATGGTTGCTTTCATATATGAATTCCATTAATAAAGATGTATTACAAAGACATAAGTGTTATTTCATCATACAAAAATTACATAATATGATAAGAGCATTTATTTAAACCCAAATCAAAAAATATATAAATGTGACAATTTGGTACATTAGAGTAATTTATAGTAATTTAAATTACTCAAGAGCCAATGAATCTCAACTCTTTTTCTCTCATAACACTCTATTTTTCATAGTGTATAAGTGCATAAGGGAGGAGTAATTTAACTTCCACAAAAGTTTTGAACATGATCCTCCATTATAATATCATCAACACCTAAAAATTACATGATTTAGTTATAAAATTAATTTATAAATTAAAAACACAAAATTGATATTGCATCAAAAAATACTTCCATTTGTTGATTAAATTACTACAATCTATTAGGAAAGGTGTCTCAACCTTGTTCCTAATGTTAAGGTTACAAAAATTGTAATTTTTAGGTTATAAAATAGAAAATTTCAATTTCAAGGCTATAGAGCTGGTTTTGGCCAAAATTAAAATTTTGGGTTGTTCAACACCAATTCCCTAGTACCTATCATTTGGACCTCTTTGAGGTCTATAATTTTAAAAAAGGGCTCAATTGGCATCCCAGATCAATTTCTTTGTTGAGAAGTTGGACCTCCTGTATTGGAAATGTAAAAACATATAGGGCACATAAAAGAGCAGTAAAAGAGAGTTTCACTTGTTGACACACTTATTATGCATGTTATAAAACATCATAAGGAATCTTTGGTTGGAGATAATGGATACAAAATAGAACACCCAAGTTGGTGAGTGGATTATGACAGGTGGAAGGAATATTCTATTTTATTATGTGGACTCATCTTGGGATTTCAGTGTTAGATTTCTAACTAAGGTTTTAGCTCATGGTTTCATAATTACCATTTCATGGTTTTATGTATTGTTTCTACTATATATCGGGTGTTTGAGATGGAGGTTGAATTCGTGAGTTCTATAGGTATTGTTATGTTGTAAGAATTCCTCTAGATCTTTGGTTGGTGATACTCCTATAAAGGCTTAGCCTCTACAAATGTATTGTAACCTTTGTTTACTAAATAAAACATTAATTTTCTTGGGAGTGTGGGGTTTTTCTCCCAAAAGGTTTTCCCCATGTGTATCATTGTGTTATGGTTTATTGATTTTATATTTATTTCCATGTAATTGTATGATTTGTTTAATTTTTGCACATATCTCCTCTCATAGATTAGTTTAGGAAGCGTATTACACACCTTGGATTCCTTTCAATTGGTATCAAAGCCTAATAACCTCAAATTCTAGATGTTAGGGAAAAGGATTTTTTGTACTAATCTTGGATTGAGTGTGAGCTTCCACAAAAAAAGATCTTGTTGCAAAAAAAATGGCAAGCATGTCAAGGATAGAGATGGAGAAGTTTTGAGGCACAACTTTGAGCTTTAGAAATTCAAGGTGGAGGATATGCTCATGGATACAGATCTATGTGATATAGTATCTCAATCCAAACCTATTTCTATGTCATAAGAAGACTAAGACAAAATGGATAAAAAAGAAAAATGTCTCATTAGACTTTGTTTTGTTGATTGTTCATGAATAGGCTACCACAATGAACCTTTGGAAGAGTTTGGGTGAGATTTATCAAGATAAATCCTTAGTAAACAAGATTTTCTTGAGAAAGAAGTTGTATATACTTAGGATGGAGGATGATGGATCTATAGCCAAACATCTAAATACTTTCAATATGATCATGACCTAGTTGCACTCTATTGGAGTGAAGATGGAGGAGGAGGATTGGTGTATGAATTTTATTTGTTTTATGCCAGATTCATGGGATCAACTTGTTATGGCTATTAGGAGCACCACCACCAAGTTTAAAATGGATGAGGTGGTGGCATTGTTACTTTCTAAGGAGATTTGAAGAAATAATTTTGAATCTCTTATGAAGGCATTTACTATTTGTGGTAGACAGAAAGAGAAAAGCAAGAAGAAGGATAAGAAGCAAGATAAGTCTATATCTAAATCTTGTGGGAGATCCAAATCTCCTGGTGTTCAAGGATAAATGTTGGAACTACAACAAGACTAACAATTTAAGAAGAGACTACAAGGAGTTGAAAAAGAAGAAGAGAGATTACAATGATGATTACAAGAGATCCTCCTAGGATGAAGGTGATGCCTTTGTTGCACATATGATGCCTAAGGTTGTTGTCATTGATGTCAGCACTGTCACAAGTTTGAGGAGATTGTTAAAGCTGTCATTGAGGTTGTCATTGATGTCAAAACTATCATGGAAGTGTGATGGTGTTCATGGTTGGATGTCATGCCTTGATTAGTGTGGAATTGAGATGGGAATCAGAAGCACTAAGAGGATAGATGTGTTGTTGGTGGCCTGAAGCATGTTGAATGTTCCATCCTAATGTTCCTTAGTTGTATGTGTAGGTACAAGGAAGATTTGGCCTCCAGAAGTTGGTGACAGTTTCTATTTCAGGATGACTGCTCTTTGAACACTATCTAGGAGATTGCTCCGCATTCTCATTATATTGATGTTGTTCTTCTATGGATTGGAACATAGCTTCCTACAATGTCAAATCTTGTATGTTCCAAGTTTCATGATGTTTTGATTATCAGATGTATGTTTTTCTATTGACAAGTTTGAATATAGTGTTTGTTATGTGAGGGTGTTCCTAGCATGGTAATGGAATGCTCCACATTCCTCTGATTTTGAAGATATGGTCTTGTGGTTCAAGATTTAAGTCCAGTATGTTGTAAAAATGCTAAATCCAATGTTTTAGATTACCTGCTCCTCTATTGTGAAAGATATAAGTGACTGAGTTCTGGTTCATGCTCTAACAGTATGATGTGATGATGAAGACTGAATATGTCACGTCTCAACTATCTAAACTTCCTAAACTCAATTATATTTAGAATTGTTAGATGTTTCATTTCTAATTATGTTATAAATAAGTAATTGTCTATGAATAAAAGGTGAAATGTTATCTTTCCTTTTCAAGTATACAATTAGGAAATGATGAATATAGATTTTATGTGATGCTTCGACTATGGATTTTTGGTTACTAACCTATTAATCAGAAAATTGGGTTGAATGAGAGCAAGTATGTGTCGAAGGAAAGGATTTGGTTAAGGTAAAGGTGACCTAGCTGCCTGGCAAGAAATGGAATGGAGAAAACCTCGATACTTATACACACAAGTGCATATAGCTCATGTTGCATTTGCAATTTTATCATTTCATGGAGTGACCTATGTCAAGTTTTATCTGCATGGTAGTGTGGTTGATGGAATTAATTCATTACTCATGTTAGAATATATCTCCATTATGCTTCTTTAGATGTGCAATTAAATGATTGGCTTATTATGTTCAAAGTGTCTTTTTATTTAAAATAGGCTAAGCTAAAATTGTATATTCTCTTTTCAAATAAAACTAAAAGAAAAGAAAACTAGACCAAAAAAAAAAAAAAAAAATAGACCAAAAAAAAGAAATAAAAGATAGAAACAATCTAAGAATTAAAAATAAGAAGAAAATCTTTAAAGGGGAAAAATATGCCTCAAAAGAGAAAGAGCAGAAAAGTAGAGGAAGAAAAGAAGAGGAGAGATGGTGAGCAAGAAGGCTTAGAGATCAGCAAATCAATCTTCAACCAGGCGTGGAACTACTAGTACACAACCTTTGACTTACATTTTGTCTAAAATAGATTTCAATCTATCTGATGTACATGTAATCTTTGTTTTATTCTTAGTATTCCACTTGATCGTAGGTAAATTGAATCAGTCTTCTATGAATTAGAATCAGCCTCATTTAAATAGATCTTTCCTTAATTCAATTGACCTATCAAACCAAGGCCGACAAGTTTTAAATAAACTTCCTACGGCTTTGTAGTTCTCGTAAACTACCATTATATTTGACCACCCATTTATACTCTTCACATGTAAACCTCTTCTCTATCAACTTTGTGGTACCTTCCTTGCTGTGACTCACATTATTCTTGCCTGATGGAAACAAACTAGATGACCTGAGAAACAGCCTATCGACCTTGTGTGTGTAACAATCATATATGTTGAAACAAATTTTACTCTCAATATTAGAATTTACTTTATAGTTGTATCAAACCATCATTAACAATTACTTCAACATCCATGGGTTATATTATTTTTTAGAGATTCCTTATCTTTGATTTTTGCATTTGCAACTATGGCAAGGCTTTTCAAAACTTAAGCGGCCTCACTCAAATCTCGTTGATCGTGTATGTGACCTCTTTCCTTTGAAATGATGTCCTTGCATATTATTAAGTGGCCTCCCAAACTGAAAACATGCTTTCTTTAATATACTGTGATCTTATTATTTTTATTACATTTTGGCTCCATCACATTCTTAAACTTTCGCAGCCTGAAGATCCTAGTGTCAACTTTACTCATTTTGTTTATGTTAAAATAGTCTGTTGCGTCACCAATAACTTTATTTTTACAAACTAGATTTTTTTGAAATGTTAATATAGGTTTGAAACTTAGTTAAATCATATATAAAAATCAGCCTTACCCAGTTTCTCCTTTTTGAGGTATGTAATAATTAGTGACTGTCTATCTTTTACCCACTTTGTCTCTTTTAAAACAGTCTGTTGTGTCACCAATAGCTTTATTTTTATGAACTGGGTTTCTCTAAAATTTTTATATAATGTGTGGTATTTAGTTATTTAAATTATATCTAAAAATTATCCTTACCTAGTTTGTCAATTTGGAGATATGTATTAATTAGAAATTGTCTATCTCTTATCCATTTTGCCTCTGTTAAATTAATTTCTAAAATATACTAGATGGATGAACTCTAGTCTACATCTATTATTTTATTCCATCGATTAATTATCATTTACTCTTTTCACAATGGATTTATGTTAAAGCTTATGTGATTTATTGTTGTCCTTACTGTTATTACTGTCGCAGCTTTCTGTATTCCTATAGTTGTGTTCTTTTTTTTTGTAGTCACACTATTTGTTTGTAACGCTAATAAGTATATCATGAGTTACCCTCTCTTATTTTGTATTTCTGACAGAAGATAATCCCCGTAACTTTTTGGTTATCCTGTAGCTTTCTATTTCTTTTTTCTGTAACATTCTACGTTTTTGTCATAGTTAACTGTTCTTCCTATAGCTTATTGTATCTCTTGTAGTAGGGTAGTTGGGGCTATCGTAATAACTCCCATAAGTTGAATATAACCGACTTATCTACTTGTGATGTTATTAAAGAGTGTTTTTCTATTGGAAAGTATGAAATTAACTAATATATAATTTCCTAATTCTTTTTAGTCATAAATAAATAATCATTATCACATTATAAACCAACCTTGTTTGCTGATATAAATGCGTAGATCTAGTTATTTCTTTCATAATTGTGATGGCAATATAATGACTTATATATACCTACAATATATATATTTATCTATATAAAGACTATCATTATCAATTTTGTCATTAACTTATTATTTAAATAGAGGAACTCTTGTTTGATGTATAGTATGCTTGAACCATCATAGTTTTCATTCTTGTGAAGTAAAAGCAAACTCACACTATCTTTTACAAAGAAAGTAACTAGTAGATTGCATCTGCTATATGAATCATAGAATTAGTTTGTTTTTTTATGTGTATGTTGAGCTTATCTTCTAGGATAGGATGTCAAATGTGGGCTAACAGAGAACGTGATCTTTTTCAAGATCTATCGATTGTGTATTTATGCTATGGCCAAAGCTATGTTTGTACCATTGAAATAGATGGATATTTAATGCCTAGTGATTAATATTGTTCTCTACCACATCTTGTTTGCAAGATATATAATCATTCTAGATTAGAATGCATATAGGCATCAAGCATGCATCAAGTGTTCCCTCCTGCCAATTGTTCCACATTGCTAGATGCTTTGTGCAAGGTTAGATATTCTTTGAGGTAGGAAGAATTCTGGGGAAGTGTAGTACTTCGTGGTTGGGTGGAAAAAGCACCTTAACCATGCTCTTGTCCTTTGGCTTGCGGAAGACTAGTGGGTTATGGAAGCTGAAGATGGATATTTGTGTAATTATTTGTCATTATGTAATTCAGATATTGATGTATCACTGTATGAAATAATTGTATGGCTGCTTAGCCAAGAGATGTAATTGCACTTTTCCTTGTAGTGTTATTTTAGCATTTCACTTGTAAGATTGGAAGATATCATAAAATTCTGAATATCTCTATTAATAGAAAGTTTCACCTTTCCATTTATAAGTTGAGAATTGTTTTACTTCTGTATTTTTAGTAAGTGGAATTTGAGTACCTTACATTTGGAATCAGATCACGGTTCCAACATTGGGAGTTCTGGAGTGTTTGTGTTTCTTGGTTTCTTCGAGCATGTGTGGGTCCTTGTGTGTTTGTGTGCTATGAGTAGCATGTGGTCTCCATTGATATGTCTTCCTTGCATGTGTGTGGTGAGTAATACATTATTATGAGTTATATAAACCCTAGTGTTTGCTGAGAAGTTGATTATGTGTATTTTCCTTCTTGATGCCCTAAGTACTTGGCATGAGCCCTTGTAGTGTGTGAGAGTGCTTGAGTGACCTTTGTAGGGTCATGTTTTTGCTTGTATAACCACCTATGGTAGTGGAGTTATGAGGACCTTGTGTGAAAGTAAATACCATTTTCCAAGTGTGATCAAACTTGGTTTACTCTTTAGCCATTAAGTACATGGTTTGGTGGTTAAGTTGCTCAGTCGTAGTGGTGGCCACCAGAGTTCAAACCCCCACTGGGCCGACGAGCTTGCAATCTTTACGCCTTCGCTGGGCCAACGAGCTCGTGGATTTGAAGTCTTCTTGCTTGGGGATGAGGTCCCCCATGCTGTGGCCTCACCGATTCATAGCTCTGAGAAAAAGAATTATCGTGGAACTGGAGGGCATGTCACACCAGTGTCACCAGTCACGTTAAAAAGTTTACCAAGTGCATTATCTTTAAAAAAATTTGGTTTACTCTTTTAAGTGTTATGCATTGTATGTGAATAATAGGATGTTTTGATCATATCCTCAATATGTGAAGAATATTGTTGTAATAAACCTTGGTGTGTGCAAGAGTAGCATATCCTTGTAATGCTTGCCTCTGTAGAGTGACTAGTAATGCTTGCTTGAAATGCATATTGCATTGCCTTATTGAGAGCATGTTCCTAGGTATGGATTAATTATGCAGTTGTGAGATAGATAGTGTTGTATCACATTTCTAGAATAGATCATTTGGGTAATGACTTATATTCCTAGATTGCATTCTTCCCTAGGATTCATGTGGGAACCTGAGTGTAATTATTTCATTGCATTACTTGAGGAGTTAAAAAAAGGGGGTTGTGAAAAGGGTCATTTACATAGTCCTTGTGATGCAGGAGCATCCAGTGGTGTAAGGGCAATCTTGCATCACCCAAAAAAAAATATGTGCTTCAAAAATATTGATGTTCTTTCCATTTATTTTTAAAATTTGTGGTTTTGGTTCCATAATCGCTTGAATAATGATGTAGAACTTTCAGCTTTTCCAAACTGTTAAAAATAGTAACCCGCTATTTTTAGAAAGTTTGCATTTGGGCACAAATTGAAGTCAAAACTTACAATAAGTTACATAATAGAAATATAAGACCTTTGGTGAAGGAATCACACAAAGATCATTTGCGAGCTGAAAGATATTAAAGTTTTCGTTTCCTGAAAAACACCTAAAAATTATTCAAACTCCAGTTTGAGGCACTAAACGGCCCCGTACGGACTTGAAAATGGCTAGAACCCACAAAGCAAGTTATTAGCGCGTAGAGCACTCTGTGAGATTTCTGACGCATAAAACGGTTCGTCAATTGGACACCCAGATCAAAAGTTATGGCTCCCGGAAGTTGACCTATTTTTGGAGGGAGATGCAAATTTCAAAATTAGGTTGTTGGCTACCAAAAAGGCTATTAATAACCATTTTTAGGAACCCTGGGAGGTAGTAGAGTTAAGGGGGCAAGTGTAGACTCAAGAATAGGCGGGAAAATAGAAACCCTAGCTGATTTAGGGTTACATGCTGATGATTCCAAAGTCTTGGGACAGGAAGCTGTAATGTGTTGCAGCCTATGGAGGATTTATTCCTCTAATTGTATTTGAGCTTCTGTAATGTAATACGTTGCCAAAATCAATAAAGAAAGTTCTATTTTCTGTGTGTAATTTCAATTGTTGTGTGTTTTATGATTTACCCCCTTCATCAAGTGGCATCAGAGTAAGGATTCCTGAGTGTGTAGACAGATCGCCGACCATGAGGCAATTTGCACTAACACCTGAGGAGACCAAGATGCCTCCACAAAGAAATCATGTTGGAAGGAATGCTTTGATGGAAGAGGGTTTTAGAGCCCTACAAAGGCAGATTGATGCATTGCAAGAGGAGCTGCGAAGAGGGTTTGATCTAAGAACAAGAGAAGAAAGTGAGGATGAAGCTGAAGAAGAGCTATCTAAGGAAGAACAAGAAGCTGCAGGAGATCTTGCAGAAGTTAGGTTGTTAAGGGCTATTTCAAAGATCAGAAAGAGGCCCAAGATCAAAATTTCTACATATTCTAGAGTTTTGAATCTGGAACAACTTATTGATTGGATCAATGACATGGAGGAGTATTTCAAATATGAAGATGTGGAGGACCCAGATCAAGTCAAGTTTGCAAAAACAAAGTTGATGGGCCATCCCAGTATTTGGTGGAACGAGGTCCAATTAGTGAGGAACAGAAGAGGAAAAGGAAAGATCACTAGATGGGATCGGATGGTGGAGAAACTGAAGAAGCAGTTCATTCCTGTGGACTATGAGATGGAGTTGCTGAAGAAGCTGCAAGGATTGAAGTAAGGTAACAAGTCTGTTAAGGAGTACACAGAAGAGTTTTATAAAATTACTATCAAGATAGGTCATGCAGAGCCCAACAAGGAAAAGGTAGCCTGTTACATTAATGGGTTGAGGCCAAATATTCAAGAAGAGTTGAGCCTGGTCAGAATGACCACCATAGAAGATGCATACCATTTTTCCCTAAAGGTGGAAGAGAAGCTGAATAAAAGATTTGACAGCAAGCAAAGGGGAAGAGGTCAAGGCGGGAGGACTGGTGGAAGACCCTATGGGGGCTGAAATGAAGATTCAAAGAAAAGTGAAGAAGCCAACACCAGTCAAAATCAGAGAGGAGATAATACCTATCACCCTCGTGACCAGAACAATGGTGAGCAAAGAGGAAGAGGAAGAGGCAGACTTGGGCAAGGACCCGGAAGAGGACGTTTCAGAGGAACCTGTTTCCAATGTGGAGAAGAAGGGCATCAAGCATACGAGTGTCCACAACATCAAGGAAGGACAAATAGAAGACCTAAAGGTAATGCACAAGTTGCACATGTAGATGAAGATGCTCATTTTGAGCATTCTGAAGATGTTGAAAGGGGAGAAACCCTAGTTGTCAGAAGAACCTTGCTGAATGAGGAGAAAGAACCCAATCAGAGGAAGATTTTATTCTACACAAGGTGCAAATGTGAAGGTAAGTGTTGTGATATTATTATTCACAGTGGAAGCACTGATAATCTTGTTTCAGAGGAGATGGTTGACAAGTTGAAGTTGACAAGAAGAAAGCATCCGCATCCATATCGGATTGCATGATTGTAGAAGGACCATGGAGCTTTGGTCAATAAGCAGTGTTTAGTGAAGTTCAAGATTGGTGATTACCAGGATGAGGTGTTGTGTGATATCATACCAATCGATCATATTATATGTTGTTGGGAAGGAAGTGGCAGTATGATAGGAGTGTTGTCCATGATGGCCATGCAAACACATTCCCTAACAAAGGATGGATTTCGTCATAAGTTGAAGCCATTGAAGGAGGTGGAAGAAAAGGTATGTAGTACTGCCAGAATTTACTTGGTAGATGGTAGGAAATTTTTGGAGGGTATGAAGCATGAGCATCATTGCTTTGCATTAGTTCCTAAGATTAGTCAAGAGAAATGTGAAGATGTACTAGCAGAAGTTTCAAATATGTTGGAAGAATTTTAGGATTTATCTCTGATAATGTACCAGAAGGTTTGCCACCGGTGAGGAAGATAAATCACCAAATGGATTTGATACCAAGAGCTAGTTTGCCGAATAAGGCAGCCCACAGAATGACTCCTGCAAAAAGTGAAGTGCTGAATAGACAAGTTCAAGAGCTATTAAGGAAGGGACTGATAAGGGAGAACCTAAGTCCATGTGTGGTACCTACAGTACTAGCACCAAAGAAATATGGAGAATGGAGAATGTGTATAGACTCTTGAGCCATCAATAAGATCACAATCAAGTATAGATTTCCATTGCCCAGAATGGATGACATCATGGATTGTTTGAGTGGAGCCAAGTACTTCACGAAAATTGACCTGAAGAGTGGGTATCACCAGATCCATATCAGAGAAGGAGATGTATGGAAGACAGCCTTCAAGACAAAGGAAGTTTTGTATGAGTGGTTAGTCATGCCATTTGGGCTAACCAATGCAATGAACGCATTCATGCAGCTCATGAACGAGGTACTAAAAGAATTTTTGGGAAGTTTTGTTATTATTTATTTGGATGATATTTTGATTTTCAGTAAGACTTGGGATGAGCATCTGATGCATATCAGAAGAGTTCTAGAGAAGCTGAGGGAGGAGAAGTTGTTGATTAATTTGAAGAAATGTAGTTTTGCAAAGGAGTTGGTATACCTAGGATTTGTTGTCTCAGAGGAAGGTCTTAAGATGGACCAGAAAAAGTAAGGGCTATCATTGAATGGCCTACACCAAGGAGTGCAATGGAGGTAAGATCTATTCATGGTTTGGCAAGTTTTTACAGAAAGTTTATCAGGAATTTTAGTAGCATTTGTGCACCCCTAACTAAGACAATGAGAGGGGATGGAAAAGAGTTTAGATGGACTAAAGGAGCAGACAAGAGCTTTGATACATTGAAGCAGAAAGTCATAGAACAACCTGTTTTGGCACTTCTAGATTTCAATAAAGTATTTCAAGTAGATTGTGATGCTAGTGGTAGTGGTATAGGAGCTGTTTTGAGCCAAGAAGGTAAGCCCATTGCCTATTTTAGTGAGAAGCTTAATGATGCCAAGAAAAAGTATTCCGTTTATGATCAGGAATTTTATGCAATAGTTTAGGCTTTGAAGAAATAGAGACATTATTTGTTGCCAAAAGAGTTTGTTTTATATACTGATCATCAGGCTTTGCAGTATCTTAATAGTCAAGGAAAGTTGAATCAAAGGCACTTAAAATGGATTGAGTTTTTGCATAGCTATACTTTTGTTTTGAAGCACAGGAGTGGGAAGTCCAACAGAGTTGCAGATGCCTTGAGTAGAAGGCAAAATTTGTTGATAGAAATGAAGATAGAGGTTGTTGGGTTTGATGAGCTCAAAATTTTGTATCCAGAGGATCTAGATTTTGCAGAGGCTTGGAAAGCTTGTTTGGAACCTATTACTTTGGATAGGACAAAATAGTTGGATTTCATTATCCAAAATGGCATGTTGTTTAGAGGAAGCCAGTTGTGCATTCTAAGGAGTTCCATGAGAGAGAACCTGATTAAGGAGAAGCATAGAGGAGGATTGGCTAGACACTTTGGTCGAGATAAGACCATTGCTATTGTTGGTGAAAATTATTTTTGGTCACAGTTGCAGCAGGATGTGAGGAAATTTGTACAGAGTTGTAGAGTGTGTCAAATGGCAAAAGGAACAAGTCAGAATATAGGGCTATATCAGCCATTACCTGTACCAGAGAAGCCATAGGATGATATCAACATGGATTTTGTTCTTGGTTTACCAAGGACACAGAGAGGACATGATTCTATTTTTGTGGTGGTGGACAGATTCTCAAAGATGGCATATTTTATTCCTTGCAAGAAGACTAATGATGCGGTTCATATTGCAGAGTTATTTTTCAGGGAGGTGGTGAGATTACACGGTCTACCAAAGAGCATAGCTTCAGATCGAGATACCAAGTTTGTTGTTTATTTCTAGAGGACATTGTGGAAGAAGTTGAAGATAAATTTGAAGTTCAGTTCTGTACACCATCCACAGACTGATGGACAGACCGAAGTGGTGAATAGGAGTTTGGGTAACCTGCTACGATGCTTAGTAGGAGATAAGCCCAAGGGATGGGATTTAATTTTACCATAGGCAGAATTTGCTTACAACAATTCTGTCAATGGGAGTACTGGTAAATCACCATTCCAGATTGTATATGGGAATAGTCCAAGAAATGCTTCAGAGTTAAGGAATTTGGACAAAGGAGAAAAGACAAGTGTCGAGGCTGAAGACATTGCAGAACACATGAAGAATTTGCATGAAGTGAAAAGGCACATTAACAAGATGAATATTCAGTATAAGGCTAAGGTAGATCAGAAGAGGAGATATATGGAATTCCAGGTAGGAGATGAAGTCATGGTTCACTTAAGAAAAAAAAGGTTCCCAATTGGAACATACAATAAGCTGAAAATGAAGAAATTTGGACCATGCAGAATTTGGAGAAACATGATTCAAAAATGCATATGAGGTAGAGCTGCCGAGTCGGATCAACATTTCCCCTATTTTCAACATTACTGATTTATCATAATATCATGAAGGTGGAACAGAGGATGGACCAACAGAAGAACAGTGGAGTATTTCGGCATCTACTTCAACAGAGGAGATAGAAGAGATCTTGGATAGCCATGTGGGAAGAAGTACTTGGAATAGGCAATATGAAGAATATCTCGTGAAATGGAAAGGAAGGCCTATTGAAGATTCTTCTTGGTTGTCTAAGGCAGAGGTTGACCGTTTGGGTTTTCCTCGCACAAACACATGAGACGTGATAGGGTCACTTCTCAAATTACCCTGGGTGTCTAATGCAGGAGCATCTAGTGGTGTAAGGGCAATCTTGTATCACCCAAAAAAAGATGTGTTTCAAAATTGTTGATGTTCTTTCCATTTCTTTTCAAAATTTGTGGTTTTGGTTCCATAATTGCTTGAATAATGATGTAGAACTTTCAGTTTCTCCAAACTGCTAAAAATAGTAACCTGTTATTTTTAAAAAGTTTGCATTTGGGCACGGATTGAAGTCAAAATTTACAAGAAGTTACATAACAGAAATATAAGACCTTTGGTGAAGGAATCACACAAAGATCATTTGCGAGCTGAGAGATATTAAAGTTTTTGTTTCCTGAAAAATGCCTGAAAATTATTCAAACTCAGGTTTGAGGCACTAAACGGCCCCGTACATGCCTGAAAATGGCTAGAACTGGCAGAGCGGGTTCTTAGCACGTATAGAACTCTACGAGCTTTCCGACGCCTAAAACGGTTCGTCAATCAGACACCCTGATCAAAAGTTATGGCTCCCAGAATTTGACCTATTTTTGGAGGGAGATGCAAATTTTGAAATTAGGTTGTTGGCTGCCAAAAAGGCTATTAATAACTATTTTTGGGAACCCTGGGAGGTAGTAGAGTTAAGGGGGCAAGTGTAGAGTCAATAATAGGTAGGAAAATAGAAACCCTAGCTGATTTGGGGTTACAGAATTTTGATGATTCTAGAGTCTTGGGAGAGGAAGCTGTAATGTGTTGCCGCTTGTGGAGGGTTGATTCCTCTAATTGTATTTGAGATTCTGTAATGTAATATGGAGCCAAAATCAATAAAGAAAGTTCTATTTTCTGTCTGCAATTTCAGTTGTTGTGTGTTTTATGATTTACCCCCTTCATCACCTTGTGATGTTTTAGGTGTTAGAATCTTGAGTGAATTAGCAAACCCTACATCTTGTGGCCTAATTTGTGATTTCCCCGTCCCTTAGTCTGCATTTATTATGCTTGTCATCATGTTGTGAAAAAGTTTAGCATCATGTGAAAGGAACGTTGGGTAATTGCTTGACCCCAACCTAATCCTCCCTTGTGTTTTAATTTATGTTATCTTATCCATATGCTTGGTAAATCCTTGTTTGGTAAGAAGTGTTAACCGCTGCCATTTGGAGATATTGATGTGCTTAGATATCTTGGTTGTAAACCTAATTTTGTCTTAACTCAGTCTTGATTACTGCCTGGTTGCTAGTGGATGACTGTGTGTGTCTTTCTGTAGTGATTGTATGCAACTTTTGGTTGCTTGGCAGCATTCAGTGATGTTCGTGTGGTTAAGTAGAAATAATCTTATGGTATAGATGTGATTGGAGTCTTAGAAGATTCGTTTGTTTGATGTGCTTGAGTGTATTCTCTTACTCACCTCAGATCAAGGTGTAGTGTAGCATTGTACTCCCTTTCTAGTGGCTAGAATTAGTCACGCAGTTCATGTAATGAGGAACTTTTGAACTTTAATATTTTATTTTATTTTGACTTTGGTAAATTTTCTAAATGTTGTAAAGGCCAGCATTGAATTCTTATTCTTATTTATGAATAAGTATATCCATCGAAGTTTGATATTTATTTATCATGTGACCTTTACGGTCATGTTTGATTTATTGTTGAAACTGAGCTCATTTTATGCCTTATTGTTAAGATTGACTTTTCTTACATTTTGATATTTTATTATTTATTTATTATTGATGGCTATGCTTGAATGTTTTAATTACTGATCAAGTATCATGTTATGTCATGTATCATGTTATGTTCTCTATCATGTCTATGATGGGCCTCTGATGGATTGTATAAGGGAGTAGAATGCGGAGAATATGCTAGTACTTGATGTGTGTATTACTAGAACTATGGTAGATTAAATTTATTGGTTTGTTGATAAATGCAAGCAAATATTGTGTAATGGTTTTGTGTTTCTATAAATCACTTGATGAGAAATGTATTCTTGTATGAGCTTAAATGTAGATTCATGTCTGTGTAGAGAACCCCTTTGAATTGAATCTTGCTTTTAGTTAGCTGAATGTTGGATTAGTCCACCAACTTTGGTTTTTCTTACTTATCTCGTTCCTATTGGTCTTGAACATGATGCCATGCCCTTAGTGTCTGGCATTGGCAAAATTTATGATGTGGTGTCTGTTGTATATAAAGTTCCATAACTGCCCTCTTGTTTTGACATAACGTAGGGTATGATGGAGCCTTAGTACAAGAGCATGTAATGTATATAGATATTTATGGTATTATAGTTGTCTTTTTTCTCTTGTTGAGTTGCCAACCTTGGAAATTTGGTTGCTTAAGAAGTTTCTCCTTAGTAGTTGAAGTTTTTATAGCTTGATGTTGGACGGGATAAGTTGTTGTCTTTTGTATTCCATTTTATGGATACTTAGTGTTAGACCACGAAGAAGCCTTGGGTTGCCTAGTTAATCATGAATTTGTGATCGAGTTGTGTTGTTTGACCTTTTGGTCTAGCTTAGTTAAGAGAAAATGGTGGTATGGTGGAGTAGTCTTACTCCTTTCTAGTATGTTGTTGTCATCTTAGATGTGCTCCTAGTGAGTCATAGGTTGCTAAGCCTTGCTTGATAAAAGTGTTTACGTTGTTAGAAGGTGTGGTTAGATTCTTCCCTCTAAGAATCTATTTGGTTGATCCTAGTTTTGGTAATGTAGAGAAACCCTCTCTTCCAGGAGTGGAGCATGAGGAAGTATGTCATGTAGGAAAACCATGTCTAGAGTTGATACATGTGGTAGCATTGCCTATAACCTTTTGAGTTAGCATTCCTAACCCTTAAAATATTTTATTGTGTGTAGTGCCTGAGGAAGGATTGTTGAGAGAAAAATCTTTTGTTGCAATTTTTCTTGAGAGTGGATACATGGTAGCTTTGTGAGTCTCCTCAGACTTAGTTGAGAGCTTGAGAGGTTATCCCAGCATAGTTGTGGTTCCAAGATTTACAGACTAAACTTGCTTGTGATCTATTGTGCTTTTTGGGCTAGTGCCTCTTCTCATTGCAGTGGCAATTGAAGGATGGAGTGGTGTACTCTCAGAGGAGTTGTATGCATGATGGTTGGTTTTGATCTAGTTGGTGTGCCTTTGGAGATCTGTTTTGATATTGGAGATCTCGACCTAGTGTTGGTTAGGAGAATTGATTTCTTGAAATTATGTTATGATTTCTATGTGATTGCATGTGCATTATGATGAATGATTCATGCTTATATGTGTTTATGATGGACTAACATTTGCCTCCTTTGGTGTGATTTGGTGGTAAGATTATTTTCCCTTATAACTTCATTGATTGTGATGATATTTTGATTATCTCTAACAAGAGTATCATATGTTACTTGTATGTAATTGGATCGTAGTTATACCATGTATTAGTTACATGCTTTATATTGGCAGTTGGGCCATGTGTGTTGTTTATATTGATTGACATGCTATATTGGACCCAAAAGTGGTGCTGGTGGAGCCCACTCGAATTCTTGATAAATGCAAAGGGCAACATTAGTAAGATACTTTATTATCTTAGTATGTGTGTAGTATAAGGTCGAGTAGGACCAATATTCTATGGGCAATGCCACATGGGAGGATACTAATGAGATAAATAGATCCTTTCCTCATTTGAGACTCTTTTAATTTTGCATAATTATGACATTGTGATACATTCATATTAGTAATGTAAGACTTGAATATTTAATATTTGTGTAATAAGACATCGGGATGATGTCTCTTCCAAGTGGAGAACGATGTCACATCTCAACTATCTAAACTTCTTGAACTCAGCTATATTTAGAATTGTTAGATGTTTCATTTCTAATTATGTTATAAATAAATAATTGTCTATGAATAAAAGGTGAAATGTTATCTTTCCTTTTCAAGTATACAATTAGGAAATGATGAATATAGATGTTATGTGATGCTTCATCTATGGATTTTTGGTTACTAACCTATTAATTAGAAAATTGAGTTGAATGAACATAGGTATGTATCGAAGGCAAGGGTTTGGTTAAAGTAGAGGTGGCCTAGCCGCCTAGCAAGAAATGGGATGGAGAAAACCTCAATGCTTGCACACACAAGCATGTATCTCATGTTGCATTTGCAATTTTATCGTTTCATGGACTAACCTTTGTCGAGTTTTATCTGCATGGTAGTGTGGTTGATGGAATTAATTGATTAATCATGTTAGAATATATCTCCATTATGCTTCTTTAGATGTGCAATTAAATGATTTCCTTATTATGTTAAAAGTGTCTTTTTACTTAAAATATGCTAAGTTAAAATTGTATATTCTCTTTTCAAATAAAGATAATAGTTTTTCTTTTAGTTTTATTTACTTATTTTTCTAAGAGAATATCTATGTGCTAAATTAAAAATTATATAAAATAAAACTATATTTTAGTTTATATATATATATATATATATATATATATATTCATGTAAAAATGAATTTCTTTTATTTCCTTTAGATAACATCAAGCTTTAAAAGAAAGAAAACAAAAAGAAGGAAAGAAAGCTAAAGAAAGATAGACTTCATGAAAAAAAATACAAAAAAAAGAAAGAAAAGATAGAAACAATCTACGAATTAAAAATAAGAAGAAAATCTTTAAAGGGGAAAAATACACCTCAAAAGAGAAAGAGTAGAAAAGTAGAGGAAGAAAAGAAGAGGAGAGATGGTGAGCAAGAAGGCTCAGAGATTAGCAAATCAATCTTTGATCAGGTATGGAACTACTAGTACACAACCTTTGACTTACATTTTGTCTAAAATAGATTTCAATCTGTCTGATGTACATGTAAACTTTGTTTTATTCTTAGTATTCCACTTGATCTTAGGTATTGAATCAATCTTCTATGAATTAGAATCGGCCTCATCTAAATAGACCTTTCCTAAATTCAATCGACCTATCAAACCAAAGCCGACAAGTTTTAAACTTCCTACAGCTTTGTAGTTCTAGTAAACTATCATTATATTTGACCACCCATTTACATTCTTTGCATGTAAATCTCTTCCCTATCGACTTTGTGGTACCTTCCTTGTTGTGATTCACATTATTCTTGCCTGATGGAAACAAACTAGACGGTCTGAGCAATGGTCTATCGGCCTGGTATATGTAACAATCATATATGTTGAAACAAATTTTACTCTCTTCGAATTTATTTTATCCAACATTAACAATTACTTCAACATCCATGGGTTATATTCTTTTTCAGTGATTCCTTATCTTTGAATTTTTCCTTTGCAACTATGGCAGCACTTTTCAAAACTTAAGCGGCCTCACTCAAATCCCTATGATCGTGTATGTGACATGTTTCCTTTGAAATGATTTTCTCGCATATTAGTAAGAAGCCTTCCAAACTGAAAACATACCTTCTTTAATATACTTTTATTTTATTCTTTTGATTACATTTCGGCTCCGTCACATTCTTAATCTTTTGCAGCCTGAAGATCCTAGTGTCAACTTTACCTATTTTGTTTATGTTAAAATAGTCTGTTGTGTCAACAATAACATTATTTTTTAAAATTGGGTTTCTCTAAAAATTTTATATAAGGTGTGAAACTTAGTTATTTAAATCATATCCAAAAATTAACCTTACCCAGTTTGTCCTTTTTGAGGTATGTAATACGTAGTGACTGTTTATCTTTTACCCATTTTATCTCTATTAAAATAGTATGTTACATCACCAATAACTTTAGTTTTATAACCTGGGTTTCTATGAAATGTTTATATAAGGTGTGGTATTTAGTTATTTAAATTATATCTAAACATTGGCCTTACCCAGTTTGTCAATTTGGATATATTAATTAGTGACTGTCTATCTCTTATCCATTTTACCTCTGTTAAATTAATTTCTAAAATATACTAGATGGATGAACCCTAGTCTACATCTATTATTTCATTCCATCGATTGATTATCTTTTACTCTTTTCACAATGGATTTATGTTAAAATCTTATGCGATTTATTATTGTCCTTACTGTTATTAATGTCACAGCTTTCTGTATTCCTGTAGTTGTGTTCTTTCTTTCTGTAGTCACATTGTTTGTTTGTAATGCTAATAAGTATATCATGAGTTACCCTCTCTTATTTTACATTTTTGCTAGAACATAATACCCATAATGTTTTGGTTATCCTGTAGCTTTCTGTTTCTATTTTCTGTAACATTCTTTGTTCCTATCACAGTTAACTATTCTTCCTGTAGCTTACTGTATCTCTTGTAGCAGGATAGTTGGGGCTGCCATTGTAACTATTTAGTCACCCATAAGTTGAATATAATTGACTTATCTAATTGTGACGTTATTAAAGAGTGTTTTTCTATTGGAAAGTATGAAATTAACTAATATATAATTTCCTGATTCTTTTTAGTCATAAATTTAATCATTATCGCATTATAATCCAACCTTGTTTGCTGATATAAATGCGTAGATCTAGTTATTTCTTTCATACTTGTGACTACAATATAATGACCCATATATACCTACAATATATATTTATCTATATAAAGACTATCATGATCAATTTTGTCATTAACTTATTATTTAAATAGAGGAAATCTTGTTAGATGTATAGTATGATTTAACCATCATAGTTTTTGTTCTTGTGAAGTAAAAGCAAACTCACACTATCTTTTGCAAAGAAAGTAACTAGTAGATCGCATGTGCTATATGAATTATAGAATTATTTTGTTTTGTTATGTGTATGTTGAGCTTATCTTCCAGGATAGGATGCTAAATGTGGGCTAATAGAGAAGGTGATCTTCTTTTTCAAGATCTACCGATTATGTATTTATGCTTTGACCAAAGCTATGTTTGCACCATTGAAATAGATGTATATTTAATGCCTAGTGATTAATATTGTTCTCTGCCACATCCTATTTGCAAGAAATATAATCATTCTAGATTAGAATGCATACAGGCATCAGACATGCATCGAGTGTTCCCTCCTGCCAATTGTTCTGAGTTGCTAGGCACTTTGTGCAGGGTTGGGTATTCTTCAAGGTAGGAATAATTCCAGGGAAGTGTAGTGCTTCGTGGTTGGGTGGAAAAAGTACCTTAACCATTCTCTTGTCCTTCAGCTTGTGGAAGACCAGTGGGTTATCGTAGCTGAAAATGGATATTTGTGTAATTATTCGTCATTATGTAATTTACATATTGATCTATCACTGTATGAAATAATTGTATGGCTGCTTAGCCAAGAGATGTAATTGTACTTTTCCTTGTAGTGATATTTTGGTTGCACTTATAAAATTGTAAAAATTGTAAGATATTCTAGTTCTACATTTATGATTGTCCATGATGATAGAAAGATTTCTTGGGAATTAAGGTGTCTCAACCTTGGTAATTCCTTGCATTATTTTGATTGTATTTATTTATTCATTGCCTATGATGTAAATTAATTGTAAATTCCATATTGTCATTTTGTGGGATGTGGCACAGTGATGTGCCATCCTACATGGAAGATGACAACTTGTAATTTTGTCCTCACATGACGAGATAGGCATCCCACTTTGTGGTAGGAGTATTTTTCCATGTGTCAGCATCTTGGATGTTGTGTAAGAGAATGTTGACCGAAATGGTTATGATGGATTCCTATGACAAAGTTATGACATGTAAGAGTCGGAAATAGAAGTTTGAAGACAGGTGAAGACATGTCTCAAAGACCATCTTTGAAAAAGGCATCTTTGGGCATCCCAAGGTGGACTATGACATGTTGTAAGAGAATATGCTATATAGCTTGTGTATGACAGATTCTCTTATAGCTGTAAGTTGTAACCGCTATGACAGATTCTATGACGGTCATAAGAGTCATAAGAGCATCTGTCATAGCCCATTTTGGAAATAGGTGACCTCTTTGGGATGGGGGTTGTGGACAAGTGTCAGATGCATCTTGCAATGTTAACCCAGTGTCCATAGGCATGGGTTTTGGGCCATGAGGCCAAGTTGGATGCCTATTCCAAGATAGAGGCAATTTTGCCTTGTATTTTCTATATAAACAGGTGCTTGGAGGAGAAGATGTAGTATGTGATTGACAGGTACTATTATGCTGCCGAATTGACTCCAGACATGAATGTCAAAGACTATTGAAGCTTGCATTGCAAGTGTATTGTAAACCATATTCAGTTTTGATAATACATTGTGCAGGTTTTTGAGTGTGGGGTTTTTCACCTGATAAGGGTTTTCCCCACGATATATCTTGTCTCTCTTCTTCTGTCTTCTTTCTGGTTCTATGTGTATTATTGCAATATCTCTGTTATATGTTTCATGTTGCTGTAATTGTAAGGATAAAATTGAATTTGCATAGCTCTCCCCTCATTAGATTAGTGTAGGAAGCGATTTCTGCACACCTAGCTTCCTTTCAGTTGGTATCAGAGCTTGATCACCTTTGGTCCTAGTTGCTGGGTAGGGGTTTTTTGAGCTAGTCTTAAGTTGACTGGGAGTCTATGCAGAGTATTTTGAATCTTATTGCAGCAAGGAGATGGTAAGCACATCTAGAAGGATAGAGGTGGAGAAATTCAATGGCACTAATTTTGAGCTGTGGAAGCTCAAGATGGAAGACATGCTTGTTGATCGAGACCTCTAGGAAACTATTAGTGTCACAAAACCAGTTGCAATGTCACAATCTGATTGGGATCTCAAGGATCAAAAAGTTAAGGGTCTCATAAGACTTAGGCTTGTTGATTCTGTCCTATTAAATGTCCATGAGGAGGCTACTGCAAACTTGCTTTGGAAGAAGTTGGGAGATGTGTATCAAGCCAAATCCCTAGTTAACAAACTTTTTCTAAGAAAGAAGTTGTATTCTCTTCAAATGTAGGATGGGGGATTTATTGCAAAACATATGAATGCTTTCAACATGTTGGTTACACAATTGACATCCATTAGTGTGAAGATGGAGGAGGAGGATCATTGTATGACCTTGCTTTGTTCTTTGCCGGACTCGTGGGATCACCTTGTCATGGCTATTGGAAGCACCACATCCACATTCAAAATGGATGAAGTGGTTTCTTCGCTGTTGTCTGAAGAGATGCGGAGAAAGTCTTCTGAGGCAGCCAAAGAGGCTCTTGCAGTTCGTGGAAGACCTAAGGAGAAAGGGAAAAAGAAGGACAAGAAAGCTAAGAAGGGTAGATCCAAATCTCATGGGAGATCCAAATCTCCTGGAAAGTCCAAGGCTCTCTATTCAAACTGTGGTAAATCTGGGTGTTTCTGAAAGGAATGCAAAGAGGAAAAGAAAAAGAAGAAGAAGAACCCAGATTCAGATTATGACAAGTCACAAGATGATGGTTATGCCTTCATCGCAGCCCTGGCAACCCATGCATCTGATAATGTGTGGCTGATTAATTCTGGTGCATCATTCCACATGACCTCACATTGAGACTGGTTTACTAAGTATGAGGAGTTTGATTGTGGAAGGGTGTACCTAGGTGATGACTCTCATCTACAGATTGTTGGTCATGGAAGAGTCTCTATCTGATTCCCTGATGGATGAGTGAAGGGGATCTCTGGGGTTATGCACATCCCAAGCTTAGCAGGGAACCTGCTTTCTATAAGTATATTGAATGATGCAGGTGTGCAGGTTGTATTTTCAAAAGAATGATGCAAGATGACTAGATGAGCTATGGTACTTATTAAGGGTACTAGGAGAGGTACTCTGTTTCAGCTTGAGGCATGCATTTCACAATGCAATAGTTCTTCTAATTCAAGAAAGAGGACAGTAGTCACTTCATCCCCACCATCTAAATGAGCAATGAAGAAATCTATTGTATCTAGTCTTGATGGTTGTATTCATGCCTTGGAAGTTAAGATTCCTGCTAAAAAGATAATGTTATGACATAAGAGATTTGGCCACATTGGTGAGAAGGGTCTTAGAACCCTGAAAAATAAAAACCTCATTGAGGGGTTAGATGATTGTAATCTTGAGTTTGACTTTTGCGAACATCACATATATGGAAAATAAAACCATTTTCAGTTTTATTTGAGTTCTCATAAGTCTTTTGGTATGTTGGACCTTGTTCATTCTAATGTATTTGGTCCTATTAATGTTCCTTCATTATCAAAATCTATATATTTTGTATCTTTCATAGATGACTATAGTAGAAGGACATGGATTTATTTTCTTAGAAGCAAATCTAAAGTCTATAGTAAGTTTAAGGAGTTTAAGGCCTTCACTGAAAATTGGACTAGTAAAAGGATTAAATGTTTAAGAACTGACAACGGTGGTGAGTTTTGTTCTACAGAATTTGATAAATATTGCAAGGAACTTGGGATTGAAAGACATAAGACAACTCCATATACCCCACAGCAAAATGGAGTTGCAGAGAGGATGAACAGGACACTGATGGAGAAGGCTAGGAGTATGCTTAGTAGAGCTGGCCGAGAACAAAAGTTTTGGTATGAAGTTGTTGCCACTACTTGTTATCTTGTAAATAGATCTCCTATATCAGCTCTTATTGGTAAGACACCCATGGAGGTGTGGTCTGGTAGAAAGCCTTCAATAAGGAATCTTCATGTTTTTGGTTGTGAGGCATATGCACATGTGCCTAGGGAGAAGCAGTCAAAATTGGAGAACAATGTTGTTAAGTGTATCTTCATTGGCTATGGTGTCGGTGTGAAAGGATACAAGCTTTGGGATCCTGTGGCTGAAAAAGTGTTGTATAGCAGAAGTGTCATCTTCAGAGATCTTACACCTTCTTCCACTGTTTTATAGCCAGAAGAAAAAGAAAAGAAAGAGGATGTTGTTTAGTTTCCTGCCACCCCTGAGAAGACTGAATAGAAAGACAATGTTGGACCTAATGATGAGGAGAGCTCTAGTAGCTCTGAACGCTCAGAACAAGAAGTTGAACCTCAACCTCAGCCCTTGAGGAAGTCTACACGAATAAGAAAGCAACCTGAAAGGTTTGGTTATACATTGCTTGATTCTAGTTGTGCTTTTACTTTGCTTACTAACAGTGATGAACCTAGAACTATATCAGAGGCTATGGATATGAAAGATGTAGGTTCTTGGAAGGAGGCCATGGAGGATGAGATGCCTTCTTTGAAAAAGAATAAAACTTGGGACTTGGTGCCTTTGCCTCCTGGATGGAAACCTATTGGATGCAAATGGGTGTTCAAGAAGAAATTTGGTGTAGATGACAGTGTTGAGAAATATAAGGCCAGATTGGTTGTGAAGGAGTATTCACAAGTGGAGCATATAGATTATGGTGAGATCTTCTCTCCCATTTCAAAGCTGACATCCATTCAATTCTTGTTATCTCTTGTAGTAGCTTATGACTTAGAGGTAGACCAGATGGATGTGAAGACAGCTTTCCTTCATAGTGATTTGGAGGAAGAAATCTACATGTCATAGCCAAAGCATTACATGGTGAAAGGTAAAGAAAATTTGGTTTGCAAGTTAAAGAAGTCTTTGTATGGTTTGAAGCAGTCTCCTAGGAGGTGGTACTTGAAGTTTGATGCCTTTGTGTTGTCAATTAGATTTGTGAGATCAATATCGGATCACTATGTGTATTATAAGTTTGATGGTGACCGTATTCTCATTGTTGCATTATATGTTGATGATATGTTGCTCATTGGGAAGGGTAAGAATATGATTTCTGATTTTTAATCTTAGTTGTCAGCATAGTTTGAAATGAAAGATTTAGGGGCGGCCAGGTACATCCTAGGAATGGAAATCAGAAGAGACAGAACTAACAGAAAACTTTGGTTAAGCCAAAGTAAGTATGTGAAGACCGTGTTGGATAGGTTCAGCATGGCAGATTGTAGACCATTTTGTGTTCCTGTTTCTTTAGGGATAAAGTTGTCTGTTAGTGATTGTCCAAAATCTCCTAGTGAGGTGGAGGACATGAGCAAACTACCTTATACTAGTGCTATTGGCAGTTTGATGTATGCTATGGTCTACACAAGATTAGACATTGCCCAAGTAGTGGGAGTTCTTAGTCATTTTATGGCTAATCCTGGACGGGTACATTGGGATGTAGTCAAGCGAGTGTTCAAATATTTGAGGGGTACTTTCGAGTATTCTATATGCTATCATGGTAATGTTATAGGACCTCTACATTCTATTGATATTCATGGATTTGTGAATTTAGATTAGGCAGGTGACATTGACAGCAGGAGATCCACTAGTGCTTATGTGTTTACACTATTTGGTGGTGCTATTAGTTGGATGAGTAAGCCACAACCTGTGGTTTCTTTGTCCACAATAGAAGCTGAGTATATGGCAGCAACTCATGCTTGTAAAGAAGCCATTTGTCTTAAGAGATTTTGTTTAGATATTGGTGTTGATGCAGGTCAGATTACGATCAGTTGTGACAGTCAAGGTGCGATTTGCCTTGTGAAGAATCTAACTTTCCATGCCAGAACAAAGCATATTGATGTACAACTTCACTTCGTATGAGACATGGTAGAGGATGGGAAGGTAAATTTGGAGAAGGTAGATACTTTGAGGAATGTTGCAGATGCATTAATAAAACCAGTTAGCATAGAGAAGTTCAGATGGTGTTCGGAGTCTATCGGCCTCTCGGCCTATAACAATTAAATCCTGTTATTCTATTGGCTCTTACAAGGTGTTCAACAAGTGGGAGAATGTTGGGAATCAAGGTGTCTCAACCTTGGTAATTCCTTGCATTATTTTGATTGTATTTATTTATTCATTGCCTATGATGTAAATTAATTTTAAATTCCATATTGTCATTTTGTGGGATGTGGCATGGTGATGTGTCATCCTACATGGAAGATTACAACTTGTAATTTTGTCCTCACATGAGGAGATAGGCATCCCACTTTGTGGTGGGAGTATTTTTCCATGTCTCAGCATCTTGGATGTTGTGTAAGGGAATGTTGACAAAAACGGTTATGACAGATTCCTATGACGAAGTTATGACATGTAAGAGTCAAAAATAGAAGCTTGTAAGACAGGTGAAGACATATGTCAAAGAGCATCTTTGAAAAAGGCATCTTTGGATGTCCCAAGGTGGACTATGACATGTAATAGAATATGCTATTTATAGCCTGTGTATGACAGATTCTCTTACAACTGTAAGTTGTAACTGCTATGGCAGATTCTATGACGGTCGTAAGAGTTGTAAGAGCATCTGTCATAGCCCATTTTGGAAATAGGCAACCTCTTTGGGATGGGGGTTGTGGACAAGTGTCAGATGCATCTTACAATATTGACCGAGTGTCCATAGGCATGGGTTTTGGGCCATTAGGCCTAGTTGGATGCCCATTCCAAGATAGAGGCAATTTTGCCTTGTATCTTCTATATAAACATGTTCTTGGAGGAGAAGATGTAGTATGTGATTGACATGTATTGTTATGCTACCGAATTGACTCCAGACACGAGTGTCAAATACTATTGAAGCTTGCATTGCAAGTGTATTGTAAACCATATTCAGTTTTGATAATACACTGTGCAGGTTTACGAGTGTGGGGTTTTTCACCCGATAAGGGTTTTCCCCACGATATATCTTGTCTCTCTTCTTCTGTCTTCTTTTTGGTTCTATGTTTATTGCTGTAATATCTCTGTTATATGTTTCATGTTACTATAATTGTAAGGATAAAATTGAATTTGCATAGCTCTCCCCTCATTAGATTAGTGTAGGAAGCAATTTTTGTACACCTAGCTTCCTTTCAAGATTCATCTTCCATTTATAGATTGAGATTTTGCTTTTCTTTGATATTTTTAGTAATTCAAAATTTAGTACTTTACATAATGGAATGCTCCACATTTGCAAATTTGGCTATGTGGTTCTGAAGGTATGTTAAGATTCTAGTGAAGATGATAATTCCAAAGATTCAAATAATTTTCCCTTTCGCTGTGAAACTTAAGCATGATAGAGTACTGACGTGTGTCCTAGTAGAGTTAGGCAGTGTTGAAGGCATGTTGGAATGCTCTGCATTCCTCCAGAAATGAATAGTTTCCATTGTGGTTTTGAGGACATGTTTCTAGATATGTATTATCTACTTCCTTTTAGTTTCAAGGTTCTTGGTGGTCCACAGCTCAGTTTTTCAAATGATAGAATGTTGTAGTGTGTTCTAAATGACAGAGTGTTCTCAGATTAAATGATTGAAGTTGTATGGCACAATTCTCTGATGTGTGGTGGAAAAAGAGTGTTTGGGGATGTTTTATGAGTCATGTGGACTCGTCTGAAAAAGTTTCATGAAGATCCTTCTTGTTTCCAGTACCACACAAGGTTTGTCAAGTTCATGTGGTCGTTATACTTCAAGACTTCATGTGTTTTCCTTAAAGCTATCCTATTTCCAAATGAGAAAAGCGTGCGGATGTAACTCCTTGGTGTTTGAACCTGTGAAGGATGTTTTGGACCTAATTAAGCAACTGTTGGGGTCCGCAAGGCTTGGATCTTCTGCTGAGGTAATGTTTGTGTTCACTTAGGACCTATCTTCTACACGTTTCATATTGTGTGTTGTATGCTCGACTTGTAAATGTATTTTTCATGTTGTATGTGGCTAACAAGAAATGCAATCAATGTAATATCATGTATAAATAGTGAATCAAATTGAGCGAGGAGAGTGTGATTGCAATTTGATTGAAAAGTTCACAAGCAGATAAAAGACAAAATGAATACATTGTTGATGACCGACTGAAGGAGAAAGAGCATAAGTTTTGGATGTTGTGCTAATTTATTTTGAAGACATCTTTGTGATAGTGATCAAGTATATAGTGTGTCTAACTAATTATATCTTCAGAAGAAAGTGTGAAGAGGTAGAAGTGCAATCATCAAAAGTGTGAGCTTCAATGTCAGTTTTCAGACAGTAGAAAGATTGTCATACTGTAATCTTTTGTAAATGTGTTCTCATTTTAGGGAGTAGTAGCTTCCTTGGGAGTGACCCTAAAATAAAGTAATCATGGAGTAGAAGCTTCCTTGGGAGTGACCCTAAAACAAAGTCATTAGGGAGAAGAAGCTTCCTTGGGAGTGACCTAAATCAAAGTTACTTAGGGAGTAGCATCTTCCTTAGGTTCCCCTAAAACAAAGTTATTATTTGAGATTCATATATTGTGAGTTAATCCTCACTGTGGTTTTTCCCTTCTAGGGTTTTCCATGTATATCTAGTATTATATGTTGATGTGCATTGTGTTATTCTTTCATGTTGATATTCTAATGCTTAAGGTTTAATCTGCTCCAGATAAGTTGAAGTTGTTGAAATTAAAAATTGTTTGAATACTGATTCACCCCCCCTCTTAGTATTCTTGTGTGTCTAACAATTAGTATTAGAGCCAAGTTCCTCTAACAGAAGCTTAACCGCTTGAGCAAGGTCTGAGATGGCACAAGGTGGGTCCAGTAAGATACCTAAATTATGATTTTTGGAAGCTCAAGATGGAAGCCTACATCAATTCTCTAAGGTGTGGAGTTTGGGATTCTATCAAGAAAGGTTACATTGTTCCTGCTACTATTCCTACAGATAGAGATGAAATCAAGAAGTATGATAATAATTCAAAGGCAAAGTTTATCATGAGTGGATTAACTGATTCAGAACTTTCAAAGGTGATGAGTTATAGCTCTGCTCAAGAGTCTAGGATAAACTTGAAACCATATATGAAGGAGATAAGAAAGTAAAGCAAGCTAAGAAGCAAATCCTTAGAAGTAGATTTGATAAAGATGACAGAGGATGAAAAAATTGTTGGATTTATGCTCTGATTGAATGAAGTGGTCAATGGCATCACGGGTCTTGGTGGTGAAATAAAAGAGGATTAAATTGTGAAGAAGGTTCTGAGATCTCTTCCCAAATCTTACAGCCATAAGGTATCTGCTATTGAGGAGACTACAAAGTTGGATAAATACTCTTTAGACCAAATGTTTGGGACCCTTACTACTTTTGAAATGAGAGAATTTGATAGTGATGTTCCAAACAAAGAATTTGCTCTCAAAGTCAGTGAAAAGATAGCGGATGAGACTATTGATGAAGATGAAAGCCCTAATGATGCTAAAGCAAATTTTGTAACAACATTGAAAAAAGGCTCTGGCAAATATAAAGGTAAGTTACCCTTCAAATATTTCAATTGTGGAAAGGTTGGTCACTTTGATTCTAAATGTCCTCTTAAATAAGTTAGGAGAAGTAACAAAAATAGTAAATTCAAAAGCAGATTGTTTTCCATAGAAGATAGTTGTTCTACAGAAGATGAGGATCATCATGATTCAAATGATGAAACACTTTTTTTGGCTATGAGTGTTGGTGACAAAAAGGATGATGTTGGAAAATTTGGAAAAATGGATGCCTTGCAAATAGTCAAAATAATGAAAAATCAATGGTTGTATGGACTGCCTTCCATGCAAAAGAAGAAACCAAAGCTTGGGTTATTGAAAGTGGTTGTTCAAATCATATGCCTAGTGACAAAGAGAATTTTATTAGCCTTGAGAAGTGGGATGGTGGAGTTGTCAAGTTTGGAGGTGATGAGTCAACTCAAATATGTGGAAAAGGTGTCATAACTATTGATGGAAAGAATAGGACTGAGGATGTTCTTTATGTCAAAGGATTACAATACAATCTTCTCAGTGTCAGTCAGATGTTCAGGAAAGGTTATAATCTTACTTTTCATGCCAATGGTTGTGAAATTAGGAAGGTAGGACCCAGAAATCTACTTGCAGAAGGTATTAAGACATGTGGTGATATTTATCACTTGAAAGAGGTAAATGGAAGAACATGTATGTTGACTCAATCTAGTGAGTGTTGGCTATGGCACAAAAGACTAGGACACAACAATTTTGATAATATGGTAAGAATCAGCTCTACTCATGTAGTGATAGATATGCTTAAGATAATCAAGCCTGTAAACACTGTATGCAAGGCATGTCAAATGGGAAAGCAGAAAAAGATAAGTTTTAAAAGCAAGGAGTACTCTTCTTCAAAGCCATTGGAGATGATTCACACAAACCTATGTGGACCTACAAGAGTAAAGAGTCAACAAGGTGAAAGGTATTTTATGTTGATCATTGATGATTATTCTAAAATGACTTGGGTTACTTTCTTAAGAGAAAAATCGGATGCCCTTGATAAGTTTAAAGTTTTCAAAGCTTTGACCTTGAAAATGAAATGGATACTAAGATCAAATGTTTAAGGTCAGATATTGGAGGTGAGTTTACTTAAAATAAATTTGAAATGTTTTGTGAAGATCAGCCATTAGGAAGCATTTGTCTGCTCCTAGAACCCCTTAGCAAAATGGGGTAGTGGAAAGGAAGAATAGGACTGTGCAAGAAATGTCTAGGGCAATGTTGAAAGATGAAGATCTGCGTGATATATACTAGAAGGAAGCAATTCACACTACTGTCTATCTAACTAACAGAGTGCAGTTAAGTGTCAACAGCACAAAGACCCCTTATGAGTTCTAGTATGGAAGACCTCCCACTATCAGATACTTAAGGATCTTTGGCAGAAAATGCTATATCAGAAGAGAAGAAGAAGACCTACAAAAGTTTGATTCAAGATGTGATGAAGGAATCTTTATTGGTTACTCAACCAGAAGCAAGGCATATATATGCTACAACAAAAGGTTGGGAAAGATGATTGAAAGCACAAATGTCAAAGTAAATGAAGACTAGTATCAAATCTCACAAGATTTAGAAGACACCAAATCTAATATCTTTCCTTGCATTAAAGATGAAGAAGAAGTGAAAGAAGAAAAGGAACAAGAGCCAGAGCAGATGCATAAGATCCCAGCAAAGTATGTTTAGAAGAATCACCCAGCAGAATAGATCATCAGAGATAAGAATGAAGGTGTGTAGATAGGGAGAAGGTTTACCAAGACACATGAACAAGTAAACTTGTGTTTTTTATCAAAAATAGAACCTAAGACCTTTGCTGAAGCAGCAAGGATGATGGATGGATAAAAGCCATGGAAGAAGAATTGGATCAGATTGATAAGAATCAAACATGGGAATTGGTTCCCAAACCAACAAACAAGAATATTATAGGAACAAAATGTGTGTTCTGAAACAAACTGAATGAAGAAGCTAAAGTTGTAAGGAAAAAAGCAAGACTAGTATACAAAGGATACACTCAAGCAGAAGGCATTGATTTTGAGGAAACTTTTGCTCTAGTAGCAAGGATGGAGGCAATAAGAATGTTCCTTGTTCTTGCTGCTCATAAGAACTTCAAAGTATATTAGATGGATGTCAAGTCAGGATTTCTAAATGGTGACCTAGAAGAAGAAGTATACATGAACAGCCAGATGGTTTCCAGATATTAGAAGATCTAGATATGGTATGCAAACTCAAAAAGGCTTTGTATGGTCTCAAGCAAGCACCTAGGGCTTGGTATGCAAGATTAGACAAGTACTTACTTTAGCAGGGTTTCAAAAAAGGTACTGCAGATAGTAATATTTATATAAAGGAAGAAGGAGACATGATTTTGATAGTTGCAGTATATGTTGATGACATCATCTTTGGTGGAGATGATTATATGTGTAAAAGGTTTGAAGAGGAGATACAAAAAGAGTTTGAGATGTCCATGATTGGTGAAATGTCTTTCTTCCTTAGACTTCAAGTTTCCCAGCTAGATGGTGGTATCTTTATTTCTCAATCTAAGTATGTCAAAGAATTGTTGAAATTTGGTATGGAGGATTCAAAACCAGTGTGTACTCCCATGGTCACTGGATGTCACTTGAGCAAAGATGATGAGTCTGCAGAGGTGGATCAGATTGTCTATAGGTCTATGATTGGAGCATTATTGTACTTGACTACTTCTAGACCTGACATTATGCATGCAGTATGTGTAGTTTCCAGATATCAAGCCAATCCTAAGAAAACACATGAGAAGGCAGTGAAAAGGATATTTAGATACCTAAAAGGAACTCTGGACTATGGTTCATGGTATTCAATATGTAATGACTTTGATTTGAGTGCATACACTAATACTAATTGGGATGGTTGTGTTGATGATAGAAGAAGTACAAGTGGTGGTGCTTTCTTTCTAGGAAGCATATTGGTTTCATGGCAGAGTAAGAAGTAAGATTCAGTGTCCTTATCAACTGCAGAGGCAGAGCATATTGCAGCAGCCTCCTGCTACACACAAGTTTTGTGGATGAAGCAAACTCTAAAGGATATCAAGGTATTGTATGATGAGCCTATTCCTATTTTGTATGACAATACAAATTCTATCAATATTTCAAAGAATCCAGTGATGCATTCTAGAAACAAGCACATAGCAATCAGGTATCACTTTTTCAGAGAGAAAGTTGCAGATAAGGAAGTGAAGTTCGAATATGTTCCAACAAAGCATCAGATTGTAGACATCTTTACAAAGGCTCTTGCAAAGGACATCTTTGAGGATCTCCGACAAAGGTTAGGGGTAATTTCCCCTCCCTCTTCTTGCTAAAGATGCATAGTGGTGCATCTGTCCAGGGGGAGTTAATGTTATATCCTTGTTTCTTGGACTAATGATGTCTACCTTTCAGGGGGAACAGGTAGTGGTTGCTGATAATAGGGGGATTTTATTATTGCAAGAAAAAGTGTGTAGATAGGTGGTTGTTTTTGAAAGGGGAAAATGAGCAAGTAGTGGTTGCTGATGAGAATGCTATGGATGGCCTTTGTCCTTGATGTCAAAGGGGGAGAATGAGCAAGTATGTGTTACCATCAATGCCAAAGAGGGATATTGTTGCACATATGATGCCTAATGTTGTTGTCATTGATGTCAACACTATCACAAGGTTGAGGAGATTGTTAAGGCTATCATTGAGGTTGTCATTGATGTCAACACTATCATGGAATTGTGATGGTGTTCATGGGTGGATGTCATGCCTTGATCAGTGTAGAATTGAGATGTGCCTTGATCAGTGTCAAATCGAGATGGGAATCAGAAGCACTAAGAGGATCAAATGTGTAGTTGGTGTCCTAAAGCATGTTGAATGTTCCATCCTAATGTTCCTCAGTTGTATTTGTTGGTACAAGGAAGATTTTGCTTCTGGAAGTTGGTGACATTTTTTGTTTTAGGATGACTGCTCTTTGAAGATTGTTTGGGAGATTACCTTACATTCTCATTATATTGATGTTGTGCTTCTATGGATTGGAACATAGCTTCCTACAATGTCAAATCTTGAATGTTCCATGTTTCATGATGTTTTGATTATTAGATGTATATTTTTCTGTTGACAAGTTTGAAGACAGTGTTGGTTCTGTGAGGGTGTTTCTAGCAAGGTAATGGAATGCTCTATATTTCTCTGATTCTGAAGATATGGTCTTGTGGTTCCAGAGTTAAGTCCAGTATGATGTAAAAGTGCTAAATCTAATGTTTCAAATCACCTTCTCCTCCTCTATGAAAGATATAAGTGACTAAGTTTTGGTTCATGCTCTGACAGTATGATGTGATGATGAAGATTAAATGGAATGCTCCACATTCCTCTGCATTTGCAAATTTAGCTATGCGGTTCTGAAGGTGTTTTAAGATTCTAGTAAAGATGATAATTCTAGAGATTCAGATCATTTCCCCTTCCTCTGTAAAGTTATGCATGATAGAATATCGACATGTGTTCTGGCAGAGTGAGGCAATATTGAAGACCTATTGGAATGCTCTCCATTCCTCCATAAATGAATGGTTTCCATTGTGGTTTTGGAGACATGTTTCTAGATATGTATTATATGCTTCCTTTCAGTTTCAAGGTTCTTGGTGGTCCGCAACTCAGTTATTCAAATGACAGCATGTTGCAGTGTGTTCCAAATGATAGAGTGTTCTCAGAGTAAATGATTGAAGTTGTGTGGCACAATTCTTTGATTTGTAGTGGTAAAGGAGTATTTGGGGATGTTTTATGAGTCATTTGGACTCATCTGGAAAAGTTTCATGAAGATCTTTCTTGTTTGCAGTACCGCACAAGGTTTGTCAAGTTGATGTGGCCATTATATTTCAAGACTTCATGTGTTTTCCTTAAAGCTGTCCTATTTCCAAATGAGCAGAGTGTGCAGATGTAATTCCTTGGTGTTTTAAGCTATGAAGGATGTTTCGTACCTGATTAAGCAAGTGTTTGGGTCCACAAGGCTTGGATCTTCTACTGATGCAACATGTGTGTTCACTTAGGACCTATCTTCTACATGTTTCATATTATGTGTTGTTTGGCCGACTTGTAAATGTATTTTCATGTTGTATGTGGTTGACAAGCAATGTAATCAATGTAATATCATGTATAAATAATGAATCAAATTGAGTGAGGAGAGTGTGATTGCAATTTGATTGAAAAGCTCACAAGAAGATAAAAGGCAAAATGAATGCATTATTAATGAGTGACTGAAGGAGAAAGAGAAGAAGTTGTTGATGATGTCCTGGTTTATTTTGAAAACATATTTGTGATAGTGATCAAGTATAGAGTGTGCCTAACTGATCAGATCTTCAGAAGAAAGTGTGAAGAGGTAGAAGTGCAATCATCAAAAGTGTGAGCTTCAATGTCAGTTTTCATACAATAGAAAGACTGTCATACTATAATCTTTTGTAAATGTTTTCTCATTTTAGGGAGTGGTAGCTTCCTTGGGAGTGACCCTAAAACAAAGTCATCAGGGAGTAGAAGCTTCCTTGGGAATGACCCTAAATTAAAGTTACTTAGGGACTAGCAGCTTCCTTGGGTTATAGCCCCTAAAACAAAGTTATTATTTGAGCTTCATATATTGTGAGTTAATCCTCACCATGGCTTTTCCCTTCTAGGGTTTTCCATGTATATCTGGTGTTATGTGTTGATGTGCATTGTGTTATTCTTTCATGTTGATTTTGTGATGCTTAAGGCTTAATCTGCTCCAGATAAGTTGAAGTTGTTGAAATTGAAAATTGTTTGAATACCGATTCACCCCCCTCTTAGTATTCTTGTGTGTCTAATAACCTTTATCATGGCCTTGGCTACACATGCATTAGAAGGTGCATGGTTGATAGACTTTGGTGCCTCTTTCCACATGACCTCATATCAATGTTGATTTATTAAATATGAAGAATATGATGGTGAGAAGGTGTACCTTCGAGATGATTCTCATCTAAAGATTATTGGTCATGGTGGAGTCTTAATTCAATTCCATGATGGATTATTTTCCATGGTGTACTACATATCCTTGGTTTGAGATGGAACCTACTTTATGTAAGTAAACTTAAAGATGTGGGTGTGTAAGTTATTTTCTCAAGTGGAGAGTGCAAGATGGTGGGAGGGTCTATGGTGCTTGCTAAGAGTTTTTGTATTGGCAATATATTTCAACTATATGCATACACAATTCAGTGCAATAGTTCCTCTATTCTTGTAGTGAAGAGATTTGTAAAATCTACACCACCATTGGAACCAACAATAAAGAGGTGTGTTGCATCATGTTCCATTGGGTGTGCTTTTAGGTAACTAAGGGTGCTCATGCTTTGGAGACTAAGCTACTAGCAGAGAAAATAATGTTATGGAACCATAAGATGGGTCACATGGGTGAGAATGGTATAAGGATCCTAAAAATAATAACCTTATTGAGGGGCTAAAGGATTGTAATCTTGAATTTGGTTTCTATGAGCATTGTGTATATGGAAAATAAAATCGTGTTCAATTTCACTTTAGTTCTCATAAATCTTCTAGGGTGTTGGACATAATCAATTATGATGTATTTGGTCCTATTAATGTTCCTTCAATTTCAAAATATGTATATTATGTATCTTTCATTGACGATTATAGTAGGACATGGGAATATTTCCTTATAAGTAAATATAAAGTCCTAAATTATTTAGAGAGTTTAAGGCTTGTAGGAAAATTAAGATTTTGAACACTAATAATGGTGGTGAGTTTTGTTCAACAAATTTTGATAGCTTTTATAAGGATCATGTGATATAAAGATATAAGACAACTTTGTACACCCCTCAATAGAATGGATTTGTAGAAAGAATGAATAGGATGTTGATGGAGAGGGCTGGTGTAGGCTCAGTGGGTTTGGCTTGGAACAATTTTTTTGGGTAAAAGTGGTTTAATAACTTGTTACTTAGTTAATATGTCTCCTAAAATAGATCTTTGTGATAAGACCCCTATGGAGATGTGGATAGGTAAAAATCCCTCATTGAGACATCTTTGAGACTTTCATTAGGAGGCATATGCACATGTGCCTAGGGAGAAGCAGTCAAAATTAGAGAAAAAGGAAACAAAATTAATCTTCATCAGCTAAGATGTTGATGTGAATAGGTACAAGATTTGAGATCTTGTGGGTAAGAGAGTTTTGTATAGTAGAAGTGTTACCTTTAGAGAAATAAATCCTTATTCCACAACATTGTAACTAGAGAAGGATGGAAAGAAATATGTGGTTCAACTAACACCAAAGGCCAATAAGTTTTAACTATAAGCCTTTGAAGGACTTGAAGAGGAGGAGAGCTTAGATAATTCAGAGAGTCATAAAGAAGAGATAGAACCTCCACCTCATTTATTGAGGAGGTCCACACAATGAAGACAACAATTACGTAGTTATACTCCTCTTGATTGGAAATGTATTTTTCTTTGATTACTAACATTGATGAGCCTACCTAACCATGAAGGAGGATATATGTATGGATGATGTAGAGTCTTGGAAAGTGGCCATCTATAAGAAGATGGATACATTGAAGAACATATCAAAGTTCTTGATTCATCTATATCAACACTAGTGTCTACATTAGAGAGCATTATATTAGTAATATATGCTTGTCTCATTTCTTCCATCAAGCTTTCCCATCTATACACATGCTCTTGAGACTCTTTTAATCTCATATGGAAACAAACTTACACCATCTTCAAATGCTTCAAAGAACATATCAACACATATAGAAACACTAGGCATATAATCATTAGGAATGCAAGAGACTATTGTAGAAAATATTTTGATGAAATTATGAACAAACTCACACTCTTACCTTCTGATGTTAGCTATCTTTTGGAAAAAAAGAGAAGGGTTAGCACCGCTTGTATATTTCTTAGTAAAGGCTGCAATAAGGCTCTCCCAAGAAGAAAAATAATGGACAAGGAAACTAATCAGCCAATCATAAGCCCAACCCCATAGGGACCCCAAAAAAAACCTCATCCACATGTCCTCATCTTCAAAATAAAAATGCTCCATAAGATCAAACAATGTACAAACATATTCATCCCCATAAGAACCATCTTATCAATTGATGTAGGAGCATTAAACACCTTGGGCAACAATAATGGGTGTGTGCAAAAATATGGGAAACCAAAACCTGGCCAAAACCACTTTTTGATCCAAATAAGATATAACACGAGCGCGTTATAATGTGCTCATGTTATATCATGAGTGTATTATTTATTTATAGAAATCTATCATTTTGAATATAGTTTCTTCTTGGCTCTTCTCATTCACTAGCTCTAGAAATTTGTAGTATGGGAGTAATTTTATATTCTCATCTAATGGTGTAAGAAATCCCTACTAGACCAGTTGATGAATATAGGTCTACATACCCTGTACTATTTGTCTAATGAAATCTAAGTGTGATTTACATTCCTCATTGGCCTTATCTTCTTCTAAGATGTTATTGATTTTCCATTCTATGTTAGTTCTACTCATAATTTGCACCATGACTAGCTTGGTTGAGAGGCAACTATAGAACTTATTAACATAGGACCAAGCATCTTCAATTATTGGAGAGAGGGTGGTCTCCACTAAATCAACCTATTTCTTCACTATTATCACTTAAAGCCTACACCATCTCCATAAACTATAAGGCTAGAGTAAAGATGATGTGGCCTTTATTATGCCCTTTCAATGTAATCTTCACAAGGCTTAGACAATGTGGCCTCCATTTTGGCATTGCAATATGATCTTCACAAGACCTTGATGTGGTCAAGGAAAACCATTAACTATTTGAGGTCTTTAATTTGGTCCTTTAACCTCTTGACCTCCTCCTTTGATTCTTTTAGTATATTCTTTAGGTCAATCTCTTTTTCTTCTAGGCCCTTGAGTGTTTAGGCCTAGGTGTCCACTTGATTATTTAGCTTGGCTAGCTCATACTATTAGATATAAGCCTTTTTTTAGTGATCCTATTTCAATAGCCTTGGCATGAGTTTTAGCCTTTTATGGCTCAATTATACCTCCAAGTCTTCCACTTGCTTTGATAATGCATTCTTGGTAGTTGTCTTAGTTACCATCTAGATTTTCGCTACTGCCAACTCTATTCTTTCTTTAGTCAATTTTGTTTTAACCTCTAAGAGTTATTTTCTATTTGCTTCTATCTATGTATCTTAAACTTTTTTATGGAGTACAAAGTTTCCCTATGCCTTTTTACCTCCTAGTTTAGCTTCTAGGTCCCTGTGTTAACACTTTGCAAGTTAAATACTCATCCTAGAGCAATTTCCCCCAAAACCCATGTCAAATGGGACTAAGGGGCCCATTTTGATCCTTAAGCCTAACCAAATTAGGGCCTTGGGACTTAGGCACCCACACCCAACTCCACCCTAATTTGTCAAGATGGAAGTTAAAGTATGTCAGACTGGGCCCTCTCAAAAGGTTTCCCTTTGTTGGCTCTATTGATTTAATTTATGAATGTTAGTAGGAAATCATATTTAAATAGGTTTATGTATTCATTCATGTAAGGGATAGATAACACAAACTTGTGATATTGAGAAAAGAGCATTCAAGGCCTTCATTGTGTTTTAGAGCAGAATTGTGTTGTTATTATGTTTGTTTGTTGCATATTTGGCTTCATCAATCTATCTCCTCATGATTTGAAGGATCTTCATCTCTATGAGGGCTTTACCTATAAGCTAACATCAATTTGTGTTTCAATCAATTCATTTTATCATTGGATTTGGCCTCTATCCTCCTTGGGCATGCACTCTATCTAACAAAGACCTGTTGGAAGACTTGAATGTCCTTTCGAGGCTTGATCGAGGCAAGCTCCTAAACACCACAACCCCCAAACCATTTCCTTATGTATGTAGGTTATAGGTACAGGAGTTGGAAAAGCACAGGTGCAGAGTAGTAGTTTGAAGGATAAGGTTTTAGGATCTAAAAGAATCTTGTGAATATTCCTCCCTTCTGACTAGGGAGCCCGCCCTATAGTCCTCCCAACAAGTTTGGCTCTAGACTCAGGATTAGGATACAGTCTGATACACCTCTCTACTCTGAATCTCTAGAAATTCTACCCTATTAGACTTGGGCACCCACCACGTAGTCCTCTAGGGTTTCACTTTTAATAACTCAACTTCTGGTATGTTTCTAATCATCCTTGAGTACTTTCCTATCTGGTTTTATGTAGCATTCTATTCGTTTATACCTGATTACATCATAATTAGGGTTTGAGGCTTATTTAACCTAGGGTTTGATAAATCTCTGAATTTAATCTATTCTTTCCATCTCATTCCTAAGTCCAAAATCAGCAATTGAGTCCTCATCCATCTTGTAGTAGTAACTTGGCTCGATTTTGTCATTGAGTGTTAATGTCAAAGGAGGGTTTGACTTGATATACTTTAACATCTCCCCTCTTCTCTTTTTCACATATAACATTTTGGTGAACCTAGAACAGCAAGCATTTTGCATCTTTCTAAGCATTTTAATTAGTCCTTGCATTCATTCATACAATATTTACCATCTTGCATTGGAAAATCTTATGTACATTTGAAAACAAAATTGAAGAAACAAGCATTTTAGGCTTGCATTAAGGCATAGTTTTGAATAATTTGCATTGCATTTGATAAAAATATTTAATTTTATGATATTTGTATCAGATCTAATCCTTATTACAGTAATTCATCATTAATTCATATCAAATCTTGCATTTGAAAGTTCCATTTGCTAAGGTTTTGCTTAAAAAGTTGCATTTTTCATATAACCTAGTCTTTGCAAAAACTAGGGATAGTAGTCAAAATCTTATTTTAGATTTTGCTGCCCCTTTAAACACTCATTCAAATCTGATTTTGAGTTGTAGTGTTGCTTTATTGTGCATCCTTACATTGAAATTTCAAAATTTTTGCAATTACACATTGTGTATTTCAACATTAAAGAGTTTTATACACTTTCTTCAAACTTCTTTAAGAAAAATTTTAAACCATTCATCTTGCCTTGTTGTGTAGAACTATTTCCATCATACTTACTTTTTTTGTCATGAAATTCATGTGTTGTTCTCTTTAAAAACTTGATTTCCTCAAACAAGTGATTTGGTGTGAAACAGTCTCACATACATGGCTTCTCATCACAACAATAATGTAATGGTCCCTCCTTGAGTTTATAGGAAGAGGAAGACTCCTGAACTGAAATAACATTTACACCACATGATAGAACAATTGGAGACATTAAGGGACCTCTTTACATCATTGTACGTATAAGTGGATATCCTACAAGAGGGTTCCTTATTGATCCTAACTGTATGATGAATGTCATTACTGAAGAGTTCCTCTATGCACATGATTTGATACAAGAATCTTATGATCCTACACATATGACGATTAAGACAAATATTGGAGCTTTCATCCTGGCTAAGGGAATGGTGCAGTCATGGTAGGAGGGTTCATAGAATGAACTGTCAGACCGTGTAGCAAGAGTAAACACAATGGAAACAACACAAGAATATAGAACAAATACAGATTTAGTCATTTAGTATATCAAAGAATTCAAACACAATCTAGTCAGCAACATATGGGCTTACAACTAGGACTCACAGGCCTGATTACATACATGCGCAAGATAAAGCTTTGAAGCTCTTTCACACAAAATCTAAACTATGATCAATCTAACAATCAATCATTGCTTTCCTAAGGATCTATTACATCATTATATATCATTTCCAGACCAATAGATTCCTCTGCGTTGGCCACAAGAGATCCAGAAACCTGATGAAGAGGTGTAACGTGTGTTCTTGGATAGGTTGGACCTATCGGCTTGAGAATCCTTCTCCAACTAATACCATGAAGTGCGGACCTATGAGGAAGGTTAGCCACAAACCAAGGAATATTGTAGAATGAATCACAAGGATCCGCAAGTCAGCCAATGCTCCCAATCCTTCTCCTTCAGCTGATTACTCATGACTGTCAGAGAACTCTACATTGAGAAAATAGAGGATCTTCTGATAATGGTAACTACTCCAAACACTCTGAATTCTTGGTATGATGTAGATGAATGAATTGAGATGCTAAGTCAAGATCTGCAAGGTGTGAAATGTTGAAACTGGACCACAAGCTGAACTGCTTATGAAATGAAAGAACTGAAATGCAAACAAACTAAAATGTAAATGTAGATGTTTTTGGTTGATGCAAGATTGCTCTTGAACCAGGGATGCTCCTGCATCAAACATCCAAGGTTATTGAAAAAAAAGTGAGTCCCTCACTTTGCTGGGGCTAGGGGAGAACCAAGATGGTCCACCTCAACCTGAGAAATCCATGATGAATCTTCTTTCGATCTACCTTTCCACTTCACAAGATATTCTTTGTATTGTCTTCCTCTAGTGCTGCATCCAACTCTGCTATCCAAAATGCCTTCAATTTGTTCTGGTGCTTGTTGCGGTAATTGTTTCTTCAAGTCTTCTTCTATGTTGTCACTGAACTCTACTTCATTATATTGGTAAAGGTCTGCAATATTGAAAATAGGTGAAATACCCAATCTCTCTGATAATTCCACTTCATGTGCATTTCCTAAATCAAATTTCCTGAGTATCTTACAAGGTCCAAACTTCTGCATCCTCAACTTGTTATATGTCCCAACTGGCAATCTTTCTTTTCTCAAATACACCATTACTTCATCTCCTTCTTCAAATTCTTTATGTCTTCTCTTCTCATCTACCTTCTCTTTGTACTTATTGTTCATGTTCTTCAAATGCTTCTTCACCTGATTATGCACTGTTTTCATATGATCTACAAATTCTTCTGCTTCTGCACTTCTCTTTTCCTCTGTACTGATGTCTCTCAATTTTGCAACTCCTCTAGGATTTACTCCTATAACAATCTCAAAAGGTGTTCTTCCAATAATTCTGTTGACTAAATTATTGTATACAAATTCTGCTTGTGAAAGAATCAAATCCCAACTTTTGGTTTTGTCTCCAACCAAACATCTCAACAAGTTTCCCAAACTCCTATTCACTACCTCTGTCTGTCCATCTGTCTGTGGATGAAAAGCTGAACTAAACTTAAAATCTGTCTTCATCTTCTTCCAAATTGTTCTCCAAAAGTATCCAACAAACTTTGTGTCTCTGTCTGAAACTATACTCCTAGGTAATCCATGCAATCTCACAATCTCCTTGAAAAATAGGTCAGCCACATGCACTGCATCAGTTGTCTTCTTGCAAGGTATGAAATGAGCCATCTTTGAAAATCTGTCAACCAATACAAATATTGAATCATGTCTTCTTTGTGTCTTAGGTAATCCCATTACAAAATCCATGCTTATGTCTACCCAAGGTCTCTCCGGTACTGTCAAAGGTTTATACAATCTAGTGTTCTGACTATTCCCTTTTGCAACTTGACAAACTCTACAAATTTGCACAAATCTCTAAACATCCTTATGAATCTGAGGCCAAAAGTAATTTTCACTTACCAAAGCCACTGTCTTATCAATGCCAAAATGTCCTTCCAATCCACCACTATGCTTCTCTTTGATCAAGTTGTCTCTCATTGAACTACTAGGTATGCACAACTGACTTCCTTTGAACAACATATCTTCTTGAATGAAATAATCCAACCATTTACTTCTATCTACTACAATAGGTTCCTTACATGCTTTCCAACATTTTGGAAAATTAGTGTCTCCCTCATACATGTTCTTCAATTCAGCAAAACCCAACACTTCAATTCTCGTCTCTATTAACAAATTTCTTCTTCTACTCAAGGTATCAGCAACTTTATTTGATTTTTCACTCCTATGCTTCAACACAAAAGTATAACTTTGCATGAACTCTACCCGTCTCATATGTCTTTGATTCAACTTACCTTGACTATTCAAATATTGAAAAGCTTGATGATCTGTATACAACACAAACTCCTTAGGCAACAAATAACGTCTCCACTTCTTCAAGGCTTGAATTATGGCATAGAACTCTTGATCATAAACTGAATATCTTCTCTTTGCATCATTTAACTTCTCACTGAAATATGTGACTGGTCTACCCTCTTGACTTAACACTGCTCCAATTGTATTTCCACTAGCATCACAATCAACTTGAAATACCTTATTGAAATCCGGTAATGCCAAAATAGGTTGCTTTGTCACTTTCTACTTCAACAACTCAAAACTTTTATCTACTCTAGATGTCCACTTGAAATCTTTGTTGTCACCTCTCATTGTCTCTGTCATAGGATTGCAAACAGAACTAAAATGTGTGATGAACTTGCGGTAGAAACTAGCCAACCCATGAAATAATCTAACCTCTCCAATGCTCTCCGATGTAGGCCATTCAACAATTGATTTCACTTTCTCAGGATCCATCTTCAATCCTTCCACAGAAATTACAAATCCCAAATATACCAACTCTTCTTTCATGAAAATACATTTCTTGATGTGTATTAGCAATTTCTCTTCTCTCAACCTCTGAAAAACTTGTCTAATATGCCACAAATGTTCTTCTTTTGTCTTACTGAAAATCAGAATATCATCCAAATACACAATCACAAACTTACCCAAGAATTTCTTCAGAACTTCATTCATCAAACTCATGAAAGTACTTTGTGCATTTGTCAATCCAAAAGGCATCACTAACCACTCATACAATCCTTCATTTGTTTTGAAAGCAGTCTTCCATTCATCACCTTCTCTGATTCTGATCTGATGGTAACCACTCTTCAAATCTATCTTTGTGAAATATCTTGCTCCACTCAAACAATCCATAATATCATTCATTCTAGGTAAAGGGAATCTATACTTAACTGTGATCTTGTTTATTGCTTTGGAATCAGTACATATTCTCCATTCTCCATCCTTCTTTGGTGCTAACACTACAGGTACTATACATAGACTCAAACTTTCTCTGATCAAACCTTTCTTCAGCAACTCTTGTATCTGTCTATTCAATTCTTCATTCTTTGCCAGTGTCATCCGGTGTGCTGCTTTGTTAGGCAAACTTGCTCCTGGTATAAGATCCATGTGATGACTGATACTTCTTATAGGTGGTAATCCTTTAGGTACATTATCTGATATGATGTCTTCATACTCTGTCAGCAACTCTCTTATCTCCTCCAGATCAGTCTCTTTCTTCAATTCTTCAGGCTTCTTAGGAATCAAGGCAAAACACAGATTTCCCTGTTTCAAACCATCCAAAAATTTCCTTCCATCTACCAAACAGATTCTAGCATTCCCACATACTACATCTTTAGGATCATCTTCTAAAGGAATCAAAGTAATTCTTTTCCCATTTGTTGTTATAGTATATGTATTATTTCTTCCATCATGCATAGCTTTTCTATCATACTGTCAAGGTCTACCCAACAAGATGTGACAAACATCCATAGGCATAATATCACACAAGACTTCATCATGATAAGATCTAATATGAAATTTCACCAAACATTGTTCACTCACCAGTACCTTATGATCATCTTGAATCCATGCTATCTGGTAGGGCTTAGGGTGCTTCAATCTTTCCAACTTCAGCTTAGTCACCATCTCCTCAGAAACTAGATTATCTAAACTACCACTATCAATCACAACTTTACAACAATTACCTCTGGATTTGCATCTAGTTCTGAACAAACTTTTCCTCTATGATGGTTCTTCATTTGTCTATATTTCAAATAGTGCTCTCCCCATTACCAAGGATAGGTGATTCAATACGTTCTTCTTCAACATAGGTTGTTCTTCCACTGTTTTCTATCTTCTTGCTTGTACTACCCTGATTGCATTCAAATGCTCTATGTCCTTCACCGCCACACTTAAAACAAGTACCTCTGAATGTTCTCTTATCAAATCCTCTTCCTTCTCTTTTGTATCCTTCATTTTGGTATGCACTGGGGTTTCCTCTCCGATGAAAATTTTTGTCATCTCTCTGGTAAGCATTATTATCTCTGTCATCCTTCCTCAATGGGTTATCAAACTTGTTCTACTCCAGATAAGATCTGTCTCCTCCAAAAAATGTCCTACCTCTCAGAAATTTACCTCTGCTACCTCTCTACCTCTGATCATGTCTCTTACTCAACTTCTCTTCAACTTTTAGTGTAAACTGGTATGCTTCTTCCAAAGATGTCATCCTCACCAAGCTTATCTCTTGTTGAATATTCAATCTTAACCCATTGACGTATCTAGCCACTTTATCTTTGCTTGCTTCACTATGTCCTGTCTTTATGATCATCTTATGAAATTCTTTAGTGTATTCTTTCACAGATTTCTCCTTTCGTCTCAAGTTTTGCAATCTCTTCAATAGCTCCAACTCATAGTCAGCAGGTATGAATTGATTCTTCAACTTTGTCATCATCCGGTCCCACTTTGTAATCTTTTCCTTTCCTCTCCTATTTATTTCCAACTGAACTTCTTTCCACCATATAGCAGCATGTCCTTTCAATTTTGTCTTTACAAATTTCACCTTCTCCAGATCTTCAATTTCCTCATATTCAAAGTATTCTTCCATGTCATTTATCCAGTCAATTAATTCTTCTGGATTCAAATTACCAATATAGTTCGGCACATCTACTCTAGGTCTTTTCCCAATCTTTGAAATAGCTTGCAACATCTTTACTTGATCTGATTCTTCTTCTTCATGACCTTCTAGGGTTTCACCACTTTGTTCAACAGATTGAAATTCTTCTTCATCCTCACTTTTAATATTAGGTCTAGGTGTCAATCCTCTTCGCCTATCTTCTTCAATAGCATCCAAATGAATTCACATTATTCTCATCAATTCCATCATCCCATCCATTCTATTAGCCATTGTACCAATAGGAGGAACTCTTCGTGGCAGCATCTTCCTAGGATCAAGTGCAAACTGCCTCAGGTCAGCGATTGGGCTACAAGCGACAACTGCCTCTTAATCGGTGATCGGTCATGCACCAGTAACCTGCCTCAGATTGGCGATCTATTTACAACAAGATCTTATAGAATCCCCTTTACCAACTCACTCCAAATAATCAAACTTTCACTCTCCAAGGATTCAAACTTTCACTCTAATACCACTTGGTGCAGTCACGGTAGGAGGGTTCACAGAATGAACTATCCAAACCATTTAGAAAGAGTAAACACAATAAAAACAACACAAGAATATAGAACAAATGCAAATTCATTCATTCAGTATATCAAAGAACTCAAACACAATATGGCCGGCAACATATGGGCTTACATCTAGGGCTCACAAGCTTGATTACATACATGCCGAAGATAAAGCTTTGAAGCTCTTTCACACAAAATCTAAACTATGATCAATCTAACAATCAACCACTACTTTCCTAAGGATCTATTACATCATTATATATCATTTCCAAACCAATAGATTCCTCCACGTCAGCCACAAGAGATCCAGAAACCTGATGAAGAGGTGTAACGTGTGTTCTTGGATAGGTCAGACCTATCGGCTTGAGAATCCTTCTCCAACGAATACCATGAAGTACGGACCTATGAGGAAGGTTGACCACAAACCAAGGAACATTATAGAATGAATCAAAAGGATCTACAAGTTGGCCAATGCTCCCAACCCTTCTTTAATTGATTACTCATGATTGTCAGAGAACCCTGCACTAAGAAAATAGAGGATCTTCTGACAATGGTAAGTTTCTAGTAATTGCTCCAAACGCTCTAAATTCTTGGTATGATGTAGATGAATGAATTGAGATGCTAAGTCTAGATCCGCAAGGTGTGAAATACTGAAACCACCACAAGTTGAGCTACTTCTGACTGAATTGGGAAATGAAAGAACTGAAATGCAAACAAATTGAAATGCAAATGCAAATGTTTTTGGTTGATGCAAGATTGCTCTTGAACCAGGGATGCTCCTGCATCAGGGAAGATTACATTATGATTAAAGTATTCAAGAAAGCTCTTGAATAATCATTTGATATCATTCCCACCTTCGACCTATTTCATGTGAAATTAGGCCATCCATGGGTCAAGTCCATGAAAGTGATCCCCTCTACAATTCATAAATGTTTAAAATTTCCTCAACAAATAAGTATACATGTTGTCCACCATAGTATATGGAAGCCTATGGTTACTCACGAAAACTTCAACCCAGACTACTTTTGGCCACAACCTGCTGAGCCTTCTCAACCAAGACAAGATCAATTCTTCCTAGGATATCAAAGATACAAAGCAAAGTTGATAACAAAATTTGCTAGACCTCCTATAGAACAAATCATAAGTAAAGAGCAACCTAAATTGAAAGAACCCCCTAGACCATGAGGTAAGAGAGTCTTTGTTGAGGTTCCTCCTCCGTCATCCTTACAAGGATTGCGAGATACTCATAAAGAACAAGGCATTTCATCACAAAAGGTTAATTTAGCACAAGATTCCCCCTCTGAGATGTTGAAGACAGTGGAAAATCATGAAAATCCTTTTGGAACATCACTAATAAAACAAAAAGGAATAGGCAAGCAAGAGAAAGGAGGAAGAGACAAGCCTTAGCCTGACAAGCAACACCTCACCAAGAGAACATTCCACCTAATACTAAATCAAACAAGGAAGAACTAAAGCTTCAAGATGAAAAGAATAATGATTCAAGTTGGTAAATTACACCTTATGTGCCCAACTCCTCTTGCATTCGAGATTGGGAAGAAGATGATTTGCTCAACGATAATTTCTAGTTTAGATGTGCAAATAGGTAACTAACCCTTTTTGGCCACCTTTGTTGTAGCATCCCTTTGCTCACTTATATGGCCTCCTCTTATGTGTTGTGTTCCCCCGTATTGTGTTAAGTGTTGTTTAGGTCTCTTTGGATGACCCTTGATACTCTTGTAAGGTCAAGGATACAAGGAGACCACCTTTCTTGTGACCATTCTTCTATTTGTTTCTACATTCTTCTACTCTTCTCTCCTCTACCTTATTGTTGTGGGTTGTGCCTTGGGGCATAGCATTGTGGAGGGTGTTTTTTGGAGGCATCCTCCTACATAGTTTTACTAAGTCACTCTTGTCTCCTCTCTCATTTTTATTGTTTCCATTCTTCAGTGATTCTAGCTAGTCAGCGGATGATGAAAACAAACAAATATTGATAAGGACTGTGTATCCCTTCAGCAAGAAAAGAAAAAATGGACATAGTCCATATATGAAGATGGGTTTGATATATATCTGACGCTTGACTAGTAGAATGACTCTGTGTGATGTATCATATGTGATATCTTTTGTGACAAACCTTTGCAATACTCTCAATCTGCTTCAATGCACTTTGGTTGGTCTTGTATCTCACCTTGTTGTTACACTCGGTTCTAAGATACCTATAGTATAACCCAACAGCTATACTCAGTTTTGAACCTACAAGTGTAGCCTTGGTCTTTGATATGATCTAATACATGATTTATGTGTAGCTTTCATGAATTGATTTGGTTATTATCTTAGAGTAAGACTTTCTCACCAAAGCTTATATCTTATTGATTATCTTAGCAAATAATATCGATGTGTTTGTGGGAACATTTGGTGATCGTGGCACATGTCACCTTTGGGGGCATGGGCTTTGTGAAAGCTCTTGTTCCCTTGCGTGTTTTCACTTTACCATAATGTGCTTAATATCGGCAAGTAAGATCAACTACCTTAAGGTGGGGGCATACATAATGGCATCTACTTGATTACATTTACACTGACAAAGCATGTTTGAAAGCCCTCATCAAGAGGCTGGATGGTGTATCTCTTGAGCTAGTGCACTTCCTTTTAAAGCAAAAACCCCTCATCACGAGGCAGGATGGCATATCTCTTGAGCTAGTGTGCATCCTTTTATACAAAGCCCTTCTACGGAAGGCAGAATAGTGTATCTCTTGAGCTAGTGCACATCCTTTTATATAAAGTCCTCTATAGAGGTGGGGTTGGATCTTAAGTCATTCACCCTTAAGCGTGTCTTTGGCCAATTTTGGTAGCATAGCTCAACTGTAAGGTGTGTCTGAAATGTGTTTTAGATGGTGGGACTTAGTAATAAGCTCCTTCCCATCACCTGTGTTTTCCATGTATAAGACATGTAGTATGTTGATGATGTACTATGGAGTGCTCATGTATTTCATGTATCTTCCTTATGTGTCTATTGTGTCTTCCCTTGAGCATGGTCTAAAGGAGAGTAGCAATGAGCTCCCTCCACATTTGGGCTTTTGTTTAGCATGTCTTCCCCCTGGTGTGGTCTAAATGTGCATAGTGATGAGCTCCCTCCACATTTTGGGTTTTGTTTTATGTGTTTTCAGTGGTCTAAATGTGCATAGTGATGAGCTCCCTCCGCCCCATAGTTAGGATTTGTTTAGTTGTTAAATCAATGTATGTACTCTGTGTATTGCATGACTGCTCTCATGTTCTCTTTGTGTATTGTGTGCTTCACTATATTCTTCATGTTTTACATGCTTCTTACTGTCTTCTTTGTATCTTGCATGACTTTCATGTGTCTTCTAGTGCTTACATAAGATTGGGGGCTAGAAATAGTCCTCCAAGATTTGGGTATGTCTTAGCTCTATGTGCTTGGTGTGTTTGATGTGTTTGATGTGCTTCGATCGTACTTTAATGCATGTATGGAATTGTAAGATCATACATATATTAAAGTGGGGGTTAAATGTTATGGAGTAAATAGTTCCCCTATGCCTTTTTACCTCCTAGTTTAGCTTTGCAAGTTAAATACTCATTCAGAAGCAATTTCCCCTGAAACCCATGCCAAATGGGACTAACTGGCCCATTTTAATCCTTAAGCTTGACCAAATTAGGGCCTTGAGACTTGGGTACTCCACCCTAATTTGTCAGGATGGAAATTAAAGTATGTCAACTTGGGCCATCTAAAAAGGTTTCCCTTTGTCAGCTCTCTTGATTTAATTTACAAATGTTAGCTGGAAAACATATTTAAATAGGTTTTCATTCATGTAAGGGATAGATAATGCAAACTTGTGATATTGAGCAAAGAGAATTCAAGGCCTTCATTGTGTTTCAGAGTAGAATTGTGTTGTTATTGTGTTTGTTTGTTGTAGATTCAACTTCATCAATCTATCTCCTCATGATTTGAAGGATATTCATCACTGTGATGGCTTCACCTCTAAGGTGACATCAATTTGTGTTTCAATGATTTCATTTTATCATTGGATTTGGCCTCTATCCTCCTTGGGCATGCACTCTATCTAACAAAGGTGTTGGAAGACTTGAATGTCCTTCCGGAGCTTGACTGAGGCAAGCTCCTAAACACCACAACCCCCAAACCCATTTCCTTATGTATGTAGGTTACAGGTGTAGGAGTTAGAAAAGTATAGGTGCAGAGAAGTAGTTTGAAGGATAAGGTTTTAGGATCTGAAAGAATCTTGTGAATATTCCTCCCTCCTAGACTAGGACACCTACCCCATAGTCCTCTCGACAAGTTTGGCTTTGGATTCAGGATCAGGATACACTCTGATACACCTCTCTACTCTAAATCTCTAGAAATTCTTCCCTATTATACTTGGGCACCCACCCCGTAGTCCTCTAGGGTTTCATTTCTGGAAACTCAACTTCTGGTATGTTTATGATCATCCCTAAGTACTTCCCTATCTTGTTTTCTATAGCATTTTGTTTGTTTATACTCAATTGCATCATAATTATGGTTTGAGGCCTATTTAACCTAGGGTTTGATAAATCTCTCAATCTAATCTATTATTTCCATATCATTCCTAAGTACAAAATCAGCATCTGAGTCCCCATCCATCTTGTAGTGACTTGGCTCGATTTTGTCCTCGAGTGTTATTGTGAAAAGAGGGTTTGACTTGATATACTTTAACATCATTTATCCCTGATAGACATTAAATTTCCACAGTCCATAATGTTTGAAGTTCAGTATTTCAGGATTAAACTGTGTGCAAGTTTTTCCCTCAAACATCAAGTCAAACTCTGAGGGAAAAACTTGCACACAGTTTAATCCTGAAATACTGAACTTCAATCATTTATCCCCTCTTCTCTTTTTCACATATAACAATCTTCAATGGATTTATCTACAACTATGGTGACCTAGCCTTCTAATGCCTTTATTTTCACTTCAAATGCTTTTAGTATTTTCTTAGCCTACTCTAGCTTGTGCACTTCTTGAATTTTCTCTTCATGTGTATTGGTGAAGCATACATCACATTTGCACCCTCTAGGAGGAAATCTTCTCTCCTTTATTTAAAATTTACATATAATTCTTATGATAAAAGATAATTGAGCAACCAATAAGAAAGTGTATTAATGTTTTAATATGGTCAAGCAATAAGAAAGTGGGGAATTTAAGGATGTTAGACATACACTAGTACTATAGTCAATACTAGAATAAAAAAACAATAGATAGAGAGGGGGAGAGGGATAAGGAAATATAAATATAGAGAAAGGAAGAAATAGAGAGATAGAGGGAGATAGCAAGGGAGAGATGGAGATGGAGAAAGGGAGAGGGAGATAGAGAGATAAAGAGAGATAGAGAGGGATGGATAGAGGGAGAGAGGAGAGATGGAGGGAGGGAGAGATAAAGATAGAGAGAGGGAGAGATAGATAAGGATATGGAGATAGAGAGGGAGAGATGGAAATAGAAAGATATAGAGAGGGACATATAGAGAGATAGATAGGGAAGTGAAGAGAAAGGTGGGAAGGAGAGATTGAGAGATATAGATAGAGGGAGAGATAGAGAGAGGTGGGGAGATAGATAGATAGATAGGGAGAGGGAGAGATAAAGAGAGAGGGGGTGTGAGAGAGGGGAGAGATACATGGAGATAGAGATAGAGTAGATAGAGATATAGAGAGATGGATATTGAGATATATATATAGAGAGAGAGAGAGATAGGGGATAGAGAGATGGGGATATAGAGAGGGAGAGATAGAGATAGATATAGATATATAGATAGAGAGGGAGAGATGGACAGGGAGAGATAGAGGCAGAGAGATGGAGGGAGTGAGAGAGATAGAGAGGGAGAGGGAGAGGGAGAGGGAGAGGGAGAGAGATAGATAAAGGGAGGATAGAGAGATATAGGGAGGATAGAGAGATATAGGGAGAGTGTCTTTCTACCTATTCTCTATCTCTCTATCTCTATCCTCCCTCTATCTCTCTATCCTTCCTCTATATATCTATCTCTTTCTATCTCTCTCCCTCTTTCTCTCTGTCTCCATCTCCCTCTTACTATCTCTCTCCCTCTCTATCTCTCTCACTCCCTATCTCTATCTCTACCTCTCAATCTCTCTCCCCATCTCTCTACATCTCTTCATCTCTTCCCTTCTCTCTATCTCTCCCTATATCCCTATCTCTCTATCTCTCCCTCTCTACCTCTCTCTCTATCTCTATCTCTATATATCCCCATCTCTATCTCTCACTCTCTATCTCTCTATCTCTCCCTTATCTCTATCTCTATCTCTATATCTATCTATCTATCTCCCTCTATCTACCACTTTCTCTATCTCGTCCCCCTCTCTCTCCTTCTCCCTGTCTCTATCTCTCTCTCCCTCTCTTTATCTTTATCTCTCCCTCACTCTATCTCTCCCTCTCTTTATCCCTCTCTTTCTCTCCTTATATTCAACTCAATATCTCTCTATCTCTTTATCTCTCCCTCTCTATCTCTATCTCTATCTCTCTATATCTCTCCTTCTCTCTATCTATCTCTTTATCTCTCTATCCTCCCTCTCTATATCTCTCCCTCTCTATCTCTATATCCCTCCCTCCTCCCTCCCTCTATCTCTATCTTTCTCTCTCCCTCCCTCTCTATCTCTTCCCTCTTTCTATATCTATCTCTATCTCTCCCTCTCAGACTCTATCTCTTTATATTTCTCTCTCACTATCTCTATATGTCTCTCACTCCCCCTCCATCTCTTTCTATCTCTCTCACTATCTCTTTATATATATCCCTCTGTCTAGATCTTTCTCTCCCTCCCTCTTTTCTCATTATATTTCCCTCTCTATCTCTATCTCTACCTCATATCTCTCTCTATCTCTTTCTCTCTCCCTCTCCCTCTCTATCTCTCTATCTGCCCCTCTTTCTATATTTATCCCTCTCTCTAACTCTGTCTCTCCATCTCTTTCTATCTCTCCCCCTCTCTCTCTCCCTCCCTCTCCCTCTCTCTCTCTATGTCTGCCTCTATCTCTCTCTCCATTTCTCCCTCTCTCCCTCCTTCTATGTCTCCCTCTCTATAACTCTATATCTCTCTATCTCTCCTCTCTATATTTCCCTCTCTCTAATGCCATCTCTTTATCTCTATCCCCTTCTCTCCCTCCCTCTTTTTCTCCCTCTCTCTATCCCTCTTTTTATCCCTAGCTATCTCTTTATCTATCTATCCTCCCTCTATATATATCTCCCTCTCTCTTTCTCTCCCTCTCTCTATCTCTCTATCCCTCTCTATCTCGCTCTATATCTCTATCTATCTCTCCCTTTATCTCTTTATTTCTCTATCCTCCCTCTCTCTTTATCTCTCTTCCTCTCTATCTCTATATATCTCCCTCTCTTTATCTTGCTCTCTCTATCTCTCCCTATTTGTCCCTCTAACTCTATTTCTATCTCTCCATCCCTCTCTATCTCTCCCCCCTCTCCCTCTCTCTAACTCTATCTCCTGATCTAACAAGGTGCATATGATGTTACTTGTTCCAACACTGCCTCTTCTATTTAAAGTATGGATGCCTTGAATCTTCCTCCTCATCATCACTCAATTGTTAGAAATGAAGGTGCAAACCACACAATGGAAATCTGATTCACACTATTTTAATGTCCTTTAAACAATGTAGAATCAATGGAGATTGCAACAGAAATAAAAATCCACTACATAGAAATAACATGCATTAAGAATTAAACACATAACACAATATGTAATTTGGAGAAAACCCCTTTCGGGTAAAAACTCCACCAAGAAAAGAGGCTCCAAGTTGTATTATCTTCAAATATGAGATTACAATACATACACTTCCTATGTTTCTTCAGTCTTCAATCTAGCAACGTCTGTTACTCTCCAATCTGATAAAAACATAGTACAAATATCCTTATAAAAGGGGGTTGCCTTCTAGGGAAAGATAACCAACAAAATATCAACCGTCAGATCTGTGACCTAATGACGAATGGTCCAGATTCACAATGATAAAATATAAATAAAATGAGGTTTCGGGGGCACTGCCCCTGAACCCCCCACTGGGGGGATGATCCCCATGGACCCTTCACGTTGGGAAACCCCCCTACGACCCCCCATCACAGACGAGTGATCGTCATGTATCGGATATAAACATACAACTGAAACAAGATCATTGCTAGTGAAACCTTTCATCCCTAATGGGTGATTTACAAACAATATTAAGAGTAATTAATTACATAGGATTTACAAGGTTGATGGCACCTTAATCTTAACACCAATGATATAAACATTATCTCTTCCTAGACATAAGGATACTCTAGAGTGAAAGAAGATAGAGGGAAGACATGAGTCTTCTCATACAATTTGTCCCACTTATCATCCAAGGCATTTTAACTTATCTAAAAAATGAACATGTTATAACGCAAATGCATTTTGTATTGCTTTGAGAAATTCTAACCCTAAGGATTGGATTTTATTTGGGAATCCAATCGAAAGGGTTGGACCTACCTTTTGGATATCAAAGACATGTTTTCAAAAAACCATAGAAAATCAACTAAATCTCGAGTGTGCTCTCCATCAAGTTTACATGTTTTTTAATGTTAATATGGAAAAATGTTAGGATGATTTCAAGCTTATTATTAGCTTTCTAACCATGTATTTTTTTTTCTAAAATCTGATAAGATTAAGGTTTCCATCTTCAATTTCTTCTGCTAATGTGTTCTTTTTTTTGCAGAAAACTTATGTGTAGTATTTCTCTAGTGTCATTTTTTACGTGTTCATTGAAATTTGAAACAAATTACATTTTAGATCCTAGACTCTATTATATACACATTGGAAAAAAAATTGATTAGTTTTGAAAAATTTAGGTGGGAGCATGCTCAAATTTTCATTTTTCAGGATGTGTTTACTTTGAAAATTCATAAAAAATCATATATTCATTAAAAAAGTAACAAAAAAATTAGGCATATGCTACATGATGTTATCTAATTTTACATTGAAGTGATTTGTGAAATACTAAAAAATCCAATATTTAAGGGGAGCACACTAGATGCTATGTTATATTTTTTTGATAAAAATAAGAGCACTTTGTGTGCTCCTCCTATTTGAACCTCTTAATCTCTACCATTTTTAGAATAAAAAGTAGTTTAGAAACTAGATTACAAACACTACAAATCTTGTTCTTATCTCATCTTCTAATTTTGAGCATGGCTATCTTCAATTTCTCGTCCAAGATTAGTTTTTACTAATTTTAGGGAAAAAATTTAAAAAAAAAGTGGCCACTTTTGGTCCCTCATTTCCATGCACATACCCTAATTTAACCTAGTTGTTTTTGGCAATAGTATGTTGGACAAGATATCCTAAACTATTCTTCTAAATATTATTCTTACTTGGGTGCTAAATGGATGGATCTTATCTTGAGACTCTTTAGTGAAAACTAATCATGATTTATTACCTTTTATGACTTCCAAGATTAGCTAGATTAAAGATGGTGGTGGTTTGTAGTAGCTCTTAGTGGAGGTGTATTCCTAAATTAGAGTTATGTTTCCCTATATTATGAAGGTTGGGTATCAAGGATGGGAGAGAGAAAAGACTTGAAGGGATTAGAAGAGTCATAACTTAGGGAATATTCTTGAGTCCTAGCCTATTTGAAGAGTCATGAGATTTTAAATAACTGGAGGAGTTGTAAAGTTTAAAATTTAGTAGGATGAGAATGTAGCAGGTCATGACTAATCCAATCATGGATTAATTTTGTTGTTAGAAATTTTTATGTGAACTTTTGTTATAGAACTAGCAAATTCTATATGCTATTATATCCCAAAATGGGTCATTTTTTTAAGGATATTCATCTATACGAGTTGGTTGTTCAGTCCATTTCTATCAATGTCACGATGAGTTCATGTTATTTTATAATGTTGTTCATATTTTGAGATGAAGTTTAAATATTGAGATTTATACATGTAGTTTATAAGTTGATAAATATATATAGGTCTATATGAGGTTGAGGCCCTGACAATTTATAGAATATTGAATGAGTTTGTTGTTCAATCATACAATATTCCATTATTTTCAAATTTACCAATATGTTCATGTGAAGAGCTAAAACCATTGGTTTCCCTTCAATAGGTACCCAAGTTTTGACTGCATCAAGTGGTATCAGAATAGGTAGAACATGGGATATGTGTTGAGGAGATAGTGTTGATGTTGATGAGAAAATGGTGATAAGAAGAATGAGTAATGTGTTGGTTGTCCTCCAAAAAGAGTAGTGTTGAGTAGAAGATATGCTAACTTCCTCCACTATGTGGAAGTGGATAGAGGAGGTTTAGAGAGAGTTCATCTTCCAGTGGCATTGTTGGATAGAGGATAGTTGTTGAATGTGAGTGAGTTTTTTGCAAATAGTTGAGAGTGAAGATGTCTTTGAAAAAGTAGACAGATAGTTTTGAAGAAGCTATCTGAATGGATAAGTATGGTGTAGTACCAAAGGAAAATAATCCAATACCAAGAGGAGAAACTCTTTTACTAGATGATGGAGATCAATTTGAGATTGGATAGGTTGGAGGCTATACAACGTGGAAAAGTTATAGTAGATGTGATAAAAAAATGATGGAGAATGTTATATAGGTGGCATGGAAACATAAAATAATGTGATTGTAGTTGAAACATGTCTTTTTGAAGGCATGAATGTAAAAGTGGATAGGGTTGTAGTGAAGAAAAGGAGTAAAGATGAACATCATGTTTTATCTTACATTATTTTGTTTGCAGATACAAAGGAAGGTGAAAATAAAGAAAAGGAAGTCCTCTTGCTTGCTCGGATAATATGAAAAGGAAATGGTAATAAAAATTCAAAAGGTACAATTTGTAGAAGACAAGAGTGTTTCTATAAAAGTTCCTTTGGAGGTATTGGTAGATGAAGATTATGTACTTGATTGTACATAGAGTTGATTCAATTCCTTTTGGATCTACAACTCCTTTTCATTAAGCATTGCTTCTATCCTACGACCAAAAATGAGCACTCTTAACTTCTTCTTTTTACAAGGTGAGTCCTTCCTCCAGCAAGATCATAAATTTGACTTTTGGTATTTCAAGAATCATAGAAACCTACATTAAGATATAGAAAATGGTGAGCTTGCATAACAAATCAGTAAGATGCCTTCTTTTTCCCTGAAAAATGTCATCATTCCTAGATTTCTAGATATACCACAAAACCTTACTAGTCAAAACAAACTAAAACATATTAAACTCTTTCAAAAAAATTTAGACATATCCAAACAAGATTTCATGCTAGGTGAACCCATTTTTATTATTCCACCCAAGATATTTACCCAAAAAAGTAGACTGGATTTGATAGGTATAAGAACACTAAAAAAATTTGCATAAAGGATTCCATCCTATTGCAAAGACTACAAATTCTAATGAATATCCAAAGAGGTCAACTCATTATTCATAGAAAGTTTTTTAAGAACAAACATCCACCTAAAACAAGCTTTTTTGGGCTCACAAAAAGAAGACCATAAAGACTTCAAGACACAAGACCTCTCATTTTCAAACCATTTAAGGTTTCAATTCTCGTTAAGTTTGCAAATAATATCCCTCGAGTCATCCAATAGGACATACATTTTGTTAGAAGACATTTTTTCAAACATAGTAACATATTTCCAATACATAATTTTTAACAAATATTAGGTCAATAGCTCTGCAACTTCCTACTCTGTTTCTTCTCACTCGCTGTTTAAATTTGAATTGGATGGCTATCAGGGACCCGTGAGATCCCCCAAACCCTCCGTTGTAGGGTTTCTCAGGGGATGCTTCAGGGTCAGGGTCTATCCCATGTGGGCTGGATGGAAATGAGGATCCTGAAGATCACGTGCTCTGTGACGGGGACAGAGATTCCTCTATTCACACGCTGCAAAACAAGGTGTTGGGGCCCAATGTCTAGAAAAAGGCACTGTTTGGAGATAATACGGTGGAAACTGGTGTCTCTCCAACTTTTCGTGCTCTGGAGGATGGTTCTAAACTGGAACTTCCAGACGTTGTGATGGATCAGGTGGTCTCCTCCATGGAGAATGCTCTAGTGGCAAAAAAAATTTCCTTCAGGCCCAATATTGACGTGGTCAGAAAATGGGTGACTACTAAATGGAGGGTTAAAGGTAGCGTGTCTATTAACACTATGAATAGCGGGATGTTCCTCTTTAAATTGATGGCAAGAGAGGATCTCGCCACTGTGCTAGCAGGGGGACCCTAGATGTTTGGAAAGCATAGTTTATCTTTATGCAAATGGAAACTAGGATTTGATAGTGCAGCAGATTTAAATAAAATGGCATCAGTTTGGATTCGACTCCTGGGCCTTCCTCTGGAGTTCTGGGATGAAGAAATTTTTATATGGATTGCCAACTCACTTGGTCACTTCATTACTCTTGACAGCACCACCAGAAACAAATCAAGGTTAGTTTTTGCTAGAATATGTGTTAGCATTGATATTAACAAGATCCTCCCTAACAATATTACTCTTAAATCTAAATATCATCAATGGGTTCAACCCATAATGTATGAAAACTCTACAACCTTCTGTCAAATCTACAATAAAAAGGGCCACCTAGCTCCATAGTGCAGAGTAAAGCCTACCCAAGCTAAGGAGGCTCAGACTGCTGAAGGAGAAAAGGACTATCCTTTTAGGGAGGACCTATTGAACATAATCAAATCCCAAGAAAAGAACAAGACAGCTATAGTTATTGGGGATAATACCCAACCACAAATGGTGGAGACCAATGGTCATAGCCCCATGGATTGCCTGAGAACCTCCCCTATCTTGGGCATCATTAACAGCTTGGCTTCCTTGCCTACGGGATTTGAAGATGGAGAGATTCTCCAAGAGAATACTATGAAAATTCAAGCCTTTTTAAGGGTTGTACCTCCTCCTACGGTCTCTAGCCCGGTGCCGAATGTGGTTAATTCTTTGGCTAGAGGTGAGGTAGGATCAGGGATTGCATCCCCTAGCAATAGTACCATTACCCTTACTCCTAGGGTAGGTTCTAGCTTCACCGACCCAGAGGATTGGAATACTGTTAAAAAGAAGGGTAGGGGCCCAAGAAAGAAGTTGGTGGATGTGGGAGCAGACACCAAATAGGGTCGTCCGTCCCTTAGAGAAACAAGATAGAAGGTGATTAGTAAGGATATTGCTATGGGTAGATAGAAGACCTTGGAGATGGGCTCCAAGAAGGGTCTTATCAAATGAAGATTCTATCATGGAACATCTAGGGTTTCAATAACCCCCACAAATAGTTTCTAGTCAAGAAATGTATCGTTGATAATAAAACTGACATTTTGTTGCTACAAGAGGTTAAAATGACAAGTGATAACTTCCAGTCAGTGGCCAGGAACCTATGGACTAATGTGAATTACCTTGGCTATGATGCCTATGGCACCTTGGGAGGTATTGTCACCATGTGGAACAATAAGGCTATCAAAGGAAGACTTATTGACAAGAACAAAAAAAATTTGGTGACCAAGATGGAGTTGAACAACTTATCACGGAATCTGATTAATATCTATGCTCCTAATCAGAGGGGCCATAGAAGGGAGTTGTGGGATCTCCTCTCTGCCCTAATCTCTAGAGACCTAGAGAGCTGCTGGATGTTGATGGGAGATTTTAACACCCCCCTCTTCCCTTTTGAAAAGAGGGGGGAACTATGGATTACACTAACAATATGTTGGACCTGAATGACTTTTCGAATAAGGAAGGCCTAATGGACTTGGAACCACAAGGTTACAAGTTTACGTGGTCCAATCAGATGAAAGGAAGGAACCCAATCCAAGTCAGGTAGGATAGAGTGTTGATTTCCCCCATATGGAAATTTTTAAGCTCACATGTCCTTGAAACTCTTCCTCGAACAACTTTTGATCACAACCCGTTGCTTCTCTCATGGAAAGATGGGAATGGTAGAGGCCCTTACCTATTCAGATTTAAAATAATGTGGACTAAACACCCTGAGTTCAAGGAAATGCTTGCTAGATAGTGGAGAATAGATGTCCAAGGAATGCCCATGTTCCACCTCACTTATAAGCTTCTAAGGGTCAAGAAAAATGTCAAAGGCTGGAATAGGTTCAACTTTGGGAATATGTTTGAGGAAAAAAGAAGAATCAACTTAAAACTTAGAGAGTTGCAAAAAATATTAGAAGGAGACATTACTGAAGTTACATCTATGGAGGAAGAGAGGGCGAGAAGGGAATGGAAGGAGTTGATGGTGAAAGAAGAGATTTTCTGGAAGCAAAAGTTGAGGCATAGGAAAAGAAATAGCATAACTAAGCTTATGGATGATAGAGGTGTCATGATTGAAACAGATCTTTAGATCAAAGAGAAGGTTGCTTCCTATTTTCAAAACTTCTTGGGAGCCCATGACAGTAGTATTAAGCAGGAGCTCATAGATATTATTCCCACCCTGCTGAATGAGGAGGATAATGCTCAACTTGGCGAAAATGTTTCTGAGGAAGAGGTTCAGGCCTATCTCTTCTCTATGGGGGCCTATAAAGCCCTGGGACTAGATGGTTTCCCCCTGCTCTCTTTCAGGAGTATTGGGACATAGTGGAGAAAGATGTCACTGATGCTACCAGAGATTTCTCTAGGACGGGAAAGCTACTAAAACAACTTAATCATACCTTCATAGCTCTTATTCCCAAAAAACAAGATGTTGTGTGCATGGGGGATTACAGACCTATTAATCTTTGCAATACTGTGTACAAGATCTCCAAAATTATGGTCTTGAGACTCCAACCCATACTTAAAAAATTGGTCAACAACTGTCAAAAAGTTTTTGTCCCAGGCAGACAGATAACGGATGTGGCCATTACTACCCATGAAATAATCCACTCCATGGAGAACAGTAGAAGTTTGAGCATGGTTTTCAAGATTAACATTTCAAAATCCTATGACAAAGTTAATTGGAAGTTCATGTTTACTATCTTGAAGAAGATGGGATTCCAGGGTAAATTTCTGCAACTTGTCATGATTTGTGTTACTTCTGTTAGATACTCTATTTTGGTAAATGGCATCCTAGGGGCTTCTTTAATGCTGGTAGAGGTCTAAGGCAAGGGGACCCCCTTTCCCCAGGAGCTACCTCTTCATTCTTCTTGCTAAATCTTTGAGCAGGGGTTTCATTACCTTGCTAAACTCCAGAGAAATTAAAGGGATTAAACCTACTTCAACAACTGAGCCTACTGTCATTCATTGTTGATGATACCATCTTGTTTGGAGCAGCTTCAATTATTGAGGATCAAAAATGGAAAAAATTGCTACAGAGGTATGCTACCTCGGCAGGCCAATGTATAAACTTTGATAAGAGCCATATCTACATTTTTAACACCCCAACTGTTCTGCAACAAAAAATCATGGGGATTCTGGGATGTGTTGTGGGTTCTTTCCCTGGGATCTATCTTGGTTTGCCATTCTCTATCAAGGATGCCTCCCTGGACTACTGGAATTCCATCTTGGAAAGGATGCAAAGGAAACTTGTAGGGTGGAAAGGAAAACTCCTAAGTCAGGCTGGTAAGTTTCAACTTCTCAAAGCCTCACTCCAAGAAATTCCTGTGTATTTTCTATCCTTGTTCAAAATGCCTAGGTACTTGACTAAGAGACATTAGAAGATACAAAGAACATTTCTTTGGATAGGAATGAAAGACAAAAAGAGGTTAGCTCTTGTTGCCTAGGGTAAAGTCTGTAAACCTAAATGGCAAGGGGCTTAGGCCTAAGAAAATGAACTTGCTTAATAAAGCACTCATAACCAAAGTCGGCTGGAACCTTATTGCTAGAGGCAAAGATTGGGGTAGCATTATGAAAGCCAAATATATAGGGAACTCAACACCGGGGGACATTTTACTCTCTTCTAACTTTCCTAGAGGCTCTGTAATTTAGAATAACATCATGAAATGTAGAACTCTTCTTTTGAAAGGCAGCAAATGCAAATTGGGAGATGGAGAAACGATAAGATTCTGGAAGACAACTGGATCAATGGGGAACCCCTAAGAAAGAGTTAAAACACTCAGGACTTGATGAAACTTGTTGTTAATTACTTTGGAGACTGAGTGAAGGATTATTTCCTCCCTGGCAGTTGTGAGTGGACCCGGCTGTCAGAGTGTTGTCAAAGTCAAACAGAGCTGATTGGAGTTGCTAAAGAGATCAACTGCTCCTAAAAGGATGTAGAATCCCCCTCTTCCTGTAGAAAGATAGATTGGTTTGGATGAAGGAAAAGTCTGGGAGGTTTACTATTAAATCTACCTATAACCTATCCCTTCCCCAAGAAGATGATAAATTATGGAAGAGCATCTAGAACCACAACCTTGTGCCAAAAATGAACCACTTTTGGTGGGTGGTTGTTCAAAATAAAATCCTTACTATTGATAATCTCCAGATAAGGGGCTTCCAAATCCCGAATAGATGTGTGCTTTGTATGAAAAATGAGGAGTTTGTCTCTCATATTCTGTTACACTATGAAGTTGCTTGGGATGTTTGGAGTATGGCTCTGAACATTCTGGATATCCCTTGGTGCGGGAATGGAAACTTGAAGGATCACATTAGGGCCTGGATCTCTCCCTTTTCAAATCTAGTGTGACATGAAATATGGTCCCAAACCCCCCTATTCTGTCCTGGTGCCTTTGGAAGGAAAGAAACAATAGACTCTTTAGGGAAAAATTTAGGAACCCCAAAGAGGTTTTCGGCTTTGTTGTCAAATTGCTATAAGACAACATCAGTAACAGCTCCATAAAGGTTGCTGAAAGTCCCCCAAATGCCAAAGAAACCAATATAATTAAACAATGGACTATTCCTATAAGTAGTTGCAGAGTGGATGATAGGAAGAAGAAAGCCAGAGCTAACACTAACTAGATCCCTCCCCCTAGTGGTTGGTCAAAACTAAACTTTGATGGTGCTGCCAAAGGCAACCCAGGGCTTGCTAGTGGTGGAGGAGTGATAAGGTCAGATAAGGGTTCTCTGATGGCTATGTTTGCTGGTAGCATTGGAAAAAACACGAATAACACTATAGAAGTTATAGCCCTCCTATGGGGACTCAAAATTTCCTTGTCTATAGGTATTAAAAACATAATTGTGGAAGGCGATTCCATGGTTGTCATAGAAGTTGTCAAAGGGAATGGAAGTGTGGGTTGGCAGTTAGAGGATGTCATCAAAGATATAAAGGGTCTTCTTCTAAGGTTTGAGGGAAAAGATTTGAAGCATATCTATAGGGAAGGAAATAAGGCCGCAGACCTTATGGCAAACTTGGGGATTAACACCCACCCCTTAAGATGTTGGAGGGACTTGGAGACTCTACCTAGGGCAATCAATAATTGTATTCAAATGGAGACCTTAAACCCTCATGATAGATGAAATGATTTATATAAGTGTCTGGAGTAGTGTTTTGGCATGCCTCTCTGACATAAAGGGAGGACATGGCATGGAGGATGGTAGAAGGAGTCCTAATCACTCTTTTGTAATGATGTGGCGAACTGAGTTTTATGTGCACCTTGAGATAATTAGTTTAAATCATGTTTGGCAGAAATAATTTTGCAAAGGGTCTTGTCAACTTCTGTTTAATGTGCTAGGCTCGAGGGGTTCGCACGAGTCAGGGCCTGACAGCATTTATGATCCGAACGCCCTTGGGTTCTGGATTGGCGTGCAAAGGATGTTAAAGAAACTTATGTTTCTTTTATTTTACACTCCTAGATTTTCTGTGCGTCCACTACCTTCTCTTTGCAACATCTTTTATAGTGAGAGATTTATCTCTATTTGCTTCTGGGTTTCTAGATTTGTACTCTGGAGGCACAGGAATATGGGGGGGATAAAGTGACCACAGAGCCTATTATATGCAATGAATTCGAGGACTTGTAAGTCTGGAGCATTGTGTATGAAGGAGGAGTTATGGCTTTCCTTGAATCCTTGAATGGGTATGATGAAAATATTTTGACCCAGTTTGTTGAATTGTGGGATGGGAAGCGAATGGTGAGAATTGGTGGGGTCCAATTCCTTGTTTCTGAGGACTCTATTGTTGTTACGATTAGATTGCCATGTTTGGGGAATAGACTCAAGAACAAAATCATGTCCCAGATGTGGAAGGTATGAAACTGTTTTATAAAGAGGGTGAGAAACAAGTTAGGCTTCAAGGAGGCTTTGAGTGTGAGAGTTTGGTTGCGCCATGGAACCGGGTATGCTTTTTGATAATGAAATATTTTACTCTTGAGGGTAGATACAGAGTGTTTTATCACTATCATTTTTCTTTTTTAAATCATTTCTGCCATAAGGCTTTGGTGAATTTCCCCTCCTTCTTGCTTTCCATCCTTGAAGCCTCTGTCATGCATACCAAGAAAGTCCATGAAGAGGACCCTGAGGTGATTTATGTGCCCTTGCACCAAGGCCTAATTTTTTGATTGTATCATTACCATTTGGCTCTGAGCCCGTCTAAACCTCCTGCTACCCGACCTGTTGAGGATAGCTTCAATGAAGAGTCTGAAGATAAAATTCCCCTTAGTGTGAGACTTGTAAAGCCTACCACCCCAATGGCCTCTCAGCCCGCCTCCCCTTCTAACCACCATATGAGTGGCCCCTTGAGTCCTTTGTCTAGCCCACCTGTGTCAAAGACCACTTCTTTTTCGAAAGTCTTCTCTGACAAAAAATTCTTGGGTCAAACCCTTGAGACCTCTCAAGACAAATCTCATGTTGTTGCTATTGAGGGTTTGTGTAACTTGAAAAGCAGAAACCCTGTGCAAGATAACAAAAAAGGTAAGGGAGGGAGCCCTGCACAATACAAAACTAATAAAAAGAGATGCAGTGTGAGAGGTGAGAGGAAGGGGGTTGAAGAAACAGGTAAAATGCAGAGGAATCTGAGGAAGGAGGAGGTTTTGATTGTTAAATAAATTGCTTTGGGTAAGGATGGCTCTGCCAAAAAACTAACCTTGAGGAGATCTCCTAGATTGGTAGGAGACATGTTCCAGGGAATAAAGATTGTGGATTATTCCACTGCTTCTGATCAGGAAGACACTGTGCAAAAGGTTGAAGTGAAGGGAACCAAAACCACCCCTACACAGGAATAGGAGGGTGTGAGCCACTTTGCTTCTATGAGTAACTCTTTCTATGACACTAATGAGGAAGATACTGAGGTGCAGGAAACCCTTGACAAGGAAGTGATGAGCGCATGAAGGGACGTGGATAATAAGAACCTGGAAGCTGAGCTTGCTAAAATGAGATCTCGCCTGTCTACTATGGAAAACAAAGTCAAGAATCTGGTTAAGCTAGTCCTGAGGACTTCCCACAAGGCTGCTGAAGCCTTTTCTATTCTGCAGGTGGAACATGAGAAGACCGTGGATTCTCAGCTGGAGGATCAGGAAAATTTAATCAACATGGTTTCTGATGACTAGAAAACTCTTCTTAGCTAGAGGTTTCTTGTTTTATGTTATTAAAGACTTGTTTAAAGACTCATTTTATGTTTTGGTTAAGTTTTTTGCTGAACTAGTAATCAGCTGTTAGTTGGTTGTTGGTGGCCCTGGGCCTGTTTAGTTGCTGTTTGGATTTGTTATCAGGTTCTACTCCCATGCTAGCAGCTTATCTTAATCAAAAACATATTTCCACATAAAATTATCAATAATTTCATGATTAAACTTCAAAGAAATAGAGAAATTCACACCAAAAAATCTTTTTTTCAAAAAAAAGAATGACCTTCTCTGATTGTTAGGGATGTGATACTCATCTTGTAGCTTGTTCCAATCATTTAACAAACCATTCTCAATTATACCCTTAAAGTCACTTATTCCCTTAGAAGCCCACTATTTAACAGAACAACCTTGGGTAAAAGTTAATGGCTTATTATTCTAGTCAAAGTTTAACCAAATGAATCTATATACAAAGAAAACATTATGTGACTTGAAAAAGATTCCTTATTGCTTAATAAATGCTTAACACTCTCCCAAGCCCTCTAAATTCTTCCAAATACATTAGATCCAAATGGTTTAACAAAAAAATTGTCAAACATCAAATCATGTGGATGCAAAGAAACCCATTTTGTGTCTTTTTTTGGGTCTAGAGAGGGAAAATTATTTCTAACTAGGATTTTTCATAGATCATCTCCCTCAAAAGCTTTTAAAATCCACTTCATAGCTAGAGAGATACCCTACAACTTAAGATCTTTAAGGCCTAAACCACCAGACTACTTAGGAATACAACACCATGACCAACTGATAACATGTCTTTTTTAACAAATTTGACCATCAAACCACAAGAAGACTCTTAACATCTTTTAAATTTTATCTACTTGAGAACTACCAAAAAGCCAAGAAAAAGAATAATAAATATTGTATGATGCCAAAACTTTTTGACAAACATGAGTCCTACCAACCAATGGTAAAAGATGTGTATATCGTTTGAGATTCTTTCCTTCAGTCTTCTTAAACATCCACTCCCACATTTTTTTGAAAGAAGGCTCAATAGAGAATTGAATGCCTAAGTACTTGACAATCTTGTTGGGACCTCCCCATTGCTAGTTATAACCCACAAGCCAATTCAAAGAAGAATCATCCCATTTTGCCCTAAAATCACAAGTTAGGGTTACAACTTACCAATTTAAACATTGGAAGAAAAATAAATTTTGTTTTAGGCCCTACAATCTTGTTAGATAACATTGGAAATATAATTCATTAGATCAAAGTATATATAATAAATTATATATTCAAATCATGTAAAAGATATGTAAATTTGGTTATGGAAACCTGCAACCATGTTAGATACATATGATACATGAGATACATTTAATTCTAAATCTAGGAAAGACCATATGTAACAATGTAACAAATCTCAAGGACTATGTGGCTTCAATCATAAAGAGGAGGAAGACGTGATGAGGTGTCCCAAGTTTCCTCTACCCTAGGCCCAACAGCAGGACCTTGTCCTCCATTGGCCTCATGTGGTCCTTAACTGAAGGTCCTTAACCATCATCATGAGGTGGGCTACCTAGTGTGTGCCCCATCATGCAACCCTAGAGAGTTAAGTTAATTAAACAAGAAAATGCAGAATTTTTTGTTTTTGAAACAATGGTATGCAATAATCACTAGATCAACAATACTAATAACAACATCAACTAACATCTCTAGGGACATAACTGCATCAGTATAACATAGATCTTTAACAACATATTACATCATACATGCCATAAGCAAATTCAATACATCAAGAGAAGAATACATCTTTCATTTACAAGACAAGTACAAGCACAAATGAGATCAAATATAGAACTTACATAATTACAAGGCTTCTTGACTGATTACATCAAATTACATTATGAATCAAGTCTATACAATTCTAGAAGCATAAATTAAATATTGAAACGCAACTGCAGATCTAGAACTGGAAAGAACACATTTGCCATAGACATGAACCAAGATACCAAGGAAAACCAATGGATTAAGCTCTTCTACCCGACCTTGTGGAACCCTGAGATACACCCCCCGAGCTAGGAGATAACAATGAGGTTCCCCGACACAAGCAAGGACAGAAGGACTAACAGAAGATAGAAATACCTTAGGTTTCACATGCAGACAACACTAAACACAACAATCAACATCTAGAGGCAATAGAACAGGGCAAGCTGGAGTGCAGTAGGAAGAAGTGTCATCGCATGGCTCTACAAGGGTTACCCTGATTGTCTCTCTCAAGACGTCAGCCCCCATCTATGGTTACCCTAATAGCCTTTCTCTAGGCACCGGCCCCATAGGTCACACATGCAGAAAACATCCCTCTCATCCCACCCTTAGCCTAAACTAGCACTACAGGTGTGGGGGAGGACATCTATTTATCTTATTTAACATGAATTTCTACCCTTTCCCCCTAGGTTAATTATTATGCTTTCACTTGTTAAACACCTCCAATGGGTTACCCAGACTTCCACTTTGGGCGTCGGCCCCACATCAGAAGCCACTCCCATACCTGCACTCAGTTGACCCAACCCAATTAAGCACTAACACAAGGACACACATGGCAAACCTCTAATTCTTATGGTAAGCCAATAGTTACGTGGGACATGCAAAAGTCTAAATTTAATGAACCAAAAACCAATTTTCTCTCTCAAGCATGCAAGTACTCAAAGCCATCAAAAGTCCAAGGTAATCAAGCCTCTGGAAAGTAACACAATCCATAGAAACCATGAAAGAGGAAGACCAAAGTCCCTTATCCTAACTCTTTGATGGATCCCGACATTCATAACATACAAGTAAAGATAAACCAATAATTTCAAGGCACTCTCCACAAATAAATAGTAAATCAAAAGAATCATCTTACTCACTTCCATACCATTAACTAACTAAAAGGCAAAGATGAACATCTGCTTAAATGCAATGCTTAACACCTACTATAATGGTTGAGTAATTCTATCTAACAAGGTAACTAACTAGCTTAGGAACTACAAACTCCTTATTCTATAACAAATACAATTTATGAAAAACCTAATCACTTACCCTTCAACATCATGACTTCAAGCACTGAATTAAGATCTAAGTATTGCATTACAAATTATTAGTGAGAAAATATTTTCTTATCGAATAGGTTACTCAACTATGAAAACTTAAATTTCACCTTCCTAATATTAAAACTACATTATTACAGAGAATTTATCTAGCTTACCTTCCTGGTTAACCTAGAAAATTACAACTTTTACTCAAATTCTAAAATAGATACATTTAAAATTCTATAGCCCACCGTTAGAAATAAAATACTGAGTTTATTCACTACTAATTTACAACTGCTATACAAAAGAGGTAATGATAATATTATTATCAATAAATTTACCTTTGCATACAATTAACTTCTAATTTATACTATAAGAACTCTGCCTACCAATGAATTATTTAAAACTAATGCAAGTTCTCTTGAACTAATACTTCCAGTTAGATTTAATTAGCATTATTTACCTAACTATAACTAATACACACTATAGTTATCTACATATGACAATGTATGTATACATATCTAATTACATTTCAACTACATTCTAATTTAAAAATCTAGCAACTAGAATCCCAACTAAGAAACTGCCAGATCTGAAACGAATTGAAAGCAGAGAAAATCGATCCTATGAGAAAATTAAACAACAAAGCTTATTTAATGCTTCAATCTTCATAAACAGAAATAGATGACTCATATATACTAGTTTCCAGGCAAAGTTTTGAAGAAACAGAAGTATGTGGAAGGAATCGTATGGCAGTGCCCTTAGCAAGGAAGAAATTTGATAAAGATAGCATTGGATGGATCGACCCACTAAACAGTCTTAAAAACTTCATTTTTCTAGCAAAATTTTGAGAACATAAGGTTAAATAAAGCCATACGACGGCGCTTATGGCAGAGGTAACAATTGAAAAGATATCATTGGTTCAGTCAATGTATATGACCAGTTTTAAAACTTCATTATCTGGCAAAAGAAAATTGAGGGAGTGAGGCGGCACTCAATCAGAATTGAAAAGTCTGAGATACATATCTTAAACTTCCTACCTTGATTCCATTGCAGATAATTCTTTTAGGAAGAATCAGAGACAAAAAAAATGCAAGGGTATACCATACGGCAGCATTATAAGCATAGAGAAAGACGTCAGATCAAGACTAAATTAATAGGTGAAATCTCTTTCATATATATATTCTTTTTTGATTGACCTACTTATGAGGATGGATTTAACATAGTTTTTATTCAAATAATGATGTGAAAGAGCTCTGATAAGAGCAAACATATGGCAGCTACAAGGAATAAAGAATATCATTAATTCCACAAAAAGAGACAGATATACTAATTGTCTTTGAAGAGATCGATCCATGACAGTATATAAAATAGCTAAGGCAAAAAGGGTAAAGAATTCAAGTCATTAGCACAAGGATAGGCCGTTTAGCGGCATTACTAAGAGGTTGGGCATTGATTCAAATGATTTCTATTATTGGGTTTTAAAGAAATTTCATTCAAGCAGGAAATCTGAAACAATAAGGTCATATGGCAGTAGAAGTCAACAAGTTTTGGGCATCAATAAAAAAGAGGTCTCTAGCAAAATTCCTTCTTGTTTATTCAATTTCTAATTGCAAGACATAAGTCAAATATATTTCAGGAGGAGATTATGGAGTCTCTTGTAAAAGGAAGAGAGCCAATAAGGCATCGAATCATGAGTTAAGAAGAGCTGGAACAATTCATTCAACCGATCCATCCAAATGGGTAAAGAAATATGTTCTCATGGAAATATAATGATAACAGCATAACCATGATATAAGTGGATGATGGGGACATGGAGTGAAAGTACAAAGGAAGCATATTCCTCAAAGTATAAAATAAAGTAGATTAGGGTTGTAATTGTAGTTGCAGAAGAAGTTTAGAAGGAATAAAATAAAGTGTCATTGGGCTACAATCATATGCAAATGAGGACTAATTTGAAAAGTATAATTTTATTTGAGAAAAATCATAGAGACACAAGATCCCCACTAAAACATCACGAATCACAAAATGCATAGACCAGTTCCCACAGAAAATAGATGAATCCGATAACATACCCGGAAATCCTTCAAATCTCCCTTGTTCCCTTCTCCTCTTCCTTTGCCAATTCCACTTCTTTTTTTTCAAATTTTTCTCCTCCTAAAATTTACAGACCAAACCCCTCAAATAACCCTCCTCTCATAAAAATAGACCAATTCAATAAATTCCCACTCCAGGTTTTTCTGTTACTGAAACTCCACTATCTCTCCAAATATGAATGCAATAAATTTCCTCCTTCCCCAGGAGATTCTCAAATCAGGGAATTTAATGCTAACCATTCCCGACAAATCACTCCACAATAAGATATTAAATAATCATATCTTTCCAACTAAACAATATACTAATTCAAGCAAATAATATATTAATTACTTATGACTATTTTCATTATTACTAATTATTAAAGTTATTAAATTAATTTCTATTAAATTTACTTGTTCAATATTACATTATTTATCAACCAACTAGTTAAATACAAATATAATTATTATTATTATTACTATTATAAAAATCAATAAATCCCCAACAATAACACAAGGACTATAAACCAAAAAGCTCAAATGATAACAATCACATACCATTAGATGACCAACACCCGAGGTAAGTACCACAGAGTAACATATAGACCCATGACCACAACTGAAGACAAGGACTGACATAGGGAACCTCATAATATCTCCCATCCACATTATCCATTGGTGTAAGGGCATGCTCAGACCTGCTAAATCAGGTGGAGTTGATGCCCAATACTTGCAACCTACATCAAAACAAGATGTTACAAACGAGCATATCCATATATAACAAACACACAGAGTCAGGGAGTCGCAGTGTAGTAGGGTGCTCGTATTGAGTAGTATAACACTGTCCCTACTCAGAAAGCATGACAATAAACATAAACATCTCTAACTAAAATCAGATATACATAAAGCATGATAACATCTAACCATTAATTGATCATGTCAAACACATCATAAATTACCAATAATGACATCATAATGATCATCACAAATGTCAACAACCACATCAATAAACCATAATCCAAATGAGCATAACAAGCATAAACAATAAGTCTATCATCCACATGTCTCAAAAACGTCTAAGTGCAACTGAAGTACTATCAACTGTCAAAAGCCAAAATGAGGGGCATTACACCTAGTGAGGGCTTTACGTCATTCCCCTCTATATGCCAAACCTTCCTCTTATGATTGGAGATTCCCTTTTTTATTTATTTCAATAGTTGACTCAAGTGGGGATAGTTTGGAAGGTTGCAATAGGGTGTCCTAGATACTCAACTCTAGACCCAAGGATAGGACCTTATCCTCCTTGGCCTCATCTGGTCCTAACCGATGGTCCTTAACCATTATCATGAGGTGGTCTCATGTGGTCCTTAACTGATGGTCTTTAATCATCATCATAAGTTGTCTGCCTAGTGAGGAATCATTCGTTGTTCCCCCTCCATGCAGTCCTACCTCATCCTTCCTTGATTAATTATTGCAAGAATTGGATCATTATCCATAACACCAATAGTATTAGCATCAGTTACCAACATAATTGTAGATGTATATGAATATATTTATTCATTTTTATATTCATTAAGCATAGATACAATTATTCCACAGGGGTAGAATAGCTTACTGTTCTGTTGTCACTTTTATGCTTATGTAAATTACTATTGTTATATATATATATACCTGTTGTCTATATTCCTCGGTTCTGCTATGTATTTTGCAAATGCTAAATGTTGCTTGCTTGATCTTCCTATTCCAAACTAGATATTATTTCTTATATTTATAAATATATTATTCATTGCTCTTTGTTTTACATATATAAGAAATATATATAATTTAACTCAGAAATATCTTCTTCCAACTCAGAGTTATATATATTATTCAACCTCCCCTTTTTTTATTTACATTCCTTTTTCTTTTTATATTTTCTTGCCTATATGAAGAGAGGCATCACTTCATACTAGATGCATCACTTTCCCAAAAGAAGGCGTCCTTTAAAAACATACACTTTTGTTAATGCTAAATTGCTGCTCTCCTTATATTATTTGTTGCTCTTAGTCTTCTTTAATCACTACCATGTGAATGCTTTTATTTCTTCTTAATGGCTGCTTTTTTATAAGCAATAACATAGTAATCATTGCCCCTTTGAAGTCTATTATTTAATCGCTGACTTTGTCCAATTTATATGTCAGCACCAACAAATGGTCATTTTACTAGATCATGTGTCTTCTTAAATAAGACTCAACTTATTTCCTTTATAGAATATTTTGTTGTCGTATAAGATTACCTTTATAATGATATATATTTTTTTTATTAAGATTATATATATATATATATATATATAATATTTATATTTATTTGTTATTTATATTTATTTTTATATAATATAATAATATTTAAATTGTTAATATTTATTTTTATATTTATATTTATATTTATTATTTTAAATATAATAGTATAATGTATTATATTTATATTATATTAAAAATATTTATATAATAATATTATTTAATATTACCAGAAACACTTTTATGGACCGTATTTCAAGTGGGCAACATTACCGTTTAATTGTGATGTTTAAATCTTTAATTTACACAATGCCTTAACATCGGGATATTACACCACCCCAAAATAACAAACTTACTTTCATAAACTTTAGCCCCAAAAGTTTCACAAAAGATATTAATCCTACCCAAGTTGTTCTTAGAATTATCCTCAGTCAATTCAATGAATAGAGTAGTATCATCTATGTTAAAAATAAAGGAAACCACAACAATATAAAAATCGTAAATAAACTTGAAAATCTGAAATATAAATTGTAGAATATCAATGGAGATGTAAAATAGCAATGAATAAATCATCAATAATCAAAAGCCAAATTAATAATAAAAACCATACACATGACACAGAGATTTACATAGAGAAAACTCTTTTGGGTTAAAAAAACTCCACCATGAAAAGAGGGAAAATTTGTAATATTTGCAAAGAGATTACAATACATCGATTTCCTTCAATTCTACATCCAACTCTACTACATCTGTGTACATGTAAACAAACAACTCTCATACTTAGAATATGTAATTAATTAACATCTTACAATTGTCATAATAAAATCCCAATGCCCCTCTTTGAGATTCCCACTAATAGGCCAAAAATAGGCACCATTATGCCTCTTACACCTTACGTGTTGTCATAAGATGCTTTGTCATAACGGTCTAATAATAGCATATTCCTTACAACATGTAAGGTACTAACAATAATTGATGCTCTTATATTTTCATAAGCCAAATATATATTTGGGTGCCCCTATTTTCACCTGTAGTAATCCCAAGATAAATAGTAAATAGTAACTACTACCAATAAATAATTAATTATTGTTGTCAGTAAATAATTAATTATCATACCAGTAAAAATAAATCACCATAGTCGATGGATCTTCATCCCTTATGTTTGCATTTACAATTAAAATATTAGGAGTAATTAAATAATCAAATTTACAAGGTTGATGGCACCTTAATCCTAACATTCTCCCACTTGACATCATACATATCAAATACAACCATAGGAAAACATAAATCAACTAAGTATAAGAAACAAGGCCCATGGTCTCCCTACACCAAGTAAACTTTTATGTTCTCACAAGTTTGGTAAGATAATCTAGAACATTCACCTAAGTGTCAATCTTCTTCAACTCAATTTGTTCATTTACAACCATTCCTTGAACAAAATGATACTAAACATCTACATGCTTAGTCTAAGCATAATACTTAGGATTCTTGGCCAAACAAATTGTACTTTGGCTTTCACAACCAATCTAAATTATCTTGCAATCAAAACCAATACCTATACATAATATTTGTAACCATACTACCTCTTTAAAGACATGAGTAGCAGCTATATACTCTACTCTGTGGTGGACAAAGCAACCGTGGGCTACCTTTTACTCATCCAACTCATAGCTCCTCCAAACAGAGTAAACACAGCCATTAGTGGACCTCAACTATCCAAGTCACCTACCTAATCTGCATTAACAAAACCATGTATGTTCAATGTCTTATCTTCACTGTTAGTACCAGAATAAACCAAACAGTAATTAGAAATACCACACAAATATCTTAACACCCTCTTTGCATAATTTCAATGCTCTTTCCCAAGGTCAGACATAAACCTACTCAAAACTCCCATTGCTTGGGCAATATCTAGCCTAGTGCACACCATTGCATATGTCAAACTTCCTACAACACTAGCATTTGGCACATTATACATATCCTCATAATCATCTTTATACTTGAGACACATATCTAACGTAATCTTAGTTTCAACTGGCAAAGAAATTATAACTGGATTATAGTCATGCATATTAAATCTGTGTAAAATACTATTCACATACTTTGAGTTAATAAAATTTATATTACCTCGATCTCTTCTGATTTATGTTCCCAATATGTACCTTGCTTCTTTCAAATCCTTCATCTCAAATGCACCCCAAAGTTGAGTTTTCATCTCACTAATCATACCTTGGTGTTATTGATAAATATGTCATCCACGTATACAAGGCAACAATTAGGATATAATTATTAATACATCTAATGTAAATACAGTGATCTTCACTTCTCACAAAGCTTAATTTCAACATAAAAGAATCAAACTTTTGATACCACATCTGAGGCGATTGTTTCAAACCATAAAGAGACTGTTTCAATCTACAAATCAAGTGTTCTTTTCCTTTTACCTCAAAACTTTTTGGTTGTTGCATATAAATTTCTTCTTCCAAATTTTTATACATAAATGCAATCTTCACATCCATTTGCTCAATTTCAAAATCATAAGAAAATGTTATGGATAAGAGAAATCTAATAAAAGATAATTTAGCAAGAGGAGAGAAAATTTCACTGAAATCAACTCCCTCTCTAGCCTTGTACTTTTCCAATGAACCATCTACTCCAAAAAAAAATTATAGACTCACTTACATCCAATGGCCTTCCTTCCTTTGGGCAAATGAATAAGATCCAAGGTATCACAAGAGTATAATGCCACCATCTCCTCCTATATGGCTAGTTGTCAAGACTTATTATCATCTGCAAGAATATCTTCCCTATAGGATCTAGGTTAATTGTCAGTAATCAATAAAGCAAATACACAATGAAAATTTGGTGGGCTATACTTGTCAACTAAATTTCATTGTCTTGTAGATCTTCACAAGGGTGGAATAAGGGATTCTTCCTCATATTCTTGTGTATGCTCAACTTCTTCTGTAATCATAGAGTCTTCCTCTTTAAAACTTTCATGTGAACCCTTTTCTTCTTCTCCATCCTCAAATCAATCATTTTATTCTTCATGATGTGCATCTTCTTGTTGTAAATCAAGATGCACTATCATTTTCCTTTCCTTTTATTATGGCTATATAGGATTAGAAATAGCTATAAGTTTCCTAAAAATCACATCCCTTGAATGGACAACTTTCTCAATTAGAGGATTCCAAAGCTTATAACCTTTAACATTCTCACCATATCCAATGAAGATGCATTTATGTTTTTTTGTATCCAACTTGTAATGCTTTTCTTTAGGCACATGAACAAAACCCTCACAGCCAAAAACCCTTAAATGTGAAACAAAAAGTTTCTTGCCTATCCACACTTCATAAGGTGTTGAATCAAGAGTCTACAAGGAAATTTGTTCATCAAGTAACAAGTGGTACTCACAGCTTTTGCCCAAAAACATTTATCCAACTATACATCGCTCAACATACTTCTAACTCTTTTCATAATTATTTGGTTCATCATTTCTACAACACCATTCTGTTGTGGTGAATATGAAGTTATCTTTTGTATAATGATACCTACATGTTTGCAAAACTTTTAAAATTCTTTAGAGCAATATTCTCCTCCATTGTTAGATCTTAATATTTTTATTTTAATCCTGATTGGTTTTCTACTAAGACTCTAAAATCCTTAAACTTAGTGAAAACTTCATATTTGTGCTTTATAGAGTAAATACATGTAAATTTGGATACATCATCAATGAAGGTAACACAATAACACTCTAATTGAATCATTATCCACATGATCAAACACATCTATATGAATCATTTCTAATTTATCTTTCGCTTTATAAACTTTCTAAAGGAAATGATGTTTTGTCTTGTTTACCAAACACACAATGATCACAAAAATCAAAGTGCTCATCAGAATAGGAAAAACCATCCAACAAATTTTTATTGATAATAGTTTTCAAAATATTTTTACTTATGTGGCCCAATCTACGATGCCACAACATACATGTATTTTCTGATTTTTTCATCACATAGGTGGACTTACAAACAATAGTGGCATCAAGCCTAAACAAAGTTCACATCCTTGTTTCCATTTCTACTACCAAACTTTCTCTCACCAATCTACAACCATGCTTGTTAAATGCTACATGCATTCCTGAATCATTCAACTTTGAAACAAAAATAAGATTTCTAACTAATCTAGGAATATGTAAAAAACCAAGGAGGGTTTTAATCTCCCATCATTGAAACACAATTGTACCTTTCCCTGTCCAACTATCAGATATGTGGTTTTGTCCCCAAGGTATACATTACCTCTATCATATTTTTTGCATATGGAGAACCACTCATTATGAGAAGTCATGTGATAAGAGCATCCTGAGTCAACCAACCAATGTTCATTAGATACAACATTACAAGCAAAAAGTAAAACTTCATCACCTGCATCAGAGGACTTTTATGTGGAGTAATCTCATTATTTTTTTGTTTCTACTTTCCTTAACATGTCCCCTCTTTCTACAATTCCAACACTTAACGTTGTTCTTCTTTCCAGGAGTTTTAGACATGTCTTTTGATTTATCCTTAGGCCCTTTCTGATCTCCTTTTGGTCCTCTTTTCTTTGACCTACCCCTAAAATTAAGAGCATTCACCGAGCTATCCATAACCTTCTTCCTCATTTCTTATGACAATAGAGTTGCAACAAGGGCATCCAACTTTAGATCTTTGAGGTTAGCAATGATAGAAAAATGAAATTCTCCCAAGACTCAGGTAAAGAACAAAGAATCATAATACATTTGTCTTCTTCCGAGCAATCTTAACATCAACAAAGGGGCATGTGCACAAAGATGGGAGACCAAAAAGTGGCCAAATCACTTTTTGGTCCATTGTGCATATAATTTGAGTGTGTTATAACATGTTCACATTATAACATACTCATGTTATGGCTTGGTAGTGGCTCGGTCATTACTGAGCCATAACGCGAGCATGTTATAAAAGTTATAACATGTTCATGTTATAAAACATTAAAAAAGGTATATTTTTCATGTTTTTCATAACATGAATGCTTGTGTTATGACAAACATGAAAAATACACCATTTTTATGCTTTAAATTATAATGCACATAAAAACAATGCATTTTTAATGTTTTCATAACATGAGCTATTTTTAATGTTTTTCATAATGCGCTCGCGTTATGATAAACATAAAAAATACATTTTTTCATAATATTAGTGTGTTATAACTTACTTTGGAATATACCAATCCTTAGGGTTGGATTTGCCTTGGGCATCCAACCCAAAGGGTTGGACTTGCATGTCAACGCCCAAATATGTGTTTCTATAAAATATAGAAAAACAACTAAATGTCGAGCATGCTCTCCATCAGTCTTGCACATTTTTCAATGTTGATCTAAAATAATTCTAGACTAACGTCAAGCTATGTCTTGTAAGAGTTGTTTGATGTGCTCTGAACCATGTAAGAGTTGGCTATGAAGGTAGCCACCCAAGATCTAGAACTTCATGAAAGCAAAAGAGAGACCAAATAAGAGAATAATTCTATACTATCAAATTAATGCAAAAAGATTGTTATTATTATTACAATGTACATGATATTCATTTCTTATAAAGACAAGGATAAGATGTAGGATGAAGTAGTCATATGGCAAGTGTCTTAATCATATGACAAGAGACAACTAGAGGATAAGATGCCAACTAGTTGATAAGATCACATGACAACCTAGAATTATCTAGACTTATTCTAAGTAAACTTAACATGTCAACATGTGTGAATAGGTCTAACTAATGACTAGTTAGATAATGTGCCTAGTTCACACTACAAGGGGTAAACCGGATAGGTAATATAACCTTGTTCACACCAACACCCCCCTTAAGTGCAACTTAGGGAGAAGTAAACAAATACAAAGATGTAATGAAGATGCATGAAGATGGGTCCCAGATACTAGGCCATGTTAGGTACCCATGTACAAACAATCTCTCACAAACAGAGTAAAGGAGAAAACCCAGTGGGACAAAACTCATTATGATGAAGGGGTAAATCATAAAACACATAATAAAACAAATTGCGCACAAAAAATAGGAATTTCCTTTTATTGATTTGGACAACAAATTACATTACAAAAGCTAAAATCCAATCAGATGATGAATCCTCCACAGGCTACAACACATTACAGCTTCCTATCTTAAGATTTTGGAACCTTCTGCCTTCTATAGCCTCAAATCATCTAGGGTTTCTATTTTCCCACCTTTTCTTGACTCTACACTTTCCCCCTTATCTCTACTACTGTCAAGGATTCCCAAAAATGGTCATAAATAGCCCTTTTTGGTGGCCTCCAGCTAAGATTTTTAAATTTGGAACTCCCTCCAAAAATAGGTCAACTTTCAAGAGCCATAAATTTTGATCTGGATGTCCAATTACTGAACCATTTGAATCATTGGAAAGCTTGCAGAGTATTCTACACACCAAGAATTTTCTCTGTTGATTTTGCCCATTTTTGGGGTCGTACGAGGCCTCTAAGTGTCTCAAATCTGACTTTGAAACTTTTTCAGGGGTTTTTCAAGAAACATAAACTTTAATATCTTCCAGCTCACAAATGATTTTTGACTAATTCCTTTGCCAATGGTATTATTTTTCAATTTCAAATCCTCCTATAAATTTTCACTTCCATACGTGCTCAAATGCAAACTTTCCAAAAATGGCAGTTGGTTATTTTTAGCAATTTAGAAAAATTGAAAGTTCGACATCATTATTCAAGCAATCATGGAACCAACAATACAAATTTTGAAAAGAAATGAAAACAAAATCAACATTTTGGGTGATGCAAGATTTCCCTTATAGCACTGGATGCTCCTGCATCACATTCCCAAAAGAGAGTAAAAATAGGAAAGTGAAAGAAGTGATAGGAGGACTCAACATGACCCCCTATGGACTACTTCTATCACATATATACAATCAAATACCCCCCATGGGAGAGCAAGAGTGAGACTATAGGTTCTCCCCACAAAGAAGTAGCTCCTGTGTGAATGGTGAATACCTGAAGATGAACGCTGGAAAGTGTCATGTACGTAGAAACAACATTTCTCCCCTTAAGAAGAAACCAATCCAAAGGATGATGTAGAAACAACTTTATCTCCAAGAAGAGAGATGAGGGAAGAAGTCTCAAGATGGGTGTCTCTAAAAACTGCTCAAATGTCCACATGTCAAAATCAAAGAATGACACTATGCAATGAGGTGTGACCAATCCAAAATCCTAGGTAGATGCACTAAGAAGAACCTACAAAGACAAAGTAGATGGGATAATAGTTGTGTTGTAACTGTCATCAAAGAGAAGAGATATCCCCTCAAGTGTGTCCTCCAAATCTGTAATATGAGACTCACAAAACAAGTCTGATATACCTTCCAAGAAAGTATCTCACAAATTTGTATCTGAAAGACAAGAATCATCCTACTCAACTGAAGTAGAAGAAACCATGTCGATGTTGATCTCTGAAGCAGCAAGAGGTTGAGGAGATGGAAGCTCAACACTAGTCTCAAGAACCAGAGTAGATGAAAGAACACCAAGGTTCAAGTGACCAAACTTCTCCTCAAAAACATGATTCACACTTGATGCATGAGTGTGAATATCAATCAATAGATCTACAACATCATCATGAGCAAAATGGGAGAATGTATACAAGCAAGATGCATGATCAACTATCCCAACAACAATGATATCTCTACTCTCTAAGTCCCTTATGATCATTGAATTAGTAGTGAACTCAATTGTCTTCCCTGCACCACAATGAGTAATCTGGTAGATGGAAAGGAGATTGGTTGACAAGGAAGGTGCACACAATACATTATTGAAAGTAATCTCACTAATATCAATAGTCCCTTTACTAGTTGCATGCATGTATATATTGTTACCCATCAAAATAGGTGGTAAGGTACATGACTCAAATGAAGAGAACATCCCTTGTGAAGATTTCATATGATGAGAGGCTCCATAATCAAGAATCCATCTCTCTAACTAAAGACTTGTAGAATCAAAGAGTACATGTCCTTTTCCCTTGTTTGCCCCATTATCAAAGCCTAGTGTCCCTAACTGTGTAGATAATGATGGTGTCGAAAAAGAGGATGGACTATAAGACATAGTTGATGGAAATTTGAGATTGTTCTTTTGAATAATGTGAATCAACTCATCAATTTTATTCTCATAACACTTATGCTCATCATGTCCTAGTTTCTTGCAATATGCACACTTTGGTCTCTCCTTCTTAGATGATTCCTCTTTGGAAGAAGATGAGGACTTAGGTGTATTATTTGACTCCTTTATTTGCTCATTATTCTTGAAATACACATTTTTCTATTTCTTGTCTTTTCTAGTTGAAGCTTTTTGATCCTTTGTACCTTGATTAACAAGAAGAGCTTGAGGTTTAGGAGACTTCAATGTGCCCATGTGTACTAACTTAACTTTCTCCCTTGTGAGTGATGTGGTAAACTCGTCAAGTGAAGGCATTTTGAAAGCTTTTTCAAGAGCATCTATAGTAGCATACAAGGTAGAAACAAATACTGAATAGTTAGGACCAATCTTGGCAAGGATTGAAAGAATCAATTGAGTGTCCTCTTTCTCAATTCCACATTGTTTGAGCTGCAATCTAAGTGATTTTATCTTTGTGAAGAATTCTTGGATGCTTGAAAATTCAATTGGATTCAAACCAATTAGTTCATTCTCCAATTTGAAACCTCTCATAGTATCTTACTTACCAAAGAGATTCTCTAAGGTAGTCCACACTTCACTAGGTGTATTACAAGATTCAATATGAAAAAGGATATCAAGAGAAATAGACAAGTATAGTTTTTCATAGGCTTGATCACATCTATTGTACCACTTTATCTTTTCTACATTTGTTGGTTCAGTTTCTATACCCATTGTTACTCTATGTATTTTCAAACTTCTTAAATGAATTTTCATTTTTCTTTTCCACTCATGATAGTTATATGGTGTGAGTAGAGGAAGTTTGTTTTGATCCATGATACAAGAGTACAAAAAAGAACAACACAAGTACAACCACCCTAGCAAAAAATGATTGTGAGATTTTATAACTAGTCCAATTACAATTCCAAAAGATAAACAACAAAGTGGTCTTTGACTTTGGTATAATGCAAAAGATAAAATTGGGCTAAAACTAAAAGTATAATTTCTGAGCAAAAATAGATTAAACTAATTGCAAATCTAGAAAGTAATCAAAAAATTATGCACTTTAAGAAAATTCACCAAAAAATATTATTGTATGAGCCCGATCAAAGCCTTTGAAGTTCTGAAAATGAGAACTGCCCATCAACAGTGATGAAAATATCAAATTTCTAGAAACTCCAGACACTAAAATCAAAATCTAATTCCACCACTATGAAGCCTACTAAATTCTAGCCTAAATAAAAAAATTTCTCAAAAAAAGGAGAAAAAATGAGCAAGATACAAGCATTTGAAGTTGGACTACAAAAGTGAAAATTGCATTAGAGGGGCCAAATTGGGCCAAGACTGATGATGTCAATAGCCGGATTGCTAATGTCAACAAAATCTGGTGATAAAATCTTCAAAATTGATGCAGGAGCACCAAGGGCTTAGAGCCCATGTATATACTTTCACATTTTTTGGTGTGATGTTTTTGATTTTCAAATAGGAAGGAGCGGGAACATGCATCTGGTTCAATAGAGTGGTGACCGACAGTAGCGGTGAGAAGAACTGGCGGTAAGGAGTCAACCAATGCATATGAGAAGACATCGGTGTAAAGGTTACAATCGGGCCGAAAGAGAAAAGTCTGGCCGATGGAGAAGTTTGGGTTAGCATATCAGCGTGAGGACAGACATCGGGAGAAGATATGGAAGTATGGCCGACGATAGGAGGTCTCGCCAATAGCGAAGTGGATATGAGGCGTATCAGTGTGAGATGAAGGATCGGGAGACAAGGTCAAAGTCTGAGAGATGGAAGGAGTCTTGCCAAAAGTGAAGACAAAGACACTGCATATCGGCAAGAGTGTTGATATCGGCGAATAAGTATAAAGTTTCACCGACAGGGTAAGTCTTGGCAAAAGTGAATTTGGTGTTAGGCCATCGGTATGACGAGTGCCATCGATGGAGAGGTGACAGGTTTCGCCGATGATGTTAGTCACACCGATGAAGGAGATCCGAAGGCTCATCAAAGTGACTAAGGATATCGGCGGGAGAAGTTGAACGTTGGCCAATGTTGAAAGTCACACCGACAAGTGTGAAAGGAAGACTCATCAAGGAGAAGATGGGTATCGGCCAGAAATGAGAAGACACCTTCGATAGCAAATGTCTTACTGAAGGTAAAGCAAATGTATATGTCAATAAGACAATAGATTATCTTGCCAATGATAAAGTGAATACATATTTCAGTATTGTATGATACAAACGAATGAATATGCGAAGGAACAACACCAATGTAGGAAACCCTAACTGTCTAATAACGGACAAGGGTAAATTTTATAAAAAGGCCAGATTCATTTTGTGAATGGGTTGGAAGTTGGAAGTCTGAGATGTTGCGAATGTAATAAGCCCTTCCATAGCAATAAAGAAAACTTGGATTGTCTGATTCATTTGTGAAATTCTGTAGAGTGTACATATTTTGGTCTAAAACAAAGCAATCAGTTTTCTTTCCTGTTATTTCTTTGTTTCTATTGTAAATAATGGCCCTAGTTTGATGTCCTCGCATATCCTCTGTATAGTCATGGGGGGGCATCAAGCAGAGTCTCTTTTTTTGTTTTTCTTTCTGTTGTAGTGAATGGGCTATCAGAGAGAGACCATGTGAACTTGTGCTAGGCGAGCTATGCTATAGTCCGGCTAGTATGCAAGTTGCAGTCTAAAAATGTAGGGGTGAAAAATAGAGTAGAAAGAATTGAGCACCAAGCAACCAGAACCCTGGACCCAGAGAGGAGGGTTGATAATGGACTCAAGAAGGCTATAAGCCTTGGAGATTGGGAATCTTGGAAGCAGTGAGGATAAGGAAGAATACCTCACACCAAGGAAGCAGAGTCTGTATTAGAAACAACAGACAAATAGGTATTTCACCTCTGTAATAGATTGCTTAGGTTGAATTAGGCATTTTGGGGTAGAAAATGTCTATGAGCACTTGAATTGGTAGGGAGACTTGGGGTATGACATAGGTCTTGAAGTGTTGTGTCAAGATAGGTTTGCTAAACCCATAGGCCTCCCCATCAAATTGGTATCAGAGCAAGTTAAAGATTTGGGCTATTCTTAGATTAGAATAGAAGTTGTATGTCATCACCGAATTCGAGTGAGTCTGTAGGCTCAGCCAAAGAGATGGTGACTAATGCAGAATTGGCAAAGAAGGTTGATGATCAAGAAGAGGAGAATAGGCTCCTACAAGAAAGATTGGCAGAAATGGAAAATAAGCTAGGAGAAATGATGGTAAAGACTAAAAAAGTCAGTCAGAAAATTAAAGATTCTAAAGATAAGGAAAAAGGTGTGTCTATAGAAGATGAAGAGCCCACACCTGATCCTAAGATGGAAGAAGAACCTTTCTTGAAGGCCTTGAAAGCCATGAGTGGTAAGACATTGGAAGGAGTTCCTCTTTTTAGTGGGAAGATGGAACCTGATTTGGTTATGGAATGGATAGAGGGTATAGAAAATCACTTTGAATGTGATGGAGTGACTGAAGCACAAAAGGTGAAGGTGGCTAAATCAAGACTCAGAGGAGCTGCTTTGACATGGTGGAAATTTGTTCAAACTGAAAGAGAAAAAGAAGGCAAGAACCCTATAGCTACTTGGAAGGGTATGGTGGCTAAAATCAAAGAAGTATACATGCCTAGAGATTATGAAGTCCAGTTGTACAAGAAACAACAAAATTTGAGACAAAGAGAATTAGATGTCAATGCATACACTAAGGAGTTTCAAAAACTATGCCTGAGGTCTAAGGTGATGGAAGATGAAAATGTGAAAGTAGTAAGATATCTCAATGGTTTGAGGTGGAGTATTCAAGAGGAAATCAGTTTATTCAGTCCTACAACAGTGCATCAAAGCTATTAGCTAGCACTCAAGGTAGAGGAGAAGGGTAAAAAGAAACAAGAGTCAAGCAGCAGGTTAAGAGGAAGAGGTAGAGACAGCAGAGGAAGAGGAAGTTATGGTGGTAGGAACACTGATCAAAGGCCCCAAGGAGAATCCAAACTCACAAAGTAGAGTGGGGAGACTAGTAGTAGAGGAAACTACAGAGGAAGGGGATCTAACAGAGGAAGATCAGGAGGATTAGGCAGAGGATCCTACTTTACCACTATGAAATGCTACAATTGTGGTCAATTGGGCCATCCAGCATATAGGTGTCCTGATAAGGGCACATCTTCTTCTCAAGGAGTTGATAAAAGAAATCATTATGTACAAGATGATGCTTCAAGCAGCAAATCACCTGAAGTCAGTCTAGCCTCAGAAGTGGGAGAGAACATCATGGTAAGGAGAACCTTGATCAAAGAACCAGTGAAAGTTGAACCAAGCCAAAGGAGAGCTTTATTCAGAATCAGATGCAAGATTATGAATAAGGTATGTCAAGTAATTATAGACTCAGGGTCTACTGATAACATAGTGTCTGATGAAGCAGTTAGAAAATTAAATTTGCAAAGAATACCTCATTCAAATCCATATAGAGTCACATGGTTAAATAAAGGTCAGCATGTAATAGTCAATGAGCAAACTTGGGTAGAGTTTGGTATAGGTAGATACAAAGACAAGGTACTATGTGATATCCTACCCATGGATGCGTGTCATCTCTTATTGGGCAGACTGTGGCAGTATGACCAAAAGGCCATACATGATGGTGAGAAGAATGCATATTCTTTTCAAAAAGATGGTGTCACCTAAAAAATTTAGTCATTGGAAGATGAAGAAGCAGGTAAGACTAAAAGTCCTAATGTCTTAATTATGAGTGGTAAAGAGTTTTTGAACACTCTTAAGGAGGATGGTATTGGTTATGCTATCATAGTGAAGCCTAAGGAGGAGCAAAAAGACAAAAAGGTAGTGATCCCAAAAGAGGTGTAGACTATACTGGAACAGTATAAGGACATCATTAGTGATGGAACACCAGCAACACTACCTCCACAAAGAACTATCAGCCATTAGATAGATCTGATTCCAGGAGCATCTTTGCCTAGCAAGGCTCCTTACAAGATGACTCCAGATCAACATAAGGAAATAGCTAGACAAGTACAAGAATTGCTTGACCAGGGGTTGGTTAGGAAAAGCATAAGTCCTTGTGCAGTGCCTATAGCGTTGGCACCAAAGAAAGGAGGAACATTGAGACTATGCACAGACTCCAGAGCTATCAATAAGGTCACCATAAGGTACAGATTTCCAATTCCCAGAATTGAAGATCTTATGGACTGTTTAGGAGGGGCTAAATACTTCACTAAGATAGACCTGAAAAGTGGTTATCACCAAATCAGAATCAAGGAAGGTGATGAATGGAAAATAGCCTTCAAAACCACAGAAGGACTGTATGAATGGCTTGTTATGCCATTCGGTTTATCAAATGCTCCCATCACATTCATGAGGCTCATGAATGAAGTCCTTAAGGATTATACGGGTAAATTTGTAGTTGTTTATCTAGATGACATCTTGATTTTTAGTCAAACTAAAGAAGAGCATCTTGAACATGTAAATACTATTTTGAAAAAGTTACATGATGAACAACTAACCATAAATTTGGAGAAGTGTGACTTCATGAAGTAGGAATTAGTATACCTTGGTTTTGTGTTGTCCAAAGGAGAATTGAAGATGGACAAGTCAAAGGTAGAAGCCATATTGAATTGGCCTACTTCCAAAGCAGCAACTGAGGTGAGAAGTTTTCATGGCTTAACTCAGTTTTATAGAAAATTCATAAAGAATTTCAGTGCTATTTGTGCACCCATGCTTGATACAATCAAAGGTGGGATGAAAACAAAGTTTCAATGGACACAATCCGCTGGTAAGAGTTTTGAGTTGTTGAAGAAAGAAGTTGCCACACAGCCAGTGTTAGTGCTACCTAGTTTTGATAAGTTATTCACTTTAGAATGTGATGCTAGCAATATTGCAGTAGGTGTAGTACTCAGCCAAGAGAATAGACCAGTAGCCTTTTTCAATGAGACGCTAAATGAAGAAAAGAGTAGATACTCTTCATATGACTTGGAGCTTTATGCTCTAGTCCAAGCACTTAGAAAATGGAGACATTATCTCCTACCTAAGGAATTTGTTGTATATACAGACAATCAAGCTTTGATTTTTCTGAACTCATAGGATAAGTTGAGCCATAGGCATATCAAGTGGATGGAGTACTTGTAGTCTTACACATTCACAATTAAGCATAAGAAGGGACAGTTCAACAAGGTAGCAGATGCTTTAAGTAGGAGGCTGTTCACAGTACAAGAAGTGCAATTAAGAAGCATAGGAATGGAAGAGTTCAGAGCCCTTTACAATGAGGATGAAGATTTTGTTGAAGCATACAAGGTCTGTCAAGACTTTGAAAATCACTTTCATAGTGAATTTGCAGATTACACATTGCAACAGGGATTGCTATTCAAAGGTGGACAGTTGTGTGTACCAAAAGGATCCATGAGAGAAAATCTCATACAAGAGAAGCATAATGGCAGTTTGAGTGGACATTTTGGTCTAAACAAAACATTGGAGTTAGTCCAGAGGTTCTACTATTGGCCGAAGATGCACCAAGATGTCAAAAAGTATGTGGAGTAGTGTATCATCTATCAGAAGGCCAAGGGAACTTCTTCAAATGCTGGACTGTATCAACCATTACCCATTCCTTCCAGAACATGGGATTGTGTAAGTATGGATTTTGTAGTTGGTCTACCAAAGACTAATACTGGTTTTGATAGTATTTTTGTAGTTGTTGATAGATTTAGCAAGATGAGTCATTTCATTCCCTGTAAGGTGACTCATGATGCCAGTTATATAGCTCATTTGTTTTTCAAAGAGGTCATAAGGATTCATGGACTACCAGCAAACATCATGTCTGATAGAGATGCTAAGTTCATGGGACATTTTTGGAAAACTTTATGGCAAAGGCTAGGGACAAATCTATCTTTTGGATCAACCTATCATCCACAGACAGATGGCCAAACAGAAGTGGTGAACAAGACATTGGGCAACCTATTAAGGTGTTTGACAAAAGAATATGGACAGAGTTGGGATCAAGTCATTTATCAGGCAGAATTTGCCTATAATGACAGTGTGAATAGGACTACTGGCAAAAGTCCATTTGAGATAGTATATGGAATACATCCTCGAGGTGTATGTGAACTCCGACATCTTGGAGACATGGAGTATAGAAGTGGACATGCAGAGGATTTTGCACAGTCTATGAAGGAGATACATGAACAGGTAAAGAAGACATTGATGGAAAATACCCAGAAAATCAAAGATAGGGTAGATGCACACAGGAAGGATGTTTAGTTTGAAGTTGGGGATTTAGTCATGATACATTTGAACAAATCTAGATTGTAGAAAGGGATGCCAACTAAACTGCAGATGAGACGGATTGGTCCTTGCAGAATTTTGAACAAGTATGGCAACAATGCCTATAGAATTGATTTGCCAGCAGACTTGGCAATTTCACCAGTGTTCAATGTTCAGGACCTGGTGCCATATAAAGGTCCTCATCTAGCAGCAGGGGAATCTAGTTCAGAAGTTGCACAGATAGTGAATGATGTGACCTTGCCACCAAAACTCAAACCACAAGCTGAGAGAATTCTAGATTCTTGAGTGCAGAAATAGACCAAACATGGTGTGTATATGGAGCATTTGATCAAGTGGAAACAGTTGCCAGAAGTAGAGGCTACCTGGGTTGTAGAGTCAGAGTTCAAGAAATGGGGCATTGATTTTGCCTTGCTGTCACCGGTGGTGACTTGACTTTTTCCGCACAGGGGGAGTATGGTGTAGGAGCACCAAGGGCTTGGAGCCCATGTATATACTTTCACATTTTTTGGTGTGATGTTTTTAATTTTCAAATAGGAAGGAGCGGGAACATGCATCTAGTTCAATAGAGTGGTGACCGATAGTGGCGGTGAGAAGAACCGGTGGTAAGGAGTCAACCAATGCATATGAGAGGACATCGGTCTAAAGGTTACAATCGGGTGGAATGATAAAAGTCTGGCCGATGGAGAAGTTTGGGTTAGCATATCGGTGTGAGGATAGACATCGGGAGAAGATATGGAAGTATGGCTGATGATAGGAGGTCTCCGATAGCGAAGTGGATATGAGGCGGATCGGTGTGAGATGAAGGATCAGGAGACAGGGTCAAAGTCTGAGCGACAGAAGGAGTCTTACCAAAAGTGAAGACAAAGACACTGCATATCGGCAAGAGTGTTGATATTGGTGAATAAGTATAAAGTTTCACCGACAGGGTAAGTCTTGGCGAAAGTGAATTTGGTGTTAGGCCATCGGTATGACGAGTGCCATCGGTGGAGAGGTGACAGGTTTCGCCGATGATGTTAGTTACACCGATGAAGGAGATCTGAAGGCTCATCGAAGTGACTAAGGATATCGGTGGGAGAAGTTGAACGTTGGCCAATGTTAAAAGTCACACCAACAAGTGTGAAGGGAAGACTCATCGGGGAGAAGATGGGTATCGGCCAGAAATGAGAAGGCACCTCCGATAGCAAATGTCTTACCGAAGGTAAAGCAAATGTATATGTCGATAAGACAATAGATTATCTTGTCTATGATAAAGTGAATACATATTTCAGTATTGTATGATACAAATGAATGAATATGCGAAGGAACAACACCAATGTAGGAAACCCTAACTGTCTAATAACGGACAAGGGTAAAATTTATAAAAAGGCCAGATTCATTTTGTGAAGGGGTTGGAAGTTGGAAGTTTGAGATGCTGCGAATGTAATAAGCCCTTCCATAGCAATAAAGAAAACTTGGATTGTCTGATTCATTTGTGAAATTCTATAGAGTGTACATATTTTGGTCTAAAATAAAGCAATCAATTTTTTTTCCTGTTATTTCTTTGTTTCTATTTGTACATAATGGCTCTGGTTTTATCATATCCTCTATACAGTCATGGGGGGGCATCAAGCAGAGTCTCTTTTTTTGTTTTTCTTTCTATTGTAGTGAATGGGCTATCAGAGAGAGGCCATGTGAACTTGTGCTAGGCGAGCTATGCTATAGTCTAGCTAGTATGCAAGTTGCAGTCTAAAAAGGTAGGGGTGAAAAACAGAGTAGAAAGAATTGAGCACTAAGCAATCAGAACCCTACACCTAGAGAGGAGGGTTGATAACGGGCTCAAGAAGGCTATAAGCCTTGGAGATTGGGAATCTTGGAAGCAGTGAGGATAAGGAAGAATACCTCACACCAAGGAAGCAGAGTCTGTATTAGAAACAACAAACAAATAGGTCTTTCACCTTTGTAATAGATTGCTTAGGTTGAATTAGGCATTTTGGGATAGAAAATGTCTATGAGCACTTGAATTGGTAGGGAGACTTGGGGTATGACATAGGTCTTGAAGTGTTGTGTCAAGATAGGTTTGCTAAACCCATAGGCCTCCCCATCAAAAATTAACCAAAATATTCTCCTTGTCTATCGGTTTATGGCGTCCTGCTGATGTCAGTAAACACATAACTTTTTTACCAAAAGATGCTTTGTGATGCCAAAATATTCCTCAAAACCACTATCAGATTTGTAAAAATTACCTCACAAAGTGAATAACCACCGGTTTTAAGCCGAAAACCACCTGTTGTTCCCAAAAATTGTCTTCCATTGGCCTGAACCCACTTATCGGCGCAAACTATGGTGTTAGAGGGTGGTATGGTGGTTTCACAACCTGTTAAAGGTGAATATTCATTGAATCTTGAGCACCTTTCACTAGTAGAATTTGGCAAATAAATGACTACGTGACTAAAACTTTTAGTCACGACAACTAAAAATGACTAAATTCTAATCATTTTTTGCAACACAACTATAAATGACTAATATGATCATCATAAATGACTAATTTGATCATAAGTGGAAAATTAAGTGGAAAGTAATAAAAAAAGGTGAAAGACTTAGTTTTTTTAGGGCGCCAAACAATTTTAAAAGAGAATTTTCATGGGTACCAAACAATGAAAAAGAGAATTTTTAGTTGAAGTGTCTATTGAGCGGGCTTTTTAGTTTGCTGGTTGGAAGAAGTCCAAAGATTTTTTTGGGCATGGCATAGAACTAGTAGTTGGTTGCACCATCATCTATCCATGTTGTTGAGAAGATCTGGGATAAAGGAACGTTGAGTTTTCTCTGAAGAAACCTTTCTTTGTTGGCTTTGAATTCATCCACACTGCAGAGATTCATAAGGGTTTGAAGACCCGTTGCATGCACGAGGAGATTGTCCAAGGTTTTGAATATAGATCATGCCCATGTTGAGATAATATTTGAGGTTTTCCTGGAAGCCTTCATCCTCACATCTTGCTAGGTATACCCTATGTCATTAGGGTTTTTAGTTTTGTTTGAAGTTTCGAGGAAGATCTTGCTTGTCTCTTTTCATTTGATGATGATCCTTTGAAGATTTGTCATGATTGTCTTATTTCTTTTGCTAACTGTACCCTTTTCTACATCTTGTTAACTGTCTTGGTTGTCTCTTTACAATCCATACTTGTACTATGCTAAAAGGCATCTTAGTATTGAATGATTTGATGTGGTTGTCTATTGCTTCTTCTTGCCATGAATATCAAGGCATGGAATGTCAGTGTAACTAAAAAGCTCACTGTGGAACTTCACAAAGTTACAAGATAGAAACAAAAAAGAAACATAGAAAACCTTTATCTTTTACCTTATTTCTTCTCAAAAAATGTGAATAAAAGAAGGGATCTCTTTGCAATTAGCACAACACAATAGCCTTGCTACAAGCCTTCCACTGTGGCCTTAAATCTCCCATAGTAATTAACTCATTGCATTCATTAGTAACCATGCAAAGGTAAGGAATGACAAACTTGAAAACCTCTGAACGTAGACTCTTTTACCTATCTTTGTAAACACTGAAAACGAAAGATGTGCCCATCTGTACACTATACCATCTTGTCCAAATAAAAATTCCATGTAACAACACTCACATTCAATAGTCTTAGCCATAGCAGGGCATTCCTTATTTCCACTTCTTGCTTTTGTTCCACTGCATCCATCTAACTTGCACTAGTTTCAGTATAGCCTGCATCCCAAGAAGAAACACCATAACCCCCAACTGCCATTTGTATGTGAAAACTCTGTCACTAGAAGTTTGACACTATTTTCATGAGAAGTGCTTGAGAGAAACAATTGTGCCCCCTAGCTATTTACTGTCACTGAAGTAAAGGCCCCACTTAGTGCATGACCTTGGTCATAGAGTGTTATTATTTTATTTCAAATTAATAATGTTGGCTCTAGATGACATTGACAATTGCTCTCTTATTTTTTATGTTAACTTCCCAGTGAATATCCCTGCAAGGCCTTTGTCAATGTCCATTAGTTTTTACCTTCACAAGGCTCTAGCATCCACTGTCTACCCTTGTCTCATTGTCCTCACAGTCTCCTTCACGTTGTTTATAAATACTATCTCAAACTTGTCACTGTTTCATGCAGGCCTATGGGGTTTGTCAGTAGTTCATAGTCTTTGACAAACTTGAATGTCTTCTTTTGAAACTGTTCTATGCATTTCTCAGTCTCCTACTATTGACAGTCCTTGCACTGCTGTCACATTTGGCTTTAGAAAACCCTGCTGGCAACTTCTTGGTTTGCTAAACTTATGCTTTCTTCTTGTTCGTGTGTCATCTTAAGAGTCAAATACTCTATCAACTTGCCATCCTAATTCACTTACATAAGAGGAGAAATATAAAGATTCAGGGAATGCTACTCTCTTGTTCAACTTTCCAAACCTTCTAGTCAGAAATCATTTAAGTGCAATTGTGAGAATGCTCGGAGCTTGAAGAATACTAAGTTGTAACTTCTTGCATGATTTGCTTTAAGCTCTACAAGACTTACAATGTAGCAGTTTACTAATCACTATGCAGTTTCATAGAGCCATAATTCTGTTAGGCCTTTTGGTTCTTAGTCCTTCACTGACTTCAATGCTTCCTTCGCATAGAATCTTTGCTCACTTTCTTGTTTTCTCTTAGTAAATATAGATCATCATGTATATTTCAACAAGGTAAGATTGAAAACTACAATGCAAGACTCATTCTTGCCTGTGTGAATATATTGTATGTCCAGCAACCCTACTTTAAAACCTTCTATCACAGTCTTCACCCAAAGATCTTTGCTACAGTGCCTCATGGCTTCATGGTGCCCAACAGCTGTTAGGTTTTCTTGATGGCTCCATTTTGTTTCCCTCTATGTAGACCTCCATGAAGATTAGAGACCTTAGATCATTGCATTCCTCACTGTCTACATGTTGTCTCAGTCCTCTGTATTTGTATTTATCTTTGCTCTCATTATGATGATCTTTCGGAGGCTTTACAAACCTTGCTCAAACTGATTAGAACTATGTATCCTTGACATTAGACTGTTCCCATTAAAATTGCCCGTCTCTATGATCTGTCCAAGATCTTTGATCAGTGTGGGCTTTGTTTCTTCCTTGTGCTGACCTCTGTCTAGGCTTGAACATGCCTTTTTGAACTTCTTTTCATTGTAGCAGAGATTAGATCTCTATCTAGGCCTAAACAGGCTTGTGTGGAAGCTTAAAAGACCTTTGTCAAGGTTTTGTTTGGATTCTTTTAAGGTTATCTCAAACATGGCTATCTCTGTCCAAAAACTCTATCCGAGGATACAAACTTCTATCTAAGTTTGTCTAGCATGTCACACCACTGTAAGATCTCTGTCCATTTGAAGATCTAAAAATCTTTGGATAAAAGCATTTCTCAGCTTTGTATGAGCCCATGATCCTTTATTGCAGTTGACATCAGGTTCTCCTTCAAGCAAAGTAAACACCTTCAAACTTGTGATCTTTTATCCTGACATCTGTTGTAGACCTCGAAAACCTTATGCTATTCTCTATAACTTCTTATACTCTCTAGGATAACAACATTTTAAATTTTAATCCTTTTGTCATTGTCACTTTTGTTATCCTCCAAGACATCTTCCACACATGTCTGCATCTCCATCAGACCTGCACAAAATTGTAATTGTTCCCATGGATTTGTTAAGGGATTGTGGGGTGTCTGTAGGTCTTATACATGTCATAGAAGCTGCTAAGGAATATTCTGAACAATTAGGTGTAGATTCATGCATCAAGTTGTTTGACAGTTCAAGTCTTATGAAGGGCTATATTTGTGTTTTTCACTTGTATTCAGTAATACGTCCTATGGATGGATTTGTCTCAAATCTAATGTTTTATGTTTGTGTTTTAAGATTTAATGCAAAAACATTACAATATTAATTATTCAATACTTTATGCTTCTCCTTGTGTGCTAATTTATGTATGGAGGAAGCCACTCTTTTGGTTGATTTTATTAAGCAAGAACATTGTAAGGCATGGTTGAATGTTATTGGTCAGAAGAACATTGTTTGGAGAATGTTTGGTATTGAGATTCAGTGTCAAACTCTGGAACTTTAGTAAACATAGGAAAAATGGTTGATATTAGTTCTTATCTCTAAATTGTCCTTTTTCTTTGCATTTGTTTACCCTTGTCATGATTGTTGGAATATATATACCTCCCTTACTACTATCTATCTTGTATAACTTGTGAAAAATGTAAAGTCAAAATTTGAAGTACAATGTGTTGTTAAATAAGGAAGATTTTGCGGAAGGTTTGTGCAGGTTGGTTGGTTTGTTCATTACAATGTCCTTGATTCTTATCCAGAAGACAAGTGCTCTTGGTGTAGCATAATTTCACTACATTTGTCTTGAACTTTGTAGTATGGAAACCTCCATGAAAAGATATTCCTCCATGTTTACATTAATATATCATACAACTCACTATCAAAGGGTCTGCTTAATCTTCAACCTGTAAAATTGTAAGAGCTTGACTGTTGGAAATGTCAACTAATTGAACTGGTTCAACACGCCTTGTAATTCTTTCTTAATGGATGTTGGTAGTCAGATGGAACAATTAGGAATGCATCAATTAGATACCCCTGCAAGCCTATTATTGACACAAACTAAAACAAAAATCTTTAGATGAGTGCCTGATGTTCTTGTTGTTATTGCATGGTTGCCACAAATGTAAGCAAACATCCATTTTTCCCTAGAGAGTTGTGCATGAACTGCCTATTTTTCTTGTTATGCTAATATCAAATAGTTCGAAACATTGGTAACATCTTTAATTACAACTTGAACTATAAATTGTCAAGCAGATTTGGTTTTTTTTTTATTATATATAGTTGAGAAGCTCTTTGCAGAAGACTTGTGCAATGGTCATGTTTTGTCACACCTAAGCCAATTTTAGGCTCAGATGATTTCATGTCGTGTCTTTCACATGAATTATATTCTATAACTATTAATGCATCAACTTTCTAGAGGTATATAATCTATTAGAAAATATTTCTTCCGCTCAGAGTGAACTTTCTATGCAATCTTTATCCTAAAAACATAGTTCTGTAAATGTTGTGACAGGACAATAATTAACATGTCTAAAATGTGGAGTTCTTTATAGTTTATACATGTTGATCATCACAATAGTAATCAACAACACTTAAATCAAAGAGAATACCTTCTACCATAAATATGGTCCTAAACCTAAACACTATTACAATGTTTTATTTTTTTGAATATAACTCAAGCAGAGATTTATTGTTGTATTACAGATATAGAGGTGTAAATATTAAACTACATAGTAAAAGGTTATTTAGTTAATAGAAGTTAGTGAAAGACACTAGTGTTGTGATATTATCAATTTGTGTATATCCATTTTGTGCATATCGTGCAATCATTGCATTCCAAGAGATGGCATCTCTTTGAGCCATTCCATCAAACAGTTCACGTGTCTTATCTATACTTCCACATTTTGCATACATGTCTACCAGAGCATTTCCAACTATAATATCTGACAAAAACCCCCCTTCCATAATGTTATGATGGATGTCCATACCCTGTTCTAAAGCTCCCATTTTGGCACAGACAAGGAGGATGCTGGCAAAGGTTGTCGAATTTGGCTTTACACCTGCTAATTGCATTTGCTTGAAAGTTTCTAAAGCCTTTTCAAAAAATCCATTTTTTGCATATCCTGTAATCATTGCATTCCATGAGATGACATCTCTTTGAGGCATTCTACCAAACAGTTCACATGCCTTGTCAATGCTTCCACATTTTGCATACATGTCTACCAGGACAGTTGAAACTACAACACTAACAAAATTCCTCTATCCATTACTTTTTGATGGATGTCCATACCTTATTCCAATGCTCCCATTTTGGCGCAGGCAGGAAGGATGCTGGAAAAGGTTGTGGAATTTGGCTTTACACCTACTAATTGCATTTGCTTGAGATTTTGTAAAGCCTTTCCAACAAGTCCATTTTGTGCATATCCAACAATAATTGCTCTCCCCGCATACCCATGCACACACAAAAGTTCCTTCGCGAGGGTGCAGGGAAGCCCGCCATCCCGCACCCTCATGCCCTGGGTCCTTGCGGGGCTATGGGGGAGCCTAGATTGCATAGAGATAAGTAGGTGAGGCAGCAATCAAGCCAAATGAAATACCCAACAGATGTCTTCCCTGAATTTCTAAGCAAGTTCATCCTACACGGCTGCATTACTTACACCTCTCTTCATTCTTCTTTCATCCTTTATATTGCAGTCAATCAGGAGGCTAACAATATGAACACACTACCATTCAAATCATTGTGCATACCATGAAAGTTCCATGCCGCCTTCTCAATCATATGAGCTCTCTCTAAGCGGTTAAAAGCTCTATCTAATCTTTCTCTATGCAGTCTATGAGACCACATTTTTTCTCTTCTAGAAGTTCGCGGGGATGTGGGGAGAGCCCGCCATCCCGCGCCCTCATGCCCTAGCTCCTTGCAAGGCTGCGAGGGAGCTTGGACTGCATACAGATAAGTAGGCGAGGCAGCAATCAAGCCAAATGAAATACCCAACAGATGTCTTCCCTAAATTTCTAAGCAAGTTCATCCTGCACGGCTGCATTACTTACACCTCTCTTCATTCTTCTTTCCTCCTTTATATTGCAATCGATCAAGAGGCTCTCTCTAAGCTCTCTCTATGCAATCCATGAGACCACATTTTTTTTGAGGCATTGTATCAAATAGTTCATGTGCCTTGTCCATGGTTCCACATTTTGCATACATGTCTACTAGTGTAGTTGCAACTACAACATCTGACAAAATTCCTCTATCCTTCATGATTTGATGTATGTCCATACCATGTCCCAAAGCTCCCATTTTGGCATAGCTAGGGAGGATGCTAGCAAAGGTTGTGGAGTTTGGATTTACACCTGCCAATTACATTTTCTTATAAGTTTCTAAAGTCTTCTCAAAAATTTCAATTTGTGCATATCCTGCAATCATTGCAATCCATGAGACCACATTTCTTTAAGGCATTTTGTCAAATAGTTCATGTGCTTTGTCTATGTTTCCACATTTTGCATACATGTCTACCATGGCAGTTGCTGCTACAACATCTAACAAAATTTCTCTATCCTTTATGCTTTGATGGATTTCTATGCCCTATTGCAAAGCTCCCATTTTGTCACAGGCTAGGGGGATGCTGGAAAAGGTTGTAGAATTTGTCTTTAGAACTTCCAATTGCATTTGCTTGAAAGTTTTGAAAGCCCTTTCAACAAATCCATTTTGTGAATATCCTAAAATTGTTGCATTCCATGAGATTACATGTCTTTGAGGCATTTTGTCAAACAGTTCACAAATTTTTTCTATGCTTCCACATTTTGCATACATGTCTACCAGAGTATTTCCAACTACAGTATTGGACAAAAATACACGTTTCATTATGCTTTGATAGAGGTCCATATCGTGTTCCAATGTTCCCATTTTGGCACAGGCAAGGAGGATGTTGGCAAAGGTTGTGGAGTCTGGCTTTACACATGCTGGCAAAGGTTGTTAGTTTTTTATTGATAATGTTCTATAGATTTTTCATTATCATCCAACTGGGAAAACTTTAAAAAAATTATTGATCGAGTACTGAAAACTGTATTTTTACTTTGCAGGTCCTCTCTTTGTTGTTTGAAAGGACAATCTGTGAAAGAGCTTCCAGCTATGCATGAAGAAAACCTACAAGTGACTGTCAAGGGGCAAAGATTCATGCAAAAGATAGTGATCATGCAAACATTAAAAGATAATCTTAGAGTCAATTAGAAGAACTATGCAAAGGTTACAATCTTGTCAGTGTCTCAAGAGGCATTTAAAAGGGTAAGGAGACAACCTTCTAGTATGCATTTGGCAGTGCCAAATCTCATGATAGTCAAGAGTCTTCATGTTAGATGCCTGAACACTTAGGACAGTACCATAGAGTTGGTACAAGTGAGCAGCAACAAGGTTGAGGGTTATCGTGAGCTATCTGCCAAGACACAGATATTTTGCAACAACAGTATCATAATGGGATGTTGATTTCTATATTAGAGGTGATGATATGATATGACAGTTGTTCATGATAGTGATGTGACAAGTGACAGGACCAATGATAGACTGTGTGAACTTGTAACAGTCTGGAAGATGACATAGAGTGCATACCTAGGTAATAGTAGTAGTGATGAACTATTTTCAAAGAATTTGGAAAAGATATAGTGATGTCAAAGGTAGTCAAGGCATTCAATAGAGGGGCGGTGTTCTACATTGATGGGAGGCAGAGTACAAGTGAACGCATGCCAAAATAATGAGCTAGGTAGTGGTAGCCATGAGGCATTGTTATTTTATAAAGGGAAAATGCATGACAGTAGGTTGACAAGTGATTGGACAATGCATTTCAAGAAGCTACAAGTTTAATTATGACAATGCATAGCCTAGTCATAAGGCAATATTGTTGAATAATAGTCCATGACAATTGAGGCATCCTTCCAAAGATGACAGTCATCAAAGGCATAATCATTAGAGATAAGAATAGTTTATTGCTACAGGTAATAATTCACAGTGGCAGCTTATGAACTAGAGCAAGTTGGGTGCATGAGACAGGATCTCTACAGAGATGACAGTGTGATCTTGAACTAGGACAGTGAGCTTCATGTGACAGTTATGGATTTGTGAAGAAAACATCTATGAATGTCTTTGTGCTTCTATGCTTAGTGATACTCAGAAAATCAATTTCTTGCTCATTCTTTGAGCTATCTATTATAACCATGAAGGTTTTTTAGCAAAGAAAGCACTGTAACTTATTTTTAGATCTGTATGTTGTTTGTAAGCATTTTTTATCAATAAAACAAGTTGTTTTTACCTTCTCAAAGTTGTTTAATTGTGCAAGCTTCAAAATATACTACTAAATATATTAATGACTAAATGCAAGCTTCAAAATGACTAAATATACTACTAATTAACGTCATTTAATAATTAAATTGACTAAATATACTACCAATTGACAGAAATTAGTGAACAGTGAATAAATATGACTAAATATATGACCAGTGTTAAATCAGTGAATAAAAATGACTAAATATACTACCAAATTGATCAAAATGATAATTAAAATTAATGACTAAATACACTACCAATGGATAGAAATCAGTGAATAAAAATGACTAAATAAGTGACCAATTAACAACAATCAATGACTAAATATATCAATGAATAAAAAAAGACTAAATAAGTGACCAAACTACAGCAATCAATGACTAAATCAACGACTAAATATACTACCAAATCGATCATCAAAACAACCAATAAATGACTAAAAATGGTTTAGTCATCAATTTCGTCGCATTATAAATGACTGGAAATAAACTACTAATGGTCATGTGACCATGTTTGGTCATTTATAAGTAGTTTTTAGTAGTTTTTTTAGTAATATATTGTTGTTTCTGTACTAGTGTTTCGAGAGGGTTTAAAGCGGTTACTTGTTTGTTGAGTGGGAAGGACTTTAAGGTGTACCACACCACATGGTGCCCCTTTATAGGCACGATGCGTACACCTACAAATCGCATGTGGTACCCTTCGACAGGGTACGACATACCCTCATAAAAAATAATTATCCATAGAAAAAATCATATAAGAAAATATCAAGCTTACCTTGTGAATAATTCATTTATCTGATGGACAAACTAGGACATCAATTTCGATGACACCAACGACTACACAAGCAGATTATGCAAGTACATAATATTCTGTGAAATATTTCACACACGATCCGTACGGCTAAGGAGGGTAAATGTTTTTTGCATTTTCAGACAACTGCTCGGATTTGGACGATTTGACAGTCGATCTATAGGTTTTTGGGCATTTTAGACACGATGGCCCTGGGGTCAAATTTGACCCAAAGTGCTCCAAAATTGTAGCTACCTCCTGAATCAGGCAACCACTTCCCATATTCAAAACCTTGCAAATATGGTATCCAATGCCCGATTTAGACAAATCAAAAGGCTAAAATGACTATCTCAAACCTCGTAAACTCAATGGTGAGCTCAAATTTGTAGCAGCATGCTCCAAAATGAACTTGCAATACAAGGCCACAAAGAGAAAACTCTCACAAATCTAGTTTTTTCTGATTATCCAGGTCATCATTTGATGCAAAAGAGGAGCATACCCAACTATCAAGATCTGTCATGATTTTGCATTCAAGATATCTAAAAAAATGACTAGCACAAATTGATTCCTCCTAGCTCTGATACCATGTAATAGTTGATTGATGTGCTCTGATACCATATAAGAGTTGATTGATGTGCTCTGATACCATATAAGAGTTGGTTATGAAGGTACCCACCCAAGATCTAGGACTTCGTGAAAGCACAAGAGAGACCAAATGAGAGAATAATCTATTCTATCAATAAATGCAAAAAAGATTATTATTATTATTACAATGTACATGATATGTCTTGCTTATAAAGACAAGGATGAGATGTAAGATGAAGTAGTCATATGACAAGTGTCTTATTCCTATGACATAAGACAACTAGAGGATAAGATGCCAACTAGTTGATAAGATCACATGTGTAGGATAAGATCACATGACAACCTAGAATTGTCTAGATTTATCCTAAGTAAACTTAACATGTGAACATGTGTGAATAGACCTCTAACTAATGACTAGGTAGATAATGTGCCTAGTTCACACTATAAGGGGTAAACCTAATAGGTAATAACCATGTTCACACCAACATCTCTTACCTTTCTAACCATGTAATTTTTCTGCATTTCATATATGTTAAGGTTTTCATTTTCAATTTCTTTTGGTAGAAAACTTATGTCTAATATTTTTGGTATCATTTTTTATATCAAAATTTAAAACAAATTACATTTTTACATTCTAGACTCTATTCATACACATTGAAAAAAAAATTGATTAGTTTTCAAAAAAATTAAGGGGGAGCACACTTAAATTTTTATTTTAAGGTATGTGTCTACTTTGAAAATGCATAAAAAATCATATATTCATTAAAAATTAACAAAAAAATAGGCATAAATTACAAATAAATTGGTGTGTGCAAGAAGTTGAGTCCACTTTTTAGCCAAAAAGTGGAAGTGTTTTCCCTCATTTTCAAAATTTGTCACATTTAACCTAAAATTTTGAAGCACTTAAAGATTGAATCTTAAAAAAAGTCAGCAATTTGAAATGTAGTACTCAAAGTCTAGTTTCCAAATATGTAATTTATTTTAATACCCAAATGATACAAATTGATTTTCAATAGGTGTGTCTAAAAACCACCGTTTAAAAGTCACTTTTTTTACCATACCATGTACATGTACGTCAACCATATTTTGACCTTAATAATTGTATTTTTTTGAATCCTTTTAGGAAAAGATCTGTAACACACTGAAGATTCTACACAATATTTTTTTGTAATTTTTTTTAAAAAAATTTATTAATTTTTTATTGGTCGTAATTGTTGTTTTGGAAATCTCTCATGTACGCCATGCATAAGATGACCTAAACTTATCATTTTTTGATTTATTTTTTGATTTAATTTTTGATTTATTTTTTGAAATTGAAAATAATTGTTTGAAGATTGTGCACTTATAATTTGTTTTTCAAAAAATTATTTTAATAAAAAGTTATTAAAATAGTAAGAAAATCTGATATTTCAAGTTTATGGACCAGTTTCATCAAAAATTATTTAAAAAATAGAAAAAAATAATCCAATTGTAAAAAAAATTACATATTTACAATCTACACAATCTCATCTATAATAGGTTTTAATTCATCTAAAAATTCTTAAAAAAAGTCGTTAGTCATATTGTCAAAGTCCATTTCTTTGAAAAATTTGAAACTTTTTCTTTAAAAAATAAATAACTAGTATATTTATATTTTAAAAAATATATCTATAGTACGCCAAGAGATATCTTCCAATTTGTTGGCATTTATAAATTACTCGCAATTAGAATATTTGATATGCTCACATGAGTTAATTTAAAGAGACTATGCTGCGAGACTTTTCATATTCTTCAAACGTAATAAAAATTTCACTCCATAACTGCAGAAGTTTTTCTATTTTTCTATCCTTTTGGCTTCCACAAATTTATTTATTTTTTGTCGAATTTATTTATTTTTTATTTAACTGCCCAAGTTTTTCTATTTTTCTATCATTTGGCTTCCACGAATTTATTTATTTACACATTTTATGAATTTTGTTTACATGGGAATCTGAATCTTAATTGTTTACAGGAATCTGAATCTTTCAGCCCTTGCTGTGAGTGTAGAATGCCTCTCAGCGTAATAAATACAAAAATATTGTCAACACCAAAAAAAATTATGTATTTTAAAACTATATATTGTCATCTGAAATGGGTTTTAATTTCATCCAAAAATTCTAAAAAATGATTTGTCAGCCATGTTGCCAAAATCTGTCACTTTTGAAAATATTTTTCCCCGAGGCTTCCACTAAAAGTGGACCCAACTTCTTGCACTTATTTTTCACTAAAGTGATTTTTGAAATACTTAAAAAAAGTCAATATTTTAAGTGGAGCACACTAGATGCTATGTTATATTTTTATGACAAAAACAAGAGCACTTTGTGTGCTCCCCCTATTTAAAACTCCTAATCTCCACCATTTTCAGAAAAAATAGTAATTTAAAAACCATATTCCGAGCACTATAAATCTTGTTCTTATCACATCTAATTTTGAAGGTTACTATCTTTAATTTCTCATCCAAGATCATTTTTTACTGATCTCAGGAAAAAAAAAAAAAGTGATCACTTTTTACCCTCTTTTGGTCCCCCATTTTCATGCACATACCCAGAGGCTAATTGAGTTAAATTTAAATTAAAAGAATTTAAATGCTTTGCAATAGATTCACCTTCCTTCATCTTAAGAGAAAACAATTTTCTTTTTAAATACAATTTGTTTACTAGACTCTTAACTTGATAAATCTCACCTAATCATTTCCATAAAGCATATACAGTCTTTTCTTCAAAGACATTTAGTAGTACAAAGTCTGTAAGACAACCAGATTGTGCCCTGTGCCTTTTTATCCATCTTGTCCCACTCTTCTTGACTGACTTTATCAGGTTTCTTATCTTTTGATGTTGCCAACCATTGATCCCTCTCTTCAAGGAGATCCTCCATTTTCATCTTCCATAGCTCATAGTTTGATCCATTAAATTTTTCAATGTTTATCTACCATGTAGATGTAGACATGATTTCCACACACATAAATTTGCAAAACTAGAACACCCATTGCAGCACAAAAACCTTTACACTTCCACCCAATAAACAAAGTTGGCTAGGCTCTAATACCTAATGTTAGAAATGAAGGAAACCACTACAATATGGAAATATAAAATAAAGTTGCAAATTTGAAATATAAACTATAGAATATCAGTGGAGATGTAAACTAGCAACAAAGAAATCAACAATACTCAAAACCCATACACATGACAGAGATTTACGTGGAGAAAACCCTTTCAAAAAAAACTCTACCAAGAAAAGAGGGAAAATTTGTATTATCTGCAAGGAAATTACAATAAATCAATTTCTTTCAATCTCGCATCCAACTCTTATGCACCTGTGTACCTATAAACAAACAACTCTCATACTCTGCATTTCCTCTAGCTTCTATTAAATAGAAATTACAAGCTTATAGAATAAGCATCCAGAATATGGCATCCAGCTTGGGATATGCAATTAATTAACATCATTTAGTTGACATAATAAAATCTCAATGCCCCTCCATGAGATTCCCACTAACAGGCCAAAAATAGGCACCATCATGCCTCTTACACCATCTTATTTATTGTCATAAGATGCTTTTTCATAATGGTCTAATAATAGAAGATTCCTTACAACATATAAGGCACTAACAATAGATGATGCTCTTACATTTGTCATAAGCCAAATATAGATTTGGGCACCCTTATTTTCACCTATGGTAATCCCAAGATAAATAGTGAATAGTAACTATTGCAGTAAATTATTAATTATCGTACTAGTAAAAATAAATTATCGTAGTCAATGGATCTGTATCCCTTATGTTTGCATTTACAATTACAATATTATGAGTAATTAAATTAATCAGATTTACAAGGTTGATGGCACCTTAATCCTAACAATCTACAAATTGAGCACTTAAAAGTTCAAAATTATTAGGTAAACAAATACTTCTGATAAAAGGATTGAGCAAATCAGTTCAAGATATACTAGAAAGCATCTACAACAATAACAAATAATGTAGGAGCCAGGGGATAGCCTTGTCTAATAGATCTCTAGAAAAAAGGGATCAGTGAGAGAGCCATTAATGTCAATTTGAGTAGATGCATCACAAAAAAGAACCTTAACCCATTTACAAAACTCCTCTAGAAGACCAAAGGCTTCCAACACAGTGATCACAAAGCCCCACTCAATCATGTCATATGCCTTTTCAAAATCTAGAAGCACCATAATTGCATTGTGCCCAATGTACTTGGCCCAATTTAAACTCTCACAACTAATAATCAAATTCTCTAAGATATATCTTCCTTTAATAAACCCAATATGGTTAATTGAAACAATATTCCTTAATATATTTGTCAATCTAAGAGCTAGTTGTTTAACAAGAATTTTGAAGGAAGCATTCAATAAAGTGATGGGCCTCCAATTTTTTTGTCAAGGTCTTAGCACCATCCTTAGGGAGTAACTTAATCACCCCTCTATCAATACGAACACCAGGAGAGTCTTTTACGAAAGCTTCTTCATAAACTCCAAGAGATCATCAGCAATCCACTCACTGTTAACTTTGTAGAATTCAATGGGAAGACCATCCATACCAGAAGACTTGCCAATATTAAAGGAGTTAATGGATCTGACAATCTCTTCCTTGTTGATCTTCTTACTAATGTCAAGAATATCATTATCCTCTAACTTCTTGGGGATAACTCTCTTTTAAAAAATTCTAGTTTCAATACTCTTGTTGTTATCCTTAGTGGAAAAAAGGTTCCTATAGAAACTTGAAAAGCCTCTTTCATAGCATTAAGTTCACTGATTTGAGCATCTCCTAAGAGAATATGGCTTATCTTTTCTCTAGATTGCTTGGCTTTTGAGATATTAAAAAAATATTTCGTCCGTTTGTCTCCTTCCTTAAGCCAGTTGAGCCTAGGTCTAATTATTGCCCCTTGATTCTTATAATTCTACACACACCTCAACTAATTCTTAGTTCTCGAAAAGTCATCATAAACCACCTTATTTTTAATATTAGACTGCATTTTACCCTCAAATTCTAGAAGTTTTTTCTCAAGACTATTTTCCTCCTCCCTCCTATCAAGAGCTTTTCTCTTTCCCACAATTCTCAATACGACCTTCTAGGCAGAGACAATATTCTCCCATTTGTTGATCATAAAATTTCCACCAAAAATCCTTCTATTAATGTTTCTTATCTTATAAAATACCTTCCAAACAATCTTTGTCCTTAAGTAAGGAAATATTAATCTTGAGAAAATGGTTTTTTTTACAAAATGTTTCATGAATGCTATTCTCAATTTTGATAAATGTCTCAATAGGGGAATGATTAGACATTTTAGAAGGAATCACTTGTAAAAGGTTATCCTCCTTATTGTGTTCAAAAGCAAAGAAATCTTTGTCGGCATAAAATCTATCAAGTCTTGAATAGATTCTCTTGCCAAGCATCTGATTATTACACCAAGTAAACCAAATTTTATTCATACTGCTTTTTTTTCTCAAGTGGATCCCAAACATTTAGAATTCTTTTCATTTTAGACCAAAAGTATAACTCATTTCCTTTCTAAAGAGCATCATTTTCCCCAATTTTATCTTCTTTATGTTCAATCATGTTAGAACACCACCCAAAATCCACAAAATTTTAGGTAAAGACTGAGAAATCCAATTCCATATAATACACCTTTCTTTATAATCATTAGGAGCATAAATAAAACAAATGCCAAAATTGTAACCATTTTTATCCATGATACCCCAAACCACTCTGTTGCAAGGAGAGCTACCACTATCAACAACCACCCCACCCTCACCTTTTTCATGCTTAGTGGAAACAAATATTAACCTTCTCCACAGAAATTTTAAAATTGACTCAAGTTAGAACACCACAGCTTTAGTTTATTGCAAACACAAATAGTCCATACTAGACTTATTATTACAAAAGGATCTAAGGAGGCATTTCCTATCAAAAGACTCCTAACATTCCAACTCACACAATTTACAATCATTTAGTGGGGAGGATGAGAAGCCCCAGACTTTTGATTTTTATAAAGCCTATCAAAGCATTTAGGCATTTTTTCTTCTTTCCCCTTCTTATTGCTTTTCTTCCCACTAGAATCTTGTTCACTTGGCTTTCTCTCTTTTATATCTTACCTTAGAGAAATATATCTAACTATATCAATTTGCATACCTTCTATTGAGAAGAGTGGATTAACACAATCCAACATCACATTTTGCCTCTTAGAATTCTTGGTAAGAACAGTACTATGTTGGTCATCAACAGATTGGACATCTATCTTTGACAGCATTTGGGGGGTCTCGGAATTTTTGTTTTTTCAGCCTCAACATTGGCTCTAATCTTTTCAAGAGCAAGTTGTTGAGCCTTTTTTTTTGACATATCACCCTAGAATTTCAAGGTTTCCAATTTTGCTTGGCTCAATATCAATTTCTTGTCTAGTAGGAATAACAACATATTCCTCCTCCATAAGAGAAATCCTTTGACTAGTGTCATTCATTTCAACATTAGGGTGTGTACCAAGGCTAGAACCCTCAACTTCCTCCTCAGGGGGGGATATTTTTTCTATACCCTCCTTCCTAACTTCAACATTTATTTTTCTGACTTGAATGGAGTTTTCAGGCCTCCTAACTTCATCAACTTTGTTTTTTTTAAAAACTACCACTATTATTTCTTGTGCAATTTTCATGGCAAAAAGAATTGGAATTTTTGGGCAATCTTTTCTTTGATGACCATTCTTTTTACAGAGAAAACAAGCATTAAGACTTCGCAACAGCTCTAGTTCACAATCAATACAATTCTCTTCCAATTGAATAGACAAAACTTCTAGTACCTCTATATTTGGACTTGGGGAAATCAAGACTTGAGCATTCAAATGTGGGAGAGTAACCCTGGTCTCCTCAATTTGCAAGACTTCCCATAAGGGCTTTAAGAAATGTGGAATGAACTTCCACAATTGGGGCACCAAATTTTTAATTTCCAACCATCTTGGGACTGAATAGGTCAATATTTTTTCTGGTTTGGACTCAGCTAACTAAGGAATAGCCCTAAACATAGATTGACTAATATTCCAACAGTCCCTTATTAATAACCCTATCTTGCATATTATGATTTTTAAGAAAAATAACAAACTTTCTTTTTTGAATCATTCTGCAAAAATTCATGTAGATTCCCAATTTCTTTCCCCAAACCATTCGGAACTATTCATCAAAAAAAATCCTTTAAGGCAAAAGATTATTATCCAAATATACAAAAAAGACAGCAATGTTAATTTATTTTCATCATATTTGATAGCTTGTAGAATATCTAGACTGGGAAAAATGGAGAGGACCTTGGGCATAGAAGGCATCTTACCATTTTCTCCTCCTCAAGAAGACTTTCCTATGAGGTCATTGAGACTTCCCATTCCATCTCTTCTTCTTCCTTGTATGCTACCGCCATTGTTGATAACTGAAAATACAACCAACACTTTTACCATCCAACACATCCTTGTAGGAAGGCCTAGCCTAAAAATTTTCTACAACCAGTATACCATCCCCAACTTTCTCAACAACTAGTTCAGAAGAATAACCATCAACTTTCTCTCCGCTGTCGGAAGTAATGGCTTTTATGCCAACTGAATTAATTGCTTGTCCATCCATCTAACATCCTCCACCAATTGACACAAAGGAAATAAAAAAATGCAAACAATGTCTAACATTAAAAAAAAATCCTCACCCCCACCACCCTATGGACACAATTCCCAAACTGTCGGTCCACACAACACTGAACAAACCGGCAGAGAAAAAGAAGACATACAAAATGACCACACGCAAGGCGAAGTGAGGGAAACAAAACAAATTCAAATTCAAAATTAAACCAAACAAAATCATAAACCAAAACCCTAGCTACTTGTAAAGCATCTTATTAAGTTGATAGCAGACCATGCATGAGACAAAGAATATATCATTTATTATCCCTAATGATGTGTTTAATCTCAGACTGCATGGCTGCGAGGTAAAACCACAATGCATACCCCTTTAAAGATGTTACTTGAATGGCTCACAAATGATATATATTGCCAAAGCAATGAGATACACAAAATAGGAAGAACAACTAACACTAATGAACTTATAAGGTTTTATGTTTGATGAAAGACTGATTACATGGCCTTCCATACCGGTGCTTACTCCAATGGTGGAAACAGAGTCAAACTTGTAGGTGAAAGAAAATATGTATAAAGTTGCAATTGACACTGATGTGCACACATGTACAAATCACCAAGATGAGAGATTCTGCATATCAAAGCATTCTTGTACATCCAGTGTCAATCTGAAAGAACTCACATGCATCAAGGGAAGGGTTGTTGCAAGAGGTACTCACAATACTTTACAACCTTGTCAAGCAGACCAACTTTCAAAGCACACAAATCAGCAAATGTGATTTGAGAAGCTCAATAGCATTAGACCTCATAAGGATTTCTAGATGACCATGGAGACACTCATAAATACAAAGAATCATGCATATATTAAACAGCCTTATAGCTTACACAAACATAATCTTGCCATCACAAAATCTGGTTTTTTAATTAATTGGATCCCTCGAACACTACAACAGCTTTGTGCAGGAAATTGGCTCAAGAGACCAACCCTTACACATATTACAAACATGTATATATAGCTTTCATTTTTACAATCAGCCACTTGGGCGTGGATACAGATTGCATAACATGCCAAATCAACATTTACACCATGTCAAAATGAGCATACATCAGCTGAGAAGAAGATCAATGCTTCTACCAATGGAGAAATTAGCGCTAGATCTGCTTCAAGGTACACAAAGGCATGGAAAATCTACCCATAAATGAAATCAACAGCTTCATCTTGAATTCTTAAACCTCCAATAGCATGCAACATATCAATCCATCGTGCAAACATCACCCCTAGCAATGTCCAACCATACCCACGCAATAAATGAATCGACCAGCCAAGTAAGGCCACCTATCTAGCTCAAAATCCTTAGTATCGTCTCTGCACACAGCTCCAGGCTATTTTTAAAATGAACTTTGCAATTATTTCTTGGCACTGTTTTATCCTAATGACAAATATGATTTAGCAGAATAGAAGATGTAATTTTTGATAAGGCCATTTTTCAAGGAAATGGCGCCTTAATTTTCTCTGCATCACCTGGGGGAAAATGCTGAAATTCCCCTGGGTGGAACCGATAGGTAAATTCTGCAGTTCGATTACTTGAAGCCATCTGTGCAAAGCAGGAATTGTGGCCAAGCCATGGAACCCTGCCTCAAATATCATTTGAATAGAATGTGTATCAGGTTGCCTTAATTTTTTTTAGAGCATTCATTAAGTGTGTCGAAATGGAGAATTTTGTGAGTTAAATTGGGGTAAGAAAATGGGAGAGAGATCTCCTCTATAACTAAAATTTATGAGCTTTGAAGGCAATCAACATTCTCTTGCTTGAGAAGACAATAGCTGCATCTAGTAGAGACTCGTGGGAATTCAGATTCATATGTGCTTGAAGGTGGTGGATTGTGAACTAGCAAGTTTGAGTTGTTAAGGAACTTTATCTATGAAGTCAAAGTTCAGGAATACAAGGTTTTATCAATATATAAGTGAACATCAATCCCCAGAGGAAAAGTTCTTATACACTAAATTGATTTCTCATTTGATGGTGATCAAATAAAATAATAATTACCTTTATCCTCTATATTGAGATGCATTACAAAAGAGACTGAGAGACAGGCTTTAGACATAAGCTGAATGGCCCTTGCAAAAGCAGGGGAAGTTAAAAACCGAAAATATTAAACCCTTACAAAGCAATTTACGGAAAACTTGTACTAATCCCAAATTTGACAATCTTCGAAATTATAACAGAAAGCTAATTGCAAAGCAGGAGAACATACATAGGCGAAACAATGAATTTATAACATAATTTAGGTATTACACCAGACCAACAGGCTTTAGCCCGTTACACGACTATGTCTAGGGCTAATGCTTTACAATTGTAATTTTTTTTGGGCTTCCAGTATTATATACCTCACCTATGGATGGCTTCCTGAGTATTTGCCGAAAACCCCTACATCAGATCGAAGAAAATCCAATAAACAGTTTTAATAAAACCCTAACCCAACCTGAAACCCTTGTCATGGAGCGCCACCGTTGACCCGAACGATCTGAGCATTGATCCACTCTCCTTCATCACTGGCCAGGAATGCAACCACGGGCGCTACATCAGTGACCTGACCCAGGCGTTCCAAGGGAACCTCCTTAGCAATGCGTTCCACAAGGGCGTCGCTCTTTCCTGCAAAGAACATCTCCGTGGCTACTGGCCCTGGTGCCACACAATTTGCAGTAATCTTGGTGCCCCTCAATTCCTTGGCCAGTATTTTGGTCATGGTCTCCACGGCGGCCTTGCTGGCCGCGTATGATCCATATCCAACCCTCAGTGACCCTACCACGGAGCTGCTCAAATTTATTATGCGACCCCCGCCGCCTTTGACCACTCTGTTGGCGGCTTCTCTCGAGCAGAGGAAGGCTCCTTTGCAGTTGACATTGAAGGTTGAGTCCCACGCTTCTTCAGATGTGTCCGCCAGAGGTGGGTATTTGGGATCGAGAATGCCCGCGCAGTTAACCAGAATGTGCACGGCGCCGAATGCTTCCTCCGCCGCGTCAAAGAGTTTGCTTACTTCGAAGGCCTTGGAAACATCGGCCTTGCACGCCACGGCTCTCACTGTGTTACGGTCCTTGTTAATTATAGAGGCCACCTCCTCTGCTTTCTCTGCATTTCCGGCATAATTGATCACCACTTTTGCTCCCTTGCGAGCCAAGTGAAGGGCGATTTCTCTGCCAATCCCTCGCGACGCGCCCGTCACGATGGCAACGCGATCCTCCAAACTACACTTCCCGGACATTTTGGGGAAATGATGGAACTGGACTCCTTCTTCTTCTATGAGGCCTGCCGCCTCGTTTTTTTTTTATTATGAAAGGAATATTTTATGTTTATTGTGGTTAGTCAATATGATAATAGTAGTGTTTAAATAGAAATCTATCATAAGGCCTCGTTTTTATGTTAAAATATTTAATGTCTTTCATATAGTGGAATGGTGATTAATATTTGTCAATTTTTTTTATATATATTTATTTGGCTATTCTTAAATATTATCCACTTCAGATTTTTTATCTGCTACCGAAATGTCTCCAAATTGTGGGAAGAAAGCCTGCGGCGGACTGGCTAGCGAGGGTAATTTTTCCCCTTCAAATGATGTATTTTTTCATCCTTTGCCTATTGGCACCCCTGCGAAGGGAGATTCTGCGAAGAGTGGAGGGAAGGAGGGCGAAAGGGTTCCACCATAATAGGGAAAGCAGAGTTTCAAAGATGCCGTGGGGAAAGGTAATCTGGGTCTGCGGAGTGAAGATTGGCAAGGCCAAAGAAATTTTAAGCAGGGCGCAAATGGTTTTGAAGGTAGATCTTTGGCCTTCCAACATTCAGACAAGTCACCAAAAGTGTGTTTGGATGGAATAATAGATGATCGAGAAGCTTATCTACAGACTAATGCCCTAATTTGCAAATTCCCTAAAGTATGGCTAAAGCCATGCGATCTACATGCCTGGATCTCAGAGAAATGGAGAACGAAGAAATGGCAGGTTGGTTTGGAGGGCAAAGTCCACATCTACCCTTGCGCCAGCAGTTTTTTCATTTTGGAATTTGATTCTTTAGAGGATAAGGAGAAGGTACTGAAACATGGTCCGTGGTATTTCAAGGATAACTTTCTATGTATGAAACCCTGGTATCCATCATTCGATCCTAGATCAGAATCCTTTGATTCAGCTTTTCTTTGGGTGCATTTACCCTGCCTCCCTTTGCAATTCTGGGAAATAGATAGTTTGCGGGCTATTGGGAATGGTTTGGGCAGGTACACTCTTAACATATTCTCTCAGGGGTTCGGGGGCGGTAGCCCCCCCAAAAAATTTAGGATCCCCTTTCCCCCTTTTTTCGCGAGTATAGTTATGTGTTTTATTTATACTTGTATATGGGTGGAGTCATCACCCATGATTAATGGGAACTGTTATGGGTTGACTTGGCCCATGGTTTGGTACCCATTGTTTTGTAAAACCACTATGTCAATTACCTATTGATGTAATTATAAATAGACGAAATATAGTAGGTAAAATATAGGAAGAATTGAGAAAGTGAATAGAGTGTGTGAATTCAAGTGTGAAATCGAGAGAGTTTGTTGAGTGCATCTCCAAACAATATTTGTGCATTGTAATTGTGAGAAGACTAATCTGAGCAAGTATTTCTTCATATTGTGCAATTTTTATTTTTGTTCTTTATTTAAATCTCTTTTCATAATTCTTGTTACTGCAATTCTGAGAAATTATTCCGCATTGATTTATGTTTTATTTTTAACATATTTTTCATAGGACTTACACATACATTAAACCTACTATTCATCATAACACACCCTATATTGAGGTTACACATGACATAAAAGAGAAACCACCTTATATGAGAGATGAGTTCATCACTCGCCATATTTTATGTTTTTTCTTTCTTTTTATGGGCTTTATGTTTCCATGTTCCTAGTTAGCATGTTGATGATGCAAAGACACCTTCCATGGTGCATGTTGACACAAGCGACTTTGAACATGTGTTATGTTATTCATGTTACTTCTTCCTTGTGCTTCAAATCATCTCTATATGGGTATTTTACTTATTCCATAGATGTGATCCTCTTCACATATTCTTCCATTTACCTTATGTGTCCTTATATTTTAGTCTTTCTATTTACACTTTGTATGTTGTGATTTTCACACACAATTCAACTTCTATCTTTAGTTTCATGCTTATCTTCTCCACTTGAGAGTCACTTTGGTTTCCATTTTCCTACTTGACACATTTCCTCCTATTCTTTGTGCCTATGCTATATTTACCACTACCTTTGTCTTTTCTTTCCCACTTGGGTTGCCAACTTGCCTTTGCTTTCATAACCTTTTTCTTTTCATTATATTGCTTCTTGTTTTGCTTATGCCCATCTTGTTCTTTAGCCTTTGATCATTGCTCATTTCCTATTAATTTCATATTGTTATATCATGCTTCTTAGAGCTTACTCATTGATTGTATAGTAGTATATCATGATTCCTAGAGCTTAATTCTTGATCTCATATTGCTATATCACACTTGTTAGAGCTTACATATTATTCCTCCTTCATACATCATGCTATACATTGATCTTACATTGGTATATCATACATTTTAGACCCTATACTTTGGTCTTATGTCAATACGACTTGATTCCTAAAGCTTTATACATTTAGCATTATATATTAATGCATCTTACTCCCTAAAGTTACTTGTTGCACACCCGCCATACCTCTTGATCAAACATTGATGATTTCCCCCATGACACATTGAGCTTACTTTACCATATCTTTACATTGAGGGGCATCATGTCTTCCCCCTTAACATGTTTATCGCCACATCCTTACTCTTGGGGGCCATAATACCTTTCCCTTCACACCTTCTATGTTCTTATTGCCACATATTTAGCATTTACATTGGGGGAATTGTGCTAAGCACTCATTTCTCTATCCTATTTGAGGGTATTGTGCTAAGCACTTCCCTCTTTATCACATTTGGGGTCATTGTGCTAACCACTCCCCTCTCTATCTCATTTGGGGGAATTGTGCTAACCACTCGCTTTTCTATTATACTTGGGGGCATCATTCTTCTCTCCTCTACATCTTATACCTTTAATGTTATATATTTACTTTGGAAGGTATTATGCCTTCCTCACATCATTTATGAGATTCTTTGTTATATTTGGCCCATCTAAGGGTACCTAGTTATACACGTGTTATATACTTAGTTATCACATCCTTACATATCATTTCCTTGTACCTTCTTGGTTATCCATAAACATTATTACACGTTGATTTATCATGCTTGTCCATATATATTGACATATCTTAACACCACACATGTTATCCCACTCATCATCAATTTTATAATTCAGTCCATGTGTCATGCACATCTATTGCTTCCTCATCATTTCTACTATGAGATAGACTCTTGATAGATAAAGATTCAATTTCATATGTGTTTTATCAAGCATATCCTATTCACACACATGTTTTGATACCTATCCATTGACATGATGCACACTACTATTTATTACATGCTTCTATGAGGACATTTAGGGCTATGTTATTCAATTATTACATTATATGACTATGAGCTTACATTGATAGATCTTTTGAGTCACATTTGGGCACATTATATTTTTCCCCCTTTACATTTGAACTACTATTTCCATATCTTTACACATGGGGTGCAACATGCATCCTTCCTTTTAGATTGGTACTATTATCAACTTATCATTTGACATGGGGACCATTAACCTCCCATTTTACACATTTTGCATTATATTGCATTACTTTTTCCAATAAGGGCCTCTTATTCAATTCAAGTTTTCACAATTACACCTTACATTATCATGCTTATTCGAGCCATTTTGATTACATTTGGAATATTGTGCTAAGCACTTTACTCCCTAGTTGTGGTCCTTTGCCCCTTATCATGGATTTATGCCTTCTATTTTGGACCCTTTCCCCTAGTTTTGATTTTATACCACTAGAGACTAATTGTCTTTTCAACCTTTTTATGCTTGTGTTTTTGAATGCTATATTGGGGGGCAAATCCCTATACTAGTACTTGATATACTTACATGGGTGTTATTAGGCCATTGAGGGTTGCACCACCATTTTATTTCCCACATTGGGGGAAACATTTTTATTCACCAATACTATCTCTAGCCCATATACTTACATTTTACATTCTTTGCAGTCAATAATATATGCTTATATTGCTATATGGTTATATGCTTATATGATTAAACAATTATGTGTTTACATGCTTAGGTAACATTTTCTTTTCATGTATTATTTTTTCCTTTTTCAATAATTCATTGAATCCTATGGATACAACCAACCATTGGGGGAGTATACCACGTCACTTACATTCCTATGTTTAGATACGCAGACAATTATAGGTTCTTATAGAGATTCATCTTATGGAAAAATCATACACAAAAGGTGAACAAACATGATAATATTCGTGTAGGGTCAATCACTTATATGACCCCATGGTGATATCCTTTTGAGTGTTTGAATATTTCCTTACATGCATGTTTGTGAGAAATAAGATACATACTTTGAGATACATGATCATTCTAGGTTTCACATGCACCTCGAAGTGGGGGTAAAATGTAATGGTGAAATTTGCATACCCATGTCATTTCCATTAGTTTTGTGCCTTATTTGATGGGAGTTCTTTGATACATAGACACATTTTCAAGGGGTTGATTAAGGCACAAATCACTTGTGACTGAATCATATGAAAACCTAACAAAGGTATTTATCAATACTGCTAACTTACACAAACATCAAGGAACACAAAAGAAATCAAGGTACCTTGGGTAAAGAAAAGAACAATATGCAAATTACACAAGTCAAGTTCATGGACAGAAGACAAGATCATAGTCATAGATTGATTGCTTATATTCAAACTCAAGCATGCATGGTCACAATAAAATATTCTAATCCTTAAGTGAATTATTAGTTTATAAGCTGCTATTCTAGATTCTAAGATACATCATATTCAAATCCATAAATTGTAGAGCCATCTTTGATTATTGAGCTAAGTACATTTATTTTCTATTTATATTTCTTGCATTCAATTATTACAAATTGTTCAAATGATCAATATCCAACTCTCATTTATCTACCTAGGCTAGTTTTTGCTTATTCATGTGCATTTTATTGGATTAGCCTAGGTTATATTAAGGAAAGTTTATTTTCCTTTATAGTAACAATAGCAGAGATTAAATTTGAATCAATGCGCTTTGAGAAACAAAGAGAAAACATTCAAGGCTTCTTGGTGTTTTCAAATAATATACATTATGTATACCAAAATAGAGCCTAGCAAAAATATCACAATATAATCAACTAAATAATGGACTAAAAAACTTTCTAAAATCCATTGCTAAAGGAGAAGTGGGAGAGGAGGGATAAATGGGGTAAACATTATTTTTTATGGTTATAGGATTAGGGTAGGTCACACAAACTATGGAAAAATTACTAGTAGCCTTTGTGGATGTGGCAAAAGGATAGAAATGGTTCTTTTTGAGATAATGGTAATAGAGTAGCTTGGAGATCATCAGACCATTTTTCTTTAGTAGGTCAATCTCAAAACTTTCAATAAAGGAATTTATCCCTTTTTAAACCTCTAGAAAATGAGAAACCTAGTTTTAGCATTCAACCACAAGGGAAAACATAGTTTTGTTGGGTTTAAGGACAAAGAGGTCCCATCTTCCTAAGAATAGCCATAAAATAACCTTATGGTTGTTGATTCTAGTCTTGTGGTGTCATTCAACAAGGAAGTTATAGAATCATAATGTGGTTTTTTTAAATTACATTTCATTATAGGTAAAGTCACATAGCAATGGTTGTTGGTATGGTCAGTTCAAGAATGGGTCTCTAAGAAGTGGGCTCAAGTACTACTCTTGTATTTTCTTCCTTAAGGGTTTTTATAGTGAAGAAGAATTCTCTAGTGCTTTGGATATATTGAATCCCCATTAATGGTCTATAGAATTGTAGCACTAGAGCCCTAGGTTTCCAAGAGCCTCTTATCCCTTTATTTGTTCCAAAGTATGAATCAAGATATATGGTCTTTTATTAGAATTTTTGGGTAAGCAATGCATTGAAGCAATAGGTTGTAGTTTGTGGGGTTTAATAGAAATAGATGAAAAATCAGTCTCCCAAACCCACATGTGTATGCTTGCATTAAGATTTCAAAATATTTAGATTTACCATTGCCCAAAAAAATTCATTTCTAGATGGAGCTTATGCTAAAGAAATTGATTACAAGGACATTTCATTCCATTGTTTGTTTGTCACAAGGTGGGTATGAAGAGAAATCCAACAAAATCACCACAAAATTGAGTATGATAAAAGATCTTCTGAAAGATGCAAAGAGGAAAAAACTCTCTTTGGTATTGCATCCCAAAAATGTCTTGGCTCTCAAGAAAGAGTTTGTAAAGCCTAAAATCTTTACTATTCAACATAGAACAAACAAAGGCTCCAGAATGGGGTGATTTCCTTGCTAAAGTGTGTAAGTCTAAGCATTCAAATCTAGACTGACAACTCCTGAAAGATGAGGAATAAATTCATTCCTTTGGTTGTTAGGTAGATATAGATGATGAAGTTCCCCCTCTTGACAATTTTTAGAGAATCTAGAATTTAAATCACCCATAATTAAAGAATTACGAGAGATTCAAGGTACCTAGTGTGAGATGTGAGGCCCACCCTTGCCTTGTGATTTTATTCACACCTGATAGACTTAATTTGGATATTGATACTCATATATTTACACATTTATGTTTTAGATTATGATTATGATGATGGATTCGTATGGATATTGATACTATGCTTAGAATAGTTAATTTTCATAAGCTTATTGTAATGATCTAGTTAGTTGATAACTACAATTTATTTATATCGTTAATGTGAATGGATTTAGTGTTGCACAATTCCTCTTTATTTTATTTTTGATCCATAATATAGGCATCAGGGAGTCATACCCCATAAGAAAAAATAAGAATAAAAATAAACCAAATGCATGCCCTAAGAATCAGGGTACAATAATGCAGGAATTTTAGCCTGGCCCACACCAGGGAGATCACAACCTCATCCTCCTAGAAAAAGCATTACATCTGACTTATTCAGCCAAGGTCATGCAAGACCAAAATCCCAACCTACTTATTCCTATCACTAAGCCACTAACAGAAACCATGCCTACTCTAGCTTAAACCAACCAACCCACACATGAGCACTAAACAAAGAGATATGTACCCTGATCTGAGCATGCCAGGTTATGTACCAATCCTGGCAAAAGCTAAAAATCAAAAGAACCTTCAAACCTGCTAGTAATTTCACCATCTGAGAGCCTACAATTTAATCTTAATTGCCTCCAATTTGTGGATGGGTATTTCCTTACTTTGCTTTACATTCCACTCATTTCCCCCTCCATTATTTTGCTCTTCTATACCAGATTTGGTGTGAGGCTGCAACTGCAATCTATTACAAACATCCATACCTTTGTTAGCCCTCCTTTTCTTTTTCTGAATTATTTGTCATTCCTTTTCTCCGTTTCCATCAATACAGTCCTTGAGATCTTGAGGAGGATCATGGGAGAGGGAGAACTCAAACCCCGTGGTGAGAGGACCCACATCAGATACAATAGGGCCTGTAGGTTGATTTTTTGAAATTACAGCAGTGTCCAAAGGAAGGGGGTAGATTGCTTCGCTGCCCATAACACGATCTAAACAGTGAGAGTTGCTCAAAAGAGGCATATGTTGTTCCCTCTTAGGTTCTGTAGAAGACTCATCACTCTTCAAGCGGCTTGAATCACACGTTTGGTGTAAATTTTGAATTGCCTTTGGCTCCAGAGAGGAACTAGAGACCAAATCCTCCTTTTGCTTCTTCTTGGCCAACTTTGTAGGAGAAATAATCTGTTTGGGAGCGTTCATAACAGAATAATGTTTGGGGGAAGAGTCCTTCCACCAAGAGGCCACCCGAGTTGGCTGTGGTTTGACCATAGAGCAATCCACTGCAATGTGCCTGGTTTGAAAACATCTCCTGCACCTAAAAATTAAACCTTCATAATCCAAAGTCTGATTCCAACATTGTCCATTGGCCCTCAATACAATTTTCTGCTGGGAGCTCCTTGGAGATGTCCAGTTCCACCAGGATCCTGGCATAAGTTGTGTGGATAAAATTTCTTGAGTTGTCGTCCGTATGCACAAAATTTCCCAAGGAGTTTCCAATGGCTGCAAAACAAGAATAGTACCAATAATGGAGGGGGAGATTTGGGAGACAAACCCAAATCGGCAAAACTGAGAATAATTCAGAAAACGGATCAAATTTTGGATGCCAAGATTTCAACTGCAGAAAATTTGCTTCCCAAAACCATACATAACTCAAGATGGTATTTTTGTCTTTCTTGCAATCGAAAACCAAAGTGAAGAAGCCTCTTGCCCTGGGGTAAATTTCCAAATTTCCTTCCATGACAGGAAGCCAAGATTTTGAAATCCAATTATGGAGATCTAGAAGACTGGGCCAGAGGTGGTTGAATCTACCAATTAAACCATTATCCGAAAAGAATTCTTCATTTTCACGCAACTCCTTTGACAATGTGGCGTCAAAGTCTAGGGATAAGGGTTTACCAGAACACTGAACAATCTTTCTATACCCTGAGTGGATCTTTGATTTTGCGTAGAACCTAGTGAGGGAAAGGAACCTGACTTTGCTGCCTCCAAAAAAGAAGCTTTAATCCCTGTCGACCCCTATCTAATAGAAGAACCATGACATTCCAAATCTGTGCGCTGATGATCCGCTGAAGGTGATAATCCTGATCCCTTGAGATCGACACCAGTGGCAATCCCCCCATGATCGAGCAGGTGTAATGTGTCATGAAGAGGCAGGCTTGTATCCAATATCTTCATTCCACTGGGAGAGACATCAGATGGTGAAGGAGAGGCCAAACTAGAGGTCAAAACCCCCACCACATTACCGGCAAAACCCCGCAAATCTATAGATCTCCGCGGTTTCGAGCCATTAGAGGCCTTCGCAGTAGAAACCCCAGCCAACGTATCACTGAAGGAAGCCTTTCCGTTCGTGGCATCGGCGCTCCCAGAAACCCTAACACCAGAAGTGTTCGAAAGATTCGGCAAATTCGGCATATTCGTAAACAATTAATTACACCTTTTGCACAATTCCTCTTTATTATTGTGATTTGATTATGTGAATAGATTTCAATTATGTTGCGGTGAATATCAACTTAATCTTATTTCAATTTGGAAGTAACAATATGAATATGGATGTTTGAGCATGGTGAAATTTGGAGAAAACAATGAAATAACATTATGTGATAAATATGAATTGTGTGTGTAATTGTGATAGTTAGATTTAAATTATGATTATTGTTTGAATTGAGATAGTTATTCATATTATGGATTTCCTATAGCATATGATGTTTTGAAATGTTATTATTATTGCTTCAACTATTTTGTGGGAAATATTGACACTTGTTTTCAAGTGTGCATGTGATTTCCATGGCTAGTGAAAAGCTTTTGGAGGTCCTCTAGAAACCTTTATTGTGATTCCCTAGTGACACCTTGACCTTAGCCCATGAGGGACTAAGGTCTTCTTTTGTGAAAAATATGTTGTAATATGAAAATTGTAATGTTAATTTTGGATTTTAATTTTGTTCTAAGGTTGTATATGTTGGAGTCTTGGGGTTTGAGTCATCCTTAGTGTCGAATCTCATATTTGAACATAGAGGGGCTTATAAAAGGTCTTAAATTATCTTTTTCTTCATTAATTAAGAGAAAATAAGTCTTTAGGGTGAAAACCTATGGAATGGGTACTTGTTGGGACATAAATTTTGAGATCTGGACAAGATTTAATTCTTCACAAGTCCCTTGGAAAAAGTGTGATGAGATTTGGTTTAAGGAAGAATGAAGATTGACTTGATATCATCTAAAATTTCCTTACTAATTTTTATATGAGTTGTACCAGGAGTGGATTTCTTTATTTATAATTCTCTTCAAGAGTCTATGAGGGTTCCTTTGGCTTATTGTTATTATTATTGTGAGTCTTTGGAGTCTTGAGAGCTTGGAACTCGGAAGAGAGAAGACGTGGAGAGGAGTCTCTTAAATAATCTTCAACAAGGATCATATCTACCATTTTTTAGAATTTATTAGAGGTAGACTTCATAGATTTCTTTGTAGAATATGCAAAATGAATATATTGTTGTTGTGTGTTTTCATATGTTGGCTTGATCTTGGTTGTGATTTCCTTTTTGTTGAGTTGTTAGGTGGTTGTGTTGCATATGTGTTTTGGGAAGGGAGTGTTGTGTTGGGTTCGAATCTTCCAATTAGATTAAGAGAAACCCATGTGTGGGGCTGAGAGAGGTGTGGAACCTCACTTAGAAAAAATGCATTCATTCTAAAAGAATTTTGGGCATTAAGTGTCTTATGTGTTATTATGAGATGGAAAAATATGCATTCTTTATGAAGGAATTTTTGGCTTTGAGTGCCTTATGTGTTTTGATGTGATAATATATTGGAGGTGTTGTATTGGGTGTGTTGTGGTGTTGGATATGGGAGGAGAATGGTTGATGTGGTAGAGGGTGTTGGCTATGGAAGGATAAATTCCACCAGCATTTCTGATTCCACATACCAGCTCATTTACTCTTGGCATAAAGGTAGTGATGTTTTCATCATCTCTCATTTTCAATCTTTCAAATTTCCCTTTCAGACTTTGCAACCTTGCACTTTTGACAAACTCATCTCCTTCATACAGAAGTTCCAGTTTAGTTAGGATCTCATATGCAGTTGGTAGGTCAATGACATTCGAGAGATCTGAGTCATTCAATGCACTTAGAAGAGCTTCCTTGGTCCGCAGATTGTTTTCAGCTTCTGTGATTTCATTCAGAGTTGTCGGACCACCTTGTGGAGGTATATATGGTTTTGAAATCATAGCCAAGTATGCTTTTCCCATCCATTCCAAATGACACTTCATGCGACCTTTCCAGAGAGTGAAGTTGGTTCCATCGAACTTCGGACTATCCTTCTTGTATGACGACATCCTGGATCTCCTCAAGCGATTAAGCTCCTATCAGAGGAACTTAGCTCTGATACCAATTGTTGGATCTAGGGCATACAACTGAGAGGGGGGGGTGAATCAGTTGTATAAAACTTCTTTCTTCTTTCAAACACTTGATTCTTTATTGTTAGTTAGCAGTATATCAAATAATCATCCATGGAAGCATAATACATAAACACAAGAGCAGATAAGCATCAACACATTGAACACCAAGATTTTGACATGGAAAACCCGGTTAAGGGAAAAACCACGGGGTGATTAACCCAAGAATTATTCTCTGTTAGAAGAATAAAGAAAAAATGAATGGCACATGCCAATAAGGGCTCACTGCCCGAGCACACTGCTCACAAAGAGGCCCACTGCCTACAAGGGGACACACTGTCTACAAAGTGATAAAAATCACAGTCTTGAACTGGAGAATGACATCTCTACCATGTCCGGATCAGTTCCAATTAAGCCCAAAAATCTCTGCTCTGCCTTTCACACGTTTCTTCGCTATGCCACACTCATCCACACACCACACACCTTTGAAACGAACTCACAAACCATTATTTATACAAGACATCGACTTAGGAACAAACATCTAAGTCGGCAAACAACCATAGGAGTATCTGCAAGATGAATAACACATCCGGTCGGCCATCACAAGAACATTCGCAGGATGAACAACTCATCCGGTCGGCTAAACAGAGCAAGAACTTCATCCGGAAGAATAACTTCAATTCCGGGCTCTACCATCAATGCGGACCAACAACACAACCTAAACATGATCCAAGAACCTTCACAAGCCTGTCTGAATGTCCGGATACATCCGCACTTCCTCTACTTACTGGGATCTTTTGTCTTCCTCATCCGGAACTTCAAGAACACAGTCTGTCGCCACTGTCATAATGCAAGAGGTACTTCCGGACCTCCAAATCATACACAAATCATAATGACACATCACAAGGACATCCCAGACACTCCGTCCAATCCGCATATTAGGATAATACAATTCCGGACCTCACCGGACCTTTTTGTGATCCTCTGTCACCTCTGGATACTTGCCGGAACCGGTTCTATACCGACAGCCACAACTCCTTCAGATCTTCATGCGGACCTCTGAAATCTTAACTGAAGCATCTCAAGACTCATATCTACTAACCCTTTAATCCGCATCCTCCGGTTCTCATCCTATACAGTACATTTGCCTTCTTCTCATCACTGTTCTTCACTGTTCCTGACTGAGGCTAATTTTCTCAATATCCTCAGCACACAGCTCATCAAATCCTTCTTGTCAATGCAATATGAGTATGTTGACATCAATGACAACACTGGCTCACCTCATACTTGCAACAATCTCCCCCTTTGTCATTGATGGCAACATATGATGTGAAAAACCATTAAGACAAGAACTTCAACTTTTCATATATCTTCTCTTCCTTTACTGCTCCCCCTTTGATCAATGTCTTCTCTTCCTTTACTGCTCCCCCTTTGATCATCAACCACTTGTTTTTCACATGTCTTCTCTCCCCCTTTGACATCAATGGCAAAGGGCTCATACTTGCAATTCTCATACATCAGAATCATACCAGCTGCTCCCCCTTAGTTGCAGCTCCCCATTAGTCCGGATCACAAGATATGACTGTGATAGCCACCGGACTGATGCACATCAGTGCATCTTAGTTCATCACCGGAGGGGCCATGACCCCTAACTTCTCCCGGAGATATTCAAAAGAGTCCTTGGGAAGAGGTTTTGTAAAGATATCTGCAATCTGATCCTTGGAGGGAACATACTCCAATCTGACTTCTTCTTTATTTACTTGTTCTCTCAAAAAGTGAAATTTGATAGATATGTGCTTAGTCTTAGAATGCAATACCGGATTCTTGGAAATATTAATTGCACTTGAATTATCACAGAAAATTGTGATAGGCTCCTCATATTCAACTTTGATGTCTCTTAGCATTTGCTTCATCCATAAGATTTGAGTGCAACTACCTGCTGCTGCAATGTATTCTGCTTCAGTTGTAGACAGAGATATTGCATCTTGTTTCTTGCTTAGCCAAGAAACCAATCTCTTCCCCAAAAAGAATGCTCCACCACTAGTGCTCTTCCGATCATCCACATCTCCTGCCCAATCTGCATCTGTGTAAGCATGAAGAGAGAAGTCCGGATCTCTAGGGTACCATAGACCATACTCAACTGTTCCTTTCAAGTACCTAAAAATTCTTTTGATTGCCATAACATGAGATTCTCTAGGATCAGCCTGGAATCTTGCCACAAGACCAACAGCCTGCATTATATCTGGTCTAGTTTCAGTGAGATACAACAGTCCACCAAGCATTGATCTATACTTTGTCTGATCTGCCTTTGGAGAATCATTATCTTTGCTTAACTTACATCCGGTTGCCATAGGAGTGTTCATAGGCTTTGAGTCTTCCATACCAAATTTTTTTAACAATTCTTTCACATATTTGGTCTGAGAAATAAAGATCCCTTCTTTTGTTTGAGTAATTTGCAGACCCAAGAAGAAATTCATTTCACCAAGCATAGACATTTCAAACTCACTTTTCATCTGATTTGCAAAAGTTTTGCACATACTATCTCTTCCTCCAAAAATGATATCATCCACAAACACTTCAACAATTAAAATATTTTCATGATCAATTTTGAAATATAAGTTACTGTCAGCAGTACCTTTGTTGAATCCAATCTGCACAAGATGCTTATCCAACCTTTCATACCATGCTCTTGGGGCTTGCTTCAATCCATACAAAGCTTTCTTCAGCTTGCAGACCATATCATCATTATCAGACAATTGAAAACCATCCGGTTGTTCAATATAGACTTCTTCCAGATCACCATTTAGGAAGGCAGATTTGACATCCATCTGATATACCTTGAAGTCTTTGAAGGCAGCAAATGCAAGAAGTAATCTGACTGCTTCAATTCTTGCCACCGGAGCAAAAGTCTCTTCAAAGTCAATTCCTTCTATTTGAGAGTAGCCTTTGCAGACCAATCTAGCTTTGTTTCTGATTACTTCACCAGCTTCATTTAGTTTGTTCCGGAAGACCCACTTGGTTCCAATTACATTCCTGTCTCTAGGTCTGGGAACAAGATCCCAAGTATGATTTTTCTCAATTTGCATCAATTCATCTTCCATTGCTTTGGTCCAGTTTTCATCATTGCAGGCTTCATTTATTGTTTTAGGTTCAATTTTTGAAATCAGACAGCATTCATCCTGATTTTGAGCAATATTCCTTCTAGTTTGTACATCTTTGCTTCTGTCACCTATGATCTGATCTTCAGAGTGGTTCAGTCTTACATACCTTGGAATTTTGGGAGTATCCTGCACTGCTGCTTCTTGATCAGGCTCATTCAGACCTATCTCTTCTTCCTGATTTACCGGATCAGGCTGACTCCGTCTCACCGGAGAGGATTGAGGTCCTTGAACACTGTCTTGGTCATCTTCATCAAACTCATAAAATCTTGAAGGCTTCTCAATTCCTTCATCAACCTTTACATTGGTGCTTTCTATCATCTTCCTCAATCTTTTATTGTAACACCGGTATGCTTTGCTTTGAGTGGAGTAACCCAAGAAAATTCCTTCATCACTTCTAGCATCAAACTTTCCTAGATCTTCATCTCTTTTAATATAACACTTGCTACCAAATACTCTGAAATATTTCACAGTAGGAGTGATGCCAAACCAGAGTTCATAGGGAGTCTTACCGGTGTTGTTTCTGATTTGAACTCGATTGAGAGTGTAGACTGCGGTGCTGATAGCTTCTTTCCAAAACATTTGAGGAACATTTGCTTCCAACATCATTGTCCTAGCAGCTTCCTGGATGGTCCGGTTCTTTCTCTCAACTACTCCATTCTGCTGTGGAGTCTTAGGAGCAGACAACTGTCTCCTTATACCCTGTTTCTCACAAAAGTCAATGAATTCACCAGATGTAAATTCACCACCTCTATCAGACCTTAGACACTTTAGTTTCAATCCGATTTGATTCTCCACCATAGCTTTGAAGATTTTGAACTTCTCAAAAGCTTCTGATTTTTCTTTTAGAAAGGTAACCCACATCATCCGGGAATGATCATCAATTAACAACATGAAATATCTATCACCCTGCAGACTCTTGATTCTTGTCGGACCACATAGATCAGTATGTACTAATTCCAACAATCCGGTAGAAGACTGATCTTTGCTTTTGAAAGAGACTCTGCTTTGTTTACCTAACTGACATTCTTTACACACACTATTTGTAGGTTTCATCACTTTTGGAAGATCTCTCACAGCCTGAGTATTGCTTATCTTGATGATGTTATCAAAATTTACATGACACATTCTTCTATGCCATAACCAACTCTGATCAATTTGAACAAACAAACAACTTTTATTTGAACCAACCAGATGAAAGATGTTACCTTTTGTCTGAGTACCGGATGCAATTTCAGTTCCGGAGCTTGTAAAGATTCTGCATTTTCCATTCTTGAACCGGAGATCATAGCCTTTGTCCACTAACTGACCAACACTGAGAAGATTGTGCTTCAATCCTTCAACATACAGTACATTTCCTATTTTGCTCTTACCATCAAAGGAAATAGTTCCCCTACCTCTGATTCTGCCAGCAGAATTGTCACCAAACTTTACCATTCCTCCTTCATATCTTTCCAAGTCTAAGAACTTATTCTTGTCACCAGTCATATGGTGAGAACATCCACTGTCAATAACCCAATCATCCTTTTCTTCCACTTGAGCAGCCAAGGCTTTTTCAACAACTTTGTGATTGACAGATTCAGAGAGTATTGAATCTTCTTCCTTGATGGCTATAAACACCCACTCATTTCCGGATTTGCTTCCTAGTTCTGATTCATCATCTGTTACTCCTTCATTGTCATCTTCTTCATGAACATAATAGCAATTCTTTTGAAACCTTTGTCTGTGAGTATTAGATCTTGCAGATCTCTCCGGACATCTTGAGGCAAAATGACCAATCTTATTGCAGTTGAAACACTTAAAGGGTAGTTTTCCTTCATACTTACCGGATCCTCTTGGCAGTCTTTTTGCAATGAGGGCTTCAAGTTGAGTTGTTTCTACTTCTTCTTCTTCCATGTCTCTTCTTGCTTGATCATACCATGACATTTTCCTTGATGAGTTTTCACCCGGATCAAATCTCTGTTTGCCTTTCACATAGGCACTGGCTTTGAACGCAGATTCAGTCTTGGGAGGATCATCTCCAAACTCGGTCATTTCAAATGCAGCTAGTTTGCCAGCCAGTTGTTCTCTTGTGACAGTTGTGTGGGCTCTGAATTCATCAATGGCAGCAACTTTGATTTTGTAGGCAGCAGGAAGGGATCTTAGGATTTTGCAGACAATCTCATTTTCATCTAAAGTTCCACCAGCATTTCTGATTCCACATACCAGCTCATTTACTCTTGGCATAAAGGTAGTGATGTTTTCATCATCTCTCATTTTCAATCTTTCAAATTTCCCTTTCAGACTTTGCAACCTTGCACTTTTGACAAACTCATCTCCTTCATACAGAAGTTCCAGTTTAGTTAGGATCTCATATGCAGTTGGTAGGTCAATGACATTCGAGAGATCTGAGTCATTCAATGCGCTTAGAAGAGCTTCCTTGGTCCGCAGATTGTTTTCAGCTTCTGTGATTTCATTCAGAGTTGTCGGACCACCTTGTGGAGGTATATATGGTTTTGAAATCATAGCCAAGTATGCTTTTCCCATCCATTCCAAATGACACTTCATGCGACCTTTCCAGAGAGTGAAGTTGGTTCCATCGAACTTCGGACTATCCTTCTTGTATGACGACATCCTGGATCTCCTCAAGCGATTAAGCTCCTATCAGAGGAACTTAGCTCTGATACCAATTGTTGGATCTAGGGCATACAACTGAGAGGGGGGGGTGAATCAGTTGTATAAAACTTCTTTCTTCTTTCAAACACTTGATTCTTTATTGTTAGTTAGCAGTATATCAAATAATCATCCATGGAAGCATAATACATAAACACAAGAGCAGATAAGCATCAACACATTGAACACCAAGATTTTGACGTGGAAAACCCGGTTAAGGGAAAAACCACGGGGTGATTAACCCAAGAATTATTCTCTGTTAGAAGAATAAAGAAAAAATGAATGGCACATGCCAATAAGGGCTCACTGCCCGAGCACACTGCTCACAAAGAGGCCCACTGCCTACAAGGAGACACACTGTCTACAAAGTGATAAAAATCACAGTCTTGAACTGGAGAATGACATCTCTACCATGTCCGGATCAGTTCCAATTAAGCCCAAAAATCTCTGCTCTGCCTTTCACACGTTTCTTCGCTATGCCACACTCATCCACACACCACACACCTTTGAAACGAACTCACAAACCGTTATTTATACAAGACATCGACTTAGGAACAAACATCTAAGTCGGCAAACAACCATAGGAGTATCCGTAAGATGAATAACACATCCGGTCGGCCATCACAAGAACATTCGCAGGATGAACAACTCATCCGGTCGGCTAAACAAAGCAAGAACTTCATCCGGAAGAATAACTTCAATTCCGGGCTCTACCATCAATGCGGACCAACAACACAACCTAAACATGATCCAAGAACCTTCACAAGCCTGTCTAAATGTCCGGATACATCCGCACTTCCTCTACTTACTGGGATCTTTTGTCTTCCTCATCCGGAACTTCAAGAACACAGTCTGTTGCCACTGTCATAATGCAAGAGGTACTTCCGGACCTCCAAATCATACACAAATCATAATGACACATCACAAGGACATCCCAGACACTCCGTCCAATCCGCAGATTAGGATAATACAATTCCGGACCTCACCGGACCTTTTTGTGATCCTCTGTCACCTCTGGATACTTGCCGGAACCGGTTCTATACCGACAGCCACAACTCCTTCAGATCTTCATGCGGACCTCTGAAATCTTAACTGAAGCATCTCAAGACTCATATCTACTAACCCTTTAATCCGCATCCTCCGGTTCTCATCCTATATAGTACATTTGCCTTCTTCTCATCACTGTTCTTCACTGTTCCTGACTGAGGCTAATTTTCTCAATATCCTCAGCACACAGCTCATCAAATCCTTCTTGTCAATGCAATATGAGTATGTTGACATCAATGACAACACTGGCTCACCTCATACTTGCAACAAGGGGTGGGCTTGTGGGCAAACTCTATGGTTGGGAGGTGAGCAAACCTCCATTAGCTTGAATGTTAGGTTTTATTTTGTAGATTTATGGAAGATTAAAGAGATGACAACCTTGTGTTGAAGGAATATTCTCAGTTTCTATGAGGACCTCAGTTCACAATATTGAGCGCATAATTTTTGCATGAGAAATATTCTCTTGTTATTGGATACAATTCATTATATTTTGAGATCCATGGCTTCTATATAATGATGCCTTTGGTTGGTAGAAATTATGACAGGTTTTTTATTGAAATTCAGAGAGAATTTTAGTGTTAATGTAAACTTGATTACAATTCAGAGAGAATTTCAGTGTTAATGTAAACTTGATTACAAGAATTAATACAAACATAATATCTCTTTGGGTGTGGAGTTTTTTTTTTGGAAGGGTTTCTCCACGTAAATTATGTGTCAACTTCCTGGATTAATTTCTTCATACCTTAATGAGAGATTAAATTTTCTAAACACTAATACATCTAAATTGGATAATCTTGAAAGTAATTTTCAAATTTGCAACACCACACATGATTAATTTTCAGATTTGAAAACAATTAAAAGCAACATAGCTGTAATTTTACCTTGTACACACTTGTTTTTTTCCAACAAATTCTAAGATGTGTTTATTTTGTTATTGCTCTATGATATGTTATAATTAAGATAAAATGGCCTCTTTAAGCGTGTTAAGATGAAAGCTAAAATTTGATGAGTCATTGTTTACATAACTTTTAACATTGTTAGTCTTTAACTTGACATTCCTTGTGACTAAATTGTTAGTTAGAAGATTAATATTTAAAATTAAGTCTCTTGTTAGAAGACAAATAATCGTCACTTCACACTATTATTCTTGAGAAATGTCTACATCACTTTACATTGTTATTGTTTGATTTCTCAATTTTATAAGAATAAATTATTGTTACAAAGTCAATAAGTACAAATATTGTGCATTATTTGTTAGTTATTTGTGTAAAATACTTGTAGCATGTTGTGAAACATTTTTCATGGCATTGTAAAACATCTTGAAAAAGCAATAAAGTTGGGATATATTTTGAAAGAGATCTAGTTTTGGGGAAGCAATGAGCAACCATCTCAATCATTATCCACCTTTGCATCATCGAACTTGTTAGTAGTTTTTCTTATTACAGCTACATCTATTTTTTTACTTCCATTTGGAAATGTCTCTTTTACATCACATCCCTTGTGGAAAACATTACATTTATATTTGGAAGAACCTCTTATGAGTAGTACAATTTCATTATGTTTAGAAATGTATTAGATTCCCATTGTCTTTAAATATTGATTTTATATGGATGAATGAATTGTGCCAAAGCAATCTTTGAGATTGATCCTAATAGAGGAGTCAAATAGACACATCCACATGTATATATGCACCCCTTAACTTTCCTATCAGCTCACCCCTTACACCCTTAAGAGGTGCAAATGCTAGTAAATAAAAGAGTTCAAAGTGCAGACACTTCAATTTTACATTAAAATATTTTTTACAATAATACAACATACCAACATTTTATGCTGAACATTCAGGGAGTGCCCCCATTAACCCTCACAAGCTGAGCATTAACCCACTCACCTCCATCGCTGGCAAGGAACGCCACCACAGGAGCCACGTCACCTACCTCACCCAGGCGTTCAAAGGGGACTTCTTTGGCAATGCGTTCAACCAAGGTCTCACTTTTCCCAGCAAAGAACATATCTGTAGCCACAGGCCCCGGTGCCACGCAATTGGCCGTAATCTTGGTGCCCCTCAATTCCCTCGCCAGGAGTTTAATCATTGTCTCCGCGGCAGCCTTACTGGCGGCGTAGGCTCCATATCCAGGCTTCACCGATCCCACAGCGGAGCTCGTTATGTTTATAATGCGCCCCCCACCGCCTCTGACGAGCCTCTTAGCGGCCTCCCTGCAGCCCAGGAAGGCCCCCTTGCAGTTCACGTTGAAGATGGACTCCCACTCCTCTTCTAGGGTTTCTGCCACTGTTGGGTATGTGGAGCTCGCCACACCTGCACTGTTTACGAATATGTGGATGCCCCCGAAGGCTTGTTCGGCCCTGTCGAAGAGGGTGCCCACGTCCGAAGCCTTGGAAACATCGACATTGCAAGTAATGGCTCTGCCTGCCCCACAATCCTTGTTGATTATGGAGGCCACCTCTTCCGCTTTCTCTGCGTTTACACGGTAACAGACCACGACATGAGCTCCTTTGCCAGCCAAATGGAGAGCGATTTCTCTGCCAATCCCTCGCGACGCGCCAGTCACGATGGCCACACGCCCTTCTAAACTGGACTGGTCGGCCATTTCTGTGATTCATTTCAATATGCCCTCTTTCGCTCTGCTCTGTTAAATACAGCGGCCTGTGAAACTCTCGGATTGGGCCCCGGTGCCCGCACGCTGAGCCCTTTTTTTATCAAGAAAAATTCGAGAAAATGACGATAAAATGAAGTATCGGCCGGTAGATTCTTTCCGGTCTTTTCACATGGCCGGTGTTGGTGTTGGTATCTGGTTTTTTAAATTTATAACTGAATAAATTACAAATGCCGACGTGTCACGAAACAATAGAAATTATATAATTTGATATTAAATATTTAGTTTTGTACATTTTTCAATCTTTTAGCCTTAAAATGCCCTCCCTTTCAACGTCAAACTTACGTAGAGATTTTTTTTTTTCATTATTTGAAGGTGGAACGTTGCATATGGTGCCATTTTAGATGGAATTTCATTTTTATTTTTTATTTTTTTATGAAAATGCATGTATCTTTATATTAATTAAAGATAATTAATACATTTTTACAAAAATGTGTTGGGTGGTATAAAGGCACACTCTGACAAAAATGTTACAAAACAATGGTTCTAAAATCAAGAGCCAATAGGCAGACAACTGGGAGCGACAAAAGTCAGCGAGGCACCGACAATAGAAGTGAGGCAGAAGCAGAACCGTGAACGCCTTCCTCCATAGCCATCACCGCCGTAGTTGTCCTGAACCCTTCAAACACTATGAATCAAGCCACCAAGAAAACATGCACCAAAGAAACCATGAAAAATAGGGTCATGTGTTCGAATCTCCAGCACCAATACAACCATGCAAAATAGGGACAAGTGTTCGGGCAAAAAAACGAAGAGATAGTTCTAATGGTAGAGATAGTATTTATGCATTTAAGGTCCAATATTTTTAAAAGTTTAGCACTAGTAGTTGTAACTTTAAGGTCGTTAGTGTTGATTATAAGTACTTATAATTGAACAAAATGTGCTCATTAGATTTTAAAAAAACCAATCATGTGATGCCACATCAGCACACCAACAAAACATGACTTAATGCACACCTATTGGCCTACTCTTTTTTGGGGGGAACTATTTGACACCTCAACAAAAAGCATACTGATGTGCATCATATTTTATGATGTGGCCCTGGAACCTTACTTATAAGCAGGGGCCTTGCCAAATAAGCTACAGTAAAAATTTTGGAGCGATTCGAACTTGCCACGTATGATTTTAGGCATGAAGTTAGCGTGCTCAAGTATTGGGTCCTCTCCCCTACTATAAATGTTTCTCTTTAGATGGAATATACTTTGGACTTGTATTTGTACTAAATGTTTCTTTTTATGTAATTATTAGTGTTTTAATATTTTATTTTTTTATTTGGTTTATTGAAAATCTACTGAAAATTGGCATGCTTTAGATTTGTAATGGTGAAGTGAAATTTATACATTCATGTCAATTTTCATTTAGTTTTTGGTACATTTTGATAGATTGGTTTAATACAATTAGATAATGATAAATGGTGCAATCTTGTACAAAACTGGATTCATTCCCCAATCTATCACCCCTTTCTAATTATAGTTTTCCATACCTAGATAGAATCTAGGGACATCGAGCATCCCAAGATCATCAGTTTCCCAAATTATGGCAAATTGTTTTAGCAAGATAGTAGCATTTACTCTCTTCTCAATTAAGTACACTTTCCTTCTTAATTAATTTCCTAAATTAGCATTTATTTTTGAATTATCTACTCACAATTATTGTTTTACTTTATTTAGCCGATAGGCTTTTATATGTGAGCATTATAGTGCTCGGAAAATTGTCTCACGCCGTAAAAAAAATTCACACTAGAAAATTTTCTAAACTCCTCAGTTGTTCCTATTAGCGTATTCCTTGAACCTCCTATGGGTGCAAGTGCTAGCCTAGGTTAATTTGTGTCTAGTTGTATGCATTTATTTAATAAGCCTAGACTAACATTGGGGAAAATAGGGGAAAGGTTATTTTCCTTTACATTTTTAATGAACCTGTTCAATCCTACACCCTAGGGTTTGACCTTAAGGTCATACATTCATTATTTTTAGGGTTTTAAAATTTATCATTTATTATTACATTGCTATTTTTAGATCTTCCTAGGGTTTCTATTCCTACTTATTGCTATTTTATTGTTACAACTTTTCTTTTAGGGTTTTGAGCTTTGTTGTGATATCTCTTTTACCCACCTTACCCACCCTTGGTTATCTCATTGGATTTTCATTTTTACATCTAATATGTACCATTGATAGATCTCACATTTCAAAATCTAAAAGTGAGATTTTGTGCCTCATTTTCCCATCTCTCATTGTTTCGTTTATGCCATGATTTATTTATAGTCCTAGTCTTCCATTTAGAGAGTGCTCATCTAAACCCTACCATGGTTGCCCACTCTAACAAAAGTGAAGTTTTCTCTTATGCTAATTTAAGAACAATATGGAGGATTAAGGTGTGGCACAATAAGAATTTGTAAATGAGTTTGCTACTTTAGCTAATGTTGAAACTCCTACACAACTAGCTAATATGCTTCATAATGTGTTTATCAATAAGCCCCATGGATTAGAGATCTTGCAAGTAATTAGAACCAAGATTGCTACATCTACTTCTTTGCTTAGTGCATCTACCTCCTCTCCCTCTTCTACCATTAACCCATCTTCCAGCATTACTCCTTCCACTATAATTGTCCAACCCATTGTTGGATCTAGGGCATACAACTGAGAGGGGGGGGGTGAATCAGTTGTATAAAACTTCTTGTCATTCAAACACTTAACTCACTGTTGTTAGTTAGCAGCATATCAAATAATCATCCATGGAAGCATAATACATAAACACAAGAGCAGATAAGCATCAACACATTGAACACCAAGATTTTGACGTGGAAAACCCGGTTAAGGGAAAAACCACGGGGTGATTAACCCAAGAATTATTCTCTGTTAGAAGAATAAAAGAAAAATGAATGGCACATGCCAATAAGGGCTCACTGCCCGAGCACACTGCTCACAAAGAGGCCCACTGCCTACAAAGAGACACACTGTCTACAAAGTGATGAAAATCACAGTCTTGAACTGAAGAATGACATCTCTACCATGTCCGGATCAGTTCCAATTAAGCCCAACAATCTCTGCTCTGCCTTTCGCACGTTTCTTCGCTATACCATGCTCATCCACACACCACACTCTGAAATGAACTCACAAACCGTTATTTATACAAGACATCGACTTAGGAACAAACATCTAAGTCGGCAAACAACCATAGGAGTATCCGCAAGATGAATAACACATCCGGTCGGCCATCACAAGAACATTCGCAGGATGAACAACTCATCCGGTCGGCTACATAGAGCAAGAACTTCATCCGGAAGAATAACTTCAATTCCGGGCTCTACCATCAATGCGGACCAACAACAAAACCTAAACATGATCCAAGAACCTTCACAAGCCTGTCTGAATGTCCGGATACATCCGCACTTCCTCTGCTTACTGGGATCTCTTGTCTTCCTCATCCGGAACTTCAAGAACACAGTCTGTCGCCACTGTCATAATGCAAGAGGTACTTCCGGACCTCCAAATCATACACAAATCAGGATGATACATCACAAGGACATCCCAAACACTCCTTCCAATCTGCAGATTAGGATAATACAATTCCGGACCTCACCGGACCTTTTTGTGATCCTCTGTCACCTCCGGATACTTGCCGGACCCGGTTCTATATCGGCAGCCACAACTCCTTCAGATCTTCATGCGGACCTCTGAAATCTTAACTGTAGCATCTCAAGACTCATATCTACTAACCCTTTAATCCGCATCCTTCGGTTCTCATCCTATACAGTACATTTACCTTCTTCTCATCACTGTTCTTCACTGTTCCTGACTGAGACTAATTTTCTCAATATCCTCAGCACACAGCTCATCAAATCCTTCTTGTCAATGCAATATGAGTATGTTGACATCAATGACAACACTGGATAACCTCATACTTGCAACAATCTCCCCCTTTGTCATTGATGGCAACATATGATGTGAAAAACCATTAAGACAAGAACTTCATCTTTTCATATGTCTTCTCTTCCTTTACTGCTCCCCCTTTGATCATCAACCACTTGTTTTTCACATGTCTTCTCTCCCCCTTTGACATCAATGGCAAAGGGCTCATACTTGCAGTTCTCATGCATCAGAATCATACTAGCTACTCCCCCTTAGTTGCAGCTCCTCATTAGTCCGGATCACAAGATATGACTGTGATAGCCACCGGACTGATGCACATCAGTGCCATCTTAGTTCATCACCGGAGGGGCCATGACCCCTAACTTCTCCCGGAGATATTCAAAGGAGTCCTTAGGAAGAGGTTTGGTAAAGATATCTGCAATCTGATCCTTGGAGGGAACATACTCCAATCTGACTTCTTCCTTGTTTACTTGTTCTCTCAAAAAGTGAAATTTGATAGATATGTGCTTAGTCTTAGAATGCAATACCGGATTCTTGGAAATATTAATTGCACTTGAATTATCACAGAAAATTGTGATAGGCTCCTCATATTCAACTTTAATGTCTCTTAGCATCTGCTTCATCCACAAGATTTGAGTGCAACTACCTGCTGCTGCAATGTATTCTGCTTCAGTTGTAGACAAAGATATTGCATCTTGTTTCTTGCTTAGCCAAGAAACCAATCTCTTCCCCAAAAAGAATGCTCCACCACTAGTGCTCTTCCGGTCATCCACATCTCCTGCCCAATCTGCATCTGTGTAAGCATGAAGAGAGAAATCCGGATCTCTAGGATACCATAGACCATACTCAACTGTTCCTTTCAAGTATCTAAAAATTCTTTTGATTGCCATAACATGAGATTCTCTAGGATCAGCCTGGAATCTTGCCACAAGACCAACAGCCTGCATTATATCTGGTCTAGTTTGAGTGAGATACAACAATCCACCAATCATTGATCTATACTTTGTCTGATCTGCCTTTGGAGAATCATCATCTTTGCTTAACTTACATCCGGTTGCCATAGGAGTGTTCATAGGCTTTGAGTCTTCCATACCAAATTTCTTTAACAATTCTTTCACATATTTGGTCTGAGAGATGAAGATCCCCTCTTTTGTTTGAGTAATTTGCAGACCCAAGAAGAAATTCATTTCACCAAGCATAGACATTTCAAACTCACTTTTCATCTGATTTGCAAAAGTTTTGCACATACTATCTCTTCCTCCAAAAATGATATCATCCACAAACACTTCAACAATTAGAATGTTTTCATGATCAATTTTGAAATATAAGTTACTGTCAGCAGTACCTTTGTTGAATCCAATCTGCACAAGATGCTTATCCAACCTTTCATACCATGCTCTTGGGGCTTGCTTCAATCCATATAAAGCTTTCTTCAACTTGCAGACCATATCATTATTATCAGACAATTGAAATCCATCCGGTTGTTCAATGTAGACTTCTTCTTCCAGATCACCATTTAGGAAGGCAGACTTGACATCCATCTGATATACCTTGAAGTCTTTGAAGGCAGCAAATGCAAGAAGTAATCTGACTGCTTCAATTCTTGCTACCGGAGCAAAAGTCTCTTCAAAGTCAATTCCTTCTATTTGAGAGTAGCCTTTGCAGACCAATCTAGCTTTGTTTCTGATTACTTCACCAGCTTCATTTAGTTTGTTCCGGAAGACCCACTTGGTTCCAATTACATTCCTGTCTCTAGGTCTGGGAACAAGATCCCAAGTATGATTTTTCTCAATTTGCATCAGTTCATCTTCCATTGCTTTGGTCCAGTTTTCATCATTGCAGGCTTCATTTATTGTTTTAGGTTCAATCTTTGAAATCAGACAACATTCATTCTGATTTTGAGCAATATTCCTTCTAGTTTGTACACCTTTGCTTCTGTCACCTATGATCTGATCTTCAGAGTGATTCAGTCTTACATACCTTGGAATTTTGGGAGTATCCAGCACTGTTGTTTCTTGATCAGCCTCATTCAAATCTAACTCTTCTTCCTGATTTACCGGATCAGGCTGACTCTGTCTCACCGGAGAGGATTGAGGTCCTTGAACACTGTCTTGGTCATCTTCATCAAACTCATAAAATCTTGAAGGCTTCTCAATTCCTTCATCAACCTTGACATTGGTGCTTTCTATCATCTTCCTCAATCTCTTATTGTAACACCGGTATGCTTTGCTTTGAGTGGAGTAGCCCAAGAAAATTCTTTCATCACTTCTAGCATCAAACTTTCCTAGATCTTCATCTCTTTTAATATAACACTTGCTACCAAATACTCTGAAATATTTCACAGTAGGAGTGATGCCAAACCAGAGTTCATAGGGGGTCTTACCGGTGTTGTTTCTGATTTGAACTCGATTGAGAGTGTAGACTGCAGTGCTGATAGCTTCTTTCCAAAACATTTGAGGAACATTTGCTTCCAACATCATTGTCCTAGCAGCTTCCTGGATGGTCCGGTTCTTTCTCTCAACTACTCCATTCTGCTGTGGAGTCTTAGGAGCAGACAACTGTCTCCTTATACCCTGTTTCTCACAAAAGTCAATGAATTCACCAGATGTAAATTCACCACCTCTATCAGACCTTAGACACTTTAGTTTCAATCCGGTTTGATTCTCCACCATAGCTTTGAAGATTTTGAACTTCTCAAAAGCTTCTGATTTTTCTTTTAGAAAGGTGACCCACATCATCCGGGAATGATCATCAATTAATAACATGAAATATCTATCACCTTGCAGACTCTTGATTATTGTCGGACCACATAGATCAGTATGTACTAATTCCAATAATCCGGTAGAAGACTGATCTTTGCTTTTAAAAGAGACTCTGCTTTGTTTGCCTAACTGACATTCTTTACACACACTATTTGTAGGTTTTATCAATTTTGGAAGATCTCTCACAGCCTGAGTATTGCTTATTTTGATAATGTTATCAAAATTTATATGACACATTCTTCTATGCCATAACCAACTCTGATCAATTTGAACAAATAAACAACTTTTATTTGAACCAGCCAGATGAAAGATGTTACCTCTTGTCTGAGTACCGGATGCAATTTCAGTTCCGGAGCTTGTAAAGATTCTGCATTTTCCATTCTTGAACCGGAGATCATAGCCTTTGTCCACTAACTGACCAACACTGAGAAGATTGTGCTTCAATCCTTCAACATACAGTACATTTCCTGTTTTGCTCTTACCATCAAAGGAAATAGTTCCCCTACCTCTGATTCTGCAAGCAGAATTGTCACCAAACTTTACCATTCCTCCTTCATATCTTTCCAAGTCTAAGAACTTATTCTTGTCACCAGTCATATGGTGAGAACATCCACTGTCAATAACCCAATCATCCTTTTCTTCCACTTGAGCAGCCAAGGCTTTTTCAACAACTTTGTGATTGACAGATTCGGAGAGCAAGGAATCTTCTTCCTTGATGGCTATAAACACCCACTCATTTCCGGATTTGCCTCCTGGTTCTGATTCATCATCTGTTACTCCTTCATTGTCATCTTCTTCATGAACATAATAGCAATTCTTTTGAAACCTTTGTTTGTGAGTATTAGATCTTGCAGATCTCTCCGGACATCTTGAGGCAAAATGACCAATCTTATTGCAGTTGAAACACTTAAAGGGTAGTTTTCCTTCATACTTACCGGATCCTCTTGGCAGTCTTTTTGCAATGAGGGCTTCAAGTTGAGCTGTTTCTGCTTCTTCTTCTTCCATGTCTCTTCTTGCTTGATCATACCATGACATTTTCCTTGATGAGTTTTCACCCGGATCAAATCTCTGTTTGCCTTTCACATAGGCACTGGCTTTGAAAGCAGATTCAGTCTTGGGAGGATCATCTCCAAACTCGGTCATTTCAAATGCAGCTAGTTTGCCAGCCAGTTGTTCTCTTGTGACAGTTGTGTGGGCTCTGAATTCATCAATGGCAGCAACTTTGATTTTGTAGGCAGCAGGAAGGGATCTTAGGATTTTGCAGACAATCTCATTTTCATCTAAAGTTCCACCAGCATTTCTGATTCCACATACCAGCTCATTTACTCTTGGCATAAAGGTAGTGATGTTTTCATCATCTCTCATTTTCAATCTTTCAAATTTCCCTTTCAGACTTTGCAACCTTGCACTTTTGACAAACTCATCTCCTTCATACAGAAGTTCCAGTTTAGTTAGGATCTCATATGCAGTGGGTAGGTCAATGACATTCGAGAGATCTGAGTCATTCAATGCGCTTAGAAGAGCTTCCTTGGTCCGCAGATTGTTTTCAGCTTCTGTGATTTCATTCAGAGTAGTCGGACCACCTTGTGGAGGTACATATGGTTTTGAAATCATACCCAGATATGCTTTTCCCATGCATTCCAAGTGACACTTCATGCGACCTTTCCAGAGAGTGAAGTTGGTTCCATCGAACTTCGGACTATCCTTCTTGTATGACGACATCCCGGATCTCCTCAAGCGGTTAAGCTCTTGTCAGAGGAACTTGGCTCTGATACCAATTGTTGGATCTAGGGCATACAACTGAGAGGGGGGGGTGAATCAGTTGTATAAAACTTCTTGTCATTCAAACACTTAACTCACTGTTGTTAGTTAGCAGCATATCAAATAATCATCCATGGAAGCATAATACATAAACACAAGAGCAGATAAGCATCAACACATTGAACACCAAGATTTTGACGTGGAAAACCCGATTAAGGGAAAAACCACGGGGTGATTAACCCAAGAATTATTCTCTGTTAGAAGAATAAAAGAAAAATGAATGGCACATGCCAATAAGGGCTCACTGCCCGAGCACACTGCTCACAAAGAGGCCCACTGCCTACAAGGAGACACACTGTCTACAAAGTGATGAAAATCACAGTCTTGAACTGAAGAATGACATCTCTACCATGTCCGGATCAGTTCCAATTAAGCCCAACAATCTCTGCTCTGCCTTTCGCACGTTTCTTCGCTATACCATGCTCATCCACACACCACACTCTGAAATGAACTCACAAACCGTTATTTATACAAGACATCGACTTAGGAACAAACATCTAAGTCGGCAAACAACCATAGGAGTATCCGCAAGATGAATAACACATCCGGTCGGCCATCACAAGAACATTCGCAGGATGAACAACTCATCCGGTCGGCTACATAGAGCAAGAACTTCATCCGGAAGAATAACTTCAATTCCGGGCTCTACCATCAATGCGGACCAACAACAAAACCTAAACATGATCCAAGAACCTTCACAAGCCTGTCTGAATGTCCGGATACATCCGCACTTCCTCTGCTTACTGGGATCTCTTGTCTTCCTCATCCGGAACTTCAAGAACACAGTCTGTCGCCACTGTCATAATGCAAGAGGTACTTCCGGACCTCCAAATCATACACAAATCAGGATGATACATCACAAGGACATCCCAAACACTCCTTCCAATCCGCAGATTAGGATAATACAATTCCGGACCTCACCGGACCTTTTTGTGATCCTCTGTCACCTCCGGATACTTGCCGGACCCGGTTCTATATCGGCAGCCACAACTCCTTCAGATCTTCATGCGGACCTCTGAAATCTTAACTGTAGCATCTCAAGACTCATATCTACTAACCCTTTAATCCGCATCCTCCGGTTCTCATCCTATACAGTACATTTACCTTCTTCTCATCACTGTTCTTCACTGTTCCTGACTGAGACTAATTTTCTCAATATCCTCAGCACACAGCTCATCAAATCCTTCTTGTCAATGCAATATGAGTATGTTGACATCAATGACAACACTGGATAACCTCATACTTGCAACACCCATAGCATCACCTATACTTCCACTATTGCACCATTACATGGTGCCCACCCTTTCTCCACCTTTACCCCTCCTTTTGGCCTACCTATGAACTATTCCCTTCTTGAGATACATGCATCCCACATGATGTACTAAACATCCATCCCTATTTCATCTACCAACACCTACTATATCCACCACCCCTCTATCTTGTGTTATTCCTACTTCTTCCACTCTTTTCTACCATGTCTACTACTCATTCCATACAACCATCCATGCTTATACACACAATTCGTTATACTTCTTCAATACCTCTATCCCAAACTATTACCACTTTTATTCCGCATACCAACCATACCCACACTTATACCCATTGTAATGGACCGCAACCTTCACTTGTCACCCTTTCCTCCACTTTCCTAGATGCACCGATGCATAAAATAGATCAAGTAGAGAAAAGAGTGGACATAAGACCTAATGGGAAAGATAGTGAGGAATTCAAAGATGCTAGAAATACACCATTGGATTATAAGATTGTTACACATCCTTTACCGATGGACTTAATGGCACCTTGTTTCTCAATGTATGATGGCAAGGATGACCCTAATACAAATTTGAGTTCATTTACTATATCATTGGCTAATTTCTATATGAGAATAGGCTATTGGATAAAACTATTTCCAAGGGCTCTTAAGGGTTATATGCTATAGATGTTTCTTTTCATTGCCTCATTGATCTATCCATACATTAGATGAGTTGACAAAAGTTTTCTTGAAACAATTTAAAGTTAATATGGACCTTAGAGTTATCATTTTTGATCTATTTGAGTGTGCCCAAGGACCTAATGAGTGTATTAATGATTATGTCATAATGTTTCAATCCTCGTGTTCTAAAATGCTTACTCCTTTACATGATCTTGAATTTTAAAACATATTTATCAAGAGATTACTTAAGCCAATTGCCAACAGTGTATACCTCAATAGCTTTACATACTCATAGTTTATCGACTTTTGTGCACATGTTAAAAAAATGGAATCTAAGTTACTATCAAGAAATTATTAAATTAAGCATGGATCATCAAATCCAAATACTTCATCATACATTTTGAAGTGTCAAAAGTCAAATAACTTCTCAAAAGGTAATGACTTAAAGGAAAATGTTAATCAAGTGGCTACTACATCTACTTTTCCATCCTTTAACAAAACTACTCATAGGAAGTTTACTAGGTTACAAGAATCCTTGGATAATTTACTTCAAAGCTTATTAAGTGCTAACTTGATCGTGCACTTCCTCATATAATTCCATTGGAACTCAATAAAGCACTTCTTAGAGTCTTTAAGGAACAAACATTTGTAACTTTCATATTTATTAGACTCAATCATGCATAGGCTTGTAGCACAAAGTACAAGGCCTCATAGATAACAATATGATCCATGTTGAAGGTGTCAATGATAATGGTAATCCTTCAATTGTACACACACCAATCAACAATTGGTAATTTACAAAATTCAATTATGGATCATATAAATAATGTGGAGGCACATGATACTACAGTACATAAAATAATGATAACACAAATGATGGCAATGTTGAGGATACTAATACATTACACACATGCTTTTGTGGGGGTGAGCAAAACTACTGCTACATCTTCTTCTCTTCCAATAATTACATTCTTTGTTGTTGAGATACCACAAGATAATAACCACAGGCCATTATATACTATATGAGAAATACACAATCTTTCTATTGGGGATATTCTTTTGGATGCTACAAACCAATACAACATATTCAACAATCACATCAATCCAAAATCTTATACTCATTTAGGACACCCAGTTGATTCTCTCCATACTTGCTAAGCTTGGTTCAGATTATTATGTTTTTGTCTCCACATTCTATGCTACCATGGATGCTCTTGGAACTAAATTCACAATGCCTTCACTTGATGACTTTTCTACATCACTCCCCAGGGAGTAGGCAAAATTGGTTCAGATGGGCACATTGAAGTCTACAAAGCCTCAGGCACTTCTTGCAAGACAAGGCACCAAAGATGAAAAGGCTTCAAGTGGTAAGGAAAAGAAACAGAAACCCAAACATCAAGGGCAAGGCAAGGAGTCACCATCACATGCACCTCCTGGTTCATCTTCATCCAGCAAAAAGGAGAAATCCAAGGAGCTACCCAGATGCAGCCATTGCAAGAAACGTGGGCATGATGATATTGTTTGCTACCGCAAGAAGATAGATGAGCTGAAGAATCTTGTTAAAAAACTCAGTGTTGGTTCTTCTTCATCTTTGATTTCTAGTTCATCCTCTTTTACTCCATCACATCAGACAGGATCTACTGAGACAGGACATGCATGTATTGCTAATGGAGCTGACAAATACAAAGGTAAGGCACTTTGTGCCACTACATCTTATGGATCAGGTAAATGGCTTATTGATTCAGGAGCCTCTCACCACATGGCTTCCTCTTTGTCTATGTTTTCTACTTTTGAGCCTTGTGATATGCCACCAATCTTGATGGGTAATAATAATTACATGAAGGTGATAGGAAAGGGATCTATTGATATTGGAGGGGATACTTTTCATGATGTATTGTGTGTGCCTTCCTGATCACATAATCTACTTTCCGTCTATCAAATTACTCATAGTGGTGCAGGGAAAACAGTAGAATTCACACCCGATCTAGTTATCATTAAAGATTTGGAGACCACAAAGATTCTTGCTACTAGGGTGGTTGATCATGCCTCTCAGTTATATACCCTTTCTGATTTTGCTCCAGATGATGGTTCATATCCTTTGACTGTTAATCACACTTCTTGTGTGAATATTACTTCTAAGAAGAAGTTTGGGTATTTGAATCTTGGTATTCTTGCTACTGATTCATTTTTACATCATAGTGCCCTTCATTCTTCTCCTCCACATCCTATTTCTGTTATGATTGATGCTTCCTTGGATGAGCAGGATGATGATACTCTTAAGGGCTTGAAGTCCCTCTTTGCTGCCAGTCATAGCACTACTCTTGTCAGTCATATTCTGTCTTTGGAGACACTTGATTCAGAGGTTCCATTTTGTCTTCTATTGTCACCTTCATGGATTCAATACGTTGTTCCTGACTTTGTTGTGGCATCTTCAGATTTTGGCATGTGGACACTCATTCAGTCTTCAGAGGCATTCATTTTGAGGCCACCTACTTCACAGGTTCTTCAGTATTCATAGGTTGTTCTATTTCTTTCTAAGGGAAGAAATGTGATTTGCCATAAGTGGATTGGCTTTTGCATTCGTGTCTGCACATCCTCTTTTGGTTTTGGAGATTCTACAATGTTGGAGGATTTTCTTGCCTCTATCTTTCCCTCTTATGGGGGGGCTCATGATTGTATTCTTGTGATGAATTTAGTTGTTGGGGGGTCTTAGTTGGAGCCCTTCTTCCATCACTTGTACATATTTTTTTGCATAAGGGGGAATATTCTTGCATTGTGAGGGATATATTGTTGTTTCCTGTCCTTTTTCTGTTTACACATCATGGATCAACCCAAAATTGCTCCTTACCCCATACAATTATCATGAGTGGAAGAAAGCAATAGAGATCCATTTGAAGAAATTGGGGTTACATAGAGTGACTATGGGATCAGAAATTGAACCTACAGGGGCTACTGAAAAGAGGAAATGGTTTAACAGGTGTGATGAGGCCTTTGGTACATTATGTCAGTTAATTTCACCTGATCTACTCTTTCATGTTGATTCTTGCACAACACCAAATGAAGTATGGGCCCAATTAGAGCTTTTGTTTGGCAAGCAGGATACTTTGAGGAGTTTACAGTTGGAGAATGAGCTTATTGGTCTGAATCCTATAGATTTTGGTAGCATCCAAGACTTCTTCACCAAACTCAAATCCCTTAGGTTGCAGCTCACATAGTGTGGTATTAAGAAAGAGGACACCCAGTTGATTCTCTCCATACTTGCTAAGCTTGGTTCAGATTATTCTATTTTTGTCTCCACATTCTATGCTACCATGGATGCTCTTGGAACTAAATTCACAATGCGTTCACTTGATGACTTTGCTACCGCAAGCAGATAGATGAGCTGAAGAATATTGTTAAGAAACTCAATGTTGGTTCTTCTTCAACTTTGATTTCTAGTTCATCCTCTTCTACTCCTTCATCACATCAGTCAGGATCTACTGAGACAGGACATGCAGGTATTGCTAATGGAGCTGACAAATACAAAGGTGAGGCACTTTGTGCCACTACATCTCATGGATCAGGTAAATGTCTTATTGATTCAGGAGCCTCTCACCACATGGCTTCCTCTTTGTCTATGTTTTCTACTTTTGAGCCTTGTGATATGTTCTACAAATTTGTTAAGTGTTATCATTTGTTACATTTTTAAATTGTGTTTAATTAGACCCTACTATAACTACATCACTTCCGTTGTACACCAATGCATAAAATTCATTCATGAAGAGTTATCAAGATTCCAAGAGATTTATATGAGCCTAATGCAAAAACTCTAAAAGAACCTTCATATGAAAGTGAGAAAGATCTTTACGATGTATACTAAGATGGACTACAAGAACAAAAAGAACACACAAAGTTAAAACAACAAACAAAGAACAAAGAGCTATACAATAAATAAATAAACCAAGAACAAAAGAAAGAAATAATGTTGGAAGCAAAAATTTCATGCTCAAAAGACTACTTGGATACTAAAGCAAGAAGTTGAGGTGCATTAAACGCTGAAAATACCTCTACAACCACAAGTGAAGAAGCAAGAAATTTAGGTAAGAAAATAAATGCCTAATGTGACACTAGTTGACCAAGTGCTTGTGATAAGTTCAAAGGATTATAAAGAATAAACATGTGTAATAGAAAAGGCAATCCAAAAGGAAAAAGAAGCATAGATCAATGAAGACAAATATGAGGACTTTTCTTGGCATGAGGATGATATTTCAGAGGATGGTCATTATCCTCCAAAACTTGTTAAATGATAAATCAACATCACTATAGCCTATATACCTATGTACTTTACTTTCAAGTTTACACTTTTCCTTTTTGCTTATTTATTTGCACCTTCAACCCTTTTTATTGAGCCCTTATTATTATGTTTGACATACACATTTCACATTCTCTATCTTGTTTCATTTCTACCTTTCCCCACTTGTGGGGCATTTTCCTTTTCTTCATTTTTTCATGACTTGTCTTACCTATTCACATTTTCCTTATTTCCCTTGCATTACTCACTCTTATGTTACTTATCTTTACCACTTTAGTTTTTCTTCTTTTCCTTGTTTCCTACTTTTATGATTATCATGCATCCTTATGCTTACTCCTTACTATGATTGTTTTCTCATACTTTTCATGCTTATATAAATTATGATCCCATTTCTTATGATTCCTATACTCTACTTTGTCTACTTAATGTTTTAATTCCTTTTTACCATACTTGGATCACATGCTTATGCTATCTTGCTATTTGAGATCCTTATCATTACACAGATTTTGAAAGAAGGGCAAAAGTCCTTGAAAGTGTTGCAAACCTACAAATTTACACTATGTGGAGTTGCTAAAAACACAAGGATGTCCAAAAATTGCGACATTTTTGTACTCTTTGAAAATACAAAAGGGAGTTGATAAAAGAAGATTGTGTCATATAGCTATGCACATTCAACATTCTACATCTCACCTCTAGCCAAAGAATGGTCTATAGTAGCAAAGACATATCAGACCCTAGAAACCACGTTCACCAAGAACTCTTCTATGCTTGTATATAGATTTTTCAGTAAAGGTCATCTCCCTTAGAAAGCTAAGTAGTTCATTGAGGAGCAAATAGAAGTTAAGGCTCTAGACTTGCTTTCTAGACTCAACATAATGAGGATTATTTCTTCAAAAGGAGGGACAACTGATTTAGGAGGATTTGCCAAATAAAGTACCTATGGTAACATTCAAGCCATCCTTATGGATTGTGGCAACTATGGGGCTATTTCTTAGGTCTATGGCACACCTGGGAACCTCCTAGATGCTCTAGGGAACACAAAGATTCATATCCACTCTCTAGAAAATGTTGCACATATTTAAACAACAATGCATCACACTTTGCAAAGAGACACACTTATATCGTAAATTTGCTCTAACCAATCGACTTGTGGTTCTTGTCAGAGCTCCAACAAGGTCAAATACACCACCTAGAAAAATTGCAGTGTCAAACTCCTAACTCTACTCATCACATCATCCTAAACGAAATTTTGTAGTCCTTGGATAGAACAATCAGGCAACAACCAAGTTGGCACCCACAAAGCTTGCAACACACCAAATCACATGCCAACTCATTAGGGACATGTTAGCAATTGGTTACACTCCACAATTGTCAATGGATGAGAGACCAATTAAGGAAACAATTCCACTTCTCAAGGAGATGGTTCAACTTCCTAGTGACATTTGATCTCCATGAAATAAATCATTGTAAACTATATATACACGCATTTGTAACAGTTTAGATATAATTATAATTATAAGAGTAAGTAGAAGATAAACAACCATACACCCTTCTTAAGGGTGTGCCATGTATGGAATAGATAGTTAAATAAAACATATCCTTTATTTAGTTATGTCTCTGCTTTTGTTTAGTTTAATTGCTTAACAAGCTTCTGCAAATGCCATAACATATTTGGATTCTCATCTAGAAAGTTGTCCACCAAGATTCTATCCAAGTGGGCCTTGGATAATGGTCACATTACACATCCCTTATACATTCATTTTTATGAAAATAAGAACACAATCATCATTAATATCAAGGAATTAGGTCAACATAATCCAACATATGATAAGGTTCCCATGTAGATTGAGTGTGACCTAGGCTAAAACATAGTTGGGCCTTACACAAATCCTAATGTTAATAGATCAAAATGTATCTCAATGTATGGTGGACTTATTATTGGAAGTGGTTGGGGAGATAAACCACACATGATTTGCCTTTAGGTCTTTGTTGGTTTACATCCACTTTCAAGTAGAGGAACAAAGTGGGGCTTATGGTGCATATTGCTTGATATTTATGATTAACTTTGCTTGGTTTTGCTTACCCTATAAGCTGATAAACATTAGTATGATATTTTTATATAAGTTGGAAATTATAATATATACTTTAATTACCATTAAATGTAACTTGTATTACTCTTCTGGCCTTGGGTTGTCTTGTACTTATGGCTTAATTTCACATTCAAGGTTATGATTTCATTTTGTTTATTTTTTAATCTGATTAGCATTGTACTTTATCGTAATTTCATATAAAGGTGCATTTCAATAAAAACTATTGTTTCTATACCTAATATTAATCATGCAATTAAAGTCTTATTTGACTTGTGCTTGACTTGGCTTAAAATTGATGCATTGAACCCATCAAGATATGACGCATCTCCCTACTTCTTAGATCTTTGCAAAACGATTTACACAACCAATCATAAGATTTAAACCTAAAAGACGATCAATTATTAAATGTATATAAGTGAAAACAAGAACATGTAATCATTACACATTACACATCCCTTATACATTCATTTTTATGAAAATAAGAACACAATCATCATTAATATCAAGGAATTAGGTCAACATAATCCAACATATGATAATGTTCCCATGTAGATTGAGTGTGACCTAGGGTAAAACATGGTTGGGCCTTACACAAATCCTAATGTTAATAGGTCAAAATGTATCTCAATGTATGGTGAACCTATTATTGGAAGTGGTTGGGGAGATAAACCACACATGATTTGCTTTTAGGTCTTTGTTGGTTTACATTCACTTTCGCGTAGAGGAACAAAGTGGGGCTTATGGTGCATATTGCTTGATATTTATGATTAACTTTGCTTGGTTTTGCTTACCTTGTAAGCTCATAAACATTAGTATGATATTTTTATAAAAGTTGGAAATTATAATATATACTTTAATTACCATTAAATGTAACTCGTATTACTCTTTTTGGCCTTGGGTTGTCTCGTACTTATGGTTTGATTTCACATTCAAGGTTATGATTTCATTTTGTCTATTTTTTAGTCTAATTAGCATTGTACTTTATCGCAATTTCATATAAAGGTGCATTTCAATAAAAATCTATTGTTTCTATACCTAATATTAATCGTGCAATAAAAATATCTTATTGACTTGTGCTTGGCTTAAAATTGATGCATTGAACCCATCAAGATAAGACACCTCTCCCCTACTTCATAGATCTTTGCAAAAAGATTTACACAACCAATCATAAGATTTAAATCTTAAAGACAATCAATTATTAAATGTATATAAGTGAAGACAAAAAAATATAATTTCATTTTCTAATTATTTAGGTAAATAAATGCAATAGGCAATAATACTTTCAAAATACCCTAGGCTAAACAACTAAGTCTCTAAACATTATACACTTTTTTATGATGAATAGTGCACTTTACACATTAAATTATATAAAATATAATACACTAGTTCACATAAGAGATGAGTGGAATGGAATCACAACACCAATTTTTAAGTTGATACAAAAGTCCAAAGACAAAAGAAAAGTAGTCACACTACCTTGGAACTAATGCAAATCTAGCAAGAGGAGGAGGGTCATGGTTAGGGGGTTGCCTTGGCCATCTAGGGGATCTTGGCTATTAGGAATAGGCTCCCAAACTATGATGGTATCCTCCTTGTATTTTTATTGTTCTTGGTCAACAAGAGCCATACAAATAGGAGAAATAGCAAGGTCTACCCAAGGGAAGTTCCCACTATCATGCCAACTAGGGATGCCATGATCATGCTAAGAGGTAGAATAATGGTCATGTGGCAGGGGAGACTAGCCATAACACCTATGCTGAGGGGACCTGTGAAAGCCATGGGGGCCATGTCTGGAATAGACATTATGGCTATGACCATATCCATGTCCACACAAAGGTGATGCATCCCTGTTGGTACAAGAAGGAAGCACATGAGCAACAATATATGGAGTATTAGTGTCGAATGCTTAGTAAGAATTTGTGTAGTGCAAATGGGTCTATTCCATAATTGGTTTCCCTTTTAGGTCTTTTCCACACCTAGTTAGTTAAGTTCACTTAGGGCATTTACTTCTTGTGTCTCAAGTCATGTGATCACGACACTTGTCATAATCACATGTTGTCCTATGTCTCACCCTTACCTATATATAAAAGGGTCCTTTATGTACATTTTGTTCCATTATATTGTATTCCATTGTACTAGTATTGGCATATAGCACATTCATTGCTTCTCTCTTGTATGGAAGGTTATTTGGTGTTTTAGAAGATTCTTGCTCCTATGAGTCATTTTGGTGACTTCAACATGGTATCAAAGTTCTAGATTTGCAAGCCCCTTCTCTTTTCTAGGAGATTTTTGCCAAGAGTTTTTTACTTGGTGCATCTTGGCCCAAATTTGAGCTCACATTTGAGTCCAAAAGGTCCAAATCTATATGGATATATAGCAAACTAGATAGGATTTGGAAAAGTTATAGATTCAACATTTTTGGAGGGCATCATTATTTTCTATCATACAAAATTTGTACAATCACTATATAACTTGTACATCCATATGGTCATATAGTTCATACATCTATATGGTCATACATTCCATATAGTCCTTACATAGGTGTTGCATCAACTACATCATTTTTAGATTTTTCTACACCAGATCTACATCAACCCTGCATCATCCTTTGCACTGGAATAAGGTACAAATATGTGAATTAGCAAAATTTAAGGTTTTTATTCATGGTAGGGTACAACCTACAACTATAGGCATCACTATAATGCAAGATTTATCGACCAATACATGGGCATTGTACTTGACAGAAGCCACACCAACTATGCAAATAACACTATTCACAAAGGTCATAGTCACATGGGGTTTAGCCCCTGATCATGCTCAGCCCTTTGGGCACTTAAATCTACCCTACTCTGCAAGTTCCACAATTGTGCCTCTGCTAAGATCTAACGCATCCACTAGGCCACATCAGTTTTGGTCGAGCACTCCATCGTTTTGCTCTAGCCGCTCCACCCAACTTAGGTGGTGCCAGTCATTTTCACCACCGCCACTCAGCCTAGGAAGTGGCACAACCAAAATAGTAGTTAGGGCTCGTTTTTTTGCCTACAGAAGGGAATTTTTTAGAGGCCATACCTTTCATCCACAATTTTGGCTTTTCAACTTCTTATAGGCATTCGAAAGCTCTTCCTAGTCACTTCACAGTGGTCCAAGTGATTTTTCTAGATTTGTTCCATGTATCAGAAATTTCTATTTGAAGCCATTTATTACACTTTTTTCCACGAGCATAACTTTTGCTCACATGGTCAAATTTTGGCAATTTTTTTTAAATTATCAAACGATTACAAGGAATTTGTTTGTAACCTCTAATTTTCTTTTCCAAACTTTCATATACTTTTGGCAATAAAAGTGCCTTGGATTTGCATAGACTCATTCATGATAAGAATGGAGTGAAAGCCTAGACTTTTCCAGACCTATTTACCATGAGAATTTCTAGAAGCAATGCAATGCCAAAGAAGAATTTTCTAGGCCTCATTGCCCTCCAAGGCTCTAATAATCCACTTGGTATAGAAAACCCAACCTTGCTTATAAATATCAATAAGGCCAAGACCACTAGTCACATGGAAGATGATAGTATTCCCAAAGCCACTCAGTGGAACCCTTTTCCCTAGTCAAAATAAGCCCAAAAGAAAATCTTTATGTAATCTCTCCAGCTTTTAAGAAGAGGTTTTTGAAGGAGCCTAGCAGGAGGAATAGTACACATGAGTGGTAGCAAGCACTTTAGAACAAATCTAGAACTTCCCTATAAGGGAATGAGGCTTAGCAATCAAGAAGTGCAATTTGTTTTCAATACAAGCTACAACGAATTGCCAAAGAGTTGAAGAGGACTAAAAGGCAAAAAGAATTCCCAAAAACCTAAATGTTTCCATATGATTAATCAATGTCCAACCAAAAGAATCAAGCTAGGGTGGCTTGTTCGAGAAGGATTGATGATAGAATTGATTCTTTTGCTTTTGTATGCTGGATCTAGAGGCAAGACAATAGGTATTTAAACAATGCAAGACTTAGCTAACATTATCTTGCTTTGCTAGAAGAGTGAGAAAGGAATCATTAGGAGAGTGGCCATCGACAAGCTAGAGATTAGAGTTGAGAAGTACAATAGATTTGACCTTCTATTAGACAACTACATGGAAAGAAAATAGCCAAAACATTCAACTTCAAGAACACAGAGCAAGAGCAAGAGGGAAACCTTGGCCAATGGATCTAAAGAGCCCAAAAGAAGATGATTGTTGACCATTGTTGGTGAGACAAGCTAAGGCATTTGCAAAATAATATCTAGATTGACTATGTTAGGAAATTACCAGGTTCAACAAACTAATTCCTACATAACCCTATGAGAGATAATGATACATACAAGCTTATAAAAGAATCATAATGATATATATCCTGGAAAACCCTCTAGAGGGAAAAAACTCAGCCTCCAAAATCATCCACACTCAATATATTATTCAGTAATAAAACATTACAATACACTTATAGTCACATGAATACTTCTGAAACATCGAGCTCCTCCAATGCATCCTCCATTTGTCCAAGCATGTAACCACACATCTCATGCCATGCCTCACATATGCACTCACAAGAGAAATTCAATACAATGAAAGTCCACTCAACCAGCCAACCTAAACCACTAACCATGTGCTTGCTTTTGTTAACGTTAAGACTTTATCGTCAAGTTAAGATGACATGTTTTTGTCGACAAATCGTGATTGGGAGACTAGCTCAACCCAATCACATTTTCCGTAATCCTTTGTTTCAGTATTATTCTTTTATTGATTAAATCATAATAATCAAATAGAGATAATGATATGAAAATAATATTTGATATAATCAAATATTATATGTTTATGAGTCAAATGAGGTAATACCTCATGATAAATTATTATGGTTTTTATTTGAGCAGTCATAGGCATCTATTGAGGAGTGCCTTAAATATTAAAACATGATGGATCAAACTACTCATTAAGAGTAATCGATTGCTCTCTTTCTGTTATTGAGTTGGCGGCCTCATTGATGACGAGTGGCGTATAACTAGCCACATTCACTAACTCATCTCAGCAATTTTGCAAAGATCGACATATGGTGTTGATTGCATCTTTGTAGGTGGCGGTTGAGTCTTAATTGGAGACCAAAACCGTTGTTCATAAATAAGTTTTTAACTATCATGAGTGGAGCACCTAGTGGCACGACTCATTAATGAGTCGGTTGGGAGCTCTTTTGAGACCACGACTTGATAGTCGATAGGAAGGGGACGTTAGAGGGAGTTCCATAGCGGAGATTAGGAGAGGACCGCGTGTGGGCTAGGAAGGTATCCTTTGGAAGAATACAGTCTATTCTGTAGCTTTCTCGCCTGTGTAAACCACCACCTCAGGTAAACGCCTCTGCATATTGTGATCATTGAAATCAATGAAAGATTAAATTTTGCCTTGTCTTGGACGTTTGTCCATTATCGTTTTGAGAAATTCTTAGTTATTATGTATCCATTTCAATGAGGATGAGCAGATTGTCTCTTCTTAATAATGATATAAGTCTGATTATTTGAGTCGACTGATTAAGAAGGTATTAAGAGTCATTGTATGACTGTATTATATTTCAGTTTTAACTTGAGAGTCATTTTAGACTAGTAAGGCCAAATCGTAGGATTCATAATGAAATCCAACTTATGTTTTATATAGGCCGACTTTGTGCCTTAGTTCGAAACTGTGATACTTGTCTTGATATGAGTTTAGGAACCAAATGATTCTATTATTTTTAATTTCATGAAGAATAACGTAGTTATCACGAAACTAGTGAACCAGTCTCATACTTGATTGAAGACAACCAACTGTGTAGATGTATGTTAGAATTGAAAAGTAATTTGAAAGATTAAGTAGAGGCTGATTATTAAGGGAAAACTTACCAAACTGTGAGTAGTATGGTCTTGAATATCAAATAGAAAATTTAATATCTTTTGAAACCATTCTTGGTTAAATACATTGGTCAAGAACGTTTCCCTTACCCATAGAATTTAGAGTCTACGTGATCTATGACAACTATGGTAAACCTATTAAGTTATAGATTAACTAAAGATAGTTTGGAAAAACAAGTGAATCTTTCTATATTATCTATACAAATAATCATGGCGTGTATAGTTTTATAGTATACCATTTTATGTTAAAAGACTATGTCTATAACTTTATATAGAATTCCTTTATGAGTATATGAGAAGTGAAGGTAATGGCATCACATAGAAGTGAATTGAATAGGATTCATGTTCCTTGAAATAGGAGTTATTATTTTTGCAAAGAGCTAAATTATTCCTAACCATGGATGAGTTAAACCATTGGTCGATTAAGAACCTAAGTCTCTTAGGGTTGATATATGTTTAGTTTGTGAAATTGTATTTTACAAGGGTAATAGGTAAACCCTAAAAGTGATTATGAACCAACTAAATAGATATGACATTTAAACTTATCCTTGTCAAGGTAGCCAATATCATGGCACGGTGATTAAACTATTTATGTAAATATTGTTAGTAGAATAAACTGCAAGAATACGACAGTATCCAAGTCAAGTAGGGGTGGGTCAACACAACGACCACGTTCATTATGAGCGTTATTGATATTAAAACTTTGGCCAAAGTAATGCAAGTGTCTTCTGCATGCATTGTCAGTTCATTGTATCTGGAATACACAATCTATCAGAAATCATACTTAGCTAGAGGGTATCTAGGGTTGTATGATTGATAGATAGGTGTAGGATACAACACTATGTACTCAAGATAGGCAAATTACCACTGGTTGCCTTTGGTCTATATCCCTCGTGAAGGGTAGGGCCACTTCTTATGTCGAAGATGTGTGGGAGACCGTCGTTCTATGGATGGAGGTAAATCACTGGAAAGATACTCTCTCTCTCCAAGCAGAAGGTATGCCAGGATTTGTGATAAAGATGTCAGATATTCAGCAACAATATTTATTCCAAATTGTCTATGTAATTGATTTACATTGTAAACTTTGTCATTGAGAAAGACATCATGATGTATTGTTCTATGTAAAGTAAAAATCTTGTAATTATTGATATTTATTTATGAGTTAAATAAAAGAAAAATTTTATCTATCTTGTTTTTATCTTGTTGAATTACTCTATGGTAAATTTTTCCGGTTTTACTATGTTTTTAGAACTTGGATGCTACAACTTTTATAGACTCAAGCTCACACAAATACAACTTGTGGTATTGAAAAACCCATGAGTGCACAAAACCATTGACCCCCTCATTTAATTCTTGATACTAAGTTTTCACTTTATAGTACTAAGTTTTCCAAATAATAACTAATTATTCTATGTCTCCCACGCTTTAAATAACTTTAACCCAATCTTACATACAACTTTACAAGTGGCCCCAAATAAAATATTTAATGTGACTAAACTCATCACCTAGTATGCACCACAAATAAATATGTATTTTACATAATTTAAATATTTCATTTTTATGCAAGGTGTACAACACACTCTTTTCCTAATAGACCAAAGAAATTTAAGGCCAAATCGAAGAGCCTAAAGCATAGCTAGAATGAACGACCACTCAATATGATCATAAGCCAAAGAAAAATCAATCTTGATGAAAATAGCTTGTTATTGCAAGTGACAAGCCCATTTTGTATTTTTCCACACAACAATGATATTGTACAAAATATATCTACTCTTGATGAAACTAGTCTGCTCATGTTGAACAATAAGCAAACGAAAATGGCAAATATAAAGAGAAAACACACCTTAGTCAAACCCTTGGATTGATTTAACAATTTTGAGCAAGTTAGAAGATACACCAAGCATAAATGTAGACACCTATATTGTCTTTATGACCTTAGATGCTAATGCAATGCTCCTAGGTTCTCAATTGTACTCTTGAATGAATAAGTGATCTAGCTATTGGATGTTTACAATGAATTAAGGTTGTCCTTTGATACAATACCCTAGTATGCAAATTGTAATATTTGACACTCAAGTTAGCAAGTAATAGCTAGTCAAATCATATATTTTGGAAATTTGGCAGTCAAATCATACCTACAAGTGTGACTTATGATAGGAAATAGGAAATATGAAATATGAAAATAAAATCTAAATTTATAAAACATGTGGAATGATATACAATCAAGACTCAAATTAATTGCCAACTTTCACATGAAAATATACCATTTATATACTAAATCATTACACTGAAATTATTTATTCAAAATAATCAAAAAATAATGTTAAATATAGACTTTCCACCTTTACAATAAAAAAGCTCAAACATTTATAACTTACACACTTTAACTTCTAGCAATTTCCAAATAACTCTACTAGTACTAACCAAATATGAAAATGAGTAGTACACATAAAGACAAAGATGAGATAATGATTAGGAGAAAGCGTCCACTTTTATAAAGTTTGGATAGACTTTACACCGAAATTAAAAAATTAAAGTCGATTCTATTTTATATTTTTTTTTTTTCAATATATCTTAATACATATAAGAAATATTATATAATAATTATTAAATATTATAAAAATAAAGATTTATTACCTTTAACAAAATAAATACTTTTTAATATTTGAAAAAATAGACGATTCCATTTGATACATAATACTTGTAATTCATAAACATTTTAAGGTAACTTTAATATTAATATTATATTAAAACAGTGGATTATTAAAATCTAAAGTTTAAAATTTAAAAGTAGACAAGTCTAAAGAGTGGACACTTTAATTAATTTCACATTAGATTAGTTCTAATAATAAACAACTAATTCTTTACGCTAACAATTGCCCCCATTAACCCGGACAACCTGAGCATTAACCCACTCACCTCCATCGCTGGCGAGGAACGCCACGACAGGAGCCACGTCACCAATCTCACCCAGGCGTTCAAAGGGGACTTCCTTGGCAATGCGTTGAATTAAGGCCTCACTCTTCCCAGCAAAGAACATATCTGTAGCTACAGCCCCCGGCGCCACACAATTGGCCGTGATTTTGGTGCCCCTCAATTCCCTCGCCAGGATTTTGGTCGTGGTCTCCACGGCAGCCTTACTGGCGGCGTAGGCTCCATATCCAGGCCTCAGCGACCCCACCACGGAGCTCGTTATGTTTATAATGCGGCCCCCGCCGCCTCTAACGAGCCTCTTGGCGGCCTCCCTGCACCCCAAAAAGGCCCCCTTGCAGTTCACGTTGAAGATGTTCTCCCATTCCTCTTCTAGGGTTTCTGCCACTGTTGGGTATGTGGAACTCGCCACAGCCGCACTGTTTACGAATATGTGGACACCCCCGAAGGCTTGCTCCGCCGTGTCGAAGAGGGTGACCACGTCCGAGGCCTTAGAAACATCAGCCTTGCAAATAATCGCTCTGCCTAGGCCACAATCCTTGTTGATTATGGAGGCCAACTCCTCCGCTTTCTCTGCGTTTACAGCGTAAGAGACCACGACATGAGCTCCCTTGCGAGCCAAATGTAGAGCGATTTCTCTGCCAATCCCTCGCGATGCACCCGTCACGATGGCCACACGCCCTTCTAAACTGGACTGTTCTGCCATTTCTGTGATTCATTTCAATATGCCCTCCTTCGCTGTGCTCTGTTAAATACAGCGACCTGTGAAACTCTCGGTTTGGGGCCCGGTTACACGCCGAGCCCTTTTTTTCTCAAGAAAATGAGGATAAGATGAAGCATCGGCCGGTAGATTCTTCCCCGTCTTTTCACATGGTACCTGTTGTTTGGCTATACTTAAACATCATCCACTTCAATGGTCAAATAGTAATTTTACACCTCATTCCTAATAAAAAGTCATAAATATTTTCCCTATTTTTATTGACCAAAATTAACTTTTTTTTTGTATTAAAATAATGTAAATGTACAGAAATAAAAGCAGCAGAGCTGCAAAATAACAAAGTAATTACAAGCAATACATAGAAGATCTGAATCAGCACTGAAGCTAAACTATAGATAGGACTAACTATGGCACCAAATACATAACGGGATTCAAACCATAGGCCTGTAAAGCAAGATCATAACATCTGTTTTTCTTGCGAAGCATTATGCTTAGAGCGGCCAGCAACCATACAGGGCCTTCAAAGAAATAACTTTTGACTGTTGAAGTGATGATGTTTAAAAACAACCATTGGTGTTGGTATGTGTTTTTTTTTATTTATAACTGAATAAAATATAAATGTGTGACAATGTGTAATATTTTTTTACATCAATGTTTTGGATCACACTGTTTGTGACTTAAAATGTGTGTTTTTTGCATTAACATTTTGGATCACACTCATTTTAATCCGGAAGCACATCTTTGCACTATTATGAGCTATGAAAATATTATGTGTGTCATATAATTTGATATTAAACATTTAGTGTCTAACTATATGCATTTATTTAATCAACCTACATTAACATTGGAGAAAGGTTATTTTCCTTTACATTTTTGTGAACCTGTTCAATCCTACACCCTAGGGTTTGACCTTAGGGTCATACCTTCATTATTTTTAGGGTTTTAGATCTATCATTTCCAATTGCATTATTATTTTTAGATCTTCCTAGGGTTTTTATTCCTACTTATTGTTATTCTATTGTTACACCTTTTCTTTTAGGGTCTTGAGCTTTGTTGTGATATCTCTTTTGCCCACCTTTGGTTATCTCATTAGGGTTTCAAAATTTGAAAGTGAAATTTTGTGCCTCATTTGCCCATCTCTCATTGTTTTTTATGCCACAAGTTACAATCCTAATCTTCCATTTAGAAAGAGTGCTCATTTAAACCCTACCATTGCTACCCACTCTTACAAAACCAAAGTTTTCTCTAATGCTAATTTAAGAACAATATGGAGGGATTATGATCGTGATACCCATGTGGCACAATAAGAATATGCAAATTAGTTTGCTACTTTGGCTAATGTTGAAACTCCTACTCAACTAGCTGATATGATTTATAATGTGTATAAATAAGCCCCATGGTTTAGAGATCTTGCAGGCTATTAGTACCAAGATTGCTACATATACTTCTTTGTTTAGTGCATCTACTTCCTCTCCTTGTTCTACCATTATTCTTTCCACTAGAATTGTCCAACCCCATAGCATCACCCATACTTCAACCAATGCACCACCACATGGTGCCCACCCTTTCTCTGCGTTTACCCTTCTTTTTGGCCTACCTACTAACTATGCACTTCTTGAGATACCTGCATCCCACATGATGTACCATACCTCCATGCCTATTTCATCTACGACTACACCTACCTTATCCACCAAGCCTCTATATTGTGTCATTCCTACTTCTGCGACTCACTTCTCTACCATGTCTACTACTCATTCCATACAACCATCCATGCTTATGCATAGAATTCAAGATACTTCTTTTCCATACCTCTTTTCCAACCTATTAACATTTGTATTCCCAATATCATCCATACCCACACTTATACGCATCACAATGGCTCTCGATCTTCAGTTGTTACCCTTCCCTCCTCTACCCTAGATTCACTAATGCATAATATAGATAAAGTAGAGAAAAGAGTGGATGCAAGACCTAATGGGTAAGATAGTGATGAATTCAAAGATGCTAGAAATACACCATTAGCTTATGAGATTGTTTACACGTCCTTTAACTATAGACTTCAAAGCACCCCATTCCATGATGGCAAGGATGACCCTAATACACATTTGAGATCATTTATTGTAGCATTTATTAATTTTCTATATGAGGATAAACTATTACCAAGGACTCTTAAGGATTATATGCAATAGAATGCTTCTTTTCATTGCTTCATGGGTCTATCCATACATTTGATGAGTTTACAAAGGTTTTTCTTGAAACAATTTAAAGTCAATATGGGCCTTAGAGTTGCCATTTTTTAATCTATTTAAATGTTCCCAAGGACCTAATGAGAGTATTAATGATGTCACAAGATTTAAATCTATAAGGACCACCATCCTTAAACCATAATAACAATTCAAATAAAAGTAATGTGGAAGGGAGAAATTTTCCTTTCAATAGACGCAAGAAATACCAAATCATAAAACATAATTTCATTAAATTCATATCACAGTATTCAATAAATACAAAAGATAATAACGTAACTTAGGAATACATTCAAGACTTGGTCATTTAAATCAACAAGGCCGCAAAGGCTCATTACATATTAAGGCTTCTATGCTTGCCTATGTACCTATAGACACTTAAAATTGGTCACTCTTCATGTCATCCATAAACTATCCCTATTCATCCCTAAACCATCACTAACCATCTCTAAATATCCCTAATTCATTCCTACTTATCCTCAATTCATCCCTATTCATCTCTAAACCATCACTAATCATCTCTAGACGACCCTAAACCACCATTTCTCCACAATTAACTGAATAAACACATGTTTAGATGGTTAATTGATCAAATCCCCTTCAATCCGTGATTTTATAATATTTTATTGTTAAAATCACTATTCATATACTTTCTACTATTCATTTGTACCCGTATTGGTACCTGCATCAATACCTATCCCTAGCCAAAATGATTTATTAATCATTTATCCCCTTTCTCTATAGTCCAAACATTACATAAATTTAATTTATCTATTATCCCCTTTTCCCCATTTTATTTATTTAATTCCTATATTCTACACTTTTGATTAGGTCACCTAAACCTAATTAACTAACCTAATCCCCCACTTGCACAACCTAAACCCTAATCTAATCTTGGTCAAATCCTCTCCATTCCCCCAAATGTACAAGGGCATGGGCCTCTTGTACATGTCCACATGGCCTTCTTACAAAAGGCATGCTCAAGGACCCATGTACAAAAGTCATTTTGTCCTCCATCCCTTATTCCTCCAATTTTAAATTGGTCATGTACCCATGCTTCCAATTTAAAAGTCAACTTAAATCCAACTCATCCCCTTTTCCTCCAATTTTAAATTGGGCATGTACCCATACCCCCCAATTTAAAATTCCAATCAAATCCAACCCATACCTCCCATCTACTAAGACAATCTGATCCCTCCAATCTTCCCAAAGCTAAATCTTGGCCATTCATTCCTCCTTGATCCAAGGACATCTCCCATCTACCAGTCTCATCATGACACTTGACGAGCTCTCCTTGCTTGAGAGCTCTCAAGAATCCCCATCCATTGATCTCTCAATTCAATCATAACCATCCAATTGAGTCTCCAAAAATCTATAAATTGGAGCTCACCCCTTCACAAAAGACACAACTTCTTCATGCAACATAATGCTGCCATTTCCACTCCAAGACTCCATGAGAAGCAAGGTTATGCTACCCATTTGAGGAATCATCCACATCAAGACATCAAGGAGCACATCACAAAATCAAGGTTTGCATGTAGTTAGTTTGTTTAACTTCATATGTTTGCATTCCTTTTGCTCAATCCGAGGTAGCTTAGATTTTGAGTGAAATAGGTTAGTGTTTTGACTTGTTTCTCATGTCCATTTTCTTGGTTATACAGTACCCTTGTTAGCTTCCATGGTTGCATACATGCCTTGTTCACTCTCATGTTTGCCATTTATGATTGTCTATTTTTCATGTTTACCACCTTGGTTTGTACATTTCTTTGTTATCTTACTAAGCCACATGATTTTATGATGCTTTATTATGTTTCTATGTTCCATGCTTGTGATGTTACCTATATGCCATGATCACTATGCTTACCTTTATTATGATCTTAATGCTTCCTATGATCCTTATCATGATATTAAGTCCTATAATTACATGTTATGATCCTTATCATGCCCATATGTTTTTGTCTATACATTATGACCTTGTTATGCCCTTATCTTTATGTCTATGATCCCTATCATGCTTAGATAATATTCTTAGACGTTATGACCCTTGTCGTGCCTAATATTTTTATGACCTTTGTCATAACTTCATCTATTACATGATATTTGTTTTTACATAGTCTTTGTCTAGCCTTTAGGGCCATCCTTACTTTATCACTTGCCTAGTCTTTGTCTAGCCTTTAGGGTCATCCTTACTTTATCACTTGCCTCTATTGGGAGCTAACATTGTTTATTAGTGCCTTCACACTTATATCTCCTACTCATGATCTTACATGTGTATCCTTTGATATCTCTTATTCAATCACATGCTTGATGTACTTACATGATTCTTATCTAGCTCCTATGTCTATCCTTGTCTTGTTATTTGCCTATACCAAGGTCAACCTTATTGCATATGCCTTGATGATTTTTTCTACTTAGATGCACTCAATTTATGATGATATATTTTATTGCATTGCATTCTTATCATGCAATGATACCTTTTACCATTCTTTACCATGTTTATGTAGTTTTCTCCTCTCCAATTCCTTGCATCCTTTGTGTGCAACCAATTGGAAGGGGACATAAATGTCACTAATGTTCCTTTGTAAGTTATGTTTTGTAGTGACAAGCTCACATTAATTCCCATGTTCAAGGAAACATGTTACCACTTCATATGCATAGCCAAAATCCTTTTACACTCATCCACTTAGTAAAAGATTTTTTTGAGTTGTCTCTTGAGTCATATCCTTATCCACATAGTCAAAACTTTTTATCACTTTCCCTAACATGCAAACCTCTTACCCTTCTCTCTACTTTTACTACTTCAAAGAATGTATGACAAACAACACTCATTAGGTACTTCATATTCTCTTTACCACAAGTTTTTTTACTTGAGCATCAAGATTTTAAATGGAAAAACTACAAGCCATTCAAATTCAACAAATTTGCAGTGACGTTGGCCGAAAAAAAGAAAGCTAAATCGTTAGGGTTTCAAACCGTGATATGCATTTCATAGAAAGAAAAAAAAAAGAACAGATCCAGATATTTCCGTATTAAGCAAGGCCACCGTTAACCCTGAGGACCTGGCCGTTTATCCACTCGCCCTCATCGCAGGCCAAGAAGGCGATTACAGAAGCCACATCCTTACACTCTCCGAGCCTTTCCAGCGGAGGCGCCGCGGCAATGGCCTTCACGGACTCCTCGTTCCTCACACTGTAAAACATGTCAGTGGCAATAGGACCGGGGGCTACACAATTGGCGGTTATTTTGGTGCCCCTGAGCTCCCTAGCCAGGATCTGAGTAAATGTCTCCACCGCAGCCTTGCTAGCCGCGTAAGCCCCAAACCCTGGAGCGGCAGTGAGCACCAGGGTTCCAGACATGTTTATAATCCGGCCGCCTCCACCCCTTACAAGCCGCTTGGCTGCCTCCTTGCACATCAAAAAGGAGCCTTTGCAGTTCACGTTGAAAGCCGTTTCCCACTGTTGAAGGCTGCATTCAGCTATGGAAGCGCAGGATGAATCGATTATGCCTGCGTTGTTTACCAAAATGTGAACGGGGCCGAAACTCTCCTCCGCCTTGTCGAATAGGTAGGTAACCTCTGATGGCTTGGAGACGTCTGCCTGCACTGCGATGGCCGTGTCGTGACCGTGGGCTGTGTTTATGGCGGAGACGACTTGTTCTGCTTGATCTTGATTTCGGAGGAAGTTGATGATGATTTTAGCACCGAGTGCGGCCAGATGATGGGCTATTTCAGATCCAATGCCACGAGAAGCGCCTGTTACAATGGCTACTCGCCTCTCCAGCGGCTTCATCGTCTCTTTCCTGGGCAATCCCTGGCCTAACACAGTCGACGGCCTTTGGCCTGTTTTATTAATTTATCATGTTTTCTCGTTTAAATTAAGAGATTGTCTTTACTCATGGTAAAGGGTTACTTCTTGGTAATGTAATAAGAATTTTATTAGTGTGTAAGAGTTACGAGATTTTCTAATAATTAAGGATATATTTATATTTTTCTTTATAAGGCACGTATTTTTTTTTATTACGTCGAAGGCGTTCCCTTTGTTAGAAGAAGCGCTGACTTTGGGGATCAGCGGTTTTCATTGGTGCAGAGGCGCGCAAGACGATTGCAAAGCCCCATCACAGTTTTTCTTTGCCGTGAAGCGGGTCTCGCTCGCTGGTTTCCCTTTATTAATGCCCAATGCTTTTCATTTTCCTCTGTCCGGTAGAATGTTTTTTCCGTCCATCTGTCTTCACTCGTAAAAGCCCTTTTTAAAAATTTAAATTGCTTTGAAATCCGCTGAACGGCGCTAAGACGGTTTCCTTGATTCGGACGTATTCATTGCGGGGAGATAATTTCCACATTGCCTTTGAATATGAACGGATTAATGCAAGCCGCAATATAAAACTAACTAGCACTTCCACCTATAGGAGGTTCAAAGAATTCACCGATAGGAAAAGCGATGAGTTTTGAAAAATTTCCGGCGTAATTTTTTTTATTTTTAAGGCGTGACACAATTCCGAGCACCATAATGCTCACATAAATAAATAGAATAAAATTTGGTACACATGGAGGAGACTCCCTGTTAACACGGAATACTAAATCTTTTTATCACAATAGATTACCTCTGCACATCTAAAGTTGCTATATGGCGAAGGGCATATGTGTGTATTTGGTGCTCACAGCGCCTTTTGTTGTAAATTCTTTTTCTCTTTAATCAATATTTTCTACTGAGAAAATGAGTTTTATTTAATCTGATTAAAAATATGTTGTTAGTCTTTCAATTTTTTTTTTTTAAATTTTGAAATACTGACTGATTTCTAATATATTAATAATTACCAAAAACAAATGTATATTTTTATTTTGAAAGAACAATATAATTTAGAAACAAAATTTAAGTGATTCTCTCAAATTTTATATTTAAATAATATTTAGGGATTTTAGTTTTTAATATTAATTTTTTAAAGCTCCTACTTTTCAATAATAGCCATTTTTCATGAAATAATGAATTTAAAAATTCAAATGTGGACAACATTAATAGTTGCATGAAAATAGTTGGATTATATATTAAAGTTTTATGTATGCTTTTCAAGTTATTAATATTTTAATTTTATATAATATGAGATTTTAGTTATATATAATTTATTTACAATATTTAATATAGTTATATAATATATTTAAATTGTTATGGGTATTTAGATTAAATATAAATAATTACATTTTAAACAATTAATAAATAACAATTTATTAAAAAAAAAAGAGAAGGGAGAGGAAGATTTAGAGAGATTATATAAAATACATAACATAATATATTATAAAATGATATATCTTATTTTGATATTTCATGTATATTTTTTTGTCATTCCTTTTTATACAATATTATAAAATAATATTATATAACATATATTTTATATAGTATAACATTGTATATTTAAATTAAACATATTATATCTTTATTATTTATATTTACTTATAATTTAATTATATTTGTTTTTTATATAATTATAATTTATGTTTGTTGTTATATAGTATACTTAATATTATGTCAATTATTTAATATATTTTTAAAATAATATTATAGTGTAAATCATATATTTATATTAAATATTTAATTGTAATTTAATTATATTTATTTTATATATAATATATATGCTGTATATTATTTAATATGATTTTACAATAATAATATATTGTAACATTGTATATTTATATATTTAATATTCTAAAAATATTTGTTATTTTATTATATATTGATTTTATATAAAACAATATATTATACTTACATTTATAATTAAATAAAAGATTATATATAATATAAATATTACATATATAATATGTTTAATATAAATATAAAATTTTATACTCTAATATTATATCAACAAAATCATTTACATTATATGAAATATAATAATAAATATAATTAAATATAGATTTTATGTATAAGATAGATCTACTTAAATAATAAATATACATAATATAAATATGCCCTTCCTTCACATGAAAGTTGGAATGATTACCTATACACAACCACTGATAGAATGCCTCAAACAAACTATAGTTAATTCAATTTTCAATGTAACATATTTTGTTGCAACTCAAACTTACATATGTGTCAAAGGAATCCATCATATAGTATCAATAAAATAATAATCAAAGCAATGTACAAATACCTAGCAATGATACAAGATAATTGAACAAGCATAAAGGATGCATTATTAATGTCACATCGAACAATGAATCATGGGTGATTGAAATCAAAAAATTAGTGTCTCAACACACAAATTCGAAGAAGCCCACTCATGGTTTACTAGCTTTGGAGTCCATTTTTGTTTTTACAAAAAAATGCATCAATAATTAGATTATGAATATTGCAACAATGGATAGCTATGGAATTTTATAATTTTATTACTTTGTAATGGAAGGTTTAACTCTACTATTATGTGTGAGCAATTTCATTATAATTAAGAGAGATTGACTCTTAGGAGATCAATTTAGTTGAACTTATTATGAGTAGAGATAAGGGATTCAAAAAATATGTTGGCTCTTTGCAACTAGGTTGAAGAGCAAATGTATTGGTCCTTTTCTTTCCATTTTGAACATATGGCCTCTTAAATGTGGTACCCATATATAACTCTTTTGTTCTTCTACATGTACTATGTGATGCATGAATTTTAAGAATGACAAACCAAGAAAAAATATAATGTGACATCTATAAAAAACATGCATGTTCTCCTCAAAAGAATAACTTGGAGCTATTTTCATGACAATTACTTGCTTAAGATTTTCTTTGATATCAATAATTTATGATTTGTGCAAATTATGTATATCCTGAATAGATAATAATTCTTCTAATACATATCTGTCAAGACGCCAATGGACTAGAACATAGCCTAACAACAAATATGCTTTGGAAAAATCAAGTCAACAGAATGCCTTGCAATCTTCTATGAAGATTGGCATTTCTCTCTTCCTTGTTGCATGTACTTCATCCATTAATGTATGCTTCCTTTTCCCACTAAATTGGATGCATTGAAGGTCATTTAGAATAAAAATGAGCCAATATTGTTTGCATAAACGTTTTTCATACACGCTAAAATTATTTAGAGGCTATCAATTACAGTTTAAGACACTCTCAAAATAATGGAAGCAACTGGACAAATACACTAAAAATCAAGCATCGTCAACCATATAATGTAATTCTAACACTTCAAAATGGAACACTTTAGAAAAGAATAATGATTTCACTATACAGTTAAAGTTTCATCAATGCTTTCCACTCTTTAACAAACATGGCACTAAGAATCTACTCCAAAACATATGAATCCAAAGGAAATGTACAAATGCCCTCCTCTTAGACTTATAAGCTTGTTGAGAATGCAAAACGATTTCAAGTAAATAAGGATGGGTATAGACAAATAATAGTAACAAAAAATTGAACAAAAGAAACACATAAGTACTAAGAAGCCATAGTGTAAAAACAACAATTATGCTCAAATTTGGTTAATTTATGTCGTAATTAATACTACTAATATTTATAAATAATAAAACTCTATTCAAAATGGCTCTCACTAAATCCTATCAATCTACTTTATACTGAAAGGAAATTACACTCAACAAAGAAATAATTGAGAAAAGTGATATTATTGGACAATAGTACCATTTTCAGTTCCATCTTTTCAAGTGGTAATGCAAACTTTCCTTTGAAAAACGCAAATGTACATCTCCACATTAAACATCCCTTTATTTTATGCTTTGATCCCTCAGATGTCTTCTATCTTGAGAAGGATAAGGGAATTCAAGGATAGTGCATATTTGCCTCTAAAAAATCAAGACAAGGACATGCATGTTGATTACAAATAATTCAATATTTGATTAACACTATTAGCATTGGTTCAATATTTATCAAAGGTATAGCCACCATACCTAGGTGTTAGCCTACATTAACATCTTTATTACTGCATTGACTACATTTTTGTCCATGTATCTCCACATAGATAAACGAAGAGAGAAATAAAGAGAGATGGTAAGAGAGATTGAGAAAGATAGAGAGACAGACAGAGGAGACAAAGAAAGGAAGAGAGAGAGAGAGAGAGAGAGAGAGAGAGAGAGAGAGAGAGAGAGAGAGAGAGAGAAACCATGGTTAGCATGACTAATCAAACTAATATTCTCTCTCTCTCTCTCTCTCTCTCTCTCTCTCTCTATATATATATATATATATATATATATATATATATATATATATATATATATATATATATATATATATACCTCTCTATCTCTCTATCTCTCTTTCTCTAGCTCTCTATCTTTGTTTGTCTCCTCTCTCCATCTATCTATATTTCTCTATTTACCTCTCTTACCATCTCTCTCTATCCTTCTCTATCTAATTCTCTCCTTAGTGTGCAATGGGTACACCGCAATAGTATGTAGAAAATAAGTAATTAGTGGTATAGTGCATGATTGTTTATTATACTTGGGAAAAGAACATACACTTTTGTCAATGGAATGGGTCAAATGGACGAGATTAAATATGTGGGCATCATGGATGCATATATGTCTCTTTATCTCTCTATATCTCTACCTCTCTCTCTATGCACCTTTGTTGTTTGGCAACATTCTCCACCTCTTTTTTCTCATGAAATTAAAATGCAATATTTATACTCTAACTTGTCTCTTCAACTTGCCTATCTCTCAGTTATTATGAAGCAATAGTTCCAAACACATCAAAACTTTGCTCAACAAGTGTAAAACTTGCAAACCCAACTCAATCATACCAAACAAGAAACTATGGGCACCGAGATGCCACCTTGGCAGCCAATCCTTAATGAATCAATGGCATAATCTACCCATGTATCAAATTATCTATTATATCACTATTGTATTCAATCTACATACTATTTTTAGCCATTTGTTAATGGTTTCAACATATGCTTTCAGTTCTCATTTTCATAAAACAATGTTATGAAATAAAGAGAGATAGTATTAGAGATCGAGAAAGATAGATATAGAGAGGAGAAAAAAATGAAGAGAGAGAGAGAGAGAGAAAAAGGGAGATAGAATTAATAATTTCATCAAGTCTTGCTTTTGTCAAATTCTCCACATTTTCCACCTCAATTAATTTACCCTTTTGATGTGTTTTTTTACCCAAAATTTGAGGATAAGATTGTTTTCTTTATAATTTTTTGTAGATACAACATAATTGAGTGCTATACCCAAACAATGTAAAGCAACTTCTGTACCCCCAATTCTAATGAACAAAGCAAGGATATTGATCCCCTTTAGATATATAGCCTTCCAAATAGAAAGATGGTATCCTTTAATGAACAAATCAAAGTGATACATCTTTCCTCTTCTTTCATTTGGACATCTATGGAAGGTTGATTCACTACTAGACAAAAATCATTTAAATGTTTGGTTACAATGTCTCCTTCATGCATCTTTAAAGAATACAAATTTCTTTTAAAAATAACCTTTTTTCAAGACACTTACAACTAAAATACCAATCAAGTGTCTTAGATGATTTCATGTAGATTTGACTTGTTCTTCAATTTAAAATTTTTAAGGACAAGTGGTGGCTTTTTGTTTCATAGGATGGGAACACCCCCACAATCGAAAAAGTTGATAAACTCTAATAGTCACTTTAAAACATTATAAATGAGTTAGTTACAATTATTTGTTTATTTTTAACACAACAATTTAAATATGACATTAATAAATTATAATTATATATTTTACTAAATGAAGTTGATCTAAGGAGGTTTAGGGATGACTTTTCACAATTTATCTCACAAAGCTTCTTAAAGGCGTTTGATAGACACAATTGAACGCACAAATACTTGCAATGTTTAGGCTCTTAAAAGAGTCATAAACTCATTACAAAGACAATTTTGAAAATTAGGATTAAATAATAATAATCAAATTATAATATCATAATACAAAGTTACAATGGCATGATTTTAAATATTATTTTTAATAAACACACATTATTAAAAATATAAATTTTATCCCTAATTTAAATTATTATATAATTGTATGTACTATTATCATTAGAGTGTTGTGACAAATATATGACTTTCAACTTGTCATGTTATTGGTAATTTAAGATTTATATATGGTTGCTTTATATCATATATTTTGTTGTTAGTTGTTCTCTTTTGTGCTATGGTTTTCTATGCTTTTTATAGTTTGGTAGCTTTCTTTTGGCATTTGTTTGGCTTTCTGTTCCTAGTTTTCTGCATTTTGTAAATGGTTTCGGGGCCCCTTCAAAACCTATTTTACCAACATAATAAAAAATAATTACAAAAGGATTAGTATGAAACCTATCACAAGAAACCATTTCAAAAGAGAGATAGAGAGGTAGAGATATAGAGAGATAAAGTGGCAGAGAGAAAGAGAAAGATAGAGAGACAGAAAGAGGAAACAAAGAAAGGAAGAGAGAAAGAGAAAAATAACAGGGAAGATAGAAATGGAGAGAGAGAGAAATTATTCAAGTGTTAACTATGGACAGACATGAGTTTTGGTTCATGGCATTTAATAAATACAACAAAGCTCTTTCAATTCTAGATAATGACATGGGCCATAGGGATTTTATTCACTTAAAAACATGGAAATTGAACTTCCACAAATCTTCGGCATACCCATTGCACACAGAGAGAGGGGGGAGATAGTGGTATATGAATATTGTTTTTAAAAAGGGGATGCATGCAAATAGAGACTACACACCAAACATGAAAGCTCAAACATTTGAAGAACGTACTAGGCAAAACACGAGGATCTTGAAATTCATTAAGATTATGCAAATTGATTCATGACAATTGAGAAAACAAAAAAATAGCATATACCATAGGGATACAAGACAATCGTTATTCACTTAAAGACAACAATTAAACTTCCATGCAACTCCTCGGCGTACACATTGCACACCAAGGTACGATTGCTAGTATTTATATTTTGCTTTATAAAACATGTATTTTTTTACATCGTGTAATAGGTTATGTTAAAGTGTATCAATCTTAGATGTTAAAAGAAAACATAGAATTGTCTTTGGTTTTTTTTTGCTATACGCATTGTTACATACATCATCACTTGTTGAATGCATTTGAATGTTTAATACTTGTTTATTATAACAACATGGAAATATATGAATGTCATAATTGTACCTTATAGGAGATCATATTATGAAATCATGTTAAATAGTTAGTTATGTGAATATAACATCATTTTAATAATAATATTTGCACAATTACGATTACATAGACAATTGAAAGAAAATTTGTGTTGCAGGTATAAAGACCACAACATTATTTTAATAATTTCATGTAGACGTATTACAACCAACAAAAAGTAAATCAAACATGTATTGGATGTTTCCCTTAAGTATCAACTTAGAGCTGACTAAATGCATGCTTGTGAAACTTGATGTTATGTGCTTGGTTTTAAAGACATTTATTTGCATTCATTTTAATCATCAAGAGATAAGGAACATTGCATCTCTTCTCTCATCCTAAAGCATTGACTTGAAGCAATCAATAGTGCAACACTTGGATTTGGTGCACTTAGAAAAATGAATAATAAATCTGCATTTTAGGTGTTTGTCTATTGTCTTTGATCTTGTCTATTCTCAAGGGGATGATTGAGGCATAGTGTCCTCATGGTTTTGGTCATATAATAGCCTATCAAAGATACTTTTTAATACCAATTGTCATCTATCCATGAACCTAATGATAGCCATATGGATTGTGCAATGATGAGTACATGCCTAGTGATGATCTACCTTGTGATTGTAACATCAAAAATTGTGTATCCTTGCAATTTCATGTTATATTTTGGGCCTATTTTAGTGTCCATTCCTTTAGCATGTTTTAGGGATTATTTTAGCCTATTCTTAGCCTTTTCCTTCACCAGATTGCCAAATTTCTTCATCACATTTCGATTCTTCTCATTGACCTAAGACTACGTGCTAAATTTTGATTGATTTCTCTAAGACACTAGTATGACATGTAGATGTCCACGCGATGCACTAGTATCCTATGAGTTTTAAAAATTTAAATGTTAGTTATTTCTGCTAAGCTACTTGTTATCACCTGTTGTAATCCATGTTTGTCAGAAAAATACCTTTTGCATTCGAATATGACCCTTTAGCTTCTTCATAAGCTTCATGAAAAAGCAACCTTTGAATATAAATCATGCAATCTCTTTCTCTTCTTCTCTTGGCTATGCTTGGTTGAACATACCTCCATTGTTGAAGCTTGTTGAAGCTCATGCTACCAGATTTTCATTAACAACTTTATGTGCTTTCTTCTCTCTTCTACAACATGCTAATAATATTGTTTCAATAACATCTTATTCTTGTTTGAATAATATTGCAACTCTTCTTTACAATTTTCTTCTATATCTCTATTGACAAATCTCTTGGTGACCACCACCACTCTTTATTCAATTTCATACACACACTAGTTTATCAATCCTTGTAGACCTAGGATTTTATATTCATACCTTTATTTTATTATTGTTGTTCTTAATTCCTATATGCACATAGGCTAAGAGCACACTATTGAAATACACAGGACAACTGAGGGGGGGGGGGGTGAATCAATTGTCACAAAAGCTTTACCTCATATGAATATCAAACCATTAACTTCTTAATTACTGATAATCAGATTTAACCATGAAAGTATGAAACCATAGACTTAATCATAATCACACATTCAACACAGTGGACACCATATTTTTTATGTGGAAAACCCTAAAAGGGAAACACCACAGTGGACACCATATTTTTGTGAATCAATTGTCACAAAAACTTTACCTCATATGAATATCAAACCATTAACTTCTTAATTACTAATAATTAGATTTAACCATGAAAGTATGAAACCATAGACTTAATCACAATCACACATTCAACACAATGGACACCATATTTTTTACGTGGAAAACCCTAAAAGGGAAACACCACAGTGGGTGTTAGTCCATAGAAATATATATGTTATATCAATACCGGAAAACAGAGGCTCACTGCCTATAGGGCTCACTGCACAAATTGCTCGCTGCAAAGAACATCACACTGCCAAGGGGTGGCTCACTGCCAAAAGATGGTGAATTGATTTGGTAGCATCTACTCCATGCCTAGGTTTAATTCCATTGAAGCACAATATAACTTCTTTGCTCTACTCTTTTACACCTTCGCACTTATCTCTTCATTTTCGCACTCTATACACTTTTTTGCAATTACATTACAAGTTTTTATACAAGTCATCAACCTTGGAATGTAAATCAAGGTAGGAAATACATTCATCAACCGTTGGAACAATCTCCAAGGTCGGCATTACAAAAACATACATAGAAATAGGTGTGGACCTAATATAGAAATTAGTTAAGGAAAGATGTAAAGATGCATGTGGATCACGTCGTGCCTTAGCTAGGACTCAAATGCAATCCTTCACACCACTACACACTTCTACAATCTTCAATGCATCTCCGCAATTAGTGAAAACAACCAAGTCGGCCAAGACTGGTATTCACACTAAGTCTTTTAGGAACAGTCTTCAACCACGATCCAAATTTCTCTCTGCGGACCAATCCGAAGGTAGGAACACGATCAAGAGACATCCACAAGCACATTGTAATCACCAGGAACATCCAAACAACCTCTAACCACTTTATCCATGAGATTCTTCAATTCGTAGCACATAAGCTTAACTATCATCAACTGTCATAAAGGAAAAATTGCTTGCAGACCACCAAACCATGAACCATTAGAGTTGAAGGCACTTATCATCATTACAAACTTAATTCCAAAACCGCAGACTATAAAACATCAATGCGGAGAAATGCGGAGCAGAATACTTTCCTTCTGTCACAACTGAATACACAGAGAAAGCATGTTTCACTCTGGTAAACACAACTCACCCAAAACTTCATGCGGAGAGCTCAAACTCAAAACATAACATCTTCAGACATGACTTTAAATAACTTCCAAACCACATGCAAAGATATTCAATCTTCAAGAAATGTGGAGCAAGCTTCTAGACTGTTCTTCTGAATACAATACATTGTTTCTATCGGAGGAGCTAATTTTCTCAATATCCTCAACATCAAGATCACTTACATAGGTAAATACAAAGCATCTCACTCATTACAGGCAAGCAACAAAATAAGAGCACAATTGACACCGATGACAACACAGATATGTTGACATCAATGACAACACTGATTAGACACATACTTGCAACAATCTCCCCCTTTGTCATTGATGGCAACATATGATGTGCAAAAATTGTAAAGACCATCAAGACAAGATTCTCCCCCTTTCTCTTTACACATCTGCACCCTTTCTTTTCTAAGTTTTTCACATGATTTATCTCCCCCTTTGACATCAATGGCAAAGGGCACATACTTGCAAACAACTGCTCTGATAAAAAACTTATATCAGCAACTTCTACCTATTACCCCTGAGGGGTAGCTTTTATTGGCCTAGGTAAAACAATAACTTCTTCGGTCACTTTTCCACTTTCATTCCACTTATTTCTGAAAACCTCCTTTGTTCTAAATATATTCTTATCCGCAAACATAGGGACATGTTCCCATGTCTGATTCTTCTCAGTGTGTTCTTCTGCAACCCTTGTTCTTGTCAGTCACCAATGATTTGATCTTCAGTGTGATGCTCTTGCACAAATCCTATGGGTCTTAGAAATCCTTTCCGGAGCTTCTTCATCCTGCACTTTCTTTCCTTTTTCTTCATTGCTTCATGAAGAATCCAATTGGTTCATATCCATTTGCCTCAGAGTTCATCAGGTACTGTCAATCATCACGAGAACTTGCTCTATATTGGGAGCAATTTTGTTCTATCAACCCAAACTTTTTGCATAATTCTTCTTTTATCCTTCACAATCATAGTCTGAGTCCTGACTTAGACTTTTGTTGTTGATTCTTGACCTTGTCTCTTTATGTTGGGTCATCAACATCAATCTTTTGGCAAGGGAGGAAAGATTTTCAATAAGACTCCCCCTGAGCCAAAGCTCCTAATTTAGTTCCCGGAGGAAATATCTACACCAGAAGTTGGTGTGAATCCATCCTTGACCTTATTTTCATCCTTCTTAATCCAAACCTTGCTCATTTCCTTTTTGATTTCTGTCGGATCCACCTTGTCTTTCCCCTTATCTTCTCTCTACTCTGTTTTCTTCTCATCTGCAGGATAGTTTCTTTTCACATTCTTGCTTTTGCATGATACTGCAATATGTCCAGGTCTACTGCAATTGTAGCAAACAATATTCTTCTATTCTTTATTCCTTCTATTTATTGGATTCATTCTTGATTTGCATTGGTTAGCCATATGCCCAAATCTGTTGCATGCAAAGCACTTTCCATTGAAAGATTGACCATTCCTTACCAAACTTCTACATACATATGATTTATGCCCAATTTTCTTACAATTGTAACATTGACTGGAAAATGATGAAACATTTTGATTCATTTTGCTTCTACACTGAGTAGCTTTGTGACCAAATTTGCTACATGAATGACAATAGCCATTGAAAGATGCATAGCTTTGAGCATTTAGTTGTCTAATCGGTGGGCTTCTTGACTTATTCTTTTGATCTTGAATATGTTTACCTTTGTCCTCCTTGACCTCAGTATTCTTCCCTTGACCTATTTTAGAATTTTCACCTTTTTTAATTCTCACATTATTTTTGTTATCAGGATTTTCCTGACTTACTGTAGCCATTGGTCTATCAAGTCTGGCAGCACTCTCACTAAGTTTGTCTTGTTGAACCCATGAATGTTTTGAAGGTCAGCTTTCAAATTCTGAACTTCCTCTTCAAGCTTTATGCAATCTTTAGTCTTGCCTTTCAGACATTCCTCAATTTTTGTTTTCTCTTTATTTGTTGATCTCAATTCTTCACTATTCTATTGAAGTCTCTGCTTGAGTTCCTTTATTTGTTTTCTTAATTCTTTGATGTAATCATTTGTTTCTGATATGTTTTCTTTTAGGTCCATCTCTTCTTCAAATTTCTCAAGGTTTTCAAGAGCAATTTTGGATTCTTCACTGTCAGTGGACAAATATTCATCTTGAGAGGAATTTATATTGTTGCAGGCTTTAATCACCAGTTAGATTCAACATTGGCAATCAAACACCAATTCATTTGTCCTTTTACTTCATACTGGCGATCTTTCTTCATTTTCTGCTCTTCAGTATCATCTTCTCCTTCGGTAAATGCCTTATTCCTTTTTGCCTTGTAAGGAAGCCTATTTGCATCTGATGCATGATTATCGATTACTGAATACTTATGTATGCCTTCATCAACCCTGACATTTGCACTCTCAATAATCTTTTTCAATCTTTTATTGTAACACCAGTAGGTCTTACTCTCAGTAGAGTATCCAAGGAAAGTTCGTTCATCATACTTAGCATCGGACTTGCTTAGCTCTTCTTCTATTTTAATATAACATTTGCTTCCAAAAACTTTAAAATATTTTACCGAAGGTATTCTTCCATACCAAAATTCATATGGAGTTTTAGTATCATTACTTTTGACTTGAACTCTGTTTGGAATGTAAACAACAATATGTATAGCTTCTTTCTAATATGCTTCCGGTAGGTCAGCTTCCTCTATCATTGTCTTTGCAGCTTCTTGAATAGACCTGCTCTTTATTTCCATCACTCTATTCTCTTTGGATAGCTGTCTTTTTATTCCATGAGTCTCACACAACATTAAATTTATTAGAGGTAAATTATTTTCCTTTGCCAGACTTTGGGCATTTGATTTTCATATTTAATTCATCTTCAATCATTGTTTTGAAGGCTTTAAATGTATCTGGAGCTTCTGATCTTTCTTTGAGAAAACTAACCCAAGTCATTCTAGAATAATCGTCAACAAAGAACATAAAGTACCTGTCATCTTGGAGACTTTTCACTCTTGTAGGTCCACAAAGGTTTGTATGAACCAATTCCATCAGTTCAGTTGAGGATCTTTCTTCATCCTGTAAACTTCCTCTTGCTTGCTTCTCAACTTGACACTTCTTGCAGGTGAAGTTGCTAAAATGTATCCTTTTTGGCAGATCTTTCATGAATTGAGCTGAGCTTATCCTTACTAGGTCATTAGGATTGATGTGACACAATTTCGTATGCCAAAGCCAACTTTCATGATTTTGAGTTATAGAGCAGATATTGTCACCTTCTCTAAGATGATAAAGATTTCCTTCTGTCCTTTTTCCACCAGCTATTACAACTCTAAATTTATCTCTAAATTCAAAGGCATCATTTTGAAATATGAAGTTGTATCCTTCTCCGCACATTTGTCCAACGCTCAAGAGATTTTGTCTTAGGATTTCAACATAGAGAACATCTTTAGTATGTTGTCTTCCATCAAAATTGATTGAACCTTTTCCACATATTTTAGCAGTATGGTCATCTCCAAATCTAACTAATCCTTATTCATTCTTCACAAAATCAATAAACTTGCCTTTATCAGGTCAGTCATATGATTTGAGCAGCTACTATTAATAACCCAATAGTTCCTTATATCTTCATTGCCAGTACTTGCCTCTGGATCAAAACTTTCACCATCTTTGCAATTGTCATCCTCTGAATTAAGACAATAGTCATCATCTTTATCTTCTTCAACATCATAAAATATTTTCTTGGACTTTCTACATTTGCCTTCTTCATCATAAATTTTTGAGTTTCTTTTTGAACATTTGGAAGCATAGTGACCAGCTTCACCACACTTAGAACAATTGAAAGATAATTCATTCTTGTGTGACATCCCGGATCAACCTCAAGCTGTTAGGATTTCTTCCGAGGAACCAGGCTCTGATACCAATTGTTGAAATACATAAGACAACTGAGAGGGGGGGTGAATCAGTTGTCACAAAAACATTACCTCATATGAATATCAAACCATCAACTACTTAATTACTGATAATCAAATTTAACCATGAATGTATGCAACCATAGACTTAATCACAATCACACATTCAACATAGTGGACACCATATTTTTTATGTGGAAAACCCTAAATGGCAAAAACCAGGGTGGGTGTTAGCCCACATAAATAGATATGTTATATTAATACCAAAAAATAGATGCCCATTACCTACAGGGCTCACTGCCTACAGAGCTCACTGCCCAAATTGCTCACTGCAAAGAACTGCTCACTGCCAAGGGGTGGCTCACTGCCAAAAGATGGTGAACTGATTTGGTAGCATCTACTTCATGCCTGGGTTCAGTTCCATTGAAGCAAAATATAACTTCTCTGCTTTGCTCTTTTACACCTTCGCACTTATCTCTTCATTTTCACACTCTACACACTTTTTCACAATTACATTACAAGTCTTTATATAAGACATCAACCTTGGAATGTACATCAAGGTCGGCAATACATTCATCAACTGTTGGAACAATCTCCAAGGTTAGCATTACAAAAACATACATAGAAATAGGTCTGGACCTATTACAAAAATTAGCTAAGGGAAATATGTAAAGATGCATGCAGATCACGTCGTGCCTTAGCTGGGACTCAAATGCAATCCTTCACACCACTACATGCTTCTACAATATTCAATGCATCTATCAATCTATCAATTAATCTTTCATCACATCTCTTATCCTCCATCCCTCAAGCAATCTATTTCATCCATTTCGAGAGCACACCCCTGTTCTTGCAACCTGCATGTCCTCTCGAGGGGGCATCACCCTTACCAATCATCCATAAACGTTACCCTATTCTTCCAAACCAAAATATTTTTCTATCCAATCCAACTCTATATCTTAAACTTCTTTGAAATAATGTTACTTAGTCGCAACATCATTTCAAAGAGGGGCAAAATGTAGACACCTGAAACTGACTTGCCCCATAAACCACTTTCCCGCATCCTCACATCACTAACTTATCATTTCCCAATTAATTAAATAAATTCAATTTATTTGATTAATCTATCCTAAGTCATCTCTAATCATCTACCCTTAGCCATTTACTCCTAATCATCCACTTGTGATAAATTAATTCATCTAATTTATCACTAAACCTTACAACACTATCCCTCATTAACTAAATAAATATTTTCAATATTTATTTAGTTAATCTGTCCATCTCTCTGATCATGGTTAATTAGATAAATCATGTTTATTTAAATAATCTACCCTATCCTATAGCCTAAACCTAGCCTAGTTGATTAAATAGTGATTATTTAATTAGCTACCCTAGCCTACATACCCTAGCTTACATGATCCCTAGACCTAAATTAATTAAATAAATCATTATTTAATTAATTTTAATACTCCATTAGCCCCCTAACTAATTTTCTACAGCCACATTAATTAAGTTAATCCCTTGATTAACTTACTCAAACCCCACTTAACACTCTCTCCCACACCCCACAAATAAAAAATAACCTAAAAAATAAAAACTATAATTTCAAGAAATAAAATGAATATACAAAAATAAGTACAATTGAGAATGAATAAATAATGAAAATGCATGCTGATAGGCATTCACTTAGTGACAAGCACTAGATGAAATACATAGATCGATGGTCGAGATTAAAAGGACTACCATCAAATAGATTTTGATCATAGAATTTGTAATGAATACATGAGTGTGACGTGCAAAAGATCTACTATACTTTTGCTTTCCCACTATATTTCCATAGTCAACAAATATATTTTTGTCTTCTACAATACTAAAAAATATAATTCGCTTTAAGGTAGATATTTAGAAAATAAATAAATTTAACATTTTATTAGAACTTCCAAGGGCATCTTTAAATATCATTGCCTAAGCCAAAAACTTTTAAATATCTTTAAAGAGCGTGTAATTCTGATGGAACAGGGGAAAAAAATAATGTATACTCCCTATATTATACAATTCAAGAATTCCCTGCAACTCTGTATTCGGACCAAGGCTCAGAAAACAATCTTTTTAGACTGATTTTTATTCAACCCAATGTTAGTAGGTAACTTTGTAGTCTTCCCAAAGACACACAACACAGTTTGGAATTAATCTAGAGGACATAAAACTACAAAAGGACAATACAGTTTGCACAATAGTTCAACATGAGATTCAATGTCAGCGTATGAACTCAACACAGGTTTACGTATTTCCACAATTTTAAAACAAATGTTCACATAAACTGTTATCAATCTAGTACGAGCATGTTGGGGCTCCCTATTCACTACATATTGGCTTCTTTCGGTCCTTAAACGTTGTATGATAGTCTTGTTTGTTCTCAAACCAAAAACACACACTTATTTCTATTCATAGCGAAAATACAATCACTAACAGATTCCTTGTTGCAAACCGCCACAACTGGGGTTATTTTAAAACAACATTAATGGTGAACTATTCCTATACACCATTGAAAGCTTCCTCATAGACGTAGAAGTCTCTAAATGTCATTTTCAAAGAGAAAAACAATCTACGTTACCAGAAAACTAAACAAGATGATGACAGTTTACTGTGTCAATCACCACAAGGAGAGTTAATCCATGTTATACCTTCATTAAGGGTTCTTTATACAAGCTGAAATCCATCGTTCTTGTTCCACAACCCACATTCAATTTATACTTTGTTATGGGTGCCTAAGGAAGTGTTTTCACTCTACACTGAGAGCATCTAGTCTCCCACACACTCAGAAACTCCTTCCTTTTGACCTTGTCTTGCCTCCTGTGTAGGCTCTCCTGCCTTCGTGACTACACCCAACTCTTCTGGGTTCGTTCCACTACCGAATTGACCTCTCACAAAAATTGTTTCCTTATGTTTTTCTTTTCACTTGAACATGCCCATGTCCCAATCGGGCAAAACAAAAACTAACACAATAACTAATTGTCCCTGTTTTTGGAAATTTGATGTTTTTGGACCTCTTTGAGGTCACCAAGGGAGTAAAAATTATTCAAGGCTATTATAATACCTTGGCGACCTACCTAAACCATGAAGGCAATGCACAAGGTAGGATGAAAACATGAGAAACCACTAACATTTCACTCAAATCAAAATTTGGGGTATTGTGACCCACAAACAAAGTACCAAAACGAAATAATGCACAACAAAACTCACAAGGATGATGCTCTTGCATCAAACTCGCTAGGAGAGATGATTGTGAGCATAGCTCACAAATGGAGTTGGGTAATAGGACTACCCTTTCGAGTTGTATATAACTTGCAGCATACTCTGATGCTCCGAATAGGTATCTTACAACACGTTGCTTCTTTTTGTTCTTCCAACATTTGGTGGGAATAGAGCTTGCAATTAGTGGCGAAATAAATTTTGCACTTTCTTTGTCACTTGTGGACCTTTTTCCACCATGTACCGACCCCCTCCTCCAAATCACACTCTTCATTCTCTTTCCTCTGGTTGGCTTAATCTTGTTACAAACCATCCAACTCTCAATTCTTCTTTCTCTATCATCTATTATGGGATTTGACCCACCATAATTTGACCACCTCCACCAATATTCCCCTACATTATCTTCTACAACCTCCTTACACAAATATGCCACATCCACATACACATTGGCAACTACATCCTCTTCATTCATCCTTGCAAATAAAGGTAAACCAAAAGCAAAATTGTCATAATATACCTCATTTTCCTTCGTTGCTCCAACATTTCCTTTTGCACACTTCGCTGCATCGTTCATCTCTATACCTCCACCCACAAGCTTCTCAAACCATTTTGCTTCTACTACCAAAATTTGCAATAACAAATCATCTGTGTTTTCACCATTCGTTGCAATATTCCCTAGCTCTTTTGTTGCTATCTCAATTGCAATTTCAGCCACCTCTTCTACACTCTTGTCTCCTGCATCTTCGATGTCCACTTCTTTCAGTTCCTCGATCACTCCTACAATTAATGCCTTTACATCCTCCAAAGGACACTCAGCCATTCCTGTAACTTTACTCTTCTCTTTCTTATCCTCTATTGCAACTTTCCTCTCTTCAGCTACTGCTGCAACTTCACTCTTTCCCTCGTCTTCCTTCTTCATATCATGTAGAAATTCTTTACCACTCATTAGCAATACCTTGTTGTTGCTTCTCTTACTATCCATTTCTCCTTTCAAAGGTAACAATGTATGTTTCTAGCCATCCTTCTCTAGAGTGTAAGTATTGTTTCTTCCATCATGTATGGCTTTACTGTCAAATTGCCAAGGTCTACCAAGAAGCACATGGAAAACATACATAGGAATAATATCACACATAACATTGTCCTTATAACTACCTATTTGAAACTCTACTAAGGCCTGCTCATCTACCAACAACTGATGCCCCTTTTGCAACCAAGAAACTTGATAGGGGTTAAGATGTTTAAGCCTATTAAGGCCTAGTTTGTCTACCATATCAATAGCCACAAGATTATCCGTACTACCACTGTCTATAATGAGTTTGCAACACTTACCTTTAGCCTTGCAATTGGTTTTGAATAAGGCTCTCCTTTCTACAGGTTCTTGACTCTCCTTTGGTGGCTTTAATAGTACTCTCCTGGGCAACAAAGACTCTCCTGTCTCAGGTTCTTCTAAGTGATGAGGAGGTGATCCCACACTCTGTTAGTCTGCTTCACAATCTGATTACTTCTCTCAGGCCTTGTGTAAGCTTCTTGTGGGAACTCAGGACACTCCCAACCTTTGTGGCCTACAAAACTTGTTACATCTAAAACATTTACCATAGAAACCTCTTCCTCTTCCTTGGTAACCTCCTCTTTGAAATGGTCTCCCTCCTGTATTTTGGAAACCTCCTCTTTCCGGATTGGTTTGCCCACTGGAAGTGCTTGCTTCTCCAACTTGATGGTGCTATTGTCCTCTACCATTAATCTATCCTCGTCCTCTAGATCCTCTTCCTTGCTAGTTTTGCCTTCTCATAAGCTTCTCCTCTACCTTAATGTAAAACTGATAGGCTTCTTCAAGAGTCCTAGGTGACAAAAGACTCAATTCATCTTGCAAATTGTATCTTAATCCATTCAGGCACCTAGCAACCTTCTCCAAATCATCTGCACTATGCCCTGACCAGATTTACCAATTTTTAGAACTCCTCTGTATATTCCTTCACACTCATCTCCTTCTGCTTGAGATTTTGTAACCTTTTGAATAGGTTAGTTTGATAGTCTCCTGGAAGAAATTTGGCTTTCAGTTTGGCAACCATTCTATCCCAAGAAGTTATCTTTTCCTTGTTTTTCTTTCTTCTTTATGACTGAACATAATCCCACCACAAAGCAGCGTGGCCTTTGAGTCTTGTGCAGACAAACTTGAGTCTTCTCCTCTACCACTTCTTCATACTCAAAATACTTGTCAAGCTCATTGATCTAATCAATGAGTTCCTCTACATTGAGGCTTCGTGAGTAAGTAGGAACCTCTATCTTAGGTTTGGCTCCAACCCCCATGACTGCTCTCAGTAATTTCATCTCAACTCCATCAGGTTCTTCTTCTTGAACCACCTTTTCTCTAGCTTGTTTCTCTTCTTTATTCTCACTTACATCTCCCACATACATTCCTCTTCTCTGTGCTTTCTCCATGGCATCTATCCTTGCCATAAGGTTGTACAACAATTCAAGAATCCCTTCATCTATGCCTCTTCTGGCATCTCCCATAACTCCTCTTGGCATTCTTCTGGGTGGCATCTTGCCCAATATTTTCCTACCCAGTCACTTACTTCTCTGCCCAATCTTCTCTGGCCCAATATCTTGCTCTACCCAGTCACTTCTGGGCTCTGATACCAAAATTGATGGAACAGGGGAAAACAACATTGTATACTCCCTATATTATACAATTCAAGAATTACCTGCAACTCTGTATTCAGACCGAGGCTCAGAAAACAATCTTTTGATACTAGTTTTTATTCAACCCAAATGTTAGTAGGTAACTTTGTAGTCTTCCCAAAGACACACAACACATTTTAGAATTAATCTAGAGGACAGAAAACTACAAAAGGATAATACAATTTGCACAATAGTTCAACCTGAGATCTAATGTCAGCCTATGAACTCAACACAGGTTTACGTATTTCCACAATTTTAAAACAAATGTTCACATAAACTATTATCAATCTGGTACGGGCGCGTTGGGATTCCCTGTTCACTACATATCATCTTCTCTTAGCCCTTAAATGTTGTATGACAATTTTTTTGTTCTCAAACCAAAAGCACACACTTATTTCTATTCATAGAGAAAAATACAATCACTAACAGATTCCTCGTTGCAAAACTCCACAACTGGGGTTATTTTAAAATAGTATTAATGATGAACTATTCATGTACACCATTGAAAGCTTCTTCATAGACGTAGAAGTCTCTAAATGCCATTTTCAAAGAGAAAAACAATCTACGTTACCATAAAATTGAACAAGATGATGAAAGTTTAGTGTGTCAATCACCACGAGGAGAGTTAATCCATGTTATACCTTCATTAAGGGTTCTTTATACAAGTTGAAAGCCATCATTCCTGTTCCACAAAACACATTCAATTTATACTTTGTTATGGACACCTGAGGAAGTGTTTTCACTCTACACCAAGAGCATCTAGTCTCCCACACACTTAGAAATTCCTTCCTTCTCACCCTGTTCTGCCTCTTGTGTAGGCTCTCATGCCTTCTTGACTGCACCCAACTCTTCTAGGTTCGTTCCACTACCGAACTTCTCTCTCACAAAAACTGTTTCCTCATGTTTTTCTTTTCACTCGAACATGCCCCTGTCCCAATCAGGCAAAACAAATACTAACACAATAACTAATTGTCCCTATTTTTTGAAATTTGATGTTTTTTGACCTCTTTGAGGTCACCAAGGGAGTAAAAATGATTCAAGGCTATTCTAATACCTTGATGACCTACCCAAACCATGAAGACAATGCACAAGGTAGGATGAAAACATGAGAAACCACTAACATCTCACTCAAACCAACATTTGGGGTATGATGACCCACAAACAAACCACCAAAACAAAACAATGCACAACGAAATTCACAAGGACGATGCTTCTACATCAAATTCCCCATCTTCAAGTTCACATTTAAACATAAACAACTTAAGTGGTCCTTCTTTGTTGTATTTTGTTTAAAAGGTATGCCTGCAGTTCATTATAATTAAATAAACAACTACAACAAAATAGTAGGCAAATAAAATTTATGATCAATCCTTTACTACAGGATGTACATGCACTCCAAGCTCTCTATCATGTACTCCAAACTCCCTTAGATGAATCTACACCTTACACTTTTGCACTACATTGAATGAACAATACCTTATATGTCTAGTGGTTTGAGAGATACAATTAAATCATATTGTTATAATATTTTAAAGAGACTCAATTCTAGGACTAAATATCTTTACTAAATCGTAGACCAAATCCTATTTTGGCATTTGGTTGATGACCCCATGTTGTAGCCTTTAAGAGAAAGTGTTGATGCAAGTGCTCTATGTCAACCTCAGATTGGCTAATGAAAATGCTCTTGAGAAGGTAGTGGGTGAAGAGAGGAAGGTGATTTGTGTCTACATGAATTACTACTTGTCATTCTTTTAGCTAGAGTAGGTGTTGCACTCTCACCTCACTTTGATGTGGATAGCCTCACAATTCTCCTTCATCACCAAAGCCTAAGCTTGCAAGTTCACAATGATTATGCATGGATTGATTTTCCCTACATATTGAGTGCTCTTGTTGTCAATATTGGTATCAAATCAAGGTCAATGCTCTAATTCTATCAATTTGTTTTATCATTTTAGGGTGTCCTTAGAATTGTGTTGTTATGTCTGACATGGATCCCAATTGTAAGGTAGATACTAAGCAATACAAAATACAATAGCATTGAGCATAGGGGTTGTGTTCATAAAAACCACACAAGGATGTCATGGCCAATGTTTTATTCTTTGTCACCTCATGATGTAATCATCTCACATCTCAAAGAATTGATAAACAAAGAGAATCCTCCATTGTATGCAACATTGTCCTTCCAAGATTATCTAGAAAAGTTTATCATTATAGGACTGGTTGGGAATGATTATATCCATGAGCTCAAAATCACTTAAAGGCCTTTCCCAATAGAAGGGATATGTGTTTTTTTATTTCCTCCCTTTCTCTACAATCAACCTAGTATGTGCATGTTTTCTAAAAAACTATGTTTTTGGATGACTCGTTGTTACTAGTAGTAGTATCAAAGATGATTCATCTAAAAAATGTAACTCATCCTTTAATGTAAAGAAGCTAACCATTTAACGAATCAAAGTTACCATTATTATTATTATCTATCTACCATTGAATGTAGAGTTACTATTACATAATTTATTAATATTTTAAAATTCTAATTGTATACACCTAAAAATGACATGACTCTGTCTAAATAAATATTTTTAATATTTATTTAAGTCTACCTTCCTCTATCAATAAATAAATAATCAAATTTATTTATTCGATTCATATTCCTCTAAGTTAATTAAATATCAAAATATTTAATTATCTCTTCTAAAGTCAAAATTAAATAAAATCTTTTATTTAATTAAATTCTTCCAAGCAATTAAATGATTCTAAATTATTTAATTAAGTCAAGTCTATTCCTGCAAATTTAAATAAATCATTTAAATTTATTTAAATCCTCTCTCTCCAAAAATAAAATATAATTAAATATTTTATTCTTCCAAATCATGTGCAAGTAATTAAATAAATTTATTTATTTAATTCGCTTTCTTATCTTCCAAATCTTCTAAAAATAAATTCTTCTTGTCATACAAAAGCAAAAGCTGAGTTAACTGATTTAAAACTATCAACAAAGCTCTTAAATTAGAAAAATATATTCTAATTTTAGAAAATAAAAATTCATCCTCATCAAGAAAGAAATTAACTCAACAAAGCTCCTTTTTTAATGACACATGTCCTTCTTCTATTCGTGCATGTTCTCTCGAACATTCTCCTCCATTGATCTTTTCATTTCTTCTCCACCATTGATCTTCTCTCACACAACTCTATAAATACAACCCTCTTCTTCTTCATTTAATATCCATCATTCGAGTAAACTTATGCTACAGGAACTATAGCACGCCATTGGCACCCCATTTTCATATCATTCATCATCCATCCATTTCATAGTGTGTTGAAGTTCATCTTTAACACACCAAGTATCAGAGCCACCTCTCCTTGTCAGCTTGAGGAATCAAAGCAAGGAAGCAAGCTTCCTGAGGGCTATCTTCATCACCAAAAGATCAAGAAAGAGTAGGCGAGCAATGGAAGACGCAAGGTAAAAGGTTGTAAGTATCTTTCTCTATTTTAAATCTTTTTTATCTTCATATTCCATTGATGTTTGGGTTTTTATTATTCAATTGATTATCCCATTTTTACCATTACATTTATGGCGCCCACCGTGGGGCCCTTGCCCCTAATCTAATAAAAAATCTAAGTTTTTAAGTGACAGGTTCCATACAGGCTTTTGACAGGTTCAATTGGCGCATCTGAGCAATCTCGTGGCGCATTTACCTCTTGCTACGGCGCACACAGTCTTCTGGCACATACATCTTCCAAACCGGTGCATCTGCTCACTGTTTCGATGCTTTTAAAGTTACACCGCATACATCTTCTGAATCGGTGCTTTTGCCTCCTGTTCCGGTGCCTGCATAAACCCAGCGCATATACTTTCCATATCGGCACTTTTATACCGTTTCACGGTGCATTTGTTAATTTAACACATTTGTCTCATCTTCCTACGCTTTTGACATCTGTCTTAGTGCACCTGTACAACGACGCATACAAACTTTGTTTCTGCGCATTCAGACTGGATAGCGGCACATCTAATCTGTCACTGTGGTTTTTAGGATTTCTTGTGATTTTTCTGATTAGGCTAACGTTTGTCTTGCAGGATTAGAGGCTGGAATAGATCATTTAGCTGCATTGATTAATTCACTTAGATTAATTAAGGGAAAAAGTAAAAAAAATGCATGCATACAAATCTCACGTAGTCTTTAACTAGGAGGATAGTAACTGAACCATTGCTATCTTTGCATATTGCTATCTTCTTAGTTAGAATATTGCTATCTCACAAACGGAAAAGAACATTGCTATCTTTTAAACACTTCAAAGTTAACAAATGTGTGAGTGCCCAAGTAGATAGCACATTTAGTTTTTTTCCTTTTAACTAGGATTAGATTAACCACTGTCTTCTATGTCTATTGAATGACAATAAGCTTATGCTCTCCCCTTTACTGGGTGACCAGAATGTCAGACTTGTTATTCCCTTTGTATAACCTTTAGAGGGGCCTGTGATGCAGAGCCAAATCCCTTGTCTTGCATTTCCCTAAACCTTAACAGTCTTTTGCTTATATGCGACTGTTTTCTAATTGCCTATCGGCAATACCCATCATTTTTTTGAATTCCCCATGTGCTCAAAAATCATCTTTATCGATAAATATCTTGCGTGACACTTTTAGTTGTCACCTTCTTCGCTGAGACTTCACAAAGTCTTTCCGCTGGTCTTAGTCACTCCGACGCTGAACCTCACGAAATCTACGGTCACTGTGCCGTTGAACCACTTGCTACACTTGAACCACTAAACCTGCTTCAACACCATTGAACCCGCATCTTCGTTGAACCTTGAATCATTTGAACCTTTCACCAACGGTTCAAACGAATGCTTTTTCCTCCTTTCTGCGACATTGAATTCATGGCATCCTTCAAATTTTTGAAGTTAGTACAAACAAAAACTTCGCCTACATTCGGCTATCGACGAAGCTCGATATCCTTCACCCGTAAGCGAACGCCGTCTCAACACTATGCGTCACCTCTATCAAACTACACCCCCTTAAATCCTTCACAGCCTAGCACATACCGATGCTAGGGTTTTCAACACTCCTAACCTGTAATCCTGCAAACATGCATGCGAACAACTAGAAAATGCAAACTAAACCCTAAACTACTGTACATAGCCATTCCACTGATTCTGTAGGAATCAACTGGTGGAATGGAAGGAAGAATCCATTCGGCCACCAAAACAGCAAATCAATTATACAGCGAAATCAAATGATCAACACACAACAGAATCTTTATTTGCTTTCAGAAATTGCGATTACAGTACTCTATTTTCCAACAATACAATGTAACTTCTCAGTATGTCTGTCTCTCTAAAATGACCCGATCTGGGGGTATTTATCTACTCTCAAGGAGTAGTACAGACTTATCTCCAAGCGGCTGGGAGAGCTAACTACCTCCCTTGATCCAACAAACTTAGCTATCCTAACAAACTACAGATCAACAAATGATCTTGGAACTTACAACTTGATCCTAAATACAACTAATTGAACATGCATTGGTCCAAGCTGACCTTATTACATTGCATTGGTCTTATAAGACCTTATTGAAAACATAATAACAAGCTTAAAACAATTAAATGCCTCAAGTAGGCCACTATGGGATAGGTGCTCCTGCACCATACTCCCCAACAGAAAAAGAACTCATGTCCCATGAGTTAGGTTGTGGAAGAATTCCACCTTTACTCTTTGCCATCTCAGTGTTCTGACCTGTTCCAGCTTTATACTCTGCTGTCGCTTGGTTGCTTCAAGTTTTTAGAACTGTAACTTGTTGTCTGGCAAGTAAACCCTCATGCCTGTCAATGTAGGCTCTGTTCATACATACCCTGTGTTTCCCAGTTTGTCTTACCAACACCTCTGTCTGAATACCTGGTTGAATAACCCTAGGAATTGCTTCTTGAACTTCTGCAATGTTCAAATTTGTCTTCCTTTCAACTTTTATAGGACAAACAATAGTCCCAACTACAATCACATCCTTGTCTTGCCAATCAATTTGTGGTTGCTCATAAACCCGCTGTTTGGTCTGTGGCTGACCTCTGTCAGTCAAAATTGAACCTTTCTTCAAACTGTTGTCCTAAACAACTTCTTTCCCTGCAGTATCCTCAACTTCCTTTGTGCCTGCTGTTGTAGGCATCTTCACAAACTCCTTCTTTCCCACTAATATGATTTTTGCTACCTTCTGTGCTGCAGCTTCTTCCTGTAATGGTATCAACACAATAGTTTTCCCATCTTTCTTGATGGTGTAGGTATTAGCATACCCATCATACAATACTCTCCTATCAAATTGCCATGGCCTACCCAACAGTAGGTGACAACATTCCATGGGCAATATGTCACACAAAACTCTATCTTGATATTCTCCAATCTGAAAATCAACATATGCCTGTTCATATACCAAAAGTGATTGACTATCACTTACCCAAGATGCTTTGTAGGGATTTCGATGTGGAATCCTTTCCAATTTCAGTTTATCCACCATTTCCTGAGATACCATATTATCTGTAGAACTAGAATCAATCACAACCTTACATATTTTACCTTTTCCAACTTAACCTTCTTATCATCAGGGATTTCTTTGTATTCGAAATGATTGTTCAATGCTTCAATCCAATCAATCACCTCTTCAGCTTCCATACTTCCACTATATATAGGCAACCCATCTATGGTGTCCCTATTAATTGACTTCAATGCATTCAAAAATGCCTTATGTTCTGCTGGTATCTCCTCTGCCTTTTTACTGCTTTCAACAATTTCTGCATTGCCTTCATCACTGTCACTTTCAGCTTCCCTATCTTTACTTTTTGTCTGCTTGAACTCTCCCAACTTTGATTCAAGCATCTCCTCGATCAGCGTCTTAATGGCGTCCTGCGACATGTTTTTGGGAGGCATCCTCTCCGCCTCTATCTCGCTTTCTTTGTCTGACATAAACATTCACACACAACACCCAAACGCCAATACACCTGTAGCTCCTTAATTCTACCTGCCGCCCAAATCTTTTACTGAGCTCTGATACCACTTGATGCAGAGCCAAATCCCTTGGCTTGCATTTCCATAAACCTTAACAATCTTTTGCTTATATGCGACTGTTTTCCAATTGCCTATTGGTAATACCCATCATTTTTTTTAATTCCCCATGTGCTCAAAAATCATCTTTATCGATAAAATATCTCGCGTGACACTTTTAGTTGTCACCTTCTTCGCTGAGACTTCACAAAGTCTTTCCGCCGGTCTTAGTCACTCTGACACTGAACCTCACGAAATCTACGGTCACTGTGCCGTCGAACCACTTGCTGCACTTGAACCACTGAACCTGCTTCAACACCATTGAACCCGCAGCTTCGTTGAACCTTGAATCATTTGAACCTTTCACCAATGGTTCAAACGAATACTTTTTCCTCCTTTCTGCGACATTGAATTCGTGACATCCTTCAAATTTTTGAAGTTAGTACAAACAAAAACTTCACCTGCATTTGGCTATCGACGAAGCTTGATATCCTTTGCCCGTGAGCAAACGCCGTCTCGACACTGTGCGTCGCCTCTGTCAAACTACACCCCCTTAATCCTTCACAGCCTAGCACATACCGATGCTAGGGTTTTCAACATCCTGACCTGCGATCCTACAAACATGCATGCGAACAACCAGAAAATGCAAACTAAACCCTAAACTACTGTACATAGCCATTCCACTGATTCTGTAGGAATCAACCGGTGGAATGGAAGGAAGAATCCATTCGGCCACCAAAACAGCAAATCAATTATACAACAAAATCAAATGATCAACACACAACAGAATCTTTATTTACTTTCAGAAATTGGGATTACAGTACTCTATTTTCCAACAACACAATGTAACTTCTCAGTATGTCTGTCTCTCTAAAATGACCCAATCTGGGGGTATTTATCTACTCTCAAGGAGTAGTACAGACTTATCTCCAAGTGGCTAGGAGAGCTAACTACCTCCCTCGATCCAACAAACTTAGCTGTCCTAACAAACTATAGATCAACAAATGATCTTGGAACTTACAACTTGATCCTAAATACAACTAACTGAACATGCATTGGTCCAAGCTGACCTTATTACATTGCATTGGTCTTATAAGACCTTATTGAAAACATAATAACAAGCTTAAAACAATTAAATGCCTCAAGTAGGCCACTGTGGGATAGGTGCTCCCGCACCAGCCTGCCCTTGGATGCCCGCCTGTCCAAGTGGGAACGACCTTGAGTGGTAACAGGCTAAAGCCAAGCCCTACCAATCCACTTAAAATAAATTGTGCTTGAGGTGAAAGCATCTTGCAACGAGTGTTGTTGTGTTACACCGATGGCCAACCTCCCCCAAAACCCTCCAAGGTGTAACCCTTGGAGGCTGGGAGACTCCATAACAAAGAGTAGTGCTGCCGCACGTGTAACCACTCGAACGGTTGCCTTGACTACTTAGACACTTGTTTAGTATAGCAAAAATCCTTATTTGTTGGTGCAAAAGGTGGAACCTTTGAAGCGGCCCCGATTCATGTGATTCTTAGTAGAGGTAGCAGGGACAATCCTATGGTTCGATGGGGGTACGAACCTAAGGAAACCCAGATCTGGTATGCGTGAGAAGTAAGTGCCGTGGAGGGGAGCCGGTGCTACCAGATCCTGGAGCTACACGCTTTGAATATGCATAGCTAGGGGACTCAACAAATATTGTCCTTTCCAGCCTAGGTTGTAATTGTTCTTGTGTCAAAAAGTCCAAAAATACAACAAAAAAAATAATAAAAGATAAAAATCATGAAAACTTCTATGCGTTTGCTGTGTCTTTTGCCATAATTGAATATCAGAATGCAAAAAGACCAAGTTTTCAACCAAAAAAAAGATTTTTTTTGAAAAATGTACCAAAAAACTCTACAAAAACAAACTTTGCCAGATCTACACATATGCTTTGACCTGCTGCGCTTTTATCCTCTGTTTCCATGCATTTGTAGTTGCGCATCTATCATATTAAACTTTTTCGATCTTGTGTCGATTTCTGTAGAGATAGAAAACCAATTAGAATATATTGCTCAAACACTCCAATATCTGCAATTGCAAATAAACTTAGGTCCCTCACCCCAAGATTGTATAGCAATTGCTCAACAAATCCAAGTCTTACAACAAGAAATGGCAATCTTGCAAGCTGAACGTGTCAGTACCAACTACTCCTCACGCCAAAATTGTATATCCTTTTCCCATACTCATGACAAGGCAAGCACTACCTCAAGTTGGAAATCGTATACCACTCTGTCTACTCGTCCTCCTTCACCACCTACTAAGATGCCTATCCCAAAACATACCAATCCTACACCAACACCGCCATCTAGTTCCTCAAACTCTAAATGGACAACCAAAAAAGAATCAGATGAGTTTTGGGAAAAATATTTTCCAAATTTATACAACAAAAGAAAAGCTATGGAGAAAGCCAAATCCACTCATCCATTACCCCATACACCTACAAAGGATGTGATCCAAGGACTACCAACAGAGAGCCAAACATGTCCTCAAATTTCGGTCCTTGACCTTACCAAAGATTCTTCCAACGCCATGTCAAATTCTACAACCCCTTCATGTCATTTGCAATCCCTTGAGCTTATTGAAGAACCTCCTACCATGAACCAAAGTCAAGGTCCATCGAACATCCATATTGTCAACCAAGAAGCTATCCAAGATCTATCTGCTTCCATTCAAGAAGATCAAGAGCTATGTCAAGAGCACACCTTAGAGCATGTGAAAACATCCACCCTTTGTTTAAATCAAGATCAAAGCACCCCCATCCAATTTCAAACCGTTCATAACCTTTATCTCTTCCATGATCAAGATAATACCTATGAAGAAGCTATCCATGAGCAACTTGATCCTATACATGGGAAAGAGATCCAATTCCAACTCGTCCATAATCTATACCTTCTCTATGATCAAGATACTATCTTTTACAAAGAAGATGTTCATGAACAACTTGATCCCATACCTATACATGAGCAAGAAACCTCCGTTACTTCTATCCATCTTCCATCTAATCCTATCCATGATCCAACAACTTCCGCTTCCTCTGATGAGACACTTGCCTCCCAAGTGCACATAGATGATCAAACCGATAACTTGGATCCTACTGAACATAATTATAATCAAGATCCTAATGATTCCCCACCATCCGTTATTGACCAAGTTGCAAATCCCCCACCATATATCCTTGGTCTCACTACCTTCATCCATGAATGTTCTTCCTTAGAACACCAACATCCATTATCCTCTATCTCACCTTCTCCATCTAATAAGGAACTCATGTCTAGTGTTCCACCTATACATAATCCCATTGTCCATCGCATACTCCAGAATATGAACTATCAAGGTAAACGCTTAGGCCTTCATAAACAAGGTATTTTGGAACCTATCCATGTCAAAGTTCCTCCACCCTCATATGGCCTTGGATACATACCCCAAGACGAACAATCTCAAGATGTTGGTACTTCCTCCACTCCTCCTAAGTCCACCACTTTCCATCACAAACCCTATCATATCCCTAAAACATATGTGGCCATTCCACCTCCATCATCCTACAATTGTCAAGAGCATGTGACCATACACCTTCCACCATCCAATCTATCTCCGCTACTTCCAACTCCTACCACCACTTCTCCCAACACCTTATCCATCCATCTATAAATCCTCTAAATATCCCAATCATGGCCAACAAATGCACATGATGTCTAAACAAAGAGCTTCCACCAACCTCACTTCCACCATCCCAAGGGAATTCAACGTCAAAAATGTGGATGCCTCTACCTATAAAATCAAAAATCCTAAGAGTCCTCATGACCTAGGATATAAAAGCCAAGAATCAAAGAATTATCCATATCAAAAGCTACACATACCCAAGCCCATACCTGCACAAGCAAAGTCTAAAATCAAAATGGTTTGGGTACCTAAGCAAAGAGCTATCAAATTAAATGAGGCATCCACCTCTCAAGCATCCAAATCACCCATTTTCTCCTCTTCCATCCAAAATTATCACATCCTTCCATCCCACATGACAACAAAAATCAGGAAAATACTAAGTCTATGTGCGTCCCTAAATGCCTAAATCACTCATCCACCAAGCAAAAATCTCCATTGCCTCCTACACCACCTTCCTATCATCAGCTTCAATGTTTATCACGATACGTACAACTGTTGGTCATGATCCCCTTCCATTCCACAACACTTCCATATACCTCCATTTCCCCTCCCTTCCACTACTATCCTACATATCTTCCCCGTCCTACTCCCATGGTCCATGCTTTTGCATAAGCTTTCCAATCCGTATATCTACATCAATGTCCACTATCGTACCCTTCCATAATCCAATATCTACCATTCCCCATCTCACTTTCATGCAATCCCCTACCAACATCTATGAGCACACTAGACATGGTCCATGCGATGATGTCTATCTAGTGGGACTATCGCCTTTCAGGAACTAGATACTTGAGTCTCTCCTTATCCATATCCACTTTCTCCTATCTAAATATTCAACAAAAAAAAAGTAAAGAAGAATCCTTTCGTCCAATGGTGAAAACTTGGCAAACAGGCGCCTTGGATAAGTACCATGATGAAAACCTGGCAAACAGGCATCATGTGTAAGTTGATCTCTTATGTCACCTACACTTGGGGGCACTTTGTCTCATCTCCATATCACTCTTCTCCTATCAGTTTCCTTTCGTACCATTTCCTAGCATATCCTTCTATCCATTACATGCCTATCCTGTCGTGTCCATCCATCCTAAAATCTTCCATTCCTCTATTTTTCTTGATCTTGATAAAGATGGTCTCTTGACATACCTTATCCCTCCAAAACCACACAAATCCTTCATTATCCTCTCATCATCCTTCATCGTAAGCTTTGAGTTATTCCTATGCGACATAGTCCTTGGAGATCACATCCTTGATTCCTTCTATCCACTATTGCCCATCCTCATACATACCCATACATCTACCTATCTGTGGTGTTTCCCTTGTCATCAATATCTAGCATTAAGGCTATCCAAAATTCTTATCCAGTTTCCTGTCCATAGTGTCAGCCTAGCATAGCCTTTATCTTCAGTGTTATTTGATCCATATCTGATCCATATTTATTCCATACCGGTCCCCATCGCCTAGGTCTTAGGTCCACCAAGTTCACCCTGAACTACGTTTCCTCTGCATCGTCACGTAGGCAAGGCCATTTAGCAATGAGCCCCCGAGGCACTAGGTCAGTCCCTTAGGGTCCGTCTCTTCATATCTATTTGTCGCGCCATCCATAATAAGTTGATCTTTAGTTTTCACTGGGGGCAACTCCTTACCCTGGTTGCAGATTTGGATTCTTGAATGCCACATGTTCTAAGAGGATACCAATAAGGATTGTGATACCTTTCACTAGACAAGCGCGCGCAGCAAAGCAAGCTTCCCAAAACAACAAAAATCTTGGCACAAAAGCGTCAACCTGTCCAAAGCAAAGCAAGTATACCAAAACACTCAGACCGATTCTATATCAATTATGGCAAGAAGACACATCTAATGCAAGAATGTTTTGTGAACCGGTTAACTTACAAGATCTTGATTTTTTGTTATGATGTCTTTCTATGCTACTCAAGGATGCCAAAAGCTAAAGATGCTATGATGGGGGCATAATCATTTTCTTTGTCTGCTGTTTGTGGATCAAACTTTAGTAATGTGACGACTTTTGTCTAATGACATGATTAGTAAAAGATCATCGAGGACTTTCGAAGGTCTGAGCATGAAAAGGGGCAATCCTTGTATGTTGAAATGCAAGAAATACTCAGGTCATCTAGATTCAATTTTGACTAGATGCTTGTATCAACTTGCTATATCAAAATCCATGTAAGCGATACTCAAGTCATCTCAGTTTAATTATACCTAGATGCTTGTATTTTCTTACAACATAATAAAAAGCCCAACGATGAAATAAGCACTTCAAAATACTTGCAATATCAAGATGACACATATCCATATCCATATCCATATCTGTATCTGTATCCATATCCAAATACATCGCATATCCGTATCCATATCCATATCCATATCCCATGCAATAAAGATTCTATGCAGAGTATCAATGTTTGCAAAAGCTTGTGATTCCTTCTATCGAGTCATTCTTCTATCAATCAAATTTCTATCTATCATTGTATCTCTTGTCAACAATTCTAGTTGTCAATCCGAGCAATGATCCAAATGCAAGTCTATCCTTAATCCATACCAATCATATTAGTCAATCTTGTCAAATGATCCACTCACAATCAGTGGTCTTGATCCTTGTCTGGTTGTAAACCAACTCAATCAGTTATAATCAATCAATTGTCTTATACAGGATGTTGCATTGTCGAAATCAGACCAACACACGCGTCTTACATGACATGTTTTTATTTCTTGAAACTAGACACTATCCTATCGTGTTGCTCTAGGGATCTATCATTCCCCGCTATGACAACACTGTTGTATATCATTATCGATTTGGTTTACCGCTTGCCAAGGCCAATACCTTGTTTGTTCTTGTATCATTTGTGCATACTTGCTTACTTGCTTGTGTGTGTTATCACTTTATCTTGCATCGTGTATCATTCGGCTCTTTCTTCATACCAATTTTTTTTCCTTCATCCTAGCCTATCTTCCACCTTTTTCTTCGTGAGATTGTCCGTCTCACACCTTCTGTCTTCTTCCCGTCTAATCTCCCGAGGGGGCATCCTATCGTCGTTAAACTTGTACTAGGGGCAAACTGGGGCATGTATCATTTTCAGACAATTTTATTCTTTGAAACAACGTGATAAAACACATTGCATCAAAGAGGGGTAAAATGTATACACCTAAAAATGACATGACTCTGTCTAAATAAATATTTTTAATATTTATTTAAGTCTACCTTCCTCTATCAATAAATAAATAATCAAATTTATTTATTCGATTCATATTCCTCTAAGTTGATTAAATATCAAAATATTTAATTAAATTCTTCCAAGCAATTAAATGATTCTAAATTAGTTAATTAAGTCAAGTCTATTCTTGCAAATTTAAATAAATCATTTAAATTTATTTAAATCCTTTCTCTCCAAAAATAAAATATAATTAAATATTTTATTCTTCCAAATCATGTGCAAGTAATTAAATAAATTAATTCGCTTTCTTATCTTCCAAATCTTCTAAAAATAAATTCTTCTTGTCATACAAAAGCAAAAGCAAAGTTAACTGATTTAAAGCTATCCACAAAGCTCTTAAATTAGAAAAATATATTCTAATTTAAGAAAATGAAAACTCATCCTCATCAAGAAAGTAGTTAACTCAACAAAGCTCCTTTTTGAATGACACATGTCCTTCTATTCGTGCATGTTCTCTCGAACATTCTCCTCCGTTGATCTTCTCATTTCTTCTCCATCATTGATCTTCTCTCACACAACTCTATAAATACAACCCTCTTCTTCTTCATTTAATATCCATCATTCAAGTAAACTTATGTTGCAGGAACTATAGCGCGCCATTGGCACCCCATTTTCATATCATTCATCATCCATCCATTTCATAGTGTGTTGAAGTTCATCTTTAACACACCAAGTATCATAGCCACCTCTCCTTGTCATCTTGAGGAATCGAAGCAAGGAAGCAAGCTTCCTGAGGGTCATCTTCATCACCAAAAGATCAAGAAAGAGTAGGTGAGCAATGGAAGACACAAGGTAAAAGGTTGTAAGTATCTTTCTCTATTTTAAATCCTTTTTATCTTCATATTCCATTGATGTTTGGGTTTTTATTATTCAATTAATTATCCCATTTTTACCCTTACACTAATCTATATAAAGTGGGACATAATATTATACTATTAGTTGTAAATATAAATAACACGTTTTTGAAGAAATTTATAGTGATACATTTAACTATAGTTTATAAGAAACATTGAACTTATATACACATGTATATGTAAGGAATACAATATAAAATATTTTATTGTAGAGAAATAAAATACACCTACTATTAATTTAAATTCTAATTAAATATTCAAGTAATAGAGAGAAATCAAATGTAAATTATATACTTGATTCTAAATAAGGGGCTATGATTAAGGTCAAGAAAGTTCATAATATCTATGAATGGTCTTCATGAAAATATTTGTACCAATTTTTGACACTAAACATTGTCAATATTGAGGGCACACTCATTAGTTGGATTCTCTAGGCATAAACAACACACTAGCCACTACCACCACCTCCTTTCAAAGCCCAAAACTCGTCTTCATGCTTGACTCTATTTAACTCATGTTTTGTTTGTTATTAGTACAAGATAAAATTGAACAACAAAACACCATAGATTGAGCAATTGGACCCATAGGTTCAATTCTTTTGCTAAAGATAGATAATTTGCCCGTAGTCAAATCTTCAATTATAGGAAAGATGATACAAAATGTATGCAATGTTGTAAATGGAGTGCTTGTAGGTTGGAAATCACTACAATAACTTAATATTTTTTGTAATAAAACCATATAAAAGAATCCTTTTTACTCACCTTAAACAAGAATTTACAAAACTAAGAAAATTTCTTTCTATAATCATTTCTAGACAATTTTCTCAAACAGTCTTCCTCTTGCTTACATAGAATTACATAAATATTATTTTCCATGCATGCATACCTTTGGAATGAGAGTGTCTAGGGGTATTCATAGATTTGAAAATCTTTCAACTCTTGACACCGTTATGAAGATAAGATCTTGAAGGTTTGTGTTTCCTCTAACAATTTGTGTTTCCATTGTCTATTGTTGGTCTATTTATACTTAGACCCTATCGTTTGTGGTTCTCAATAACCAAGATATTTTAGAGGGATTTGTCATCAACCACTAGAGCAATTAGAACCAATTGTGGTTTGTATTTGTTCCATGCAGGATCACTATAACGTTGAATTTTAAAACAACAAAGAGAGGTAGATTAGGTTGCTTACTTTAATTTTCGTAGACAATAGAAATCACTTTGCCAAGCACACCATTGATTAGTCCAGCTGCAACCCACAAATTTATAATTATCATAACATGTTCTCTGATGCATAACAACACCTTTGTCTTCATTTGTTCATCATTGTAACTATTTGTAGACCCATATTATTATGTTCACTAGACCCATAATATTATGTTTGCTAGACATGCATTTAATCTTCTCAATTATTATATGGTGTACTATTCATCTAGACAAAAGATGTGACTTCCAATTTGTTCCATTGTAGACTTATTATATTCACATAGTAGAGGGGAAGTTTAAGTAATTGTGATTGATGTGAAAACTTAAGAAGGGTATGATATAACCATTGTGATATTGAATCCGTCCTCAACCATTTTTTTATGATTAAATTGACTTAAACTCTAACTACCATGACATTGTTGATTAATGCCCATACAATTGGTGTCTTACTTCGTATCATTGAAAATTGACTATGGATAAATTACTCCTTTTTAACCTCCAACAAATAGTGTGAACACAAAACTATCAGCAAACCTATGGAATGGCATGGTATGCAAATTTCACCGTTATAGTAGTATTAAAACGCCCCAAACTGTCGCATCTTGCTAAGGGAGGATTGAAGATGTTTTAAATTACAATTCTCAAAGCCGATTTGACCATACTTGTTGATTAAAATAAGCTGAGAGGCGAATTGACCAAACTTATCAATTTTGTTATTACAAATATCGACGTGAGTGCTGACATCAGCCCCTCCTCTCAACAGATATTTTAAATCAAATTGATTAAAAATACGTGAAGGTCCAATTGGGTAGCACAGATATTTTAAATCAAATTGATTATAAATACGTGAAGGTGCAATTGGGGAGGGCAGACAGCTGCCCTCCTTTGACCTGTTTCGCCATGGCCAACGAAGAGCAGAAGCAGAAGCAGAAACCTCTGGAAGGGCGCGTAGCCATTGTGACAGGCGCATCTGGTGGCATCGGAAGGGAGATCGCCATCCAGCTGGCCCTAAAAGGAGCCAAAATCCTCCTCGTTTACTCTTCCAATCCTCAAAAGGCCGAGGAAGTGGCGGCCACAATAAACTCTGGAACCTCTGTTACAGCAGCGATTGCAGCCAAGGCCGACATCTCCGACCCTGCACAAGTGATCGGCATCTTCGACACGGCGGAGGCGGCGTGGGGCCCAGTCCACATACTCGTAAACAGCGCCGGTGTGATTGACACCAAATACTCATCCCTAGCAAACATATCGGAACAAGAGTGGGACAAAACCTTCAACATTAACTGCAAAGGGGCGTTTCTCTGTTCAAAGGAGGCCGCCAAGCGGCTCGTGCGCGGCGGCGGGGGGCGCATCATAAACATAACTACTTCGCTTGTGGGAGCTCTCATGCCCGGATACGCAGCCTACGCGGCTTCCAAGGCAGCCGTGGAGACCATGACCAAGATTTTGGCCAAAGAATTAAGGGGCACCAAAATCTGTGCCAATTGCGTGGCGCCGGGCCCCATCGCCACAGAGTTTTTCTTTGCAGGTAAGAGCGAGGCCGCCATTAAAGCCATCGAAGCGCGAAGTCCCCTTGAGCGATTGGGCGCTGTGCAAGACGTGGCTCCCCTGGTTGCTTTTCTGGCCAGTGACGAAGGAGAATGGGTTAATGCTCAGGTCGTTCGTGTAAACGGGGGTTTGGTTTAAACAGAAGATCTAGTGTTTGTTCACGTATGTTATTGGCCAGGGCTGTTTACAATAATGAATGTTTCTATCCCAAGGCCAAAATAAGTAGGATGCTCATGCTCATGGATTTTTGGTGTTCCATTGGGATTCCATAATTAGCCGATAGGCTTCTATATGTGAGCATTATAGTGCTCGGAATTGTCTCAGACCATAAATTTGGAAAAAATTTTAAACTCTCCTTGTTGTTAGGGGAGAGGAGTCAGTAGTTGAACAGGTCCAATTGTTGTTATAGTACTTGTGGGTATAGGAGGTAGTACTTGCGGGTATCAGCATATTCCTTACCTCCTATGGATATGCTAGTATTCATATGGTAACCCAAGGGATGTGAGGCTACTTGTTTATTTTTTATCTCCTTGTTATTATTATATTTTATATTATATAGAATCTTCTTGTTAGTATTATATTAGATTAGGGATTTGATTCTTAATATCTTAAGACCCTTTAGATAAAAATAAAAAATTGTCTATTTTAATTTGTTTGATCTTAATCTAGCATTTAAACATAATGATATTCATATTAAAGCATTTAATTCATTTGCAAATTCTAAATTAAAGAGAACATATTGTTAGTAGAAAATAAACAAATATAAGGGTGGAGCATAATATTGTGTTTCTTTTTTAAGTTATAAGGAAAAACTTGTTTGTCCAAAAAAAAGTTTAATTGATTAAAGTGTTTGATTGGAAAGAGTTTGATTATACCCCTCTACTTGATAATAAAAAGATCGACACCCTTCATTTGGTGGAATTGCTTCCACATTAATTTTAAGACGTCTAATCAAAGGAGGCCACAAAGTGGCTTGTGCGCAACATCAAGGGGTGCATGATAAAAACGCACGCATGCATGCATACACAAGGTGCACAAGTGCACATACGTGCTCCCACACACATACACGTGCACATGAACCCACACACCCATTGACCCACCCACATGCACCCACCTACTTGTTGGAGCTCTGGAATTCCTTAGAGTGTCAAATCTTTACTTACTAGGATGTCCTCATGATCATAGCCTTGCCAACATCTTCTGTAACTTACGGTTGAAATTTTAATGTCTTTGGTTCTCAACTAGTGACCCTTTGTTTATTGAGTCCTCCGATCCTAAAATTGCCCTTGATATCCTTCAAAATTTGCTTACCACACACCTGTGCAAAAGGTGAAAGTCTATGGAGGTTGTTAATGCGCGAGCGCGCGGAGTTCCTTATCTTTGGACCCTCAAAATCATTGGCTAGGACATTTTTCTTATGTTTTTGGCCTCTGTCGCTTATGCCATGATTCCTCACTAAACTGACTATGTCGATTTTCCTGATTTCTCCCTCATAGTGGTGACTGATTCATGCTAAACTTCCTTCATTGTGCACAACATGGTAACTATCTATTGCCCATCTCCCCGTGAACCCACTACCTCAGGTTTCCCTCTATAAGTTGGACCTTTACTAGGCCCCATAGTGCTAGACTATTTGTAATCCTCAAGCCAAGATGTGACATGCGCCATTGTATGCTCTGAAACATGACTCAAGCACAAGACGCATGTGTCGGCTCTGAAATCACACATGAATTGTCACCCTGCAATGGGTGACCTCCAAGTCACTCTCACTCTCGTGGCAAAATCCAATCGAATGGAGGCGTAACCCAGGGGTAGTTCTATTCGCATGGGAGTAGAATGTCGCGGAGCGTAATTGGCCAATCTGTGGGCCAAGTATGTATTTGTGTTTGACGAGTACATTCTATGACCGTTGTAGTGGATCTATAACTATATGACCCGAAGGGTCATTAGTTCTGGGTCTCCTATTGGGATTTCACAAGTTCCAATGCCTAGTCCTAAGACTATTTTTTCAAGCCTTTACCTAGCCTTGCAATTTCAACTGGATGGGCTTGACATGCTTGGGAAACAAGATGAGAACCAGTTAATGGCACCATCACTGACAAATAATTGATTGAAACAAATAATCTTTACTTGCGTACCTTCTTTTACTCACTACTATTAGAAAACAACTTTACTTGCATGCATGTCAACATATTTAATTTACTCAATTTATTTTATAATGCAGCACAACAACATATATCACTGCATTCTTTCAATGTCCAAATGATGGATAAAAAACAACAATGCTCTCTTCTCAAGAAGGCCTAATGTTAAATGTGCAATTATAAAGGCACCACTAATTAGCCGATAGGCTTTTAGTTGTGAGCATTATAGTGCTCGGAATTGTCTCACGCCGTAAAAAATTAGCGATAGGGTTTTATATGTGAGCATTTGTGCTCGGAAAATTGTCTCACGCCGCCATTGTTTTTGTTAGGGTTAGCCGGCAGAAGATATCAATTAAATGCAAATAAAGATTAAACAGCGAAATAGAAATACACAGAATTAATAACAGCGAGAGACAGGATTTAACGTGGTTCACCCAAACTCGGGCTACATCCACCAAACATAAAAACATAAAATAATGTAGCTGTCATTATCGAACCTCTTAAAATAAACACAATGGTCAAAATTACACTTGTTGTAGCCTTGCTCAGCCATAAAACTATCAAATTTCAAATACCATTGTCGAGGTGCTTGTTTCAGGCCATACAAACTCTTCTTCAATCTGCACACTTGTTTCTCCTTACCTTTGACCTCAAATCCCTGTGGTTGTGCCATGTATATCTCCTCCTCCAAATCACCATAGAGAAAGACAGTTTTCACATTTAGTTGTTCCAAATGCAAATCTTCAGCAGCCACAATACTTAAAACTATACGAATAGATGTAATCTTGACAACTGGAGAAAAGATCTCATCAAAATCAATGCCCTGTTTCTGTGCAAATCCTTTTACAACTAACCTGGCCTTAAATCTTTTCTTACCTCCATCTTCCTCTTTCAACCTGTAAACCCATTTATTTGGTAAAACCTGTTTACCTGTAAGTAACTTACATAATTCCCAAGTCTGATTTTTCAGCAAGGAGTCCATTTCTTCTTTCATGGCAAGCTCCCACTGAACTTGTGTATTCACCTGCATAGCTTCATCATACCCTTCTGGTTCATTAGCATCTGTTAACAAAATAGAATACAAAGAGGGAGAGAACCTTTCAGGAGGTCTACTTATCCTTGTTGACCGTCTAACATGCACTGGAGTTTGTGGTATTTCTGGTTGCTGTTGTGGAGCATGAGGAGCCACTAGAACATCACTATTTGGAGTATCATCCAGCACCACATAATCCTTTTCTTTCTTCTCATGCTGCTGCAACTGATCTTTGTACAACACCTTCTCATTGAATATAACATCCCTGCTTCTCACAATTTTCTGATTTTCAAAATCCCAAAGCCTATAACCAAATTCATCAATGCCATATCCAACGAAGGTACATTTTTTTCATTTCGCATCCAGCTTGGTTCTATTTTTAGAATCTATATGTGCAAATGCTTCACAGCCGAAGGTTTTCAGAAAAGAATAACTCACCTTATTACCTGTCCATGCTTCCTCTGGAATACCACAGCCCAAAGGAACTGAAGGACCTCTATTAATTAAATATACAGCAGTGTTGACAGCCTCTGCACAAATGTTTAAAGGCAGCCCAGCATGCAATCTCATGGTCCTTGCACGCTCCATTATTGTGCTATTCATGCGTTCAGCCACTCCATTTTCCTGTGGAGTCCCTGGAACTGTTTTCTGCCTACGAATTCCATTAAAGGAACAATAATCTTCAAATTCTTTGCTGCAATACTCACCGCCATTATCAGATCTGAGACATTTTAATCTTTTACCTGTCTCATTCTCAACCAAGCTTCTCCATTTTTTAAATGTTTCAAATACATCAGATTTCTGTCGAAGGAAATAAATCTAGGCCTTCCTAGTTGCATCATCTATGAATGTAACATAATACCGAGAGCCACCGAAAGAAGATACCTGAGCTGGTCCCCATACATCTGTATGCACAAGCTCCAATTTTTTATTTTTCTTTTGCTTCCCATCTCTGAGAAAACTGACTCTCTTTTGTTTTCCATACACACAACTTTCACAGAAATCCATATTAATACATTTCAGACCTGGTAAAACTTTCTTAGAATGAAGTACCTTCATACCTTTTTCACTCATATGCCCAAGTCTGTTATGCCACAGTGTTGTTTCAGAACCTGCAGCAACTTTTCCAGTCTCTTCCTAGAAACCTGCAGCAACTGTTCCTGAACCTGTTTGTTTTTCCTCTATAACATTTAAAGTAGAAGGAACAGTATGACCTGTACAAAGATATAAGGTGCCTACTTTCACACCTTTTGCTACTACTAAGGCACCTTTTGAAACTTTCTAATTTTTATCAGTAAATATAACAGTGCAATCTTGTTCAGTTAGCTACCCTGCTGAAATTAAATTCCTACTGAGCCTTAGAACATGCCTTACCTCTTGTAGTAGTCAATGATTCCCATTCTGCAACTTAATCTTGATTCTTCCTTTTCCAACAATCTGACAGGGTTCGTTATCTCCCAAATAAACCAACCCAAAATCCCCTTGGACATAATCAAGAAAATAACTTCTATGGGGCGTAGCATGAAATGAGGCCCCTGAATCTAAAACCCGTGAATCATCAGCATTATCTAGGGAAAGAATCAAAGCATCATCTTCAGATTTATTACTTACCACATTTGCTTCCTTATTGCCTTCTTGTTTGTCTCCTTCTTTATTTTTTCGAGACCAGCAATCTTTCTTCAGATGACCTGGTTTTCCATAGTACCAGCAATCCTTCTGTCCTCTGGTTTGGGATCTTTTGTCCTTTGATTTTCCTTGTGACTTCCCATGACCTCCAAAACCTTTTCCTCTCTCCTTTGATCTGCCCCTGCTTTCTGCATTCAAAACACTGCCTGATTTGGATCCACCTGAGCTTTTCTTATGAATTTCTTCACTCAGAATAACACCAACAACATCATCAAATTTTAGGGTATTTGAACCAGAAACAGAATTACTAACCGCCATTACCAAACTATCCCAGCTTTCAGATAATGAACATAATATTAAGAGAGCTCTAACTTCTTCATCAAATTTTACATTTACAGAAGTCAATTGATTGACAATCGTATTAAATTCATTTAAATGATCTGTCACAGATCCACCTTCAACCATTTTCAGATTAAACAAACGCTTCATAAGAAATACCTTATTTGAGGCTGAGGGTTTTTCAGACAATTTTGCCAAAGCTTTCATCAGACCATCTGTTGTCTTCGCTTCTGTTATATTGAATGCTACTGACGGTGCCAGGCACAACCGAATGGTTCCCAGTGCCTTTCTGTCAAAAAGATTCTAATCCTCATCAGATATTGTTGTCGGTTTCTTGGCTACTCCTTCCAACAGCATCCATAAATCCTTTTGATAGAGGTACTCCTCCATCTGCATCTTCCATAACTGATAGTTCTGCCCATTGAATTTATCGACCTTCAATCTTCCCTCATCTGCCATTGCTCCCACTCAACCGTGAGACTTTCCTGCAGATGATAATCGAACACAACCCGCTCTGATACCACTTGTTAGGGTTAGCCGGCAGAAGATATCAATTAAATCCAAATAAAGATTAAACAGAGAAATAGAAATACACAGAATTAATAACAGCAAGAGATAAGATTTAACGTGGTTCACCCAAACTCGGGCTACATCCACCAAACAGAGAGTCCAATATTATTATCCAGTAAATCAAAACGATTACAATCAGCAATCCTTGCAACTCAATACTACTGCAAATGCTACAAAACAATGCCCGAACCCTAACCCTTGGCCGTCTTTTATCAAGCCTTTTTGTCGGTTACAAAAATTAGGGTTTTCTTATGTCGGTCATAAAAAATAGGATTTTTTAAAGTCGGCCCTAAAAAAAATTTTCTTGGGGACTGCCGCCCCCAAACCCCTACTCGAGGCCCGGCTCGGCCCCGAACCCCGGCGAGGATACATGGCTAGTGTACAATACTTTCCTGATCAGTCGCCAACTACCAACAGTTTTTTCACCCCACTACTTGAAAACTGTCTCACGTGGTAATATCTAATTCATGCTGCCACCTACTTTTGATCACTGTCAATGTTGTGATTTTTTAAATGTGAGAATTAATGGGTCACAGCTGTAGAGAGATTAATTTGAAATTAAAAATCCTCCCTATGTAATTTGATCTGATCTGATTTTGAAAAATATCTTTTATCAAAATCTATAAATTCTATTATTGTGCCCATAGATTTTTTGTAGTAGCTGCTCTATTATTTCAGGGACTTCTTTTTCTGCCTTTGTCAAGGTGCTCGTGGCTGTTTCAATTAGCTAAGGGATTCTGTTAAGAAGTCTGCTGAGTCAAAGTCCTGTTACAGAATGCAAAAACAAAGCTTTTCTTGTGGCTGAGGTTAATATGCCATGTCCAGCCTGGTAAATAAGAGGATATGCTTACTTTCAGCTGATTTCCTTGTTGGATCACAGACATTACTCTACCTTTCAATTCCTTAATGCTCTTCCTCATTGCAAGGTGGCGCAAGATCCAGTCATAGCACACAGATCAGCTATGTCTTCGGTGTCAAAGGCAAACATCTCCTACTTCCTGCAACAATTCTTTCATGGTGTCGCTCTGCTTGCTGGCCTCATCTTGAGCACCATACAGTTGACTTAATACGCACTGCCTTTGGAATTTATTCTCTCTGCTTTTTCTTTTCTCTCTCCTACTTTCATTTATTCTTTTTAAGCTTGGTCTACATTGAATTGCCCTTCGCTATTTTTCAACAGCTACTTTCTCAAGGACAGAAGTTTTTGCTGGGCGTGTGGTACACCCTTGGCGCTGCTGGACAGTTATTTGTTTTTACCCGGATTCTATGTTTGTGAATGTTGTAATATGAGCTGTGAGATAGTTTTTATTTCAACTGTTAGTTGAAGGAGGAGTAATTTGCTTTGTATTTTGTATTTTCTATGTTGTAATTGATGTAGCAGTTATTGCCGTGCAAGTTTTCTTTTATTGGCAGCTCTGCTGCTTTTTTATATTCATATCATCATATGTATTGATATTTTTTTAATAAAAACAAAACATTAACAATTTTATATTCACAACTACTAGTGTTAAGCTTTTAAAAATATTGGGCCTTAAATACATAAATATTATCTCAGTCATTGGAACTATCTCAGGTATTAGGTCTTTTCCCCTACTGATTAGGTCTGATGGTAATTTGATTGTGTGGCAAATTTCCACTATACAAGGTTAGAATTTTAGGATGTTATTTTTAAAAAATTGAAAATTGTTTTTGCTTTATGTTATGCAAATTAGGAGATTGAACTCGTAAGGTGATCCAGGGAGTGGTAGGACACTTTGAAGGGCCAAAAGGCCATATCTTGGTACTTAGAAGTTAATGGTTACATTTACCTTTCCTATTGAAAGTTGTGCCCTTTTGACTGATTTATATGTTATGTTAAATCATTGAGCACATGAGGTTTCACAGTAGCAATGTTCTACTCTTATCATTTTAAATATTAATATGAAGGATCCAATAATTGGTCCCAATCTTCTTAACGTTCTTTTGAACTTCCTATCGGCGAATCCCTTGCACCCCTGAAGTTGCAAGTGCTAGTTACTTTTATCTACATGCTATCTCAGTGTACCCATTACACATTAAGGTGCGATTGCTAGTATACTAGCACTTGCACTCATAGGAGGTTCAAGGAATATGCCGATAGGAACAATGGACGAGTTTAGAAAGCTTCCGGCGGTGAATTGTTTTACGGCATGAGACAATTCCAAGAACTATAATGCTCACATACAAAAGCCTATCGGCTAATTATTTGGTGGGAAGTAATGCTGCAGCATAGAAATCTTCAAAGATCTGATTTGGTCATTGTGGAAGGCCTTTTCTCATATAAGACTTTGTACAGAAATTCAATGTTGAAAGGACAGGCATTTTAAGGGTAAAAGATCAAAAGAATATATAAAACTAAATGTTTAATATTAAATTATATAATTTCTGTGTTACGCAGGCATTTGTATTTTATTCAGTTATATAAAATAAAAAGCAGATACAAACCCCAACGCCGACCATGTGAAAAGACAGGAAGGAATCTACCCGGCCGATGCTTCGTCATCTTGTTGAAATTTTCCAATAAAAAACGGCTCCGCGTGCAGGCCCCGGGCCTCAGTCCAAGAGTTTCACAGGTCGCTGGATTGAACAGAAGCAGAGCGAAGGAGGGCATATTGAAATGAATCACAGAAATGGCGGACCAGTCCAGTTTAGAAGAGGCTCGTCAGAGGCGGCGGGGGCCGTATTATATACATATCGAGCTCCGCTGTGGGGTGGCTGAGGCCCGGATATGGAGCCTACGCCGCCAGTAAGGCTGCGGCGGAGAGCATGATTAAAATAGTGGCGAGGGAATTGAGGGGCACCAAGATCACGGCCAATTGCGTAGCGCCGGGGCCAGTGGCTACAGACACGTACTTTGCTGGGAAGAGCGAGGCCCTGATTGAACGGCGTTCTAAGGAGGTCCCCTTAGAACGCCTGGGTGAGGTCGGTGACGTGGCTCATGTGGTGGCGTTCCTCGCCAGCGATGGAGGTGAGTGGGTTAATGCTCAGGTTGTCCGGGTTAACGGTGGCACTCCCTGATTTTAGATTTTAATAATGATGTTGATGTCGAAGTTACAATATTATTACTAGCACTTGTGTAAGGGATGAGCCGATAGGAAAGTTAAGGGCACATATACATGTAGATGTGTCTATTTGACTCCTGTATTAAGGTCAATCTCAAAGATATGTTTTGGAACAATATATTCATCCATATAAAATCAATATCTAAAGACAATGAGAATCTAATACATTTCCAAAGATAGTGAAGTTGTACTACTGGTAAGAGGTTCTTCCAAGTAGAAATGTCATGTTCTCCACAAGGAATGTGATGTAAAAGAGATACATTCCCAAATGGAAGTAAAAATAAAGATGTAGCTTGTAATATGAAAAACTACGAACAAGTTTGATGATGCTTTTGTGGATAATGATTGAGATGGTTGCTCATTGCTTCCCCAAAACTACCAGCATTATTCCTTTTTCAAGATGTTTTCCAGTGATATGAAAAATGTTTCACAACATGCTACAAGTATTTTACACAAATAGCTAACAAATAATGCACAATATTTGTACTTATTAACTTTGTAACAATAGTTTATTCTTACAAAATTAAGAAATCAAACAATAATAATCTAAAGTGATGTAGACATTTGTCAAAAATAATAGTGTAAAGTGATGATTATTTGTCTTCTAAACAAGAGAGTTAATATTAAATATTAATCTTCCAACCAACATTTTAGTTACAAGGAATGTCAAGTAAAGAAAAACAGTATTAAAAGTTATGTAACACACTTAAATTTTAGCTTTCATCTTAACACACTTAAAGAGGCCATTTTGTCTTAATTATAGCATATCATAAAGCAATAATAAAATAAACACATATCAGAATTATATGCAATTAAAAGAGATTAAAACAGTAAAAGTATTGCACAATTTATTCTAATAAAGCAATTTTAACTATAATAAATAGCTTGGTAGAAATTTAAACCCTTGACAAATTTGAGAGATAAATAAGTAGTATTTGAGCAACATCAACACACAGAGTAAACTACAAATTTAGGTGAACACAACTACTTTTGTTCAATCATTGCTCAATACCTTTCATCATTTTTTATTGCTTAAACAAAAAGAAATACAAAATCAACACCTTTAAAGAAGAGAGAACTGACATCTACAAATCACACAACACAACCAAATGACATAAATCCATAACCTAAAAGTGACTTAGATACTTGAGAGGCTATCCACAAAGAAATTATTTATATTAATGTAGTGTGGCATGCCCCAAGTGCACCTGCAAAGGCAATGCCATGAAAATCTAGCGCATAGCATCGAATTTCACACAAGAATCTTCACAATTAAAAGAGAATCTCCTCTCTCCATCTTTTACTATCACATTATACCAGTTGATACTTTGCATTCCTTGCAAAATTAGGGGAAAGACAACACTTAGTTTGCATTTCTTTTAGCACCTCACAAAGGTAAGGACATCTATCTTGGTTTTCCTCTTGTCATCCATACCTTGAACTTCCTCCCATACATCAATTGGGTCATTCTTATGACTCCCTCTCAAATGCAACCTTACCTTCTTCATTTTTCAAAGGATTCATGAATCATACTTCCATTATTAGTACTCTAAACATATATGAATCAATTGAATGTACTAGCAATAGACTCCATGATGAGGGGGCTTCAAGGAAAGCAAAACATGAGGGTAATGATTATTTCAAAAATGAAACAAAAACATATATGCCCTTCCAAAGACAATGAGACGTACAATTCTATTACCTAAAACAAAAGACCTAGAATTATATTAAAATAAACTCATAGAATTTGGTCATTGCGTTGGTGCCCTTATAGAAAATTCTTTGTTCCTCAATCTGTATGCTTAAAAACACCATCTTAAAGAATTTTGTTTACATTGAAAACAAATTTGCCTTTTTGAAGGACTCCCCACAACTCCCAAAAATCATAAAAACAAATTTATCTCTTTGAAACACTTCCTCGCTCCAAAGAAAACACAAACCCTATTAAAAAAATGACCGAACAAAATTGCTCTCTATGACAATCAACTCTCTTTTAACTAAGTCTTAGAAATTGCAATCATAATCTTTCTCTTCCTGATGATGGATCACTGAGTGTGATCCGAAATGTTGAATCAAAAACATACACAGTTAAATCCAGAAGCACTCTCCTGTATCTCATGGACTGTGGAAAACTCATGCCTACTAAGTCTTAGAAATTTAAAAGCTTTATTTGCACATAAGAAAACATGAGATTTTTTCAACTTTCATTTAAATCCTTTATGAGTAACTCATAAATCATGAAATCTATTTTATATAAGTTGTAGAAATAGACTATACTTATAATTAACAATACACAAGGCAATATCCATAAAAATATAAAGCCTTAAAATAGGTGAATTTTTACAGATGGAAATAAAATACAATATGCATCAATATATGGATTTTTTTAGATTGCTCTCTAAAACAAAAGACTAGAATGTAGTTGAAACAATGGAGTAACCATGAGACACGGGCTTAGCCATAATCTTTCTACCTCTGGTGCAATTGAAGAAAAAGATATAGACACTCTGCTTCTTGAACTCCCAACTTGTGAATTTTCACATTGGAGCGAATGCGCTATGAGTGGGAATACATGGGGTGGACCAGTATGGTTGGGGTTTGAAACTTTTTATAATTCAATTTATCACTAAACAGCTCTATACAGGCCTTGTTTTCCTTCTCGATTTCCATGTACGTGTACTCTACACCATTTTCCTTGAATTGCCTTTCCAAACACTCCCCCATCTTGAGTCCAATCCCCATCCACCTGCATACAAGAAAAGATTGTGAGAACTTGGGTAATGTGTAGGTAAATGGGGAGAAACATACCAAGTGTGCATTGTTTTGGTGCACATTAATGAAATATATACCTATGGATTGGTGATACACGGAGCCCAAGAATGTAGGTCACATTTGCATAGGGAGTGGACGAGTTCAGTTCATTGCCTAGAAACAATGTTTTCTTGCCGCATGTAACAGTATTGATGCAGCCACAGATAAGCCCAATTATTTATTTTTCAAGCCCCAGTTTCGCTACCCATATAACCAGAGAGAGGGAGATAAAAACAATCTATATAAAACAAAGTTGTTGTAGCAGTTGTTGTTGCGATTAGGCTCTCAAAAAGCCATAGACCCAAAATAATTATAATGAAGAAGCCAGGGATGACTGACATGGTATTGATTGTTTGACTATTGAAGTGGATGATATTTAAGTAGAAAACGCTGCATAATTTCATCAACAAGATAGAGACTTTGCAGCGGCAGAATAATAGCTAGGTCTACTTTCTGTAAAAGCTTAGGAATCAAGAAATGTAGGAAAAAACTAAATGTACCAGCATTACATAAATAGGGAAGTGGCAAACACGCCAAATAGGATCACCCATGAGGTTTGTAAATAGAGAAATCTTCCCTTTTGACCCAACTTCACACCGTTTCTCCAGACACACCACTTGCTTCACGTGGACCTCAAACCCTCAAATTCTCTTTATCTTCACATGTTGCAGTACAATGAACCTTATATTTGTTTTTTAGCCTTGTTTGAAAATAAAAATATATGTTGGAACAAAAAATACCTATGGCTTTAGGCAAGGTGAGTGGTGCAGGAGCACCTAGAAAATCATGTTTTCTTTTGTAATAAGATCTATTTGACCAATGCATTTTCATTTTAGTCTAGGTTCATTTTGTAAGTTCTAAGTGACTTAGGTCACTTTTGTCAATTTGTTATTCTCAAGACGGTTGGTCTCCCAGCCGATTGGAATCGGTTGGTTTTTCTCCCAGCCGCTTGGAATTGGTTGTTTGTTTCCTCAGGGTGAGTTTATAAACCCAGAGGAATGAACTAGATGAGCATATATTGTAATCAGATCAAAGAGAAGGAGTTGAGTGTGATTGAGTATTGTTCTAAGGAAAAATAAAGATATTATGTTCCATCAATTCGATTTCTGTTCTCTATAATTGCAATTTGTATAACTGTAGTTTTCCATTCTTTATGTGCTTTTCATTGTTGCCGTATGTCGTTGTGAAGCATTCCACTGGTGCAATTTCTGTCAAAATCAGTGGAATGGCTTCGTTGTACTAGTATTCATTTTGTTTCTTGTTTTGTTTTGTGTCGATGGTGCAGAGGATCCAGATAGAGCGTTTCGCACAGTAGGTTGACCTAGCATCTCCATGTGCTAGGGTTCGGAAGAAGGTAAATTGTGCATCGGTGTATCGGCGTAGCAAACCCTAAGGTGGCCGACAGTAATAATCACACCGACGAGTGAAGGTTTAAAGTGGCATCAGAGTGATCGGCTTATCGGTAGCTCCAGAGAAAGTCTAACCGATAGTGAAAGTTTTACCGAAGGTAAATGCCATCGGGAAGAGGTGCGACATCGGCAGATGAGTTAAAGATTTCACCGACAAGAAGAGTCTCACCGATAAGGTCACAACTAACCAGCGTGTTAACCGTCACGGTTAAGACGAAGGAGACTTAACCGCTATAGGGGTATCAGTAGGAGGATAGAAGACTTAGCCGATAGGAGATGTCTCGCCGAAGTTAAAGACGGTTGAGTTATCAAATAACAAGTTTATCTAAGGAACAAGCTGATAGGCAAGCATTATATGATGGATATGCTAACACATACACCATCAAGAAGGATGGGAAAACTTTTTTGATGACACCATTGCAGGAGGATGTTGAAGCAAAGAAGACAGCCAAGGTCATCTTGGTAGGTAAGAAAGAGTTTGTGAAGATCAATGAAGAAGAGACAAGGACAGTTGAGGATACCTCAAGGAGTGGGGTTGCCAAAGTTCAAAGTTTGAAGGTGGTTTCAGTTTTGAATGGTGGAGATCAGATGGTGATGTCTGAGATGGATCAGAAGAAGGTCAAAGAGCAGGTCAACATGCAGCCACAAGTTGATTGGAAAGAAGAAGATGCTATCATAGTAGGGACCATTATTTGTCCTCTAGGGCCAACAAGAGTTGAAAGGAAAACATATTCTACCATAGCAGCAGTACAATAAGCATCAAACAAGGTTTTGAATGTAGGTTTTTAGGCAGATATGACAGTAAGGAAGAATGGTGAGCAAAGTATGGGTTTGGTTGCAAGCACTCACTCATGGCAAGGTGTGAGTAGAGCCTACAATGCTAGGCATGAGTTTTTGATTCCATGGAAGCAAGTTGTAGTCCAGAGCTCATGGGGAAGGCATGAGGTAGCAAAGGATAACGGTGGTGCAAGACAAAACCTCAACTCATGTGGCATGAGTTCTTTTCTAGGTGGGGTGTATGGTGCAGGAGCACCTAACACAAGGTGACCTCCATGAGGCATTTAAATTTATGTTTTGTTTAGAAAATCATGCTTGTGTTGTAATCCTACACTTTTACTTCCTTAAGTCTCTCCATGTCCAAACTCACACCGATAGCTCAACCGGCTTTAACTTCGGCGAGGAAGCCTCCAATGTTGAGAATAAGGAATACTGAGAGGGGGGGTGAATCCGTATTCCACAAAACCACTTCTTCACAAATTTATTTATCCAATTTCCAAAGTTAATAATATGAAAGTAAAATAAACATAGAAACAACAACCACAAAGACACAATACATGAATACCAGGATTTTTATGTGGAAAACCCAAAAAGGGAAAAACCACAGAGAGTGTTAGCTCACAATTTTTTAATATAGCTCAATACTGGATTACAATAAGGCTCACTGCCTTAGGGATCACTGCCCTGAGAAATGGTCATTGCCTAGAGAAAGAAGGAAGAAAGAAGAGTGGCTCATTGCCAAGTTTAGTTGCTCAGATTTGCATCTACACATGCATGGTTACAGCTCCAATGAAGCACAAAAAAATTGATTCAACATTCTTCATCTTTGTCTGCCCTGTTTCACTGCTCTGCTCTTATTCAGGGATAGGATCTCTTTTCTTCTGTTAATTATTGCCTTATCTTTGCATGCTTGACACACACAATACCTCTTCATACACCACACACACAACCAAAACAAAATTCATCAGAAGATTTATCTCTTAATCAAGTCGGCAAGCTAAACCTAAAACATGTAAACAAAGAGTTGTACTCTGTCAGCTAAATCTTGTATTCAATCTATATTGCAGACTCAAACAAACTTATACAAGTCTTCACATAGGTTGGCCCCAATCATATAGCCACTTATATTAATTTTCCAGATGCTACAACTTCTCTGCATAAGGATTTACCACACATGTCAGCTTGTTCCTTAAGAACATACTTGATCAATTCATCTGTCATATCATATCTCATATTGCGGACCACAAGAGACTCAATGAATCATATCCAACAATCATTACCGACTCCTTAACAAGCCTTTAGATCCACGGAACTAGATAAACTTGTATGTCAAAATGTGGATCTTGCAACTGTTGCACTATCATAGAGAAATGTTGTCAAACTAGAAGCCAATATTGGAAAGCTTGTAGAATTTGAACTGTTGAACTTCAAGAGCTATAATCCTAGATTTTCGTAGTCATGACATGTCTTTTAGTTCCCTCAGAACCGCAAAACAAAATATACACTTGCAGAGGAATGCAGACCCGTTTACTTTGCACTGTACACATTCTCTTCAATTTGACCCCTTTTCTTATCAATTTTATGTGGTTGTGCTTGTTATTTGATTCCTCTATTTTGACTCCAACATCACACCCAATTGATCTCTCCTCTCTTTTGTTATTTGCTGTGTTTATTTATGCTTGTGGAATCCCACTTCTTTATACATGCTGCCCGAACTATAGAGTCAATCCCCCTCTGTCATACCACTCCATCGCCTCTGCCCTTTTATTCACTTTATCCTCCCTTTCCAACAACAGATTGAACCATTTTTATGTTTGGTTTTATTTTTATATGACTTGGACTCCACATGCAATGAAGAGTCACATAGTAGCTATATCGACGCCCCTTTGAAAGATAAGAATTGAAATTCATTAAAGTTTTTAACATCATCAAACAAAAATAAAATCCCTTGTGTTAATGGGCCATTTGACTTCTCCAAAAAGGTGAAAATGTGACGCCAACATTGTCTTTAATTTCAATCAAAGTTATATTTCTAAATTCTATTCATTGAATTCCTTAGCTAACCTCTCAAACTCATATCATCGACTTTCTATTGGAGTCTTTTGCTGTGATTTTTTGATATTTTTTGGCACTTCTAGTCAGGGATAGAGATAAAATGAGGCATCGCCCCCCTTCCACATAGGCATTAAATTACATTTTAAATAATTTCAATATTTGGACAACAACGATATAGTCAATGTGCCCACTCCACCATTCAAGAATCATGAGGTAATCTTCAAAGAAATATAATATGTTACACCTCCATAGTCGACTTGATACAGTGCAAAAGGAACTCAAAACTCTGTAGAGACAAGAATGGTTTTACCAAATTCATTGGATGGTTGTTTGGAAATAATGATGACTCCCTCAAATGCGTTGTCGGCGATGTCGCATTGTTTTTTAAAACACTCCAATAGGCACATAGCACATGAAAATTAGACATCGACACTCATCCATGGCACACCATCAAACCTAAACTGCCACAATGCGTGCGAAGTGGAAATGCGACAAAGACCCAAAACTCCACCAAGATAGTTGTCATAGTCAAACTCAAAATGAAATCAACCAAGTGAATTGACAAAACATGACAAAAAAAATGGAATGTTGTTTTTGGTTGATGCAGGATTGTGCGTGTGCTCGGGTGCTCCTGCATCACATTCTTTCATCATTTCTCCTTTTGTAATCCTACACTTTTACTTACTACTTTGTCTAAATACTCCACACTGAGATCCAAAAGTTTTAATTTGGTAAGAGGGATTAGTAAACCTTCAAATCCATCATTAATTATAACTCTTAGGTTTAATAAATTAGGTTCATATCATGGTGTCTTAGTCAAAATTCAAATGACTAAGCACCTATGCTTCCATGCCCTAGCTAAGCACTACCACTCCCAAGCCCTCCTTCTAGTGACTCTCTAAGAATAGAAGTTTAGTTACTTTTTTGAAATGGGTATTTACTTGCTTGGATGTATCTTTATTATAGAGCAGTGTAATTATTAGTTGTCCCTCTATTTGCAAAGTCTCAGTGTTATCCATGGAATTCCCATGTTCAATTACAGCCCCTATGGCGTTCTCATTTATAATCAATCCCTCTGATGATGGTAGGTTTCTATTCTTCTCCTTATCCTTAATATTTTTTGTAGCAACCCCTATGCCACACTCTATATCCTCCTCATTTTTAACATCCTCTTCAGCAACAACCCTCTTGGCATGCTCTAAATTAGTTTCCCTAGCCTTTTTCATCCTCTTGCAGTATGTCTCATATCTTTTCTAAATTTATTTAGTCTCTTTTCCTCCATGTTCAATTCCATAGCCAATTCAATCTCTTCCTTAATCTCTCTTAGCTTCTTATTATCTCCTTTTGCCATGGGTGTTATAGATTTGATATTTCATTAATCCTTTTATTTATCCCTATGGCTCATTCTTGGGTTCCCGCAAGAAGTTGGGTCCACATGTAGGGGGAGTCATGCAGATGAAAAAACTCCGACAGGAACGGGTACCCATTAGTAAACGGGTACGTGTTGCTAAATGAGTACCTATTTCTTAAATGTATTTAATTTTAAAAAAAAGCCCCTATAGGCTCATTTTCCTCCATAGATAGGAACAACCAGATTGGAAGCAGGACGGGTATCCGTTGCCAAAGCCCCTGCCAACATATTTCCGATTTTTTTTTGCAATTGTCACCTCCTCCTGCCAACTCTTCATTTTTGAAGACCTCCAGGTTGGTTTAATACTTGTTTTTTATGTATTTTTTTAATGATTGTAGGTTTAAATTTGAAAACTAGGGTTTAACTTTTATGGTATGTATTTTTTGATAAACCCTAAAACTATATGTTCACTATAAACCCTAAAACTATGATCAATAAACACCAAAAATTGAAACTATAAACCCTAAAACACTATATTTAACTATGAACCCTAAAACTATGAACTTGATAAACTTTAAAACTAAAATTTAACTATAAACTATGAACCTTAAACCCTAAAACTATTGTATGTGACCAAACATATATCAACTATTAGATACCTAATGATGTAGTTCAGTCAAAAACCATACTCCACACATGAATGCAAATTAAACAATATACTCATACCTCAACCATCTAACACACTTACCATATTTTATGTAATGGTGTGCAAATTACAAGTGTCTTCATGATCTAGATGTTTGCGTAGTTGTCTAAGAGTTTAAGGGGATAATATATATGTTTATGGGGTTAAATAATTGCTAATATATTGTAATAGATTGTATAGTTGACTATTATAATAGATGTAAAATTTCTTCAAAGTCATCAAAGAATTCTTTAGAATAACATATGGGATTACATTGATTAGTTATGGATTGTTAAAGTAGATATAGTTGTGTGATGTTTTTTGAGTCTTTTTATTGCATATAAATGAAATTGTACAGGTAGAATGATGGGATTTTAGATGTACTACTAGTACTTTGTTTTAAATTTATACTTGAGCAATTTAGATATTTTCTTAAACCTTGACTCTTCATCGAATGAACTAAGGAATTGGTTGTACTTTACTAAAATGATCAATTTGTTTATTAAAAGTATCCTTCTTTTGTTCCTTGGTAGATTAGGGTAGGTTAGGTTCTACTATTTAGCATAACTCATTGATGTACTTACCATTTCCAAATCTTAAGGAAACTTGCATGTGATAGACAACTGAAGTATGAAATGTGATTTTTGAACACATACCAAAATTACTATGACATAGATATTTAGATTTTCATGTTTGTGTAGATAGGACCTCTAGATCCAACCTAGTTAGGAGTAAAAAATGCCATGCAACCTATTCTAACTAGTGTAGCCTAGTTTAAATTGATAATGTGACTTCCTATACTTGCTTGTTCCTTTTGTACCCACTACTTAGAAAGATGTTATCCTTAAAAGCACAATAGGGATTTTTGTAGGGCAAATAGAAGACCATGAAAAGTTTCAACAATAGCCAATCCCCTTAAGAGTTATATAATGCTATAAAACATGCCAAGTAGAAATACAAATCTTGATGCAAGCGAGCCTGATATGAGATTGAGATTGATGTAACTTCAATTGATTGTTCTTTGTGTGTGTCCCTAATTTGAATATTTCTTTTAATACTTGATGTTCTTTATGACCTAGGAGTTGTTCTAAACATATGTTCTTAGATGCCCAACTTGACACTTTGGTGGGTGGACTAACCAAATAACAATCATATATCAGGAATGTCAACTTTAAGGTGAGAGATTTAAATTTTGAAAGAGACACACTAGGTTGCATCCCAACCATGACATAATCCAAGGTGGGTAAAATGCTAGGAAAGGTCATTAGTATGCTAAGGTGATATGTGGTGGTAGTTGGCTAATGGGTTCAAGGCTAAGTGTCAATGTGCATACCAAATATATTAAATTGCGTGCTAAAAAAGTATTTAGAACATCTATGCAAAGTAGCATAAAACATTGAAGGTGTAAACTTGTGTAGGATATAGACTTTTGTACCATAAACTACTCTAAATTATATTCCAACAGAGTCACCATTTGTTGTCTCTCAAAACTATTGCTCCATTTTCTTAGAGTAGAAACTCAATATTAAGGCAAGGGGAATGAGATTAACCAAGACATAGGAGCAAGATGCATACTCAAAGAGTGGATAGTTATGGGCCAAGTGATGAGAGAGGGCACCTCTTCTTCTTCTTCGAGCTCTTCAAAACCTGAGAGGGTGTTTCCCTAATGTCTCAAAAGAAAAATTAATGAGAAGTAAAAGATTGCATCTTAGGCCTTAACTAACCATGCACTAATGGTAGCCATGAATAGATCCACAAGACCTTGGATTAAGCAGATGACAACAAGTATACACATGCAACTTAAGATGTAAAACGAGTTTATATCTCTTAAGATGAATTCCCTTAACCAAGCATACACATGTGTAGCTTATAGATCCTACTAGCATGATTATCTTGACATACATTATATTTCAGCTCTCTAATTATTTAGCAAGATTTGTAAAACTAAATCAAGCAAGTAGGCAAGACACAAACTAAAATTAAAATAGAAATGAAAGATGTATTTTAGGTTTTAAATGGTGTGGTCAAAGGATAAACTGCTAAGAACTAATGCCTTGATCACATGGGACACTAAGTCAAACACAAAATTCAACACAGACATATCAACAAGACAAACATGGGAACTAGACATACACATGAATACCATAAGTGTGGCTCTATGGCATTCAAGATGTACCCTGCATATGTTAAGCACACTTCACAAATCCATAATTGAACAAGAAATACTCATTCAATACATTGAAAAGATTTATTTCAAATACACTTTGAAATAGTTTTACAAGTTCCTATGAGAACAACTAATCAATACATGACCGAGCTAGCAAATGTAGTCTCAAGAATATATAAAATGTATCTATCCCCAAAAAAATCCTAGACAAGTATGGAGACACTTGAACCATATAAAGAGGCTCTTACATTTAGCGCCTTCCCATAACTTGAAACACATGAAAGAATGAGAAAACTAAGTTTGAACTACGACAATTGATGCCCTAAAATAAGTTTGATCAATGAAGACACATGCACATGTAGAAAGACTAACCCTAAACTAGCCTATCCCCAATATTCTTCATAAACAAGTAGATATATCAATTACAAATTTGTTTTTGAGCCATGAGCACATGCGAAAAATCATGTCATCTCAATGAAACACTATTTACATCAGCACACAATAGTAGGCAAGAAAGAAGTACCTACATAAATGTGGAAATCCATTTTGTATCAATATTCGGTAATTAGGAGCAGGGGAGAAAATTTCCCACATTCATACAAGTCATTGGATTTAATTTGCAGGTATGCAAGAAAATAGTACTTGATCTATGCATCATGCATCATATTTCAACTCGGTTCATGCTTTGTCTAGTCTTACAAAACAAATGCAGCAGTTAACCTCACACCATAAATTTGGGATGGAGCAAAGAATGAGGAAGAGGAACACTTGCAGATACCATATTCATGAAATAAACCCCTGCAAGAGAGCAATGGCAAGACCCCAAGTCTAATCTGCCTCAAGCCTAGCATTTTAAATATTGCACACGACTAATAAATGGCAAGGAGCCCATTCACATGGTCACCATAAGGCCCATAGCTCCACTAGCGAGAATAAAAATGTCACCAAGACCACCAAGAGTCCACTAGTGCCGTTGCACCCCAATCGCATCTAATTGTGCAAGAAAGAGCCAACAAACATGGCACCAGTCATTTGAAAACATCACAAAACAATACTCGACATCATGAATAGTTGTAGCCCACCTGATATACATGGCACCTCTAAAGAATAACATTTTCTTTGTAGCCTGTAACATGTTAATGTATCCCTCGCCGCATTCAAAAACTCAACACTAGACTAGGCGACAATCACTTGATAAAATTCCTTAAAAACAGTTGGGCCCACAGTTACTAATGACTTGGACCTACAAGAGTGGACGAGTCCAAGAGACAAAAGAGCAATGAAACTGCGGACGTGAGTCGTTGACTAAGACATAGTTTATATTGAGCTTGGGTCCGAGATGAGACATAGACATTGCAAATACAATTTAATCTACGGACCCCAGACACTCGGTCCACCGTAATAAATAAGGATTCGTGGGTCCAAATTTAAACTTGGGAAAATGATATGAAACAATTATAACGTGAGAGCCTAAGCATTTAAATAAAAAGTCATGAGAAAACATGAAGTTTGGGTACATGACCAAACGGAGGTATTTTAAAATAGACAACATTTTAGACATGGAGCACAAGATTTTTAATGGGGCCATTAAAACTTAATCTCGAATCAATTATCAACATTGGGCAAAACAAAGAACCAAAGTAACCATGAATATGTGAAGAATGCATTTTTGGACGCATGCCAATAGGGGGTCTTGCCCATCAAGGTTGTCCCATCCTCTATCTCGCAGATCCTTGACATCTTCCATGGGTTTCTAACTAGTAATGGTAGCATTATCTCCTTCCTTTGGATTCTATTGTAGCTTGCTCTTAGTTCTCGATGAAGATATGGCAAGAGCCAAGCGATGGAATTTCCACTGATTTGGAGGGGCCTATCCACGTCATTGAGAGGACTTAGAAGAGTGATGTGAAGGTGGAGACCACCCACCTTGGTGGCTAGATAATAGAGGCAAAGGCAAGGTTCAACCAAAGCAATGACTAGTCGGCGATGGTGGCTTTCTAACGATTGTGTGGACAAAACTGAGAGTACTCAAAGCAACTACATTATTGATCTCGACAAAAAAAAAATTGGCATTGGATAATGGAGGACAGAACTCTAACCACCACACACGTGACATTCCTCAATAATTATGTTGAGAGGTGTAACTTAAAGTGGCAACAAAGGTGGAAAGCATATTATGTCATGGTTGTAATTCTAACCCTGGCCATAATCTAACCTTAACCCTAACTCTAACCTTAATTCTAACACTAATTCTGACCCTAACCTTAACCCTAATTATATACCTAACCCCAATTATATCCCTAAATCAAACCCTAATTCTAACCCTAACCCTAAATCTATCCCTAGTTCTAACCCTAAATCTATCCCTAATTCTATCCCTAACCCTAATTGTAACCATAATTCTAACCCTAACCTTAATTCTATCCCTAACCCTAAATATAACTGTAATTCTAACCCTAACCCTAACCCTAATCCTAACCCTAATTCTAATCGTAATTCTATCCCTAACCCTAATTCAATAAATAATTCAAACCCTAATTCTAACAATAATCATAATTCTAGTCCTAACCCTAACCCTAACCCTAATTCTAATCCTAACCTTAACATTAACCCTAACCCTAATTCTATCTCTAACCCTAATTTTAATACTAACTCTAATTCAAACACTAATTTTAATATTAACTCTAATTCTAACCCTAACTCTAATTTTAACTATAATTCTAACCCTAAGCCCAAGTCTAATCGTAATCCCAATTCTAACTCTAATTTTAAGCTTAATTCTAAGCCTAACCCTAATTATAACCCTAACCTTAACCATAGTTTAACTGTAATTCTAACCCTAACCCTAATTGTAACCCTAATTCTATCCTTAACCCTAAACCTAATTCTAACTCTAATTTTGACCTTAATTCTAACTCTAATTTTAACCTAACCGAAATTCTAATTGCAACACTAACCCTAATTCTAACCCTAAAACTAACCCTAATTCTAACCTTAACCCTAACTCATTGCATAACTTGTAACAAACACTAAGAGAATTTTTAAGTCTAAATAAGGGTAGCATCATGTGCATTTTTTTTAATGGATAAAATCAAAATAATGGGTAAACAATGTCCTTGTTATATATGGGAACTAAGTCTTTACTGAATTTTCTTTGTACAAATTCAAATTTTGGCAAACTTCATCAAAAACAACAAATATTGAAAATTACCCTAGATTTTTTTATGTTAGGGCTTTGACTTTTATTGGAAAAGTTTTTGTTTGTTAGGGTTTCGTAGGGTTTTTTATATTATTTTTTATTACTTTGATGTAAGAATTGTTCTTTATTATTCCTTTATTAAATTATAAAATTGATATATGTAATTTTAGGTTTAATAGTTATTGGATGAGTTATTTGCAAGCAAAGCTTCCATTGTCATATCCTTTAACTGCCAACGTTATAGATGACTTTATCAATAATTTTATTGATAAGCGAGAATGTGAATGTGCAAAGAACTCTTCTGCTATATCTAAAAAAGATAATATTATATTATATAATACTAATATAAATTTACTTTATAATATTATTTATTATAATAAATAACATTATAATATAATATAGTTTTATATAATACTAATATAAATTTATTTTAAAATACGTTTATAACCTATAGCAACATCTTTAATCTCATCCACCCTTTTTTCTACTATTTTCACATCTCTTCTTTTAATTTTGTGATAGACCAATTTGCAAGCACTTGTACAACGTCTAAAGTTGACAACCTCCGCAATTATAAAAGAAAAGACCTTTGCACAGGGCAAAATAATTAAAACAGCTTAGAAGATCACTTCTGACATTTCACATCAATCCTAAATAGAGCTTTAAAACATTATAGGCAACAATTAAGATAGCTTAGAACTACTTGTAACATTAGTTATTGCAGCAGACTAGCTTTGAAGTCCTCAATAGGGACGCTATTCAAAGGGTTCCAGATATATATTTAACCCAAAACATAACGCAACCAGAGAGCTTTAGGGTTTATACATAGCCACCATTGACCCGCACAACCTAAGCATTAACCCATTCTCCTTTATCGCTGGCCAGGAATGTCACGAGGGGTGCCACGTCAGTCACCTCACCCAACCGTTCAAGTGGGGCTTCCTTCACAGCGCGTTGAATGAGGTCATCGTTCTTTCCTGCAAAGAACATGTCTGTGGCCACCGGCCCCGGTGCCACGCAATTCGCAGTAATCTTGGTGCCCCTCAATTCCCTCGCCAATATTTTGGTCATGTTCTCCACGGCGGCCTTGCTAGCCCCATATGCTCTGTTAAGGAAAGTAAGATTGTCTAGGAAATAGCAAGTTTTCTATAGAGTTTTCCATAAAACTAATAGAACATTCCAGTTTTTCTAGAATTAAAAATATAGAATAATCTAGAAAGATGGAAGCTTCTAGTCTTCAAGTTTTTTGTAATTATATATATATGATTGTACAAAGCTATTGTACACGACTTTTGGATGAAATATAATTCAAGTTAGATAAATGTTTTTCTGAGTTTATTAACTCTGTTTTGCCCTATTTTTATTTGCTGTTATGTTATGTTGTTTATTGGGCCTGTTCTTTCATGGTATCAGAGCCAGGTTCAACTAGATTTTTTTCTGGTTCAGCTAGATTTTTTTTTCCAGATTCAGCTGCAGGGCATATAGATTGTTGGAAGTGATATTTGTTTGTAGGGTTGCATTATTGCTAGAGTGGTATTTGTTTGAAGATTGATTTTGTTTTGGCTAACATGGGCTCAACAAATGAAGTGTTGCCAATATTTGATGGAAGTGATTTTGCAGATTGGAAGATTGTAGTCAAGAATGCTCTGAGAGAAAAGGCTCTATGGAGGATAGTGAACAAAGAAATTGGAGAACCTCAAAGTGAAAAAGAAAAGGAGCTATGGAAATGCAAGTTGGAACAAGCTAGAGGTATTATTGGTAAAGCTTTAAGCCCCAATCTCAATAGAAGATTTGTTGATATTGATAATCCAATAGAGTTGTGGGAGAGTTTGGAAAAAGATTATAAAGATGCAGATATTGCTAGCATGTTTAGTATAGAAGAAAAATTGGTGAATTTAGCTCCTTCTGATTTTGAAAAAATGACTGATTATTTCAATGAAGTTACTTTTTTGAATGCCCAGCTGAAGAAAATAGGTGCTGAATATGCAAAAAAAGATTTTCAATTGATTGCAATGGTTGAAAGTAAGCTTCCCCAGCCATACAAGGTATTTAAGGAATCAAGGAAAAGGGTTCTTCAACTAAATCCCAATACCCCCCAGCAAACTTTTGATCAATTTTGTAAGTCTGTTTTAGATGAAGAGGTTCAGCTTATCAAAGAAGGACATATTAAGAAGAATCATGCATATGCAGCCAAGAGTAAATTTTCTAGATATGATGGAAAGAAGAATTGGAAAGGAAATTATAAATTTCAAAATAGTGATGGTTTTAACCATTTTTCTAGAAATGATGGTACAGAAAAACAAGTTGCAAAAAAATTGATTATTTGCAGGTATTGTGGAGGTGAAAATCACATGGAAAAATTTTGTTTGAAGAAGAGGGACAATGAAAGGCAGCAATACAAGCCCAAGCAAGAAAGGTTCAAAGATGGCAAGAAGGATAGGCATAGCTTCGTAGCCATCTCTCTAAAAAGGCAAGAGAAATCAAATAAGGAGGTAATTGCTAGACCTGAAAGTAGTGTTAAAGGGGGATATTTTACTTCAGATTCTAATAAAGAATGGATTTTAGATTCAGGGGCATCTTATCACATGACTAGGGATAGATCTTTGTTTATTGATTTTAATGAAGGGAAGAATTCAGATCAAGAAATTACCATTGGCAATAAAATGAGACTTCCAGTTTTAGGAACAGGGACTATTAATGTAACAAATGGGTCTTTAAAAAATGTTTTGCTGGTTGAAGGATTAGGGGTGAATCTTATTTCAGTATATAAAATTGCCCAAGCTGGATATGAGTTTGTTGTCACTGCTGATCAAGTTATTGTTAGAGATAGAAAAGACCCAAGCAATATAATTGCTATTGGCAGAGTTGATCATAAAGAGAGTCTATTTAAATTTGTGGGGTTTGTTGATAATGAATACACACACTCTCATGCTTTTATTGCTCAGACTGATGATATGTCAAAACTTTGGCATGCTAGACTTGGACATATAAATTATAGAAAATTACAAGACATGGTTAGAATGGATATGGTTAGAGGATTAACAAAAATTTCAGCTTCTGAAGGTGTGTGTGAAGGATGTGTGTTAGGAAAACATCATCGAGATCCTTTTGATTCAGGAAAAGCATGGAGAGCTAATTATCCGTTGCAACTCATTCATAGTGATCTATGTGAACCAGGGCATCCTTCACTTTCAGGTGCCAGGTATCTTCTCACTTTTATTGATGATTACAGCAGGAGAGTGTGGGTTTATTTTTTGGAAAGGAAAAATGAAGTATTTGAAGTCTTTCAAAAGTTTAAGGCATTAGTTGAAAATCAAAGTGGAAAAAGAATTAAGTGTTTAAGGACAGATAATGGGGGTGAATATTGCAATTATGCATTTGAGTCATTTTGTGAAAATTGTGGTATTAAGGTGCAAAGAACAGTTCCTTATACTCCTCAACAAAATGGGGTGGCTGAACGAATGAATAGAACTCTTTTAGAAATGGCTCGTTGTATGTTGCATTTTAAAAGTTTGCATAACAAATTTTGGGGTTTGGCTGTTTCTTGTGCTGCATATATTGTGAATAGAATTCCCACTAAAGCTCTCACAAATATCACCCTTGAAGAAGCATGGAGTGGTAGAAAGCCTCACATTGGGTATTTTAAAGTATTTGGGTGTACTGCTTGGGCACACATTCCTAATGAAAAGAGAGAAAAGTTAGAACCAAAGAGTCATAAGTGTTTGTTTGTGGGTTATAGTGAAGAATCAAAGGCTTACAGGTTATATGATTTAACAGGTTATATGATTTGACAACAAAAAAGGTCTTTGTTAGTAGAGATGTAAAGTTTGATGAGTATTCACAACTTACAGCCACTTCCTCACTCTACAATAGCAAATGTTTCTGATTTTTTAGATATTTTAGAAAGAAATGAAGCCAATATTGATGAGGATAGCACTACTGATGACGATAATACTATTGAAAATGAAACTACTAATGCTTGTACTCAGCTATTTTCTGCAGGTAGTGATGATGAAGAAGGTGACATTTCAGCTAGACAAAAGACAAGGAGTGTTGAAGAAATATATAGACAAGGCTCAAAGATCCAAGGAAGCAGTGGTAGTGCTCTCATGCCAAAGTCTTACAAGTAAATGACCCAATCTCATATGAGCAAGCTAGAGGAAAGAAAGAGTGGGAGAAAGCCATGAAAGAGGAATATGATGCATTGATAGAGAATAACACTTGGGAACTTGTACCCCGCCCCCAAGGTAAGAATGTTATTGGTTGCAAATAGGTTTATAAAACAAAATTTAAATCAGATAGTGCTATAGAAAAATTCAAGGCTAGATTGGTTACTAAGGGGTTCAATCAAAAGGAGGATGTTGATTATGAAGAAACATTTGCTCCTGTCATTAAGATGAATACAGTTAGAATTATTCTTTCTTTGGCTGCAAGTCTTGGGTGGCATATTCATCAAATGGATGTCAAAAATGCTTTCTTAAATGGAGATTTATATGAAGAAATATATATGTATCAACCACCAGGTTTTATAGATTAGCAACATCCTAATCTTGTTTGCAGATTAAAGAAGTCACTTTATGGTCTTAAACAAGCGCCACGAGCATGGAATGAGAAGATTGATAGGTATTTTCAGCTTCATGGATTTAAGAGATGTAAGTCAGATCCAAATCTTTATGTGAAGAAAGTTCAAGATGAGATTCTTCTTGTTGCACTTTATGTAGATGATTTACTCATTGCTGGACCAAATATTGGGCTTATCAATGATTTAAAATCAGATCTTAAGAGGACATTTCATATGAGTGATTTGGGTGAACTAAACTATTTTCTTGGATTACAAGTTTGTAGATTACATGATGGATTGTTCATCTCACAATCAAAATATGCTTTGGACTTTTTAGAAAAGTTTAACATGCTTGAATGCAAGCCAGCATCTACCCCATTTCAATCTGAAATCAAGCTTACTAAAGAATGTACTTCCAAGAGTGTAGATGCCACTTTATATAGACAGCTTGTTGGTAGCTTGGTTTATCTAACTCATACTCGACTCGATATTTGTTTTGCAGTCAATCTTGTATCCAGATTTATGCAGGCACCTAAAGAAAGTCATTGGTTGGCTGCTAAGAGAATTTTACGATATATTCGTGGAACCATACACTTTGGCATCTTCTATGACTATAAATCTTCAATTTCTTTGGTTGGAATTACTGATTCAGATTGGGGTGGTGATATAGATGATAGGAAATCTACTGGTGGTTATGTTTTCAATCTTGGATCAGGACCTATTACATGGAGCAACAAGAAACAAACAACTACATCATTATCTTCATGTGAAGCAGAATATAGAGCAGCAAAAGAAGCAGGCAAGGAAGCAGTTTGGATTCAAAATCTTCTATTTGAGTTTGGTTTTCTACAAACTTCAGCCAGCACTATGTATTGTGACAATCAAAGTACCATACAGGTTGCCAATAATCCAGTTTTTCATGCTAAAACAAAGCATATTGAGATTGATGTTCACTACATTCGGGATCTTGTTCAAGCATCTATTGTCAATCTTCAATTTTGTCTAAGTGAAGAACAAGTAGCTAATATCTTCACTAAGAGTATGACTGAAGCCAAATTCTTAAAATTACGAGGAATGGCTGGTCTATTAGAGGTGAACATTAAGGGTGGATAGTAATATAATGTTCCCCTCTCTTTGTATTTCCCCTCTCTTTCGTATTTTCTTTGTATTATTCTAGCCAATCTTAAGGGGGGATGTTAAGGAAAGTAAGATTGTCTAGGAAATAGCAAGTTTTCTCTAGAGTTTTCCACAATAGAAAGTTAGGATTTCTCTAGAGTTTTCCATAAAACTAATAGAACATTCCAGTTTTTCTAGAATTTAAAATATAGAATAATCTAGAAAGATGGAAGCTTCCAGTCTTCAAGTTTTTTGTAATTATATATATGATTGTACAAAGCTATTGTACACGACTTTTGGATGAAATATAATTCAAGTTAGATAAATATTTTTCTAAGTTTATCAACTCTGTTTTGCCCTGTTTTTATTTGCTGTTATGTTATGTTGTTTATTGGGCCTGTTCTTTCATGCTCCACTTCCAACCTTGAGCGATGCCACTATGGACGAAGTTAAGTTTATAATGCACCCCCCGTCGCCTTTGGCCACTCTTTTGGTAGCTTCCTTGGAGCAGAGGAAGGCTCCCTTACAGTTCACGTTGAAGATGGAATCCCACACTTCCTCGGAGGTGTCCGCCAGGGGTGAGTATTTGGGGTTGGCAATGCCCGGGTAGTTAGCTAGAATGTGCACAACACTGAATGCTTTCTCCGCCACGTCAAAGAGGTTGCTTACTTCGCACGCCTTGGAAACATCGGCCTTGCACGTCATAGCTCTCACTGTATCAGAGTCCTTGTTAATTATAGAGGCCACCTCCTCTGCTTTCTCAGCATTTCCAGCATAACTGATCACCACTTTTGCTCCCTTGCGCGCCAAATAAAGGGTAATTTATCTGCCAATCCCTCGCGACGCCCCTGTCACGATGGCCACACGATCTTTCAAACTGCTCTCATCGGCCATTCTGGGGAATTGTGGAATTAAGCCAGAGTCGCTCTTCTACAATAAGGCCTGCTTTTTATATTGGAGTCTTAATGTTTATTGATGTAATGGTTTGTGGGTTGTTGGTCAGTGGTAGAGTTCTACTATCTTCAAAACTTTCTTCTATATTAGTATAGATTATATGTGGGATGGGTGACCTCCCGGGAAGTCTCGATGCTTCACCCCTGTGTCATTCATTAACATGAGAGATGGGTTCATGTGAACCACTACTCATGAAATATGGGTCATGTGTTTGACTCAAAAACTACACAGTTAAACTCTGAAATAAAATATCATAGATTATATGTATCAAAAATGTTCTCTCACGTGTTTTAAAAAATATATATCTATAGTATAGAGATATCGTGTTTTTTTTTGTTTTTTGATTTTTTTTTTAAAGGTTTTAAATTTCCTTTCAACTATTTTCAATTTTTTTATTTTTTATTTTTTTCAATTTATTTTTTATTTCATAGTTTTTGTGATTTTCTCCACTTTTTTCCTTCAATCATTTTCAATTTTTTATTTTTTATTTTTTCCAATTTCTTTATTGATTAGTGCTCTCATCTCCACCCCACTGTGATTGTAAAATGCCTATCGGCATAAATAGTGTTAAAGTTTTATGAAAATTAATTATTTTCAAAAATTTATATATTATTTCATTTTTATTAAATATATAGTTTTTTTCAATATTTTTATTTGAAGACTTGTTTTTTCTATATTTTTCAAAAAGTTAATTTAAACAAGACAAACTATTATGCTTAGAGGCTTCTACCATGACAACCAACATATATTTGTAAAAAAAATATGAAGTATATCTGGGTGCCTTTCATAATTTTTTTTTAGGAAGTATAATTAATAAAGGGAATATCAAATTCATACCTAAAGCTAACGATCTTAAGGAAATTTGCAATTGGTGACCTATCACTTTGTTGAATGTCTTGTACAAGATCATTGCTACTTAGGCTCTTGCTCTTAAGCTCGGGCCTCTTCTCCCTAGTTCGTCCATCCTGAACAAAATGGTTTTATCAAGTCATGATATATCCTTCACAACATTATTGTTGTCTAAGAAGAGATGGAACAGGCCCGACATTCTCAACATCCTACAATGTTTATCAAAATTGATTTCGTCAAGGCTTATGATCGCATTGAATGACCTTTCATTATTTCCATGCTTCAAGCACTTTGTTTTAGGCCTCGATTCATTCAGTCTATGCATATGTTATTTGCTAATACCTCGGCTTGCATCACCATTAATGGTCAACAATCCAAATTGTTTGGGTTTGTTCGCTCCATCTATTAAGGTTGTCCCTTAGCCCTAACACTTTATGTGCTTGCAGCTAAAAACTTTGGCTATCTGTTGGCCCATGCAGTCTCTCAATATCTTGTTAATGATATTTTTATACCCAAATCTTCCAACCAACTAGTTAATGGTCATTTTACCAATGATTCTTTCATCACTCTTATTGAGGATGAAAACAATGTCAAATAGGTTCTTCGTTGTCTTGATGTGTTTTGCCTAGCCTCTAGTTTGAGTATTTAATAGCAAAAGACAAGATCAAGGAATATGGGTTGTTTCTTGGGAATGGGGAACTAGAGGTGTTTGGAAGAGAATTCTCAGGAAACATAAAGTTTTGGCAGAGGAAGAGAATTCTTAGGGAACATAAAGTTTTGGTGGAGGAAGAGAGGAAGGGATCTCAACTACTAGGGAGTAAATTAGAACAAGGGGATTAACAATAAATTGGGAATGGAAAACTTCTTCCTTTATAGGAAGTACAACTTGGGATTGAGCATCATGAGAGACATGTATATCAAGAACCTTAAGAGAGGTGGTCTCATCAATAGGGGATTTACATAGGGACAAAGGAAGAACTTATCTATAGGAGGAATGAGAATATTTATAGCTACAATAATTATATTAAGGGGGAGGGCAACCCTAATAATTACATGTTGGGAAGTTCAAGTTTCCCTATGGGTGTTATGGTAGTTAACTTGGTTAAGAAAATCTCTAGCTACAAGGTACTTGTTTCTACCTTCAACATTTGATGCTTGACCGTGTCATCGCCATTGTCTTCATTGGGCAGAAGAGTTTTCTCAAATTTCTCAATGTTGGTAGTCAATCCATTAGAGATGGAAGAAGGATCCTTATGCTTCTAGAGGCCCATTTGGGGTCACTATTCTTAGACTTTAACTTCCTAGGTTGTAGCTACAATAGGTTATTCTAGATTTTCCTTTGCCTGCATAGAAGGTAGTGGCTAAGGGGTGGCTTCCTACATTATTTGTGTAGGAGAAGGGTTGGGATAGTACTTGGAAATAAATTTAGAGATTTAGGGACATTTGAGGTGGTAATTTGGGATGAACCAAGTTTATTTTTATCATCCTTCATTTTCTTGGTAGTCGCAAGATGGAAGGGTTCAATTATCCCTTGGTCATGTTTACCAAGATTAGAGTCTGATGTAAAACCTTGAAGTTCTTTGGTGCACTCCTTTATGGTTGCAACTGATTTAGGCATGGGCTTTTACTTTTACTATGTCTTTTGCATAGTTGGAGGGTGTAATATCACATATTAGGATGCTAATATAGAATCTAGTATGTAAGCATCTAGAACATGGATACCCTATTCTATTCTATCTTTGAACCATTAGATAAATAACTATCCAAATTGGTTGTCCAGGTGGTATTCTTCAACAGAGGTCAATGAGTTGCCCCACTTTGTAGTCTAAATGCCACCATGCTCTAATCATAGCATTAGTCCTTTTCTAGTTTGTCCTAGCCCATATGCATTCTATGCAGATGTTATTTGCTGATACAGGTTGACTTGCATCACCATAAATGGTCAACAATCCAAGTTGTTTGGGCTTTCTCACTCCATCCATTAGGGTTGCCCCTTAATCCTGACACTTTATGTGCTTGCAGTTGAAGGCTTTGGCTATCTGTTGGCCCATGCAATCTCTCAAAATCTTTTTAAGGGTCTTCCAACCACCTAGTTGATGGTCATTTTGCCAACGGTTCTTTCCTCACTCTTATTGAGGATGAAAACAATGTCAAACAGGTTCTTCATTGTTTTGATGTTCTATCAATGATCTTGAGATTGGTCACTAAAGTATCAATAACAATATTTAAAATAAATTATTTCCAAATTTTTTCCAAATTTTCAAACTATTTTTATTGCTTTAGAACTACAAGTCTATCAAAAAAATTATGCAAAGATAGAGATTTTTTAGTAGATTTGCATGAGAACATTTGGTTAAAATGATTTTTATATATAGTGTTATATACATGAATAGCTAGATAATTATAAAAAGATAAGAAAAGATAGATAAAGAATATGTTAACACAATAGCAAAGCCTACAAATATATTGTTGCAAAAATTGTGCATCTATGTTGTGGATTTCAAAGCTGAATAGAACAAATTTTGACCTATTCAACCAACTTTTCTTTACTAAAAATTATCAAATCCAATTAAAAATAGCGATGGAAACTGGAGTTAGTTAATAAAATAGAAACAAAACAAAAAAGGCAATCTTATCTTTGTTGTATCCATGGGTAAATGCAAGGAGTGGGGGACCAAAAAGTCGCCACCATCTCCAAAATTAAAACAAAATGTGAGCGCGTTATAGCGCGCATGCGTTTTAAAATGCGTGCGTGTTATAATGCGCTCACGTTTTGCTTTTAATAAAAGCAAAAAACCATTTTCTGCTCATTCACCACATGACTTCTCTCCTCATAGCAGCAAAGAAACCAAGCAAAAATAGGATCACATTGAAGAAGAGACCATTGAATCAAGTGCACCTGAGAAAACAAGAAATTCACAATGCCACCTCACCGCCAAAGACATCATCATGCAAATTTGGAGGCTCCAGCATAGGAAGAAGGTAGGGTTTGTCTGATTTTGTTAGTTTCAGAACAATTTTTTAGTTTTGCAATGTTTGATTTGTTTTTATATTGCATTTACAGTTATTGGAGAAGCAAAAAACTTAAATCTAGTTGAGAAGGGTGAAAACAACCCCCAAAACCCTCCAAACCCACCTTCACCTCCTTTTCATGTAAAGGATGATCAAGAACATTACCTAGGGATAATAGAAGAAAACAAGAAACATCTTGAAACTATTATTCAAACCCTAAACAATCCAAGTGGAACCACTGAACGTAGGAGGGCACTTGCAAAATCACTACAGGAGATTGTTTCCCACACGGATTTGGTGACAAAACAAATCACTGAATTCCAAGACTATAGGGAGAGGAGTCAACAATATTATGCCGACAAGTTGTCATATGAATAAGTCAAGAAGGAAAAAATTACAAAATCTTAATTATGTGGAGAACTTATTAATCCCAAAATCAGCCAAAAATTAGAAGAAAGTTGTAAACGGTTTCCTATACATTGGTGTAGGAATGAAGACATATCCCGAAACTTTTGGGATAGATGGTACATGGTCTTCGATGAGCGGCCATGCAACAATGATGAGGTACCATAATATTCCTTGAGGAAACTCTATTGCAAGTTCGTCCTCAACACGATTCTGAATTATTTTGACATTCGTGGGTTCTAGGGTAGAGGTTGTGGCTCTGCCCAAGATAGACCCGGGGTTCAGCAAGATGAAGACCATGTGCCTATACCCTGAGCAAGGCTAGAACGTAGGTCACTCCCTTTGGTTTGAAGGAGAGTGTTGAGATGGAGACTTTACATTCATTGACTACTCACCCAAGCTCTATCACAACATGCCAATGATTTTAGCCAGGCCGATGAGGGTGAGAGTAGTAGGCATCATGTGTCCCCACATTTGTGCAGTACATGTGGGAACCTATGTGATTATGGGACACAGAAGGCACGACAGGACTCTGTGACACAGGGGCAGCATGCTGCGACACAGGGGCAGCATGCTGCGACACAGGGGCACCATGATGCGACACAGGGGCAGGACATATTGGATGATCTTGTTCTCAGTGACGATCTCTTACATCATACATTTGGTATTGACTCTCAGATAATTTTTTACAAGTTTCATCTTGATTTAGAATATTGTTATTTGAAATTTGTAATTAATTTTATATGATTATCTATATTATAAGTCAAAAATAATGTATGTAATTGTTTGCGCAATGAAATTCTAGGGTCAGAGTCTTCATCCTTCCTCCATTAGCCGTCCATTGGCGGGTTATGAGAGGAGGTCAAGTCAGCAGGTATGTAATTTATCACATAATCGCAATTATTGTAGATATGTCAATGGTAATATTATTTTGTGACAATTTGATGATTTCAACAGTCACCAGCACCTCCACGGTTTCCTTGGTCCCCTGGATGCCAAACCACCACTTTTACGGAGGTAAATTTAACCATTTCTAATCATTATGCATTTTAAAAATAATGTTATGTATTTATTTTGTTTGAATAATCTTGAACTTGATTTTTAGATGTTGAATACAGTAGAGACTCTTCATCTTCGTGAGTCAGCGTAGATAGGCATTGATCCAGCCACGATGTCTGCAAATCCTTTGACTGAGGTATGAGCCAATAACATGAAAATATAATAATTTTGTATTTCTTTTTTTTATCTCATGCCATTTGATGTACATAAATGATATTTATGTTTAGTCAATTTTGCTTCTTGATGCTTCTCACAGGAGGTCAGAACTCCAGTCCATCCAACTACAGATGAAGAGAGAGACAAGATGTGGAGAGTGATCATCGGTTGGCGGTAAGTGATCAATTACATATGTGATGTTATATATTTCATACATTTTCTATACTGATGCGTATATTGTTTGTTTGTATTAATAGGTGCAATTGGATGAACTTTATTCGAAGAGGTCTACTCGACGGTAGAGAGAGGATGTGTCACTGACTGGCTCTCCATCTTCTCATTCTATCACTTTTTGTATAGGTAGAAGTTTCTAACCCTTCACTCTCTTCTTCCCATTTTTTGTAGATAATTGAAACTCCTTGCAGTTTGTGCTTATTTTGATTATGATATGGGAGCTACTCATTATATATTTTTTGCTATTTTGCAAGTTTAATTAAGTGCTCATACCAATAAGAATGCAAGAAGAATTATTGTATCATTTTCAAAGACAATATCCTTTGAGTGTCTGCATATTTACTTTTCATGTTGACTAAGAATGTTTGCTCATGTCAGATTCCCTCACACCCCAAAGTGGAGGCAAAATACAATGGTAAAATTTGCATACCCATGTCAATTCTTACTTAGTTTTGGGCCATTTTTTATGGAATGCCTTAATACAATTACATATTGACAAATGAAACACTCTTGTGCAAAGTTGGGCTCATTCCTTGATTTGTTACCCAATATTATTTACACGTACTTCCATATATTTCACCTTATCATATCCATATGTGCACTTATTCCTATGCAATCACCATTTATTATACCTACCCTTGCACCTATTTCCATACATTTGCAAATCACCTCAGTATTTACACAAGTGCATGCCTCGAGTTAATACTTTGGCATGTGGTAATCTTGTACTAATCGAGATTGACTCTCAAAATTCAAAATTTGCCAACTCTTGCCTATTCCACTAGCCATTATGAGTCGACTTGGTCCATTTTTGTATGATTAATTGCTATGTCTTGGTATCTAAATGAATTCAATGTGCATTAATTATCACCCTATTCACATCTAAAATCCTATACATTATTGAGAAGAATCATTTTGGGAGCATTTTGTTTGGAGCACTAAAAGGAATCTAAATTTGCATCACATCATCTAAGACACCCAATCTTGATTGTCATCTTTGATATTCTTGTAGATCATCAAGTTGGTCCAATCAAGTGGGTTGATATAGGAGAACTTGGCCTTTGTGATATGACAATCTCCTCAAGGTGTTTTTAATTATTGTCAGTCCTTATATTAAAGCATAAATTAGGATCAAGGCTGAAGCATGTCATTACAGTCCATAGTGTGCAAGATCACTTTTGTGGGTTATGGATTGCTTTTGCATGTGAAGGAATTTTAAGTGGCTATTTGTTGCCATTTGACTATTTCTAACATTTAAATCCCTCAGATTTAACCATTTTTATGTTCTTTAGAAATGTCCAATTCACCCATATTAAATAGATTTTCATTGATCTCAAAACAAAATCACCTCAAGTTTTTTTTTTTTTTTAAATAGACATGTATCATGGTATTGTATATAAAAATTTGGGTTCTAATCACCTCAATTTGTTAGGAACTATTATTATTTTCTATACTTGCCCTATATCAACATTTTTGTTTAAAGATACATTAATTAAAAAAAAAAATTGATATTAAATCATTATTAAATTTATAATAATAAAAAATTATAAAAAAAAATAAATAGTAAAGGAATAAATATTCCTATCCACTCTAAATTTTAATTTTCAATATGAAAAAATTACCTATCATATATATATGATATAGATTTACCAAAGTTTCTTTAAAATTTTGAATAGATCAATTTTTAAAGTATATCCTATTACCCTAGATCATTTTCACTAAGGAAAAGATTGACCCTAACCCTTAGCTCCAAACAAGTTTATCAAATTGAATATAGATGTATACGCCTAAAAATGACACAAATCATCCTAAATAAATATTCTAAATATTTATTCCATTCTTCTATTAATTAAATAAATATTCTAAATTTATTTAATCGATTCACTGTTCCATAATTAAATAAATTCAATTTATTTAATTAAAATTCTTCTATTTGTCCTTCACAATTAAATAATCATAAATTATTTAATTAATCCTATTTCCTCTATCCTAAAGTTCTAAATTCAAAATTCCACCTCACCTTTTCCACCTCACCTTTTCCACCTCATCAGGTTGCACATGTAATTAAATATATTTAATATTTAATTATCTTATTTTCCCTCACCCACATGGCCTATTTCTTCTCCAATCAGAGGTCAGTTAACCAATCAATCAAATCTGTTAACTAACTTGTCAGTTGAGTCAAATCCTCAACCAATCCAGTCAGTTCCACAATCCACTCTTCTAACTGATCAATCAATTCTGTTAACAGACCAGTCAATGGAGTTAACTCTCCAATCAGTTTTGTCACATCCCACCTTTTATGATGGAGCTGGGACACTTGTCACATTTCCACTGGTTGCACATTCCTCAACCATCCTCAACCGTTGATCTTCATATCTTCTCTCAACCGTTGATTCCTATTCCTCCGAGTCTATAAATGAAGCTTCATCCCTTCATTCTAATCATCCAGGCTTTTGACATCGTTACTCTGCAGAAATATCACCAGCGCGCCTTTGGCACCCATTTGTCATCTACAAGCTTGAGATCACCATTGTTGCATTGGAGCTCACCTTCATTGCATATCACACTATAGCCGTTCACCATTGACTTCCTCCAACAGCTTTTAAAAGATTGCACTCTCTGAGGGCTCATCTCATCTGCGAAAGGACGATTCGTGATAGGCGAACAACAGAAGTTTCGAAACGGAAGAGGTTTGCTGTGTTTGTTCATTGCTGTGTTCATTTGAATCTTCTTTGTTTCTCTATTCTGTTGATGTTTGGGTCATCTGTTATTCATTTGATTGATGCACTATTTTACCCTCACATTTTTGGCGCCCACCGTGGGGCCGTTGCCCCTTTATTTTACCGTTTTTGAGCTTTTTTGAAGGCAGGTTCCGTACAGGTCCCGCAGAGTCACGCACAGGTTCTTTCGGTGCATCTGTTCATTTTTACGGCGCTTTTGAAGACTGTTACGGTGCTTTTGTAAAACTGCGCATTTGTTGACTGTAACTGCGCTTTTATAGACTGTTGCTGCGCTTTTGTTGAAACTGCGCATTTGTTGATTTTAGCTGCGCTTTCATACAATATTGTTGCGCATACGTTAAAACGGCGCATCTGTTGTCTGTTACGGCGCTTATGACGACTGTTGCTGCGCATACGTTAAAAATGCGCATCTGTTCATTTTAACGGCGCATCTGTTCATTTTTACGGCGCATTCGTTAATGTTGCGCTTCTGTTGATCACTTCTGCGCATCTGATCACTGAAGCTGCACATTTGTAACTGGCTCAGGTTTTAGCACTTTTCTAGAGTATTTTGCTAACGCTAACCCTTTTGCAGGTGTTTGCTGGAGCGGTTTTGCAGGTTAGACTCGGGTTCAGTTACATGTAGTCGCATCTAACTAAGCTCACATTTCATTTTCTGGGAAAGAGTAAAATGGTTGTTCATTACAAATCTTCATCTAGTCTTAATTAGGGAGGAAGTAACTGGTTTATTTCATGCTTGCATTGCAAACAAACTTCCAAGTTATTGCTATCTAAGACTTAAAATTGAACTCACAACTGCATTCTGAAGTTAAAATGAACCATTGCTATATCGTGAGACCTGAATTTCAAAGTTAACAATCTCGTGCAACGTGGACCTAAAATTGAACTCACAACTGCTTTCTGAAGTTAAAATGAACCATTGCTATATCGTGAGACCTGAATTTCAAAGTTAACAATTTCGTGCAACGTGGATCTAAAACTGAACTCACAACTGCTTTCGGGGACTTAAAATTGAACCACTGCAATATTGTTGAAATCACTTCAAAGTTTTGTTTGACTAGCTTAGCCCATTTAGTTTTTATCTTTTTAACTAGGGTGGATTAATCAGTGTATTCTGTGCTTGCAAATGACAATAGGCTTATGCTCTCCCCTCGTCTGGGTGATCAGAGTGCCAGACTTGTCATTCTACTTGTTTAACCTTTAGGAGGGGCCTGCCCTTGGATGCACGCTTGTCCAAGCGGGAACGACCCTGAGTGGTAACAGGCTAACGCCAAGCCCTATCGAGCCACTTAAAATAAATTGTGCTTGAGGTGAAAACCTCCTGCAACAAGTGCTGTTATGTTACACCTACGGCCAACCTCCCCCAAAACCCTCCCAGGCGCAACCCTGTGAGGCTGGGAGACTCCATAACGGAGAGTAGCGCCGCCGCACGTGTAACCACTTGAACAGTTGCCCGAATTACAAACCTCTTGTTTTAGTGGCCCAAATCCCTTATAATCCATTTCTCGCCTAGGATTTTGTACTTGCTTTTGTCCGAAATAGAGTCAAAAAACTACAAAAACAATAGAAAACTACAAAATACTCTTTGTGCTTGCTGTGTTTTCTTGCTAAATTAATTCATAAAATCAGATCAGGAAGACCTATTCCAGCCAAAAAAATACCAAAAACAGAGAAAAAATCCCAAAAATTTGCCAAAAAAATACCAGAACTGCGCATGTATCCATTTCTGCGGCGCATATACAGCGACTTGCTGCGCTTTTGTACCGACTTGCGGCGCTTTTATACCTTTCTGCTGCGCATATACACTGTTCTGCTGTGCTTTTACAGCGACTTGCTGCGCATATACGCCGACCTGCTGCACATATACTTTTCTGCTGCGCATTTGCACACTGTTACTGCGCATACATACCTCACCAGAGCGGCGCATATACAACGACTTACTGCGCATTTACCTATTCTTGCTGCGCATCTGTTTCTGCGCATGTGTGACAGTGAGCATCTGCTCTACTTTTGAGAAATTTTCGTCAGCTGTTCGGAGTACCCATTTCAGCCTAGTTTCATTTTCCGATGTCAGAATCAACCTTGCAGTCAGTTTTCATCCATTTCACCCATTTCTCTCTCTTTCGACGGTCGTCCCCGTCACCTTCTGTCCTAGTCACTCTTGCCCCAACGTCATTCTGTCCCATACCGATTCGACATAGGTCCTTCTTTAGTGAATTCACGTAAGCCTAGTAGGTCACAGTACCTTTTGCTAGTAGTCTTGTTGAACGACTAAGCCCTACACAGTGAGACTGGTATCAACTACCCTTGCTAGTGGCTAGAGTCTTGTGTCAACCGTCTTACCTGAAGTCATTGCGCGAGAGAACCCTTTGTCCAAGTCTTGTCCTAGATATCCCATTCATTACAGTCTTAGTCGACACCTTGCCAAAATTTCTAATCCTAGTCCATTTCGTCCTACCCCACCTTGCATGGTTCTTACTCGATCCCAATACAACAAGCTAACTGAAATGGCCGACTCTTCCGATCACATCGCCCCACCACGCGATGATGATGAAGAAATTTCTCGTGAAGAATTAGTGGCACACATGCAAGATAGCAAATTCCAACGCCTAGTGGAGCGAGTACTCCTTGAGGATCCCACCAAATATTTCCATCATCTTGCTAGTCTCAGACTCAAACTCCCCGCAGACTTTGACATTAGCTCCATCATGGAAAATGCAGACAATGAACGTGAGAGGGACACAAATGACGCAGTCCCAAATGCACATGAGAGAGGCACAAATGACACGGTCCCCCAGGCTAATGAAAGAGGAAAACAACACATAGATCAAAATGCTCCTATAGCGGATGTGAGACAACAAATTGAGAGTCTAAAGCTAGAAATCTCCAACCTTAAGATCGGCACCAGTTCCAAGAACTACTCCTTGGAAGATATAGCACCATACCCCTTTGACAGAAGTGTGGTCATGAAACCTTTCCCCTTTCAGTTCGGAATCCCGAAATTTGACAAATACAAAGGGAAGGGGGACCCTAGAGATCATATCAGGGAATTCACTGCAGCATGTTTAGAAGTAGCTCACAACGAGACCTACTTAATGAGACTATTCCCAAGATCTTTAGGGGGTCAAGCTATGGAGTGGTTCTCGCGTCTTCCACCAGGAATCAAAACTTTTGATGAACTTGTCAATAAATTCATAACGCACTTCTCTTACAACATAGAACACGAAGTATCTATGCTAGACCTATGCAACACCAAACAAAAAGGTGGTGAGTCTTTCGCCACCTTCTTACAACGATGGCGACAGCTAGCTAGCAAGTGTTCTTACGACATGCCTGAGAAACAACTATTGGAAATGTTTGTCCACAATTTGAATCCCGATCTTAGCTATCAGATTCAGATACAATGCCCTACCTCATTCACCAAAGTCATCGAAATGGGGCTATTCATTGAGAAAGCTATGATCGCTAAAGGAACTCTCAAGCTCTACAAGGACACACCTCCTTACAATTACACAACTGACAAGTCCAAGTTTTGGACCAAGAACAAGAATGTGGTCAACGATGGAGTAGTGAATGCCAAGGCGGCAGCCCCTAAACAACAACCCATATTCACTCTTAAGGAAGAAGCAAATAACGGTGCACTCAACAAGCCACCCCCTCGGGAATCTAGACCTTGGTTCAATTCGAATCCAAGGAGAAAATTCACGCCGTTAGGAGAATCTCAAGAGTCTGCTCTCAGGAAGTTGTTGGCTAACAATGAAATTTCTCTACCGCCAACAAGTGACTATGAGCCTATAGTCAAACCTCCCTATTGGAAGGACACAGACTATTGCGAGTATCATCGAGGAAGGGGGCACACAACCAATAATTGCATCCGTCTTAAGAACGTCATACAAGATATACTGGACCAGAATCAGGGAGGAACACAACAGCATACCTCCAATGAATCTCATGTGGCCTACCGAGATCCTCTCCTAAACCACAACCGGCCGTATAACAACAATCACAACGGCGGCCACAACAACAATGGTTACAACCACAACAATGGTCACAATGGCAACAACTCCAATGGCCATAACAATAATGACAACAATCGTAACAGGCCAAACCAGAACAGTGGGTCGAGTAATGCTAACTATGCAAGCGTTCCCTTTGAGTACACCATTAACTGCATTTCTGAGCATGTTCCGCAAGTCAACGTCATATCCCCCAACCAACAACCAGGACCTAACGGAACTGGTTGTCGTATAATTACCCGCAATGGTAGAGTCACGATCAACACCACTCCTCCAAGGTCGTCGCCATCTCCGTCCAACCCCCGCCCATATAATGTCATCGACCAATTGCAAAAGACTCCGGCTCATATTTCTATATTGGAGCTCCTGCGTCTATCTCCTTCTCATAAGGAGATTCTTGAGAAAGCCTTAGTGGAGACTACTGTCCCCACTAACCTAGCCCAAGAAAAGTTTCAAACCATGGTGGGTAATTTGACATCCTCCCCTTCCATATCATTCACAGAACAAGATGACCTTTCCATGTCTCAACCCCACAACACTCCTCTACACATTGTCGCATTCGTACACAGGCACCGCATCAAGAGGGTTCTCATTGATGGGGGTGCCGGTTTGAATATTTGCACTTTGAAGCTAGTCCTTGCATTGGGGTTCTCTGAACAGGCAGTGGATCCACGGAGAAAGATTACCATAAAGGCCTATGACGAGGAGGAACGCACCACGAAAGGCACGGTTGTCCTACCCATTCAAGTGGGACCGGTAATTAAAGATGTGGTGTGCCAAGTCCTTGATCGGGAGCTTGCTTACAATATTCTACTAGGGAGACCATGGATCCACGCCATGAAAGCTGTCCCCTCCACCTACCATCAATGCATAAAGTTCCCACACGAGGGCAAGCAGGTCACCATACACGGCGACCCCGACCCCTACCAGCATTGCAACTCATTCCAAGCCAAACCAGAATGTGTCATTCCCAACAATCGAGCCCATATCTCCCCTACTCCACCACAAGACCATACTGCCGAAGCTTCCTCTTCACGGACCAAACCAATGAAAATCACCATAAAAGAAAATGGCGTGGGGGAATACCAGATTGAGCACAGCCTCAACCTTGCAAAAATGCCCTTGTCTCCTCGCTCCTTTGGCCAGCCCAAGCATCAACCCAGGCATTTTTCAAAGCCCTCTGCTCCTCCTACAAATCCCGCAAACCCCTTTGTAAAATGGGGGACCTTATCCGATGAATCAGAGGAGCGAGATCTCTTGCAATGGCTTTATGCCGAAGAAGAAAACACATCCCAAGATCCACCCAGACTCCCTACAGAGCTCTATGGGCGAGGTGAAACCATCTTGCATAGGATGGGATATGAAGGACAAGGCCCTATCGACCTCAGAAAAGAGGGGATCATCGAACCTATACAACCCTCTTCCTCCTCTTCGGCTAGAAACACGACTGGCCTAGGCTACAAAGGTAAAGGTAAAGCCAAAGAAAATGCCTGCCTAGTGGAGACAATTCAAACACTCCAAGAGGATAGTGACGCAGATTCAGATGATTCCAATCAGTATGAATGGGACGAGCTGACAGAACACTCCTACGATGACAAGGAGATTGATACCATCCAAACCCTTAGCCCATATCATGAGAGACAAACGCAACGGGACAGACCACTGGAGTCTGATTTGCCCCTCCCTGAAGTTATGGCTTTCGAGGAAGTATAGATTCCATTGCGATAAACAACCTGGAAGAAAGTACCACCCAGAACACTACCCCCACTTGTGCTCCTAGTATTTCCATCCACACTATCAACGAATCAGGTCTTTCATCCGACTCCCTTCCCCTCTTACACCCTGAGCTTATTGACTGGGACCTGAAAGGGACCCCTCAATTAGATGTGTTCCAGAACGATGATGCCTACATTGACTATATGGGACTTCGAGATCATTTACCAAAAGGAGATCATAAAGCCGGTTTCACTATCGAACTCAATACTGTAGCATACTTCGGGGAGGGTGCCAAGCCTTCTAGTCGCAAAAATGTAAAGATCAAAAAGGGATCTGACGGTGAAAACCGCCATGCGACAGTGTCAGATCATAAAACAGTAAAAAGAAAGGACGTATCTGAAGGTGAAAACCCAACTGTGGCACCTGACGATGGATTGCTTGACACCCTCCCAAGTGACAGGTATCAAGAAAGGTCACAGATCGTGGTAGAGCCAACAGAGCCAGTGAACATTGGATCCGAAGAGCAGCCTAAGATAATCCACTTTGCAAAATCTCTCACGCCACCTGAGAAAACCAGGTTTATACCATTCTTTAAAAAGAAGAGAGGCAGTTTTGCTTGGTCATATGCCGACATGCCAGGTTTGGACCCAAACCTGATTCTACACCACTTGCCATTGGATCCAGGGGTGAAACCCGTAAAGCAAAAACTGAGAAAAATGCATCCCCATATTGCCCTCCTGGTCAAGGAAGAACTCAAGAAATTGTTAGACATGGGGTTCATCAGGGCCATTGATTACCCCGAATGGATATCAAACATCGTGCCAGTGTCTAAACCAGACGGCAGGGTTCGACTATGCAACGATTTTAGAGACTTAAACAAAGCATGCCGCAAGGATGACTTTCCCTTGCCTAACATCGATATCATAGTCGACCTCACGGCGGGACATACAATGTTGTCACTTATGGATGGATTCTCAGGGTACAACCAGATCAAAATAGCACCAGAGGATCAGCACAAAACCGCTTTCACTTGTCCATGGGGTACTTTTTGCTGGAATGTCATGCCGTTTGGGTTGAAAAATGCAGGTGCTACATACCAGCGGGCCATGACAACTATATTCCACGACATGATGCATGTGACCATGGAAGATTATGTTGACGACATCTTGGCAAAATCACTCACCAGGGACTCACACCTGGACACATTAGAGAAAGTCTTCCAACGGCTGGACCAATTCCAAGTAAAATTGAACCCGAAGAAATGCGTGTTTGGGGTCACATCAGGCAAGCTGCTAGGCTTCATCGTGTCAGCAAATGGCATAGAGGTAGACCCGGCCAAGGTCAAGGCAATCATAGACATGCCTCCGCCCAAAACTCTAACACAGTTGAGATCCTTACAGGGCAAGCTACAGGCCATCCGCAGGTTCATCTCACAGTTGGCCGACAAGTGCCATCCTTTCAGCCATCTCCTACATAAGAACGTTCCATTTAAATGGGATGAGCAGTGCGAAGAGGCATTCAACAAGCTCAAGGAGTACCTCATGAATCCTCCTATACTCATGCCTCCGATCCAAGGAAAACCTTTGATTCTCTACATATCTGCTACACCTACTGCTCTTGGGGCTCTCCTAGCGCAGCAAGACTATGAGAACAAGGAAAGAGCTGTGTACTATATCAGTCGAACCTTAGTGGGCTACGAGTTGCAGTACTCACAGGTGGAACGTTCATGCCTTGCGGTGGTTTTTGCCTCACAAAAACTCTGACACTACATGTTGGCACATCCTGTCAAACTCATTGCCAAGATCGACCCACTAAAATATCTTCTCAGCAAAGCAGCTCTCACAGGACGACTAGCCAAATGGGTTATGCTTCTTAGCGAATATGATATAGAGTATGTGGATAGAAAAGCCATCAAGGGGCAAATCATCGCAGACCAACTAGCTGAGGCACCATTACAGGACACTTCACCAATGCAGTTTGAGTTCCCCGATGAATCTCTATTCACTCTGTCAACATCTCCTTGGAAACTCTACTTCGACGGATCTTACACCAACCATGGATCGGGGGCAGGTATCTTGTTCATCACTGCCCAAGGCGACACAATTCCAAAGTCCTACAGGTTGTTATTTCCATGCACTAACAATATAGCGGAGTACGAGGCTTTGGTAATTGGTCTCAAGATGGCCACTGAGTGGAACATCCAAGCACTATGTGTCTACGGTGATTCTCAGCTTGTCATAAACTAGGTCAACGACGAGTATCAGACCAAAGATGAGAAGCTCATCCCATACAAGCGAATGGTCGACGACCTCAAAGAACATTTCGGGACCATCTCGTTTGAGCAAATACCCAGGATAGAGAACAAAGCAGCCGATGCAATGGCGACCATAGCCTCTCTTCTTGAGATACCTGAACAGGAGTCATGGTATGAGTTCCTAGTGGAAACAATTCGACAACCGGCTTATGATCTCCTTGAGACCCATTCCATTTGCCACCTAGTGGGATCTGATTCGCCTTGGTACGGTAAGACCTACACTTACCTCAAGGACAATATCCTTCCTTTGGACCTCTCTTCCAACCAAAAACGAACTTTCATCCGACAAGCCTCCCGTTACACCATTGTCGCCAATACCCTTTACCGACGTGGTCTGGATGGTACTTTACTCCGTTGTCTAGAACAAGACGAATCTATAACTGCCTTGCGAGACGTGCACGAAGGGATCTGCGAAACACACTCCAACGGTCCTTCCTTAGCTAAGAAACTCATGCGTTTGGGTTATTACTGGCCCAATATGGAAATGGATTCATATCAGTTCGTCAAAAAGTGCAAACAGTGCCAGATACATGGGAACCTGATTCATGCACCTGCTCAGGAGTTGAGACCTCTAACGACACCCTGGCCCTTTTGCCAGTGGGGACTTGACCTCGTGGGAAAGATTCATCCGCCCTCTTCCAACGGCCATAAATTCATCATAACCGCTACTGAATACTTTACAAAGTGGATTGAAGCCGTTCCCTTATCAACCGTCACAGGAAAGCAAATTTCCTCTTTCATTCTGAATTACATTATCTGCCGATATGGCATCCCTTCATCCATCATAACGGATAGCGGGAGACCTTTCAAAAATCAAGATGTCCAGGAACTTTGTGAACGGTTCAAGATCCAACATCGCTTCTCCACCCCATATTACCCCCAAGGTAATGGCCAAGCTGAGGCATCAAACAAAACCATTTTGAAAATCCTAAAGAAGACTGTCAATGAAGCCGGTCGCGATTGGCACGTCCAGCTCAATCCCGCTCTGTGGGCCTATCGAACCAGCATACGCACTCCCACAGGTGCTACACCCTACGCCCTCGTCTATGGTTCCGAAGCCATCCTTCCTATTGAGGTCAAACTCCCCTCCCTTCGGGTGTCGTTGAAAGGTCTCATATCAGACGAAGAGTACAGAGTCTCCAAACTGCAAGAGCTAGAACTGCTAGAGGAACGGTGCCAGAAAGCTTTTGACCATCTCAAAGCCTATCAACAGATGATGTCAAGAAGCTACAACCACAAGGTTAGACCAAGATGCTTCAAGATGGGGGACCTCGTCCTAAAAGAGAACCCTCGCAATCAGCAGGACAGAGAAAAGAAAGGTAAGTTCGAGCCTAACTGGCTTGGACCCTATGTAATTGTAGCAGCTTACGGATCGGGGGCATATCAGTTGGCCACATCAGAAGGTGAGTTGTTTGATGATCCCATCAACAGCATGCACCTTCGCAGGTTCTATACCTAAGAGAACCCCAATGCAAGGGGGCACAATAAAATCAAAAAAAAAATCAGCAAAAGTTACAAAGAGAAAATACAAAAAAAATTGGAAAAAATAGAAAGCATGCAAAAAAATCGTCCTTTGGTGAAAACCTGGCAAACAGGCGCCTTGGATAGGTATCCTGATGAAAACCTGGCAATCAGGCGTCATGTTACTTTCTAGCTTCTCGTGCAAATAAAAGCAAGTGATGAAAACCTGGTAAACAGGCGTTACTGGTGACAAACCGCATTCTCCATCTTTGGGAATCCAATCACCTTGAGCCCATTCTCCCTCTATTTTCCCCATTCGACCCATATCCATCCCACAGTAAACACTTGACAGTTACCTATCATGGCTTGATACTCACCTTGTGGCCTTGTCAACCAAGGTTTTGTCCCATACCGTCTCCTCGAAGGGAGCCTAGTGTAGTGTCTCTCGTCAGTGTCTGTGGTCCGAATCCATGAACTACGTTGCCTCTGCGCCGTCACGTAGGCAAGGCCATTATTCTAATACGCCCCCGAGGCTTCCATCTCTCCCAAAGTCCCATTCGTCCCCTATCTTGTCTTCATTCCTGTCGTCTTTCTTCTAGTCCATCCATGGTCCATTAGGGTTTACCCCGAACTACGTTGCCTCTGCATCGTCACGTAGGCAAGGCCATTTAGCAATGAGCCCCCGAGGCACTAGGTCAGTCCCTTAGGGTCCGTCTTCTCAATAAGGATTGTGCCATCTTCTCACCAAGCAAGCAAATACGAGCAAACACCCGCGCTTCGAGTAGAAATCTTGACTATGGGCATCTTAACCTATCCAATGCAAGGCAAATACCCAAGGTCTTCTAAATGATTTTATGCAAATTAAGGCAAGAAATGAACACATATCAACGCAAATATGCTTTTGTAGATTGGCACCTAGGGTTAAGTTACTGAGTCTTGATTTTTGCTATCATACCTTCCTATGCTACTCAAGGATGCCAAAAGCTAGAGATGCTCTGATGGGGGCATGATTACTTTCTTTGTTTGTTATTTGTGGATTAAACTTTAGTAATGCGACGCCTTGTCTAAGGACATGATCAGCAAAAGATCATCGAGGACATCAAAGGTCTTACATGAACGAGGGCAATCCTTGCTGGTTGAAACGCAAGAGGTACTCAGGTCATCTAGATTCAACTTTGACTAGATGCTTGTATTAACTTGCTAAATTACACGCCATGTAAGCGATACTCAGGTCATCTCGGTTCAATTATACCTCGATGCTTGTATTCACTTACAACATTTCAGAAAAGTACCAAAAACACAATGCCCAATGATGAAATAAAGCAATCTAAAAGCAAAGCATCCGTCCTATATCCATACACCCATCCATACAGTCCTCATCATTCAAACTATGCAGAGTAACGATATCAAGAAAAATCCCTAAGTCATTCTTTCGCAACCATTCCTCTATCCATCATGTCATTCTTATGTCGATAGAGTACATTTGGACATCGCAAAAGCAAGGCATATAGGAGCATATCATATCATTCGCAGAAACTAGTCATGCACATGATTAGGTTCGTAAAATGCACCATCCAATGCATTAGGTCACCAATACATTTGCATCACATCTTAATCTTAAAAGCTCAGAAAATCAAACAACATAAGTGCATCACATATATAGTTACATCACCCCATAGTACTCATGTTACAAATGCATACATTCAAAGCATTACATCATATAAATATCCAGTAGCATCTCACATATCTATACAGCATCATAACATAGAAATCATGTTCCAGGCACACACCTGCATTAGCTCATTTACACACCACATATACAGCATCATAACATAGAAATCATGTTTCATATGCATACATTTGCATCATCACAAAGACATCATATTAACTTTGCATTCATTTGTCACATTAAATCATATAGACATCATATAGCAGCATATCAAAGTATTTCTCATATAGCATCATATAAACCATCTAACTATGCAATAGAACCACATCATGCAATAGAAATAATCATCTCATAAACGCATGCAATAGATACACAAAGCTGCATCATCATCCATACTATCATATACAAAGATGTCCAAATGCACAATATCACCATCTCTCTCAAAATCAAAGTGTCATATACAATGTATGTCTAAATAGACGGTGATACATGTCTCAAAATGTACAAAATCTGGTCTCTGACTACCCCTGCTGCTGTGGGCCACCACTGCCAGCTCCTGACTGCTGAGGTCCCATGACAGATGCCCCTGACTGGGATGGACCTGCTCTGTGAGCCACCCTAGACTGAGTCCTGAAACTCCCTGCCCTCTGGCTCGATGACACAGCACCATGGTACAAGCCTCGGTAGTACTGTGCCTGCTGCTGCGCTCTGGCTAAGTCTGTCTGCGCCTGTGCCAACTGCGTCTGCAACTGGCCTACCTGTGCCTGTGCCTGCTGCACCTGCCCAACCAAAAATGTACTCGCTGCATCTGTGCCCATGGCAGCTACTGCTGTGTCCCTCTCTACTTGGATCAGGCGTACCCGGGCATCTGCCATGTCTCGCTTGCGAGTCAAACCAGCGATCACCGCTGCATCTGTATCTCGCATCCTCTCCACTCTCCTCAGCTGTGCCTGCAGCTCCCACACCTGTCCTCTCAGGCTGGCTATAGTCCTCTCATGTGCCTCACCCTGCACCGGCCCCTGTGCTGCCTCTGCCTGTCCTAGCCCCTGCTGCTGGGGCACCTGCTGCTGCGGCACCTGCTGCTGTGGTACCTGCTGGGGTGGTGGCATCTGTGCCTGCTACTGCACCTGCTGCTGTCCCTCTCCCTGTCCTGGCACTGCCTGCCCAGCCCGATCTATCCTCCTCCGCTGCCTCGGCCTCTCTACAGCTCGGCCACCCCGTCCTCGCCCTCCTCTAGCGGCCCTCCGCCCCGGGCCAGCCTCTCCCTCCTCCTCTGAGTCCGCCTCGTCAATACGAGGCACCAGCATGCCAGGTCCTGAATATCTCGGGAATGGATGTGCAGTAATCCAATCCTCATACTCCTGTGTGACCCCCGCATCTGCAATCTCTCGCCTCATGTCCCATGCCACATAAGGCAACTGCCGGAACTCTGCCAGAGCCTCCTCATAAGAAGCCATCGGCCCCCATCGGACCCTCTCTGCATGTGTCCGTGCAAACATGGCCTGTCCCTGCGGCATGCCCTGTCTCCTGCCGAACTGTCTCAGTACTCGGCCCACCGTCTGCCTCTCCAAGATGTGCCGTGTCCGGCCTATCAACCACCTGGTCTGAAAGCAAAAGGGCAGCTCATCTCCCTCATCATCCCAAGGCTCGCAGTCCAGATATGGTCGCCAGACGACCACATTTATCCCATCCAACGTATGCCGCCAATACTCCAGCTTCCCCAGCCTATGCTGGGAAATCACTCCTGCGTAGCCATAGCTGTACGGCTCTCCTCTCTGCCTAGCAAAGACGCATATCGGCCTGGTCACCGCTATATGCTCCCACAGCCAGAACTGTAACAGCAACACCCTAGCCGATAGACTCGTGCTGCGGTGGTAGACCACCTGATGCATGTCGTGATAAAGGTGGGCCAGCACACAAGGTCCCCACGCATATCGAGTGCCCTCAGTCAGCATCCGCTCCATGATCCTGCCCCATCCAATGGGGAACCCGTGCGATCTCCTATCCGGGCATACCACGCCCGCAATCAGTCCGGCCACAATCCCAGGGAAGTAGTCGTAGCAGTCATAGATATCCTGCCAAGGGATGACCTGTCCCACCAGCTCGGGATCGTCAAATACTCGCTGACACTCGGCGAGTCCCGCGTCCCGCTATGCGTCGTACTCCACCAACTCGCCTACCACGGGCAAGTGCAGTATCCTATAGACGTCCTCCAACGTCACCGTCATCTCTCTAGTGGGGAAGTGGAAGGTCCCGTCCTCGCTGTGGAATCTCTCCACGGCAGCTGTCAACAGTCCTCGGTTCGCCCGCACCTCGGACATAAAGCAAACATAATCTAATCCCATGGCACCAAGCGCCACTCTGTCAGCCTCCGTCAGCATATGTCTCTGCAATAGAGGCATAGGGAACGTCTCCCTCGACTGCAACGTCTCTCGTATCTCCTCGTGCAAGCACACACAGCAAGGCGTCAGTCTCAAGCCGCATATACCATACTCAACATATCTATTGGACTATATCAACTAAACTTAGCATTTCAAATTGATCAAAACAGCACACTACATCTCTTGACTAGATTCCGGCAATCTCAGAGATAGCTCATCGATTCTTGCGTCAAACAGGACGCTAATCGAATCAATTTGGCTAAGTAATTTGCCACCCCAAGAAAATGCGCCACTACAGGTGGTAAATGCGCCATTTCTGGTATATGCGCCGCAAAAATCAACATATGCGCCGCAATAATGCATATGCGCCGCTACAGGGCACATATGCGCCGTTCTAACGCATGCGCCGCAGAAATCCACGTATGCGCCGCTAAATTACAGATGCGCCGCAAGAATCCACATATGTGCAACTTTAACAAATGCGCTGCTACATTTCACGCATGCGCGGCACAAATACAAAAGCGCCGCCCAATCACGAAAGCGCAACTAGACTGCACAAATGCGCAGCTTTCACGCATGCGCCGCCGAAACAGGCATATGCGCCGCGAAATCACAAAAGCGCAGCTTCGCGAGGCATATGCGCCGTTCTGCGTTTCGGCGCATTCATTTCACCTATTTTCTACGGGCATTTATGACACCTAAACTCGACCCTAGGAGAAATTTTTCGAAGCACATACCGGGGGTCCTGCCTCTGTTGGCCGCCCGAATCGTCGGACTCGCTCGAATCGGTGCTCCTCGTGTGGAATGTCTGCTGCTCTGGCTGCCATGCTGCTCTAAGTTTGCTCTGAGCTCTCTTTCTCCAATCCAGATCAACCAAGTGTGCAAATGACTATTCTTGTGGACCCAGCTCCTATTTATAGCCTCCAAACCCTAATTCTGGCTAGGTGATGACTGTGACTACTTCCCGTGTCCGTTTTTCCTCCCATTTTCTTCCCGCATCCCTGACCGCATCCCTATTCCTCCAACTTATCCTTACCCCTTCCTCGTCGTGAGATCGTCCGTCTCCAAAACTTTCGCCATTTTTCCCGTCCAATCTCCTGAGGGGGCATCCTATCGTCATTTAACCTGTACCAGGGGCAAACTGGGGCATGTATCATCATTCAGACTATCAATTTCTTTGAGGCAACGCTGTAAACTACATTGCATCAAAGAGGGGCAAAATGTATACGCCTAAAAATGACACAAATCATCCTAAATAAATATTCTAAATATTTATTCCATTCTTCTATTAATTAAATAAATATTCTAAATTTATTTAATCGATTCACTGTTCCATAATTAAATAAATTCAATTTATTTAATTAAAATTCTTCTATTTGTCCTTCACAATTAAATAATCATAAATTATTTAATTAATCCTATTTCCTCTATCCTAAAGTTCTAAATTCAAAATTCCACCTCACCTTTTCCACCTCATCAGGTTGCACATGTAATTAAATATATTTAATATTTAATTATCTTATTTTCCCTCACCCACATGGCCTATTTCTTCTCCAATCAGAGGTCAGTTAACCAATCAATCAAATCTGTTAACTAACCTGTCAGTTGAGTCAAATCCTCAACCAATCCAGTCAGTTCCACAATCCACTCTTCTAACTGATCAATCAATTCTGTTAACAGACCAGTCAATGGAGTTAACTCTCCAATCAGTTTTGTCACATCCCACCTTTCATGATGGAGCTGGGACACTTGTCACATTTCCACTGGTTGCACATTCCTCAACCATCCTCAACCGTTGATCTTCATATCTTCTCTCAACCGTTGATTCCTATTCCTCCGAGTCTATAAATGAAGCTTCATCCCTTCATTCTAATCATCCAGGCTTTTGACATCGTTACTCTGCAGAAATATCACCAGCGCGCCTTTGGCACCCATTTGTCATCTACAAGCTTGAGATCACCATTGTTGCATTGGAGCTCACCTTCATTGCATATCACACTATAGCCGTTCACCATCGACTTCCTCCAACAGCTTTTAAAAGATTGCACTCTCTGAGGGCTCATCTCATCTGCGAAAGGACGATTCGTGATAGGCGAACAACAGAAGTTTCGAAACGGAAGAGGTTTGCTGTGTTTGTTCATTGCTGTGTTCATTTGAATCTTCTTTGTTTCTCTATTCTGTTGATGTTTGAGTCATCTGTTATTCATTTGATTGATGCACTATTTTACCCTCACAATAGGTATTTCTAATACCAAAGTGAATGAAATTTTATCCTACATCAAATTTAATTATTCATCCTAATCCCACATATAAATATACTATCCATTTATATATAATTTTCAAAAATCATTTCTATTATAAATTTCCATATTTTATGGATAACTAAATAAATTTTTATATTATTTTTTAAAAAAAATTCTTCACAATTATTAAATATTTAATTTCATTTATCAAGGGGCCCATTACAACTTTTAACGATGAAGTACTAATATGGGAGCTACTTAGTTCACATTGAAGGAAGTGGAGTGCTCTTCTACCGGCGTTGAATTCAGAGTCCCTTGACTTGGGCAACAATACAATATTACTAGATTTTGCACCCATAGGAGGTTCAAGGAAATCGCCGCTAGGAACAAACGGAGACTTCAGAAAATTTTCCGGCGTGACGAGACAATTCCGAGCACTATAATGCTCACATGTAAAAGCCTATCGGCTAATTACAATTTAATTTATAATATCGACGTAGGCGCTGACATTTGACCTCCACGGTCCACTCAATGGAGGGAAGAAATGGTAAAACTTTTACATTGCAATATAAAAAAGCAGGCCTTACACTAGTGGAAGAGAGACTCTGCCCTAATTCCGCAATACCCGAAAATGGCCGATGAGAGCAGTTTGAAAGATCGTGTGGCCATCGTGACGGGCGCGTCGCGAGGGATTGGCAGAGAAATCGCCCTTCACTTGGCGCGCAAGGGGGCAAAAGTGGTGATCAATTATGCCGGAAATGCAGAGAAAGCAGAGGAGGTGGCCTCTATAATTAACAAGGACTCTGATAAAGTAAGAGCCGTGACGTGCAAGGCCGATGTTTCCAAGGCGTGCGAGGTAAGCAACCTCTTTGACGCGGCGGAGAAAGCATTCAGCGCCGTGCACATTCTGGTTAACTCCGCGGGCATTGCCGACCTCAAATGCTCACCCCTGGTGGACACCTCCGAACAAGTGTGGGACTCCATCTTGAGCGTGAACTGTAAGGGAGCCTTCCTCTGTTCCAGGGAGGCCGCCAAGAGAGTGGTCAAAGGCGGCGGGGGGCGCATTATAAACTTAACCTCGTCCATAGTGGCGTCACTCAAGGTCGGAAATGGAGCATACGGGGCCAGCAAGGCCGCCGTGGAGACGATGACCAAAATATTGGCGAGGGAATTGAGGGGCACCAAGATTACTGCGAATTGCGTGGCACCGGGGCCGGTGGGTACAGACATGTTCTTTGCAGGAAGGAGCGACGAACTCATTCAACGCGCTGTGAAGGATGCCCCACTTGAACGGCTGGGCGAGGTGACTGACGTGGCGCCTGTCGTGGCATTCCTGGCCAGTGACGAAGGAGAGTGGGTTAATGCTCAGGTTGTGCTGGTCAATGGTGGTTATGTGTAAACCCTAAAGGCATCTGGTGGGTTAAATAATATAGTGTATCTGGTCTGCTGCAATAACTAAACCCTTGACATCTGTGCTCAAGTGTTGTTTTGTTATCCTGTTTTAAAACTATTTATGATTGATGTGAAATGTGACGACTGGTTCTAAGCTGTTTTTATTGTTTTAAAACTCTATTTATGATTTGTAATGTGTGTGTTTTGCATGGCTGTATTGGGGTTTACAGAATGAGTAGTTGTATTGGATATTGCAACTACATACAGGATTAGGTTTTGCCAGGGGCATTCGATTTCTGCCTGAAGAGGTTTTTTCTCATGCACCTTGACATAAAAGACACAGTTTTTAAGTCACTACCAAGGAAGATTAAATTGGGTTTTTTTTAAAGTTTAGTGGTATATTAAATTTATATGATTTATGGAGATTTAATTTTATAGTTTTATTTTTTATTGATATTTTATGAGTAGGGGAAAACATCCAATAGGTGAGATAGTTCCAATGACTGAGAAAGTATATGTGCATTTAAGACCCAATATTTTTTATGTCTATTATCTGTATATGTGCATTTGAGGCCCAATATTTTTAAAGTTTAGTACTAGTAGTTGTGACTTTAAGGTTGTTAGTGTTACTATAAGTACTAATAATTGAATGAAATGTGCCCTTTAAATTTAAAAAGCAACCAATTATGTGATGCCACATTAGTCCACCAACAAAACATGACTTAATGCACACCTATTGGTCCACCCTTTTTTTTGGGGAACTATTTGACACCTCAACAAAAAGCATGATGTGGCATCATATTTGATGATGTGGCCCTGAAACCTTAGTTATAAGCAGGGGCATTGCCAAGTAAGCTACTATCAAAATTTTGGAGTGATTTGAAACTGCCACGTATGATTTTGAGAGGCGTGAAGTTAGGGTGCACCACTATTGGGTCCTCTCTCCTAATAGTTTATTTTTTATCATCAATATTTCAAATCACTCCTTGATCTATCATCAAGATGAAGAGAGCAAGAGCATAAAATGAAAGAGAATTGCAAACCTTAACAAACTAAATAGAGCTAGAGAATGAGCAAATCAAAAGACCACAAGAGAATAGCAAAGAAATGAAAAAAAATATAAATGTTTACATACAAAACAAATATATACATGTATAGTGAAGAGAACACGTGCAAGGGTAGTAGCGCGGAGAAGAGGCAGGGGAGCTTGGCAAAGAAAGGCGAAGGCGATGGTAGAGTCAACGTAAGGCAAGCAAAAGCGAAGGTAGGGCCAATCTTTCAGAAAGAATGCTTCGAAGGAGCAGGCATAGGGTTTCAACCCTCTCAGATCATTAGTGTATGGTTTGCGGAAGGGTTTTTTTGCCTTCAGTTCCTTCTGAGGCTATCGAATCTGATCCACATGTTTTTGAAGCATGTAAGAACATATGAACCCCTTCCATGAATGTGGGGCTTTCTATAGGGACCAGATCTTGTTGGCAAGCCCAACCTTATCCTCCAAGAAGACGTCACGGACATTGCTTGAAGAAATCAATCAGACTCCTAAGACTAGCACAGGTACAGAATCCATCCCAGTGCCGTTGGCTATTTTTTCCCTGGACGAACTGGTGCAGGAGCACCAAGGGCTCGGAGCCCATGTATATACTGCACATTTTTGGTGTGATGTTGTGAATTTTCTAATAAGCCTTGGCGGGAAGAAGTTTTTGCTTATCCAAAGGAGTCATCGGTGTGAGCCTTGGCATCGGCCCGAGGAAATAATCGTGAGCCGACAGTGTATCATCTTACCGATCGGGGAGACTATTGTGGAGTGTCGCCGATGGAAGATGTCGGCGTGACCAGGGGCATCAGCGGAAGAGATAATATCTTCGCCGAAAGGTTTTGTCTTGGCGATGGAGATGTGGCATCGGCGTGATATGAGTGTCGGAGAGACATGCGGAAGTAGGGCCGACAGAGATGGGTCCGACCAATCGGGGTGATGAACATCATGTGTCACCGATGGGTAGTCCATCGGTGTATCGGTGAAGGGAGTTTTTCTGTGGCCGAAAGGCAATGTCTCACCGATGGGGAAAGATTGAAGACAATGCATGTTATGAAGTGGTCGGGAAGAGAGATATTATCGGTGAACGAGGAGAATCTTTCAACGATGGTCTGAGTCACAGCGATAGGAAGCATATCGGGGAGATGCTAGTCAATTCTCATCGACGGAAGAGGCAAAGCATATCGGTATAAGAATTGTTATTGGAAAAGAAGATAAATGTCTAGCCGAAGAAGAAGGTCGGGCCGATGAGGAAGTTCTGTGTGAGATATGACATCGGAGGCAGAGGAAAATGTTTCACCGATAGTTAAGTCTGGCCGAAGGTGAATGTAGGTTAAACACATCGGAGAGAGATGTCTATCGGCCGAAGGAATTTCCAGTTGGCCGACGGTGGTAGCTCTTGCCGATAGTAGTCTACGGGATACAAGTGTCATCGGTATGAGGCTTGCTATTGGCGATGGCTGCGAAAGTCACTCCGACAGCGATGTGTTACTCCGATGGAGTTGGACGTCGGTGCAAGGACTTCTATCGGCGTAGCTTTAAGGCTTTAGGCCGATGCATAGTGATCATGCCGACGGAGGGTGAAGACTTGGTATCGGTGAGACAAGGGACTATCGGAGTTCATGGTTGAATGTTGGCTGATAGTTTGGGTTGTGCCGATGGGGGTAGACAGGGGTTGTCGGCGGCAAAAGTGCCGACAATAGTTTATTAAGCCATTGGATATATAAACCGCAATGGCTGACTTGAACGGGTGCATGTGGGACTAAAAGTTCTCATGAATGCAAAAGTCAAGATATCTTGCCGTTACCACAGAACTGAACGGGCAGTTAGAATATGAACCGTTCTGGTGATCGAACCGTCCTGTAACGGACATGGAATACATTTAAAAAGCAGCATTCTTTCTGTATGAGGGGTTGAGCAGAAGAAACAAGAAAAAGATTTTGATTTGAGAAGCATTCTGATGTAAAGGCAATTTTTGAATAAAAATCAAATTCAGTAGTTCGATCATTTGTGTATTTCTTTTCTATTTTCAGTTTACCATTCTGAAGTAGATTAGTCTTTTCTATTTCTGCAATTTTGTTTTCTTTTGCAGACCATGACTCTGTTTTGATGACTCCTCAAGTTCCATTGTACAGTATGAAGGTCATCAAACAGAGCCATGCTCTTTGTTTGCTTTTCTTTTGTGGGGTGGTCGGATTGCCGGCGAGAGGCAATGCATGCTTGTTCTAGGCGAGCTCAGTGAGGAGTCCAGCTAGATAAACAAGTAGGAAAATAGATTTGCATGGGTGGAAAAGTAGAGAGAAAGAAAGTGAGCACCAAGTAGTCTAGACCCTTGAACAGAGTGAGAAGGGTGGGCAACGGGCTCAGAAAGTTATGTGCCATTGAGGCAATACCTTGGAAGCAGTGAGGACAATGTATGTGTCCCACACCAAGCAGAGAAGTAGAGTTTTCCATCTATGCAAAGAGTATGTCTTTTAGCACTTTGAATTGGTAGGAAGGCTAGTGTTGTCAAACAGTCTTATACACCTACAGAATGCAGAGCAGGCAGCCTAGAGTCCTCCCTATCAAATTGGTATAAGAGCTGTAAGATTTGGGTTATTCCTAGATAGGAATAGAAGAGTTGTATGTCATCACCGAGTTCAAGTGAGTCTGTTAGTTCATCCAAGAAAATGGTGACTAATGCAGAGTTAGCAAAGAAAGTTGAAGATCAAGAGGAGGAGAATAGACTCCTACAAGAAAGACTAGTAGAAATGGAGAGTAAGCTAGGCTTAATGTTGCGAAAGACTGAAGAAGTCAGCCAGAGAGTTAAATATTCTGAGGATAAGGGAAAAGGTGTATCTGTAGAAGATGAAGAGCCCACACCTGATCCTAAGTTGGAAGAAGAACCATTCTTGAAAGCTTTGAAAGCGATGAGTGGTAAAACATTGGAAGGAGTACCACTTTTCAGTGGGAAAATGGACCCAGATTTGGTCATGGAGTGGATAGAAGGACTTGAAAATCACTTTGAATGTGATGGTGTAAGCGAGGCACAGAAAGTAAAGGTGGCCAAATCTAGACTCAGGGGAGCTGCCTTAACCTGGTGGAAATTTGTGCAGACTGAAAGAGCAAAAGAAGATAAGAAGCCCATAGCTACTTGGAAGGGAATGGTAGCTAAAATTAAAGAAGCATATATGCCAGAAGATTATGAAATACAGCTGCACAGAAAGAGACAGAATCTAAGACAAAAGGAATTAGATGTCAGTGCATACACTGAAGAATTCCAAAAGCTATGCTTAAGGTCCAAAGTAATGGAGGATGAAAGCATAAAGGTAGCAAGGTACCTTAACGGTCTGAAGTGGAATATACAAGAAGAAATCAGTCTGTTGTGTCCTACAATAGTGCAAAAATGCTATCAGCTGGCACTAAAAGTGGAGGAAAAGAATAAGAGGAAACAAGACTCAAATAGCAGAGGAAGAGGAAGAGGCAGAGATAACAGAGGACACAGAGGAGGTTTTGGTGGAAGGAATGCTGACAATAGATCCCAAGCAGAATCAAAACTCACAGAGCAGAGTCGGGAGTCAAGTGGTAGAGGAAACCACAGAGGAAGAGGATCTAACAGAGGAAGGTCAGGAGGATCAGGCAGAGGATCCTATTTCACCAACATGAAGTGTTACAACTGTGGCAATCTTGGCCATCCAGCATATAGGTGCCCAAAAAAGGCCACATCCTCTTCTCAAGGAGGTGATAAGAGGAATCACTATGTCCAAGACAATGCATCCAGCATCCAGTTACCTGAGGTGAATCTGAACTCAGAAGATGGAGAGAACCTGATGATAAGGAGAACCTTGATGAAGGAACCAGTAAAGTCTGAACCAAGCCAGAGGAGAGCACTATTCAGAATCAAGTGCAAGATTTTGAATAAGGTATGTAAAATTATCATAGACTCAGGATCTACTGATAATATTATTTCTGATGAGGCAGTTAGAAAACTGAATTTGAAAAGAATTACTCATGCAAACCCATATAGAGTCACATGGTTGAATAAGGGGCAACATGTGGCAGTGAATGAACAAAGTTGGGTAGAATTTAGTATAGGTGGCTATAAGGATAAGGTATTATGTGATATACTACCCATGGATGCATGCCATCTCTTATTGGGCAGACCATGGCAGTATGAGCGAAAAGCAGTACATGATGGTGAGAAGAATGCCTATTCTTTTCAGAAGGATGGTGTCACCTATAAAATTCAGTCATTGGAAGATGAAGATGCAGTTCAGACAAAGAGTCCTAATATCTTGGTTGTGAGTGGAAAGGAGTTTCTGAATACTCTTAAGGAAGATGGTATTGGTTATGCCATCATAGTAAAACCAAAAGAAGGATAGCAGGATAAGAAGACAGAGATTCCCAAAGAAATGCAGCCTATACTAGAGAAGTATAAAGGCATAATCAGTGATGGTACACCAGCCACATTGCCTCCACAGAGAGCAATAAGCCATCAGATAGACTTGATTCCAGGGGCATCTTTGCCAAACAAGGCACCTTACAAGATGACTCCAGATTAGCACAAAGAGATTTCCAGGCAAGTGCAGGAGTTGCTAGATCAAGGATTGATCAGGAAGAGTATTAGTCCTTGTGCTGTGCCCACAGTATTGGCACCCAAGAAAGGAGGATCATGGAGATTATGCACAGATGCCAGAGCCATAAACAAGATAACTATAAGGTATAGATTCCCAATTCCTAGAATTGAAGATCTCATGGACTGTATTGGAAAAGCAAAGTATTTCACCAAGATAGACCTGAAGAGTGGTTACCACCAAATAAGAATCAAGGAAGGAGACGAGTGGAAGACAGCCTTCAAGACCACAGAAGGACTGTATGAATGGCTTGTTATGCCATTTGGTCTATCAAATGCACCTAGCATCTTTATGAGACTCATGAATGAAGTCCTAAAGGATTACATTGGTAAATTTGTTGTTGTTTTTCTAGATGATATTCTAATTTTTAGTCAGACCAAGGAAGAACATCTAGAACATGTAAATACTATTTTGCAAAAATTACATGATGAACAACTAACCATCAATCTGGAGAAGTGTGAATTCATGAAGTAGGAATTGGTATACCTTGGTTTTGTGGTGTCCTAGGGAGAGTTGAAGATGGACAAGTCCAAAGTAGAAGCCATATTGAGCTGGCCTACTCCCAGAGCAGCCACAGAGGTGAGAAGTTTTCATGGCTTAGCCCAGTTTTACAGAAAGTTTATCAGAAATTTTAGTGGAATATGTGCACCCATGTTGGATACAATCAAGGGTGGAATGAAAGCAAAATTCAGATGGACACCAGCTGCAGATAGAAGTTTTGAAAGGTTGAAGAAAGAGGTAGCAACACAACCTATTTTGTTGTTGCCTAGTTTTGATAAGCTATTTACTGTTGAATATGATGCAAGTAATATAGCTGTAGGAGCAGTGCTAAATCAGGAAAACAAACCTGTAGCCTTTTTCAGTGAGAGGCTGAATGAAGCAAAGAGTAAGTACTCTTCGTATGACTTAGAGTTGTATGCTCTAGTCCAAGCATTGAGGAAGTGGAGACATTATCTCCTGCCTAAAGAATTTGTTGTCTACACAGATAACCATGCTCTGAGTTTTCTAAACTCACAGGATAAGTTAAGCAGCAGGCATATCAAATGGATGGAGTACCTGCAATCTTATACCTTTACAGTTAAGCATAAGAAGGGGTAGCTAAACAGAGTTGCAGATGCTTTGAGTAGAAGATTGCTCACAGTACAGGAAGTGCAATTGAAGAGCATTGGAGTTGAAGATTTCAAGAATCTTTACCAAGATGATGAAGATTTTGCTGAGGCATACAAGGTATGTCAAGATTTTGAGAATCACTTTCACAGTGAGTTTGCAGATTTCACCTTACAGCAGGGATTGCTATTCAAAGGTGGACAATTATGTGTGCCAAGAGGATCTATGAGAGAAAATCTCATACAGGAGAAGCACAATGGTAGTCTGAGTGGCCATTTTGGTCTGAATAAGACACTGGAACTAGTCCAAAGGTTCTATTATTGGCCAAGGATGCACAGAGACATCAGAAGGTATGTAGAGCAGTGTATCATATGTCAGAAGGCCAAGGGAACCACTTCAAATGCAGGACTGTACCAACCCTTACCCATTCCTTCCAGGCCATGGGAATGTGTAAGTATAGATTTTGTAGTTGGTTTGCCTAAGACTAAGACTGGTTATGACAGCATATATGTAGTTGTGGACAGGTTTAGCAAGATGAGTCATTTCATTCCCTGCAAAGTGACTCATGATGCCAGTCATATAGCACACTTGTTTTTCAGAGAAGTGATCAGAATTCATGGACTTCCAGCAAGTATTGTGTCTGACAGAGATGCTAAATTCATGGGGCATTTCTGGAAAACATTGTGGTAGAGATTGGGGACAAATTTGTCATTCAGTTCAGCATATCACCCACAGACAGATGGTCAGACAGAGGTGGTAAACAGGACATTGGGCAACCTGTTAAGGTGTATAACCAAAGAATATGGACAGAGTTGGGATCTTGTCATTCATTAGGCAGAATTTGCCTATAATGACAGTGTGAATAGGACTACTGGTAAGAGTCCATTCGAAATAGTCTATGGAATGCATCCCAGAGGTATATGTGAGCTCAGAAATATGGGAAACATGGAGAACAGAAGTGGACATGCAGAGGATTTTGCACAATCCATGAAAGAAGTGCATGAGCAGGTGAAGAAAACCTTGACAGAGAACACACAGAAGATCAAAGACAGAGTAGATGCCCACAGAAGGGATATTCAGTTTGAGGTTGGTGATCTGGTTATGGTGCGCTTGAACAAAGCCAGAATGCAAAAAGGAATACCAACCAAACTACAGATGAGGAGAATTGGTCCTTGCAGAATCCTGAACAAGTATGGGAACAATGCATACAGAATTGAATTGCCAGAAGATTTGACAATCTCACCAGTGTTTAATGTCCAAGACCTGGTGCAATACAGGAGTCCTCAGTCAGCAGCAAATGGATCCATTTCAGAGAAGGGACAGACAGCAATAGATGTGACTTTGCCATTACAACCCAAACTACAGGCAGAACAAATATTGGATTCCAGAGTACAGAAGCAAACCCGACATGGCATCTACATGGAGCATTTGGTCAAATGGAAGCAGCTGCCTGAAGCAGAAGCTACCTGGGTTGCAGAGTCAGAATTCAAAAAGAGGGGCATTGATTTTGCCTCATTGTCATCGGAGGTGACTTGACTTCTTCCGCACAGGGGGAGTATGGTGCAGGAGCACCAAGGGCTCGGAGCCCATGTATATACTGCACATTTTTGGTGTGATGTGAATTTTCTAATAAGCCTTGGCAGGAAGAAGTTTTTGCTTATCCAAAGGAGTCATCGGTGTGAGCCTTGGCATCGGCCTGAGGAAATAATCGTGAGCCGACAGTGTATCATCTTACCGATTGGGGAGACTATTATGGAGTGTCGCCGATGGAAGATGTCGGCGTGACCAGGGGCATCGGCGGAAGAGATAACATCTTCGTCGAAAGGTTTTGTCTTGGCGATGGAGATGTGGCATCGGCGTGATATGAGTGTCGGAGAGACATGTGGAAGCAGGGCCGATGGAGATGGGTCCGACCGATCGGGGTGATGAACATCATGTGTCACCGATGGGTAGTCCATCGGTGTAACGGTGAAGGGAGTTTTTCTGTGGCCGAAAGGCAATGTCTCACCGATGGGGAAAGATTGAAGACAATGCATGTTATGAAGTGGTCGGGAAGAGATATATTATCGGTGAACGAGGAGAATCTTTCAATGATGGTCTGAGTCACAGCGATAGGAAGTATATCGGGGAGATGTTAGTCAATTCTCACCGACGGAAGAGGCAAAGCATATCGGTATAAGAATTGTTATCGGAAAAGAAGATAAATGTCTAGCCGAAGAAGAAGGTCGGGCCAATGAGGAAGTTCGGTGTTTATTATTTCGGTGTGAGATATGACATCGGAGGCAGAGGAAAATGTTTCACCGATAGTTAAGTCTGGCCGAAGGTGAATGTAGGTTAAACACATCGGAGAGAGATGTCTATCGGCCGAAGGAATTTCCAGTTGGCCGACGGTGGTAGCTCTTGCCGATAGTACTCTACGGGATACAAGTGTCATCGGTATGAGGCTTGCTATCGGCGATGGCTGTGAAAGTCACTTCGACAGCGATGTGTTACTCCGATGGAGTTGGACGTCGGTGCAAGGACTTCTATCGGCGTAGCTTTAAGGCTTTAGGCCGATGCATAGTGATCATGCCGACGGAGGGTGAAGACTTGGTATCGGTGAGACAAGGGACTATCGGAGTTCATGGTTGAATGTTGGCCGATAGTTTGGGTTGTGCCAATGGGGGTAGACAGGGGTCGTCGGCGGCAAAAGTGCCGACAATAGTTTACTAAGCCGTCGGATATATAAACCGCAGTGGCCGACTTGAACGGGTGCATGTGGGACTAAAAGTTCTCATGAATGCGAAAGTCAAGATATCTTGCCATTACCACAGAACTAAACGGGCAGTTAGAATATGAACCGTTTTGGTGATCGAACCGTCCTGTAACGGACATGGAATACATTTAAAAAGCAGCATTCTTTCTGTATGAGGGGTTGAGCAGAAGAAACAAGAAAAAGATTTTGATTTGAGAAGCATTCTGATGTAAAGGCAATTTTTGAATAAAAATCAAATTCAGTAGTTCGATCATTTATGTATTTCTTTTCTGTTTTCAGTTTACCATTCTGAAGTAGATTAGTCTTTTCTGTTTCTGCAATTTTGTTTTCTTTTGCAGACCATGACTCTGTTTTGATGACTCCTCAAGTTCCATTGTACAGTATGGAGGTCATCAAACAGAGCCATGCTCTTTGTTTGTTTTTCTTTTGTGGGGTGGTCGGATTGCCGGCTAGAGGCAATGCATGCTTGTTCTAGGCGAGCTCAGTGAGGAGTCCGGCTAGATAAACAAGTAGGAAAATAGATTTGCATGGGTGGAAAAGTAGAGAGAAAGAAAGTGAGCACCAAGTAGTCTAGACCCTTGAACAGAGTGAGAAGGGTGGGCAACGGGCTCAGAAAGTTATGTGCCATTGAGGCAGTACCTTGGAAGTAGTGAGGACAATGTATGTGTCCCACACCAAGCAGAGAAGTAGAGTTTTCCATCTCTGCAAAGAGTATGTCTTTTAGCACTTTGAATTGGTAGGAAGGCTAGTGTTGTCAAACAATCTTGTACACCTATAGGATGCAGAGTAGGCAGCCTAGAGTCCTCCCTATCACGAACAATAGTGGGATTGGCAGATGATCCAATATATTTACATGTTTTTGATGATTGTGTAAATGTTGTGGGTTAGAACAACCTGGAGTAATTTGGTTTTCCCCTCAATTGAATTCTTGGATCACGGTTTGTTTCTCCTCCGTTTTAATTATGTGGATGATTGTGATTATGTGAGAAAGAATTGACCGTGATTTTATGCGCAGTTTGGGCTTTTCATTGCTCCCCGGTCCCCTTTTTTTTGACCCAGCTACTGCTAAAATTACCTCCATCCCAATCTAGATCCGTTTGTATAACCTCTCCATGCGAGAAGCGGATTTCATCAGAAATATGATCGATTAGGTAGAATCTTTTGTCAAGTGGGTCTCTGAATTAATGACTCCAGATAGATTCATAAGGGTTTGTGCCTTGATTGATATTTCTAAACTTGTGCACCATTATGTCATAATTCACTCCTCCTTTAGAACCTGCACACAATTTTTAAATTATAAACGATTACCACTCAAATGTTTTCACTGCAACATGATTGGTCATAAAATTGTTGGGTGCACTACAACTAAGTCATCAGGTTTAAATGTGATTAGTCTGAAAAAAAATGGATTAAGAAGTGAGGCCCTCTGGATGTTGACTTTATTTGGCATAATCATGCCAAGTTTTTGGAACTTTAGAAGGAGATAAGATTTGAGCCCCAATTTATGCGGTTCCCCCCGGTACATAGTCCCACCAAAAATGACTCAGGGGGTAATAACCTTCTTTTCCAAAAGGAGGATGATAGCTCAACTGATGAGGACACTTTTCCCTTCATGGATGAATTAGATGATGAGATTCTTGATTTCTTTGAACACGATGATGTGGTAGTTTATGTAAAGAAGTGATCCATAGCTCAAACAACGAGCCGTATCTCAAAGCCAAACATTGGCATTCCAGGGAAGAAGAAAGGATGAAAATTTGAAGCGAAAAATTCTGGCTTGAAGGAAGGGATGTTGTTGAGGAGGGCACATAGTGGACCATGGATACTCTTCTTACTAGGAGTAGAATGAAGGGCTTAGCAAAACGAGCTTGATGGCTTGTTTGTGTCTCTAAAGGGTTACTGGTTATGTTTAGTTTTTGACTCTTAGTGCTTCTTCTCCAACAGAAGTTTTGTTCATAGTCTCTCACCGGATTTTGTAGGCCTTTTCTTCTCCTCTAAGTTAGTGTTCTTTAGTCTCTTTGCTCCCCCTTTGTGGGTCTGAAGCAGTTCTATTCATTTTCATTTGTTCATATATAAGGAGTGGGCCCTAACCCCACAACTTGCCAATACACACACACACACACATACAAAATATGTTCATAGATGAAAACAAGTGTATATTTATACACACACAAAACTATAGAAGACTACAAAGAAGTAAATGAATACACAAGCAAATTAATACAAACCTATAAATATACATGAATATACAAACATAAGTCCATATGTGCATAAAATGCATGCATATCTATGTCTATATGCATGCATAAATCTATATGAGAATAAATGAACAAAGATCTACACAAACATATAAAAACACCTACAACAAAATTTACAAAGAGGCAAAAAATAAAAATGAACCAATAGATATCATTTATGTTGTGCATGCATACAAATCTATATACAAGAAAGGGACCAAAAACCACCGATTAAAGGGGTGGCAAAATCCTATAAAAGAATAAAGCTTTTAAAAAACAAGATAATGACAAACCACGTAAAAGCAAAAGGACAAGAAAACTCGAAGGAGAGGGACAAACCTAAAAAACCACAAATAAATACCAATAGACCCAAAATGAGTGATCCACTAAGACTCATTGCAATTAGGTGATGTTTATAGGGGTGAAGCATTGGGACTTTCTAGAACAATGATTTCCATTGCATCTATTGTCAACCTAGATATAAAAACTAGTGATGTAGTGATGTTGACTCTAATCACTAAGGTGGAATGTAGGATGTTAGACCTCCTAAAAAGAGATGCACATTTGCCACTATGTTCCCTAATGTGGCACAATTCTTGAGATTGTGCTACTACATAACACAATGTGAAAATATGTGCACTATGGAGATATTAGTCTATGTGCAATGGTATAACATGAAGTATTGTTATCCAACGTGTTAGTGATGTGACAAGCATTGCACTTGTAAGACCATTGTATTGAAGATATGATCTTACCTTAACGATCAAGGTCCATCCACCCGTAATGTAGTTTCAATGAATGTGCATGCAAGAATGTCAACGAACCAATTGGTGGATTGGGGATGACTACTTCCACAAAGAGCACAAGGATGAAGATCCCAACACCAATTCGATGAACAACTATCGCAATGGCAATGTTACATATAACCTAAGAGTGCATTGTGTTAGAAACAACTAAGATCAACTAGTAAAACTCATAATACTTCCATAAAGCAAGATTGCACATAATAAGCCTAAAATGATATTGGCAAAAGGGTAAATGCAAGAAGTTGTGTCCACTTAAGGTGGAAGTTTCAGAGTTAGAAAAAAATCCGAAATCGGGGAACCAAAAACGGGATCCCGTTTCTATAAAACGGGATCCCATTTAGATAAAATGCGATCCCATTTTGGATCAGGATCCCGAGCCTGAAACAAAAAATGCAATCCCGTTTTTTAGCGGGATCCCGAACCTAGATGCCAAAAATGGGATCCCGTTCCATGGAACGGGATCCCGTTTTATGTAATGGGACCCCGTTTTGAAAAAGTATTAATTTTTTTAAAAAATGGCAGAGACCCCATTTTCACCAGTGACAGTCGACAGGCAAAAATGGGATCCCGAGTTCAGTGACCATCCACCCACCAGGTAAGTGGATTTTTCCACTTCTACAAATTACCCATCAATCATTTTAAGCTTCCCTTGTTTGTTTTGGTGTAAAATACAATCAAAATTTAAATTGTGAATTGTTATTTAGGGTTTCTGTTTATGAAATTAGTAGCTGATTTTTGACATTTTAGTTGTAAAATACAATTGAAATTTTGAAAGACTATATCATATAAAAGGATAAAATTTGAACAAACTGTCAAAATTATGTTTAAAATTGAGAATTGAATAGATATATTTAGACATTTTAGCTGTAAAATACAATTGAAAATTTGAAAATACTATATCATATGAAAGGAGAGATTTTGAACAAACTGTGAAAATTTGAGTTCAATTTGAGTGTTGAATAGTTGTATTTAAACATTTTAGCTGAAAAATACAATTGAAATTTTGAAAATACTGTATCATATGAAAGGAGAGATTTTGATCAAACTGTCAAAATTTGAGTTCAATTTGAGTGTTGAATAGTTGTATTTAAACATTTTAGCTGTAAAATACAATTGAAATTTTGAAACGATTGTATCATATGAAAGGAGAGATTTTGAACAAACTGTCAAAAATTATATAGCATTGGGATGATATATATATTTGGTTTTTATAAAATTTACTTATAACAATGTATGTCATTGTATTTTAAAGGCATTATTGAATAGGTAACTATCATGTAAAAAAATTACAACAAACCATAATAAAACCTTTATCACATCCTTCATAATCAAACCTTTAGAGACAACCAACTAATCAAGAATTGAGAAAATTTTACAGTTTTTGTGATAGCCAACTAATCAAGAATGAAATGAAGCCAACATTTATGTAACTTTTGATATACTCAAGTAGCTGTCCTCACTAGCTAGGTTATGCCCCTGGAATGAACATCGTGATGTTAATTGTGATATGAGCTCAACCTCATTGGTAACGCTTCCCCTAATCTTAATGACATTGATGTAGGCTCCACTCATGATCCTTACGAAGATCTTTCCAACACTAACCTCTTTCATGATTCATCACTATCCTCACCATCTCCTTAGACCTATAATACCTTGAGCTTATCGATTGGGACCAACACGACCCTTTATGATTTGATGTTTTCCAAAATGATGAAGCCATCATGAAACTTATGAAGTGTCAAGACCACATCCCCATTGTAATCATAAGAAAGACTTTTCCACCATACTTAACACCTACATATGCTTATTTTGGAGAGAAAGAAAGAACCCTTTAGTCCTAAGGCACCCTAGTCTAGGCAGAATAGCAACAAGATATAAGAAGAAACTTGTGATTGATTAAAAAATATAATAAAAATGGACACTTCCCAAGAGCTCCTCAATTTGACAAACTTCACCTTCCATTAGATACCACTCAGATACAAGACATGACTCCCCTCTCCTTGTTGAGGATGCTATAGACATCAACCTGTGAATAGAAGCTCAGACCCTAAACTCTCTAAGATAGTAGCTCCACTGGACCTTGACATCAAAGAAGGCATATATAACCATGTCACCATTAAAGATTACGTTGATTTCTTCATGTGGTCTTATGGTGATATGCCTTAAGACTCCATCTTTAAAGTCATGCATCATCTTGTGGTTCACCTCAATGCCAAACCTATTCAATAAAAGCTACGCAAAATGCACCCCCAAGTAGCCCTCGTGGTCATAGAAGAATTGTATAAACTCTTGGATGTCCAAGGTTCATTCAGACTATTACTTATCCTAAATGGGTCTCTAATGTGGTCTTAGTTAACAAGAAAACTAAGGGAATTCATGTTTGCACTAACTTTTGAGACATAAAAAAAGGATCTACCCCAACTTAGATAACTTTTCTCTACCAAACATTGATATGATTGTGGATCTCATAGCCATATATATAAAATTTTATCATTAATCTGGATATAATATGGACCAAGTTGAAACATTTGAGTTAGACATGGAGACACCTAGATTATGGAGCTTGGTCTATGTAAGAAAACACCTCCTATAGACTCAACACAAACTTATCCCTCAACCCTCTAAATTGTGACTTACATCATTTGATTACCCTGGAACACACTATAAACAACTCTACAAATTTGGCAAAAGATATTTTCTCCTAATAGAAACTTATATATGTAGAAGTATCTACTACTACATTAGATTTGATATGCTTCTTAAAAGGAAAGAGTTGGGACTAACAACTAAATAGAAAACAATAGTTTTGCAAATCTAGGAAATAGGAAACAAAATCAAGCTAGAACCATCTTGACTAATTTATCTATTTCTAGCTAGATTGAACCCTAATTCTATATGCAATTCCAACCCTAACCCTAACACTAATTCTAACTCTAATCCTAACCCTAATTCTATATGCAATTCAAACCCTAACCCTTATTATAACCCTAATCATAACCCTAACCCTAACTCTACTTGTAATTGTAATTGTAATTGTAACTCTAACTCTAGCCCTAACCCTAACCCTAACGAGCTACTTGTAATTGTAATTGTAATTGTAACCCTAACTCTAGCTGTAACCCAAACCATAATTGTAGCTCTAATACTTACCCTAATTTAGCAACCCTTGAATTCTAATTCTAACCCTAACCTCAATTCTAACCCTAAGCCTGATCCTAATTGAAACCCTAACCCTAACTTTAATTAATCACAAGTCATGCTACAGGGTTTTCTTCTACATATTTTGTATGCATGTGTTATTCCCTTATTGCATGTGAGTTCACCAATTATTTGGAAGTCTCCTAACTGGGAGGCGGGCTTGTATTCAAGCCCTATAAATTTTATGTTTATAGGTGTTATGTTTAAAGCTATATGGAGACTTGTCTATATTGTGCCATTATTTTTATAATTTTTTTCTTTTAAGGTTAATGAAACTTGCATTTTATCTAAGTTGTAACTCAATGCAAATCATGGAGTTTGAATCCATTCAATCATTGTACATGGCTAAGATTATCAAGTATTTCTAAATTTCATTATGTTTGATTTGGATGATGCATGTAGCATTCTCTTCAAGAGGAATTGTTTTTGTTATAAAAAATTGTGAGAATACAAAAGTCATAGATATATGGGTATGCCTTTGTACTCATCTACTTTATTGGTTCATTTTAAATATGTGTGTATGGCTATAAATATTTTTGTTAATTTTATCAAGTCAATGAAAATGGGTATGCCTTTGTACTCATTGACTCTATTGGTTAATTTTAAATATGTGTGTATGGCTAATTCATTTCTTTTGTCCAAAATGGTTGTGACAATAAAAAAGAAGCTTATTGAACTCATAATCAATAGGAAACCCCCGGTCATGTAATAGGATGTCTTGAATTTGGTACCAATGATTGTGAGTTCCTTGTCTAGAATATGATGAACCTTTTGAACAAGAGAACCTTGTAGACCATGATGCATATCTTGAAATTTAAACTTGAACATTATCATCATGTGAATGCTTTTAGCCATCCTACAACCTCCTATCACCCTTCATCCTCTTATAGGGATATGCCACACAACCTCTCCAAGTTGACCATGCCAAACCCAAAGTCACAATCCTAAGAGGTAAAGAATCTTTTGGCCCCATTCAAGTCCACTCCCTAATAGGAGTGATACAATGCTAATAGGGCTGTGAAGGTAATTAAGTTCTTGATTAGCATGTTGGGTGTATCTAAGCATAATGATGATATAGTTAGTCCTAATTTCATTAATCTTAAGATCATTGAGCTAGAGTACTTAATATATATGGTATAGTTTTGTTCAATCAATAGTCTATATAGATCCTATTAATACTATACTATATGTTAAATTTGTTGATCTTTGTCTTCCCAAATTTTTAGGATGAGAGGCAATCTTTGTAATCCTTGATAAAAGAATAAAAATTTCTTTAGATCTTTTTGATTTTTTTTCCTAGTACACTTGGGTTAGTCACCTAGGGGCCACAAAAAGAATGCCAAAAGTTTGGATTTTGGTAACAAAGTGTTTAGTAGATCCATCTATGTTGTATGTGTTATCCCTCTCAAATTTGTCTCACTAGAAATGCCAAAAATGGATTCAACCTTAAGGATGTGATTCTTTTCTAAAATAAAGTGTCATTGCCAAGAACATACTACCATCAATACTAAAGAGTTTCTATTAAAATATGTGAATTGAAACACCACATATCATGACATCAACTATTCCATAAAAGTTTGTGATATTCCCTATTATCTCAAACTCCATAAAATATACTATCTATCTTTAAAAAGGTACATACTACAATGACATCAAACATAAACCAATAGGTGTCTTAAGATATATTAGTGGTAGGGAAAATTATAGTGGCCCTCACCCTAGAGTAATAAGTTGAAGTAGTGTTAGAATTACTAATAAACTAAAAAACTTTATCCTAGGGTGGTGAGACAAATTACACAAGCCTTACAAAGCCTCTACCACTTCCTTGACATTTTTAACATTGTTCGAATTTGATAGGAGGGATTTATGTCACCTCCTCCTCATCTTAATTCTCATAGTAGATAGAATCATCCAATTTAGCATCAAGATGAAGGTTTATCTTCATTATCGTAGAAATATCCTCCAAGGCTTTGTGCATATGCTCATGCCACACATTGAAGATGTGGAATTTATGTAAGTAGCAATATAGAAATCCTTAGCCTAACCTTCTACCCCTTCAATATCATTGTATAGAAGGTAGATACAAGTAACATTTGATAGCATGGAGGCACAACTTAGGGATTGAGTTGAATGTAAAAAAATTATTCTTCCCAACAAATGCTAGATGTCTAGGAGCAATTTAATGATTTCTTCCATTATCTGCCTAGTCTAGAATATAATTACCTTTTCTTTTGATATGTTTGAAGGAGATAGATTTAAACTTATTCATCAAGTTTCTAGCTTCCAATAGAATAGTTTCCAATAACCACAAGCTTCATCTATGCTTTTTCATATGATCAATGTTGATCTTGGAATCTCCTTCCACACTAAGGGATATCTTGTTTAGTTTCCAAGTCATCTTGAGGCCCTAGATATCATGGCCCTAGAATCTACCATATTATTGTTCTTGACACCAAAATCATAAGCTAAGATAGGTAGAGGTTTTCCCTTATCATCTCTTAATAAACATACTCCTCCTACTTCACTAGGATTACCCTTGGCTACCCATCAAAATTTCAAGCTTAATCCATCCCAATGTAGGTGTGGACCAAAGGGTGTGAATATCAACATGGGTATCTCCTTGTTTTAACCTTATTCAAAGCAACCTTGGCCAATTATGAGCCTAATCCACCTCTTCTAGCATGATCATATATTCCTCTTTACCCCAACAATCACCAAGTTCCTAAATGCACCATATTTCTTTAAAATAGTCCAAAATTTGGGATGCATATTCACATTTAAGAAATACAAGATGATTGTCCAGAGACTTCCTTACTTAAATGCACATTATACATTAAGATGGGTCGCCTTTCCCATTGTATCAATCATTATGGTAGTCCTAATAGCTCTCTTACATTTTGAAATTTGTACATGCATGTATACATTATCTGTATGTTTAATTTAAATTTATTTCAAGTGTAATTTCTTGAAACATATATATATTCTTGATTTAATTTTAAATTTGTACTGAAGTTTGTATGTTTATATGTATATATATGCAGGTTCATATCTATTTTTATATATACATCATGAATCTAGATGATATTCACTTTGATGTTGAGGACTTCCTTAATGCACAAGATGATCCAGCCGCACCCGCACCAGCACCCGCACCCCCAGAGCCAAATGCCCCACCTCCAGATGCCCCACCTGCAGATGACCCACCTCCACCTCCACCTCCACCTCCACCCCCACCTGGAATTGACCAGGCTCGCTTGCAAGCCATAATTAATGAAAATGTGGATTCGATACAAGAAAAACTGAATTCCATTCGCAATGAACAATTCATGCCACCTCACGTAGTAGGTTTTGCATCTTTGATGAAAAACATTGTAGATTCTGTGAGGTCTATTGACTTGGATTTTGATGGATTCCGGAAATGGAGAGAGGAGAGGCGCCAATTTTATGCTGATGGCCTCTCCTATAAGACTATTTTGGATCTTAAAATCACAAAAGCTCATTTAGCGCAATATTTTAGACATCCCATTACAAATGAACCTATTCCTGCAAATAAGAAAAGAATATCAATCAGGTGGTGTAGGCATGAAGGAATGTCTGCCAATTTTTGGGATAGATGGTGGATGGTGTTTGATTATCCACCTCATGCTAATTGTGAGGTTCCTTTATATTTTTTGAGAAAATTATATGTAGAGTTTGTTCTGAATAAAAAACCCAACTACTCTGATTTTAGATCATTCCAGGGTGTTGGTGGTGGCATACCACAACAGAGGTTGGGGGCACGGGTTGATCCCCAATGACCAGTGCCTGTTCAACCTCTTATTGACCCTCCTATTGCTGCCATTCCTTCACCCTTCTAGCATCGTGCAGTGGTATCCACACTAGGCACATTGAGTGCACTCTCAGGTAGCCTACATGAGCAGACTTCTATGATGGTAGCTCGAGTTAGAGAGCATGAAGGAGTTGATGATGGAAGTGGTCCTAGTACCACTCCACATGTGTCGATGCCTCATACATGTACGAGTTGCAATCAGTTGTGTTATGGACCTTATCAAGCAGCTGCACCCACTTCAGCTACACATGCATCATCTAATAATGTGGGCATTGAATCATTTGTTGATTATCTATTTGCTGAGGATCATCCCACTAATCATTTGACACAGGTATATATAGGTTATGTACACATGTTAAATTTAAAACAATTTTTTAACCACATGTTTTTAATCAACATATAGATCAATTAAATTGTAATATTTTAACAATCGAATTGTTTGGTGTAGATGATGGCAACAGGGGTCACCATTGATCGAATTAATTTTTCATCGACACCTGTTCATCTCGGGCACCCATTTGGGGTACATTTTCAATGATTTGTAAATTTGTAAAATTCAGTCTTGAATTTGTGTACAATTAAATATTCATGAACTTATTTATGAATTGGTTCAAGGTTCTTCCACATTGAATCCCCCATCTCAGGGTGTCTCGAGCGCTCCTCCATCATTGGGCATCTCACATGACACTCTTACTGTATGTATATTCTTTTAAAAAACTATATATATACTTAAATTTTTCTATTTTGATATCAGTGTATCTGAAAATGTGCACATGTACTATTTAATATTTTATAAATATGTCTATGCAGGTTGACACAACAATGAAGATGGGCATTGTAGCACACTTGGATAATCCAAGTTTATATCAGGAGTCGATTGCATTTCAAGTTGTTAAAAAATGTATAACATGTACACAAGTCAATATATATATGTGTGTGTGTGTGTGTTTTAAAACCTAATTTGTACACACATGTGCTAACTTAAATATAAATGACATTGTAGGAGCTTGTTAGTGACACGTTTCATCAACACATAGCACATGCAGAGCAGGAGGATAGAGGAGATGGGCAGCCTGATACGGTATAATTTAAAATTTAGATTATATTTAAATTGAACAATTAAAATATACGTTGTGAACTTAAAGTAAATTTCTTGATATATATATATATATATATATATATATATATATATATATATATATATATATATATATATATATATGTTGACATGTACATTCAAAATTCTTTTTTCTTTTATAGCTCGATACATGTCATGGAGCTAAGCCTGTAGAGACAGGTCCTGGAATAGAGGATACACAACAAGTTCCTCTTACGATATAATAATTTTTAAATATGATAGTTCTTATAAATTAAATTGAATTAAATCATTTTTAAAATCGTCAAGTACATCTAATTTCAACTTGAACTTTCTCTTGTATTAAATAGATTGATTTAGAGCATGGAGAGACAGGTCCAGGTGCACCAGAGCATGCCTCTCAGCCTCACACGGTAATTTAATTTTATGATAAATTATAAATTTAAAAATTTTCATTAAATTAGATTTCCTTATCATCTTACATTTAATTTCATCTAAATCTTTCTCTTTTGCAGAGTGATTCAGGTCATCTAAGTAGTTCGCATGGTGTGAAGAGGACTCTTGATGATAGAGATAGTATGTGATAGGTTATTGAACATGGGCTATGTATAATTTGACTATTTCATGGACTATATGTTATATACTGTTTGTCATGGACTTTATATATATATATATATATATATTGTTGAACATGGACTTTATATATTTTTTTAAACATGGACCTGGACTTTATATATATATTGTTGAACCTGGACTTTATATATTTAACTATTTCATGGACTATATGTTATATACTATTTGTCATGGACTTTATATATATTGTTGAACATGGACTTTATATATTTTTTGAACATGGACCTGGACTTTATATATATATTGTTGAACCTGGACTATATATTTTTACATGTCACACAATAAATGCAATCTTGTTGTAACAAAATCATACACATGTCAAAGTAATAATCATGTAAAACCATCATGTTAGTTTAGGTGCATCCATACATATATCTGTTATCCATGCATACATACATTGCATATACATCATAAACTATAAAAGCATAACATCACATACATATGTATATACAAGCATCCCTAAATTTAATCATAAATCAAACTCTAATCTAACCATGTGCATGAAGGAAAAGAAATGTAAACATTTGAGATCAACCATAATAAGATATATAGATTGACATCAATAGAAATAATCGATTGTCATATATAAATCTACAAGTGTCAGAGTGTTGATCTAGATTTGCGCTTAATGAAGAAATTGCATTGAAAGAATATGTAGTGATGAGGTCCTAATAAAGTTCCTCCATTCATTCATGGTATGCATATTTAGGTCCTGGTCAAATTTTAAGCAATAAAATGGTAAGCAAATCAAAACAAAGCATTAAAAAGTGAGATAAGTTCATGAGGATCTCTTGCCTACTAGGAGGGATCAATCTCTCACATCTTCTCATCTAGAGATCAACTAAGTTATATTAAATGATCCTAGCATGGTTATAGTTATATTTATCCAAGTGCCTTGGTGCTTGTTCTTGTGTTGACCATGTAATTTAGGAGTCCCTAGAGTAAGAGTCCACGGGAGTGTCCCTTGACCAACCTCTACTACATCTTAAGTAGATTTGTAGCATGGGAGTGTACTACCTGGGAAATCCTTTAGAAAGTTGCCCCTTTTCAATAATATAAATCTCTATATGTAAGTGTCAGAGTGTTGATCTAGATTTGCGCTTAATGAAGAAATTGCATTGAAAGAAAATGTAGTGATGTAGCATGGGAGTGTACTAGGAGAAATCCTTTAGAAAGTCACCCTTTTTCAATAATATCTAGTCATGTCATCTCCTAGATGGTCCATCTCCTCTCTATCTCTATGTATGGGTTTGTAATAATTTGCTTGTGTTAGTCAAAGTCACCATTGTGTAAATGTGTAATCATGCGCCATAGTAACCCAATCAACACTACTTGATACCTCAAGGAAGTGAAAGATCTGGTGTGGGCATGGGTCATTGATACCTAGTCTAATATGCTCCAATATCCATACCATAACTAGAGAAGGATGACTAAATCCTAGTGCCTTATGGTGCACAATCTAATAAAGGTCATGGTAGACCTTGAAGGTAGGATGTCAAACCCCCATGTATAAACTTTACCTAACTCCACTTGCTCAATGATAGGAGCCTACATACCATATGAGAAAGTGGACATTTTTAGTCCTTCACATGCAAAGTTCAATATTTTTTCCAATCTCTTGGATTCTCTATTTGTGACTTTGATAATGACCTCTTTGTTAATGTTAAAAATGGTCAAATCATTATAGTTGTATTATATATGGACGACTTACTCATTACGAGTAGTCTTATTTCTTTAATCTACAAATATAAAAAATAAATTGAACCAGATATTTGAATAACTAATTTAGGGCTTCTGCATCATTTCTTAGGAATGATTATATTCTAGGATCATTAATCTATTAGGGTATCACAAGCAAGATACAAATAAGATATATACTTAAAAATTTCAATTATGGTTGACTATAAACCAACTGTTATTCTTATTGAATTGAGTATTAAACTTGACTCCAAACCTCTATTTGAAAAGACCAATCCTACTTTGTATAGATAGTTAGTAGAAAGCCTTATTTACCATACCATACCTATACCAGACATTACTTATGTAGTAAGTATTGCATCTAGATTCATGCAAGATCAATATGTGGATCATTGGAAAATGACTAAAAAAATATTGAAGTATATTAAAAGTACTTTTAAATATGATTTTTTTTTCCTACACCAAAATGCAAATTTATATGGTTATTGTGATGTTAGTTCTATATTGGTAATTTTGTTCATAAGAAATATACTTCCAGGACTATTTCTTTAAATTTAGTGTAGGGACTATCACATGGAGTAATAAAAATCAACCTATAGGGGCTCTATCATCCACGAAGGGCAAATATAAAAGTGCAATAAAAACATCAAAAAATCAATGTGGCTTAAAAGATTATTAAAAGAGCTTTAGGTAGGTAGTGTTGATAGTACCACCTTGTCATAATAAATGTGTGATAAGGATAACATAATAGGAACCTACACCACTCTATATATCCAACCTTGTCATAGGGCAACTTGATTTGTTGTAGAAACTCCTACACACTACTCACCAACGAAGCTTGCTCGTTAGATCACTCAAAAATTGAAAAATAAATATGAAAATTGAAAAAATAAAAATGTGATTACATTCCCTAGCTAGACACCTATCATTTGCAATTAACCTACAACTTGATGCTAACTTTTTGGATGTCTTAAGGGGTCCTAATTTATGATGTCTTAAGGGGACGTCTTAGGTTCTCAAAATTTGGTGAAGTTGCCCAAGGCAACCAAATTGAACAATATAATAAATCAAATTTAAAGTAAATTCTAAGTAGAAAAACATGGACATTTAACAAATAAAATACATAGAATAATAATTTTGATAAATTTAATACTGTAAAGTATAAAATTGTGTACATACACATCTATACAAATTTCTGTACAAAATGTGTAATAATGTAATTGTGTATGTACATATATGCCAACTCAAAATAATGTAAATACAAAATGTCGTTATATGCCATCTCAAGAAAATCTAAAACTTGAGGAGAATGTAGCAGGTCTTCATGCCACCTGATGTAAAAATAATACAAGTAATTTATCAATATATCTGAATCAAAACATGTATTTTAATTTATATAAAACTATCTAGATATACACAATTTGTACCTGTATTTACAAGTGCCTCTCAAGTTTTTGTTTCAAAGTATGTGATGAATTTGTGATGATGGCCTAAGGATATAAAATGACAAATTAAACCAATTTCAACTAATAACGCACAAGAAATATGAAAACATGTATTTAAAACAACAATATAAATCTATTTAACTATATTTACCTATATTTACTTATTCCATTGTACCATCTCCATCCTCTCTTTTTTCCAACGCATTGATGATTGTCTCATGGTCTTCCATAGAAATGTTCCATAGCTCTTTATTTGTAGGTTTTCCACGATACCTCTCCAGTTTTATATTTGTTGCCAACACCAAATGTGAGTAGTGTATAATCTTCTTATGTGTTTCATAATCTTTGAATGCAGGCAAACCATTCTTCCTTATTAGGTATTTCCGTAGCCAAGTGTCAACAACCACCACCGAACCTATTGGATAATGATAGCCATCATCAAAGAAATACTTAAAATTTGCTTAAGGGGATCAAAGAAGTTCTTAAAATATGCTTAAGGGGATCAAAGACTTGTTATCAAAATTTGCTTAAGGGGATGTCTTAAGGGGATCACCAAACCTATTGGATAAGGAAAGTCATCATCATCTTCTCGAAGTGCTATTAACTTATGTTTAGTCTCCACACAACGAGCCAACCAATATTCAGTTTCCTCTTCATTATTCTCTGGTGCAACAACAACATACACACGTCTTGCAAACAAATTTTGATTCAATAACTTGCACATGTCCATAAAATTTGACCAATCAACATACATGCATTCATATGTACACATAAATAAATAAAAACACTATAAATTAGTAACAAAGTGAAATAAAATGAAATGATTTGAATTAAATTACCTTCTTGTACAAGGTCTGAAACACGGTCATAATTGTCTGATACAAACAGTTGATCATTGTCTTCAATTGTTGTTTCACTTTGATTGTGTGCTTGTGCAAGTGTCAATGGTCTTTGTTTCCACTCTTCAACCTATTATGTATTCTCACATGCTTCCCAATATCCTGAAATATAAAACTGACAAAAACATGCAAGCTCCCTTGTCCAGATAGTCCATGTACTTTTATTCGAACTCCTAAATGAATGCCATTTAGTAGATCCACTGATTGTCTGGCAATCAAGTCTAGGTAGAATATTTTCTTCTTCAACCAACTAAAAGAATCGACGAACTGTAGAGTACTCACTTGGTCTAGGTGTACATAATCTTGTATTGCACCAATCTACAATCCCACGTGCATCTTTAAATTTTATTGCATCCTCAAATTTTAATTGTTGTCTAGCAAGAATTCTTTTAACACATGCACCAGCTCCATCATGTTCTCCTTTACCATGTCCAGCTTCAAAAAAATTCCACATATGTTGGACATTATTCTCCTTGTGAACCCTACTTAACCAATAGAACATTCGAGCATTCTTGAACTGCCTCGTACAATTATCTGACCATATAAGATGTTCAGTCATCTGGATTCCTCTTTCTCTTAAATTTGTATAAAATATATTGAAACAATATTGAACAAACTCTGATGAGTGTAACCGGTTGTCACTCAAATAGAAATGATACTCCCTCAAAACTTTTCTATCATTCTATGTGCTATCATCTGCATGTCTATAAACAATATGAACAAACATAGCAACCTACACTGAATTGTAATATTGTGATTGAATTTCCTCTTGTGGAGCTAAAGTATAGTTTTCCGCAAAATCAACCACTGATAGTATAGTACCAACTAGACATGTGTTTCTACATTCACGAAATTGTCCATCAAGCCATCGAGCTTGTTGAGAGTGCTTGACATATTTTGGTACAATTTTACTTTTAAATTCTGATATGAATGCATGCACACTAACCTTTTCTGTAATTAAATCACAACGCTTTCCAAATTTTCCATCTTTTAAACAATATTCAACATTCTTAAATCTTTTAACATCCACTAATTGTTGTCCAAAATTATTTTCAACACTTTCATGCATACAAACTCTTAACAAAGAAAGATTGCCACAACTAGTGCATTGTCCAGAAATACATGAACTTAAATAAAATAATTTTTCATTAGATCTTTCACATAACAAACTTGATATAAACTCTTTTATTGCTTTAGTTGGCATATTAATATCACATTCCTGTATAATCATGTTACGATGTAAAGTACAACGTATATATTGAAACACATCATAATAATAACGAAATTGAACATGCGTTTTACAACAACAAGATATTTGTTCCTTATTAATCTTTACATACCATGGTTTGCATTTTTCAAAAGATCTTTGACTTATTTTAATATTACCAGGTAACACTAATTCATCACAAAATTTTCTATAAAATTCAGTTTGCGCTGTATCTAATAGGTGTTTTGGATGAGGATCACGAACTTCAGACCCCACTCTTAATTTTAAAACATCTCTAGTACTAGACGATACCCTAGTATTATCATGCCAATATTTTTTGATCAAAGATCTGATTTCAACATTCAGTTTTATGTCAGATCTCGGGAGTCGACCACTGAAACTCCAACATTGGTTAATTGGATCATTTTCTATACTTTCTCTTCTTTTTGCCACTCTTACCAATGTTTTAGAATGTATTTTTAGAATTCCACTAATATTGCTTACCATTCTTCTATTCAAAGTTGTTTTATTCACTATAGCAGTTGTTATAGCTCGTCTTGCTGTATTTTTATCTTTGGGTCAACTATTACTTCCAATAGACTCAATGGCACTAGCAACAGTAGACATCATGTTTTAGTAATTGATCTTTTCTTCTTGGTTTAACAAAAATGCCTAACATTTTCATTACTTTTCTCATTTTCCACATTCTCATTAATTGCATCATTAGTTGACATTGAAATGATAGTTTTTTACGATAAAAAAATTCCTTGTATAATCTATTGGCATGTGTTCTTATTTGTCTCCAAGAAATTTTACCAGGAAGATTATCCAAAACATCTCTTTCAATTTTGAAAAAATATTTCTCATTTTCAACATCACATCCTACATTTTCGTTTTCATTTTCAACTTCAAAATGATTTTTATTTTCAACAACAAAATGGTTTTCATTTTCATTTTCAACAAAAGGATTTTCATTTTCATTTTCAACAACAAAACGGTTTTCATTTTCATTTTTAACAAAAGGATTTTCCTTTTCATTTTCAACAACAAAACGATTTTCATTTTCATTTTCAACAAAAGGATTTTCGTTTTCATTTTCAACAACAAAATGGTTTTCATTTTCATTTTCAACAACAAAACGATTTTTATTTTCATTTTCAACAACAAAAGGATTTTTATTTTCATTTTCAACAAAAGGATTTTCATTTTCATTTTCAACAACAATTTGTTTCAAATTTTGATCTCTACGAATATTATCAATCTCAACATTGGATATCCAGCTTGTTTTAAATCTCCTATCAACACTATTTCCATTTCATTCAAAGGTGGATTTGAAGAAGTACCTGGATTTGTGCCTATTGAAACATTCTCCATAGCATTAATAGAAGGATTTGAAGACATACTAGGAGTAGTTTGTATAATCGTATTAGTTTCTACATTCACCTCTTGCAAACTTGCATTGTCTACATCCATGGTCTCCTCAATGTTTTTATCTTCAATAGTTGTGGAATTGGATGCTTCAACATTATTCATTGATTGAATCTTTATTCTTCTATCTCTTTGTCTTTTTGCCTCCTCTCTCTTTGCTTCAATTTCTTCAGGGGTTAATAGCTTCCTATCTTTCCTCTTATTACGACTTTGTGATCCCATGATTAAAAAATTTATGAAGCATATACAAATGAATGTCAAAAACTTGAATGTATTTCAAGTCCTTCAAATAAGTACCAATTCAAAAAAATTCCACTCAAATAGCGTCTCCATGATGGCTTCTATCAAAATACAAACAATACTTCAAGTTGATGGACCTGCAAAAGAAAAAAATATGCCAAAGAATGCTGCAAGAGTCGCTATCGGCCGTACTATAGAGCAAGTTGCAGAAATGATAGTCATAGTACAGTCTTATTAAAAAAATAGGCAAATAATAAACGGGATCCTGTTTTATTCTCGACCGATGAATAAAGAAACGGGATCCCGTTTAATAGACAGGATCACGTTTTGTAAATGGGATCCCGTTATTCAAAATTTGAATTTTAGGCTCGGGTTTTGCTTTGTAACCTGCTTCAAAAAATGCTTTGGGGACCCGACCCTGACCTCTGGACCTGGTTTGACCTGCAACTTGAAGGCCCTGTCAATGTCACAACAAAATAGTGACTTTGGGCATATATCTAAAGGTCTATTTTGTAGAATATTTTGACGAAATTAAAACCCATTATAGAGGAGACAATGTAGATTCCAAATATGTAATTTTTTTAACAATTGGATTAATTTTCTATTTTTAATCAATTTCTGATGAAATAGGTCCATAAACTTGAATTATCAGGGTTTTTTAATATTTTAATAACTTTTTATTAAAATATTTTTTAAAAAAAAAAAATATATGAAAACATACTTTAGACAATTCTTTTCAATTTAAAAAAAAAATTCAAAAAATATTAAGTTTAGGTCATCTTATGCGTGACGTACACGATGATTTTTTAAAAGACAAAAAATGACCAATAAAAAATTAATAAAAAAAAATTATTCAATAAAAAATTACAAATAAATATGGAAAACGTGCTTCAGTGAGTTACAAATCTTTTCCCAAAAGGATTTTGAAAAATATGACTATTTAGGTCAAAATATGGATGACGTACACATACATGATATAGTAAAAAAAAAATGACTTTTAAATAGTGGTTTTTAGAAACGCCTATTCAAAATCAATTTCTATCATCTAAGTATTGAAAAAAATTACATATTTGGAAACTAGACTCCGAGTACTACATTTCATATTGAGTGACTTTTTCCAAGATTCCACCTTTAAGTGCTTCAAATTTTTAGGTCAAATGTGACAAATTTTAAAAATCAGGGAAAACACTTCCACTTTTTGGCCAAAAAGTGGACACAACTTCTTGCACACACTCAAAACCTAAGTAAAAATGTGCATAGTGCCTTTCTTAAATAGGCAAGAGAGAGGAGGAAGGTTGAACCCAACCATTACCTCCAAAAGATGCAACACTTGTCTAACTCACATGACGTGTGAGTGCAAGTGGCAAACAAATATGAAAGAGGTGTCTCACATAGCTAAGAACACATGTTGAAGTGAGACAAACTCCTAAAAGACTAAGTAAACTTAAGCTTATGTGTGAATAGGTCAATCCTTCAAAGAGGTGATATCTAAGCTAGTTAGATAATGACATTAACACCCCCCTTAAGTGCAACTTAGGGAGTAATGATTAAATGTGCAGGTGAATAATGACTAAAAACCAAAGGCAACTAGCATTCTGCCAAGCTCAAATTGGATCCAATCTAATTAAATTAACCAAATGGATATTTTATGATTAATCATCTTTGAATAATGACATAACTCACAACATTAGTGCACTCCTACAAGTGTGTTGGATGAAGAAGAGCTTGAATGAAAAGGGCAAGTACTAAGGAAACATATAACCAATAGCAAATTCTTTAATATTGTACACAATACCAATTAATCAATCTACAAAGGTGATTATTTGAGCAATCAATTTCTCATCAGTAATTGTTCACTTCTTCTGACAATCAAAAATTTTTTTTACCTATAATAAAGTTTAATACCTCTTTCGCAATATATTTCAATCATTATCTTTATAAGAATATTTAAAACATATATTAAAATAAATTGTTCAAAAACAAATATTAAAAAATATTTTTCACTTGGCTTGGCATTGACATGTAATTTTCTAATGTTTATAACATATTCATTTGACTTAGTTAAATATTTAGAACTAGCAAATGGAATGAAAGTGCACTATCTTTTTATTGGTGAAATGTTTCATAAGCAATAATTGTAGGGAAATTTTCAAACATATGGCATAGGCTAACTATTACTAACACTTACTATTATTTCTATTTTCAAACATCTTACAATGGCAATGATAGGGACTACGCAACACTTGTTCAGTTTTGTGTTTATTTTGATAGAATGGCTTAGTATATTTATATATTGACAAATGGAACAATTTTGTGTGAAGTTGGGTTTATTCCTCTAGCCTTCACACATCCCCATACATATATATTCTTATACATTTATCCACACCTTATCCATACATGAACATATTCTTATACATTCACTCAGACCATATACTAATTATGCCCATTTATACATGTACATCCCTATACATTATATTTTGATTGTTCCCATGTCCCAAGTTATTTTTGTGAACAAGGGGTCAACCCCACACCTATGGATTTGATCCCTAACTTTAAAAAATTCAAATTTAAATTTAGCCAACTCCTACCCATTCTACTAGCCATTGTTAGCCGATGAAACACATGTTTGTGCAATATGACACTATGTGCTTGTATTCAAAGGTATTCATTTACACTCATTTGGCATCCTAGGACATCCTCTCACATTTGATCATCATCTCACCCTAGAAACACTTGAGGAGCAATCAATAATAGAACACTTCATCTTGGTGCTCTAAAACAAATCTATATATTCATTCTAGGGCATTAATGTTTGTTGTTTGAACTGGTCTTTTACACATTGTTTTGAGGGTTGACCTAGGAGAACATACCCCCTTACAACATACTAGTAATTCTCTAAAGGTATTTTTAGATACTACCAATTTTTATATCAAAGAAGAGATTAGGGTAGTCAAAGGTGAATCTAGGGAATCAAAGAGTAGGAGCAAAAAATCCCATAAATCAAATATGTGGAATAAAAGGATGAATCTATAGACATAAAAATGATCCTAAGGCACAAATTTAACCAAGAACAAAGTATAGATCAAACACAAAATCTAAGGCATCAAAGATGCATCTTCTCCCAAATCAAAGATAGTTCACAACTTAGTGCCACATCAAAATCATTCATTCTTCAGTTATAAAGTTAAGTAAGTTTCTATGTTTTGCATTTACTTTCTTAAATTAACATTTGATTCATAATTACATTAAACTATATATTATCATACTTTGGCATGCTCGGTGGGGCCAGTATGATGAACTTATCATCAAAGTACTGAGAGATTTGGTGTTTCTCCCAGTATTATCAGCCTCTGGAGGCAGTACAAACAACACCATGGCGACTCTACTGGTGAATCAGTTGGTTACAACAATCCAGTTTCCAAGCAGCTAATGAGGTCGGTGCTACTTGTTAGTTTTACTATCATTTGATAGTTTTTGTAGCACCTGGTGACTCCATTTAGTGTTCCAACTCACATCTTGGTGTGCAAGACCTTGTGGTCTGTGTTCAATCTTAATTTATTATGTAGACTTGCCTTTGTTCATGATTTACCCTTGTAATGTCTAGTTATCAACACCACAATGGTTATTCTCCTCCATTCCGTGAAGATTCAGACTTTTGGCCCCCAAACAGTTCTTTTCCTCATTACAACCTGTTACATCCCTCCTTTTGGAATCAATTATGCTATTTACTTTCTTGAAATTTTCAGTAATATAATATGTTGTGGACGACATGGAAACTGATGATTTATTATACAAAGTTAGTTCTATGAAATTATAGAAGGCTATTGATTATGATCAATGTGATATTGTAGACTAAATGTCTTTTTGTTAAATACAATGAGGTTTTGGATACATTATGCTTTGATTTGGAACATAGGTGCTGTTGGTTTTTTCCTAGACTAGATGCTTATTCCCAGATTTCCCTACAAGGTAGCCATCAATGATCAATAGGATCTCTGGGCCAGGGGCCAACAGTGTAGGAGATAGACTCTATATTTTATCTCCTCTTCTTCTTCAGGCTCTGCAAAACCTAGGGGGGTATTCCCTACTCAACATCCATGAGGATATACATACAAAGGCTGGGATGCTGACAAAAAGCAGATAAGTCCTCCTGTAAGTAGACCAAAACTGAAAGATAAGAGCAAAGGGGCTAGCTTTGGGCCTAATTGCAGTTGTAGACAGAGGACTGAGGATCCTAAAACTAATTCTAATGTCCTAAAGATTGTTTTAGATTTTGATTTTGATTTTAAGTTTGGATGCAAAGCTGGACATGGTTGTAACACAAACACAAAGCAAGATTGGTGCCTATCCAGGGCCTGGAGTCAGTAGACATACACTTGTGAATGATATGCATGAACAACTAAAACTGGATTTCAGGGGATACATATGATACCTGCCTTACAGATATCTCCCAATATAGAGTGTTAAGCTATCTATACTTATAGCATCCCTATTACAGTATACCCTTCCCAATATTCAATCTGAAAACAGTTTAATCTACCCCTTGAGCAGAAGTTAAAAGATGAGACATTCAACACAGGAATTCTATGTTCTAGAGTCTCAAACATTGCTTAAATATCCAGACTCAGAAGAAAGATACATGTAATACTGGAGACAGAATTAACAAAACACATGCTAACATAGCATTTCTCATATAAAATTAACCATGAAATCAGTGGATTCATGCAAAAACGTACAACAAGAGATACATAAACTCACAGGTTTTGCTGTACAGAGCAACCAAATCAGCTATATTGTATTATAGAGCCAAATGTTCAACTTTCAACAACCTAAAATGAGTAACACTTCCTGCTTATAACAGCCAAAGAAGCGTACTCAGCATTAATTACATGGCTTTGACAAAAAATTCACCAGATACAAATCCTTCAAAGGAATGGCGCTCAAAATTTATTAATGCAGCAGACAAAGGGGGGGCCTTGAGCCATGCGCCATCATCTGGGGTCTTCATTCAAAAATCAGGCGACCTGACCATGTGTACCATTGCCCACATCCCTGCATCGTCGCCATTAAGGGTCTCAACCACCCGCGGCCGCTTGAAAACCGTCACTGCATTCAAAAAGGATTTCCCGCCAAAACATGCTTCTCTGCAGGTTGAAAATACACAGGGGAATAATCCCACATGCACGGTGAAGAGATCACTTTATTAGTTTAAAAACGGGGCCACATGCATACTAAGTGTCGAGCGCTTTTGCCGTGCTCGACACACAAGCCTTCGCCCAAGAGCCCATCACCGTGACATAAGCCATCGGCCAACTCCCAAATTCTCCTGCCGACCTCACTAGTTACTCTGATCGCACCTCCACAAGCCCCTGTCGGCCAGACATAGTCTATCAGCTTGCCTCAAAAACCTCCTGCCGACCTCCGTTGTCTCACTGACCGCTACACCACAATTCCCCATCGGCCAGAGATGCACCATCGGGCCAACCTTCTAAACTTCCACCGATAGCATGAGTCTCTCCGATCGCTACTCCAAACTACCCTGTCGGTGTGACTGACATCATCGGCCAACATGAAATTCCTCCTGCCGATAGAACAACTCCCGTCGATAACATATCGGCCTCCCCCTTCATCGGTCAGACCAAAGCCATCGGCCCAACGCAATCCATCCTTGCCGACAACACAAGTCACGTCGAAGACCACCTCCGTCGGTGTGACTTACACCATCGGAGCAACCAAAATCTCCCCAGCCGATCACAATAGTCTCGCCGATGCACCAACGAGCTACACTTTGCTCCTCCATCGGCCAGACACACACCGACGACTCCTCATTGGCCAAACCTCCCGTCGTCGGCACAACTCAAAACACTCAGGCCGACAATACAACTCTTGCCGATAATATATCCATCGGCCAAACATTGTATATCGGTGAACCCTCCAATGGTTAGCCCGATAGTCCATGGCACACCGAAACCAACCTTGCAAACCGCTAACCTTCCATCGGCCAGAGGCAAACCATCGGGCCAACACTCCACCGTCCACCCGATGATGAACGTTACGCCAATAAGACCTAAATCATAAGGCTTTGAACCATTGAACCCTGAACCAGTTCAACCCGATGGTTCAAAAGAGAAGTTCAACTAAGAAGTTCAACGCCAATAACACAGATGAACAAAGAATTCACTGACGGAAAAAGATGGAGCCTAAGCCCATGAACCGTTGAACCTTGAACCAAAAGGGTTCAACACGATGGTTCAAAACGATGGTTCAAGCATAATCTGAGTACCCAAAAAGAAGTTTTGCCAATAGAGAAAGTCACAGCGATGAACAAGGAAACTTAGGGCCCAAAAAGGAAAAAACCCTCCAACATCCTGCGCTCAGATCCAGACCAAAATTAGTGCTAACACTGGCTCTGAATGGGGATGTGCATGTGAAAAACCTATAGCGAGAACCAGATCTCCGGGCAGACCAAGCGAAAAAAGCCAAAAAAGCACAAACTGTATAGAACATTTACACTATATACATATTTTTTACAAATGTGCACAGCGACAAGTCATCTATGCAAAATAGAACTTAAGGAATTGGCCATGCATAGGCAACTCCAGAAATTCACCATCTAGGGCCTGGAGGAAATAAGAATCCTCCCCATGAATACTGCAAATCTGATATGGGCCCATCCATAAGGGTTCAAACTTACCATGTTTACCCTTGTCCTGATTTTTTGCATTCCAGATGAGCAACAGATCATTGACTTGAAACTTCCTTTTTGTAGCTTTCCTGTCAAACTGATATTTCATATCTTGTTGTCTCTTGAGGTTAATCTGGTGTGCTTTCCTTCTATTCTCATCCAATGCAACCAGCTGATTCACTCTTTCTGTCATGGAGTCTTCAATCTCCTCATCATTTTCCTGGATGAATCTGTAAACTGGTAGGAGATTGTTTATGGGCAATCTGGCTGATGCACCATATACTAGCTCAAAGGGTGACATTCCAATAGCCTTTTTTACTGTCACTCTGTCAGCCCATATTGCTAACTTTAATTTTGAGTCCCAAGCTCTCTTGTTCTTGTCCAGCATCCTCTTGATAATTTTCATGATGCTCTTATTGCTTGATTCTGCTTGACCATTTCCTTGTGGGTGGTATGGTTATGCATATGATAGATTGATCCCATATTTGTTGCAAAAATCAACAAATTCACCTGATCTGAAACACATAGCATTATCCGTGACTATCTTGAATGGTACTCCAAACCTGATGATAACAATTTCCAGTATGAAATCCATCACCACCTTACTTGTAGCTCTCTTAGTTGGAATGGCCTCAATCCATTTGGTAAAGTAATCAGTTGCCACTAAAATCCAACTGTGTCCCCCACTTGACTTGTCTGCAATTTCCCCTATGAAGTCAATTCCCCATTGCTGAAATGGAGCATCCACAGTTACAGTTCTGAGAGGTAAAGCACCATCATATCTCAATTTTCCTGAGAATCTTTGGCAAGGGTCACACTTCCTCACTAACCTTTGTGCATCTGAAAAGAGAGTGGGCCACCAATATCCTACTCTGAGAGTCTTATGAGCTGTTGTTTGAGCAGTATAATGTCCACCACATAATCCTTTATGCATATCAATCAAAACATTGTTAGCCATATCCTCATTCACACATCTCAGCAGCATACCATCAGGGTTTTTCCAGTATAGCTCACCTTGAACAATAACATACCTAATTGCATGTAACTTTAAAGTCCTCTTTTGACTATCACTGAAATGGGAAGGACAATTCAGATTTTGCAAGTAGTAGATAATATCCTTGTACCATTCAGATCTTGATACATTTACATTCTCATTTTGGACTGTATTAACTTGGCATGCTGCCAAGTTTGATTGTGCCATCATCTTGGCTAATCCTTGTCCTCTTACCAACTTGGTAATTTGTATGTCTATGTTGAACTTTTGCAATTTGTTTATCCATCTGCACCTTCTTCCGGTCACCTCCTGCTGAGTGAATATGTCTTTGACTGCTGCATGGGGTACATATGCAATTACATGTGATCCTACCAGGTATGGTCTGAAACTTTTGATGGCTCTGACTAGTGCATATGCCTGTTTTTCCATAATATCATACTTCAACTCAGAAGCCTGCAAGGACATACTGAAGAAAGCTATGGGTTGCTCAAAACCATCTTCATTTTTCTATAGCAAACATGCAGCAACAGTGTGAAAGGAAGCAAATGAAAATACTTGGAATGGCCTAGAAAAATCAGGAGATTTAAGAACAGGGGCCATCTTGATTGCCTCTTTGATACTCTAAAATGATTCTATTGCTTCACTTTCCCAGTTGACAGTTGCATCCTTCTTCATCATCTTGGAAATGTTCCTTGTGGTTTCTGCAAAGTTGGGAACAAATCTCCTAACAAAATTTATCTGTCCAAAGAAGGACTGAACTCCTTTTACAGTTTTTGGCATTTGAATTCCGTCAATAGCAGCCACTCTCTTTGGATCTATCCTGACTCCATCCTTGGAAACAATGTGCCCTAGGAGTTTTCCTTCAACCACTCCAAAAGCACACTTCTTTGGATTTAAAGAAATGCCATACTCCAGTGCTCTTATGAAAATCTGCTCTAGATGCAAACAATGCTGCTCCTCTTTTTTTGAATAGGCAGTCAAGTCATCCTGATATACAGCTAGGATTGAATCAATCAACCCTGCAAAAGCAACATCCATTGCTCTTTGAAATGTAGCACCTGCATTTGTTAGTCCAAATGGCATTCTAACATATACATAAGTTCCCCATGGAGTGGTGAAGGCAGTCTTATACTATTCTGATTCCTTTACCTTGACCTGATTATAACCTAAAAATCCATCCATCATGGATAAGAGTTCACAACCAGTCACTCTCTGCAACATAGCTTCCATATTAGGCAGTGGATAGTTATCTTTTAAAGAGGATACATTCAAGTTCCTGAAATCAACACAAAGCCTAATATCACCGTTCTTTTTTCTGACTGGGACAAGGTTAGACACCCAAGTTGAATGTCTGATTGGCACAATTATTCCAGCTTCCCTAAGCTTTTTAAGTTCTTCTTGCATCTTTGGAGCTAAGGTAGGATTAATAGGTCTTTGCCTCTGTCTAAATGGCTTAGCTCCAGGCTTCAATGGGATCTCATGCTGGAATAAATCTTCCCTATAGGCTTTTAGGTCCTCATATGACCAAGCAAAAACATGTTTATACCTTTTCAGTAATGCAATCAGCATACTCCTAATGTGTGGTTTGAGCTGTTTACCAATGTATACCTTCTTGGAGGCCTGAGATGTCCCCAAATTTATCTCTTCTAAATCTTCCTTATTTGTGGGAGATGTCCTTGTGACCAATTTGTCTCTACTGTCAAAAGCTCTTTCCAAAGCTACTAACCCTCTAGGGATTTTATTAGTCTTCAATTGAATTATCTCTTTTCCCACAAGAGTTTCTTTTCCATCTATAGTCTCTACAAAAGCTTGGAAATCAATTTCTTGATTCTCATATTCATCTATGCAGTGCAAAAATTTTAACAAATCCCTATCATCATCAAACACTTGCCAACTGCATATATTTTCTGGTACTGCAGGCCTGATTTTAACTTCTACATTTGTAACATCTGACAGAGTGATGTCATCTGGCCTAATTGCAACATTAGCTAAGAAATCAGCCATAACATTCTTTGATCTCTCTACCCAGCCTATTGAAAATGCATCAAATAGTTCAATGGTATCCCAAACAGCATGCTTGTATTGTTTCAATCTTTTGTTTTTTGAAGCATACCTATCTCTAATTTGGGATACAATCAGCTCAGAATCCCCAAATACTCTTAGCATTTTGATTCCATGTTTGAGAGCTATATTTAGGCCTAAGATTAAAGCCTCATATTCTGCAATGTTGTTTGTGCAAACAAACCTCAGCAAGAAAGAAAATTTGAGGAGCTTACCAGTTGGAGACAGGAAAACAACTCCAGCTCCAGAGCCTTCTTTTGCACAAGCTCCATCAAAATACATGGTCCACAGACCCTGCTGGTCCAGCTCTTTACTGTAGACATTTTTCTCTTTATCTTCTCTATCATCTGAGACAACCTTGAAATTATCACAGTCAGTGTTTACAAAGCATATATGTTCCTCTGCTTCTTGGTCTTCCACTGTCTCTAATGATCTTTGTTCTCTGATTATCTTAGCATCCCTGCCATTCATTGGAATCATGGCATATGACAGGTCCAGCTGCATACTTCCACCAATTAGTGCAGCCCATCTTCTTGACAGCAACATACCATACTGTGGCTTGATGTCAACCACTGTTATATTCATTTTATATCTCTTTTCAAGAAATGCTGCCAGTTTGAAATCTACATCCTTCATGATTCCAATAACTGGTACCTCTCTGGCATCCATAGCGTAACATTTTCCACATGCCTTGTCAATTTTCAATCCAGCTTGTTGCATGATGGCCAAAGGCATGACATTTATAGATGCTCCAGAGTCAAGCATACAATTTCTGATTATTTTTCCATTTATAACCAGGGATACATAAAATGGTTCCACTTGTGAAGGACACTTTGTCATAGTCACTCCTAAATAGACTTCAGGAGCCTCATCTTCTTCATTATACATGACATGTTTCTCACCCTGGGTCTGAACATTTTGTTTAGCTTGAAAAGGCACCCCTGAAATTAGGGATATTGTCCTATTCTTGATCTCTTCAACCTTCATCAGTTCCATAAGTGGAACAGAGACTTTTACCTGGGAGAGGACTTGAGCTATATCAAATGGAGCATAATTTTGTATAACAGTTGTAGCTTGCTCCACAATCTTGTTTTTATCCTGGGCTGATTTAGCTTTTACTTTCATAGTTCCCTGATCATCATTCTTGTCTTGGGAACCTTTGCTTTGATCTTCAGCCTGAGGGATTCTGTTTTCTGGTCCTTGAGATTCATGACCTGTTCTATGTCTAAAATTCTGTTTATTATTACCCCAGTGCCTTTTTTGTGATTCAATCCCCCTTGTTGCATGCACTGGCTGACCTGTAGAAATACCTTTTGGCTGATGTGGGCTGCTTACTTGATTTTTACCTCTGAGATTGTAGTTGCTCTTGACTTGAACAACTGCTGCAGCTGTGAAGGCCCTAATTTCCTCATCAGAAGGTCGTTGTAAGTTACTCAGAAAATTGTGTGAGCTCTGAGCATACACATAGTTATCTTCATTACCTTCATCATAAAATTCCTGTTGACAGGCCTGAATTCCATCATCTGTACTCTCATCAGCATCATAAAGAGGGTATCCATTGTTTGTGGACATCATATTAACATCATCATCTTGCACATAATGTGGCTCATTGCATTCATTACAAGATGTAGTATTATCACACAAGGACTGAGCAATCATACACTGTGACTGTGAATGTGGCATCTGACAAATTATACACCATGGAGTATCATCAACAATATTTACAGCTTTCTTTAGAGGATCAGGAGTTTCTTTGACATGTTGAGTCCTCTGATTTGTGTTGTTACGTGGGAATATAGGCTTACCATTATGCCAATTGGTATTATAAGGCATATCATGCAATGATGGCCTCTTTTCCTGCCTTTGATAGACTTGCCTATCAGGACCTATCCATTTTTCACTTCTAGCTAGTCTGTAGCTTAGGTCCTTAACAACATTTGCCAATTTGTCTATCTTATCTTCAGGGGAAGATGTATTACCTTGAGTGTTCTGAGGCTTGTTTGGATTCTGCAGAATTTTCACATCATCCCTTCTGTTAGTCTTGCCTGATGCTTTCCTGTTGTTCTCAATATTTACTGCAATTCTGAAAGCATCCCTGATAGTAGCAGGACTTTTATCTCTTAATCCATATGCAGTTTTTGCATCAAAGGCGTTGATATACAATATTATGCACATAGGTTCATTTGGCCTCATGTGATGTGGCAATTTGTTTAACACTTTAGTAAATCTTGCATTAAAATCTGCAACCTGCTCATTTGACCCTTTAGTGATACTGGTAAACTCATTTATAAAAAAGCTAGGGTCAGTTTTGTCACCATATTGCTCCTTGAACATCCTTTTAAAATCATCCCATGATGAAATACTCTGGTCAGGCAGATTCTTGTACCATTCTCTTGCCTCATATACTAAAGATTGCATGAATGACTTCATGAAAACATCCTCATGTTCAACCTCAAATTTATCCATGACATTTTGAAAAGCTTTTAGATGATCTTCTCCTGACACTGTGTTGTTTCTTGAAAATTTAGGCACTTGCAGCCTCAGATGCTTGTCAATGGGGTTAGGATACCCAGGAATACCATCAAATACCAGCTGTCTGAATCTATCTAACTGCATGGGCTGTCTGTCAAACTGATTAATATTAATATTTCTGTTTGCCTTCTGGTTTCTTACATTGTTCAGTGGTATCCTAGCATCATTCACATTTTGTCTCTCATCATTATGCTGATGTTGCACTTCATTTCTCTGTTGATGTCTCTGCACATTTGCATTCTCAAGGGTAGGAATTGAATTATTTTGGGCAGTCCTTAAAGCTTGCACTTTCTTCCTCAGGTCATCTCTAATTGTTATTGCCTGCTGATATTCGAACTCGGCCCTTAAGCTCCTAATTTCATCAGCTAGTTCTTCCTCGCTAGGCCTAGAGGAGGATGGTTTTACCATATTCTGATCTTCATCTTCATCATCCCTCAGAGACTCTACCTCTTCAAACCTTTCACTAGGGTCTAGAAATGGGCGTTCTTGGAACACCTCTAACCTCATTCTCACGCTACCACCCTGTTGCCTCTCATATGCACCCTGAATATCAGCTTCTGCATTTGAAAAGTAAGGCACATGCTGTCCTGATGGCCTAGGGTTATCTTGCATATCATCATTTTTTCTGAGGGAACCCTCATGACTGACTGAGACAGCTCCCTTTCTTCTGTACATCATTCTTCTTGTTACTAGTAACTCTTCAAATAAAGGATTTTGTTAGGATCTTCTCCCCTACATATAAATTTTACTTTGACCGGTTGGGAGATTACTTCGGAGTCGCCACCTGTTACTAGGAACTGTTTTCTTTTGAAAATCAGGGTTCTTTCACAAATCCCCAGTAGAGTCGCCAATTTCTGTTGGTGACTCGGATGGGTCACAAGATATTTCACCAGGGAGGACAAAAATAACAATTTTCAAATCACCATCCCCAGCAAAGTCGCCAATTTCTGTTGGTGACTCGGATGGGTCACAAGATATAACCCTTTCTCAAATTTCCTTCCCTGGCAGAGTCACCAATTTCTATTGGTTTTTTCCCAGACTGGATGCTTATTCCCAGATTTCCCTACAAGGTAGCCATCAATGATCAACAGGATCTCTAGGCCAGGGGCCAACAGTGTAGGAGATAGACTCTATATTTTATCTCTTCTTCTTTAGGCTCTGCAAAACCTAGGGGGGTATTCCCTACTCAACATCCATGAGGATATACATACAAAGGCTGGGATGCTGAAAAAAGCAGATAAGTCCTCTTGTAAGTAGACCAAAACTGAAAGATAAGAGCAAAGGGGCTAGCTTTGGGCCTATTTGCAGTTGTAGACAGAGGACTGAGGATCCTAAAACTAATTCTAATGTCCTAAAGATTGTTTTAGATTTAGATTTTGATTTTAAGTTTGGATGCAAAGCTGGACTTGGTTGTAACACAAACACAAAGCAAGATTGGTGCCTATCCAGGGCCTAGAGTTAGTAGACATACACTTGTGAATGATATGCATGAACAACTAAAACTGGATTTCAGGGGGATACATATGATACCTGCCTTACAGATATCTCCCAATACAGAGTGTTAAGCTATCTATACTTATGGCATCCCTATTACAGTATACCCTTCCCAATGTTCAATCTGAAAACAGTTTAATCTACCCCTTGAGCAGAAGTTAAAAGATGAGACATTCAACACAGGAATTCTATGTTCTAGAGTCTCAAACATTGCTTAAATATCCAGACTCAGAAGAAAGATACATGTAATACTGGAGACAGAATTAACAAAACACATGCTAACATAGCATTTCTCATATAAAATTAACCATGAAATCAGTGGATTCATGCAAAAACGTACAACAAGAGATACATAAACTCACAGGTTTTGCTGTACAGAGCAACCAAATCAGCTGTATTGTATTACAAAGCCAAATGTTCAACTTTCAACAACCTAAAATGAGTAACACTTCCTGCTTATAACAGCCAAAGAAGCGTACTCAGCATTAATTACATGGCTTTGACAAAAAATTTGCCAGATACAGATCCTTCGAAGGAATGGCGCTCAAAATTTATTAATGCAGCAGACAAAGGGGGGGCCTCGAGCCATGCGCCATCATTTGGGGTCTTCATTCAAAAATCGGGCAACCTAACCATGTGTACCATTGCCCACATCCCTGCATCGTTGCCATTAAGGGTCTCAACCACCTGCGGCTGCTTGAAAACCGTCGCTGCATTCAAAAAGGATTTCCCGCCAAAACATGCTTCTCTGCAGGTTGAAAATACACAGGGGAATAATCCCACATGCATGGTGAAGAGATCACTTTATTAGTTTAAAAACAGGGCTGCATGCATACTAAGTGTCGAGCGCTTTTGCCGCGCTCAACACACAAGCCTTTGCCCAAGAGCCCATCGCCGTGACACAAGCCATCGGCCAACTCCCAAATTCTCCTGCCGACCTCACTAGTTACTTCGATCACACCTCCACAAGCCCCTGTCGGCCAGACATAGTCTATCGGCTCGCCTCAAAAACCTCCTGCCAACCTCCGTTGTCTCACCGACTGCTACACCACAATTCCCCATCGGCCAGAGATGCACCATCGGGCCAACCTTCTAAACTTCCACCGATAGCATGAGTCTCTCCGATCGCTACTCCAAACTACCCTGTCAGTGTGACTGACACCATCGGCCAACATGAAATTCCTCCTGCCGATAGAACAACTCCCGCCGATAACATATCGGCCTCCCCCTTCATCGGTCAAACCAAAGCCATCGGCCCAACGCAATCCATCCTCGCCGACAACACAAGTCACGTCGAAGACCACCTCCGTCGGTGTGACTTACACCGTCAGAGCAACCAAAATCTCCCCAGCCGATCACAATAGTCTCGCCAATGCACCAACGAGCTACACTCTGCTCCTCCATCGGCCAGACACACACCGACGACTCCTCATTGGCCAAACCTCCCGTCGTCGGCACAACTCAAAACACTCAGGCCGACAATATAGCTCTCGCCGATAACATATCCATCGGCCAAACATTGTATATCGGTGAACCCTCCAAAGGTTAGCCCGATAGTCCATGTCACACCGAAACCAACCTTGTAAACCGCTAACCTTCCATCGGCCAGAGGCAAACCGTCGGGCCAACACTCCACCATCCACCCGATGATGAACGTTACGCCGATAAGACCAAAATCATAAGGCTTTGAACCATTGAACCCTGAACCAGTTCAACTCGATGGTTCAAAAGAGAAGTTCAACTGAGAAGTTCAACGCTGATAACACAGATGAACAAAGAATTCACTGATGGAAAAAGATGGAGCCTAAGCCCATGAACCGTTGAACCTTGAACCAAAAGGGTTCAACACGATGGTTCAAAATGATGGTTCAAGCATAATCTGAGTACCCAAAAAGAAGTTTCACCGATAGAGAAAATCAGAGTGATGAACAAGGAAACTTAGGGCCCAAAAAGGAAAAAACCCTCCAACATCCTGCGCTCAAATCCAGACCAAAATTAGTGCTAACAGGTGCTTTGACCACAAAATTGTATGTGAGATTGTCGTTGTAGGAACAGGTGGACCGTGTTCGACGGGAAGAGAAAGTATCTTTGAGAGAGAGTATAGACTCTGGAAATTAACCATGGGTGTTTGTTAATGAGAACGCCAAACAGGTAGATAAACCTTGGAACCATCAATTTAGTCTTGCTTGTCGGTTGGGTTAGTTAGACTAGATGTCGACGTCTGGAGATAAGGTGTAACATCCTTTTTGTAAGTCGTCATATAGAATCTTGGAATCGATGATGTTGTCGTAAGTCCACCATAGCAAGTCGACTTATATAGATGATTCTTATTTCGTTTATAAGTAATTAATGAACCTACTTGTGGCAGAATCGTGAATCACGTCTCGTAGTCGAAAGATGCGAGAAGTCGGCTTTATGCGTCTAACGATGTAGGAAACTTGTTTGCGTTACGATCAATCCGTCGTGATTGTCGTAAAACACGTCAAACTTGCATTGTGAATTATTCTTTCTGGGAATTGACGAATGTCGAATTTGAAGCCATAGCATGTAATAATTTGTTTTGGTCATTGTTTAGCATGAGTCTTTTCTTCTAGCTTTGACCGTGAGTTGTTGTGGATCTAACCTTGAGTTTCCTTAATAAGATGGTCTTTGTCTCTTTTTCCTTTTCGACCAAAAAGATGCTCTAGACATTTCTTAACCGCCGCCTTGTTGAGCTTAACCCCACTTCAGCTTTCAGTTGCTCTTGGAGGATTAGATGCCTCATGTTCGAATGAGATTTGATCAATGAAGTCCGCACCATTGATTGGATCTGTCTCAACGTGCTAAATATTTACCATAGTAATCCATGAACCTTTGGGCCTATGCATGCCATCATGAAGTGTGTCTCTATTCAAGCAAATGTGTGATGTAGAGATGCCAAGCGTGATGTATGCCTTGCAAGAATGGCTTAGATTTTATGCCATGTATTCTCTTCTTCCCTTGATATACATGTTGTTTGATAAGTTTGCGCAACCTCAACATGTAGTGCGCTATGTCTATCAAAAACTAATATCTCCAATTATCGCAACATTATAAAAACCATTTCCATTCAAGTCTATACGATTAGCCTCATTTTGTAAAGCTTAGATCCAATTTCTCTATGGCGTGAGAGGGAGGTAGATAAGCGGTTGTAATAGAAGTATAATCGTTAAAGTTAATGCGAAGGCTCCATCATGGTGAGGGGGCAAAAGCATCGGTTTGCTATTTTTGAGAAAGGATAGGAAACCGCAGTAATGTGGAGCTTTTTGCTGCGCTTTAGGAGGTAATAGTATTGCGGTGAGAGAGATAAGTGGAAGGAAGTTGTATGTTGTTTTATTGGTGGATCATGGGCAATAGGTGGCGAATGAGAAGTGGGAGAGACGAGTCTTAGAGGGCGAGATTCCATCAACGAAGGGGGTTGTCGTTGTATAACAGAGAAAACTACGGAGAGTTGAGGAGTTGGTGGTTGTTTTAGAGGGAAGATGGGATCGCTGATTGGGGAGGAATAAGGGGATAGTTGAGAGGAGACGGTTGGGTGGTGAAAGGAGAAAAATGGGAGGTGGCTGTCGTGGTAGAAAAAAGAAGTAAACTGTGAAGAGGGGACAGTTTAGAGGTGGCGAAGTGAGAGTAAAAGGGAGAGAGAGGGAGTAGTCTTAGAGGGAGTTTTAGAAGTGGGAGAGAGAGATAACTGAGGGAGCTTGTCAGTGTCTGAGGAGTGATCAGTTTCTGAGTAGTGATCAGCTTCTGAGTAGTGATCGGGCAGACAGGAGGATAGTTTGGAGTGGATTGTCATTGTTTTAGAGGGAGATAGAGAGAGTTTTGTAAACCAGAGGAGGACGACTAGCCAGAAGGAGAAGTGGAACTTGCCACAACAATCTTCATCTTTGTCAACAGGTTCATTTCCCTTTCTCTTCTTTCACAAGTTTCGACTAGTAAGTGAGTCTCATCTATGCAAGAGTAAATACGTTTAAAATGAATAGAATATGATGACAACATAATTCTATTGCAATTTCTGTGTGCGGTTTATCCATGAAATGGTATCATTGTTGTGTCTTGATAATTGAAACCTCAGAAATAGTAACATTGATGTTTATTAGAATACGTGAACTTAGAAAATGTATCCTTGCTTGACATAAATGACACCGTGTGATGATGGATCACAATTATCTAATGTGCACACATCTAGGAATGAACACTACTTGATGCAAAATGTAAACTACATTCTCCAAATGTTTGGCAATGACGTATGTTCAAAAGTTTTCTCTTTATGACTGTATTATCAACCCAAAACTACCTTGGAGCACTTGAAATGATAGCTCCATTGTGAGAAATCACGTTGCTCCACGTGCAAGTTGTGTAGGAGTTTAAAACCACAGATTTTAAAGCATGTTTGACGTAAACTTTAATGAGTTTGACAGCCGAAGTTGTAGTTGCAACCAGCTAGAGTCATTTTCATCTTATACCTTTAGTTAGAGGTCGACCATGCGTTTGGTCATCTCTAAAGTCGTAAGAAAGACTCCAAGGCTTTTATTATTATATTTTATGATTTTAACCTCATTAACTCATGCGAAATTAATTGACTTGGAAAAGGGAATAGGGAGTTAATGTATTTGTGTTGGTCGAAAACAGTCATGGTTTTGTAATGAACAAGTAGGGGGAAAAACCTGCTTTGAGTCTAGATCACGTTGCATGCGATGGTACTAGTATCGTTTAATTTTGTAGACCTTATGTGTCTAGAATCCTTGAATTTTGGGATAACGGGAAACTGTTTTAGATACATGAGTATGTTGTGCAATCATGGGAGCCGAGTAAACAAGTATGAAACCACTTAGGAGTGGGCGATATTAAACAGTGTTTTTACACGAATATGGGATTATAAAACTATGAACTCAGGATTAGAGTAAATGTTGCACCATGCGCTATTACAGGAGAAAATCCTAAACCCTTGAGGTCATCAAGGTCGTTAATTGTTCAAACTTTACAAATAGGAAACTGTAGGATTTCGATCAGTTCAAGTCAAGTAGGGTGGGTGAACTAAGTACATGCGTTCTTAGAACACTATTTAAAAACAAATCCTTTGGCCAAGGTGGTGTACTATCCTCAAGTGCATCGAATGTTCACTGTGACTGGATGGCATTTCTTGTGGAGAGTCGTGCATGACTAGAGGGTATCTAGGGATCTGCATGATAACAAGACACGTAGGTTACAACACCAGATCTCAGATGGCAAACACCGATGGTTATCCTAAGTCTATCGTCTTGAGTAGGGTAGGGCCACTTCCGATTAGGAAGGAGTGCGGGAGACCGATGGTCTGTGGTTGGAGGTTAAGCTCCTGGAAGATACTTTCTCTTCCAAATACTGAGGATTGCCGAGTCTTGAATGTGATGGGTCGACAATCGAGATGCATGTTAATGGTATGTTTCCAATATATTATTTGTTTCAAGAAAATTTCAAATTGTTAGAAAACAAAATGTTTAATGTATATCATTTCTTTCGGTTTTATGAAAATAAGATCATGTTTATGACAAAATGAATAAAGTTGTAATGAGTTATGGATAAGTTTCTTTTGTATTTGATTACCTAGTAAAAAAAATAAAAATAAAATTTTATTACCGTTGTGAAAACCTAGTTTTTCTTGTCATTTCGGATTTGGATGTTACACAACCAGCATTACCAACAAGAACATTTTCAAGCCACTCTTGCTTATCCTTGTTTGCAGCCTATTCATACCTATAATCAGCCCTGTGAGGCCCATCCTAGTCTAAATCAAACGTGCAGCCTCCCTAGTCAGTCCCAAAATGATACTGATTTGGGTAGCATTAATAAGAGTTTGTTAATGGATTTCCAAAGCCAAATTTTAGAAATAGATAAGGAAGCACAGTATAACAGGGAGCAAGAGGAGCTTGCATATCAAGCTTATTTGTCAAAACAGGAAGCAGAAAATAGAAGAGTGTATGAAGAGAAATTCTTGAAGATGCAACTTGCAGCTCAGGAAAAACAAGACAAACAGTTGCTTGCTTGAGTGCAAGAGTTCAAGATACAACATTTCTCTCCTACCCTTTTTACACCTATTCAACCTACTGCTGAAGAAGCCCCAAAATCTAAGATCCCAAGCTTCAGGCAGGATAATCCCTCAGTACCTCCAAAACCATTTCCCAATTTTAAAATCCCAAGTTTTAGAGGCCCTCAGCCTTCACAGGAGCCTATTCCTAGTTTCAAACAAATCCATCTTTCAAACCAAAGTGAATCTATGGCAGAGCCTCAAACTTCTCTATCATGGTAGTGTTCTTGGGCCAAGTGTCACGATTACAAAATGCCAAACCTTGTGAAGGCTAATCCTCTCATGCCAGTTCAAAATCAAGAGGAGGAAAAGGGTGTAGAATCCAGACCTGTCAAAATCCCAGGTTTCAGGCATCCCTCTGCCTTGAGGGTGCCAAGTTGGAAGGGCCCATCTTTTTCACCTTATGAGGACCCTCCATCAAATATACAAACAGAAACATGCTCTAGCATCCAGCTAGCAGAAGAAGAGCAGAGGAGACTTTTGTTGGCTCCATATCAAAAGTTGGGAACTCAGTCAGCCCTCACTTTTCCAAACCCATTCTGTGAAGAAGAGAGTTCCAAGGTCAGAATACCAAGCTTTAAGCAAGGAGAGCCCCCTAAATGTCCTAAATTGGATATTCCAAGTTTTAGAGGGCCTCATCCACTACAACAAGAGCAACCTAGACTCCACAAGTTTCTAGGCTTCAACGTCTATATCCCTTCACAAGTCTCTATTCCTGTGCAAACTCAAATTATCATTCCCCAAGAACAAATTTGTCCAGAATCCTCTCCCCTCCAAGAAATTCAAAAAGATATTCAAGCTTCTTTCCTGATGCTATTCCAATCCTCAAGGGTGGGCAAGTTGTCTACCAAGATATTTGGAAAGATGAGCCAAAAGAGGAGGTGGAAGAAGATAAAACCAATGAGGAACAATTCATTCCTACACTCACAAAGATAGAATTGTTTGAACCAATTGCACCTGTGAGTATTGATGAGGTCCCTCCAAAAGTGGATGATGCTGCCCTACTTCATGAGCTACCTGATTACGTTGAAGATGAAGAGTATGTGCAGCTGGTTGTGGATATGCAGCAACAAGAGAACACAGAAAATCATGACAAATTGCTGCAGTTTGAGACTGAGCCTGACAGTGAGGTTCCAAACCATGAAGAAGACCAATCATGTTGCTCTATGCTAGATACTGTAGAGACTGATGATGCTGATATGCTTGAGGAACTTCCATTCTTTATTGAAAATAATGAAAAGACTGAAACTGGCAAAGAGCAAATTGAAGATTTGTTCTTTATTATCTAGCAGGGATATCAACTTCTTGGTGGGGAAGTTTTCTCTTTTGAACATGTGCACAGCTCATTTTCTGAGCCTAAATCAGAAAATCATGAACATCTTGTTCATAAGGTGAAGGCAGCCATATTTGTAGTAGAATCACAGGAACTAGAGTTTTCAGACCAGCAAGAAGAGAAGAAATCAGAACAGGGACATGAAATCAGTCATCATGATTTCCATGTCATCTCAAGGGGATGCCCAATCAGACATCTAGCCCAGCTGGGGATTCATAAAGAGGAGTGACCACTTGTCATGCTTACCTCTAAGCATGAAGTTGAGTATCAAAATGAGTGGGAGCAACCCACTTATTCACCACAAGCTAACAACATCAGCAAGCAGTCTAGGTGGATAGGTGAGTTTATCTCCATTTTTTGGGGGGTGTTTTATCAGTTTGTCATATGCCCATTCCCCCCCATCCCTTTTTAATTGCCCACATGCATGATGAACATTGCAAATTGTTAAGGAAGGGCAGTTACTTTTAGGAACCAGTTAATGGCTTTGTTTAGAGTCATGTCTAACTGGTTAGTTTAGGATTAGAGTAGGTTTCATTTCTATTTTAGTTTTCCCTTTCCCTAAGTGCTTCTGCACAGGCTGCTTTGTCATTAGGAGAAAGCAGGCCTTCTCCCCTTTTTGTGTTTTGGAGGCAGTTTCCAGTTTCCCAGCATGTTTTAGACTTGACTCCATGCACAATGGATGCTTAAGGCCACTGATCTAATTGTTTAGCAAGCAAACATCCCATAGAGGTCGCCAAACTGTTGACCTATTTTTTCCTCTATCCAGAGCCAAATAGTTCACCTTGCATTTTTCTAGAAATGACCATACAAGGTGTAAATTTTCCAAGCACTCATGCAGGTACCTTCCCAAGAAATCCTAGAGTTCTAAGTCTTGGGACCTCCTCAACGTTTTTTAGCATCAGCATCATATTTTCTTCGGAGGAGATCATCATCATCATGTTTCCATTATCATCCTGATGTTTCTTGCGAGGGTCATATTTCTGCTAGCCTGATATTTTACCATCGAGTGATATTTTAACATCGGGTGATCTTAGTTGAAGATCATCCTGATGTTGGTGCTACGAAGCTTCTAAGTATGACCTGATCTTCTGGGGGGTCATCACATTTGAATATCGGGTGATCTTAATTGAAGATCATCCTGATGTTATTTTATCACTTCATGTTGTTTTATCACCCGATGCTACTGACGTCATATTTCATGAGGGTGATATCCGCTTTTCTGCCTGTCTGCATCATGATATTTCTGAAGGGAGATATCCGCCTGTCGGCTTCATGCATTGTCCAGTGGGGGTAATCATTTCAAATATCCGTCATATTCATATATCACCCTGATCTTATAGTGAAGCTACAGTGCAGCATGATATTTGTGCATCAGGGTGATATTTCTAAATATCTGGTTATCTTTCGAATATCATCTTGATGTCGACATGATGGTGACGTCATCAAGGTCCGGGGGGTCATATTTCTAACACTAGTCATCTTGTGGAGATTCCCTGATATTTACAAATATGACGATGACGTCATCCGGATATGAGGAGGTGTGCGATAGGCAGATATGCTGATGACGTCAACAGGACATGATGATGACGTCATCCAGATCCGATGGGGTCATTCTTCAAGTTTTCAATCTGACCCGATATTGTAATATGATGATGATGTCATCAGGATTTTTGTGGACATGCAGGATATGCTGCTAACATCATCAGGATGTTCATCGGCCGGACGTGTGGTATCAGCTAAGGAGGAGGATCTTCCTCCGATGCATCAGGTTGTGCCGTTGAGGGTATGGTTATCATGCAGATGATGCTGCTAACGTTAGGGTGATATTGAGCAACAGGATATCATGCTGGAGGAGGATGATGTTAAGGCTTATGATGATGTCGTCGGGAGAAAAATCACCGACATTATATATACTCACGGCTTAGCTTATAAAGTGATGAGGATGTCACCTCCAGGTGCATGTGGGATAATCAGTTCCTACAGAAATTTGAAAATATCATGATGATGACATTTTGGTGGGAATTCTTCGGGAGGTTCCCACTTCCGTTTTTTATTCGGATCTGCATGTCGGTTGAGTGGACTTTTTCAGTGACGACCTTTTCGAGTTGGTGAAGATATTTTTTGCATTCATTACTACACAGGAGGAAGCAACTCACATTAATGATCAGAAATATCTTGCCACCGATTGGTTTTAGATATTTTCTCTGCCACCTAAGTGTGGAAGATCGAGGAGTAAGCTGCTCGCATTAATGATTCTAAATATCTCCTCACCTGCCCCTGTTCTAGATCCTTTGGCGCCATTACTCCTGGCAGATGGATGTCCCTTCAGGCAAATATCTTCTGGATGTAGCTCTCTGAGGGAATTCTATACCGACTGAGGTCGAAATGTAAAATGCTATATATACATGTAAAGCAGATGTATATGGGGTTGGTGGTTCTTCTGGGCTATTCTTTGTAATGGCTACTGGGCCTCTATAATCAATATAAACTGGTATTTTTGCCTCTCTTTTGTTATTTTTAGTACTGTGTCTGCTCTTCTGGACCTCTCTAAAATTAATATGAGACTGTGTAATGTCCTTCCAGCTGTGAGATTATTACTGTGTCTGTTTAGTTGCTACCAAACACTTTTAAATCTGGTGTATCACTTACTTCCTTTCAGCATTTCATTTCAGTTTCCTTCTACTCCTTTTCCCTTGCAAGCGTTAGCACTAGGTTTAGATGTATTTCTCTAAGCTTTAGGCTTAGAAAGAGGAAGCCGGCCTTCTCTAGAGATCTAATCTCATTTCACAAGGTCCCACACTTTGAGATCATTCCCATGTTACTCCAGATTGCATAAGGTTTCACAGCTGCATGCAAAGGGTGCAAATCTGGGTGATAACATATATTATCATTAATGAATCTAAATTAATTTGTGTTGCATGTAAATATTTCATTATATTAGCTTAGATTAATCATAGAGAAAGTTTATTTTCCCTTGGAAGCATATATGAATTTAGAATATACCTCAGTTTTTGAACTTCACTCTATAGCATATCTATTTTTTTCAAAAGTATGCCCTCACCATAATCATTGTCTCATCTTTACCTTACATCCACTACTTATTTTTATACTTGATTAACCACTTTTGAGTAATTTGGAAACTAGTAGCAACTATATCTGCTTTTTGTTAAATGACTAAAGTTTAAGTCTATGCAAGTTATAAATGTGCTTTTTCTTATTTTAAGGATGAAGAGTGTATACTTAAACAATTTTCTTAAACATTTTAGTATTTTACTTTGACGAGATATTAGAGTAATGGTTTAGTATATAAATGACATATTAGTATATGAAAGTCAATGATTGATTTGAACATTGATTAAATATAACTCTACACCTTCCACAAATCTCAATCTAATCTTCAAATTCCACATTCTTTGCCCTAGGTTACACCCACAATGATGGTTTTGACCCTCAATTTTCTAAAGTTCTAATCTAATCCTAGGGCCAAGTCAATCCGATCTTAACTACTTGTTTCTTGCTCACTTGAGTGTCAAATATTAAAATTTGCATGGATAAAAGCTAAGATTGGTATTGTTGATTTCAATGTCCCACTGAGGCCAAAAAGTGAGACACACTATTATGGGATCACACATATCATCTTGTCCATATTGGAGGAAATCATCTTTGTATGGGGTTTCATGCTCATTTTCTATTTATCTATTCTTACATGCTTGTCTTTTGATTTAACTACATACATGATAAGGTTACATCATCCTTATCTAGCCTTTAGGGCCTTCTTGATTTGCTTATATATTGGGGGCAATATTGTACCTTGATGCTTATCACCAATTTATGATCTTAGATGCTTGTTATATGATGATATATTTTTACAGAATATATGTGCTCACTTGCTTAGATATTTCTTGATTACCTTGTTTTTATCAATTTCATTATCATGTACTATTTTTCCTCTTCTCCAATTTGTTGTATTTATTAGATGCAACCAATTAAAGGGGCATTTATTGTTACTAACGTTTTTCATGGTTGAGATTTAAGATAATGACTTGTGCTAGATAAAGACTCGTCGGTGTATCTAGAGGAAGCTTGATCTATCACATTATCACATAGTGAGAAGATTCATTACATCACACGCCCACATTACATAGAGATTTATCACATTTGCCACATTGCATGGAGATTGATCATAGTACTACATCATATAGAGTGTTGCCCACATTCCCTACATTCTGTGGAGCTCAATCACACTACTTGCATTGCATGGAGCACAATCACATTGCATGCATCATGTGGAGCACAATCACACTGCATGCATTACATGTAGCTTTATGTCATTTCCATATGACATGGAGTTTCAATCACATGGCACTATCAAATGGATCCATATCGCATTATCGCATCACATGAAATACTTTTTGTATCGCCTTTGCATGTCAAGATCAATAGAAACGAAATGGTGTTTCATCATGAAATATATGACATATGAGGACATACAGAGAAAATATACTGATACTCTAAAAATTAAAGATTTAACAACCTTGTTTAAAGAGGAGAAAATATCAAAAACAACACATTATAGATGTGTAGCCGATTGGTTTACTCTAGAGTCCCATAGACTACCTACTTTGTCTCACGGGAGTCCCATAGCAAGACCGCCGTGGAGACGATGACCAAAATATTGGCGAGGGAATTGAGGGGCACCAAGATTACTGCGAATTGCATGGCACCGGGGGGGCTGGCCATGGCTATGTTCTTGGCAGGAAAGAGCGACGACCTCATTCAACTCGCTGCAAAGCAAGCCCCACTTGAACGCCTGGGCGAGGTGACTGACCTGCCGCCCGTCGTGGCATTCCTGGCCAGCGATGAGGGAGAGTGGGTTAATGCTCAGGTTGTGAGGGTGAACGGTGGATCTATTTAAACCCTCTTAAATATTATAGTGTAACCATGGCTAGATCATTAGCCTAGCCATACTGGTGTAATGGGTCAAACCCTCCGGGCTTCAAACCTGGTCTGCTGCAATAACTAAACCCTTAAGTGTTGTTTTATAACTCTATTTGTGATTGATGTGAAATGTTATAACTTTGAAGTGGTTCTAAGATGTTTTTATTGTTTCGCCCTATGTTAATGGTCTTGCTATAATGTTTGGTCTTTTATAATTGCAGAGGATGTCATGTTTCTTTCAAATTGAATAATTTTGAATCCAAACTTGATAGGTTTCTTTCAAATTGACCATAATTCTACCCCAAACCTGACTTATATGCCTAGTTGAACCATTGGAAACCCTATGAATGTGTTCTCACCAAATATTCTAAGAAATCAAACCAAGACCAATATCATGTAACAAATTAAGGGATTTTAGGTTCAAAGAGGGGTGTGGTTGATTCAAAAGATAGTCCTAGACAGAATCATACTATTCCATGAAATTCCCAACAAATTCTCCCTCCACCTGTTCCTATACCCCCCACCCAGGTGGAGGGGAATTGTAGTTGGAGAGTGCTTAAGCGTCTCACAAAGGACTTGCCCTAATGTCACTCCTATCCTAGCGGTGTGGCCAACAAGAAACAATGGCCCTATACTTGCGGATCAGTGTGCTTAGTGAGAGTTGTGGTTCAGTATTCAGTTGTAAGGAGTAAGGTTACCAATTAAACAAGTAGCTTTCTCCCCCATAGATAGATAAGGCCATAGTACACTAATTGTTCAAGTAGTGGAAGGATTGTTCAAGCTTCAGCATCTCTAGTGAGTTCGATCTTCAACATGTTGAACATCTATAGTTGTTCAAGCTATTGCCATTATAGTATAGATGTTAGTTCTTCAAGTAGCTCCTACTGTTATAGGGGTTAGTTTTCGGTTTGAGTAGTTCCTACTGTTCAAGTTGTTGCTATTAAAGGTGTAGTTGTAGCTAACTATTTGATGGAATGTTGTTTTTCGAGCTGAAGACTTTTCTTAGATGTGTTAAAAGAAAAATGATAAAATCTAAATATAGTTGTCCTTAGAATTTTCTTAGATCACATATGGAGTGTAGAAATAAACCAATCATAGTCACGAGTGCAAAAATGAACCATGTGCATAGAATTAAACTTGTACCTGCAAGAATGATTTGGCAATTCACATACTTTTGAACTTTGCTCATCCTAATCTCTAATATTTGAAAACTTGTAAAGATAGGTGGTGTTTACAAACACATTTGAGAATTTAATGAATTGTAATGATCAACAGACAAACCCCTTTGTGAATTGACTTTATGGCTCTAAGCCAAGACTCAAAAATAAAAAGCAAGCATGCAATGAACATAGATTGATGTGATGTGATAAAATGCTTTGATTATGTATCAAATTCTTTTTTATTCTGTTTACAATTCAAAATCTAGATGTGTTCAAATAAGTGAATTAATGTCCTTACATACAACTGAGGACATAAGTTAACAAGAATGTGTGCTAAGTCAGCTCAAATGACTACTTAAATGGTCAACAAGGCATTAATTTGTATTTCAAATTTTAAAAGTGGAAGGATCATATCTACACTTGTAAAAGTGACTTAGGTCAAGTTGACATTTATGGATTTAATCTAGGGTAACAAATGAGGAGTATAGGGATCGAGGGTAAAACTATGAGAATTAATGATAATAAGGATAAAAATATAAACCAAATTTACACACAAATATGGCACTTGTAAACTAATTATTACATATGTAATACCTTACTCAAAATGGACCCAAAATAAAAAATAGAGCATGGATATACATTTTTTACCATTACAATTATATTACCTTCGATTAATATTTATAAGATCTATAAAAGAAATCTAAGATTATTTTTGAATTCATTATTTCTTTATATATTAAATAATGCATTATAATAAATTGGAAGATCAATTCAATCTAAAGAATGTGGAGAACATTAGATAAGATAGTCTTGTGTTCTTATTTTGTAATGTTTGTATCAAGAAAGTGATCGATGAGAATCAACTGAAGGGTTTTAGCATTTGTGTGTTTCTATATTTGTTTGCATTTCTGAGCATTTTGTGTTTGTGCATATTTTGCACCATCAAACACTTGGTGATTCACAAACATCAAGTGGAGAAATATTTTCCACTTGACAAAAAATGCAAAAGATGGATGATTGTTGATCACATTCCAAGACACTACAGGGAAAGAATGGTGGTTGTGGTACTTATACTGGGGAAGGAAACAGAGCTATGTGAACACCAAGGGTTGGAATTTCTGTCTGTGACATGAAACTTCTTCTAGGGGACATCGTTTCCTTCCACAGGGCTTCTAATGGCCAAAATGTAGAAAGTCTTTACATTAGTTGGAAGTAGCTCCCCTTATTAGGGTGGAAGAGCTTACATCACCAAGTCTTTGTACTTAAAAGGAATTCTTTCTAAAGTCATGGCACATGGATTCCTTTCATCTCCTTGCCTAACAATGGTGAAGTTTCCATGCACCTAGTTGCTACCAAGTGGATAGAGCAAAACAAGGCTTGCATGTCTATAGAAGTTGGTTAGCTGATGTGTGTGGACATACAGCGAAAGAGAGAAATTTGGATAGAGATCCTTTGCAATTTATGAATCTCGATTCTATAGAGTGACCATCGAGCAACATATAATTTAATATTTATATGCTAAACTTGTGCAGGTTGGAAAACATAGTGTGTTCTGCAACCTGCAATTTTATATATACAATGAAGTTCTATTACAACCTTACAACAACATAAAATAAAAAATACACTTTTGATGGGCTGCACATACCTCTGTTACATGAAGAGAAAAGTTGTCAAATCCAACTATTCCTTTGAGATAACCTCAAATGAGCACACAAACACATCTTACGAATCATGAACTAAACTTGTGTAGGTTGAAAAACACAATGTGTAGTTCAACTTGCAACTTTATATATATAATGAAATCTTAACACAACCCTACAAGAACATAAAATTAGGAATACACCTTTTTTTGAGTGTACATACCTCTATTACATGAAGAGAAAGGATGTGAAATCCAACCATTCCTTTGAGATAACCTCAAATGGCCACATAAACACATTTGACAAACCATGAACTAAACTTGTGTAGCTTGAAAAGTAGAATGTGCAGTTCAAGCCGTAACTTTATATATATAGTGAAATCCTAACGTACCAAATGAAATGTAATCATTTACATGCACAAGCCTAAAACAACATAAAATTGGGAGGACATAATGGTTAGGGTGCACATATATTTAATAATATATATTATAAAAAATATAATATACAATAATAAATATAACTATATAATATATATATATAAAATAAAATTTTAATTTAATAACAAATACATATACATCTTGAATATATAATATATGTAATATATATATATATATATATGAAAAACTAAGGCCTGAAGCCATCGAGTGTAAAAGCCGTAAACAGCCACAAAACCATTGCAAAAGTAAAATGAAGTAAATAATCCACTTAAATACAACATCACAAATATCAAAGGTAAAATGGTGTAATCAATCCGCTTAATTACAATATCACAAGTGAAAAAATAAAACTCATAAATATGAATCAAAATGTTATTAAATCTTACAAAGTCACGTGCTCAATCCAGGTGAAAGCACTATAAATAATATACAAAGTCCACATGCCATAACACATCCAATTTCAAGTTACAATAATCATGTACAACAAGAATAAATAAATCAATACGCTCATTAGTCGCCATGAACCAAGTGGTCCTCCTGCGAGCCAAGAGATGGGAACATGGGTCAGGTGCTTTTCCACCTAACCATGAAGCAATTACACTTCCCTGGATCCCTTCATGAAACGAAGGAAACCCAGCGCTGTACGAAATTTCTAGCTACTTGGAACAACTAGTAGGTGGGAACTCCCGATGCAACCTGATGTCTTAATGTGCAATTCTAAATAATGAAATACAAATTGTCTCACAACAGGATGTGGCAGAGATATATATAAATAAGTTTGTTAGACAAAATATTCATCTTTTTCAATGACAACTCGATTAGATCTAATCCTTTATAACATAGTAACTTAGTCCAATTCCTGAAAAGAGGAAAAGCCATCTTTGATAATCCACATTCGACATCCTTGCCCAGAAAATAACCCAATAACATTCCTAGATAAAAATCTACTTCTTTCCCCAAGAAGCAAGTAAAATAAATAAATAAAATAAAACAGTCAATGTTCTCATATAATTCATTCCAAAATCCCTTTCCCAATACAACAATTGTACAAACACATTTTCCACAAGAAAGAGGGAAGAACATCATTCATTCATTGTTGTAGAAATAATTATAGTGTCTATAATCCGATTATAAACCTTAACTACAATTCGTTGCCTAAAATGATTTGAGAAATATTCAATGTTAACTCTTTCCATCCAATACCTTTTCATGATTTTAACCATTCATAGGGTTCTTATTGTAATGAGAGATCAAGACAGTTTTCAGCATCCAATAACAATAATTAATAATCAGTAATTAATTGTCTTTATTCTGAAATTAATTATAACTATTTTTAAAGAGTTTTTAGTAGGTTTCATAAGCAAATTTAACCGAGCTACATGAGCTTATAACAACTTAAAAATAACAAGCAAAAGTCTGCTACAGGAACTCGATTATGGCAACAGTGATAAAGAAGCTACAGGAACTCACACAAGTCCAATACAGAAAATTTAAAGATTGTAATAGGCACTAAACAAATCTGATCAACAAATAAGAAGACAGTTATAAGATAATGATCAATTCTCTCAGTCAATGGTAATTGGTTATGGCAGAATAACAAAAATCTATAGCAGGGGTCAAATGAAATTTAGAACAATGATAAAAGGTATGATAGCAGTTACAGGTTAAAAAGAATGTGTCAAAGATAACCTTATCAGCAACTAAACAAGATCAGGTCATTCCCATAGCGAGGCCGCTGAGATCAAGCCGCCAAAACAAAAAGCATGGCCAAGATTATTTAGGCCGATGTTTAGATGAGAAAAGGTCGATCCAAAGTAAAATCTCAGAGGGTTGAAAAACTGGCGACAGGGCAAAACTAAGGCAGGTCGATGTCACAGCAGAGGGGTTGATTTTAAGCATAAATAGAGGAAACAAGCAAGCAAGTCATTTTAAAAGCAGACCAATGCCTTTCAAGAACAAAGTTGATTCTAATCGATAGGAAGGAAAAATAGAATGCAATCCAATAACAATAGAACTCAGGCTAAATTGCTACTGTTATGCAGTCATAATCAACACATTTAATTGCAACTTTTACTAAGAAAAATACCCGTATTTGTTTGCTGAAGTAAAGGATCTAATCTACCCTTCTTGTCGTTGTTCTAGCTGCTTCCTGTTGCTGTTAAAAATTAGAGACAAAATCTTCCTTTTCTCTGCTACAATCGTGGTTCAAATCTCTGTCCCTCCGCCCTGTAGTCACTCAAAAGAAAATTGTGGTATATTTTCCTCTTTGTTGTGTTTATTGTCATTCCAAGAGTTTGCTAATATTGGCGTTTTAGAAATTAGGTTTCGATTGGTTTTATTAACTGCAATCTTGTTTCAAGTTTGCATGAGTTTCTCTATTTTGCATGACCAAGCTTTCTTTTTCTTTCTTTAATTTAGATTTTCTAAATATAATAATTATAATAATAAGGCAATTTATCTAATATTAAATAAGTATCAACCATTTCTTTTTAATAATTTAAATTAATATATAAATACATGTCTATTGCAATTTAATATATTTGTTTAAATCTAATTGAGATATTGTCTTCCAAACATCCATATAGGAAAACATTTTTTTATTATTAATTAATATATAAATACATCCAACAAAATACACCATTTAAAATATAATTTGAAAAGATATTAATTTTTATAATCAAATCATGCATTCGAAAGGATTATCATAATAATTAAAAACACAATATTTTCTAAGCATCTAACCATCAGTCACATTTATTATCCACACAATAATGCATAACAAACCATTCAAAATGCAATATGAGACTACGTGCGTGTGTGATTGCATCAAGGTTAACCATCCCAAACAATTCTTGCCAAGTGGCTAGAACACCTCTACCTCAACCATGTTCTCATCATTTGCACTCAACTCGATGTTAATAAGTTAGTTCCCCAAAACATAGCTGAAGCAAAACATCATAATCATATCGATAATATTTAATATTTAAATCAACTTTCCAATTTACGCAAATATAACTTCATGATAATTACCTTCACTCATATAGAATTACTTAAAGTAAGATCAATCATAGTAATTATTCACTAATCTAGAATAATTATATAGTCTATAAAAATGAGACGTGACATTGAGACAAACCAGACCTATTTAATATTATATATTTAATATCTATTAATATATCTATTTATTTAGATTTAAAATAAATGTTTTATGGATATGTCTTTTGACTTTTAAAAAGAAAAAACAATGAAGGTGAAATTTGATTCTAATTTGATTTGATAATTTTAATTAAAATAGTATTAAAATTTTCATAAGTATAATTTATTTATATATTAATATTATTTTTAAAAAGAAAGTTATCAGTCATCAAGGAAGTCAGAAAAGTAACTACGCATGTTGTCCATCCAATGCAAAGTAGGGAATGTAGATTAAAGCAACCTGCACCTATCCTTTGAATAAGTGTACTTTGTTCGTCAACCTATTGCTACATGTCTTTGCATCATGAAAACCTCACTCCCTCACTTATAATAGACATAAATCAAATAAATATGAAGGTTTGAATGAAAGACAACTCCTCCAAAATGTGTTTAGAGTATTCTTATGCCTTCACCGTGTCCATCCCAAGTGCCACAAGGAAGCTCAAATGATAGGGAAGAAGAAAGAACCATTGAACACATCAAATTCCATGTTTTGTCTCTAGTGTGATGATTTGTATTGATTATTTTAGTTTTCTAAATTCAACTCTGTCTAGGTTTAGTCATGACATTTCGGATGGCTACTTCAACAATCGACAGAGAAAGTTATTTTGTGAGAAATAATGCATTTAATATGACGTAAGATCTTCTATCCTCTTACCATTTTAGATGAGGTATGAAATAAAAAACCAAACATAGAAAATAAGAAATTAAAAGAAAATTTACAACTGAAAATAGTGTGGATGTAAATACATAAGCACGCACATAGCCACTACTTGTCTCGATTAAATACAATGGAGCTCATGGAGTTAAAAGCCCTTCATAATTGATGTATAATGGGATTTAGGGTCTGCTCAGGTATACTATGCAAGTAAATACAGAACCAAAAACCCTGTCTATTTTAATATGTTAAGCTTTCTATTGTGTGACGCAACTGAGTGAAAAACGTAGAATCATTATAGTGCTATGTTGAATATGTTAGTCTTTTGTAAATAGTGCTATTTTGAAAAGTGACAAGAAGATGGACACACATATTGAAAATGTAGAATTATTATATAGTATATTTTATATAAATTATTAAATATAGTTCTAAAATTATAGTTAATTATAAAACTGTATATCTACATAAAATATTATATATTTAATTATATCCCTAATTTATATATCGCATCTATATTATAATTATATTTGTTATTAAATAAAATAAATTTAGTACAATACAATTTTTTTTATGAGTAAGTGTTGCCAGTATAACAATAGATATATTAAAATAAGAAACAAAACCAAGTACATATGTCAAAAATAGTTGAGGTCAATCCAGTACATAGTATGGAGATAATCCTAAGCTATTGGACATAGTGCCAGAGGAATCTAAGTCCCTCAGCCAATTCACTTGCTCTTTCCACTTGGGATGGGGATAGTAGATCCCCGTACTGACTTACAAAATAGGCAAACATTTCCATGTTATTCCTCTGAATACCCTACCTATAGACTGCCAAAGCTTGGTCTACCACCTATTTTTTGTTAACTGCAGCTGCATCAAAGTCGTTGGTCATCAAGCCGTAAGTTGGAAATGGTGGCATTTGCTGCATTCACCATGTTGGCTTCGACAAAGTTGGTTGCCAAAAGTTCTCTACTACTCTTCCTTCCCAATATCAATACTGAATTCATTATGAACTCTTCGTATTATAAGAATTTGTCATGGATATGATTGTTGCTGAGGATATGTGCCTTGATTACTTTGTAGATAGCCTCTGTCACGAACTCAGATCCCACATTGAAGAGCCACCTAATCTGTGCTTTTGGGTCTTCAACCACATTTTCCTCTTGTTCCTCTTCATCATCCTCATTATCTCTTTCCTCTTCATCCTCCTCAACTTCCTCCTCTTCCCCGCTTCCCTCCTCGTCATCCTCTGATTCTTCGGCTTGACAAATGCAAATGTAATTAATCGACATCCTGTCACCATATCATTTGTAAGAATTGCCGCTCTAGAAGCTCCCCCTTTATACTTAAACTACAAATGATCCCAAGAAGAGTCGAGTTGTGATCAATGCATGTGACTCCCTGCATCTCAAATCTTAGAAAATTGAATTGTCCTCCTAAATCAAATCTTTCGTGGAAGGATAAAGATACAATCTACACCTTCTTAATTTGAATGACAACCTATCAAACCAGCCCAATCTAAGTTTTGATTCTTGCGAAGGCATATTCGATGATTGTGCCCGACCAAGACTCAGAGAGTTTGAGTCCAGCCGGAGCCTTTGGCATGCTAAGACGCCAAAAGTGGGCAAGTAGCCCCTTAACTCTTTTGTATCGGAGACAATTTTGGCACCCCACCGGAGGTGCCCCGCAAAAAGTTTGATAATTTCATGATATTTATGCAATTTCCCATCCTTGGCATGTTTCCTGTTGTAGAAAATTGTTTATTCTTACAAGGACCCGCCGTCGATTCATTTTGTGTCCTTCCTTCTAAACAACCTAAATTCTTTTCAGCTTTTGGATGGGCACTATGATCCTGGGGATTAGAGTTTGAAATGACCAGAGTAGATGCATCATTTTGTGTTTGGAGGGAAACCTCATCGCCTATTTCACCAGCGAGATTTGATGCACGGGTGCTGCTCACTACAATTTCTTCCCAATTTAGATTAGCCTCTTAACACTGAGAGCTCGGAGTGTCAGTGTCCAGAGGAGTACAAGGTTGCGAATTGTCTTTACATTTAGAAAATTGTCCTGGATTTTCGCAATCTTTCCTTTCCTTTGGGCATGTGTCTTGGAAGTGGCTATGGTTGCGGCAGTTTAAGTAGAAAAAACACATTTCTTTAATCTCTAGTTTCTGTACCATTTTGAAAATCCTTGGTGTGCAAAGTGATTTCATTTGGAATCTTGTAAATGGCCGCCACAAGAATTCTAGCGAACAGATATGAATCACTATTGAATAGGTCTGCATCAATTGAGATTACTATTTGTAGTGACCACCCAATTTTTAGAAGACAATCCTTAGTCCAAAATTCCAGCAGAAGATTGTATAATCTGATCCATTTGGGTTCATCATATGGGTTGCATTTTGTCAGATCAAAATTTGGCACCCATTTTCGCATGTACATTGGCGCACCATTTCTTGTCCAATTCTTCCCTCTTAAATTAGGTCCCTATCGGCTGTTGTTAGAAAGGCAGCGAGGAAAAAACCTTTGGGAGGGAATTTGATGATGCACTGGACTTGCCATATTTCTTTTGTCCAATTCTTAACCTAGTTTTTGCCGAGCTTCAACCGATGAAGCGACAAATTAGAGCAGTCTCTGATAAAACTTCGGCTTCTTATTTTCTTTCCTTTGTAACATCAATCCGGAGGGAGGGTTTTGACAAAGCCTCGCATTCACTCACCATAAGATGACCTACTAGTTAGTATAATACAATTTATAATTATACTTATTATTATATATTATATTCTATACAAAACAAATTATTAAATATAAATAAGAATTAATATATAATATATATTACTATACTATTGTAATTAAATTTGACGTATAATACTATATAAAATATTACATATATTATATGTCTAATATTTAATTTTTATTTTTTTTTAAAGATAATGCGCCTGGTAAACTTTTTAACGTGACCGGCGACGCTGGTGCGACACGCTCTCCGGCTCCACGCAAATGCTTTTGCCTGGAGCAATGAACCGGTGAGGCCACAACTGGGGGACCTCATCCCCTAGGAAGAACACTTCAAACCCGCGAGCTCATTGGCCCAGCGAAGGCGTAAAGCCTTGCGAGCTCGTTGGCCCAGCGGGGGTTTGAACTCTGGTGGCCGCCACTACATCCTGAGCGACTTAACCACCGAACCATGCCATCATCAGCGTCTAATATTTAATTATGGTTGTTATTTAAATATATAATTATTTTATACAAGACATCTATACTTTAATTATATCTATTATATTCTATATATTAAAGATTATTAAGAATAAATATATTGTAATTACTATCTACCATTAGTGATGTAAAAATATAATTAGTAACTGAAATTTTGATGACTTTGAATTAACATGAATAATGTTCAACATATCCACCTAAGCCTTTACCTTGACACTTTCAAAGAATACTATACTTGGGCCAATAAAATATTCTACATATCCACATGATCCTTAGAACCTATTATTTTACATGGCTCACAAGATAGATATCCACCTCAAAACATAAGAAATAATTGACCTTGAAGGGAGGTAAAACATTTATATAATATAATAATAATACACACCTCATACAAGTAATTTTATTACAAGCATCAAAATAACCTTTGACTTATTTAAAACAATAAATACCTGTAATAAAATTTTGATTAAAAAAATTAGAGATTACAATCTAATCATTCAATTAAACAAAGAAACATTTAATTTTAAAAAAAGAAGAGTTTATTTATTCAAATCTTTCCTACATATTAAAACTAAACATAATCAAACAAATCACTCTTTACTTTAACTACATCTAATTATAAATATCTATTTATCTCTCTTTATCTTATAAAATTTCTTCTTAAATTTAGCGTAATTTTTTACTTCCCAATTTTTGAATAATTTAATGGCCATGTCAAATGATAAATTTTAAGATAGCCAATGTCCTTTTAATTGTTTGAGCTATAAAAGTTTATCATGGACATCTTAAGAAGAGTCTTTAAAATCTCTTTTAATTTTTTGACCATTGGGTTGAAAAGGTTGTAGAATTGAAATAATAATATGTAAAGAACTAGATTTTCACATTCACTCATACTGATGCAATACATAATTATTGCAAGTAAAACAAAGTAAAGTACTAATTTCCATTTTCATTCAGTTGAAAAGTAAATTTTACATTTCTAGAAACAAGTTAAAGTTAAGATTCATAAGTTTAAAGTACAATCATGATCTCGATACATATTGTTACAGCTAAAGTCTATTACAGAGTATGTCATTAATCAATATTACAAATTCCAATAATGGCATCAAGCTTTACAAATCTTTGATACAATACAAGTACAAGGTGATCAATATCATATAAATCTGACAAATACTCCTCGACCGCCATCGACCAACTGGCCATCTGCTGCGTCGAAGGACAAGAACATGGTTTAGGCGCTTTTTCCGCCCAACCATGAAGGTTGTGCTTCCCCGATATCCTTCAAACTGAAGGATGCTTGACCCTGCTCGAAGAGCCTAGCAACTTGTAAACAAATGCAGGGTGGAATATGGTGTGTGTCTATCAATCTACATGCATTACTATCATGAATGCAACATCTCATCAATAGGATATGGCAGGGAACTATAAAAATGAATACTAGGCTATCAACCATTTACTATAATGGTATATATGTCTATTTCAACATTTCATTAGCTTTGGCCAAAACATTAACTGTATTACAGCGTATAGGTTTCGAAAAAGAAAACCTACTTCCTTGTTATTCCATACTTGACACTTGTCCCGGAAGGCAATCTTTCCAACAATACACAATAAATAAGAACAAAACATAGGGAATGCAAACATCTATTTTCTTTCAATAATTCAGAAGTACAAGTTTCAATAATCAATTCTTTTACTTTCTCAAAACATCCAATGCATGTAATATACTAAGAAGCAATCCACTAGTTCAGTCATTTAATTATTTCAATAATAAATTTAATTCTCAGATCTACCTTCCTGTTATTTCTGTGAGAGGAGGTTTATTTAAAACACAAATAAAATAAAATTAAAAAGAACATACAACAGACTTCCTGTCGCTGTGGCGACAGGAACTGCTACAGGAATCCAAAATAGTGATAAAGAGCAAATAAATCATTCTTTTAACAACATTCAAGGAGTAAGGTATATAGTTTATTGACTCTAATTTGCTAGTATGCTATTTAATCATTGTATCAGTTTTGATCAACATTCATTTCAATTCTAATAACATTCTAACAAGTTTATTAATGGTTTTAACACAGCTACAGGATCTACTGATTTTTCTACAGGAAGATAGTAGTTCCCAATTTATATAATATACAAGGTTTATTGTCGTAAATAATAGCTATATAACTGATTTTTCTACTTAGATTCAGAGATTTTAATGAAGCTACTACAGGAAATACAAATTATCTAAGATCAGAGGTTTGTTGTTTAACAAAAGAGGTCAATTTTCTAATCTAAATTTGATCTCAGCCAGCTCAGTAAGAAATACAGTCATATATATATATATTCGACAGGAATTTAAAATAATAGCAACTGAAGATTTTCTAAGAGCGGCTGCAAGAACAAAGGAGATCGATCCATTCAAATCGCCTAAGCATACACAATTCGGCCATGGACAAGGTCGACGACCTGCATACAATGGGTGGTCAGCCTAACGTAGGCGGCCAGAAAATAGGATAGTGGCCAGGAATATAATGAAACAACCTGCATTAAGTAGAAATGGCCTAAGAAGATCGACGGCCAAGAAGTTACAGAGGGTCGACACCGGGGATAATGGAATTGGCCAGAAAAGTAAAGGCCAGAAAATAAGGGCGATATCAGCAGGACATGGGTCGATTAGGTGGAGTGGCTAGGAAGAAGAAAACTCAGATTTGCAAAAGATCACTGCCAGGTAGGAAATTGACTTAGCAACCAAGGTTGATCCAAAGGGATCTAACGCCTATTAGACTGTTATTAATCTATTCTTTTGACAATCAAAATAAACGTGGTTTCTATGCATAAACTTTTAAGAGAAGAGAACCTGGAAATAACGAAGACTCTGCAGCTGCTATTGCTGCCCTCTAAACCTTCTCTGTCGCTGAATTCCTTCTCTCTTGTCACTCAAGAAGAATCCCTCTTCTGCCTTCTAAAACGTGGTTCTTTTTCTTTGCAAATTGTTGGTGATCCCTAATCCATTCGATCTCCCTCCTTTTAACAATTTTTTTCCTCTCATACTTTGAGCGATTAGAATTAGGTTTGGAAAACTCCACTTGAGTTTCAGTTTGCATGGACTTTCCACCAACCAAAATTGAGAATAAACTATTTAAAATATCACAATAATATCTTTTATATCTTACTGTCGCATGGGTGACAGGAACTTATTTTATTGTTTTATTCAAAATTCTAAATATAATAAAGCTATTTTTAATATTATTTAACTATTTCATCTAAAACAACATTTAAATAATCAAAATAAATTGAATAAAGAAATTTAATACAATATTGCATAATTTATATATATATATATATATATATATATATATATATTTAATTTAAGGAGCATATTGTCTTCCAAACATCTTTAGACAATTTTTTTTTTTGAAAAATACAACCACATACATTTTCTTATTTAAATATTATACACTATTTGAAACATAATTCGAAAAGACATTTAATTCAAGAATACACATCATGCATTTGAAAATGATTAACCACAAATTAATGAAATAAAATCCATTCAATTATGCATGTGCAACTACGTGATGTGTGTGAAAGAACCAGATGGAACCCAACACATGTTGCCAAAAAGCTAGGTCCCTTCTACCTGAGCCATGCTCTTGTCCTTCGACAAGACCTGCAAACACTCAAACTCATCGAACTATCAATAAGTTAGCCCAAAATATAGCCGAGGCAACAAAATTTTAACCAATAACATATCATATCCAATGTAAATCTACTGTTGTTCCATAATCTTACTTGTAATTAACTAATGAGGTAAATTTGAAAAGTCTGAGACGTGACATAATAAGATTTTTTATAAGCTTTGGAATCAAATTTAAACTATAAAATGTTGAAGGGGAAAAGAACTTTTCAACCATTTAATTTTTTTTAATTGGAAGATAAATATTTTAGTAGAGGCACCACCTCGTTCAATTTAAAGTGAAGATCTACAAATATTGTACCTTCTTTTAAGCCTTGTGAAAAAAATCAATATATGTCTTTTAGATAAATGTATTTAAGATATCTATGCCAAAAAAATAAAATTCACTAAATTCTTAATTAAAGAGTTTATCTAGACAAAATCACAGAAACCACTATTATTGAGAATTTAACTATATAAAATTACTATCTACTTTCTTTTTTTTTCTATTTAAAAAAAAGCAATAATTCGATGGGAAAAGAGTTAAAGGATTCTTGAAATGAGAATAGCAACATTATCTTAAAAAAAGATGATAAGAATTGATTATTTCCTAAGTACCCAACAATTACAATAATATCTTTTTCTTTAAAGTTTTCTACTTCATCCATAATTGTATTTACATTATCACATCTAAATATATTTTAAAAAAAGACATCGCATCAAAATTATAATTGATTAAGTTTCGGTTACATCATAATGGAATAGAGACAGCTAGGTATATCTAGGTTGATTTGTACTTCAACCTAGATTAGCATCAGGGAAATATTATTTTTACATAGCTAATAACATTAAATGGTCGTCGAAGTTAGGCGTTTGAGGTAATCACGCCCCTCTTCACAATTCATGAGTACAAATGGTCAGAATTTCATGGTGGTGGAGGATGTATCAACTTTCCTCTCCCCAAATTGGACATTTCCACTTTCACTATTACGACTCTTTAAGTAGAATAAAACAAAATGAAGTAATTTTAATGTCCAGAATACTTGGAAGCATGAGAGATATTGCAAACAACTTCCCAAAAAACAATACAAAATAAATTAAAACAATAAATAGTCATCGTGTTATATACTCCTACATTGTCTCCCAACAAAAGGTGAAAAGGCTAAGCCTGAAGCTTGAAAACAAAATAATACAAAATAAATAAAAAATAACAAATAATCATGTTGTTATATACTCGTATGGTTAAACTCGCACTTTCAACCCTAAACATTACTTGTGTGGTATGGTTGTATTCATTGTTTCGTTGAATGTGGTATGGTTGTATATTTATTGTTCAATCTTCAGCCCTCTGGTAAACGGGGTCACTGTGACTCACAACGAAGGAATTATATATATATGCCACGTTATTAAAACAAATGTACAGTCGTGAAACTGGACCATGCCAAACTATTGATCGATAAACACGCAAACAGAAAAGACAACAGACTGGAGTAAAAAATGCGAGGAAACCGTCTAAAAATGGGCACGAAAAATCCAATGGTTGGCGATGAGTGAATCGTCTTGCACGCCTCTCATCCACTGTCACCCTTCGATCCTCTACATTGTAACTATTGATTTATATATAATTTTTCAAGAATCATTTCTATTATAAATTCTCATATTTCATCAATAAATAAATTAATTATGCCGATAGGCGTTTTATTACGGAGCTCGTTGAGCTCCGTACAACATCCGGATGACAATCAAAGGTCTAAAATGTTTGTCTGGTACAGGGACGACCATCCAAGCAATCTAAGCCCTTAAAATCAAATCGTAGCAACAGTGTTAGTAAAAAATGAAGCTTAAGGTGGAAGTTACCTAATGTGAATTTTCATGGGATAGGAAGCAAAGATTTTTGGGGTTTTCTGAAGGCCAGGATGAAGAAATGTGGAACTGTGCAAGGGCAGCAACACACGTTGCATAGTCTAGGTGAATCTCGCTCTGATAACATTTTCTCTGCTCTTTTCAATGCCATTTTTGTTGCAGGTTGCTTGACATGTTTTTTGCTTCATTGTAAAGCCCTTCTTTATTTTGACTTGCTGCCCACAAGATAAAACCCACATTTCTGATACCTAAAACTTTACCCATATATTGCAGAAGAATGGCTATACTAGTAACAAGCTCTGCCAATGGCTGTTACATCAAGCCTTTCACTGAAAAGTGTTGTAGAACCTCCTTTTTTTCCTGGGGAGGTGGGTTATAGTAGTTCATACGAAGGTGACCCACAAACTAAAATGAGGAATAATACTCGCTCACCCCAAAGCTCCTCAGAATCACTATATATTATTCCTCATTTCAGTTTGTGGGTCACCTTCATATGAACTACTGTAACCCAAAGCTTAATTTAATTTGAGTAAGGGAATTATGTTCTATAATTTAATTAGTTATTTAATTATATTTCTATTATTATTTTGATGATATTGATTGTAAGTTCTTCAATGCCACAAGTATAGGACTCTATGATTTTGCTGCAGGGTTGTCACATTATAATTAAAATGGGTTCTATCTTTCCACAAGAGCTTCATCAGATTATATAGCAACAAACTTCAATAATTAATTGTCAAAAGAAATTACTTGATGAGATTCTATAAAAGGAAAAGCTTCTATGATTAATTGTAAGAAAAATAGTCAGATTTTTGTTACTCAACTACTAGATTTTATAGCAATTAACATTCAGGCATTCAAAATGTGTGCAAAGTTATCAAGGAAAGTTTATTCAGTCTCTACTAAGAAACTCTGTTGATTCATTATCCTCAACTGCTTTTTGGGCTGCCGGTAGTCTCTATAGTATGCATAAACAAAGGGTTTAAAAAGGCAAGGATTATCATTGTCCACCATCTGAGGAGGTACATGTATGAGGGTGTCATCTGAGAAGAAATAAAATAAGGGTACTGACACATGGGAATAACCCTCATGGAACCCAAAGTGGTTGACAATGTTCCCGTTGCTGAGCTCTATAAGCCACTATGGTTCATAATTTCTCGTTCAGTTGGTTTTTTTCTTGGTTTTTTTGGATAATGTTCCTTTTACCTCAGGAGGGTCATCCCTATTGTTCACCTTTGTTTAGAAATATTTGAGGGAATGAATAGATCTCACATATATTTAAATAATTGCAATTTGCAGCAGCAGCTTGATCATGTAGACAAGTTTAATGGTATACCATATGGTCTCTTCCTTGAACCTAATGTGGGTTGCTTCTTAATTTGTAATTGTAATTGGTTTGATTTGTTTTTAAGTAATGATATTTTTGCCATCTACATGCCAGAGTTGCCATATACTTCCCCTCCCCTGCCCAAATATGTGAATTTGATAGTTCATTGCTTCAGTTTTAAATTTTGAGGATTTTTAATTGATTTGATTTGATTTTTTAATACTTTAACATACGTGTTGCATTCGTTGCATGATACAACTTCTGTTGTGTGTAAATTTTTCATAAAAGAGCAAATGTTGTATACTATTTTGGATTTTGTGAGATGCCCAACAGGGCAGAATGGTAGAACAATGAAAATGGCGGTCAATGGTCATGACTTACTGTTATATTCTAGGGTAAAATGATTTTTCTTTTCAGTCTATGGTGAAACAAACTGTAAAATATGAGAGACAACTTTGTTTTGCCTAAATGGCCAACAAATCAGTTGGCAGGGGATTTGATGGATAATGATGTTACTGCTAGTGCTATGAGATGGTGAGGGGATATGCTTGGATGGGGTCACTTCAGCTCTTGGATAATGAGGGTTTTTGAAGATTGATATATGCCTTTTAAATTTAAATTTTATTTTGTTTCATCTGCTTATGGTCTATGTTAACTTTTATTAGGGTTAAACTAAATTAGGGTTGGATAAGTAAGCGTTTAAAAATTTGAGTCATTATGTTATTATTATATCATTATATCATGCAAAGTTATAGTGTAAAAATTTTTAAACTATAACTTTACATTTTGTTTTAATTTTAATTTACTCTTTTTAAAATATGGTTTAAACTTGAGACAACTCTATTTTGCCTGAATGGCCAACAAATCAAGATAAGTATAAAAATTCTTCACTATAACAAATCTTAGTATAAAAATTCATTTTTTTCCGAGCTCCATTTCATAATAAAAACAACACTATATCGTGATTATCATCACCCAAAAAAATAATAGTGAACGACACGGAGCCTGCAAAATTAATTCTCCCTTTTCTGCAAAGAGCCGATGAGCTTCAGAAGCACAAACCTCTCGTCGCCTATTACTGTAAGTATTTATTGATTTTGATCTCAACATGACCGCTTCGTTAATCAAACCTTGAATCATATTTTTATTAAACACAATGTCTGCAATTTAAGAAAAAAAATTACTAGGGTTTGTGTGATTTTTTGAAGGTCGTTTATATGCAATGGAATGAGGGTTGAAGATCCCTGCAAAGGAATGGACCAAAACAGCTAGCGCTCTGCTGGTTTCCTTGATGAAACAGCTAGAAAAGGTACACACTTACTTCTCCAACCCTGATTTAGTTTAACCCTAATAAAAGCTAACATAGACCATAAGCAGATGAAACAAAATAAAATTAAAATTAAAAAGACATATCAATCTTCAAATTCCCTCATTCTCCAAGAGCTGAAGTGACCCCATCCAAGCATATCCCCTCACCATCTCATAGCACTAGCAGTAACATCATATCCCCTGCCTCCTGATATGTTGGTCATTTAGGGAAAACAAAGTTGTCTCAAGTTTAAACCATATTTTAAAAAGAATTTAAATTAAAATTAAAATTAAAACAAAATACAAACAGAATGCAAAGTTATAGTTTAAAATTTTTTATACTATAACTTTGCATGATATAATGATATAATAATAACATAATGGCTCAAATTTTTAAACGCTTACTTATCCAACCAAAGTGCAAATGTAATCTTGAGCTATGAGGGTATGGAAATAGCTTATTCTGAATCCCTAATATGAAACAGTATTGGGACAAATTTTGCAAACAGAAAGAATTCTTCACTTCCCAATTTTTCCAGATTGTTGGAGCATTCAACTATAACTTTGCATGTATGCTCTTGAACTGGCTTCAGATGTCTATGATTTTTTACAGTTTAGGTTGCACTGCTGAGAATTATGTCTATTCTAATCCGCTGAAGTATTAGAATGCATATTTCAAGTAGCAACCTGGTTTAGAACATGATGTTTTGTAACTTGTTGTGCAACCTTCAGTTTCAACCAAATGATATCCACAACAAGTGATTAACTTGATGGATTGTGGATATCCAATAGGCTTTACTTACAAGAGCATCCAAAAGAGTAGATTTTCTAGACATAGAGGGCCCCATGAGAGCCATTAAGGTGGAATAAGTTGCAGACCACTCACAAATTTCAATGCAATACAATAACTTAGTATTTTTCTTTCTTCATCTAAAAAGCAAAAAATCCCTAATTTTATTCATACCATAGTCATTTTAAGCTTTAAAGCTTCCTATTGTCTACAAAATTGTCGTGCTTAGCTAACAAAAACCTAAAACAAATTGCTTGTCCAAGGGGTGAAGATGTTGTTTGAAGGTCGGTTGCCAGAAACACAAAGCAAGCCAGGGGTGAAGATGTTGTTTGAAGGCTGGTTGACTTCATTGTGAACCGGACACAGGTGGCTAGAAGGCTAATTTTGTAGACAGTAGGAAGCTTCTACATGGCAATTTTGTAGATAGTAGGAAGCTTTCAAGCAAACACAAGCAGCTATAAATGACTCAAATCTCAAGCGCACTGTGCAATGGGTACCCCTAATGATTGTAACATAAGCTTATTATGTTGAGCAACCAAGGCATTTTTTGGAAACAAATGTATGGAAGAACGAAATGTAGGAAGGTCATCTGGGCCAAGGAAAGTAAGATCATAAACAAGCCTTAGCTAAGTTTTTTCTTTTTCCTTTTATAAAACAGTAACTTTCAATATACATACATTTTGAAATGTAGCCATTTTAAGCTTCAAAGCTTCCTACTTTTTAACATCATGAACAAGGGAATAAACCAATCCTTGTCAAAAACACTTCCTTACAAGAAACCAACACTATTTAAAAATGTCTATTGGCGTGCCCATTGCACATTTTGTGTGATTGCTAGTTTATAGTGCTTCTGGATAATCCTTCACACTTATTTAATATTTAATTCCCTTTATCAAGGGACCCATTACAACTTTTAACGATGCGAGTCCACAGTCGATGAAGTGACCTACTCTTTTCAGAGTATCCTGACTTGGGCAACAAGACAATATTAATACGATATCAACGTAAGCGCTGACATCTGCCATCCATTCAATGGTGAAAATAATGGTATTTTAGCATTAAAAAATGGTCCACAAATGGAACAAAATTTTGGCAACAAACGATTCCCAAAAACTTAAAATGTGTGCAAATCTCAGAATATTGTATCTTAACCTTCCCGTGGAAAAGATAATTTACCCTAATTCCACAATTCCCGAGAATGGCCGACGAGAGCAGTTTGAAAGATCGTGTGGCCATCGTGACGGGCGCGTCGCGAGGGATTGGCAGAGAAATCGCCCTTCATTTAGCGCGCAAGGGGGCAAAAGTGGTGATCAATTATGCCGGAAATGCAGAGAAAGCAGAGGAAGTGGCCTCTATAATTAACAAGGACCGTGATACAGTGAGAGCCGTGACCTGCAAGGCCGATGTTTCCAAGGCGTGCGAAGTAAGCAATCTCTTTGACGCGGCGGAGAAAGCATTCAGCGCCGTGCACATTCTGGTTAACTCCGCGGGCATTGCCGACCCCAAATACTCACCCCTGGCGGACACCTCCGAACAAGTGTGGGACTCAATCTTGAGCGTCAACTGTAAGGGAGCCTTCCTCTGCTCCAGGGAAGCCGCCAACAGAGTGGTCAAAGGCGGTGGGGGCCGCATTATAAACATAACCACTTCCATAGTGGCGTCACTCAAGGTTGGAAATGGAGCATACGGGGCCAGCAAGGCCGCCGTGGAGACGATGACCAAAATATTGGCGAGGGAATTGAGGGGCACCAAGATAACTGCGAATTGCGTGGCACCGGGGGGTGTGGCCACGGATATGTTCTTTGCAGGAAAGAGCGACGACCTCATTCAACTCGCTGCGAAGCAAGCTCCGCTTGAACGGCTGGGCGAGGTGACTGACGTGGCGCCCGTCGTGGCATTCCTGGCCAGCGATGAAGGAGAGTGGGTTAATGCTCAGGTTGTGAGGGTCAACGGTGGATATGTATAAACTCTAAAGGTATCTGGTTGCGGAATATTATAGTGTAACTGTAGATCATTAGCCTAGCCATAATTGTGTAATGATGGGTCAAACCCTTTGAATAGCGTCCTTTCTCAGGACTTCAAAGCTGGTCAGCTGCAATAACTAGACCCTTGCCACGTGTGCTTAAGTGTTGTCTATACTGTTTTAAAACTCTATTTATGATTGATGTTAAATGTTATATCTTTGAAGTGGTTCTAAGATGTTTTTATTGTTTCGCCCTATGCCAATGTTCTTGCTCTAAGGTCTGGCCTTTTACAATTGCAAATTGTTTTTTTTTTTATAAATATAAAAGGTAAAAAATTATATTAAAATAAGTTTGATAGTGTAGACATGATATTTCCGGAGTCCATGCTGATAATTGAAGTTTCATACTTTTAAAAGAGTCACACCATTATCAATTTTAGAAAATTAAGAAAATTCATTTGGATTGAAAATAAACAATTGGGAAGAGAGGAGGAACCCTCCAAACTCCATAGACAAGGCATAAGCACCAAGGTTGTAGATATATGTGTAGACACTAAAAAATGTCCTCATGTTGCAAATGCGACAGGGCAAATTTACCCTTCAAAGCCCAATATTCAACTAATTTAATTTCATCCATTCTAGTCCTTTGTCCATATTTCTTCTATAATTAAATAATTAATTTTAATTGATTATTTAATTATTCAATCCCCTAGTGTCCCCTTTACTTGATTTATTCAAATAAATAAATCAATCCCCTTATCTAAATCCCCTTTCACATGAACCTCTTTGACATAAATTAAATAAATTGGGCAAATTTATTTAATTTAAATCTCATTTCCCACCTCACAATTTATCCCAATTTAAAATTCTATTTTGTCCTCTAGTGTAGAGGAACCCTAATCGATCACAACCCTCCATTTTCAACCTTCAATCCTAGCCCTCCATTCAAATCAGCCTCCTCTATAAAACACCTCATTTAGCTCCATTTTCACCTCTTAGAAGACATTTTCTTATGCTCTTACACTTTCATTTTCTCTCTTAGCTCATTTTTTCCTCTCATGCTTATACAATCTCCAAAATCTTGCTAGATCACACACCTGAGCTTCTCATGATGGTTGCATGTACTTGCAAATCTGAGAACACAATGCAAGATGAGGAGGACAATGGAGATTAGACAATAGCTAGCTTAGATTTTTACATGTTTTCATGCTTGTTTGATTGTTTTCTAAGTTAGATTGCACTCCATTGGGAGCTAGGGTTAGCTATAGTTTGCTTTCTACAGATTAGTTAGTTTTTCCCTATCTTCATTTGGTGAACCTGACGTAAAAAAAATTAGTTTTTGGCAACCTTTGATAGAAAAAATTCGCAGGTGGCCTCCAGAGCTCAAACGGACCTCACCATTGAGTCCGGGAGGCCGTTTCCGCGAAAAATAACATAAAATTCGATAAGGTTTGGACTCTGCAAAATTTTTGATTTTTTCTAAAAAAAATTTAGTACGGCAGTCCGTACCGTACGGACTAGCCATACAGTGCCATGCATTGTTCTCTGGTCGCAATTCCTGTTTATAGGTTTAAGGTTTTTCTTTCATTTTTGCCAGGTTTAATGTCATAAATTTTGTTGCACGGTAACTGTTTTTGCTTGCAGATTTAAATTTTGTGTTTGTGGCAGGTTTTAACTTGTTGTCGTTGCAGGGTTTTAAATTTTATGGTCGGCCGCTTCAAAACCTTCCTCCACCCTCCTAGCGGCGACATCTCTCCTCAACCACCATCAACCCAGAGCTCATTTCCTATCACTGTTTATAGCGCAAACCATGCTACAAACCCTTGTCGCAGTATGCACTGTTGGTCTCGATGCAGTGTTGGATGATGCTCTGCGAAAAACACTCGACCTCACTGTTGTCGTCGCTGCCTCACCGACCCCACAAAAACCACCCATGAAAACTGTAAACCTTCTCTACTCCACTCAGTCGCCGCTCTGTTTTTCCCTTGGCTACTCCTCTGCACACACGTCATCGCTGAAAATTTGCTTGCCACCACAAAATGACCCTGTTGCCACTAAAACACGATCCCGTCCACTTGTGGTCACTGCTCTATCACGGCCCTAAGTCTTCCATCGCCTGCAGAGTCGACACCTATCCGCTGCCATCAACCATTCTTTGAAGCCCGCTGCCTCTTTGTCTTTCAGATGTCGTCCCTCTGTAAGTCTGAGTTCTGTGTAAGAAAAACAAAATTCTAAATCCGCGTGGAAAGTTTGCTTTTGCTAGACAATTTCCTTGTAGTGATGATGCGGTCGACACTAGGGTTTAAACCCTAACCGTTGCCTCCTTCTATCTAATGGTTGCCGTTGCCTATTCCCCACCACCTGCTAATGAAACCGCCGCCACGTCGCCACCCTTCCGATTCTTCCTCTGACTGTCACTAAATACTGTCGACCATCCTCTTAACACCAGTTGTCACCGCTTTGTAAACACCTCTGCCCCATCTTGCAGTCGCCACCACTCCAAATACTGGTCGAAATCTCCAAAGAGCTAGTCAAATTCTTCAAGCCATTGGAGGCGGTCGCTGCTCCCTAACCACTGTCGGCCCCTAGGCTAGCCTATGCTACTACCTTGACAACCAACCCTTAACATAGAAACCCTAACTTGCCAATGTATTACGCCACTAGTTTTGTAGCATAAGGTTCTGTTGTTCAGATTTAGGCGTTAGGTGTTAGTTGTTAGGCTTAGTGTTAGTTCTTTGACTACTAGCCATCGAACACTACTGTGACCGAGGGGCTAGCACATAGCCCCTTCTTATATATTCTCTTTTTTTCAAAACTTTAAGCCCTTGGTCATATCAGCGACCAGGGGCCTATTTCGCTTTAACCACCTACCTTAACTACAACAATAACACTTGGGTAGACCACCAGCATGTGACCACTCAGAGTCAAACCGCTAACAGTTAACATTTGGTGGTTAGGCTTGCCATTTGCCTCCACATGCCAAAATAGGCTTTTTTTTCAAACTCACAACTTTTGCATACGGTGACAAAATCACACGAAACGAGTTGTGTTGTAGAGAAGACTCAGCCAACTTTGCAATGGTAAGATCAATTTTAGGTTTTGACGTCATTTTATCAGGTATTTTTTGGTCAAAGTCAAACTCACTTTCAAACTTTGACTGCTCATACTTTGGCAAAATTTATCAGATTTTAGCGAAATTGTTTTTCAAACTGTTCAGAATTTCCTAAATTTTCTGATTCTGAAATTTATTTTGCTGTAACTGATCAATATTTTCATATATTTTGTAAATTCCCTTTTTTGACCATTTTGACTTCGAGGCTTGCAAAAAGGGGTTTTTACTTCAAATTTCATGTTTTTTGAAATGTCATGGGGATTTTATGCTACAAATGTCTGATTTGCAGCATGTGGCATTCGTGGGTTGAAGACTATAAACTGAAACTACTAACACATTTGATGCAGGGATTTAATTTCTTTCATATGCATGTGTGTTGGTTATCATAGGCACACTTGGTTTTGGTGCACTAAAATAAACATAACTTGTTGTTTTTACATATCTTTGGGGGCTTAAAATGAACCACTGTCTGCTATGCTTGGTGATTGTGTTTATGTTGTGAAGTGTGTATGCTCTTCCCTCGCACTTTATGCGACCTTGGGAATCAAAAACACTTCACAACGTTTGCATAAATCACACCACACATCTATTTTCTAAGGTCAATGAACATGTGCGACTGCAAGCAAGTTTACATGTGTATGCTCTCCCCTTGTGACTTAGTGCGAGCCTGGGGATCAAAAACATGTTAGCTTGTCTTGCTTTTGTCAGCCTTAGAGTGGGCCTGCTCTTGAGACACATCCGCAAGGAGAACTCATTTGCGACCCCAAGCAGTACTTTCATCTGGTCCGCTATATAAATTGAGGATAAGGTGAAAGCCAAGTCTAACCGGTATGAGCGCTCACCATACAGTGTTAGTTCGAAAGGAGGCGTACCTTTGTGTATATTAAACTCCTAGTAGGGTTAGTTAGAGACTTAAGTGGCTTGCTGGATGCTCGTGAGGTGTCGGTCCCTCGGATATTCACTAGAACCCTTTTGTTTAGTGGCCAAAAACCCTCTACTTGTTGATATAGGAGGAAACTCTGATAGTCGTCCCACATTTTTGCGGCTTGTGGCAGAGATAGCAAGGTACCTTAGGATCTGCGCATCTTAGGACCTGGAACTTGGTGTGCCTGAGAAGTGAGTGCATTGTAAGGGGGAGCCCGTGCCCCAAGTTCCTAGAGCTATACACCACAAGTAGGCGCGGCTGGGTAACCAAGTGGGAACTCAACAAGTATTGTCCTGTCCTAGCCTAGGATTGTACATGTCTACAAGTGTTTGCAAAACATCATGAGTCATCAAAAATAGCCAATTGATTGTCAAGTGTCTTCTATGATTGATGTGTGTTGTTGCCTAATCATCGTCCTCGACATTCTTTCCATCCATTCATCCCAAGTCATCATACCTTATCACATTCATACCATATCCTTATCATTCAACCAACATTCCAAATCAAACCCACACCTAACCATCATCCTAATCATTCCACTTCAACATAATCATTATCCTAATCCTCATCCTTGGCACCCTGCATATCCTTGTCACTATCCTAATCATTATCTTAATCCATCCAAATCACCTAACAACATCACTACACTTTATCATCCTCATTCCAAGTCACTTCCATTTCACCTTAATTCATCCTAGTCATTATCCTTGTCCTTCCTCAAACCTCCTAATCATCCCATTCCTCATCATTCAACCACTTTCCTAATCTTATTATCCTTACACATCATCCTATCATATCCAAACAACATCTATCCTAATCACTCATAATCATATTCATCATACCTTCATCATTCCACCTCATCCTTATCATACCTTCATCATATCTCATCATTACACCTCATCCTCCTCCTATCCTACTCATCATTCCACATCATCCTCTTTCTAATTCAACCAACACCATTCCAAGTCAAACCAACACCTAGTCATCATTCCTCATCCTTACACATCATCCTCATCATCCAATCAATCATATCCCATTCATCAATCCTTATCATTCCTCAATCATATCCTAATCAAACCCTAATCACCTCTTTCATCCAATTAACATCATCCTAATCATCCCTAATCATTCCATGGCATACCCTAATACATCCAAGTCACCCAATCTTGTCATTCCACATCATTCCACTTCATCCTAATCACATCCCATTCATCATATCCTAGTCATTCCACCTCATAGTCATTGTTATCCTCATCCAGTCACACCACATCCTATTTATCATGTCTTCATCATTCAACCATATCCTAATCACATCATATTCATCAATCCTAATCATTACACATCATCCCCTCATATCCAAACAACATCGGTCCTAATCACTCCTAATCACATTCTTGTCATATCTTCTTCGTTCCACCTCATCATAATCTTATTCTACCCTACCATTCCTAATCATGCCACCTCATCCCAATCATACCCTAATCACATCATCTCATCATCCATATCCTAATCATCATCCTTGTCTCATCCTAATCGCATCCTAATTACATTCTCATCATTCCACATCATCCCCTTTCTAATCCAATCAACACCATCCAAGTCAAACCAAACCTAACCATTATCCTAATCATTCCACATATCCTAATCCATTTTCATCCTAATCATTCCTAATCATTCTACATAGTCATCCGCTTTCTAATCCCATTAACATCATTTGCACCATTGTCTTACTCATCATCAGTCCATCCCAAGTCATCATGTCCTAATCACCCATCTTAGCCACATCGTATCCAATACATCCCTAATCATATCCTAATCACCTTTTTATCATTCCTCATCATTCTACCATATCCTAATCATTATCCTATTCATCATATCCTAGTCATTACACTTCATCCTAATCATCATTCTACTCATCCCTAATCATTCTGTGTCATCACCCTAGTCAATCCAAGTCACCCAATATTGTCATACCACATCATTTGACCTCACCTTAATCAACATCCTAATCATCCCGTTCCTCATCATTCAACCACATCCTAATCCTATCCTAATCATCCTATTCATCATTTCACCTCACCCCAATCTATCATATTCATCATTCATAATCATTCAACCTCTTCATAATCATATCCTCTTCATCCTTCCTAATCATTCCACATTATCCCAAACATGTCCTATTTATCATACCTAATCATTACACCTATTCCTAATCATATTCTATTCATCACCCCAAATCATTCCACCTCATCCCAATTATATCCTAAGCATCATAATCATATCCAATTCATCATGCATAACCATTACACATCGTCATCCTAATCCAATCCATTTCACCCTAATCATTCTTCTAGTCATCATCTTAGTCATCCTCATCAAACCTTAATCACCTCTTTCATCTAAACACCATCATCTTAGTCATCCTTGTCAAACCCTAATCACCTCTTTCATCCAATTAACATCATCCTAATCATACCATATCCAAGTCATCATCATCATACCATAATCATATCCAAGTCGTCATCATCAGTCTCCTAATCATATCCAAATCCAATCCCAATCACATCCCAATCCAATCCAATCGATTTCATCTTTCATCATTCCCAATCACATTACACCCCAACCATAGGGAAAACTTTGAGCATATACACTCCCTATCAAATCGATTGCAACCATGTCAAAACCTTATAGACATACATAATCAATTTCATTCCACAACATATCACTATCGCATATCCTAAACATATCCAAGTCATCATCATCATTCTCCTAATCATATCCAAGCCATTCATTCCAATCCAATCCATTTCATTTTTCATCATTCCCAATCACATTACACCCCAACCATAGGGAAAACTTTAAGCATCTACCCTCCCTATCAAATCCGATTGCAACTATGTCAAAACCACCCATTGCATATCCAATTCCATTCCTTTACGATCACATTTCATCGCAACATTTCATTCAATCCTCGACATCTATGGAGGACCCTAAACATTAGTGTTCCTAGGTTGAAACATAGGGAGAAACTGTCAAAGTGTGACTATATCACAAGTACAAATTCGGACCAAGAGACCTTGACATCCTTTTTTCACATCAATCACAACTTGGGCTTAATACTCCATGGCTAGTTTAAGTCCATCCTTACAAGTGAATTCTGAAACTCATGGGTTCACTCTAATCAATCATCTCTTCCATACCTCAAGGTCTCGACAAAACCAAATTGTACTTTGAAAGGTCATTAGTAGACAAGAGTACCCTCTTGGAGCTAGACTTTTTGAAGACTAATATCATTAGCCTCTATCATAGTTTGGGCCTCATCACCTTCCATTTCACCCACATAGCATCCCACAATTCACAAGTCTCATTCCATAAAGACAAAGTTGCAAAAAGAAGAGAAAGGGAATAGATTCTCCTAGTCATCCCTCATTACAAACATTCTAAGCATTCCTTCCAACATATCATCCAAATGACATCATCATAATCACATCCTCTTCATCATTCCACCTTCACATCTAATCACCCTTTCTAATCACATCATTCAACCAAATTCATCCTAATCACCTCACCCCTAATCTAATCATATCCTAAACACTTCCAAGCACATCCTAATCACAACCATAACCATAACCTGGTCATCCCTAATCACCCATCTAATCATCCTATCAATCCCACACTCTATCACATTCCTAATCACTTCACACTATCATTCATCCTAGTCAGGCACTCATCAACATGGTCCTAATCACACAAGATGACACACAACGATATGAAGACATGTATCATTCCATGGCAATCCTAGGAAAAAAAGTTCTAGCACCCCAAGCCTATTCACAAGATTATCCAAGTCCACCTTGGCAACAAGACAAAATGCCTTCATGTTTTAATGCCACCTTTGACAAGGGAGACATTAACCTGGTCCATGCAAGCCATTCACTATCATTACCATCCTCATCACAAGTCCACATCATTGCCCTCATTGTCCATCCACTATATTTTCCTTCCACCCCTCCACCTATAAAGGATGTGACCCAAGGGCTACAAGCAAGGAATCAAACATTTCCATGTCATCCAACACATATGCTTGAACATACAAAAGAGTCCTTCAAACCAAACTTCATGCCAAGTCCTTCAAACCAACCATGTCATTTTCAACCCATCAAACCTATTAAAGAGTCTTCCACATCCACTTCGATTCCAAGTCAAGAGTTATGTCAAGAGCACACTCCTAAGCACATGGAAACATTAGCCCCTTGTCTAAATCAAGATCAAACCCCTTCCATTCCACCCATCCACAACACACTTACTCCTTTTGATGATCAAGCTCCCATTTATGATCACAATCCCACTTATGATCAAGAAAACCATGATGACCCTCTTAGCCAACTCTATGCATTCCATGGTCAAGAGACCTCCACCTCACCCATTCATGATCCAACCACTGCCACTTGTCATGATGAGACATGTGCCTCCCAAGAACACATAACCATAGAAGATCAAACAAATAAATTGGGTCTTAGTGAACACAATGATAATCAAGCTTCTAATGATCCTTCCACATCCACCACCAACTCCATTTCAAATCCACTATCATATCCTATTGATTTATCCACTTTAAATCATGAGTGTTCCTCCTTGGGACAACAACAACCATTATCCGCCACATCACCTTCTCCATCAAATAATCCGCTCAAGTCTAGTCTCCAAACCACACATAATCCCATTATTCATTGCATGCTCCAAAACATGAATTGCCACGGTAAAGGCTTAGGCCTTCATGAGTAAGGTATTTTGAATCTCATCCATGTCAATGTCCCTCCTCGCTCATATGGCCTTGGATACACACCCCAAGGTCAACAATCTAACAATGTTGATAATTCCTCCATCCCCCCTAAATCAACCAATTTCCATCGCACATCCCATCATATTCTAGAAGACATATGTCACCATTCCACCTCCTCCATCCTACAAGTGTCAAAAGCATGTGACCATTCACCTTCTACCATCCAATTTACCTCCACTCCTTCCAACTCCTAATTTCCCTTCATCCACTTTGCCACCATTGTTTCCAACACCTAATCATGACTAATCTACTTATCCATTTATCCAAAAACACTTTCCTAATCATGACCAACAAATGCACACATTGTGTAAACATAAAGCTTCCACTCATTCCACCAGCCACATGGGATTCAACAATAAACATTTGGATGCCTCCTTTCAAAAATCCAAACATCCTAAGGGTCCTAATGCCTTAGGAAATCAATCCAAAAATTCAAAGCAAGGTACATTAAAAAATCCATTCAAACCCATACCTCCAAAAGCAAAGTCCAAAAGCTAAATGGTTTGGGTCCCTAAACAAAAATGCCAGTCAAATGAGGCATCCACCTCTCAAAAATCCCAATCATCCTCTTCCATTCAAAAATCCCATTCCATTCCAAAAACTCAAATTCCTCCACCCCACATGAAAGACAAAAATCATGCAAATACTAAGTCCATGTAGGCACCTAAAGTCCTACATCATCCATCTCCTAAACAAATATCGTCATTGCTTCCTACACCACCTTCCACTCAAAAGCTTCAAAGTTTAACATGGTGTGTGCAACCATTGGTCATGATTCCTTTCCATGCCTCCATCACCCCATCACTCACTCATTATCCTACATATCTCCCTCCATCAACTTCCTATGGTCCATGCTTTGGCATAAGCCTTTCATCCATCTTCCTTACATAAGTCCTACATAATCCACATCATAATCTACTATCATCCTGTTGGTAAACAGATTTGTTTCTCTTAAGTAATCTTCTTGAGTAACTATGTTTCGCCCTTGGACCAGCAACAAACTATTCACAACAGATGAAGAATTGCAGAACAATGTCGATTCCTCTCTGCGTTTGAGAGGGGCAACTCCCTTGTATGATGGGGGTATATGGATTTTCTGGGGTTATAAGAACAAACAAATCAAATAATGAAAACTAATGAAGAAATGAGAAATAATCTTATCGATTCAAGTTCCACACATTCAAGTTGAGATACCAAAACTTGACATGATAATCTTTTCCACATGCAACGTTTAAAGGAAAGCAAATGGTTATCATTGATGAAACATACGAATATTAACAACAACACATAAGATTGAATTGAACACACATCCAAAACATTTCTCTATTGCTTTCTTACTTGAATAATACTATTCAAGTCCTTCATACAATGCCTTGTGAAAAAGTGGAACCCCCTTTGATTGAATTACAAAGCCGTATATATAGGTGAGGCTGGTAACCACTTAAGGTAACTACCTTAACCACTTTTGTAACTACTTAGAATAACTAATTCTCTAAGTGCACCAACAAGTTGAAATAACTAACTTTCTTTTCATAAAAATAGTTACTTAGAGCAACTACCCAACTTTGGCACTTAGAATAACTACCTTGTGAGAAAGAGTTAGGATAACCTAACTTTACAATAAAAAGAGATGAAGACTCGAATAGGAAAAAACTCGATCATGAAGATTATTTACAAAACAAGCCAAAATCATGACTTGAGCCACACACAAACACATAAAAAATGAGAACTATACAATATGCAATAATGCATTTATTCTATGCGTGTCGAAGGCGCTGTTGATGGAGCTGTTGATTCTAGGAACTGATCTTGTTGACCGGATTCTTTTTCTTTGAACATTCTGAAAAGTTTGATGGCTGGAGTAATAGATTTCCCTTTAGGAATTAAGATGTTAGCTATCCTCATCTTCCGGGTCTTTAGGTTCCTGTAGATGTTGTTCAACTCCTCTTGATACTTGAATCTTAGACTCTTGTGTTCTCGCATATAAAATATGGACTATGAAAATTGTATATCTTCCACTAGCAACATCATCATGAAGAGGTAGATTGAATAACATTGGTCATTTCGCTATTCTGATTGCATTCATATTCTAATGCAATTGTCATCATCTCCCAAGATAACTTCTCCATCTTTGCATAGATTTATGTTGTTTGTAGATATGATATGTCTCCTCCACAAAAAGCATGTACTATTTCATGGCTTGCAATTAGCTATATCTAGGGATCTTTTTAATTACTCCATCTTTCATCAATATTCTTGTCATTTTAACTTCATCTCACCTTTGATGATGACTTCTTGTGTCTATAAGTATTATGTTAAATGAATTATAGCTTTCATCCATTGTATTTCATATGTGAGTGTGTCTGTGTATGATAAAAGATGCCCACTAGATTGATCAAATATTTGTCTTCCATTTGAAACAAAATCTCTTTGGATAAGTGCACCTTAATGAATATTCATCTCTTGAAGAGTAGAACCCAATACCTCACATAAAGTTGATTATAATACGATCCAGCTAATAACTTAATCCTCCACCATGTTTTTCATTGTTTCTTTGAAGAGATTCTACCTGGATTTTATGGCATCGGGGTTTGAACGAATAAACATTTGTCATTATAATTTCTTGTGCTCTTTTGTCCAAGATTTGAGTGATAGTTGAAGAGTATTCCAAAAGCTTTGTATAAAGGTCATCGTGTACCAGATCTTTATACCCAATTCTAGCACACAGTCTATGAGAGGGCTGCAGATGAAAGTATGAATGTTGGCACTCTCGGTAAGAAGACTATGTTTAAAGACTTTATCATCGACTTCATTAACTTCAAATACCCATGAGAACTCCTATGCAAGCATAAAATGAAGCACATAACCAACAATATAGCCATAAAACGATGTGTCCAGCTATATAAAAGAAGTGCTTTGTATGTTTTCCACATTTAACATTCTGCCACCAAACTCCAAACAATGCATACTTTAAAGTTTCTAACATCATTTCCAACTGATCTAAATTTGTGCAGGATTTATGATCTTTGTATATCATAAGAAAATAATGTATTGAACAAATCATATACATTGTCTATAGTTCAACATCTTGCATACTCATCTGCCAGGTGACTTCAGGACAGAGCATTTCCAACTATAATATCGGACAAAGATCCTTGGCCGTACCGTTATGCTTTGATGGGTAGCCATACCCAGTTTCAAATGATGGTTCTGAGACCACACTCTTTTGAGGCATTCATCAAATCATTCGCCTTGTCAAATGCTCCCATGTATTCCATTCATGGTGTTTCACTAAGCAAAATCTTAGTAAAAATCACGCAATTCTTATGGTTCATGGAGCCACATTTCTTTGAGATGAGCTGCAGCTGTCAAAAATTTCATGCGCCTTGTCTTAGCTTCCACGTTTTGCCTGATTATCTGCTAGGGTTTTGCAAACTATAATATCTGATAAAAATCTTGTGTCCTTCATGTTTTTCAGAGCGCAAGGAGGATGTTGAAGGAGGTTGCAAAATTTTGGCTTTACACCTGATTATTGCATTTTCTTGAAAGTTTCTAAAGTCTTTTCAACAAACTCGTTTTGTGTGAATCATGCATGCACTACATTCCATCATATGACATTTCTTTGAGGCCATCTATAAAACACTCCATGTGCTTTGTCTATGTGCCAGCAATATCTGACAAAACTCCTCCTTTGATTATGCTTTGATGGAACAACACATTCTGCTTCAGAAGCTGCCATTTCGTTACAAGTCATAATGATACTAGTTTTACACCAGCAATCACATTTGCTTGAAATTTCTAATATCATTTGCAAGTAGGTTTTAGTTAAAAAGTAGTTATAATAACTACTTGTCCTAATCATCTCCATTCAGTCTTGATCGACAATTTAAATGGATTTTAAAACCTTTCATCCGCTATTTGGTATTACTTGTGAAGTCATTTAGGATGCCCAATGAAATGTAAACGAATCTCCTCTCATCGATTATTTGAAGTGTTATCAAAACATTATCAGCCATCGAAGACACTTTCAAAAGTATTTACTTTCTCCAAGAATAGAAGTGACCTACCTTTGTCGGCTATTGAAATTAGTTTCAAAACCTCCTATATTGGCCGATAATAGTTTTTAAACCATCTTTGATATAATAAGTATCCATTGACAACAAAACTTGTTCGGCGTTGAGCAATAGTTTTGAAACCTTATAAAGAGCTAGATGAAAGTTGTAAAACTAAATTTAACATCCGATGACCTTTTGAAAGGTTTCACTGGCATTTTAAGATGTTTTTGAAACATCATCAGAGGTAAGAAAGACTTTCAAAACCACTTCCGTCTTTTGATAATAAAAGTAAGCTTCTTCTATTGGTACTTAAGTGCTTTTCGTAACTTCATAATTGGTAAGGTTAAAACTGGTGTTTCTTGATAAGTATCATGGCCTTCAATATGAGTTTTATCCATATTTCAAGTACAACCCATAACTTCACAATTTACCAAAATCAAAGCTTGTAGTTTTGATTAACCATCATCAGCCTTTTAGATGTATTTCATAATTCATCCTTTTTACAAACATTCATAAGTTCCAAAATGATTTCATCAGTTGTATGAACTGTGCCTTCTCAAAGTTATGTAAATTTTTGTGTGCTTTTGTTACTCTGAAGAATGATTTAAAATGTGAGCAAAGAGTAAGTTTGGGATTTGTCATTTAATTTCCTAACTTGGAGTAGTGAAATTAAAACTAATAAGTGCCTGAAATTCATTTCTAAAAACTTCACAAAATTTGCTCAACAAATCCTCCCAACCTGGAAAATGAAGATATAGGGATAACTTTTGACATGATTGATATTTTCTTAAGAAATCTTGTCATGTTACCAATGATGACATCACGAGACCCTCTGTAAAGCCATTTCTCTCTAGCCATCATAAAACTCACATTTTAATTATTTTCGTCAATCATTGTCAGAAAAATTGAACCTTTAAAATCTCTCAAACTTGAAGGCGTATAGGCCTGAAAAATTGCCACATTTGATGAAATGAAGTTATTGACACCCATGTAAGATGATTTGTTCCCAACTGCTATACATCTTCAAACTTAATTATTTTTGCAAATCAGCTGTCCTACGCAAACTGTTTCCAAGCTTTCAATTGCAAAGATGGTGATTACTCCTTCAAACAAGAAATCAACTTGACACTTTAGGAGAATTTGTGACTAGGGGCAACTCAACATAGAAAATTTTGACATCAAAGTTTAAAATTTGGCAATTTGAAAACAAGGCTAACACATCCCTACATAATCCACATCATAATCTGCTATCGTTCCCTCCATAATTCACTATCTACCTAACCCATCTCACTTCCATGCAATCTCCTTACTAACATCAATGAGCACAGTTGACATGTTCCATGTGACAACATCTTTCTCCAATGGGACTATCATCTTTCATGGCACTAGACACTTGAGTCCCTATCCACCTATCCCATACAAAAGGTCAAAAAAGTCAAGAAAGTTAAAAAGAGAAAAAAAGAGAAAAAAAAAGTAAAGAGAAATCCCTTCGTCCAACGGTGAAAACCTAGTAAACAGGTGCCTTAGATAAGTACCATGATGAAAACCTGGCAAACAGGCGTCGTGCGTAGGTTGATCTTCTATGTCACCTACACTTGGGGGCACAATGTCTAGTCTATCCAAACTATCATTATCCTACCATTTCCGTATCATGTTATCCATTACATACATATCCTTATCATATTGAGTTCGTTCATCCACCCTTCTTCCTTTTGATCTTGATGAAGATTGGGGGCAAAATGTCGACAAATGTTTTGGGTGTCTCTTGACATACTTTATCCCTCCAAACCAAGAAAATCCTTCATTATCCTATCATCATCCTATCGTCATAAACCTTATCATGTCAAATCCTAAGCATAATACCCACAATGGGGCATGTTATTCCTATGCGACATAGTCCTTGGAGATCACATCCTTGCGCTCTCTCGCCTACATTCCTTCCATCCATTACCATCCTATTGTCCAATCTCATCCTTCATCCTTGCACCTAGACTTGGTTTCCCCTTGTCATTGGTATCTAGCGTAAAGGCTATCGAAATTGTCATCCATTGACACCCCAAGACATTCAAAAAATACAAAAAAAATTGAAATATTTTCAAAATCCAAAAAAATCAAAACATTTCAAAATCCAAAAAAATAAAAAAATATTTCAAAATCCAAAAAAATCACAACATTCCAAAAACACAAAAAAACCTAAACATTTCCAAAATCCAAACAAACGAAAATATCTCCAAAATCCAAAAAAAACAAAATATCTCCAAAATCCAAAAAAAAACAAAATATTTCCAAAATTCAAAAAAATCGAAATGTGCCAAAAACATAAAAAAATAAAAAAAAATCAAAATATTCCCCAAAATCCAAAAAATTCAAAACATATCAAAATCTAAAAACATTCAAATATTTTCACAAACTCCAAAAACATCCAAATATCTTCAAAATCCCCAAAACATCACATATTTCAAAAATCACAAAAAAATCAAATAGCCAACCAAAAACCCAAGCAATAAAATCAATCAACTCATCATATCAATCCATTCATTCAAACCAATTCAATTCATCACATCATTCCAACCAAATCAATTCTTCAAATCATTCAATTCCTCACCTAAATCACCCAATCAAATCTATCAATCGATTCATTCCTTAATCTTAATCAATCACGTCATCATATCATTCAAATCAGTTCTTCCAATCATCCACAAGCTACATGGTCGAACTACGTCGCCTTTGAGCTTTCACATAGGTAAGGCCATCTTTGATGCGCCCCCGAGGCATTAGGTCAATCCCTTAGGGCCCGTCCTGTCAACCATCCTAATAAATTGTCCCTTCACGAAATGGACACTTTGATCAAACTACAACAATCAATCTTTCGCACTTCAAACCAATCCCAAACAACAACAAGACAAGCGATCCAATCAGCCAAATCAATTAGTCAAACCAATCAATCACCTTGTGATAATCATATGTCATTATCAACTATCCTTGTCAACTATCACATATCTCATACGGAATGGGGCATCGTTGAAACTAGGATTTTGTTCCTTATACGACATGTGCAATTTATCAAACATCATCAATTAAACTCTGGTGTTGCTCGTATGACCAACAAAACTAGTGTCATTCAATCAATCACTTGCCTTATACAGGATGTTGCATTGTCAAAACCAGACCAAGCGTCTTATACGACATGTTTCATTTCTTGAAACTGGGCCTTCTTCATCTAATCATGATCAATCAATCAAGCACATATCACTTGGCAAAAGTTCCAACTGGCTGTTGGTCTAGTCTATCTTATCTTTTATCGGATTGTTCTGCAGTCTTGTTCTTATGCTTCTCGAGGTAGTCCCTCAGTGATGAAGAGAAGCAAGGATAGAGCGAGACCTTTTTCTTTGATTGTTGTTTGTGGTTTGTCTTGGCAAAATAACTGCGGCAACTTGGTGGCTTGCATGTGATCGAGATTCCATTGGGTGTGAATCAAAGACATCCTATGCACTGGAAAGAATAACTACTTCCTTGCATTAGGACTTGCACACCTCACAACTATCTCATCGCATGTTCCGACAAGGTATCACAGTTACCTAGTCTGAGTCAGGCATTCCTTGTCTGTCATGTGCCTATTTCGCAAGGGACTACACTTTCCACTTTGGCCTTTGGTATGCCATGGTGATTGTCGTCCTTTGACATAATAAGTTCTATGATGATAAGCAAAAAAAAATTGCAAGTGAGAAGCTCAAAAATCTATCTTTGAGCAAGATCTCATTTCCATTCTTCTATCCAATTTTTCATTCCCCTGCCATCTCTCTCTTGCATCTGCATTCCTCCTGTTGCAAGTATGAGGTGAACCAGTGTTGTCATTGATGTCAACTTACTCATATTGCATTAGCAAGAAGGTTTGGATGAGTTGTGTGCTGTTGTTATTGAGGAAATTAGTCTCCATCCGGAACAGTGAAGAACAATGATGAGAAGAAGGCAAATGTATTGTATAGGTTGAGAACCAGAGGATGCGGATTAAAGGGTTTGTAGATATGTGTCTTGAGATGCTTCAGCTAAGATTTCAGAGGTCCACATGAAGATCTAAAGAAGTTGTGGCTGTCTGTGTGGAACCGGTTTCGACAAGTGTTCAGAGGTGACAGAAGATCACAGAAAGGTCCGGTGAGGTCCGGAATTGTATTATCCTAATCTGCAGATTTGAAGGAGTGTTTGGGATGTCCTTGTGATGTGTCATCTCAAGTTGTGTATGATTTTGAGGTCCGGAAGTACCTTTTGCATTGTGACAGTGGCGACAGACTGTGTTCTTGAAGTACCGGATGATGAAGAGAAGAATTCTGGTAAGCTGATGAAGTGCGGATGTTTTTGATGATTCAGGGAAGGTTATGATGATCATTGGATCATATCTAGTTCATGTTGGCGGTCCGCATTGAAGTTAGAGTTGGATTTGATGTTATGGCTACCAGTTGTTGGTGTTCTTCCTGTATCAGGCCGACCGGATGTTCTACACGCCTTGCGAATGTTATTGTGATGTTTGCCGACTTAGATGATTGTTCCTAAGTCGATGTCTTGTATAAATAAGTGTTTGAGAATTCATTTTGAAGTGTGGATTGTGTGGATGAGTGTGGCATAGCGAAGAGAAGTGCGAAAGGCAGAGCAAGGGTTTTTGGGCTTAAATGGAACTGATCCGGACATGGTAGAGATGTCATTCTCCAGTTCAAGATTGTGATTCTTATCACTTTGTAGACAGTGTGTCTCCTTGTAGGCAATGTGCCTCTTTGTGAGCAGTGTGCTCGGGCAGTGAGCCCTAATTGGCATGTGCTATTCATTTTTCTTATTCTTCTAACAGAGAATAATCCTTGGGTTAATCACCCCGTGGTTTTTCCCTTAACCGGGTTTTCCACGTCAAAATCTTGGTGTTCAATGTGTTGATGTTTATCTGCTCTTGTGTTTATGCATTATGCTTTCATGGATGATTAATTGATATGCTGTTAACAAGAAGAATCAAGTGTTTGAAGTAAGAGCAAGTTTTTATACAACTGATTCACCCCCCCCTCTCAGTTGTATGCCCTAGATCCAACAATTGGTATCAGAGCCAAGTTCCTCTGAAAGAAGCTTAACCGCTTGAGGAGATCCAGGATGTCGTCATACAAGAAGGATAGTCTGAAGTTCGATGGAACCAACTTCACTCTCTGGAAAGGTTGCATGAAATGTCACTTGGAGTGTATGGGAAAAGCATACTTGGCCATCGTCTCAAAACCATATGTACCTCCACAGGGTGGTCTGACAACTCTGAATGAAATCATAGATGCTGAAAACAATCTGCGGACCAAGGAAGCTCTTCTAAGCGCATTGAATGACTCAGATCTCTCAAATGTTATAGACCTACCAACTGCATATGAGATCTTGACTAAACTGGAACTTCTGTATGAAGGAGATGAGTTTGTCAAGGGTGCAAGGTTGCAAAGTCTGAAAGGGAAATTTGAAAAATTGAAGATGAGAGAAGATGAAAACATCACTACCTTTATGCCAAGAGTGAATGAGCTGGTATGTGGAATTAGAAATGTTGGTGGAACTCTGGATGAAAATGAGATTGTTTGCAAAATTCTCAGATCCCTTCCTGCTGCCTACAAAATCAAGGTTGTTGCCATTGATGAATTCAGAGCCCACACAACTGTCACAAGAGAACAATTGGATGGCAAACTAGCTGCATTTGAAATGATTGAGTTTGGAGATGATCCTCCCAAGACTGAATCTGCTTTCAAAGCCAGTGCCTATGTGAAAGGGAAACAGAGATTTGATCCGGGAGAAAACTCTTCAAGGAAGATGTCATGGTATGATCAAGCAAGAAGAAACATGGAAGAAGAGGAAGCAGAAACAGCTCAACTTGAAGCCCTCATTGCAAAGAGACTGCCAAGAGGATCCAGTAAGTATGAAGGAAAACTACCCTTTAAGTGTTTCAACTATAATAAGATTGGTCATTTTGCTTCAAGATGTTCAGAAAGATCTACAAGGTCTAATACTAACAGACAAAGGTTTCAAAAGAACTGCTATTATGTTCATGAAGAAAATGACAATGAAGGAGTAACAGATGATGAATCAGAACTAGGAAGCAAATCTGGAAATGAATGGGTGTTTATTGCCATCAAGGAAGAAGATTCAATATCCTCTGAATCTGTCAATCACAAGGTTGTGGAAAGAGCTTTGGCTGCTCAAGTGGAAGAAAAGGATGATTGGGTTATTGACAGTGGATGCTCTCACCATATGACTAGTGACAAGAATAAGTTCTTAGATTTGGAAAGGTATGAAGGAGGAATGGTAAAGTTTGGTGACAATTCTATTGGTAGAATCAGAGGTAGGGGGACTATTTCCTTTGATGGAAAGAGCAAAACAGGTAATGTACTATATGTTGAAGGATTGAAGCACAATCTTCTCAGTGTTGGTCAGTTAGTGGACAAAGGCTATGATCTCCGGTTCAAGAATGGAAAATGCAGAATCTTTACAAGCTCCGGAACCGAAATTGCATCCGGTGCTCAAACAAAAGGTAATATCTTTCATCTGGTTGGTTCAAATAAAAGTTGTCTGTTTGTTCAAGTTGATCAGAGTTGGTTATGGCATAGAAGAATGTGTCATGTAAATTTTGATAACATCATCAAGATAAACAATATTTAGGCTGTAAGAGATCTTCCAAAATTGGTGAAACCTACAAATAGTTTGTGCAAAGAATGTCAGCTAGGTAAACAGAGTAGAGCCTCTTTCAAAAGCAAAGATCAGTCCTCTACCAGATTGTTGGAATTAGTACATACTGATCTTTGTGGTCCGACAAGAATCAAGAGTCTGCAAGGTGATAGATATTTCATGTTGCTAATTGATGACCATTCCCAGATGATGTGGGTTACCTTCCTAAAAGAGAAATCAGAAGCCCTTGAGAAGTTGAAAATCTTCAAAGTTATGGTAGAGAATCAAACTGGATTGAAACTGAAATGTCTAAGGTCTGATAGAGGTGGTGAATTTACATCCGTGAGTTCATTGACTTTTGTGAGAAGTAGGGTATAAAGAGACAGTTGTCTGCTCCTAGGACTCCACAGCAGAATGGAGTAGTTGAGAGAAAGAACCGGACCATTCAGGAAGCTGCCAAGACAATGATGTTGGAAGCAAATGTTCCCCAGATGTTTTGGAAAGAAACTATCAGCACTGTAGTCTACACTCTCAATCAAGTTCAAATCAGAAACAATACCGGTAAGACCCCCTATGAACTTTGGTTTGGCATCACTCCTACTGTGAGATATTTCAGAGTATTTGGTAGCAAGTGTTATATTAAAAGAGATGAAGATCTAGGAAAGTTTGATGCCAAAAGTGATGAAGGAATTTTCTTGGGTTACTCCACTCAAAGCAAAGCATACCAGTGTTACAATAAGAGACCGAGAAAGATGACAGAAAGTACTAATGTGAAAGTTGATGAAGGAATTGAGAAGCCCTCAAGGTTCTATGAATGTGATGAAGATGATCAGAATGATTCTCTGGTGCAAGAAGTTCCTTCCTCCTCTGAAATTCAAATCCAGACTGATCCAGTAAATCAGGAAGAAGAAGTTTGTCTGAATGAGCCTGATCAAGAATTAGTAGTGCAAGAAACTCCCAAAGTTCCAAGGTATGTAACTCTAAATCACTCTGAAGATCAGATCATAGGTGACAAAAGTAAAGGGGTACAAACAAGAAGAAGAATTGCTCAAGATTCAAATGAATACTGTCTGATTTCAAAGATTGAACCTAAGACAGTAAATGAAGCTTGCAATGATGAAAACTGGACCAAAGCAATGGAGGAAGAATTGATGCAAATTGAGAAAAATCGTACTTGGGATCTTGTTCCCAGACCTAGAGACAGGAATGTGATTGGAACCAAATGGGTCTTCTGGAACAAACTGAATGAAGCTGGTGAAGTAATCAGAAACAAAGCTAGATTGGTCTGCAAAGGCTACTCTCAAATAGAAGGAATTGATTTTGAAGAGACCTTTGCTCCTGTGGCAAGAATTGAAGCAGTCAGATTATTTCTTGCATTTGCTGCCTTCAAAGACTTCAAAGTATATCAGATGGATGTCAAGTCTGCCTTCCTAAATGGTGATCTGGAAGAAGAAGTTTACATTGAACAACCGGATGGATTTCAATTGTCTGATAATGATGATATGGTCTGCAAGTTGAAGAAAGCATTATATGGATTGAAGCAAGCCCCAAGAACATGGTATGAAAGGTTGGATAAGCATCTTATGCAGATTGGATTCAACAAAGGCACTGCTGATAGTAACTTATATTTCAAAATTGATCATGAAAACATTTTGATTGTTGAAGTGTTTGTGGATGATATCATTTTTGGAGGAAGAGATAGTATGTGCAAAAGTTTTGCAAATCAGATGAAAAGTGAGTTTGAAATGTCTATGCTTGGTGAAATGAATTTCTTCTTGGGTCTGCAAATTACTCAAACAAAGAAAGGGATCTTCATTTCTCAGACCAAATATGTGAAAGAATTGTTGAGGAAATTTGGTATGGAAGATTCAAAGCCAATGAACACTCCTATGGCAACCGGATGTAAGTTGTGCAAAGATGATGACTCTCCAAAGGCAGATCAGACAAAGTATAGATCAATGATTGGTGGATTGTTGTATCTCACTCAGACTAGACCAGATATAATGCAGGTTGTTGGTCTTGTGGCAAGATTCTAGGCTGGTCCTAGAGAATCTCATGTTATGGCAATCAAAAGAATTTTTAGGTACTTGAAAGGAACAATTGAGTATGGTCTTTGGTACCCTAGAGATCCAGATTTCTCTCTTCATGCATATACAGATGCAGATTGGGCAGAAGATATGGACGACCGAAAGAGCACCAGTGGTGGAGCATTCTTTTTGGGGAAGAGATTGGTTTCTTGGCTAAGAAAGAAACAAGATGCAATATCCTTGTCTACAACTGAAGCAGAATACATTGCAGCAGCAGGTAGTTGCACTCAAATCTTATGGATGAAGCGGATGCTAAGAGACATTAAAGTTGAATATGAGGAGCCTATCACAATTTTTTGTGATAATTCAAGTGCAATTAATATTTCTAAGAATCTGGTATTGCATTCTAAGACTAAGCACATATCTATCAAGTTTCACTTTTTGAGATAACAAGTGAACAAGGAAGAAGTCAGATTGGAGTATGTTCCCTCCAAGGATCAGATTGCAGATATCTTTACTAAACCTCTTCCCAAGGAATCTTTTGAATATCTCCAAGAGAAGTTAGGGGTCATGGCCCCTCCGGTGATGAACTAGGATGCACTGATGTGCATCAGTCCGGTGGATATCACAATCATATCTTGTGATCCGGATTGATGATGGGGAGCTACTACTAAGGGGGAGCAGCTGGTATAATTCTGATATATTAGAATTGCAAGTATGAGCCCTTTGTCATTAATGTCAAAGGGGGAGAGAAGACATGTGAAAAACAAGTGGTTGATGATCAAAGGGGGAGCAGTAAAGGAAGAGAAGACATGTGAAAAGTTGTTGTTGATAGGGGTGTCTTGATGGTTTTTCACATCATATGTTGCCATCAATGACAAAGGGGGAGATTGTTGCAAGTATGAGGTGAACCAGTGTTGTCATTGATGTCAACTTACTCATATTGCATTAGCAAGAAGGTTTGGATGAGTTGTGTGCTGTTGTTATTGAGGAAATCAGTCTCCATCCGGAACAGTGAAGAACAGTGATGAGAAGAAGGCAAATGTATTGTATAAGTTGAGAACCAGAGGATGTGGATTAAAGGGTTTGTAGATATGTGTCTTGAGATGCTTCAGCTAAGATTTTAGAGGTCCGCATGAAGATCTAAAGAAGTTGTGGCTGTCTGTGTGGAACCGGTTCTAGCAAGTGTTTAGAGGTGACAGAAGATCACAGAAAGGTCCGGTGAGGTCCGGAATTGTATTATCCTAATCTGCGGATTTGAAGGAGTGTTTGGGATGTCCTTGTGATGTGTCATCTCAAGTTGTGTATGATTTTGAGGTCCAGAAGTACCTTTTGCATTGTGACAATGGCGACAGACTGTGTTCTTGAAGTACCGGATGATGAAGAGAAGAATTCCGGTAAGCTGATGAAGTGCAGTTGTTTTTGATGATTCAGGGAAGGTTATGATGATCATTGGATCATATCTAGTTCATGTTGGCAGTCCGCATTGAAGTTAGAGTTGGATTTGATGTTATGGCTACCAGTTGTTGGTGTTCTTCCTGTAACAGGCTGACCGGATGTTCTACACGCCTTGCGACTGTTATTGTGATGTTTGCTGACTTAGATGATTGTTCCTAAGTCGATGTCTTGTATAAATAAGTGTTTGAGAATTCATTTTGAAGTGTGGATTGTGTGGATGAGTGTGGCATAGCGAAGAGAAGTGCGAAAGGCAGAGCAAGGGTTTTTGGGCTTAAATGGAACTGATCCAGACATGGTAGAGATGTCATTCTCCAGTTCAAGATTGTGATTCTTATCACTTTGTAGACAGTGTGTCTCCTTGTAGGCAATGTGCCTCTTTGTGAGCAGTGTGCTCGGGCAGTGAGCCCTAATTGGCATGTGCCATTCATTTTTCTTATTCTTCTAACAGAGAATAATCCTTGGGTTAATCACCTCGTGGTTTTTCCCTTAACCGGATTTTCCACGTCAAAATCTTGGTGTTCAATGTGTTGATGTTTATCTGCTCTTGTGTTTATGCATTATGTTTTCATGGATGATTAATTGATATGCTGTTAACAAGAAGAATCAAGTGTTTGAAGTAAGAGCAAGTTTTTATACAACTGATTCACCCCCCCTCTCAGTTGTATGCCCTAGATCCAACACCTCCACCTTCATTGCAATGTATCATTCATTTCTTCAATACATTCCCCTATCATTCATTTCCCTATCTTTCTTCCTTCACCAATCCCCTTTCATTTCGAGAGCCTACCTGCGTTTGTCCAACCCGCCTATCCTCTCAAGGGGGCATCATCATCCTATCTTTCCATCATCATCCTTTTCCTCTATCCATTTCCTTAGCTTCTTTGAAATGATGTTACTTGACATAAATCGCATCATCTCAAACATCATCTCAAAGAGGGGCAAAATGTAGACACTAAAAAATGTCCTCATGTTGCAAATGTGACAAAACAAATTTCCCCTTCAAAGCCCAATATTCAACTAATTTAATTTCATCCATTCTAGTCCTTTGTCCATATTTCTTCTATAATTAAATAATTAATTCTAATTAATTATTTAATTATTCAATCCCCTAATGTCCCCTTCACTTGATTTATTCAAATAAATAAATCAATCCCCTTATCTAAATCCCCTTTCACATGAATCCCTTTGACATAAATTAAATAAATTGGGCAAATTTATTTAATTTAAATCCCATTTCCCACCTCACAATTTATCCCAATTTAAAATTCTATTTGGTCCTCTAGTGTAGAGGAACCCTAATCGATCACAACCCTCCATTTTCAACCCTCAATCCTAGCCCTTCATTCAAATCAGCCTCCTCTATAAAACACCTCATTTGGCTCCATTTTCACCTCTTAGAAGACATTTTCTTATGCTCTTACACTTTCATTTTCTCTCTTAGCTCATTTTTTCTTCTCATGCTTATACAATCTCCAAAATCTTGCTAAATCACACACATGAGCTTCTCATGATGGTTGCATGTACTTGCAAATCTAAGAACACAATGCAAGATGAGGAGGACAATGGAGATTAGACAATAGCTAGCTTAGATTTTTACATGTTTTCATGCTTGTTTGACTGTTTTCTAAGTTAGATTGCACTCCATTGGGAGCTAGGGTTAGCTGTAGTTTTCTTTCTGCAGATTAGTTAGCTTTTCCCTATCTTCAATATGTAAAGTAATGTTTGTCTTTATGTTTAAAAATTTGGACTAGCACAAGAACACCACAAGAACTAGCACACCAACAGGAATCAAGAATCCAGAGAGGAATTGTAATCAGCATTCACAAGAAAGTTAAAGTCTCTGCTCGAGTCCCATATAGAACAATCCTGATTATTTCCAGTATTAACCTTGATGTCATTCCAATTAGAAGTTGATTTAGCCAAAAAATCAACCATCTGATTTTCTTTCCCTCCTAGTATGGTTTCACTTAACAACATTGAAACCACAAATGAGGATGTTGATGTCTTTATAACATTCATTCAGTTGCCACTATTGAAAGTGAGAGGAAGATTTTTGTTTGAAATAATCAACCAAGATTTTAGATCAAATTCTAGAATGATATCAATAAAATGCTTTAGCTTAGCTTCTAAAAGAACTTGGTGAATGGCCATAGCCTTAGAAAAAATATTAGAACCAACACCAAGACTACCAGCAAACCAAAATTTAACCCTGTCATTATGGTCATGACGAGCACCTCCCATGCAAGCATGTCCAAGATTGTCATTTAAAGCTCTATCAACATTAATTTTAACCAATCCCAGAGGAGGAAATTCCCATTTAGTATGTTGATATTCGTGAGGATTATTATTGGAAGAGGCAGAAGAGGGAGAAGCTTATAATGGCCCTTACCCAATCTGCCCTAGAAATGTCAAATGTCACAAACTAGGGTTAGGGTTTCAGAAGTACCATTTAAACTATCTTCAAACTGCATCATTCTTGTGCTCTAAATCTGCAATCATAACATAGGAAACATATAAACATACCTCTTGTAATATTAGTGTTAGATAAGATTTCCCTACATTCAAATTCATAAACAATATTCGTATAGACAGATCATCTATTTATTATCATGCATTTAATTCAATTTATTTACTCAACTCAAGCATAGTGAGAATGGTGCTGAGCAACATGACAGGACATCGACTGGTCAACAATACCTCCATGTAGGCTATAACGGGAGGCATGGCAGGTTGTTACTTAGTTCTCCGTCCATACATGCCCTAATAGGGGGCTTGGCAGGATATAGGCTGTCAACAAGGCCTCCATAAGGTCCCTTCAGGGAGGTATGGCAGGGGTGTTGATCAGTCCTTCCTCCAAATAGGCCCTTAGGGGGCATGGTAGGGTTGCCTCCACATCATATCCTCATCATCCTTCTATGATTGGTGAGTCTTGTGTATATAAATCACAGTAATATAAATAAATCATTAAATAGGCAATGTTTTGACCTGTTAAATAATATTTTAGCAATGTATCCTTTTAATGCCGCAGCAGTCTAGATGACTGTGTATAAATATATTCTATTGCAGATCCAAGTCTGCTCCTTATTAATGAATATTATTCCTTATAATCTAGCGCTTGCTAATATGATGAGACTGCTATCTTTATATGTATATTATACTTTGTATTATTCAGAAAAACTATCTTCTTCAATGCTGCTTTGACATCCACCTTTCTCCCTTTTATACTCCTTAAGGGAGGCTTCTTAGGGAATCAACATGTCCTTTGCTGAGGGATGCCCTTCTCCATAAATTGCATCTCCCTAATACTATTAATTGTAATTAGTTAACCCTTGGGTGTCACTCGGATTTATTTAAATCTTAGTTTTAACTTTACAAAATATTACCAATAGTCGTATGAAGTTGGCCCACTTTTGGGCGGGGACATGACAAAGCTATACCAATACCAGGTCTCATTAAAACTCTAAATTCCTACTGAGAACTCGTTGATAATCTTGAATCCAAACTTGATAGGTTTCTTTTAGATTGACCATAATTCTACCCCAAACCCGACTTTGAAGAATGTTGCAGATGCACTAATGAAACATGTGGGCACAAATAAGTTCATATGGTGTTCGAAGTCTTTGGGCCTCTTGGCCCCTAGCAGTTAAATCTTGTCATTTTATTGGCTCTTGCAAGGTGTTCAACAAGTGGGAGAATGTTAGGAATTAAGGTGTCTCAACCTTTGCAATTTCTTAGCATTGCTATTTATTTATTTGCCTAATTTTGTATTTACTTGCACATCCTGTTTTTATCATTTAGTTTGAGGTGGCATTGTGACATGTCATCCTACTTTTAATATGACTTGGATGGCCAAGTCAACACATGAGAATCTAGGCATCCCATTTGAGGTGGCACTAATATGCATGTGTTGGCATCTTGTGGTATGACAGAGGAGTTATTTTGTATGATGGACTCTATGACATGTAAGAACCAAGTATAGAGATTCCTATGACAAGTGAAGACAAGTGTCAAAGAGCATCTTTGCATGAGAAGAAGGCATATTTGGGCGCCCAAGTTGGGTTATGACATGTTATAAGAGGAATATGCTATATTTAGTCTTGTATGACGGATTCTCTTACAACATTAAATGTTGTTATGTTGGGCAGATTTTATGACAGTTGTAAGATGCGTAAGAGCATCTGTCATAGCCTATTTTTGGTTGGAGCACTCCACATTGGGAAAGTTAAATCTGCATGTTATGACAGATGTAAGAGATGTGTATGCATGTTGGACATGCGTCCTTGGGTGTGATAAATGGGCCATATGGCCAAGATGGATGCCCACCTCTAGAAGCTTCTCATTTATGCCTTGTAACTCTATATAATCAGGTGCTTGGAGTAGTAGTATGCATAGTGTTTGTACAGGTACTGTTATGCTGTCGAAATTACTCCAGAAACAACATTTGAAGACTCCTAGAATAACTTGCATTGCAAGTGTATTGTAAACCATTTCAGTTTTGATAATACATTGTGCAGGTTTTGGAGTGTGGGGTTTTTTACCTAAAAAGGTTTTCCCCACGTACACCTTGTGTCACTTGCATTCTATGTGTTATTTTTTGTTGTTTTATCTCTATGTTACATGCTTAACATAACTATAATTGTAAGGATCTAAAAATTTGCACTACACTCGCCTTATTAGATTGGTGTTGGAAGCGCTTCTGCACACCTTGCTTCCTTTCAGAAAAAAATTATCTAAAGCTACAAGCCACATCAAAGCACTAGCCTTTGGCTAACATTTTGGATGCTAGACCCTTTTCCAAAGCTTAGAGTTCTTAACTTCCATGTTTTATACCAAAAGAGTTTTATAACCAATTTGTACCATATAAATCCCAGAACCTTTCAAACCCCATCCAAAGAAATACGAATGTCTATCTAAAGAGACCTTTTGAGAAGCTAAAATATGAGCTAATCAGTCAATAAAAAGAGGGAATTGTTTACTTGGTCAAAGATCTCTAGGTTTCCATTTTCAAATCCTCACACCATCCTGCATGACCTCATACTAAAAATTAGAAACATAACTCTAGCCAACTTCAACACATTTATATTTTAATTCAAGGAGATTAGGGAATTACACACAAAGAGGATTGTGTTGGTCCCATGCATCATCCCAGAAAAGTGCAAGGTCACCCTTCCCCACAATCTACAAAAGGCTGGCTTTAATCAAACTACTACCCAACTTCATTGTTTCCATATTTGGGAACTCCTACCAAGAGTTAGCATCCTAGGAATGAAAGAATGATAATCTAGATTCAAGTGCTTGAGCTTAATAATTTTCCCCCATAAACCCTATTCCTCCACACACTATCTCCAATATAATTTGGCAACAAGAGCTATATTATTGAAGGAAAATCTCATACCTAAACTACCTCTCTTTAGGCTAACAAATTCTATCCCACTTAATCAAATGCCATTTTTTTCCTCTAAATTTCTATTTCCAAAGAATTCTTCTCATCTTATGGTCCGAATCATGAAGAATGCCTTTTGGAGCCGTAAGAGCCTTAAAACTATAAACTGGTAGAGCTTGAATCACAACTTTAAGAAGGACTATACGGCCAGCCAAAGAAAGGTATCTATGTCTAGTGACTAATATGATGCTAAAAAGAGTCCATCATAAAATTCAAGTCTATTTTCCCAAGGAAAGTAGGAGAAATAGGGACACCCAAATATTTGAAAGGGGGAGAAGCAACCTAGAAATGAAGAATATTAGTAATTTGTGCCTAAAGATCAGGGTTTGTATGGAACATGAAAACCTGATACTTTTGTTCATTCAAGGGTTGACCAAGTGCATTGATATAAATGTCAAGATCTTGCCTAAGAGAAATAACTTCCTCAAGAGTGGCATCGCCCATAAAACAAGTGTCATTCACAAATTGAAGATGGAAAAGTGGATCCATACCTTGCACAATGTGAAAGGCAAAAAAAGAGCCAGAACAATTGAGGTGCTTTAAAAACTTGCAAGTCCTCCTTCTAGAATGAGAAAGAGATAAGGAGAGAGAGGATCTCCCTGATGCATGCCTCTTTCAAAATTAAACATAGTAGAAGGAGAACCATTTATAATCACAAAAAGGAAGGAGAGGTACAACAAACCATAACCCATTAAATCCAACTATCATTGAAACCAAAGGTGCATAAGGTAAACCCTGCCATAAGCCTTAGAAGGATCAAACTTCATGAACATAGAAATTTTCTTGTTAACAAACCTTTGAGGATTTGGCAACCTTGAACATATCCTCTATTATGGAGAAATAATAGAAGTGGTTTAACAATAGTATTAGAAAAAAATCTTATTACACCGAAGGCGTTCCCTTTGGCATACGAATACCTACTTTGCCATATCGATGGTCGACGTTGTCCTAGAAACATGCAAGGCGATTGAAGTTCCATCGGCCATTCGATTTCAGTTGCTTTTCCGTTCGTTTCGTCACCCGCCAGTTTTTGATCCTCATTCTTATTCCTTCGCATTCACCGTCTGTGAAGTTTCCTGATTCGGCTCGATATTCTGGCTAACCTTCAGAGAATTAGATGAGTATTGACAAAAAATGCTCTCTATTCCATTATTCAAATATATTGAAGCCTTCGACGCGCTTTACATCTTATGATTGTACAATGTAGTTTTAATAGAACCGCAAAATGCTCATAATGAATGAAGACTTTGCCAACCTTTTATAATTTTAATTTTAAAACTTTGTTACTTAACTTTGGCTATTGCCTTTGTCTTTTTCCTCCTTGACTTTTTTCAAATTTTTAAAATTTCTAATTTTTCCATTTTAGATTTTTAATAATTATTATTAATAATTAATATCACTAAAAATAATTTATTTAAATTTAATTTTTAACAATAATCATAATTTAAAAAATAATTATTTTAATAATTATGAAGTAAAATTAATAATTTAAAATTAAAACATATCCACAATGAAAATAATTAAAAATAATTAGTAATTAATTATTATATAGAAATATTATATAACAATAAATATATATTTATAGGCCATACTCATAGATATGATATGTATGCATAAGATATGATTTCTATACTACTATTTTTTAATATTTACCTTATATCTACCTGAGTCTAACATTAATTTTGATCATTTTCATTTTTCAAATATATAAAAGAAGGTATATAAATTTTTAAAAATATTATTTATATATGTCACGTAATAAGTTATATATTTTTCAATATTGGTTTATTTAAATTATAATATGTATGCATAAGATATGATTTCTTTATTATTATTTTTTAATATTTATCTTATATCTACCAACATTAACTTTGATCATTTTCATTTTTCAAATATATATAAAAGATGGTATATAATTTTTTTCAAATATTATTTATTTATGTAATGTATATATTTTTCAATATTGGTTTATTTAAATTATCTTATAAACTTTAACGGGCTTCCTATATAGTTTAAAAAATATATATTTATATATTTAAGTGTATTATTATATTATAGAATTGTATATTTAAATTATATATTATATATTTAATATTTCTCTTTATCTTTCTCTGTCTCTTGATCTTTTTGGGGGTCTTTTTGGACACCTCAACAATGCACCTTAAGACATGTTTTGGGCTTAAATTAGAATCCCAAATGATGAGAAAATAGACAAAAAATTCCTTCTATTCTCAAGCACATGAAATCAACCAAATCTATTTTGTGCATTTCATACAATCATGGCATTCCATGAGACCACATTTCTTGAAGACATTTTATCAAACATGTCCCCATGTACCAACATCGCAAACTCTCTATGTCACAAAAAAATAGAGCACTGGTACAAAAAAACCTTACAAAATGTGTTCCAGTGACAAATATTATTACATGTGGCCAGTATTACATGGGATTGTCAAATGCAAATTGACCTAACTACAAAAATCTCACCAAAAGGTAATGATGCAATTGCACACCAAGAATCCAAACTTGCCAACTATCCATATGAAGTTTTGTTGAGCGCATCATGTCATATACTTTATGCTTCATCAATTAACCTTAATTACTATAAATAAAATCTTAAATTTTATCTTATAAATAAAAATTAATAAGGGCATCTATATTAGGAGGCCTAGCAACCCATCTATCTTATTACATAGACAGATATCAATAGGTACTCAAAATCATTGTTTTATAATATCAAAATTGCTTATTAAAGAACCTGAAAGCCAATAAAGATGTGTAGCGTAATATTGAAAGGCAAATCTTGTTAATATTGAGTACTTGAAAGTGACAACTTTGCATATGAAAAATAATTTGGAAGAGTAACCATTCCTCTATTCTCTATCCATGGATTGTGAATTATGTAAGGCATGCAATGCATTCAAGTGTAACTTGATAGAATAATGAAACCTTCATGTTGTATTGATCTGGACTTCAATAGATTATAAATTCCTTATTTATCATAGCCAAGTTCTTGCCCAAATTGAAGAGGCTACCAAAAACATCAATTGAAAATTATGGATATTATTATTTTGATTATAAGAAAGTATGTCTTCCAAAAGTTTGTGTGTAGAAAATAAAGATATACATTTTCATTTACCACACCATGTTAAAGGATTGATTGGATTTGGAATTTAATATCACCTTGTGGGTCGGCAATGGAAGCTTAAAGAGTTAGAGCAAGGCCCACCATACTTCTACTTTGAATATGTGTGTAGTATGCCAAAGGGTGTATGAGCAAACCATATCAAGCCTTGTGATTTGTGTATTGGTATCAAAGTATATATACATACATAAGTATTTTAGGTCAACATCATACATAAGTATGTTTATAAGGGATCCAGATTTTTATATTATTTTGAGGCACAATTTCAAAGTATATATACTAAGTAATCCTCTCTCTCTATCTCCCCTTCTTTCTTGTGTATATGAAAAAAAGTATAATGAATATATCGAATTGGAAAACAAATAAACGTTGAAGAATTCATTATGTAGCGAGAAATTATTCATAGGAAGGTTATGCATGTAGCCATGTTTTGTACTTGCAATTACAAAAATATCTTGTGGAAAACATATAGTATGTCCATTGTATTTTAGTTGGCCTCCTCTTGCATAGGTTATCTAGGTTAACCCTTGCTATTCAATTAGAGGTAGAGAGACAAAGAGAGGAAGAGAGAAAGAGATAGAGCAAAACAGAGAGGTAGAGAGAAAAGAGAGAAACACAGGGGAAGAGACATCAACAATAGATCAAGATGAATGGGACAAGTTGGATAGAAGAGATAGATATACTATTAGGTTGTCTTTCTAATTTAGTCTTGATGAATGTTTTAGTTCAAAACATTGTTACAAGTTTATGAGAAAAAATTATTGCATTATATCAAACTAAGTGTCTTGTAAATAAGTTATTTTTAAAAATAAATTTGTATTCTTTAAAGATTCATGAAGGAGACTTTGTAACCAAACATTTAAAAACTTCCTTCCATATATGTAAAATTATTCATTATAGTATACCATATTTTTGTTTTCAAGCCTATTTATCTAGGATCAATATCCTTTCTTTGTTCTCTAGAACTGGGGATGCAGAAGTTGCTTTGTATCATTTGGGTATACCACTCAATTATGTTGAATCTACAAAAAATGGAGATAGGAAGAGCTAGAACATTCATTAATTTATAAATTTATTGTAATTGGATGAACAACCATTACATTAAATATCAAGGTCATGCTCTTAGACAAGAACTCCACTCAGCCAAAACAACATTGGTTAGGGATTTTTATAATGCTTGACATGTCTAAAGCATTTGACAAGTGTGATTCAAACTTCCTCCTAAAGACTCTATGAAAGTTTAGATTCAACAAACTGATGATTGATTTGTACCCCCTCATTCTCCATCACAATAAATATCCAGAAAGATAAATAGTTGCAGACGCTTAAGGCAAGGAGTTCCCCTCAACTCCTAACTACTTATTATCATGGAAAAAACACTTCTAAGAAATAAATCTTTCCACTAACAATAAAGGAAAATTTATGGCCAACCAGTTGTAAATGGAGGAACTAGATACATAGGTTATCATTTGCAGATTATATTATCTTCTATACCACTTTTTCTCTTGCTGAAAGAAACTAAATCAAAGCAATTATTCATAGCTAACAACATGCTTCAGGGAAAAATAGGAAATGTCCCAAACCACAAGAAAAAGGCGATTATTAATATCGAGGGATACAAAGAAATGAGACTACCAATGAATTAACTAGGATTTCTAATACATCAATTTAAAGCAACAAATGGGCTAAGGGAAAATAACCAACACACCTATTTAAGAATAACAGTAGAATATTTTCATTGTATAGGTTTATTAGATTAAATTTCTTGTTACTAAGTGTTGGCATTTTTATTATTTATATACGTTATTAATAAAATTATATAATTAATGGTTTCATTTACTTGCTTGTGTTTGAAAATAATATTTTGATTTGGCTACAAGTGATGAAGAAAAGAATATGGGCATCATACCTCCATGCAAGAGTATTGACTTATTCCTTGGGAATCTCGTTGATGCACCAATAGTCTTTTGAGTGTCATTTGAAAACATAGGAAGAGAGAGAGAGAGAGAGAGAGAGAGAGAGAGAGAGAGAGACTATTGTTTCCTATTAAATTATTATAGGGGCTTCCACATATTATCAGATCAAAACCTCCAATTGAATTAATCATTTCATCAAATCTTTCTTTTATCAAATTCTGCATATCTTCCACCTTAATCAATTTACCATTAAGATGTTATGTGGAGAGAGAGTGATGCAAATCAAGGTATCAAACTCACAACTCAATCACTCAACTCTCTTCCAAGGCCTTGACACATCAAACAAAATGGATTTCTTTACAAATTGCCTTCTTGACCTAGTAGGACAACAAACATGGTATTTTGGACATATCCTGCAGGAAACCTCTCAAACCCACAAACCAATCACCATTACAAATACCCTTTTGGGAGTTTTACAACATACCAAATTTCCAGGGTAGGTTACTTTGGGACAAAACCCTCAAAAAATGGACTGTTACTCTCCAATTAGGCCTAATTAAGACAACAAAAGGGGGTTTTTTGACATAATTTCCCAAAAAGACTTCAAACCCACAAACTAAAACCTGTTTTGGATACCCATTTGTCTCTTTTATAACATATCTCAAGTGCAGGTGGGGTTACGTTGGAACACAAGGGGCTAAAGTTTGTTGCTACGCTTGAAAAAGGCTTAATTAGGCTTGTTTCCACTAGGCATCTATTGATTTCCCAATCTTCCAAACTCCACTCTTCAAACCAACCCATTAAGCATATAAAATATGACCTACCTCAACACTCCCAATTATTTCAAACAACTTTCAAAGATCCTTTTATCAAACCCTGAAACATAAGCACCTTTCTATGCCCAAAATATGTAGTTTTCAGCCTAGTGCATCAACCAAATTGCATCAATCTACCTCCCCTACTCCTGAAATCAATTAAAACATCAAAAACACCCTAACCCCATCCATTCCACCAAGTTTCATGAGATTTCACTGATGGAATGGTGGGTTTTACATATTTCTTGCCTTCAAGACAATTAAACAAGGTTATCTTACTAGTTCTATTAAATTTGCCATAAAATGCTCAAATCTTAACAGAATTCAATGAAACAAAGTGCAAAGGAAAGTAGACTTAGTGATTCATCAATCTCAATCAGTTTCAAGTCATTATATTACCGTATAAAACCATACACAAGTCTGGAACAACAAAAATCACGTTCAGAAATGCAAGAACAGAGTTATTTTTATTGATTTTTCTTCAAGATACAGCTTGCCAACCTTGGCTCCGACCTTCCAAGAATATTTTTAAACTTTTGCAAACCCAAACCAACCAAAGACAACTGACTTTCAACTTCCCAACCTTTCAACTACCTTCATTTCCAAAAGGTGACTCTTCAAATTCCCATTTTGACAACATTCTTGCAACTTTTACAATATTTACAAAAATAGACCCACCAACACTCCTAACGACCTAAAATGGACTCATTACATTTCAAATGGCCTAAATAGACCTTATTACAATCCAAAAGATTACTAGAACACCCAAAACTAACATTAGACCACCTTTGTAACATGTTGACTAGGTGCCCTTGCACCATACACCCAGGGCAAAAAGGAACTCAAGTCCCCTTGAGGATAGTGCTGCATCAAAACCATGCTTGATCACATCATTCTTTGGCCTCCAAGAGCTTTCCATCTAGTAACCCCTTTCAATGGACCAAAAACTAAAAATGTGCATCATCCCTTGTCTTATTGAACTCTTTGGCATCTAGGTTATGCTTCAACTTTAGTGACCTATTTGATGATTGATCCTTGATCCCTTCCTTATCTGAAAATGTTGTTGAACTTGCAATCAGATCTCCTCCATCCTTGAAATGAATTGAGTTATTCCTTACTTTAGGTGTATGCTCGAATATTTTCTTCTTCCCTTGTAGCTTATCTTTGATTTCTGCACCCTTCCTTTCCATCTCCTCCATCTGATATTCTGCCCCTCTGACTACTGTTGTATCGGATTTCCTAACCTCTGTCATAACATGGATTGAATGACCAACATCCTCTTTTGTAAGCAATGAATGAATCACCCCTTCCATCATTATATCAACAAACTCCTTAAGCCAATCTTGAATCCCAAGAATCAATTCATCTCTGACCTTCTCAATATCATTTTTCTCCAAGATTGAATCATTCTTCAATGCTTCTATCTCAGTACCTTCAAGTTTAGGAGTGGCTGCAAACTCCTCATGCTTTTCTTCCTCTAGCTTTATAAACTATTTTTCCCCAATCAATACACTAGACCCAACCTGTGCATCTACCCCTTCATCTTGCAATGGAATAAGAGTGAATGATACCCCATCCTTGTCAATCTAATAAATGTTTTTCTACCCATCATATTTAACTTTTCTGTCATACTACCAAGGTCTTCCTAATAGCAAGTGACAAACATCCATTGGGATGATGTCACACAAGATCTTGTCTTTGTACCCCTCAATGTTAAACTCAACCCATGTTTGTTCATTGACCAAGACTTGTTGACCCTTATTCAGCCAAGAAACCTTATAAGGTGTGGGGTGTGGAATCCTTTTCATCTTTAGTTTTTCAACCATCTCCAAGGAAACTAAATTATCAGTTGAACCTGAATCAACAACTACCTTACATACCTTTCCTTCTGATTTGCAGGTGGTTCTAAATAATGACTTTCTTTGTGGAGGCTCCTTCACCACACGGACTTTGAGTAATGTTCTTCTCAACATTAGAGTCTCTCCAATTTCTAGAACAGCAGGCTGAGATGGGGGTTTGACATTCTTACTATCTTCCTCTTGCACCAATTGAGCTCACCTTTCTCCAAAATGTGAATTAGAAGGTTGTTTATCCGGACATTTCCAAGCTTGATGGCCAAACTGATTACATTGAAGCATCTACCTGAGAATGTGTTTGAACCTCTACCTTGACCATCAAATTTGCCCCTATTGTTTGGTCTTCTTTCTTTGAAATCACCTCTTTGATATGCCCCTTATTTTTGACTGTAGCTTGACTCTCCTTGTGGATTTGTGGACTATTCTCCTCCTCCAAAGTTGCCTCTACCTCTGAATTTGTTCCCTCTGCCTCTATTTTGTTTCTCCTGCCTTCTATTCAGCCTTTCCTCTGCTCTGATTGCGATTTGAAAACATTCTTCTACCGTTCTTGGAGGAGTAAGGCTTAACTCATCTTGTATACTCAACCTCAACCCATTTATGTACCTTGCTATTTTTTCCACTTCATCCTCAACATGACCTGTCCTTATGATTAATTTGTGAAACTCCTTAGTATAACCCATCACATCCATTTCTTTTTGTTTGAGGTTTTGTAGCTTTCTAAATGTCTGAATTGCATAATCAACAGGTAGAAATTGTCCTTTCACCTTAGCCGCCATTCTATCCCATGAGCTTATCTTTGTTTTGCCCCCCTTTACTCTCTCCTCTTGCACATAGTTCCACCATGTTAGGGCAGGGCCTTTTAACTTTGTCTTAGCAAATTTTACCTTCTTGTCATCTGCTACCTCTTCATACTCAAAGTAATTGTCAAGAGCATCTATCCAACCCAATACCTCTTCACTATCCATCTTCCCACCATACGTGGGTAATTCCATGTTCACCTTAGGAGTATCTCCCCTCATAGACTTCAGCAACTTTGCCAATCTCAATTCATCAGGGTCCTCTTCCTCTTGGACTCCTTGAGGGTTCTCATTCTCACCCCCTTCCTCTTCCTCTTGGACTCCTTGAGGGTTCTCATTCTCACCCCCTTCCTCTTCCTCTTCATCACTTTGGTCTCCGGTGACCACACCTCTCCTTTGATTTGACTCAAGTGTTGCAAGTCTAGCTAGGACAACTTCTTGAGACTCTTTCATCTATCTCAACTCCTTGGCATGCTTCTTCTTTCAACTCTCTCACTTCTCAGGTTGTTGTATTACTTTTAGGAGGCATCTTTGCTCTTCAAACTTTAACCTTTTCCCACTTATTGACCAGAACCTATGCTCTGATACCACTATGATGCAGAGCAGGGTATCAAACTCACAACTCAATCACTCAACTCTCTACCAAGGCCCTGACACAACAAACAAAATGGATTTCTTTACAAACTGCCTTCTTGACCTAGTAGGATAGTAAACAATGTATTTTGGACATATCCTGCAAGAAACCTCTCAAACCCACAAAGCAATATGAATTACAAATACCCTTTTGGGAGTGTTACAACATATCAAATTTGTAGGGTAGGTTACTTTGGGACAAAACCCTCAAAAAATGAATTGTTACTCTCAATTAGGGCTAATTAGGGCAACAAAAGGTTTTTTTGACATAATTTCCCAAAAAGACTCCAAACCCACTGTTGGTACTCATTTATGTTTAGGGTTTTAAGTTTGAACGTTTGCAGGTTTTCTCATTCAAACCCTAAATTTTCTGAGTCATGGGATCTTGCATTATTTTGTCTATTCTGATGTTGGCCTTCTGTGGTGGGTTCCTGGTTATTAATTCTCATCCTCATGCTTTAGTGTTCGAAGGTTGACCAACCCCCACGCAATGTTTCACTACTTTTTCTTGTCGCCTTGAGAAAATGCTAAGTTCTGTATATGCAAAGGTGAATTGTATGTTGGCGGGCTTGTGAAATCTCAGTTGGCCTCCAAAAAATGATAAGGAATTGAGTTATATGCATTTTAGATGCATATCGGGTTGCATATGCAAAGGGGGAATCTATCGCAGATTCCCTAGTATATTCTGCAATTGTCTGCATTTCCAAATGCATATCGGGCTTACAAGGAAAAATATACAAGGATGGAATATACATCGCAGATCCCTGAAATATTCGCTGCTTGTATATCGGGTCTGCAAGTATATTTGGTTTGTATGTTCAGACATACAATGGTTAGATACAATGGCAACATGCAAGGAAAAGATACATTGCGGGCATATTCCAGGGAAGATTCCTTGTTTGTATGTGAAAGGGTGAATGTATGTTCGGACATACAAAGGTCATATGCAAGGAACAATATACAAGGCAGCAAGATATACAATTGGTGGGGCTCGCGGACATATAAAGGCAAATACATGTGAAATATACATTCACGGGATGCAAAGAGGAGCATGCATTCCAAATATGCAAGGGCCGGACCCGAAAGACTTTGCAGTTTAGTAAATTCAAAGTTTGAAGTCCGCAGCATGTATATTGGGCACTTGTATGTGCCGATATACATTGCAATATGCAAGGAATGCGATATACAACCCAGACGAGATGGAGTTTTCAAGCTGCTTCATAAATATTTGAGGTCTGTGGGTTGTATAAAACACTTGTATATGCCGATATACAAGCCGATGTGCAATGAAAGGACACAAGTCAGAATTCAAAAGGAGGTACATTCTGATGCATAATGATTTGAAGTCCACAGCTTGTATGTATGTGTGTGTTGTATATCATGGATATACAAAGGAGTGGGGTGCAAGCCAGACCCGAGTAGTTTTTCAATTCATTCTAAACTGGCATGGGGTCCGCCTTGTTTATTAAGTTGTTGCATGTATATGCATTTTGCATATACAAGGGATTTTGAAAGGCAAATAGTGGCGATTGTATATGCATCCGTTCTTGCATATACAAGGGCAAAATGGCAAAACGGAGAAGGCGAAAAGTCAGCGATAGGAACATGGAGTGCCTACGTGGCACGTAATCATTAGCTCTTTGGCTTTTCTACAGGTTTTTGGGCTGTTAGATCTCAACGATGGAGTCGTGATCGACAGTCGTGTTTTGAACCTTCGGTGTGAGTTTTTCCTATGCATGTGCAGCAGTTTTTAAGCAGGAAAACTTCAGATGTGTTCATTGCTGCATCCCGCGGGTAGCTAAATCATTAATGGCAGAATGCAGAGGCATCGATGGATGAAATGACAGATGAACTACCGGGTTTGTGAAAGAAGCTCTTTAGGCGGCGGTGCAGATCCCGAACTTGCCTGCTCCTTCCTCTTTGTCCCTCTGCTGCATTGATTATTTTGAGCGCCATTTCTCACGATGCATTGTATCTGGCAATTTTTGAGTTAACCGTTGTAATTTTGGTTGAGTACACAGTTTTGCTATAAAAGGGAAACTATGTCACTCATATTTTGTTGTTAAAAACTGAACGAATTTTGGTGCTGTGATAAGATACAACTTCATTGGTGGCCCTGTTCTTGATGTCTTGTGAGTTTATGAGTCTCATGTTGTATATCTCATGCATAAATTTACTGGTCTCATATTGATTTAAATGAATAATGCTATATTGCATGTGTTTTGTTATCTGTCTCCAAATTGAGTGTGTTCTTCTTTTGAATCTAAGCATCTAAGGGGTGCTCATGATTCTAGAAAATATGTTCACTATATTGAATGCTTGATTTCTTACTTCTGCTCAAGGAATAGATTAAATGTTTTAGATCAAGTGTTAGGAGGAACGTACTGCAGTAAGGATGTTTGTAAGCAGAGATAACTGAATACTCAGTCTTGGGGAGTATCTGTAAGGTAGGTGCTAAACAAACCCCCTTGAAATCTAGTCTTTGGTGTATGTTTATGCTGATCATTCACATGTGCATGTCTATTGACTCCAAGCCCTGGATAGGCACCAATCTAATCTTGTATTGAGGTTACACCCCAGGTCCTAGTTTTGCATCCAAATATAAAATCAATTTTAAAACTTCAAAACCAAACCTTTAGGACATTAGGAGTAGTTTAGGACCAAAATCCTCTGTCTCACAACTGAACATAGGCCCAAAGCTAGCCCTTTTGCACTTATCTCACAGTTTTGGTCTGTATAAGTGAGGATTTATCTGCTTTGTGTCAACATCCTACCTAGCTTATAGATGCATTTCATAAGATGTTGAATAGGGAATACCCCCCTTGGTTCTGCAGAGCCTAAAAAAGAAGAGGAGATATTTATAGAGTCTATCTCCTGTACTGTTGGCCCCTAGCCCGGGAATCCTGTTGATCAATGATGGCTACTTTGTAGGGATAACTGGGAACAAGCATCCAGTCTGGGAAAAGTACCAACAGATTTGGCGACTCTGCTAGGGAACTGCTTTGTGAGAGAACCCTGATTTTAAAAGAAAACAATTCCTAGTTATAGGTGGCGATTCCAAACCAATTTCCAACCGGTAAAGAAAAAATTTGTATGCAAGGGAGAAGATCCCTACGTAATCCTCTGTTTGAAGATTTATCCATAAAAATGATGTACAGGAAAAAGGGGACTGTTCAAGCCAGTTGAGAGGGTTCTCCCAGAAGTAATGATAATATTCACTACAACCTAGGATCTTCAGAGCGGACAATACCTTATTTCTCAAACACTGAGGCTGAACTCTAGAACGTATATGAAAGACAGTAGGGTAGTGGATTGAGAATGAGGTTAGAGGTGTTTCAGGAATGCCCTTTCCTTGATTCCCTTGAAAGATTTGAAGAAGCTGAATCCCCAAGGGATGATAATGATGATCAGAATGGAATGTGACCATCCTTTTCTATGCCCAAAGAGGAACAATTAGCCTAAGAAATCAAGAGTCTGAGAGCAGAATTAGAATATTTGCAAGTGGTAAAAATTAGAGATGACATGAGACAGAAAGTGCAGGCTCTTAGAACTGCTCAGAATGATTCAGTTCCCACCCTTGAAAATGCAAATATGCAGAGAAATCAGCACATAAATGAAGTGTAGGATCAACATAATGATCAGAGACAGAATGCAAATAATGATAGAACACCATTAAATAGTGTAATAAATCAGAATGCAAACAGAAATGCCCATGTTAATCAGTTTGGTAGATAGCTGATGCAGCTGGACAAATTCAGACAGCTAGTTTTTGATGTCATTCTTGGTTACCCCAATCCAATTGACAAACATGTGAGGCCGCAAGTGCCTAAATTTCCAGGAAATAATACTGTGTCAGGAGAAGACCATTTAAAAGCTTTTCAGAATATCATGGACAACTTTGAGGTTGAGCATGAGGATGTTTTAATGAAATTATTTATGCAATCCTTAGTTGATGAGGCAAGAGAATGGTACAAGGGTTTGCCTGACAGGAGTATTTCATCATGGGAGGACTTCAGAAGAATTTTCAAGGAACAATATGGTGACAAAACTGATCCAAGTTTCTTCATTAATGAATTCACTGGCATTACCAAAGGATCAAATGAACAGGTTGCTGATTTCAATGCCAGATTCACTAAGGTGTTGAATAAACTGCCACATCACCTGAGGCCTAATGAACCTATGTGCATAGTGTTATACATAAATGCTTTTGATGCCAAAATAGCTTATGGGTTAAGGGATAAAGGTCCTGCTAGCCTCAGAGATGCCTTCAAAATAGAAACAAATATTGAAAATAACATAAAAGCATCTGGTAAGACAAACAAAAGAGATGATGTTAAAATTCTGCAAAATCCAAATACTAAATCTCAAAGTGTTCAAGGCAATGCATCTACTTTTGAGGATAAATTAGATAAATTGACAACTATCGTCAAGGACCTGAGCTATAGAATGGTTAAAAATGAAAAGGGGGTTGGTCCTGACAGACAGGTTTACCAAAGGCAAGAAAGAAGACCATCATTACATGACATGCCATATACTACTAATTGGCATAATGGTAAACCCATTCTCCCAAACAACAACCCAAATCCAAGGAATCAAAATGTTAAGGAAACACCTGACCCTTTGAAGAAGGCTGTTAATATTGTTAATGACACCCCATGGTGTATAATATGCCAGATGCCTCACTCACAGTCACAATGTATGATTGCTCAGTCTCTATATAATAATACTATTGCCTGTGATGAATGTAATGAACCACATTGCATGGAGGATGACAATGTCAATATGCTGTCTACAAATGGGGAGTATCTGTCTCATGATGTTGATGCAAGCACAAATAATGAGATTCAGGTCTGCCAGCAGTTTCCCTATGATGAAGATAATTATGCTTATGCTCAGGACTCACACAATTTTTTGAATAATTTGAGGAGACATCTGATGAAGAGATTAGAGCCTTCACAGCTGCAGCAGTTGCTCAAGTCAAAAGCAATTACAATCTCAGGGGTAAAGCTCAGGTAAGTAACTCACACCAACTAGAGAATACTTTTGTGAACCAACCAGTGCACAGTCATAAAGGGACTGAAACACAAAAGAAGCAATGAACCAATAATAAGCAAAAAATAGGTCATGACTCTCAAGGTTCAGAAAATAGAATCCCCCAGGTTGAGGATCAAAACAAAAAATTTTAGATCAAAGATGACAGTCAGGGAGCCATAAAAATTAAAGCTGGATCATACCAAAATAAAAATAAAACCGTGGATCAGGCTACAACTGTTATACAAAATTATGCTTCATTTGACATAGCTCAAGTTTTATCCCAAGTAAAAGTCTCTATTCCATTGATGGAGCTGATGAAAGTTGAGGAGTTTAGACATGAAACATTGTCCCTGATTTCAGGAGTACCCTGTCAAGCTAATCAAAATATTGAGACTCAGGGTAGGAAACAAGCCATGTGTATTGATGAGGATGAGACTCTTGAAGTATATTTGGGGGTGACCATGACAAAATTCCCTTCACAGGTTGAACCATTTTATGTCTCCCTTGTCATCAATGGAAAAGTAATTAAGAATTGTATGCTTGACTCGGGAGCATCAACGAACATCATGCCTTTGGCTATTATGCAGCAAGATGGGTTAAAAATAGATAAGGCGTGTGGGAAATGCTATGCCATGGATGCTAGGGAAGTACCTGTCATTGGAATTATGAAAGATATGGACTTCAGACTGGCAGCATATCCTAAAAAGACCTACAAAATGAATATAACAGTTGTTGATATCAAGCCACAATATGGTATGTTATTGTCAAGAAGATGGGCGGCATTGATTGGTGGGAGTATGCAGCTAGACCTATCATATGCTATGATCCCTATGAATGGTAGGGATGTCAAATTGATTAGAGAAGAAAGGTCACTAGACACAGTTGAGGATCAAGAATCAGAAGAGCATATATGTTTTGTGGATATTGACTGTGAAAATTTCAGAGTTGTCTCAGATGAAAGAGGAGGTGAAGGGAGAGACATGTGCATTCAGGAGCTTGACCAACAGGGTCTACGGACCATGTATTTTGATGGAGCTTGTTCAAAGGAAGGCTTTGGTGCTGGAATTGTTTTTCTATCTCCAGTTGGTAAGCTTCTAAAATTCTCTTTCTTACCGAAGTTTTCTTGTACAAATAATATTGCAGAGTATGAAGCTCTGTTATTAGGATTGAATGTTGCTTTGAAGCATGGGATCAAGATGCTCAAAGTATTTGGGGATTCAGAATTAGTTGTTTCCCAAGTCAGAGATAAGTATGCATCAAAGAATAAGAGGTTAAAACAGTATAAGCATGTTGTTTGGGATACAATTGAATTGTTTGATGCTTTTTCAATAAACTAGATTGAGAGATTAAAAAATGTCAGGGCGGATTTTCTAGTTAATGTAGCCATAAGGCCAGATAATGTTACTCTGTCAGATGTTACAAATGTTGAGGTTAAACTTAGACCTGCAGTACCAGATAATGTATACAACTGGCAAGTATTTGATGATGACAGAGATTTGCTGAGATTTCTACATTGCATTGATGAATATGAGAACCAGGAAGTGGATTTTCAGAACTTTGTAGAAGTTGTGAATGGGAAAGAAACTCTCTTAGGGAAGGAGGTAATTCAACTCAAGATAAATAAAATCCCTAGAGGGATGGTTGCTTTAGAGAGAGCTTTTGACAATAGGGACCAATTTGTTACAAAGGCATCTCCAACAAACAAGAATGATTTAGAAGAGATAAACTTGGGGACATCTCATGCCCCCAAAAGGGTATATATTGGCAAACGGCTCAAGCCACATATCAGAACTATGCTGATTGCATTATTGAGAAAGTATAAACATGTTTTCACATGGTCATATGAGGACCTTAAAGCTTATAGAGAAGATTTATTCCAGCATGAGATTCTGTTGAAGCCTGGAGCTAAGCCATTCAGACAAAAATAAAGGCCTATCAACCCAACCTTGGCTCCAAAGATGCAAGAAGAACTCATGAAGCTGAGGGAGACTGGAATAATTATGCCTATCAGACACTCGACTTGGGTGTCCAATCTTGTCCCAGTTAGAAAGAAGAATGGTGACATAAGACTTTGTGTGGACTTTAGAAATCTCAATGTATCTTCTTTGAAGGACAATTATCCATTGCCAAACATGGAAGCCATGTTGCAGAAGGTGACTGGCTGTGAACTTTTATCCATGATGGATGGGTTTTCAGGATACAATCAAGTGAAAGTAAAAGAATCAAAACAATTCAAAACTGCCTTCACCACTCCATGGGGAACCTATGTATATGTGAGAATACCTTTTGGGCTGACAAATGCAGGTGCCACATTTCAGAGGGCTATGGATGTTGCTTTTGCAGGATTAATTGACTCAATCTTGGATGTGTATTAGGATGATTTGACAGCTTATTCAAAGAAGGAGGAGCAACATTGCATGCACTTAGAACAAATCTTTATTAGAGCATTGGAATATGGCATCTCACTTAACCCAAAGAAATGTGCTTTTGGGGTAGTGGCTGCAATTGACAAAATTCAGATCCCTAGAACAGTGAAAGGTGTTCAGTCCTTCTTTGGACAAATTAATTTTGTTAGAAGATTTGTTCCTAACTTTGCAGAGACCACAAAAGATATCTCTAAAATGTTGAAGAAGGGTGCAAATGTCAAATGGGAGGATGAAGCAACTAAATCATTCCAGAACATCAAAGAGGCCATAAAGATGGCTCCTGTGTTAAAATCTCCTGATTTTTCTAAGCCCTTTCAGCTGTTCTCATTTGCTTCTTTCCATACTATTGCTGCATGCTTATTGCAAAAAAATGCAGAAGGTTTTGAACAACCTATAGCTTTCTTTAGTAGGTCATTGCAAGCTGCTGAGTTGAAGTATGACATCATGGAAAAGCAGGCATATGCACTGGTTAGAGCAGTTAAGAGCTTCAAGCCATATTTGGTAGGCTCTCAGATAATTGCATATGTGCCTCATGTAGCAGTTAAAGATATCTTTACTTAGCAGGAGGTAACTGGAAGGAGATGTAGATGGATAAATAAATTGCAAGAGTTCAACATTGAAATACAGATCACAAAATTGGTAAGAGGACAAGGTTTGGCAAAATTGATGACACAGTCAAATCTAGAGGCATGCCAAGTGAATTTAGTGCATAATGAAGTTGTAAATATGTCAGAATCTGAATGGTATAAGGACATAGCACCTTATTTGTAGAATCTGAACTATCCTTCCAACTCAGTGGCAATCAGAAGAGGACTTTGAAGCTACATGCTATTAAATACATCATTACTCAAGGAGAGTTGTATTGGAAAAATTCTGATGGCGTATTACTCAGGTGTGTAGATGAAAATCAGGCTAGAAATATTCTAAGTGAGATGCACAATGGAGTGTGTGGTGGACACTATGCTGCTCAGACAACAGCCCACAAAATTCTCAGAGCTAGCTATTGGTGGCCAACTCTCTTCTCAGATGCACAAAGAATGGTAAGAAAATGTGATCCTTGCCAAAGGTTCTCAGGAAAGCTAAAATATGAAGGTGCATTGCCCCTTAGGACTATACCTGTAGAAGCTCCATTTAAGCAATGGTGGATTGATTTTATAGGGGAAATCTCAGAAAAATCAAGTGGAGAACATAGTTGGATTTTAGTGGCTACTGACTACTTCACTAAATGGATTGAAGCCATTCCAACTAAAAAGGCTACAAGCAAAGTGGTGATGGATTTTATTCTAGAAAATATTATTATCAGATTTGGAGTACCAGCCAAATTGGTCATAGATAATGCTATGTGCTTCAGGTCTGGTGAATTTATTGATTTTTGCAATACTTATGGAATTGATTTGTCTCATACACCACCATACCATCCACAAGGAAATGGTCAAGCCGAGTCAAGAAACAGAAGTCTCATGAAAATCATCAAGAGGGTGATAGATAAAAACAAGAGGGCTTGGGATTCAAAGCTGAAATTGGCATTATGGGCTGACAGGGTAACAGTGAAAAGGGCAATTGGAAGGTCACCTTTTGAATTAGTATATGGTGCAGCAGCTAAATTGCCTGTGAACAACCTCCTGCCAGTTTATAAGTTCATCTAAGGCAACGATGAGGAGATTGAGGACCCAATGACTGAAAGAATAAATCAGCTGGTTGCATTAGATGAAATCAGACGAGAGGCACAGAGAACAAACATCAAGAAACAACAAAAGGTGAAATATCTGTTTGATAAAAGGGCTACAGAAAGAAAGTTTCAGATACGTGATATGGTCCTTGTATGGAATGCAAGAAATCGGGATAAGGGCAAACATGGTAAATTTGAGCCCTTATGGACATGCCCATATCAAATTGGCAATATCCATGAAGATGATTCATATTTTCTCCATGCCCTCAATGGTGAACCACTGGAATTGCCAGTGCACGGTAAATTCCTTAAAGCTTTTTTCTCATAAATGAGTACCTTATGTGCACACTATAAATTAGGTGTAAATATTTTGTAGATGCCTTGTATAGTCAGTCGTGTTTTGAGTTTTGCATTTTGTCTGGTCTGCCTTGAAGTAGTCTGGTCCTCGTTGTAGTCTTGCGCCTGCACGTCCCCAATCGGAGCCTATGTTGGTACTCATTTATGTTTAGGGTTTTAAGCTTAAACGTTTGCAGGTTTTCTCATTCAAACCCTAAATTTTCTGAGTCATGGGATCTTGCATTGTTTTGTCTATTCTGATGTTGGCCTTCTGTGGTGGGTTCCTGGTTATTAAGTCTCATCCTCATGCTTTAGTGTTCAAAGGTTGACCAGCCCCCACGCAATGTCTCACTGCTTTTTCCTGTCACCTTGAGAAAATGCTAAGTTCTGTATATGCAAAGGTGAATTGTATGTTGGCGGGCTTGTGAAATCTCAGTCAGCCTCCAAAAAATGATAAGGAATTGAGTTATATGCATTTTAGATGCATATCAGGTTGCATATGCAAAGGGGGAATCTATTGTAGATTCCCGGGTATATTCTGCAATTGTATGCATTTCTAAATGGATATCGGGCTTACAAGAAAAAATATACAAGGATGGAATATACATCGCAGATCCCTGGAATATTCGCTGCTTGTATATCGGGTCTGCAAGTATATTTGGTTTGTATGTTCAGACATACAATGGTTAGATACAATGGCAACATGCAAGGAAAAGATACATTGCAAGCATATTCCAGGGAAGATTCCTTGTTTGTATGTGAAAGGGTGAATGTATGTTCAGACATACAAAGGTCATATGCAAGGAACAATATACAAGGCAACAGGATATACAATTGGTGGGGCCCACGGACATATAAAGGTGAATGCATGTGAAATATACATTCGCAGGATGCAAAGAGGAGCATGCATTCCAAATATGCAAGGGCCAGACCCGAAAGACTTTGCAGTTTAGTAAATTCAAAGTTTGAAGTCCGCAGCATGTATATTGGGCACTTGTATGTGCTGATATATATTGCGATATGCAAGGAACGTGATATACAACCTGGACGCGATAGATTTTTCAAGCTACTTCATAAATATTTGAGGTCCGTGGGTTGTATAAAGCGCTTGTATATGCTGATATACAAGCCGATGTGCAATGAAAGGATACAAGCCGAACTTCAAAAGGAGGTACATTCTGATGCATAATGATTTGAAGTCCGTGGCTTGTATGTATGTGTGTGTTGTATATCGCGGCTAATACAAAGGAGTGAGGTGCAAGCCGGACCTAAGTAGTTTTTCAATTCATTCTAAACTGGCATGGGGTTCGCCTTGTATATTAAGTTGTTGCATGTATATGCATTTTGCATATACAAGGGATTTTGAAAGGCGAATAGTGGCAATTGTATATGCATCCATTCTTGCATATACAAGGGTGAAATGGCAAAATGGAGAAGGTGAAAAGTCAGCGATAGGAACATGGAGTGCCTACGTGGCACGTAATCATTGGCTCTTTTTCTTTTCTGCAAGTTTTTGGGCCGTTAGATCTTAGCAATGGAGTCGTGATCGACGGCCATGTTTTGAACCTTCAGTGTGAGTTTTTCCTGTGCATGTGCAGTGGTTTTTAAGTGGAAAAACTTCAGATGTGTTTGTTGCTGCATCCCGCGGGTAGTTGAATCATTAATGGCGGAATGCAAAGGCATCAATGGATGAAATGATAGATGAACTACCGAGTTTGTGAAAGAAGATCTTTAGGTGGTGGTGCAGATCCTGAACTTACCTGCTCCTTCCTCTTTGTCCCTCTGCTGCATTGATTGTTTTGAGCGCCATTTCTCACGATGCATTGTATCTGGCAATTTTTGAGTTGACCGTTGTAATTTTGGCTGAGTACATAGTTTTGCTATAAAAGGGAAACTGTGTCACTCATATTTTGTTGTTGAAAACTGGAGAAATTTTGGTGTTGTGATAAGATACAACTTCATTGGTGGCCCTGTTCTGGATGTCTTGTGAGTTTATGAGTCTCATGTTGTATATCTCATGCATAAATTTACTAGTCTCATGTTGATTTAAATGAATAATGCTCTATTGTATGTGTTCTATTATCTGTCTCCAAATTGAGTGTGTTCTTCTTCTGAATCTAAGCATCTAAGGGGTGCTCATGATTCTGGAATATATGTTCACTATATTGAATGCTTGATTTCTTACTTCTGCTCAAGGAGTAGATTAAATGTTTTAGATCAAGTGTTGGGAGGAATGTACTGCAGTAAGGATGTTTATAAGTAGAGATAACTGTGTTGACTTTTTCCCAGACTGGATGCTTATTCCCAGATTTCCCTACAAGGTAGCCATCAGTGATCAACAGGATCTCTGGGCCAGGGGGCCAACAGTGTAGGAGATAGACTCTATATTTTATCTCCTCTTCTTCTTCAGGCTCTGCAAGACCTAGGGGGGTATTCCCTACTCAACATCCATGAGGATATGCATACAAGGCTGGGATGCTGACAGAAAGCAGATAGTCCTCTTGTAAGTAGACCAAAACTGAAAGATAAGAGCAAAGGGGCTAGCTTTGGGCCTATTTGCAGTTGTAGACAGAGGACTAAGGTTCCTAAACTAATTCTAAAGTCCTAATGGTTGTTTTAGATTTTGATTTGGAGTTTAAGTGTGGATGCAAAGCTGGACATGGTTATAACACAAAAACAAAGCATGATTGGTGCCTATCCAGGGCCTGGAGTCAGTAGACATACACCTGTGAATGATCAGCATAAACAGCTAAAACTGGATTTCAAGGGGATATATGTGATACCTGCCTTACAGGTATCTCCCAATACAAAGTGTTAGGTTATCTCTACTTATGGTATCCCTACTGCAGTATACCCTTCCCAATGTTCAACCTGAAAACAGTTTAATCTACCCCTTGAGTAGAAGTTAAAAGATCAGACATTCAACATAGGAATTCTATGCTCTAGAATCTAAACATTACTCAAATATCCAGATTCAGAAGAAGAATACATGCAATACTGGAGACAGAATTAACACAACACATGCTAAGATAGCATTTCTCATATAAGTTTAATCATGAAATCAATGGGTTCATGCCAAAAACATACAACAAGAGATACATAAACTCACAGGTAAGCTGTACAGAGCAACCAGATCAGCTTGTCATGCATTACAGAGCCAAAAATCTTCAACTTTCAACAACCTTGAATGAATAACACCATCTGCATTATATAGCAGGAGGGTGTATTCGGCATTAACTACCAGGTTGACCAAAATCCCGCCAGATACACAGTACCATAAAAATGGCGCTCAAACACTACCAGATTGGCGCCCAAACTTGAATGCAGCAGGTAGGGGAGGAGACAGGAAGATTTCTCGAGCCCTGCGCCACTGTCCGCTGATGTACACCTTCAGTCGGGTACCAGATCCGCCCACGCCATCGCCCATACCTCTGCAACAATCGCCATTGATGGCGCACCAACCCGCGGCCTCGGGAAGAACATTAATTCTGCATCGCAACCATTTCCCGCCGAGGTTCATCATCATGATATTTCGAATATGCAGGATAATATTATCCCACATGCACCCCGCGATGACCTCCTTAATACTTTATATACTAGGTCATGAGCATATATGATGTCGGTGCTTTTGCTCCTGCCGACACTAGTATAAGACTTCATCATCATCATCCTCTAGCAGCATGATATCCTGTCGCTTGAAATATCACCCTGACGTCAGCATCATATTGCAATATAACCTGCATGATAATCGGCACAACCTGATCCATCGGAGGAACATCCTCCTGCTGAGCTTATACCAAAAGTCTGGCCGATGAACATCCTGATGACGTCATCATCATATCCTGCTGACGTCATCATCATATCTGCCTACTGCGCACCTCCTCATATCCGGATGACGTCATCATCATGTTTGCAAATGTCAGGAGATCTCCTCAAGATGATCAGTGTTAGAAATATGACCCCCCCGGGACCTCGATGACGTCATCATCATATTAACATCAGGATGATATTCGGAAGACAACCGGATATTTGGAAATATCATCCTGATGTGCAAATATCAGGTTGCACTGTAGCTCCTCTGTAAGATCGGGGCGATAGATGAATATGATGATGCTCGAAAAGATCACCCCCTCTAGATAGCGCACGAAGCCGGCAGGCGGATATCTCCTTGATATCAGCATCATCATGATGCTGGAACAAACACACACTCGAGTGATATGAAAATATCACCCCCTCCTTCGGAAATATCATGATGCAGATAATATGATGACCCTCGCAAGCAACACGGTGATAAAAGGAAATATGATGATGATGACGACGACCCTTAGGAAAAAACAAGTCAGGTCGAACAACTTAGAGAATAACCCCTTCAGAATATCGGGGCAACATCATCATCATGTTTGGGCAAGGTGATAAGTGCAAGATCACCGGATACTTTGAAAAATCACCCTCGCAAGAAGATCAGGGCGCACTGTAGCTCGTCAGCATCATCAGGATAAAAACTAAACATCACCCGATAACTGAATATGATGATGACGATGAAAAACCAGTCGACGAAGAACATGATGATGCAGACCATCATCGAAGACAAGATGATGATGATGACCTCCTCCTCAGGAAAATATGATGCTGCAGCTGAAAAATGTTGAGGAGGTCCAACACTTAGAAAAAATGGGCAAGAAGATAAAGGGTTCAAATGAAGAAACCCCCTGATCATGACAAATCAACCCTAGGTCAAAATGAGTGCTAACAGTGGCTCCGAATGGGGACGTGCAGGTGAAAACCTGCAGCGAGAACCAGATCTCCGGGCAGACCAGACAAAAAGCCAAAAAACACGAGTTGTACAAGGCATTTACACTACATACATATTTTTACAAATGTGCACAGCAACCAGTTATTCATGCAAAATAGAACTTAAGGAATTGGCCATGCACAGGCAATTCCAGAACTTCACCATCTAGGGCCTGGAGGAAATAAGAATCCTCCCCATGAGTATTGCAAACCTGATATGGGCCCATCCATAAGGGTTGAAATTTACCATGTTTACCCTTTTCCTGAACTTTAGCATTCCAAATGAGCACCAGATCATTGACTTGAAACTTCCTTTTTGTAGTTCTCCTGTCAAACTGATATTTCATATCTTGTTGTCTCTTGAGATTGATCTGGTGGGCTTTCCTTCTGTCTTCATCCAATGCAACCAGTTGATTCACTCTTTCTGTCATGGAATCTTCAATCTCCTCATCATTTTCCTGAATGAATCTGTAAACTGGTAGGAGATTATTTATGGGCAGTCTAGCTGATGCACCATATACTAGCTCAAAAGGTGACTTCCCAATAGCCCTTTTCACTGTCACTCTGTCAGCCCATACTGCTAAGTTCAACTTTGAGTCCCAAGCTCTCTTGTTCTTGTCCAGTATCCTCTTGATAATTTTCATGATGCTCTTATTGCTTGATTCAGCTTGACCATTTCCTTGTGGGTGATATGGTGATGTATATGACAGATTTATCCCATACCTGTTGCAAAAATCAACAAATTCACCTGATCTGAAGCACATAGCATTATCAGTGATTATCTTAAATGGTACTCCAAACCTGATGATGATGTTTTCTAGTATGAAACCTGTCACCACCTTACTTGTAGCTCTCTTAGTTGGAATGGCCTCAATCCATTTGGTAAAATAATCAGTTGCCACCAAAATCCAACTGTGTCCCCCACTTGATTTGTCTGCAATTTCCCCTATAAAGTCAATTCCCCATTGCTGGAATGGAGCATCCACAGGTGCAGTTCTGAGGGGTAAAGCACCATCATATCTCAGCTTTCCTGAGAATCTTTGGCAAGGGTCACACTTTCTCACTAACCTTTGTGCATCTGAAAAGAGAGTGGGCCACCAATATCCTGCCCTGAGAATTTTATGAGCTGTTGTGTGGGCAGTATAATGTCCACCACACAATCCTTTATGCATATCAATCAGAACATTGTTAGCCATATCCTCATCCACACATCTCAGCAGCACACCATCAGGGTTTTTCCAGTACAGCTCACCTTGAACAATAACATACCTGATTGCATGTAACTTTAAAGTCCTCTTTTGACAGTCACTGAAATGGGAAGGACAATTCAGATTTTGCAAGTAGTAGATAATATCCTTGTACCATTCAGATCCTGATACATTTACACTCTCATCTTGGACTGCATTAACTTGGCATGCTTCCAAGTTTGACTGTGCCATCATCTTGGCTAATCCTTGTCCTCTTATCAACTTAGTAACCTGTATGTCTATGTTGAACTCCTGCAGTTTGTTTATCCATCTGCACCTTCTTCCAGTCACCTCCTGCTGAGTGAATATGTCTTTAACTGCTGCATGAGGTACATATGCAATTACATATGACCCTACCAAGTATGGTCTGAAACTTTTGATGGCTCTAACCAGTGCATATGCCTGTTTTTCCATAATATCATACTTCAACTCAGAGGCCTGCAGGGACATACTGAAGAAAGCGATGGGCTGTTCAAAACCATCTTCATTTTTCTGTAACAAACATGCAGCAACAGTATGAAAGGAAGCAAATGAAAACACTTGGAATGGCCTAGAAAAATCAGGAGATTTAAGAACAGGGGCCATCTTAATTGCCTCTTTGATATTCTGAAATGATTCTATTGCTTCCCTTTCCCAGTTGACAGTTGCATCCTTCTTCATCATCTTGGAAATGTTCCTTGTGGTTTCTGCAAAGTTGGGAACAAATCTTCTAACAAAATTTATCTGTCCAAAGAAGGACTAAACTCCTTTCACAGTTTTTGGCATTTGAATCCTGTCAATAGCTGCCACTCTCTCTGGATCTATCCTGACTCCATCCTTGGAAACAATATGTCCCAGAAGCTTTCCTTCAACTACTCCAAAGGCACACTTCTTTGGGTTTAAAGAAATACCATATTCCAGTGCTCTTATGAAAATCTGTTCCAGATGCAAACAATGCTGCTCTTCTTTCTTTGAGTAAGCAGTCAGGTCATCCTGATATACAGCCAGGATTGAATCAATCAACCCTGCAAAAGCAACATCCATTGCTCTTTGAAATGTAGCACCTGCATTTGTTAGTCCAAATGGCATTCTAACATACACATACGTTCCCCATGGAGTGGTAAAAGCAGTCTTATATTGTTCTGATTCCTTTACCTTTACCTGATTATATCCTGAAAATCCATCCATCATGGATAGGAGTTCACAACCAGTCACTCTCTGCAACATAGCTTCCATATTAGGCAGTGGATAGTTATCCTTCAAAGAGGATACATTCAAGTTCCTGAAATCAACACAAAGCCTAATATCACCATTCTTTTTTCTGACTGGGACAAGGTTAGACACCCAAGTTGAATGTCTGATTGGCACAATTATTCCAGCTTCCCTGAGCCTTTTGAGTTCTTCTTGCATCTTGGGAGCTAAGGTAGGATTAATAGGTCTTTGCCTTTGTCTAAATGGCTTAGCTTCAGGCTTCAATGGGATCTCATGCTGGAATAAGTCTTCCCTATAGGCTTTTAGGTCCTCATATGACCAAGCAAAAACATGTTTATACTTTTTTAGTAATGCAATCAGCATACTTCTAATGTGTGGTTTGAGCTGTTTACCAATATATACTTTCTGAGGGGCCTGAGATGTCCCCAAATTTATTTCTTCTAAATCCTCCTTATTTGTGGGGGATGTCCTTGTGACCATTTTGTCTCTACTGTCAAAAACTCTTTCCAAAGCTACCAACCCTCTAGGGATCTTATTAGTCCTCAACTGAATGATCTCTTTTCCCACAAGAGTTTCTTTTCCATCTACAGTCTCTACAAAAGCTTGGAAATCAATCTGTTGATTTTCATATTCATCTATGCAGTGCAAAAATTTCAGCAAATCCCTATCATCATTAAACACTTGCCAACTGCATATGTTTTCTGGTATGGCAGGCCTAATTTTAACTTCTACATTTGTAACACCTGACAGAGTGATGTCATCTGGCCTTATTGCAACATTGGCTAAGAAATCAGCCATAACATTTTTTGACCTTTCTGCCCAGCCAATTGAAAATGCATCAAATAATTCAATGGTATCCCAAACAGCATGCTTGTATTGTTTCAGTCTTTTATTTTTTGCAGCATACTTATTTCTGATTTGGGATACAATCAGCTCAGAATCCCCAAATACTCTTAACATCTTAATTCCATGTTTGAGAGCAATATTTAGGCCTAAGAGTAAAGCCTCATATTCTACAATATTGTTTGTGCAATCAAACCTCAGCAAGAAAGAGAATTTGAGGAGCTTACCAGTTGGAGACAGGAAAACAACTCCAGCTCCAGAGCCTTCTTTTGCACAAGCTCCATCAAAAAACATGGTCCATAAGCCTTGCTGATCCAGCTCTTCAATGCAGATATTTTTCTTTTCATCTTCTGTATCATCTGAGACAACCTTGAAGTTATCACAGTCAGTGTCTACAAAGCATACCTGTTCATTTGCTTCTTGGTCTTCCACTGTCTCTGATGATCTTTGCTCCCTGATTAGCTTGACATCCCTGCCATTCATTGGAATCATGGCATATGACAGGTCCAGCTGCATACTTCCACCAATTAGTGCTGCCCATCTTCTTGACAGCAGCATACCATACTGTGGCTTGATGTCAACCACTGTTATATTCATTTTATATTTCTTTTCAGGAAATGCTGCCAGCTTGAAATCTACATCCTTCATGATTCCAATAACTGGTACCTCTCTGGCATCCATTGCATAACATTTTCCACATGCCTTGTCAATTTTTAATCCAGTTTGTTGCATGATGGCCAAAGGCATGACATTTGTGGATGCTCCAGAGTCAAGCATACAATTTCTAATTATTTTTCCATTTATAACCAGGGAAACATAAAATGGTTCCACTTGTGAAGGACACTTTGTCATGGTCATACCCAAATAGACTTCAGGAGTCTCATCTTCTTCATTACACATGACATGTTTCTCACCCTGGGTCTGATCATTTTGTTTAGCTTGAAAAGGTACCCCTGAGATTAGGGATATTGTCCTATTCTTGATCTCTTCCACTTTCATGAGTTCCATAAGTGGAACAGAGACCTTTACCTGAGAGAGGATCTGGGCTATATCAAATGGAGCATAGTTCTATACAACAGTTGTAGCTGGCTCCACAATCTTGCTTTTATCCTGAGCTGATTTAGCTTTCACTTTCATAGTTCCCTGATCATCATTCTTGTCTTGGGAACCTCTACTTTGATCTTCAGCCTGAGGGGTTTTGTTTTCTGGTCCTTGAAATTCATGACCTGTTCTGTGTCTAAAGTTCTGTTTATTATTTACCCACTGCCTTTTTTGTGGTTCAGTTCCTTTATGACCATGCACCAGCTGACCTGCAGAAATATCTTCTGGCTGATGTGGGCTGCCTACCTGATTTTTACCTCTGAGATTGTAGTTGCTTTTGACTTGAGCAACTGCTGCAGCTGTGAAGGCTCTAATTTCCTCATCAGAAGGTCGCTGTAAGTTACTCAGAAAATTGTGTGAGTTCTGAGCATACACATAGTTATCTTCATTATCTTCATCATATGGGGACTGTTGGCAGGCCTGAATTTGATGATCTGTATTCTCATCAGCATCATACAGAGTGTATCCATTGCCTATGGACATCATATTAACATCATCATCCTGCACATGATGTGGCTCATTGCATTCATTACAAGATGTAGCATTATCATACAAGGATTGAGCAATCATACACTGTGACTGTGAATGTGGCATCTGACAAATTATACACCACGGAGCATCATCAGCAATATTTATAGTTTTCTTTAAGGGATCAGGAGTTTCTTTGACATGTTGAGCCCTCTGATTTGTGTTATTGCGTGGGAATACAGGCTTACCATCATGCCAATTGGTGTTATAAGGCATATCATGTAATGATGGCCTCTTTTCCTGCCTTTGATAGACTTGCCTATCTGGACCCATCCCTTTTTCATTTCTAGCTAATCTATAGCTTAGGTCCTTAACAACATTTGCCAGTTTGTCTATCTTATCTTCAGGAGCAGATGTACCACCTTGAGTGTTCTGAGGCTTGTTTGGATTCTGCAGAATTTTTACATCATCCCTTCTATTTGTCTTGCCCGATGCTTTCCTATTGTTTTCAATATTTACTGCAATTCTGAAAGCATCCCTGAGAGTGGCAGGACCTTTATCTCTTAGTCCATATGCAGTCTTTGCATCAAAGGCATTGATATACAAAATTATGCACATTGGTTCATTTGGCCTCATGTGATGTGGCAATTTGTTCAACACTTTAGTAAATCTTGCATTAAAGTCAGCAACCTGCTCATTTGACCCTTTGGTGATACTGGTGAACTCATTTACAAAAAAGCTAGGGTCAGTTTTATCACCATATTGCTCCTTGAATATCCTTTTAAAATCATCCCATGATGAAATACTCCGGTCAGGCAGATTCCTGTACCATTCTCTTGCCTCATCTATTAAGGATTGCATGAATGACTTCATGAAAACATCCTCATGCTCAACCTCAAAATTATCCATGACATTTTGAAAGGCCTTTAGATGATCTTCTCCTGACACTGTGTTATTTCCTGAAAATTTAGGCACTTGCAGCCTCAGATGCTTGTCAATGGGGTTAGGATACCCAGGAATACCATCAAACACCAGCTGCCTGAATCTATCTAGCTGCATGGGCTGTCTGTTTGGCTGATTAACATTAACATTTCTGTTTGCATTTTGGTTTCCTGCATTGTTCAGTGGTATCCTAGCATCATTCACATTTTGTCTCTCATCATGATGCTGATGTTGCATTTCATATCTTTGCTGATGTCTTTGCACATTTGCATTCTCTAGGGTAGGAACTGAATCATTTTGGGCAGTTCTTAAGGCTTGCACTTTCTGCCTTATATCATCTCTGATTTTCATGGCTTGTAGGTATTCTAGTTCTGCTCTTAGACTTCTGATTTCTTCAGCCAATTGTTCATCCTTAGGTCTGGAGGTAGATGGTCTCATACCATTTGGGTCATCATCTTCATCATCCCTCTGAGACTCTGCCTCCTCAAACCTTTCACTTGGGTCTAGAAAAGGGCGTTCTTGGAACACCTCTGACCTCATTCTCATGCTACCACCCTGTTGCCTCTCATATGCACCTTGAATATCAGCTTCTGCATTTGAAAAATGAGGCGCATGCTGTCCTGATGGCCTAGGGTTGTCTTGTGTATCATCACTTTTTCTGGGGGAACCCTCATGACTAACTGAGACAGTTCCCTTTCTTCTGTACATCATTCTTTTTGTTAATGGTAACTCTTCAAATAAAGGATTTTGTTGGGATCTTCTCCCCTGCATATAAATTTTACTTTGACCGGTTGGGAGATTACTTCGGAGTCGCCACCTATTACTAGGAACTATTTTCTTTTGAAAACCAGGGTTCTTTCACAAGGTTCCCCAGTGGAGTCGCCAATTTCTGTTGACTTTTTCCCAGACTGGATGCTTATTCCCATATTTCCCTACAAGGTAGCCATCAGTGATCAACAGGATCTCTGGGCCAGGGGGCCAACAGTGTAGGAGATAGACTCTATATTTTATCTCCTCTTCTTCTTCAGGCTCTGCAAGACCTAGGGGGGTATTCCCTACTCAACATCCATGAGGATATGCATACAAGGTTGGGATGCTGACAGAAAGCAGATAGTCCTCTTGTAAGTAGACCAAAACTGAAAGATAAGAGCAAAGGGGCTAGCTTTGGGCCTATTTGCAGTTGTAGACAGAGGACTGAGGTTCTTAAACTAATTCTAAAGTCCTAATGGTTGTTTTAGATTTTGATTTGGAGTTTAAGTGTGGATGCAAAGCTGGACATGGTTATAACACAAAAACAAAGCATGATTGGTGCCTATCCAGGGCCTGGAGTCAGTAGACATACACCTGTGAATGATCAGCATAAACAGCTAAAACTGGATTTCAAGGGGATATATGTGATACCTGCCTTACAGGTATCTCCCAATACAAAGTGTTAGGTTATCTCTACTTATGGTATCCCTACTGCAGTATACCCTTCCCAATGTTCAACCTGAAAACAGTTTAATCTACCCCTTGAGTAGAAGTTAAAAGATCAGACATTCAACATAGGAATTCTATGCTCTAGAATCTAAACATTACTCAAATATCCAGATTCAGAAGAAGAATACATGCAATACTGGAGACAGAATTAACACAACACATGCTAAGATAGCATTTCTCATATAAGTTTAATCATGAAATCAGTGGGTTCATGCCAAAAACATACAACAAGAGATACATAAACTCACAGGTAAGCTGTACAGAGCAACCAGATCAGCTTGTCATGCATTACAGAGCCAAAAATCTTCAACTTTCAACAACCTTGAATGAATAACACCATCTGCATTATATAGCAGGAGGGTGTATTCAGCATTAACTACCAGGTTGACCAAAATCCCGCCAGATACACAGTACCATAAAAATGGCGCTCAAACACTACCAGATTGGCGCCCAAACTTGAATGCAGCAGGTAGGGGAGGAGACAGGAAGATTTCTCGAGCCCTGCGCCACTGTCCGCTGATGTACACCTTCAGTCGGGTACCAGATCCGCCCACGCCATCGCCCATACCTCTGCAACAATCGCCATTGATGGCGCACCAACCCGCGGCCTCGGGAAGAACATTAATTCTGCATCGCAACCATTTCCCGCCGAGGTTCATCATCATGATATTTCGAATATGCAGGATAATATTATCCCACATGCACCCCGCGATGACCTCCTTAATACTTTATATACTAGGTCATGAGCATATATGATGTCGGTGCTTTTGCTCCTGACGACACTAGTATAAGACTTCATCATCATCATCCTCCAGCAGCATGATATCCTGTCGCTTGAAATATCACCCTGACGTCAGCATCATATTGCAATATAACCTGCATGATAATCGGCACAACCTGATCCATCGGAGGAACATCCTCCTGCTGAGCTTATACCAAAAGTCTGGCCGATGAACATCCTGATGACGTCATCATCATATCCTGCTGACGTCATCATCATATCTGCCTACTGCGCACCTCCTCATATCCGGATGACGTCATCATCATGTTTGCAAATGTCGGGAGATCTCCTCAAGATGATCAGTGTTAGAAATATGACCCCCCCCGGGACCTCGATGACGTCATCATCATATTAACATCAGGATGATATTCGGAAGACAACCGGATATTTGGAAATATCATCCTGATGTGCAAATATCAGGTTGCACTGTAGCTCCTCTGTAAGATCGGGGCGATAGATGAATATGATGATGCTCGAAAAGATCACCCCCTCTAGATAGCGCACGAAGCTGGCAGGCAGATATCTCCTTGATATCAGCATCATCATGATGCTGGAACAAACACACACTCGAGTGATATGAAAATATCACCCCCTCCTTCGGAAATATCATGATGTAGATAATATGATGACCCTCGCAAGCAACACGGTGATAAAAGGAAATATGATGATGATGACGACGACCCTTAGGAAAAAACAAGTCAGGTCGAACAACTTAGAGAATAACCCCTTCAGAATATCGGGGCAACATCATCATCATGTTTGGGCAAGGTGATAAGTGCAAGATCACCGGATACTTTGAAAAATCACCCTCGCAAGCAGATCAGGGCGCACTGTAGCTCGTCAGCATCATCAGGATAAAAACCAAACATCACCCGATAACTGAATATGATGATGACGATGAAAAACCAGTCGACGAAGAACATGATGATGCAGACCATCATCGAAGACAAGATGATGATGATGACCTCCTCCTCAGGAAAATATGATGCTGCAGCTGAAAAATGCTGAGGATGTCCAACACTTAGAAAAAATGGGCAAGAAGATAAAGGGTTCAAATGAAGAAACCCCCTGATCATGACAAATCAACCCTAGGTCAAAATGAGTGCTAACAAACTGAATACTCAGTCTTGGGGAGTATCTGTAAGGTAGGTGCTAAACAAACCCCCTTGAAATCCAGTCTTTGGTGTATATTTATGCTGATCATTCACATGTGCATGTCTATTGACTCCAAGCCCTGGATAGGCACCAATCTAGTCTTATATTGAAGTTACACCCCAGGTCCTAGTTTTGCATCCAAATATAAAATCAATTTTAAAACTTCAAAACCAAACCTTTAGGACATTAGGAGTAGTTTAGGACCAAAATCCTCTGTCTCACAACTGAACATAGGCCCAAAGCTAGCCCCTTTGCACTTATCTCACAGTTTTGGTCTGTATAAGTGAGGATTTATCTGCTTTGTGTCAACATCCTACCTAGCTTATAGATGCATTTCATAAGATGTTGAATAGGGAATACCCCCCTTGGTTCTGCAGAGCCTAAAGAAGAAGAGGAGATATTTATAGAGTCTATCTTCTGTACTGTTGGCCCCTGGCCCGGGAATCCTGTTGATCAATGATGGCTACTTTGTAGGGATAACTGGGAACAAGCATCCAATCTAGGAAAAGTACCAACACCCACAAACTAAAACCTGTTTTGGATACCCATTTGACTCTTTTATAACATATCTCAAGTGCAGGTGGGGTTACTTTGGAACACAAGGGGCTAAAGTTTGCTACTACGCTTGAAAAAGGCCTAGTTAGGCTTGTTTCTACTAGGCATCTATTGATTTCCCAATCTTCCAACCTCCACTCTTCAAAACAACCCCTTAAGCATATCAAATATGACCTGCCTCAACACTCCCAAGCATTTCAAACAACTTTCAAAGAGCCTTTTATCAAATCCTGAAACATAAGCACCTTTCTATGCTTAAAATATGTAGTTTTTAGCCTAGCGCATCAACCAAATTGCATCAATCTGCCTCCCCTGCTCCTATAATCAATTGAAACATCAAAAAAACCCTAACCCCATCCATTCCACCAAGTTTCATGAGATTTCACTGATGGAATGGTGGGTTTTACATATTTCTTGCCTTCAAGACATTTAAACAAGGTTTTATGACCAGTTCTATTAAATTCGCCATAAAATGCTCAAATCTTAATGAAATTTAATGACAGAAAGTGCAAAGGAAAGTAGACTTAGTGCTTCATCAATCCAATTGGTTTCAAGTCATTATATTACCGTACAGAACTGTACACAAGCCTAGAACAACAAAAATCATGTTCAGAAATGCAAGAATAGAGTTATTTTAATTGATTTTTCTTCAAGATACAGCTTGCCAACCTTGGCTCCGACCTTCCAAGCATATTTTAAAACTTTTTCAAACTAAAACCAATCAAAGACAACTAACTTTCAACTTCCCAACCTTTCAACTACCTTCATTTCCAAAAGGTGACTCTTCCAATTCCCATTTTGACAACATTCTTGCAACTTTTACAATATTTACAAAAATAGACTCACCAACACTCCTAACGACCTAATATGGACTCATTACATTGCAAATGGTCTAAATAGACCTTATTACAATCCAAAATATGACTGGAACACCCAAAACTAACATTAGACCACCTTTGTAACATGTTGATTAGGTGCCCCTAGAGTAGAGAGAAATGTAGATATAGAGACAAATGTAGAGAGAGGTTAAGAGATAGAGAGAGATAGAGATAGAGATAGAGATAGAGATAGAGATAGAGATGAGATAGAGAGAGTGAAAATAGAGAAAGACAAAAAGAGAGATAGAGAGAGAGAGAGAGAAAAAGAGATAGGGAGAGAAGAAGGGAGAGGGAGAGAGATGAAGTGGGAAAGAGAAATAAAGTAGGGGAGAGAGATAAAGAAGATAGAGGAAGAGATAGGTACAAAGATAGCGAAGGAGAGAAAGGGGAGGAAGAAAGAGATAGAGCAAAAAAGAGAGTAAGATAGAAATATATAGAGAAAAGAAGAGAGATAGAGAGACAAAGAGACAGAAAGAGGATAAGACAAAGAGATAGAGAAAAAGAGAGGTAGAGTGAGAAACATCAGAGAGAAGAGAGAGAAACATATGGAGAGAGGAGGAGAGAAATAGAGACAAAGAGAGATAAAAAGAAATATATATATCCTAGAGAGACAAACACGAGAGAGAGTTTCTTTCAATTTCAAGTAGAGAACATGGCTATATGCATAACCTTCCTATGAATAATTATTTCCAAATTTTACCTTTACCACCCATCACAATTGAAGAGACATTTCCTAAAACACAAAATCATTACCCATCATGTGATTACAAAACTAAGGTTAACTACATAAACATAGTGATAAAAAGTGTTCCATTATGTGATAGACTTGAGGTTACAATCAAGCATTCCAATGGAAAACCCTATGTTAAAGATCAGACTATGGTACTTTTACAATGTAAAAAGTGGAGCTTAGTATGTGTTGGTTCAAATTATCTACTCAAACTTTACTTACCACTATAGAACAACAACACACATCATTACATGGTTTCAATGTTCAAATGATGACCATGATTCAACAAATCAAAATAGCCCCATAAAATTATTGCAAATATTCTATATACTCTCTTTTTGTGAATACTAATTGTATACACCTAAAAATGACACAACTCTGTCTAAATAAATATTCTTAATATTTATTTTATCTAAATTCCTCTATCAATAAATAAATAAATCAATTTATTTATTTGGTTCATATTCCTCCCATTAATTGAATAAATTACCTTTTATTTAATTAATTCCATCGAAGTCAACTTCATTCTTCCAAACAATTAAATAATTTTAATTATTTAATTAAATCACTTATTCCTCCAAATTTAAATAAATAAATCAAATTTATTTAAATTATCTCAATCTCTAAAAATAAAGTATAATCAAATATTTTATTTATTCTTGCAAATCATGCACAAACAATTAAATAAATTTATTTATTTAATTTGCTTTCTTATCTTCAAATTCTTCAAAAATCTTCTAAAAATAATTCTTCTTCGTCATGCACACAAAATTAAATAATTTATTATTTAATTTCTCTCAAATCATGCAAATCACAAGTTGAGTTAACTGATTTAATCAATCTTGTTTTTATCAATAACTCTTAAATTAGAAAAAGCTTTCTAATTTATGAAATCAAATCTTATCTTTATAAAAGAAAGTAGTTAACTCAAACAAAACAACCTTTTGTGTGACACTTGTTTTCTTTCTATTCACGCACATTCTCTCAAGGTTTCTCAACCATTGATCTTCTCATTCTTTCTATACCATTGATCTTCTCTCTCGTGAGTCTATAAATTGAACCCAATTCCTCTATTTCTATCATCCAAGCTTTTAGTACCCTTACTCTCCGGGAATCACAGCGCACCTTTGGCATTCAAGTTCCTCCATTGCTTGCGATCAACTTATTACAATCACCATTACCATTGTTGTGAAGCTCATCTTCATTGCAAGAAATATCATAGCCGTTCTCCATTGACATCTTGAAGAAATAGCAAGGAAGTGCGCTTTCTGAGGGTCATATTCATACAAAAGATCGATTGAGATAGGCGACCAATGGAAGCTATGAAGTATTGAGGTTTTCAAGGTTTTATCTTTGTTATTTTTAATCTTGATTATTTCTTTTCCATTGAGTTTATTGGATTACTTTGATACTATTGATAATCATTCCAATTTTTTGATAACATTTCTGGCGCCTAGCGTGGGGCCTTGCCTCGATTTAACCCAAAAAACTAAGTTTTTTGTACAATGTTCCATACACAAGAGGATTCTGCACATCTAATCAATTCTAACATGCATCTGAGCTCTATTTTGGCGCATCTGATCTTTCGGTGCATATACCCCTGAAGCGGCGCATCTGTGCTCTGTAACAGCGCATCTATTCTTTCTGCTCATATGTCTTCTATCTCTACGCATATGAGCTTTGACTATGTGCTTTTGTAATTCTGTGCATCTGACCTCTGTCTCTGCACATCTAATCTCTATACCTGTGCATCTAATTCTGACAGTGACTTTTTGAGTTGTTCCTTGTGATTTTGCTAACGTTAACACTTCTCGCAAGAATATTCTCTGATCTACTTGCAGGTTAGGGGTTGGTTTAGTCATATAGCTGCATTTGTTAACTCATCTCTATATCTAAAGGAAAGTAAATGGATGTTCATGCAAATCTCATTTAGTTCTAACTAGGAGGATTGTAATTTGATCTTGTTGCATCAACAAATTGAATTTAGTCCCAATGCTAGGAAGATAAAATTGAACCATTGCTATCTTGGTTTCAAAGTTAACAAATCGCGTGTGTGCCCAAGTAGCTAACTCATTTAGTCTTTTTCATTTTAATTAGGGGAAAAGAACCATTGTCTTTCATGTTATTGGAATGATACTAGGCCTATGCTCTCCCCTATCTTGGGTGGACAAAATGCCAGACATATCATTTTGCATGTGTTAAACCTTTAGAGAGGCCTGCCCTTGGATATCCTTCCATCCAAGTGGGAACGACCTTAAGTGGTAACAAGCTAAAGCCAAGCTCTGCCTAGCCACTATAAATAAATTGTGTTTGGAGCAAAAGCTTCAAACAACGAGTGTTGTTAAGTTATACCGACAGCCAACCTCCCCTAAAACCCTTCAAGGCATAACCCTTGAAGGCTGGGAGACTCCATAACGGAGAGTAGCACTGCCGCATATACAACCACTTGAACGGTTGCACTTACTAATCATCCTTTGTTTTTAGTAGCCAAAAACCCCCATAAGCCATGCAAGGAAGGGCGATTATCACCTCCCGAAGATGCCTCAACTAGAAATAGTGAGAATTTGGTTTATATTGTCCCAGCCAGCCTAGGATTTGTACTTGCTTTTTAGTAAAAAAGAGTCCAAAAATTACAAAAAAAAAGATGAAAAATCATGAAAAATTCTTTGTGTTTGCTGTCTTACTTGCCATAATTGAGAAAATCAGATCAAAGAAACCAACTTTCAAACCAGAGAAACTAAAAACATTGAAAAATGTGCCAAGAAAATTACAAAAATAGTCAAGAAACCAGAGCTGTGCATTTATCCTACAGAACTACGCATATGTGTCGACATGTTGTGCATTTACTGTGACTTTCTGTGCATTTGTCATCTATTGTTGTGCTTTTAACATTTACCAAAGATGCACATTCGCATCGACTTGCTGTGCTTATATCCTTTGTTTCAGTGCATCTGTCGCTGTGCATCCAAGACAATAAGCTTTTCCACTTCTTTTGAGAGAAAGTTTTTATCCTTTCCGGGTACCCATTTCGGGCTTGTGTCAGTTTCTGAGGATATGACAAACCAATTAGAAGCACTTGCTCAAGAACTCCAAACCATACAATAGCAACTGGCAATCCTAAAAATTGAATCTTCCAAAAAGCCATATTCGCCACAAGACATATCTCCTTATCCATTTGATAAAAGCTTGGCCAACATACCTTCCCATTCTTTTTTTAATGCACCCAAATCTGACAAATATAGGGAAATAGATTATCCACGTGTACCAAATCCCTCTTAACACCAAGATCGTACATTCTTTTCCCATCTTAATGATACTCTTGACAAGGGAAGCACCACTCCATCTACTAGTCCTCCTTCACCATCCCCTAGAATGCATAGCCCAAAGCATACTAGTCCTACACCAACACCACCATCTATTTCCCCAAGCTCTAATTCGTCAACCAAGGAGTCCTTCATTGATTTCATGGAAAGACTCTTTGCAAAATCTAAAAGCAAAAGAAAATCTATGGAGAAATCCAAATTCGTTCATCCAATTTCATCCCCATCTAGCACGAGCAATCCTCACCATGGGCCTAAACCATCTACCATTATTCTCCATCCGTTGTATTGTCCACCTACCCATACACTCATGAAGGATGTGATCCAATGGCTATTAGCAAGGAATCAACCATGTCCATGTCATAAAACTTCTATCCAAGAGCCTATCAAAGAGCCTTCAACACATGTCCATTGCTCCAACCCCTTCATGTAAATCACAACCCCTCAAGCTTATTGAAGAGTTTTCTACCATGAGTCCAAGTCAAGAACCATATTACCTTCATGTTGTTGACCAAGAGCCTATCCAAGAGTCCCCTACCTCCACTTCAATTCAAGCACATCAAGAGTTATGTCAAGAGCACACTTTAAAGCATGTGGAAACATCCACCCTTTATCTAAATCAAGATCAAATCACTTCCATCCAACCCACCCATAACCTATATCTTTTCTATGATCCAGATATCACCTCTGAAGAAGCTATCCATGAGCAACTTGATCCTATACATGAGCAAGAGATCCAAATCCAATCCATCCATAACCTTTATCTTTTCTATGATCAAGATATTATTGTTGATGAAGAACCTATGCACGTGCACATTGATCCCATCACGCTTAATCCTAGCTATGATCAAGATCCTTTCTATGATCAAGATCCCATCTATGATCAAGAGCCTATCTATGATCAAGTGAACCATGATGATCCTCTTAGCCAACTTTATGCATTCCATGGTCACGAGCTTATCACCCCATCTATCCATCCTCCATCTAATCTTATCATTGATCCAACAACTTCCACTTCCCTTGATGAGACACTTGCCTCCCAAGTCCACATAGATGATCAAACCAATAACTTGGATCCTAGTGAACATAATGATAATCAATATCCTAATGATCCTTCACCATCTATTATCGACCATGTTGCAAATATGTTATCATGTCCTATTGATCTCACTACCTTCAGGCATGAGTGTTCCTCTTTAGAACACCAGGAACCATTATCCTCTACCTCACCTTCCCCATCTAATAAGGAACTCATGTCTAGTGTTCCACCTATACATAATCCCATTGTCCACCACATACTCCAAAATATGAACTATCAAGGTAAAGGCTTAGGCCTTCATGAACAAGGTACTTTGGAGCCTATCCATGTCGAAGTTCCTCCATCCTCTTATGTCCTTGGTTATATCTCCCAAGAAAAGCAATCTCAAGATGTTGGTACTTCCTCCATACCCTCTAAATCCACCACTTTCCATCGCAAACTCTATCATATCCCCAAAACATATGTCGCCATTCCACCTCCCTTATCGTATACATCCCAAAAGCATGTGACCATACACCTTCCACCATCTAATCTACCTCTGCTACTTCTAAATCCTAATATCCCTCCATGCATCTTACCACCACTTCTTCCAACACCTTATCCATCCATCTATGAATCCTCTAAAAATCTCAATCATGGCCAATAAATGCACATGTTGTCTAAACAAAGAGCTTCCACCAACTCCACTTCCACCATCTCAAGGGAATTCAACAACAAAAATTTGGATGTCTCTACCTATAAAGAGAAAAATCCTAAGAGTCCTCATGACCTAGGATACAAAAGCCAAGAATCAAAGAAGAATCAAAAGCTGCATACACCCACACACCTCAATGCCAAACTGAAAAAGGTGTGGGTTCCCAAGCAACAAGTAATTACCTCAAGAGCTGCACAAAAGATGCATATACCCAATCCTATACCTTCACAGGTAACGTCTACAAGGAAAATGGTTTGGGTACCTAAGCAAAAAGCCACCAAGTCAAATGAGGCATCCACCTCTCAAGCATCCCAACCATCCACTTTCTCCTTTTCCATCCAAAAGTCGCCAATCCTTCCATCCCACATGACAAGCAAAAATCAAAAGTATACACAATCTATGTGGGTCCCTAAATGCCTACATCATTCATCCACCAAACAAAACTCTCCATTGCTTCCTACACCACTTTCCCATCATATGCTTCAATGTTTATCATGGTATGTGCAACCGTTGGTCATGATTCCCTTCCATCCCACAACATTTCCATATACTTCCATCTCCCCTTCCTTCCACTATTATCCTACATATCTTCCCCATCCTACTCCCATGGTCCATGCTTTTGCATAAGCCTTCCCTCCATCCATACATAAGTCCTGCATAATCCGCATCATCATCCACTATCGCACCTTCTATAATCCGCAATCTACCTACTATGTCTTCCTTTCATGCGATCCTTACCAACATCTGTGAGCATAGCGACACTTGACATAGTCCATGCGACAACGTCTATTTGGAGGGACTATCACCTTTCTTGGAACTAGGCACTTGAGGTCCTCTCGTCCGTATTGGTGCAGGAGCACCTTGGCAAATTAATATTGCCCTGGACAAATCTTTAAGTTTGATTAAATTTGTATGCTTCCACATTTTAATGAGGTTTATCAAGTCATTTTTATGTGTTTAGGTCATTAGGAGTTTCAAAAATGCAAAATATTGCAAACCATGTAAAGGTTGTCAATGTAAAATTGGAAAAAAGATGCAAAGTTGGAAGGTGAAGAGTCATTTGGCTCTTTGTTCACTCCAAATCAATTATGAACTGAAGAGACATGTTTTAATGCCTTTAAAAGGCCTTGTAACCATGAAGAATTCGTGGGTGATTGAATTCAAGAATTGGAACAATAAAGAAGACTATTTTTTTAGGCATTTCTACAGAAATTTACTGTTTTCTTGCATGGTACGGCCCAGTAAGGATAGGAGAACATTTATTTTTGATTTAAAATAGAATTATATTCAATCACCCTCCATTTCCTTTTTGTCTCATCGAATTTGGTGCAATATTGAGGAAGTTATGACCGTTTTAGTGACTGCAATTTCTAGAATTCTCCTATAATAGTCCTGTTGCAGCGTTTGGTACGGTTCTGTATGGATAGATACAAGGGTAATACATATATGGTTGGAAATAGGATTGAGTTACCTTTCAAATTCACCTGGTAGGAGGTCTTAACTCGATTCCTAGAGGAAGATATCACATTTTTTCTAAAACTGCTCTGTTGACTAGGTTTTTGGGGCCTAGAAATGGGGGTTTGGTGTTTAAACACTTGAATGAGAAAATCATTGCATGAGACCTAGAAAATCCTTTGTTTTAGATCCTTTCCTAAGAATGTTTCAAGGTTTGAAGTGAGTGGGGCAAGTATTTGATAGGGTTCCTTTGTAAAGTGGGCAAATTAGGCCTTGTAGGAAGACAGCAGGGTGTTAGGACAGTCAGATTCCGTCCAAAACAATAGTATATGATTTTGAAGTATGTTATAGAACTCAATAGAGGGTACTCAGATCAGTCAATATTTTTGGAAGTGCTTTGGGAAAGTTTGGAGAAAAGTGCAAGTTTGTCGTTGAACAGGGCTACTAGGATTAGGCCTAGTCAAGTGGAATTGTCAAGAACCAATCAAATTGTTTTGTGAAACCTATTGAATCTTGTTGGTAGGGGTAGGTTGAGACCCTAGAAGATGCAATATTTCATCTGAGAAGTTGGAACCCTAAGTTGATCCCTTTGGAGGAGTTTAAGGCAAAGGGAAGACTAATGAAGTCTTATTAGTGGAAGCTACAAACCATTGAAATCTTTTGTTTCTATGAAATCATCTCATAAGTCCTGACACCTCTGCATCACGTATCCACCTTCTCCTATCCAAAATAAAAAAGAAAAGAGAAGCAAAGAGAAATCCCTTCGTCCAACGGTGAAAATCTGGCAAACAGGCACCTTGGATAAGTACCATGATGAAAACCTGGCAAACAGGCGTCATGCGTAAGTTGATTTTCTACGTCACCTACACTTGGGGGCACCCTGTCTCATCAGCATATCGCTTTTCTCCTATCATTTCCTTCCATACCATTGCCTATCCTATCCTATTATCTTTACCCACTACATACCTATCCTGTCGAATCCATCCATCCTATCTTACCGCACCCTCCTGTCATCCGTATCCTGCATGTACCTATCGTGTTGAGTCCTTTTGTCCTCCATTCCTCTTTTTGATCTTGATACAAATATGGGGGCAAAATGTCGAAGCATGCCTTGAATTTCTTTTTCTTGATATACCTTGTCTTTTTCAAAACAATCCAATCCTCTCATCCTCCTATCATCATAAGCATTGTCATGAAAAATCCTACGTATCCTACCTACAATAGGGCATGTTATTCCTGTGCGACTTAGTCCTTGGCGATCGCATCCTTCCCCTTTTTCACGTACGTTCCTTCTATCTACTATTGCCCATCCTTCTACCTACCCATCCATTATCCATTATCATCCATCCGTTTACCTATCCATGGTGTTCCCTTGTCATCCGTATCCAGCATTTAGGCTATCCAAATTGCTATCCAAAAATCCCACAAACATCAAATCGTCTACAAACCTAATCCATTAGTACCATTTCCCGAACTACATTGCCTCTGCATCATCATGTAGGCAAGGCCATTATCAATGTGCCCCCGAGGCTCCACTTCCATCGCGTGTCGTCTGTCCTTCTATCTATCTAAGTCCACACCGTTTCCTATCACCTACGTCTTAGGTCCATCAAGGTTCACCCCGAACTACGTTGCCTCTGCATCGTCACGTAGGCAAGGCCATTTAGTAATGAGCCATCGAGGCACTAGGTCAATCCCTTAGGGTCCGTTTCTTTGTATCCATTGTCAGTTTATCCATAATAAGCCAGATACCTCTACTTGACTGGAGGCAAGTCCTCGACCTAGTTAAGGAGTTGGATTCTGCAGTACCACATTGTTCACCGAGGATGCCAATAAGGATTGTGATACCTTTCACCAGACATGCAAGCGCAGCAAAGCCCGCTTCCAAAGCAGAAATTTTGACGCAAGACATCAACCTATCCAAAGCAAAGCAAACAAGTACCTAAAGCACTCTAAATGATTCTATTTAAATTATGGCAAGAAAACACATCTAATGCAAGAATGTTTTGTGTTTGTAATCAGGTAAAGGAACAACGTCTTGACTTTTATTATCATGTCTTTCTACGCTACTCGAGGATACCAAAAGCTAGAGATGCTATGATGGGGGCGTGATTATTTTTTTTGTTTGTTGTTTGTGGATCAATCTTTAGTAATGTAAAGCCTTGTCCAATGACATGATCGACAAAAGATCATAGAGGACTTCAGAGGTCATCTAGATTCAATTTGACTAGATGCTTGTATTAACTTGTTATATGAAAATCCATGCAAGTAATACTTAGGTTATCTCGTTTCAATTATACCTAGATGCTTGTATTTTCTTACAACATTTTAAAAGCCCAATGATGAAACAAGCACTTCAAAATACTTGCAATATCAAGATGACATATATTCGTATCCATTATACATCCATTTTCATTTCGCATACCATCCCTCAATAAAGATTTTGTTCGCAGTGTTAGAGTTTACAAAAACTTGTGAGTCCTTCTGTCGAGTCATTCTTTTGTCAAAATTCTCTTTCTATCTATCATCGAGTCTCTTCTGCAATGATCCAAATGCAAGTCCATCCTTAATCCATACCAATCAAGTTAATCAATCTTGCCAAATTATCTAATCGCAATCAATAGTCTTGATCCTAATCTAGTCATAAACCAAATCAATCGATCATAAGTATCAGTGGGATATACCTTTCCCACGCCTATCGTGTTGATCTAGGGATATATCATTCGCCGCAATGACAACACTATCCTTTGTGCTGATCTAGGGATATATCGTTCTCCGCAATGAAAAACACTATCGTCAATCATTATCGATTAATCATTGGTTTACAGCTAGACAGGGGCAATCCCTTGTTTGTTCTTGTATTGTTTGTGCATACTTGCTTGCTCGCTTGTGTGTGTTATCATTTTATCTTGCATCGCGTATCATTAAGCTCTTTCTTCATCCCGTTTTTCTTCCACATCCAATTTTTTCACCCTAACCTAATTGTCGTTCACCTTTTTCATCATGAGATTGTCCATCTCACGCCTTCTGCCTTCTTCCCGTCCAATCTCCCGAGGGGGCATCCTGCTGTTGTTAAACCTGTACCAGGGGCAAACTGGGGCATGTATCATTATTAAAAATCTTATTCTTTAAAGCAACGTGATAAAACACATTGCATCAAAGAGGGGCAAAATGTATACACCTAAAAATGACACGACTCTGTCTAAATAAATATTCTTAATATTTATTTTATCTAAATTCCTCTATCAATAAATAAATAAATCAATTTAGTTATTTGGTTCATATTCCTCCCATTAATTGAATAAATTACCTTTTATTTAATTAATTCCATGGAAGTCAACTTCATTCTTCCAAACAATTAAATAATTTTAATTATTTAATTAAATCACTTATTCCTCCAAATTTAAATAAATAAATCAAATTTATTTAAATTATATCAATCTCTAAAAATAAAGTATAATCAAATATTTTATTTATTTTTCCAAATCATGCACAAAAAATTAAATAAATTTATTTATTTAATTTGCTTTCTTATCTTCAAATTCCTAAAAAATCTTCTAAAAATAATTCTTCTTCTTCATGCACATAAAATTAAATAATTACTCTCAAATCATGCAAATCACAAGTTGAGTTAACTGATTTAATCGATCTTGTTTTTATCAATAACTTTTAAATTAGAAAAATCTTTCTAATTTATGAAATCAAATCTTATCTTTATAAATTGATCTTCTCATTCTTTCTATATTGTTGATCTTCTCTCTCGTGAGTCTATAAATTGAACCCAATTCCTCTATTTCTATCATCTAAGCTTTTAGTACCCTTACTCTGCAAGAATCAAGCGCGCCTTTGGCACCCAAGTTCCTCTATTGCTTGCGATCAACTTGTTACCATAGCCATTACCATTGTTGTGAAGCTCATTTTCATTACAAAAATATCATAACTGTTCTCCATTGACATCTTGAAGAAATAGCAAGGAAGTGCACCTTCTGAGAGCCATATTCATACACAAGATCGATTGAGATAGGCGACCAATGGAAGCTATGAAGTATTGAGGTTTGCAAGGTTTGAGTTCTTTGTTGGTTTAAATCTTCTTTGTTTCTTATTTCATTGAGTTTATTGGATTATTTTGATACTATTGATAATCATTCCAATTTTCTGATAACACTATTATTACAAACAAATAAAAAATCTATCTTTATTGCTCTTACAAATATGTCCCCTTATTTATTGCTCTTACCGACTCAGTTAATAATGTTTGCTTTTATGGACATAGAACTCCTTTCCACATTCATTTTCGGCATACCCATTGCACACTAAAGTGCGATTGCTAGTAGATAATATTATAGAGAGCTATAATTTAAAACGTGATCTTCCTTAGGAAATAGAGCTAGAAAAGAGTTATTAAGAACTTTTAGGATTTGTTTTGAGGTGCATAGTTGGCATCCAAAATGTCATCTTAGCTCTCCAAGGGATATTCACCCCAATGTACACCTTCGTTGATGCTCAAAAATGAAATTAAACAATAGTGGAAGAGAGCCTGTACCCTAGTTCCACAATTCCTCAGAATGGCCGATAAGAGTAGTTTGAAAGATCACGTTGCCATCGTGACGGGCGCGTCGCGAGGGATTGGCAGAGAAATCGCCCTTCACTTGGCGCGCAAGGGAGCAAAAGTAGTGATTAATTATGCAGCAAATGCAGAGAAAGCAGAGGAGGTGGCCTCTATAATTAACAAGGATGGTGATGCAGTAAGAGCCCTGATCTGCAAGGCCGACGTTTCCAAGGCGTGCGAAGTAAGCAAACTCTTTGATGCGGCGGAGGAAGCATTCGGCGCCGTGCACATTCTGGTTAACTGCGCGGGCGTTCTCGATCCCAAATACCCACCCCTGGCGGACACTTCGGAAGAAGCGTGGGACTCAACCTTCAATGTCAACTGCAAAGGAGCCTTCCTCTGCTCCAGAGAAGCCGCCAACAGAGTGGTCAAAGGCGGCGGTGGTCGCATAATAAATTTGAGCAGTTCGGTGGTTGGGTCGCTTAAGCTCGGATACGGACCATACGCGGCCACTAAGGCCGCCGTGGAGACGATGACCAAAATATTGGCCAAGGAATTGAGGGGCACCAAGATTACTGCGAATTGTGTGGCACCGGGGCCAGTGGCCACGGAAATGTTCTTAGCAGGAAAGAGCGATACCCTGGTTGAAAGCATAGCTAAGGAGATTCCCTTTGAACGCCTAGGTGAGGTCACTGACGTGGCGCCCGTCGTTGCATTCCTGGCCAGTGATGGAGGAGAGTGGATCAATGCTCAGGTTGTGAGGGTCAATGGTGGCTTTCCATGATAAGGGTATCAGGTTAGGTTAATTATTTTATTCAAATCGTTTATTGGATTTTCTTCTATCTGATATGGGGATTTTTGGCAAATAGTGAAGAAGTAACCTAATACTGGGAGGAAAAAAATCCCCCAAAACCCTAGTTGTAAAGCATTAGCTTAGTTATGAGTGGGTCAAGGCCTGCTGGTCTGGTGTAATACCCAAAATTGTTAAATATATTAAAACTTTCCATTTTGCGTATGGGAAGTGGAAGAATGTAAGGCAGTTTTTATTTTATTTTATTTTATTTTTTAATTTTTATTTTGGGTATGGTGGATGAATATTTTATGAAAAGCCCCTTCCAAATTTTTATCGGTAGTTTTGAGTATTATAAGTGAGTTGGTAGTTTTGAGTATTATAAGTGAGTTTGTATAAGGGTTGTGTCTCTTTATGTGATTATGATAATATGGATAAATATTGGATATAAATTTTGGAATAACACTCCTTGAAATTATTATAAAATGTATGAATTTATATGGATTGTATGAATTTATTTGAAATAACACTCCTTGAAATTATTATAAATTTTGGAATAACACTCCTTGAAATTATTATAAATAGTATAGATATCTTAAATATATTTATTAAAAAAAGTGGAGAAATATTAATTTACAGTTATTTTATTTATTTAAAAATTATTTTATTTTATTTACATTTTACTTCATTTTTATTTGAAGGGTTATTTTTATTTACTTAAGAGTTGTGTACCACTTTGTTTCTTTTTATGAAGAGGAACTTTGGTTTGTTGAAGATGATTATGTATTTTATTAGTTAAAGGGGGGTAATAGGGGAGGTTGGAATGTGGAGGTATTGGAAATTGGAGGAATTTTTCCTTCTCCGGCTGGCTTTAGAAGCTTTAAATCTTGAAAGTATTTCCCTTTTGGATCAAGGGGGAGTTTATGTTGGTTATGATTCAAAGTTGTGGTAACCAAGACAATGAGAAGTTTTGGTAACCAGTGCAATGAATGTGATCCACAGTTTTCGTAACCAAGACAATGAGAAGTTTTGGTAATCAAGACAATGAATGTGATCCAAATTTTTGGTAATCAAGACAATGAAAAGTTCTGGTAGCTAGGACAATGACAAAGGAATGGTTTTGGTAACCAAGATAGTGAAGTGTTGGTAGCCAGGACAGTGAAGGTTAAGGAGGAATAGTTTTGGTAGTCATGATAGTATAGTAAACTATTGAGAGTATCATGGTTCAATAGGTAATTGTTTGGACCGTTGTGACACTGTTGTGTTTGTCACAGTCCAATTTTTGGTAGTCCCACTTTAATAAGAAATATGATGTAATTAACAAGGGGAATGTTAGAAATATTACATCATATAGTTTGTTTATGCCTATATATTAATGTTTTGTTAGTTTAATAGTTTGTAGTTTGGGTAGTTTTTAGTTATTGACAGGTATTCGATAGTTATCTGAGTGGTTAAAAAGAAATGGCTATTTCTGTGTATTCATGTGTGTGACTTGTAAATGTAATTTCTATTACTATTTTATATAGATTTAATCCTGATTCCTACATATAAAACCATTTTTGAGAGATGTTCACTTACATATTAATAAAACTTTGTATTCCTAAACTTCAATTTTATGGACGAAGTTCATTACCAACACAAACTTGCCAAATCCACCTACACTTGGGGGTAACCTTGTACATTAGACTTAAATTGACACATCCACCACCTTCAAGCACATGGGAATCTGAATTCCCACAAGGCTCTTCTAGATGCAACTTGTCTTCTCAAGCAAGAGAAATTTAAAGCTCATCAATTTTAGTCTTAGAAGAGATCCCTCTCCTATATTCTTACTTTAATTTAACTAAGAAAATTCTCCATTTTGACACACTTTAGGAATGCTCTCTAAATATTTAAGGCAACACGATACATGTTCTATTTAAATGATATTTACAGCAGGGTTCCATGGCGTGGTTACTATTCCTACTTTTGCACAAATGACTTCTCGTAATCCAACTGAACATCGAACTGCATAATTTACCTGTCGGTTCCCCCCAAAGGGAATTTCTGCATTTCCCCCCTGCCCCCGATGCAGAGATAATTCAGGAGCCATTTCCCTGAATAACGGCCTTATTGAAGACTACATCTTCTATTCTGTTAAAGCATATTTGAAATTAGGATAAAAAATTGTCAGTAAATAATTGCAAAGTGCATTATAAAAAATATGCAAATTCATAAAGCTGCCCTTTGTCTCCAAATTTACCTGAAATATCTCATTGGGCGCTGCAAATTTCTTGCCCAAAATTTCATTCTTGAAAAAACAACAATTGCATTCTAGGGAAAGATTCTATATTTTACTGTTTTACATTTTGCCCAGGTTAAATGGAACCACCTGCAACCAAAAAAAATAACCGTAGTAACCCCTTCCACAGGATCCCTGCCTTGGAATCTCTACCAAAAATGTGGCAGGGCTCAAGCGATGGGGATAGAAGTTTGCAGCACGGCTAATCAACATTTTTGAGGAATTCTTCTGCCAATTGACAGCATCCAAAAAGTGTTTAACATACTCCTCCACAAAATAAAATTACTTCTGAACTTGGGTCAAATCTGTACAAACTGCTCAACTCAGTGATACCTTAATATTTTATCATGGACAACAATTATTTTATTTTAACATGTATCTATGATTAATTTATAACACATGAAAACATAACTGAGCAAAAGAGCAATCAAGGCAATACAGAGAAAGTCTTAATAATAGTAATCCTTTCACCTATTCAAACACATGGAAGTAGGACAAGTTTAGATTGACAGAATCCGATGCCTTTCTTAACTATTTTTATATGGTTAGATATTCTATTCTCTCAAATTTTCAAAAATATCTGTATAAAATAATTGCTAATTATCACTTAACTTGAGAGATGGTTATGAGAACCTTCTCTCTCCGCTTTTCATATCAATTGTTGTTTTATTTAATCTAAATGTTGAAGTTAGTGAAATCATCACTGCTTGGGTAAGCTTAAGCATTAGTTAGTGTTATTGGCCTTGGCAAACAGGAGGATTGGTATAATGATTGGTGAAACAGAATTCTATAGTTTAGCAAGGTAGTTGTTGAATATCACAAGAATGTATCTAAGATTAGCAAGAAGTGATATTGGAGGCAGGATCCTAGGCTTCATTAAGAGCGCCGTTAACAAGGCAATGCACTTCTAACATCACATTTACACCAGCCAACAAAAGCATCTAATTCTAATGGTTGCTATCAATATTAATTGCTGCTTTATTTAAATTTAAATTCTTTTGTTTTGGAATTTGACAAAACTCATGTAAGCTGTAACAATAATTGGTGCCTTTGGTCTTGGAGAATAGGAGGAAGTATTGGTGAAATAGGATTCCATGGTATCTGCTTACTGTTTCTTGTTGATACGAAATGCTGGATCTAGCAAGTGTAATGCTAGTAAAAACATTGTTGAGAGAGTTCAATTTTAGCATTGGTGGCTAATGATATGTCGGAAGTGCATTAGTTGATATATAGGGATTTCAACATGGTATGTTTTATCAAAGATAATGGTGGTTTCTAAATTCTTATGATGTCTTGGCGTGTTGGAGGAGGGGAGGCTTAATGTAGGTTTGAGTTAAGATTGTATGAACCAACCATGGATCTATGGTTCACAATGCCTTTTTTTTTTAAAATAAAGTGTTTAGATAGAGCCATATGACTATCGAACCAGAGTATCTGCCTTTGCTTTCTGTCTCCAGATCAATTTGGCCTGCTTTTGTTTGTGTCGCCAGATAAATTTGGTCTGCTTTTGTTTCTGTCGCCAGATCAATTTGGTTTATGGGTGTGACAAATTTCTCATGTCATTAGTAGATAATGTTCTCAATAGTGTGGGGAGCTGAAAACTTGTCATGTTCCCCATGAACACAGTGTTCACAATAATCTTGAAGAGAAATAATACTAATAAGCTTATGCAAAGACAGACAATGTTATCAAAATATTAAATGTAGTAGAAAGAAATACTTGCACTTACAGTATAATAAGAGATTCTACTTTGGAAATTTTTTTGAGGAAACATCCAGCAAAAATAGTTCTCACTTATTGCATTAATTCAACTGTTCACAATACATGATGATATTTCTCGCATATATTTAACTCTAACCCATATGCAAGTATCTATAAGAACATCACTAGAAGAAACTGCAAAGCCGTATTACAATACAATAACTACAAAACTACAGGCCAGAAAGCCACCTGTAACAATTAAAAAAATAGTTTTTAAAGGCCTGTGCTCCCAAATCCATGCATGGCCTCTAGCCAAGGCACTCCCCTAAACCCTATTAATTATAAAGAAGTGTTCAATTATTAAAAATTAGAAATGCAAAAGTATTCAACAAACCTAAACCCTATTAATTATTAAGAAGTGTTCAATTATTAAAAATTAGAAATGCAAAAGTATTCAACAAAATCCAGATTTAAGAAGCCCATATTATAAGAAGCTCACATTATATTTTCATGCTGAGAGAAAATTTATGATGAATTCAATGTACAAATGAATTAATTATCTGAATAACCTTTTTTTTTCAGATGCTAGACAAAGCAATTGTTGACATATTGAAGAGAATCGAAAAAAGGGATTTGTTTTTTCTAAAATTCCCGAAAGAAAAAGAGGCGTCTTTAATTTCTACCGACGCACAAAGAAAGAAAACAATCATTATTTGCATTTTGATAAAAAATAATTTGGAGCTTTAGGGTGTTTTTCCTTAAAGAAAGAAAGAAATCATTATTTAATTTGGGAACACTGATTAAAGTTGACATAATTTAGCATTTTCGACCCAAGGACTGCATGAACACAGTATTTTTTTTGTTGTGCTGCTAGACATGCAATGTAGTAGTTTTATTTCACCCTGATGAAGCCAAGCTTGTGCAATATAGCAACCTGAAATTAACTAAAATACAAAAACGAATCAATTTGCTCGTGTCGTAGTAAGTTTGTGGTCTTCAGATTCTTTTTGTCATGCTAAAGAATGTAGAAGTTGGAAAACCTTTGCCAAGCAATTTTGTTGAAAAAGAAAATTGAATTTCTGCTGTATCTGTTTGTTTGTTATAAAATGAAAACCATAGAGCATAGATGAAAGCTTGCAGCATGGGTCAAAAGGATTACTGTATTACACTGTACAGTAGTAACCCACACTACTGATGTTGGCTATACTAGTCTTGTAGTCATTCTCTTTGGTTGCATGGCTGTTTCCTTGGGAAATAGCAGGTGATAGATAGCTTTTTTGGTAAGTTTAATTGGGACTTTTAATGCAGAGGTTTTCTAGTAGAAATGTTAATAGGCAGGGGGATTACTGGCATTTGATTCTCATAAGATTTAATTACAACATTACAAGACTTTGGAATAGTTCTTGCTATCATATAGCGTTGACATTCACTTCATCAAAATGTTTCAGACCTGCTCACAACTCCTCATCAAGCTCAGCTTCATTCAAACCTGCATTCTCTCCTCGTTTGTTGTTTCACAATACTGAAAGGAGCCATGACTCGTTGTGATATTCATAATATTGTTTCTTAAAGGAATATTAAAGGTCTGCGCAAGCAAATGGAATTTTGCATCCCAGATGCTTGTCCTTCACCGCTGGAACTTAATGATGAGCAAGCACTAATAGTTATGAACAGAAATTCAAAACAATGTTTCATTGCAAAACCTGATTATATTGCTGGTCGTACAAAGTGCTTAGGATGTCGGTTCAATTTTATGTGTGCTTGCATTTAGAAACAATGTTTAGGGGATGAAGACTTAATATGAGAATACAGATGAATTTTTCAAGAATACAATAATGGTGAGTGAAGAACAAAGTGTCTCCAATGGAGGCATGCCTATGAGGGCAAATTAAGAACTCAAGAAAACTCCACGTTTAATTGGTTTGCATTCAAATTCAATGGTATTTTTATCCAATAGAGGTGAGCTTGTTCACGTTAAGGCCAAAGATTGTGCTTGTGGATGCCAAGGGTACCATAATTTTAAGACAAACTGATCTGACCTTTCTACCAAAATTGGTTTAGAAAGTAGGGAACCAAACTTCAAGACTATTGTTGTACTTAGAAACCAAATGAGAGTCAACAATGGAGGAATTGGGATGCTGCTACATAATTGAATGCCGCACAACACAATAAAGTGTGGGGAAAACCGTTGTGAAGGGTGAAAACCTAGTTGGTAGAAGCAACACAAACTAACGGAGTGCATTGCTTCGGATAGGCAAGTACAAAGTGTTTTTCAACCTGTGTCTAGTCTATTATTACTTTAACCTCTTTTTTTAGAGATACAATAATCATTTTTCCTCCCACCCTTTGATTTGGATATGGATCGTATAAAGTGTTGGAAGACTTACCTTGTGTGAATAGATCTTTCTGCATAAAAGCCAAAGAGATACGGTCGCTCAACCTTTCAAATTCCGCTTATTTTTTCAATTCAGGTGAAATCACCACTTTCAACATGTGGTCATAACTTCTGCATATAGACTCAAAATAAGGTGTAGTTTTGAAATCACATTGATTTTCGAGAGGAACAACTTTTGATGTCATATTTGTATGGTTTTTTGTAATTTGGGAATATTTGATAATCTTGATAATAACCTAATATTTATGCACAAAATTTAGTTCTTTTTGATCACCAAGATCTCAACACGGGTAGGGTGAGAGCATACGGTGTGTAAAATTTTAAATTAATTGTGCTTGCTGGTGGAAGGATGCACAGCTAATGCAACTACTAAATTTGAATGATGGTTGTGCCTCACCTGATGGAGCATTGCTCAAGTTTATGATGAAACAACCTCTTAAATGATCAACAAATAGTTATATATCTAATCAAGTAATTGTTGTTATAAAATGCTAACATCCAAAAGAAAGCCCTCAATATGTTGCTAAAGTAATATTATAAATTCACAACCTGTTATTTATCAAACCCTAACACCCATTTGTGATTGATAATCAATGTAATATGCAACTAATATCAATCCCTAACTTTATGATGAACAACCAATCTTGAAATTATACAAACTAGTTAAGAATTAACAACCCACTTGTAGTGGTAAGAATCGATAATAATATACCAAATTGTTGTTGTACGTACTACAGGGTCTAATTGTTACACATATGGTTCTTAGGGTTGTCATTGATGTCAACACTGTCACTAGGTTGTCATTGATGTCAACACTGTCATGATGGTGTGATAGTGTTCATGGTTGGATGTCATGTCCTATCCAACAAGAGAAGAAGATACAGTTCACGTTTGGATGTCATGTCACATCCAACAAGAGAAGGAGATATAGTTCATGGTTGGATGTCATGTCACATCCAACAAGAGAAGGGAGAAGATATAGTTCATATTAATATGAGAATTAGAAGCACGAAGATGATCAAATGTATTGTTGATGTTACTGATGGCCTGAAGTATGTATGTTCCAAGTTCTATGATGATTGCATTATCAGAAGAGTGTTTTGTTGTTGACTGATTGAAGACAATGTTGTCTCTGTGAAGATGTTCTGTATAGGACAATGGAATGCTCCACATTCCTCCGCATTTGCAAATATGGCCATGCGGTTCTGGGATTGTGTTTAGGATGCAGTGAAGGTGATAAATCCAAGTTTTTAGATTATTTGTCCTTCCACTGTGAAAGTATTGCATGATGGAGTACCAACATGTGTTCTGGCAGAGTATGCTAGTGTTGAAGACCTATTGGAATGCTCTGCATTCCTACGGAAATGAATGATTGCCCTTGTGGTTTTGAGGACATGTTTATGGATGTGTATTACATGCTTCCTTGTTTCAAGGTTCTTAGTGGTCCGCAACTCAGTTTTTCAAATGACAGTATGTTGCAATGTGTTCTGGACGACAGATTGCTCTCAAAGTTAATGATTGAAGCTGTGCAACACAATTCTTTGATGTGCGGTGACAAAAGAGTGTTTGGGGATGTTATATGAGTCATGTGGACTCATTCGGAAAAGTTTCATGAAGACCTTTCTTGTTTCTAGTACCACATAAGGTTTTCAAGTTGATGTGGCCGTTATACTTCAAGTCTTCATGTGTTTTGCTTAAAGTTATCCTATTTCCAAATGAGTGGAGTGTACGAATGTAATTTCTTGGTGTTTGAAGTTGTTAAGGATGTTTTGGACCTGGTTAAGCAAGTGTTGGTGTTCGCAAGGCATGGATCTTCAGCTGGTGTAACATGTGGTTTCATTTAGGACTTATCTTCTACACGTTTCATATTGTGTGTTCTCTGGCCGACTTGTAAATGTATTTCTCATGTTGTATCTGGCCAACAAGCAATGTAATCAATACAATATCATGTATAAATAGTGAATCAAATTGAGTGAGATGAGGTGTGATTGTAAATTGATTGAAAAGATCGCAAGCAGATAAAAAATAGAATGAATGCATTGTTGATGTGCGACTGAAGGAGAAAGAGCAGAAGTTGTTGATGCTGTCCGGATTCATCTTGAAGACTTATATGTGACAATGATCAAGTGTAGAGCGTGCCTAGCTGATCAGATCATCAAAAGAAAGAGTGAAGAGGCAGAAGTGTAATCATCAAAAGTGAGTTTCAATGTCAGTTTTTAGATAAGACTGTCATATTGTAATCTTTTGTGAGTGTGTTCTCAATTTAGGGAGTAGAAGCTTACTTGGGAGTGACCCTAAAACAAAATCTTCAGGGAGTAGTAGCTTCTTTGGGAGTGACCCTAAATTAGAATTCTTTAAAGAGTAGAAGCTTCCTTGGGTTGTAGCCCTAAAACAAAGTTGTTATTTGAGCTTCATATATTGTGAGTTAATCCTCGCCGTGATTTTTCCCTTCTAGGGGTTTTCACGTATAGCTGGTGTTATGTGTTGATGTGCATTGTATTAATATTTCATGTTTATGTTAATGCTGTGATGCTTAAGTTTTAATCTGCTTCGGATAAATTGAATATTGTTTAGATATTGATTCGCCTCCCCCCTCTCAATATCTTGTTGTGTTCAACAATTGGTATCAAAGCTAAGTTCCTCTGAGGGAAGCTTAACCGCTTGAGGAAGGTCCGGGATGGCACAAAATGGATCCAACAAGATACCTAGGTTTGATGGAACAAATTATGCTTTTTGGAAGCTTAGGATGGAAGCTTATATCAATTCTCTAGGGTGTGGTGTTTGGGAATTTGTCAAGTCTGGTTACACTATTCCTGCTACTATTCCTACAGATGCAGATGAAGTTAAGAAGTACGATAACAATGCCAAGACTTATATTGCTATCATGAGTGGGTTCGCTGATTCAAAACTTTCAAAGGTAATGAGTTGCAGTTCTGCTCAAGAAGTTTGGGATAAACTTAAAACCATTTATGAAGGAGATGAGTAAAGCAAGCCAAGATGCAGATCTTCAAGAGCAAATTTGAGAACCTAAAAATGTCAGAGGATGAAGACATTGTTGGATATATGCTCCGGGTGAATGAAGTGGTCAGTGGCATTAAAGGTCTTGGTGGAGAAGTGAAAGAAAATGAAGTTGTGAAAAAGGTTCTGAGATCTCTTCCCAAATCTTACAATCATAAGGTATCTGCCATTGAGGAGAATGCAAACTTGGATACATACACTCTAGGCAAATTATTTGGTTCCCTTACTGCCTTTGAAACGAGAGAGTTTGGTAGTGATGCTCTAAAGAAAGAAGTTGCTTTCAAAGCCAATGTGAAGACAAAGGAAGAAGTTGTTGATGAAGATGAAATCTCCGATGAAGTTGAAGCAAATTTTGTGAGAAGACTGAAGAAAGACATTGGCAAATACAAAGGTAAGTTACCCTTCAAATGTTTCAATTGTGGAAAGGTTGGTCATTTTGCTTCTAAATGTCCTTTCAAAGAATCAAGGGATTGTAACAGAAGAGACAAGTTCAAGAGAAGTCTATATTCCATTGTAATGTCCCGTTCTAGGTTCTAGAAGCAATTTTCTGAATTCTTGCAATTATGTAATGAAACCCTAGGATTGAAAATTGATTTCTTTGTTTGTACACTTGCAATACATTTTACCAAGCATGGAACATGAATAACAAAATGCAAATTGACAATGAACAATAGATAGAGGCATCTTAGCAATCACAATATGCTTTTACCAATTACAAAGCTAACAACGATTATGGAAATATTGAGATCTCACTATTGCAAATCAGACTTACAATTTCTTCAATTACATGAGATATAATGGCCTAATGACAACCAACAATCAAGCATATACTGTTGTTTACAACAAATCAGAGCTAACACATACCCATTATGAAGTCTGAGCACTCTAACAATTGCAAAGATGGTTGTGAATGATGTTGTACCAGATTGCTGTGTTCCTGATGGGTTTGCTATGCCAGTCGATCTCTAATGAAATCGCTGCCACATGGAATGCAAGTATCTATATGGGATAGCGGCTAGGAAAGAACTGTGACAACTTGCTGATGTAGGGTCTTCAACATGGCGAATGATCATGCCGCTGATATCCTCTTAGAATCGGCGCTACAGCAAGTCATATTTCAATGTCTTCACAATGCTAAGAATTTCCAACAAAACCTTATGAGATTCGGCGCTCATGGATTTCAACGATTCCTCAAGCAATTCGACACAATAACAATGATATAGATTCTCCTTGGAAAATCGACGCCTAGCTATGACAATGGCTCTTCAATGAAATTCAAACAAAATCTTCAAAGCAATGCAAGGTCTCCAATGAAGCTAGACAATGGTCTCTGACCCAATGACGAATAATCAATCTATGAAGCTCAAACAAGTCTCCAATGAAGCACAATTGCGAACTTCGTGTGAATCTGCGTCCAATGATGCAAATTGGGTTTTCGTCCAATTCCACCATAGCAAATGAAATGCCAAGCAAAAACACCAGAGTATGAAAAGATTCGTGATGCCGAAAATGAGATTTCAAGCATTCTTTTATACCAATTCAAATTAAAGATTTAAATTTTCATTTCCCTCCTTTCAATTTGAAATATTTACTCCTCCAAGGTGATGCACAAGATCCAATGCCTTATTTTATTGTTTTTTTAATTTTATTCTCCCAAGAGTGAGCGCCAACTTCAAATATCATTATTTTATTCATTCATTGAGAATTCCAAGGTGAGCACTCCTCAAAACATTATTTTATTATTTTTTTCAAATATTTTTCCCCTCCAAGAGTGAGCGCTCCAAATCAAAAGAAATATTATTTTATTTTATTTTATTTCTCCAACTCCAAAGCAAGCGCTCAAATTAAATAATATTAAAGTAATATTATTTAATTTATTTTTATTATTTTTTTCTTCCTTGGCGCTATAATTGAATAAAAAAAATATTATTATTTAATTGTCTTCATTTTGATATTTAATGCAAAGTGCATTAATCCATTTTCCATCTTCGTCAAAATATTCCCTTGTTCTGTTGGGTTAGCCCACGGGAATAAGGATAGGCTAACTCGATCTTCTCTTTGGTGATTATGTCAGAAATGGGGACATTATAGTCCTCCCTTCTTGAAATTGCTTGCCCTCAAGCAATAACAAATTTGGATGCTACAAAATTTGATCTCCTTCCCATGTCGTATCTTCCAACGACAAATCCTTCCATTTCATCAAATGCTCACGGATCACCCTGTTCCTGAAATGTCGCTCCCTTGTCTCCAGAATGCTGTCAGGAACCAAAACCAAAGTGCCTTCTTCATCAAGAGGTTGAAGATCGGGTGAAGAAACAACCTTTTGTCCCAATGCCTTCTTGAGGCATGACACATGAAAGACATTGTGAATCTTGCTCTTCACTGGCAATTCAAGCTCATATGCTACTTCACCAACTCTCCTCAGGATCTTGTAGGGACCATAGAATCTCGGCTTCAACTTCTCTACATCGCTCTTCTTCAATGTTGACTGTCTATATGGTTGAAGGCGCAAGAATATCAAATCACCAAATTCAAAAGTCCTCTCAATCCTGTGTTTTTCTGCATTCATCTTCTGCTGATTCTGAGCCTGTTGTATATTATCCTTAAGTGCCTTAAGGATGTCCTGACCATCCTGCATCAAATCCTTCGCTTTAAGAGCTCTGCAATTCTCCAAGGCCAAGTCCAAGAATGATGGAGCATCATAACTATACAAAGCCCTGAAAGATGACATGCCAAGTGACATGTGATAGGTGCTATTGTAGCAATACTCACCCAAGTGCAACCACTTGATTCAAGCACGTTGTTACCCTGCAACATAGTTGTGAATATATCCCTCAAGCCATTTGTTCACAATCTCTGTCTATCCATCTGTCTAAGGGTGATAGCTCATGCTCGTTTACAACTTTGTTCCTGTCACTCAAAACAACCCCTGCCAAAATATGTTGAGGAACATGTTGTCCCTATCACTGACAATGGTCTACGATAATCCATGCAATCCAAATACTTCTCTGAAGAACAACTCTGCAACCTGAAGCGATGAATACTCTAACGGTATTGCAAAGAAATGTGCATACTTAGTCAATCTGTCAACCACAACATAGGTGCAATCCTTTCCTTGAACCCTAGGTAGACCTGTGATGAAATCTATCGAGATATTTTCCCACCTTTGTTCTAGAATAGGCAATGGTTGAAGCAATCCTACGGGGGAAGTATGTTCCAACTTGTTCTGCTCACAAACCATACATTCTCTTACATGCTACAAGACATCATCCTTGAGACCCTTCCATGAGAATCTCTCTCACCTGCCTGTAGGTTTTGAAGAAACCTAGATGCCCTGCAAGTGGATCATCATGAGTAGCCCTCAAGATTTTCTCCTTCAACTTCGACTCAGGAACCAAGTAGATCCTATCCTTGTAATAGATCACATGATCAATCACCTTGTACCTATCATCCTGAATCTTTCCATCCATGATCTCACAAGAAAAAGTATTCTTGGAATACTCAACCACAAGATGAGACTTTCAATCTGCTGAAGTTTCTGATATCGAGCAAAGAGTAGGCCTCCTGGATAGAGCATCAACAACAACATTATTCTTTCCCTTCACATACTCAATATCAAAATCATATGCCTGAATCTCGCTCACCCACTTCTGCTGCCTCTCATTCAAATCCATGTGCGATAGAAAGTGCCTTAGACTATTGTGATCAGTCCTAACCACAAATCTATTACTCACCAAATATTGTCTGAACTTTGCCAATACATGCATGATGGCGAGCATCCCCTTATCATAGGTCGAAAAGAGCTTTCCTACATTCCTCAACCTTCTACTTTCAAAAGCAATAGGATGTCTATTTTGCATCAACACTGCACCAATGCCTTCTTCTGATGCATCACATTCCAATACAAAAGGCTGTATGAAATCTAGCAATACCAACACTGGACATGAACTCATCACCCTCTTGAGTTTGTCAAAAGCAATCTGAAGCACATTTGACCAATTGAATGCTCCCTTCTTAGTGAGATCTATGAGAGGTGCTGCTAACTATGAAAAGTCTTTTACAAATCCCCTGTAGTAACAAAATAACCCATGAAATCCTCTCAAGTCTGAAATGTTCAGTGGTGGTGGCCAATCTAGAATTGCCTGTATCTTCTTCTGATGAACTCTGACTCCATTAGCTCCAATCACGTGCCCCAAATAGAGAATCTTCGTCATACCAAACTCACACTTGGATGCCTTAGCAAATAGTGACTGAGCCTCCATGATACCCAATACTTCATCAATGTGCTAAAGATGTTCTTCACAAGTCTTACTATATATTAAAATGTCATCAAAGAACACCAACACAAACTTATGCAACTACCCACGAAAGATGTGATTCATGCATGACTGAAAAGTAGCATGTGTGTTGGTTAAACCAAATGGCATAACCAGAAACTCAAAGTGTCCATAGTGGTATCTGAATGCTATCTTATGAATATCCTCTTCACGGACACGTATCTAATGATACCCTGAACGAAGATCAATCTTAGAGAAATACACGGCCCCATGTAATTCATCAAGCAACTCATTGATCCTGGGAATGGGATATCTATTCTTGATTGTGTTCTTATTCAGAGCTTTGTAGTCAATGCACATCCTCATTGTGCCATCCTTCTTCTTCACCAACACAATTAAAGATGCAAGTGGACTAGAGCTAGGACGAATGTGTCCCATCTCAAACAACTCCTTGATCGTCTTTCCAATCTCCTCCTTGAAATGTCACAAATGACGATAAGGTGTAGTGATGATGGGCTTGGAGCCCTCCTCCAACTCAATGATGGTGCAAGGGCACCATAGTAAGCTCTACTATGTTGAAATAAGGCCTATTTGGCCATGTCATTTTGTTCATGTCTTGTTTTCTAAAAACCTAGGAGTTTTGTTTTCCATTTGGCAAATAATAGACACATTTTTGTAGAATCCAAAAAGATCAACAGGAGTCGGTTGGGATTCAAGGCAGTTGGCCTTCCCTAACCGTTGAGCAACCGTTGATCTTCCAGCTCTGGCTTAGTAAAAGCACAGCGGAGCAACCAAGAGGGGTTCAGTAGATTTGAGGTTTGTAATTTGGAAATCATCTGAGAAATAAAAACTGTTCTGTTCCGTTAATTTGGATTTTCTGTTCTCTGTAACTGTGTATTGTGTAACTGTAGAATTCTGTCCGAAGTGTAGTTCTTTCTGTGCATTCCATTGTTGTAGCATGTCGATGTGAAGCATTCCACTGGTACAATTTCTATCAAAATCAGTGGAATGGCTTCATTGTATAGTATTTGTTTTTTTTGTTTCTTGTATTGTTTTTGTGTCCGACGGTGCAGAGGATCCAAACAGGGTGATTTCGCACAGTAGACAGCCTAGCATCTCCATGTGCTAGGGTTTGATCGGAGAGTAAACAAGTCGGAGGAGTTGAAGACGTTATCGATGAGATAGAGGCCATCGACAAAACATTTCTCTCTCGAAGCGATAAGGATAGTTTGGCCGAAGAGAGGTTCAAATTGTTGAACAGAAGCCGCGGTCTAAGATTCATATCGGAATGAAGAAGTACATCGGGTAGATAACTTGGCATTGGACTGACAATGTTGGTCTCGTCAATCGAGGGTATCGGGGTGACAAGGGACAACTTGCACCGACGGAGATCCATCAGGAGGAATCGGCGTATCGGCGAAGCAACTCTTGCCATGGCCGATAGTAGTAGTCTCGTCGATAAGTGAAAGTCAGAGTTGACGCTAGAGGGATCGGTGCATCGGTCGAACGGGTATCCAAGCCTCACCGAAGACAACATGTATCGGCACATTGGCCAACACTCATAAGTGTTCGCCGATGACCTAAGTCGTGCCGATAGGTGAGTAACATAGAGTCATCCATCAGGGAGAGTTGTGAGATCGGCGAGATAAGGTCGAAGGCGACCGATGGTATTAGTCTTGCCGATAGTCAGAGTTGTTGGACCTCACGTCGGCGTGACTACAATGGTCGGAGTGATAAGTTGCAAGGTGGTCGACGGAGTAAGTCTTACCGACTGTCTACCTCCTCATCATATTGGTATCAGAGCCTGAAAAGATTTGGGCAGCAAGTTGAATTGAGGATTTGCAGGAGTGTTGGCGTTTGGGTGCTATCTATAAATAGTATATGTCAACAGAGGAGAGCGAAGGAGAGGCTAGCAATATGCCTCCAAAGGGGATGACCACCGAAGTGGTAAAAAAATTTAAGGAGATGGAAGAGATGATCAAAACTGGAGTCAGGGAAGCACTCCAAGCAGAATTGAAGGCACTGAATATAGGAAAAAGAATAGAGGAAGGTTCAGATGGAGAAGAAGAGAACGCGGAAGAAGAAGAGGAATAAGAAGAGGCAGAGATATCGGCTGAACAAAAGCAATTCCTGGAAGCCATTAAGGCTATTGGCAAGGACTCTTCAGAGGCTCGGATAGATATCCCCATGTTCAGTGGAAAGATGAATGCCGATGAAGTCATGGAATGGATTGAGGCTCTGAACAACTACTTCGAATACAAGGAAGTTCCTAAAAGTAAGAGAGTTAAGTTTGCAAAAACTAAACTCAAAGGTGTTGCCCTTACATGGTGGAATTACGCCCAAGGAGAAAGGGTAAAGAATGGGAAGAGTATGATCTCTTCGTGGAGCAGAATGCTGTAGAAGATCAATTCCCAGTTCCTTCCATCAGACTATGAGGTACGGATTTACAGGAAAATGCAGAACCTCAAGCAAAAAGATATGGATGTAGCTACTTACACCGAGGAGTTCCACAAATACACTCTTCGCTGTGGGTACATGGAGGATGAAAAAGCCAAGGTAGCAAGGTATCTAAATGGTCTGAGGTTCAATATTCAAGATGAGATAAGTTTATTGACCCCTGAAACCATAGAAAAATGCTTTCAAGTAGCATTAAGAGCTGAAGAGAAGCTGAAGAGGAAAGGTGAACAACAAGGTAGAGGAAGAGGTGGCAAAAATTTTAGAGGCAGAGGCAGTTTTGGAGGAAGAAGTCCTAACCAGAGGCCTAATGGTGAGTCTAGCCAAGGAGAGCAATTTGGGGACTCGAGTAGCAGAGGAGGCTACCGAGGAAGAAGGCCTAATGGAAGAGGTGGGACAAATGGATCAAGTAGAGGATCCAAGTTCTCCAACATGAGATGTTATAACTGCAATCAGATAGGGCACCCGGCCTACAAGTGTCCAGAGAAGGCCTCAACTTCTCATGGTAATGAGAGAAGAACCACTTTGATTCAAGAGGATGCAGGGAGTGTGACATCTCCTAAAGTGAATTTGACATCAGAGATGGGAGAAAATCTGATGATCAAGAGGACACTTCTCAAAGAACCGGTGCAGACTGAACCGTCACAAAGAAGAGCTTTGTTTAGAGTCAACTGCAAGATCCAAGGTAAGGTTTGTAAAGTTATCATTGACTCTGGTTCTACTGACAATATTATATCTTTGGAAGTAGTAGATAAATTGAAATTAGAAAAGATACCCCATAGCTGTCCATATAGGGTCAGTTGGTTAAACAAGGGATAACATATAGTCATCAATGAACAAGCATGGGTAGAATTCGGTATTGGGGGGTATAGAGACAAGATATTGTGTGACATCCTTCCAATGGATGCTTGCCATCTTCTGCTGGGCAGACCATGGCAGTTTGACAGAAAGGCTCATCATGATGGGGAAAAGAATGCTTACTCTTTCCAAAAGGATGGTGTGACCTATAGGATACAATCACTGATTGAGGAAAATCCATAGCATGTAGGATCTAGTGTAATGTTGGTAGGAGAAAAGGAATTCCTTAAAACAGTAGAAGAATCAGGTGGAGTAGGTTTTGCTTTGATTGTGAAACCTAAGGAGAAGAAAAGAGAAAATATGAGAGAGATAGGACCTAGGGAGGTCAGAGAACTACTTGAGAGTTATAAGGAAGTAATTGCAGCAGATATACCAGACTCACTACCACCAATCAGAGATATCAGCCATCAGATTGATCTCATACCGGGCGCTGTACTTCCCAATAAGGCAACCTATAAGATGACCCCTCAGCAGAATGAGGAGATGGCCAGGCAGGTTCAAGAAATTTTAGACAAGGGGTTAATAAGGAAGAGTTTGAGTCCATGTGCAGTCCCCACTGTTTTGGCACCAAAGAAAGATGGGAAATGGAGACTGTGTACTAATTCCAAGGCAATAAATAGGATAACCATCAGATACAGGTTTCCTATTCCTAGAATTGAAGACCTAATGGATTATTTGGGGGGTGCTACCTATTTCTCTAAGATAGACTTGAAGAGTGGGTACCATCAAATAAGGATAAGAGAAGGGGATGAATGGAAAACAACATTCAAAACCAATGAAGGATTGTATGAGTGGCTTGTGATGCCTTTTGGTCTTTCAAATGCCCCTAGCACTTTTATGAGACTAATGAATGAGGTGCTGCAGGAGTTCATAGGGAAGTTTGTGGTAGTCTACCTTGATGATATTTTGGTGTTTAGCAAGAGCAAGGAAGAACACTTGAAACATTTGGAAATAGTCTTGAAGAGGCTGCAAGACCAGAAGCTGTTGATAAACTTGGACAAATGTGATTTCATGAAACAAGAATTGATCTACTTGGGTTTTGTCATTTCCAAAGATGATTTGAAAATGGATCCTTCAAAGGTGGAGGCTATTCTGAATTGACCCACACCTAAGATAGCAGGGGAGGTAAGGAGTTTCCATGGTTTGGCCACATTCTATAGGAAATTCATTAAGAACTACAGTGACATCTGTGCACCTATGTTGGAAACCATCAAGGGTGGTTGCAAGGTGAAGTTTGTGTGGACAAGAGAAGCAGATAGGAGCTTTGAGAGTCTGAAATAGAAAGTTGCTAAATTCCCTATCTTAGTACTTCCTGATTTCAATAAGGTTTTTACCATTGAATGTGATGCAAGTGGGTTGGCCATTGGAGCAGTGTTGAGCCAAGAAGGCAGACCAGTAGCCTTCTTTAGTGAAAAGTTAAATGAATCCAAGAGGAAATACTCCTCTTATGACTTAGAGTTGTACGCTATGGTACAAGCTCTAAAAACGTGGAGGCATTATTTGCTTCCCAAGGAATTTATTGTGTATACAGATAACCATGCTCTCAGTTTTCTAAATGCGCAGGACAAACTCAGCCACAAACATATGAAATGGGTGGAAAGTCTGTAAGCATACACTTTCACCATTAAGCATAAGAAAGGAGTCACAAACAAGGTGGCAGATGCTCTTAGCAGGAGGGTGTTGACAGTGCAAGAGGTGCAGTTGCAAAGCATGGGTGTTGAGTCACTCAAGGAATTGTATGGAGAAGATCAGGATTTCAAAGAAATCTACAAGGTATGCAATGAATTTACTAATACTTTTCATAGTGATTTTTTAGATTTTACATTGCAGAATGGACTATTGTTTAAAGGATGTCAGTTGTGTATCCCTAAATGCTCAATGAGGGATAATACTGTGAAGGAAAAACATAGTGGTGGCTTAGGAGGACATTTTCGGCTGAATAAGACTTTAGATCTGGTAAGGAGGTTTTATTTCTGGCCAAGAATGCAGTCTGACATCAGAAAATTTGTTGAAAGTTGCATAGTATGCCAAAGAGCAAAAGGAGTCTCGACCAATGTAGGATTGTATCAACCTTTGCCAATACCCAACAGGCCTTGGGAATGTTTGAGTGTGGATTTTGTGATGGGGTTACCCAAAACAAGAACAGGTTGTGACAGTGTGTTTGTAGTGGTAGACCGATTTAGCAAGATGGCTCATTTCATTCCTTGTAGGACCACTAATGATGCTAGCTACATTGCAGGTTTGTTCTTTAAAGAAATTGTCAAGATTCATGGGCTACCCTTGAGCATTGTGTCTGATAGGGATAGCAAATTTGTAGGACATTTTTGGAGAACCTTGTGGAAAAGATTGGGTACAAACTTGTCTTTTAGTTCATCTTATCATCCTCAGACTGATGGCCAAACTGAGGTTGTGAATAGGTCTTTAGGCAATCTCCTTAGGTGCTTAACAAAAGAACATGGCAGCAGTTGGGATGTGATACTCCCACAAGCAGAATATGCTTATAATGACTCGACAAACAGGAGCACAAGTCTGAGTCCCTTTGAAATTGTATATGGCAGTCACCCTAGGGGTATTTTTGAATTAAGAGATGTCCAGGGGTTGGACAAAAGGAGTGGTCATGCTGATGCATTTACAGAAGCCATGAAAGAAATACACCAACAGGTCAGAGATACTTTACACTAGAATAGTCAGAAGACAAAGGGTCGAATGGATCAAAGGAGAAGGGATGTGCAGTATCAAGTAGGCGACTTGGTCATGGTTCACCTGAACAAAAATAGGTTGCCAAAAGGAGGCCACAACAAACTGATGATGCGGAAGATTGGACCCTGTCAGATTCTAGAGAAGAGAGGTCCAAATGCTTACAAGATTAAGCTTCCTGATAATATTGCCATTTCACCCATATTCAACATTGCTGATTTGACATTGTACAGAAGTCCTCATGCAGGGGAGAATGCAGAAGACCTTGTCCAGGAAAATGAAGACTGGCTAAAGCACTTACCTTCTAGTGAGCTGCTAAAAATGGAGTACATTTTGGACAGCAAAGAAGCCAGGAAAACAAGGCACAAAACATACTTTGAACATTTGGTTAAGTGGCAAGGGCTTCCAGATTCAGAAGCTACATGGATGCTGGAGGAAGACATTCTAAAGCAAGGCAAAGATGTACAAGAATTGGTCTCTAAGAGGACTTGAGACATTTTTCTTCTGGGGAGTATGGTGCAGGGGCACCATAGTAAACTCTACTATGTTGAAATAAGGCCTATTTGGCCATGTCATTTTGTTCATGTCTTGAGTTCTAAAAACCTAGGAGTTTTGTTTTCCATTTGGCAAATAATGGACACATTTTTGTAGAATCTGAAAAGATCAACAGGAGTCAGTTGGGATTTAGGGCAGTTGGCCTTCCCTAACCGTTGAGCAATCGTTGATCTTCCAGCTTTGGCTTAGTAAAAGCACAGAGGAGCAACTGAGAGGGGTTCAATAGATTTGAGGATTGTAATTTGGAAATCATCTGAGAAATAAAAACTGTTCTGTTCCGTTAATTTGGATTTTCTGTTCTTTGTGTTGGGACTGAAATTCCTAGGCTACTTTTTGGAAAATATTAAGTTTCAATCATCCAAAGACTTCAATATGTGAGCATATATGGAAGCTTCAAAACAAATCAAATTATGAACTCGAATCTCACTATGCTGATGCATCAATGAACCTCCTGTTGGAATTCCTTTTCTTTTGTCAATCCGATATGACTCGATCGAGGAGATCTTCATTGTCGGTTTAACATCACGTTGTCTACCTGATATTACCATTCACTTCGATATGCCAAACTATTGTATATACAAGACATGACCTGTTATCACTGGTTCTCTTTACCGTTTCTACCAGTCACCTTTTGTATCCAACACAATGTACATTCTCACATACATTCTAAAGATATATTCTCGATATGCTTTCGTGATATATGTACGCAATGTACATTCGGCAAACGATACAAAGCTCATGCCGATACACAGTAATATACATCGCGGAACCGAAAGGGATATGAAATACGATTTTATTGTTGTATGTTTCGGATACATACATTGCTATGTACATACAACGTGGAACTCAAAGGAAGTTAAAGTTTAATATAAAGGATGCATCAGACTTTATGTATATCAGAGGATGCATTTCATAATATAAATAAGTCGGAGTCAAAAATAAATGAACCATGGTTCATAAAAGCAAGGAGTTCGGAAAGGAGATACAATTGAATTTGTATGTATCAGGCATTGTAAATGAAAGTTGGATACAAGTAGTGGGTCCGCTTGCACATTGGGCTTGTATAATAACAATGTATATCTTCGATATACAAGCCAATATACAAGTGAAGATACATTCTAAAGATACAAGCCGGATGTCAAAAGGAGTTCAATATAGAAAAGTCTTTGTATCGGCAAAGCTGAATAAGTCAGAACAAAGCCTGCGAGTCTCGCCAACATGATAGTCACAATGATGTCGGGGACATGTTGTGAAAGTCATGCCGATACAAAACACAAAAACCCTAAAATGACATTAAAATCTGAATGGTTAAGATATTCTTCTGACAGTTGAAATATTGGTTTTTTGCAGGACATACACAGCGGGGATCAAGTTATATAAACACCCACGAAAGGATCTTGAGCAACTGATAAATTATCGATAAGGGAAGTAATTATTTGAGTAAATACATATGTTTAAATAAATTTGTTTTGATCATTTGATTAGAGATTAATTTGTGTTTTATCTGGTCTTTTTAGGAATAATAAAGGAACCCTCGAAGGATATTAAGAAGAATTACAACTAAAGATTTTGTTTGACCCTGAAATGGTTATCCATTTGATGATTAGTGGCGAGTATTAAATTTCTTGAATCTGTTTTATTAGAACAAATACTGATTTTGGTTATCAATCGTTACAACTATTGTAACTGGTCTGAAGCTTGTATGCCGCTCTTTATAAGAGATGACCAAGACCAGAATAGGGCAGATAGAATAGGGAGAGATTATAGAATAGAACAGGGGATACTGTAGATTAGATTTGAACAACAATGCTAGTTCACTTTTAATATATTTTATTTCTGGTAGACCATGTGCAAGCATTCTCTGATGAAGTCAAGTCTGTGAACATGAAGCAGTAACTGCAGATTTCGGTATCAACTATCTGTTTAATTTATTCAATTATATGACTGTCTCCTTTCAAAGTTTTCTCTGTTATTCAATTTGAGTTATCAAGTATATCTTCAAGTTGTCTATACACATTTGCTGTTATAGTGTGATAAGATTAACTGGTTTCTGCTTTCAGAATTAAATCCTTTAAATCTGTCATAATAACTGTGAAGACATTGTCATGGATCTGTAAGAAGAGTCATATAGTTAGGGTTTGTATTATGTCTCCAGTTTTTGATAAATCTGTTACAATTGCAGTATTATTCTGATAGGTTCCTTCAAAGAGGGATTAAATCCTTTTAGATGAATGCAAGTAATTTGATTTTATCAATTGGATATATATAAGTATGGAATATTAACTATTTCCTTGCAGGGTTGTACAAGTTACATACCTATTCTTTCATGCCAGATAGTTTGAGTTTTTACCAAACATACAATCATTTATTTCATGATCATATTGACTCTATATTCAATAAGGCACTGGTCTAGAGTTTTCATTATCACTTATATAAATTCACTTCAGATTTACTTAATTAGATTGCATTATTGTTTTAGCATTACAATTTAGATCATTTATAATTAACTTGCTGTCTTTTCATCTGTTTTATAATTTGTGCCATTATCAATAGTTAGATTAATTCTAATCAAAGTAGTGATCATCTCTTTATCTGCTTTATTAATTAGAGGTTTACCTGCCTAGGTCTGGTAGAGCCTAAAGTGAAGGGGGTCTAGCCATATCTACCCTGTGTCAGTTAGCCAAAAACGTCAAGAGAGCTTGACAACCTCTTAGGGTTAACGACCTGCGTTTTTGAGACCTAACAGTATTGGCGACTCTACTGGGGACACATAGAGAAACCTGGTGGTAGACCATGTTATTAGAGTCAGAGAATTAAAAGGCATAACTCTGTTGGTGGAAAGAAAAAACCCAAAAGATTGATTAGTCCTCTAAATAGAGGTGGCGACTCTACACAGAACTCAAATCGGTTTTCTGATAAAAGTGTCATAATGGATGGTAGGAGATCTAAAGCTAATGGTAAAAAACTGCAATCATCCCCACCTTTAAGGGCTCCTACTAAGAAGACTGGGATATCAAGTCAGTCTTGTAGTACTAATAACCAAATCTCTCTAGAGAATACCTCAGAACAACCAATAACAACTCATAACAGCTTCACTCCCTTGCATGAATCAGATGAATTCCAATCCAACAATCAATATACTCAGCCTGATCATGACAGATCTGATGATGTCCTTGCCCGATACAGACCTTCCCTTCAGGAATAGCTTGAACATCAAGCTCAGATTATGAGAGAGATAGACCAAAATCAAGTAGAACATGACTGCCAAGCGTCATTGCAATAGGGTGAAGAAGCTCAAGATGAGTTCATAGATCATGTAACATCCACACAAATCCTTAATAGTCAGCCAGAAGACATGAGAACTAAGGGTCAGATGTAGCAAGAGGTACTTAGATTATAGGAAGAAATTGAGTTGGATAGATTGAAAGAAGAAGAAGAAAAGATGAAACAAGAACTACAACAAATAAGATCTAGAACTAAGGTAACCAGTTCAAAGTATGTGCATCCCCATAGGCAGGGTGGACATGTTCAAATAAGCAATCAAATGGGGTTACATCAAAATGCAAGTAGTTCACATACTTCAGCAACGCCACATGTTAGCCATGCCCAACAAAATATTCCACCGCAAAATCTAAGACCATCCAATGCACACAACCCATCTCAGCATATAGCTAATCCTTATCCACCACCTGGTCATCACCATATTCTACCTCAACATCAAAATGTAAACATGGCACCCCACACTACATACAATAATCCTCCTCTGCAAAATAGGCAAATGCAAGGACCTCCACCTGCAAATACTGGGAATGTTTACCAACAACATCCACCGCTAGGGCATAGACTTAACAACCAATATCAGCAACCTCCCCCACAACAGAATATGTATCATCAACAATATGCCCAACCCAATATGTATCCACAACCTCCATTTGGATACCAATATTATCAACCATACCCAAATATACCACCTCCTAATCCTACAAGTATGGCCAGATAATTTGATTTGACTGGATATCAGCTATATCCTTATCCCATGGATAATAGTTGGAGGAAAGCAGTGAATTGGTTGCTAAAGAACATATCAAAAGATTCAATGCTTTTATACAGGACTGTTGGGTGAATATTTTGTCGTTAACTCACTAACAGCAAAATGGGTATATCAGCCACAGCTATGATGAGACACAGTCTCTCCTCTCAGCAAGGGGAGGTTCCCTCTAATTACTTGACTTTTGCGAACCAAACAACTCATAAAATTTATGTACACTAAAAACTATGTTTATGGTGGTTCCATCTCATCTCATTCTCTTTTTTCAGAACAGATGTTTATACTTCAAACTTTTGATAGAAGACTTATAAATTATCACAAAATCACAGAAACACAAAGTTTTCTGTTACCTCACTTACTACTTGTAAACGGAACTATTTGAAGTAGAATGCAGCCCAAAGTCTTCACTCCTCTTCAAGATGATAAAAGTAAATCAAATATAACAACTTGCAGCACAAAGTCTCCAAACTATTGTATTCTCACAAACATGAACATATAACCCACAAATGATTTGATAACACAAAGTCTATCAGAATCAAATTAAGAGCGCTCTTCAATCACTTGAAACAAACTCCACACTTCAATTATTATCAAATAAGATTATGATAGCAAGACGTAAGAACAAAACTATCACAACACAAATAATCCCAAGACAAAGATTGGAATTGAACTTGCTTTCTTGTATTGATAAATATTTGAATATTGATTTTCACAAAAAGCACAAAGTCTTGATTTGCTTCTCAATTCGCCAGAGTTTTCTTGCAATAGACAAAAGATAATATTTACAAAAGAGGCCCTCTTTATTTATAGGGAGAGGCCTTGAGAAAATTTAGGAAATCTACAACTATTTTGACTTATTCCACAAAAGAGTCCTATTTGACTTAGGACTTCTCTTGTTTCACATGTAATTACATTTTGGAAAATTACACGTGTAGATGTCCAAAACAAAATTCAATTTACATAACATCTAAGAAAAACAAGCTAAGGCACTAGCTTCCTGCATCTTTTTTCCTCAGTACATAGTTTGAACGACTGACATCTCGCACGCATATGATTTCGCTGTGTTTTCAGAGATGGTGCGAGCTCGGAGAATTGAATCTTTCACCACCTTTACCGCCTTTTCATACTTGTCTAAATTATCCTTCAAGTTCTCCAGAGTCAAATGTTGATCATACAGGTTATCCATTGAGAGCACTGAGGGAGCTTCCTCTTCAAATTTCTTTTGTACCATTTCTTCAAAAGAACTTATCATTTCATGTGCTGTGAGGAAACTATGATCTTCCCTTGTCAAGGTGCAAGGAACTTCTTCTAGCTGGTGTAGGAGTGTGACATCACTATCTTTGCTGGCTTCTCGAGCTTGGCACAGATCTTCAAGTAGACTCTTTATTATGAAAATACGATGAGCTAGAGTCTCCTTAGTCTTAAGATATGATTCCCTGTTGGTGATGACCCCAATGGTGATCAGATTCTTTATCTTGATCTTCTTCATGTCTATCCACTCTTCTAGGCTTTCTTCTTGATCTTGCAGCTCTTGTGAAAGTAGATCTACCAGATTGTCCAGCTCAGCTTTAGCTTTGTCCAATTTCTCCTTCCTTTCCACAGCGGTTTTTAGCAGAACTCGTCCTTGAGCCAACAACCGCTCTACTACATCCCCCACTATCTTGCCTCTAGCTTGGGCTTTTTCAACCTTCTGTATTAGGGGATCTTCCACTGTCACTGCCATGGGTTCTATTATCTCTGATGACTTTACTATTTTCTGAAGGACAGCGGCCAGTTGTTTTGCTTTTGCTTTGTACTGCTTCTTCTCCTTCTTGGCTTCATCATACTTTTCAAGTAGAGTACTGGTAGTGGTCTGGAAATCTGCCTTGACACCTTCATGAGTCACTTTACCTAGTTCAACCCTTGAGATGACATAATTACTCATGTCAAAAGTGTCAACCGTGGCATCTTCAGGAGGTTTGGCAATTTCGACATATCTGATTCCCTTTTCAGTGACCAGCCTACAAATAGTCTTAGGCTTCTTTTTCTGGTTCTTTGCTTTCACAGGCAATAGCTTTTCAATGTCAATCTCCTCAAGTGAGATGGCTTGCTTCTTCCTCTTCGGAGTATAGGCAGATAGCCATGGAGGAAGTATAGATGTGTCAACAGCTGGAGAGGGACCCACTACTTGCTTGGCCGACTCCATGTTTGTACCGGTGATGGTGACAATTGGACTTGTGTTGGTAAACACAACACCCGTATCAACAACCTTTTGTGAAGCATCTAGAAGGTTCTCTAAAACAGTTTGTTCCCTGATATCAAAAGATGGGGAAGATAAGCTTGGAATGGAACCAGAAGAATCAAAAACAGTTCCAAAGCTAGCTTTCATGGATGGAGGAGTATTGTCAGAAGAAACAACAAAAATTGGAGAAAGAGGAACACTTGAAATCACTGGCAAACTATTAGAAATCAGAACATGAGGAGGAGGTGTAAGAACTTGTGTCTCGGAGGGAAGATCTTTCACAGGAGTCTGAGGGGAACCATCAAGCCGTTCTACCTCTATATCTTCATCTACCCTTTGTTCAGCTTCATCAGATACCTTTATCTTAGACTTTTGAACATTTTGTTCTTCAGTCTCAACATCTTCAATTTCCATCTGATCATCATTAGTATCTTCAACATCTGACTTAGTGGCGTCGGAAGCCTCTGTGGTTTCCTTCTTCTTTCCTCCTTTAGATACAAATTTGATCTTTGGTTTGTGTACCTTGGAGGAAGAAGGGGTGTCACTCCTGTTTTTAGTTTGGTTCTCTACCTTCTTACCTGTTTGATCCTGTGTTTCTTCTTCAGACCCTGTAAGGAATTCTTTCAACTTGATTCCCTTACTTCTTAACCACAAGTTGGTGTTTGCCAGTATTGGTTGGAATCTTTTTCTGATGGATGTCTCCTTTTTGACTGACCATTTCACCTCTGGGAGAGGTGAAGCCTCAACATTTTCTGCCTCATATTTGTGATCTAGGACATCCCCATCATCCTCCATTCCATCTGGAATATCAACGAGTCCTAGTTCTTCAATTTGACTTAGATGAAGTCTGCAGAAATCTAGTTTTCTGATCTCATTTTGAGTCCTGAGATCCGCCCATATATCTTCGACCATTGGCACATGAAAAGTTGACTTCCTCTTGATTTTATCTTGAACCCTTTTGAAGTCAAAATGATTTCTTTTCTTGTAGGTCTTCATGGTGACCAACTGCAACTCAGAGTCAATTATCTTTGCTTTGTTGGCAGATTGAACCGAGTACCTCCCAATTTCAATGGAAAACTTTATCCCTGACTTCTTAAGCTCCATCTGTTTGTTATGCACCACAATCAGTTGTCTGCAAAGCTCCATAAGAACAATGCGATCACTGGGATACCGTGGCAGCATGTAAGGGTAGCCAGGATAGTATCCTACCCAAAGATATGTGAAGGTGGAAAATTGCAAGAACAAGCAACCAAAAGGATTTACCACCTGCCAAGCTTCATCAGAAACTCTTCTTTGAACCAGTTCACCATCCCATAAGCACATGAAAACTGAGAAGAAAGCATCATTGACTCTTCTGAAATGATGAATTGACCCCTTCAGAGTGATTTGAGGGTAGTATTCATACACTGGGACCAATCTCCTATCTCCTACTTGGGTTAAACCTGGAAAGTTCCTCATGCTTGCAGCAGCATAGACAAGATAAGAGGTCATGTAAAATTTGAAGGTAGTATTGACTCTTACCAGTTGCTCGTGCAAAGCATTGCTGATCTGTTCACCCCAGAATATCTTCTGATTACCCCGTAGAATCACCTTGATGTAAGTGTACATCCAGTCCTGGAATTTGGAAGCGGAAGGGAGTCCTTTGATGCGACTCAAGAGAGTAATCAAATCACACACTTCCTCCACAAAATCACTCCTGTGAAGGTCCTTTGGCCATCTAGTCAACTTTCCCCTAGGAATCTTTAACCATTTGCTGTTTAAATGCCTCCTAGCAGATTCCACGTCGTTATCATAGTCTTGTTGACCCTGAGCAAAATCAATCCGCCCAACGTTTTCAATTGGTGGACACATGAAGATTTTGTCCATGAATTCTGCATCCAATCTCATGATTACATTTCCCTATGAGTCCGTCACAGCTCTAGTATCCCTGTTGTAATGGCTGGCCACTTGTAGAACAAATTCAGGATTGTGTGCACTGACTGGAAACGATGCAACCAAATGAATACTGCTGTCAATGATTTTCTGCATAGGCTCGGAGGGATTTGCTTGTTTAGTTCTATCTACGAACTCGGCCAAGTCCACATGCCAAATTCTATGTTTCTGATTTCATCAACGTTTGACTGTACTGCCGTTACCAGAAAGACACCCTGGTACTTGTACTTCATGGCTCTGGACTTTGACAGAGATGATTTTGACATGAGCTCTGGAGAGAACTGTGAATTTGAACACCACGAACATTGATTGAGAACTGCAAAAAGCCATGATCTCGCAGTTAGGGGAAAAATTGGATAAACTGGGTCAACTGCGTTTTGACAATCATGGACAGGAAAGCATGCGTTTGAAGGGCTTGAGTGTGCAAATCAAGGCAAAGGCGAAAGCGGGCTTTTAGTTTTGAAAGGCGAATTTTCCCAGTGTTGGGAAAAAAATTAGGAAAATGTGCTTGAGCGGGTGATTTCACCGCTGTTGCAAGTTGGGAAAGACTTTAGGTGTAGAGGCGGGTGAAAACGCCGCTACTGCATATATTTTGGAAGTTTTGGCTTAACATGCACGAGCGGTTAGAATAACCGCTATTGCATGTAAATGAGTGAAAACTTCAAGTGCTCGAGCAAGGAATTTTACCGACATTGCAGGTTGGGAGACACTTCAATAGATGTTCGGTCAGGCATTTTGACCGCCCTTGCAGGTAAGTGGTTTTACCCTTCGTGCAAGGGTTCCGACAGCGGAAAACAACGCTACGACAGGCAATGTCTTTGGTATCCAAGTGGCATTTTTCTACTGCTTTGCATGTGAGGTTCGTGCAGAGGTGTTCGGGCGGGTATTCCAACCGACGCCGCATATAGGGTAGATATGGTGTTTGCAGTGTTCGATTGGCGAAAATGGTCGACACTGCACATGGTACTTCACGATTGTGTAAGGGCTTCGAATGGTAGGAAACATTGAAGAATAGTTTTGGTTTTTGGTCACACATCAACCTAAAACCTAGGGCACGAATGAACAATGGAAGAACAAGGAGTCGATGCAAAAGATCAAATTGAAAACAACAACAGAAACGTAACATTATAACTGATAAATTTGAAACGACAAAACTACTGAGCAATCATTTAAAGGAACCCTAGAAAGAAAGATTTAACGATCTACCTGTTAAGGAAGGAAAAACCCTATACGTGAAGATGGCCACTTGAAATCCGTTTGAATCCAACTGTCGGCGCAATCAACGGTTTGAGGAAGGGATCGCTAATCAACTAGGAAGGTTTTGAATAGAGAAAATGAAGAGAGACAATGAGTTAAACATTACATTTAAAAGGTCAAAGTCAAACCATTAATACCTAGCATGAGCGACCATTAATGTCACTCCAGTTAAAAGATCCGGAGATCTTGTTGGAGCGGGTATTTCGGTCGTTCCGGCAGGTAGAGTTAACACTCATATGTAACGGCGAGTGATTTGGCTGCCATTACACAACAAACAAAAATGCAACATATGTAATAGTGGCTAAAAACGCCGCTATTACATATTAAAACAAACTTCAAAATATGTAATAGCGGTTGAAAACACCGCTCTTACATGATAAAACAAAAAAATCTGGCCAACACCTGAAAAATGACTAAAATTGACCTTTTAACCAGTTTGAGACTTGAACGATTTTTGCAAATATCAAGAAATCAATTCAAGGGAATGTTGTAGACCAGTTTAAAATGTCAAATGACCTCGCATGTGACCAAGAGGGTCTTGTCTCGATCCACGAGCTTAGAGTGTAGATTCACGAAACGGACAAGTTTCGTGGGGGGGTTGTCTACAAAAATGAGCGTAGCTGATTTTGAGAACAAGGACACTGGTAACAAATATGAAGATATAAAAATGAAACTGTTTATGATATCTCTTACTAATGAAGCAAGAGACTGGGTAAATAGCTTACCAGATGCTTTAATATATTCCTTGACAGACTTCCATGATCAATTTTTAGAACAATTCAGAAATCAATGTGCCCCAGAATTTGCTCTTCATGAACTAATAACTATTCAAAGGTATCAAAATGAACAGGTGTATGATTTTAATTTGAGATTCACTAAACTGTATAACAATGTCCCACAAGAATCCAAATTGAACAACCAAGCAGCCCTTAGCATATATTTGAAAGCATTTGACCCGAAGACAGGTTATGAACTCAGGGGCAAAAGTCCTAGAACCTTGGCAGAAGCACAAAAAATGGCTCTCACTATTGAAAACAATAAAAAGGCTGCTGGGATGATCGGAAAAAGAGATAATATAAGAGTTCCTCAAAATCCTAATCCTCCTGCAAACAAGCAAGAATACTCACATAAGAATGAAAGACCAAGACTCCATGATATGCCATATCATATGAACTAGAAAGATGGAAAGCCCGTGGATACTAACAGGGGACATAACTATGGAAAAGACACCCCCGACCCTTTGAAGAAAAGTGGAGTCCATGTGATAGAAAATAGTCCATGGTGTATGCCCTGTAATTTACCACACTCTCCTGATTATTGTGTGCTAGCACAATCAATACAAAAAGATGAGGTATCTTATAACCGTGAGATGGATCATCACACTATAAATATGTTGGGTGTCACACCTTTCACTATTGAAGAAGATTATTCGTCCAACAAGAAAGCCTGGGATTCTAAGTTGAGATTGGCATTATGGGCTAATAGAATCACGGTGAAGAAATCCATTGGCAAATCACCATTTGAGTTAGTATATGGAACTCATGCCAGACTCCCGATACACAACCTGCTGCCAGTGTGTAAGTTTATCCTCCAAGAGGATTGGGATGTCCTAGAACCGACAGAGGAAAGGCTAGAATGGCTAATGGAATTAAACGAAATGAGGGAACATGCAATACAACAGAATAAAAAAATGCAAATGCAGATGAAGTACATATATGACAAAAAAGCAACATTTAGAAAATTTGAGGTAGGCGACATAGTGCTTATTTGGAATGCCAGAAATCAAGAAAAGGGGAAGCATGGAAAATTTGATGCCTTGTGGATTGGACCTTTTGTCATCAATGGTAAAGCAGGGGAGGATTCATATTATGTACAGAACATGTCTGGTGAGGAGCAAGAACTGCCAGTACATGGGCAAGTTTTGAAACATTTTTTCTCTTAAAAGGAACCCGAGAGAAAAGAATTGCCAGTGCATGGACAATTCTGGTTAAACTCTCTAAATAGTCTTTTCCATGCACGATAGTTTAGAAGAGTCAAATAACTTGCTTAAAGAGCTTTCTTATCAAGAAATCAAAATTTTTCATAAAGCAATAACCGAAGATCTTCACCCTTCATAGTTCACCCATCGTCAAATGAAGAAGGCATTGGTCTACTCCTCCAAAAATCTGGGATCTTGCTATGCACACAAGGGGCATACATCCCCAGAAAGAGCCACTGTAGGGACTGAAATTCCCAGGCTACTTTTTGGAAAATATTAAGTTTCAATCATCCAAAGACTTCAGTATGTGATCATATATGGAAGCTTCAAAACAAATCAAATTATGAACTCGAATCTCACTGTGCCGATGCACCGATGAACCTCCCGTCAGAATTCCTTTTCGTTTGTCAACCCGATATGACTCGATCGACAAGATCTTCATTGTCGGTTTAACATCACATTGTCTACCCGATATTACCATTCATGTCGATATGCCAAACTATTGTATATACAAGACATGACCTGTTATCACTGGTTCTCTTTACCATTTCTACCAGTCACCTTTTGTATCCAACACAATGTACATTCTCACATACATTCTAAAAGATACATTCTAAAGATATATTCTTGATATGCTTTTGTGATATATGTACGCAATGTACATTTGGCAAAATGATACAAAGCCCATACCGATACACAGTGATATACATCGCGGAACCGAAAGGGATATGAAATACGATTTTATTGTTGTATGTTTCGGATACATACATTGTTGTGTACATACAACGCGGAACTCAAATGAAGTTAAAGTTTAATATAAGGATGCATCAGACTTTATGTATATCGGAGGATGCATTTCACAGTATATACAAGTCGGAGTCAAAAATAAATGAACCATGGTTCATAAAAGCAAGGAGTCCGGAAAGGAGATACAATTGAATTTGTATGTATCGGGCATTGTATATGAAGGTTGGATACAAGTAGTGGGTCCCGCCGCTTGCACATTGGGCTTGTATAATAACAATGTATATCTTCGATATACAAGCCAATATACAAGAGAAGATACACTCTAAAGATACAAGCTGGATGTCAAAAGGAGTTCAATATAGAAAAGTCTTTGTATCAGCGAAGCTAAATAAGTAAGAACAAAGCCTGCGAGTCTCGCCGACACGATAGTCACAATGATGTCGAGGACATGTTGTGAAAGTCATGCCGATACAAAACACAGAAACCCTAAAACGACATTAAAATCTAAATGGTTAAGATATTCTTCTGACAGTTGAAATATTGGTTTTTTGCAGGATATACACAGCGGAGATCAAGTTATATAAACACCCACGAAAGGATCTTGAGCAACTGATAAATTATCGATAAGGGAAGTAATTATTTCAGTAAATACATATGTTTAAATAAATTTATTTTGATCATTTGATTAGAGATTAATTTGTGTTTTATCTGGTCTTTTTAGGAATAATAAAGGAACCCTCGAAGGATATTAAGCAAAATTACAACTAAAGATTTTGTTTGACCCTGAAATGGTTATCCATTTGATGATTAGTGGCGAGTATTAAATTTCCTAAATCTGTTTTATTAGAACAAATACTGATTTCGGTTATCAACCATTACAACTATTGTAACTGGTCTGAAGCTTGTATGTCACTCTTTATAAGAGATGACCAAGACCAAAATAGGGCAGATAGAATATGGAGAGATTACATAATAGAATAGGGGATACTGTAGATTAGATTTGAACAACAATGCTAGTTCACTTTTAATATATTTTATTTCTGGTAGACCATGTGTAAGCATTCTCTGATGAAGTCAAGTCTGTGAACATGAAGCAGTAACTACAAATTTTGGTATCAACTATCTATTTAATTTATTCAATTATATGACTGTCTCCTTTCAAAGTTTTTTCTGTTATTCAATTTGAGTTATCGAGTATATCTTCAAGTTGTCTATACACATTTGTTGTTATAGTGTGATAAGATTAACTGGTTTCTGCTTTCAGAATTAAATCCTTTAAATCTGTCATAGTAACTGTGAAGACATTGTCATGGATCTGTAAGAAGAGTCATATAGTTAGGGTTTGTATTATGTCTCTAGTTTTTGATAAATCCGTTACAATTGCAGTATTATTCTAATAGGTTCCTTCAAAGAGGGATTAAATCCTTTTAGATGAATGCAGGTAATTTGATTTTATCAATTGGATATATATAAGTATGGAATATTAACTATTTCCTTGCAGGGTTGTACAAGTTACATACCTATTCTTTCATGCCAGATAGCTTGAGTTTTTACCAAACATACAGTCATTTATTTCATGATCATACTGACTCTATATTTAATAAGGCACTGGTCTAGAGTTTTCATTATCACCTATATAAATTCACTTCAGATTTACTTAATTAGATTACATTATTGTTTTAGCATTACAATTTAGATCATTTAGAATTAACTTGCTATCTTTTCATCTATTTTATAATTTGTGCCATTATCAATAGTTAGATTAATTCTAATCAAAGTAGTGATCATCTCTTTATCTGCTTTATTAATTAGAGGTTTACCCACCTAGGTCTAGCAGAGCCTGAAGTGAAGGGGGTCTAGCCATATCTACCCTGTGTCAGTTAGCCAAAAATGTCAAGAGAGCCTGGCAACCTCTTAGGGTTAACGACCTGCATTTTTGAGACCTAACACTCTATAACTGTGTATTGTGTAACTGTAGAATTCTATCCGAAGTGTAGTTCTTTATGTGCATTCCATTGTTGCAGCATGTTGATGTGAAGCATTCCACTGGTACAATTTCTATCGAAATCAATGGAATGGCTTCATTGTATAGTATTTGTTTTTATTGTTTCTTGTATTGTTTTTGTGTCCGACGGTGTAGAGGATCCAAACAGGGTGATTTTTCACAGTAGATGGCCTAGCATCTACATATGCTAGGGTTTGATCGGAGAGTAAACAAGTCGAAGGAGTTGAAGACGTTATCAGTGAGATAGAGGCCATCGACAAAACATTTCTCTCTCGGAGTGATAAGGATAGTCTGTCTAAAGAGAGGTTCAAACCGTTGAACAGAAGCCGCGGTCTAAGATTCATATCGAAATGATGAAGTACATCGGGTAGATAACTTGGCATTGGGCCGATAGTGTTGGTCCCGCCGATCGAGGGTATCAGGGTGACAAGGGACAACTTGCACTGACGGAGATCCATCGGGAGGAATCGGCGTATTGGCGAAGCAACTCTTGCCATGGCCGATAGTAGTAGTCTTGCCGATAAGTGAAAGTCAAAGTTGACGCTAGAGGGCTCGGTGCATCAGTCGGACGGGTATCCAAGCCTCATCGAAGACAACATGTATCGGTACATCGGCCAACAGTCATAAGTGTTCATCGATGACCTAAGTCGTGCCGATAGGTGAGTAACGTAGAGTCATCCATTGGGGAGAATTGTGAGAACGAAGAGATAAGGTCAAAGGTGATTGATGCTATTAGTCTTATTGATAGTCAGAGTTGTTGGACCTCACGTCGACGTGACTACAACAATCAGAGTGATAAGTTGCAAGGTGGCTGACGAAGTAAGTCTTACCGACTGTCTACCTCCTTATCAAATGACATGCTCAAATCCATGATCTGGTGGTCTACGAGGAGGAATCTCTCCAAACACCATACTATGCTTATCAAGCACTGACTGTATATCCATACGTAGATAATTTTGATCTCCTGAAGAAGATTTGGATGATACAAAGCACTGCGCTGCTCACGCAACATCATCATGTCTGAACAATGTTTCCATTCTCCTCGCTGTCACAACTCTAGGGCATCCATTTGAGAGTGCTCTCAAAACAACCTTCTTCCCATCGTGAATGAATTCAAGTTTCATCTTCTAAAAATCTTGTATGTATCTGCCAAGTGACTACAACCACTGAATTCCCAAAACAACATCAATCTCTCTCAAACCTACCACATAGAAATCATCATTCAATGTGTAGTCTCTCATTCGAATGCCAAGCTATGGTACCATCTATAACTGTTACACTGAATCCTGAAAAAACCTTAGTTTTTAGTCCTCTTTTCATAATTAAGCCCTCATCAATGACGTTATGAGTGGCTCCACTATCAACTAGACAAGTGACTCTTTGTCTGTTGATGACTCCTTTCAATCAAAAAGCATAATATCTTGGTACTCCTGAAATTGTTGCAATGGTTACATGTCCTTTGTTACTTTCAATGTTCGGCTCAAGCTCCAACTGTGGCTGTTGTTCTACATGATCATCAATACCATCCAAGTTATTATTTTCTACAGTCTCACTCTCATCATTATAAATGACCTCTATGAAATGAACCTTGCCCTTTCCTAGGCATTGGCATCCTGGTTCCCATTGCTCCTTGCAAGAAAAATAAAGCTTCTTTCTCCTCATCTCATTCTTTGTTTCTTGATCCATTCTAGCAGGTTGATACTTCGATTGATTGAACCCTCTTTGATTTGAACTAGAGCCCTTGAAAGTTTTCTTTTGTGGATGAATGATGTAGGTGTAGTATCAAGATCAAGTGCTAATTCAATAGCATCATCAAGTGTGCTAGGCTTGTGAGCCTTCACCAACCCCTTCAACTTGACATTCAATCATTCCATAAACAACATTATTGTCCTCTTTTTTGTCATGTCTAGAACCATTATTGCAATCCTTTGGAACTCATTAATGTAGGAATCCACTTTTCCAATTTGTCTCAACTATGCCAAATCTTTTTAGTACACATCCACATCCTTCCTATCAAATCTAGTGATAAGTTTTTGTGTGAACTCATCATAAGAAGTGATCATTGCATGTCTTTGTGAAACAAGTCCATGATGCCACCAATCATACGCTATTCTTTCAAGGTACATAGTAGCCAACTGTATAGCCTTTTGTTTATCCATGGGTTTGAGTGTGAGGAATGCATCAAGTTTGTGAACCCAAGCTCTTGCACTCATCTTTCCACTTCCATCAAAATTAGGTATGAGTATCTTGTTTAGTGCATCTTGATATTCCTTGTTTTGTTTTGTTGGCCCTTTAGGTCTTTGTCCTCCTTTTTGTAATTTTCTTATCCTTCCTTTCACTCATGAATTGGTTGATGTTTATCCTTCTTTTGACCATATTAGGTAGGGCATCATACTCTTCACATATGGTAGTCAATTCCTCTGCAAAAGATGGTTCTTCTTCAATCTCAACATTCTATTCCTCTTCTTCCTCACTAGGCAAAAACTTAGGCTGGAAGGGCCTATCCATTGTAGAAATATGTGTTCTTCCTCCACGTGGCATACCTACCACACTACCATCTCTTGTAGGTGTACCATTCACTTTCATATTGTTCAAAATTTGAGTCATTAACTGCATCATGAGATTCTGTGAAACCATCAATTGTTCCAAATTGCTATTTGTTCTTTGTTGTTCCAACAAAAACAAATTTTCATTATCCCTCAGTGGGCTTTTCATTCTTCTATTTATATCCATCTCTGCAAAAGGGTAGATCTCTTCTTGTTGTCCACTCCTTTTGTATGTATGACCGTATGGAGTCGGTGTATGCATAACAATTATCCTCCAACTAGGTCAATCTTTTTCTCATAACACTTGGATAAGAATTGAGTTAAATCACAACCCAATGTAGGTGGATATAACTACAAAATCTTATGCACAAAATACTATTGGAAGAAGACTCGACTTTCGTCAATCCAATTATACCCTCCAGGCTGGCAAGATCCAAGCTATGATACCACTGTAATGTCCCATTCTAGGTTCTAGAAGCAATTTTATGACTTCTTGCAATTATGTAATGAAACCCTAGGACTGAAAACTAATTTTTTTGTTTGCACACTTGTAATATATTTTACCAAGCATGGAACATGAATAACAAAATGCAAATTGACAATGAACAATAGATAGAGGCAGCTTAGCAATCACAATATGCTTTTTCCAATTACAAAGCTAACAATGATTATGGAAATATTGAGATCTCACTATTGCAAATCATACTTACAATTTCTTCAATTACATGAGATATAATGGCCTAATGACAACCAACAATCAAGCATATACTGTTGTTTACAATAAATCAGAGCTAACACATACACATTATGAAGTTTGGGCACTCTAACAACTACAAAGATGGCTATGAATGATGCTGAACTAGATCGCTGTGTTCCTGATGGGTTTGTTATGCCAGTCAACCTCCAATGAAATCACTGTCACATGGAATGCAAGTATCTATATGGGACGACGGTTAGGAAAGAACTGTGACAGCTTGCTGATGTAGGGTCTTCAACATGGGCGAATGATCATGCGGCTGATATCCTCTTAGAATCAGCTCTACAACAAGTGATATTTCAATGTCTTCACAATGGTAATACTTTCCAACAAACCCTTATGAGATTCAGCGCTCGTGGATTTTAGTGATTCCTCAAGAAATTTGGCATAATAACAATGATATAGATTCTCCTTGGAAAATCGGCGCCTAGTTGTGACAATGGCTCTTCAATGAAATTCAAACAAAATCTTCAAAGCAATGCAAGGTCTCTAATGAAACTTGACAATGGTCTCAGACCAATGACAAATAATCAATTTATGAAGCTCGAACAAGTCTCCAATGAAGCATAATTGCAAACTTCGTGTGAATTCACCTCCAATGATGCAAATTGGGTTTTCATCCAATTACACCGTAGCAAATGAAATGCTAAGCAAAAATGCCAAAGTATGCAAAGATTTGTGATGTCGAAAATGAACCTTCAAGCCTTCTTTTATACCAATTCAAATTAAAGATTTGAATTTTCATTTCCCTCCTTTCAATTTGAAATATTTACTCATCCAAGGCGATACACAAGATCCAATGCCTTATTTTTTTATTTTATTCTCCCAAGAGTGAGCACCATCTTCAAATATCATTATTTTATTCATTCATTGAGAATTCCAAGGCGAGTGCTCCTCAAAACATAAATGTTTAGGGTAAAATTGGATTTTGTTAATCTTTTGTTGTTTAGATGTTAAAATCTGCTTCTCCACTAAACATTGAAGGATCTAGGGTCGAGTGGCAAGCACTATCATACCCTAGGTCACTTACAAATAAAGGGAAACTTGGGTTAGGGAAATAATTATCAAATTTTCCTTCTCCTATGTCCAATTGACCATTAAAACTCTAATTATGCAAATACGACAACAAATTGATGAAAAATGAAAAAAGCTCTTGCAGACGGGAGTAAAATAGCAAATCACAGAAAACTTGTTTTTCAGGTTCCGAAGCGGAATAGTTGGGGACTAAGGTGCGGGCACCCAAGTCCAAAGTACCTAATTTTTTAGGGAATCTGGACCTCCTTCCAACACTAATCAACCCTATAACTTCTGTTTCCTGAAATCTATCTATAGAGGACACTGTTGCAGGTGCCCAAGTCCTGGAAATGCTCTTGTGTCCTGCTTTTCTTTAGATACCGAATTCCTGATGCCTGCCAAGCCTTCCTGCAACTCCACTTTTTCTAGATGCGACACCTGTAATCTGCAATCACAAGACTTGGTTTGGGGGTTCTGGTGTTTAGAGGCTTCCCTCAGTCAAGCCCCAAAGGACACTTAAGTCTCTGAACACCGTTGTCAGACAAAGAGTGTGTGCCCTTGTGAGGCAGAGGCAAAAACCAAAGGAATTAATGATGAAAACACAATATTATGTCACCTTGTAGTGAAGCTCTCATGGAGGAAGATGCTCTTCATGCCATGAGGAGATTGATGCTCAAATCTACAAATATCAACACACAAAACACACATGTCTGCTCTTGCAACACAATAGAAAGCCTTGAATCACCTTGAGAACACTTGAACATCACAATTGCCATTTAATTTCTAAATGAATGCCTAAGCATGCTTATATATGCAGCTACAAGCATTCCTGCCAAGATTTTAAAAATCAAACTTTACCGTGTCGACAAAAGAACCAACAAACGGTCATAAACCGACACCCAGAAATTGGGGCTGCCCTAAAATAGGGCAGGACTAGGGCACGGGTGCCCAAGTCCTCCCCCATATTTTGGGCAGGGTACAACTCAAGGGGTCCACCTAGGTCTAATTTTCCATGGAACCTAGGTCTCATTCCATCAGGATGCCAAAATATGAACTAAAATGTCCTAAATGCATACTAAAGACCTGGGAGCTAAACCTTATGAGGGAAAAGCCCCCAAGGGGACATTTTTTGACGTTACATTTAGTCCCCACTTTAATGTATGTATAAACACAAGGCCCATACGTGCATTAAAGTAAGGTTACAAACACAACAAACATGCCAAGCACGGAGAAGCCATGCCAATCACATAGAAAATAGTAACAGGCACGCAAAACACAGAGAAGACAGTTATAGTCATGCAGAATACGGAGAAGACAGTCAATGCATGGAAGACACATTATGCATGGAAGACAGAAATGATATCTCTTCTTTTCTTTTTCTCATATATATGAAATGCAAATGCAAGTACTGGAAAGTAAACAAACCTCCCATAATATAGGATGCACTACCCTAAGGCGCAGGTCTCAGTATGTATGGGGCAACACACATGCAAGACACGCAAAACCTCCCAAAATGCAGGAAGCACTACCTGAGGGCATTAGTTTCTGCATATGGGGCAACACACATGCAAGACACGCAAAACCTCCCAAAATGCAGGAAGCACTACCCGAGGGCATTGGTTTCTGCATATGGGGCAACAAACACACCACACAAAACAAGCACGCCAAAACACACACACTTGAAGACACAGAGAAAACACGGTAGACAAGGGATCGAGTGTACCTATTTCTAGGTCCAAGACCATCTCAGGCACATTAGAGGCACACACCGACGATTGGGCTTCGCCACAACAATCACCGAAAACACACTTAAGGGTTGAGTTAGTCACAGAACCACTCCCCACCTCCGTAGAGGACTTTTGAAAATGACAGGGTGATGCAATCTGCTCTGAGAAATACACCATCCCCGCCTCCGCAGAGGGCTTAAGAAAAAAGGATATGCTCGATATCCTGCCTCTGCAGAGGGCCTACATGATTGATTGATTGATTGCAAACAAATTCAAGATGCAGGATGCACTCATCGAGCAAGTCTTTAGATTGCACCTGAGGACAAGCACATAGCTAACATCTACAACAGACAACTTACCTTATATATAACCCCACCTTAAGGTGGTTGATATCAGTTATCAATATCAAGCACGTTAAGGTAGGAAGAAAAACACACAAGGGAACACAAGCTTTCGCAAAGCCCATGTCCCCTAGAGGTGACATGTATTTTATGATCGCCAAATGTTCCCACAAACACATCCCTGCAAGAAACATGTTAGTGTCTACAACATCATGATAAACAACAACATCAATGCATATAATTAATCACACAAAGAGCCAAGGTTATACAATGAATTCGGAGTTTGAGGATAACCATGAGGCTATATCATGAAGCTCTCTGAATCAAGTACCGCCAAGGCTAGATTCAAAGACAAACAAAGGTGCACGAAGCAGCAGTATTGTTAAGGTTTGTAAATGTGACAGAAACATCATAAAATTCACTATGTAGAAAGCACGAGTGCTTCCACGATCCAAGCGTCGGATAAGATATACAACCCCATCGTCATATTAGGAACTAAGTCCATTTTTTGATTGCTCTTAAAAGGGACACTAGGTCTGCATCAGTATAATTTTTTGTCGTCATTTGCCCGCTAAATGGAAACACTAGAGGAAGGGAAACAATAAATAAAAGAGGAGAAACAAGTGTCTTAGGGACAGTCACGTAGGAGGGTTCCCCCAAGTCACCAACCGTGACGCTATGTCCATAAGACACAACACACAACAATGAAATCAGAGAGAGGCAATATAGAAGAATGATGATACAAATAGAAGAAGTTCACAACAGAGTTAGTCTCCTGGTATCCTGAACCTTACAGGAGAATCTGAGGTCATCTCAGGAGGCCTAAACAACATGTAACGCATCACGGGGGAAGCACATCACAAGAGAGATAAAGGGTTAGAGATACTTACCTGTAGGGCCCCTTTCGGGCTAGAAGTTGTCTATAAGCAAATCATCATCGTCATCTTCCCACTCCCTAATGTTGGAGGATAGTGGGACATACTGTACCATAGCCAAGTTCATATCTTGTTCATCATGTTGTTCATCGTTATGATCATCTTTGTTTGGTTGAATGTTGGGATCAATGTTTTCTTGTTGAGAGGCAAGGTTTATGGCATAAGCTTGTCTTCTTTTTCTTCTTTCTCTTGCTTTTCTATTTCATTTTGTTTTACCACTTATCTCTTGTAAGATAGGGCTATCCTCTTTCATAGGCTTGTGCAAATTAGAAGATGAAGCACCGGGATCGAATCTCATTTGTCGCAGTGGAACACTTTGTTGTTGACAATGACCTCCCGATCCTTGTAAGGATTTTTGGGGAGGAACCTCAACATAGGGACCTTGTCCTTTCGGTTTAAAGTTCTCTTCACATGCGGGTTGTTTATTTTTTGTCATTTCTTATGTAGGAGGACTAGGTACTTCAGTTTTATCCCAAAAGTAATTCAACTTGTAATGTTTTTTCTGAACCAAAGGTTTATACTTATTGCGAGGGACGGTGATTATACGACCATCCAGAGGGAATTTCAGACAATGGTGTATTGTTGAAGGGATAGCTTTCATTTATTTTAGCCACAAATGTCCCAATTTAATGTGAAAGAGGTCAGAAACAGGGACAACATCAAACCATTGTTCGACATATTTTCTGGATAGTGTTACTAACAATGATATCTTACCCAAAGGTTTGATAAAGGTTCCCTTATGTGTCTTAATCATCATGCTCGAGAGGTCATAAGAACCTTGCATTAACTAATGCGAAAAGAGGAACTCCTTAGTGGCAACATTAGTCATGCAATTAGGATCAATAAGAGTTCCATTCACGGGGTTTCCCATTATTTTCACAATGATGTAAAGAGGTCCTTGTTTGTCTCCAGTTGTTCTATCATGAGGAGTGAAGACAATTTCAGGTTCGGGTGCTTTTCTTTTCATGTAAGGTCTAGGAGGGAACCTATTATTGTTATTGTGATTAGAGGCCATTGTTTATATGCTCAAACCAATGCAAAATCAGACTTTGAAATCTTTTCAAAATTGGTGCAAGAAAAGAGCAAAAATAGCCTAAAATGCTTGATTTTTCGATACGTTTTCAATGCAAATGAATGAAACAAAGGATGTTGTAATGATTTCAGTCAAGGGAAGCAAGTTATATGTCTGATATCAGTCCAAAACAAAGGATGCTGTGAGGATTTCAGTCAAGGGAAGCAAGTTTAATGTCTGATATAAGTCCAAAACAGCAATATAATCACTCTCAACACACTCTTGATGCAAATCCAAGATAATGCCAAGTCAAAATATAGTGAAAATATGTCAAAATAGACACTTTTTTCACCAAAATTCAATGCAAAAGAACATAACAAAGGGTGTTGTGAGGAAAATGATGATGGAAAATAAATAATATCAGTAATAACAGCCACTTGGTGTCAAAATACCCAACACAACATGCTTTTAGTGCCACTTAAGGTAAACCCCTAGTCAAAACATAGCAAAAATAGGCTATTTTTTTCACGATTTTTCAACTCCAAGACCTAGAAAAAGGGGTGTTGTAAGGAATTTTAGGAGCTACAACAAAGAATATCAATAATATCAGTCACCTCAATCCATAAAATTTGTCACAACACGCTTGGAATGCAAACTAGGTCAAACCCTAGGGCCAAAATAGCCAAAATGTGTAGTTTTTTGCAAAATTTTCACTACAAAAGCCTGATAAAAGGGTGTTGTGAAGATTTTTATGAGGGGAATAAAATGATTACCCTGATAACAGAAAAATAACACCAAAATACCTTTAACAACACACCTATGGTGCAAGTTTATAAAGTTGATAAGGCCAAATAGAGTGAAAATTGTTGTTTTTGAAGCCCTAGGTTTAAGATCTTGAGACAAAATTCTATGTGAATGTTTTGAAGTCTGATTTATGATAAAATTTACTTAATTTCAGATCTAAAAATAATTTTCAAGTTTAAACATGCAAAATGCCCATGCAAATTTAATGAACATGCATCAAAATTGCTAGTTTTTTGTTGAAATTTTCTATGCAAAAATGCAAATATTTTAAATCTAAATGCAAATTCACACTAAAATGCAAGACTACATCCAAATACTAATTTGAATGAGCCTTTAAAATTAGTAGAAAAATCTGATAAAAAGATTTTGCCTACAAACCCTAGATTTTAGAATTACTAGGTTATATAAAATTGTCAAAATTTCCACAAAACCCTAGCAATTAAATGATGAAAATGCAATGTAAATTTTTGATTTTTTGGATTTTTCTATAGTTTATATCAAATCTGATGCAAAAATCATGAATTAGGAAAATTTAGGAAGAATTGATGCAATTTAGTAAGCCAAACAATGAGATTTTTTTGTATTTTTCCAAATTTTCAATTTTTTAAAATTTTTCTCAATGCAATAAAATGAATGACCAAATGAATGCATGAAATCACACCAAATCTGAAGACAAACACTTAGCAAGTTGCAATTTAAGGGTTCACCAAAATTTTTAGGGTAAAATTGGATTTTTTTAATCTTTTGTTGTTTAGATGTTAAAATCCACCTCTCCACTAAACATTGAAGGATCTAGGGTCGAGTGACGAGCACTATCATACCCTAGGTCACTTACAAATGAAGGGAAACTTGGGTTAGAGAATTAATTATCAATTTTTCCTTCTCCTATGTCCAATTGACCATTAAATCCCTAATTATGCAAATACGACAACAAATTGACAAAAGACGGAAAAAGCTCTTGCAGACGGGAGTAAAATAGCAAATCACAAAATACCTATTTTCAAGGTTCTGAAGCGGAACAGTCAGGGACTAAGGTGCGGGCACCCAAGTCCAAGGTACCTACTTTTTTAGGGAATTTGGACCTCCTTCCGACATTGATCAACCCTGTAACTTTTGTTTCCTAAAATTTGTCTGTGGAGGACACTGTTGCGGGCACCCAAGTCCTGGAAGTGCTCCTGTGTCCTGCTTTTCTTCAGATCCTGAATCCTTGATGCCTACCAAGCCTTCCTGCAACTCCACTTTTTCTGGATGCGACACCTGTAACCTACAATCACAAGACTTGGTTTGGGGGTTGTGGTGTTTAGAGGCTTGCCTTAGTCAAGCCCCGAAGGACACTTAAGTCTCCGAACACCATTGTCAGACAAAGAGTGTGTGCCCTTGTGAGGCAGAGGCAAAAAGTAAAAGAATCAATGATGAAAACACAATATTATGTCACCTTGTAGTGAAGCTCTCATAGAGGAAGATGCTCTTCATGCCATGAGGAGATTGATGCTCAAATCTGTAAATATCAACACACAAAACACACAAGTCTGCTCTTGCAACACAATAGAAAGCCTTGAATCACCTTGAGAACACTTGAACATCACAATTGCCATCTAGTTTCTAAATGAATGCCTAAGCATGCTTATATATGCAACTACAAGCATTCCCGCCAAGATTTTAAAAATCAAACTTTACCATGTCGGCAAAAGAACTAACTAATGATCATAAACCGACACCTAGAAATTGGGGCTGCCCCAAAATAGGGCAGCACTAGGGCGCGGGTGCCCAAGTCCTCCCCCCTATTTTGGGCAGGGTACAACTCAAGGGGTCCACCTAGGTCCAATTTTCCATGGAACCTAGGTCTCATTCCATTGGGATGCCAAAATATGAACTAAAATGTCCTAAATGAATACTAAAGACCCTAGAGCTAAACCTTATGAGGGAAAAGCCCCTAAGGGGACATTTTCTGACATTACAATAACATAACAGAATAATGAAAGATCAATAGTTGCATGGACTGCCTTTCATGCAAAAGAAGAATCCAAGGCTTGGGTAATTAATAGTGGATGCTCAAATCATATGATTGGTGACAAGGAGAAGTTTATCAGCCTTGAGAAGTGGGATGGTGGTGCTATCTAGTTTGGTGGTGATGAGTCAGCACATATCTGTGGAAAAGGTGCTATAACTATTGATGAGAAGAATAGGACTAAGGATGTCCTCTATGTCAAAGGACTAAAACACAATCTTTTCAGTGTCAGTCAGATGTGCAACAAGGGGTATAATCTCACTTTTCATGCCAATGGTTGTGAAATCAAGAAGGTAAGCTCCAGAAAACTAGTTGCAGAAGGTATCAAGACATATGGTGACATCTATCATCTGAAGGAGGTAAATGGAAGAAAATGTTTGTTGGCTCAATCCAATGAGTGTTGGTTGTGGCACAAGAGAATGTGACACAATAATTTTGATAATATGGTAAAGATCAGTTCCACTCATGCAGTGAGAGATATGCCCAAGATAATCAGGCCTACAAATGCAATATGCAGGGAATGTCAAATGGGAAAGTAGACAAAGACAAACTTCAAAAGAAAGGAGTATTCTTCTTCAAAACCATTAGAGCTGATTCACACTGATCTATGTGGCCCTACAAGAGTAAAGAGTCAATAAGGTGAGAGGTATTTTATGTTGCTTATTGATGATTATTCTAGAATGACTTGGGTTACTTTCTTAAGATAAAGATCAGATGCCCTTGATAAATTTAAAGTGTTCAAAGATATGGTTGAGAATGATTTGATGCCAAGATTAAATGTTTGAGGTCTGATAGAGGAGGTGAGTTTATTTCAAATGAATTTCAAAAGTTTTGTGAAGATAATAGTATTAGGAGATATATGTTAGCTCCTAGGACCCCTCAGCAAAATGGGGTAGTGGAAAGAAAGAATAGGATTGTGCAAGAGATGTCTAGGGCAATGTTGAAAGATGCAGATCTACCTGATATGTACTGGAAGGATGTAGTTCATACTATTGTTTATCTAGTTAATAGAGTGCAATTGAGGGTCAATGACACTAAGACCCCTTATGAGCTATGGTATGGAAGACCTCCCATAGTCAGATACTTCAAAGTCTTTGGCAACAAATGCTATATCAGAAGAGATGAAGAAGACCTAGGAAAGTTTGATTCAAGAAGTGATGAAGGAATCTTTCTTGGCTACTCAACCAGAAACAAGGCTTATAGATGCTACAACAAGAGGTTGGGGAAGATGATTGAAAGCACAAATGTCAAGGTAGATGAAGACCTGTATTAGATCTCACATAATAAGAGGACTTTGAATTTGATATCTTTCCATGCATTATAGATGAAGAACAAGAAGTGAAAGAAGAAAATGAACAAGAACCAGAGCAGATGCCTAAGACTCCAACAAAGTATGTTCAGAAGAACCACCTAGCAGATCAGATCATTGGAGATAAGGATGAAGGTGTGCAGACAAGGAGAAGACTTGTTGAGACACATGAGCAAGTAAACTTATGTTTATTATCAAAGATGAAACCCAAAAACTTTGCTGATGCTAGCAAAGATGATGGATGGATAAAAGCCATGGAAGAAGAATTAGATCAAATTGAGAAGAATCAAACATGGGAATTGGTTTCCAAACCAGCAAATAAGAATGTTATAGAAATAAAATGGGTGTTCCAAAACAAATTGAATGAAGAAGGTGAAGTTGTAAGGAACAAGGCAAGACTGGTATGCAAAGGATACAAAAAGTTGAAGGTATTGATTTTGAGGAGGCTTTTTCTCTGGTAGCAAGGATGGAGGCAATCAAAATGTTCCTTTCTCTTGCTACTCATAAGAACTTCAAAGTTTACAAATTGATGTTAAGTCAACATTTTTGAATGGTGATCTAGAGGAAGAGGTTTATATTGAACAACTAGATGGTTTCTAGATATCAGAAGATCTGGACATGGTGTGCAGACTCAAGAAGGCTCTATATGGTCTTAAGTAAGCACCCAAATATTGGTATGCTAGGTTGGACAAGTACTTACTTCAATAGGGCTTCAAGAAAGGTACTATAGATAGCAATCTTTACATCAAGGAAGAAGGAGACATGATATTGATAGTCACAGTATATGTTGATGGCATCATCTTTGGTGGAGATGATGATATGTGTAAGAGGTTTGTAGAGGAGATGCAAAAAGAGTTTGAGATGTCTATGATTGGTGAAATGTCTTTCTTCCTGGGACTTCAAATTTCTCAGCTAGATGGTGGTATCTTTATTTCTTAAGCTAAGTATGTCAAAGAGTTGTTGAAGAAGTTTGGTATGGATGATTCAAAACTAGTGAGTACTCCCATGGTCACTGGATGACACTTGAGCAAAGATGATGAGTCTTTGGAGGTGGATCAGACTATCTATCGATCTATGATTGGAGGACTGATGTACTTGACTACTTTTAGACCTAATATTATGCATGCAGTATGTGTGGTTGCCAAATATCAAGCCAATCCCAAGAAAACACATGAGAAAGCAATAAAAAGAATATTCAGATACTTGAAAGGAACTCTAGACTATGGCCTATGGTATCCAAGAGGTAATGAATTTGATTTGGATGCTTATACTGATGCTGACTGGGTTGGGTGTGTTGATGATAGAAGAAGGACAAGTGGTTTTGCTTTCTTTTTAGGAAGTAGATGAATTTCATGGCAGAGCAAGAAGCAAGATTCAGTGTCCTTATCTATTGCAAAGGTAGAGTACATTGCAACAACACCTTGCTATACACAAGGGTTGTGGATGAAGCAAACCTTAAAGGATATCAAGGTATTGTATGATGATACCCTTCCTTTATTGTGTGACAATACAAGTGCTATCAATACTTCCAAGAATCTAGTGATGCATTCTAGAACCAAGCATATAGCAATTAGGTATCACTTTTTGAGAGAGAAGGTTGTAGATAAGGAAGTGAAGTTGGAATATGTTCCAACAAAGGATCAAATAGCAGATATTTTCACAAAGGCACTTCTAAAGGATACTTTTGAGGATCTCCGATTGTGGTTAGGGGTAATTCCCCCTCCTTGCTAGATGCATAGTGATGCATCTGTCTAGAGGGAGTTCATTCTATATCTTGTTCTTGGACTGATGGTGGCATCCTCTCAGGGGGAGTAGGTAGTGGTTGTTGATCTTAGGGGGAGTTTGTTTTTTGCAAGAAGAAGTCATGCCCTAATATAGAATATGCAGGTATGTGATCTCTAATGAGCAGATAGTGGTTGCCCTTTGTCGTTGATGTCAAAGGGGGAGAGAAGCAAAGATGTGTTGCCATCAATGCTAAAGGGGGATATTGTTACACATATGGTTACTAGGGTTGTCATTGATGTCAACACTATCATGATGGTGTGATGGTGTTCATGGTTGGATGTCATGTCCCATCCAACAAGAGAAGATGATACATTTCATGGTTGAATGTCATGTCACATCCAACAAGAGAAGGAAGAAGATATAGTTCATATTAATATGGGAATTAGAAGCACGAAGATGATTAGATGTATTGTTGATGCTACTGATGGCCTGAAGTATGTATGTTCCAAGTTCCATGATGATTGCATTACTAGAAGAGTGTTCTTTTGTTGACTGATTGAAGACAATGTTGTCTCTATGAAGATGTTCTGTGTAGGACAATGGAATGCTCTGCATTCCTTCACATTTGCAGATATGGCCATGTGGTTCTGGAATTGTGCTTAGGATGCATTGAAGGTGATAAATCCAAGTTTTCAAATCATTTGCCCTTCCGCTGTGAAAGTTATGCATAATAGAGTACTGGCATGTGTTCTAGCAAAGTATGCTAGTGTTGAAGGCCTGTTGGAATGCTCTATAGTCCTTTGGAAATGAATGATTGCCCTTACAATTTTGAGGACATGTTTATGGATGTGTATTACATGCTTCCTTGTTGTTTCAAGGTTCTTGGTGGTCCATAGCTTAGTTTTTCAAATGACAGTATGTTGCAGTGTGTTTTGGATGATAGATTGCTCTCAGAGTTAATGATTGAAGTTGTGTGGCACAATTATTTGATGTGCGGTGGTAAAGGAGTGTTTGGGGATGTTGTATGAGTCATGTGGACTCATCTGAAAAAGTTTCATGAAGATCTTTCTTGTTTTCAGTACTACACAAGGTTTTCAAGTTGATGTGGTTGTTATACTTCAAGTCTTCATGTGATTTGCTTAAAGTTGTCCTATTTCCAAATGAGCGGAGTGTGTGGATGTAATTCTTTGGTGTTTGAAATTGTTAAGGATGTTTTGGACCTGGTTAAGCAAGTGTTGGTGTTTGCAAAGCATGTATCTTCTGCTGGTGTAACATGTGGTTTCACTTAGGACCTATCTTCTACATGTTTCATATTGTGTGTTGTCTGACCGACTTGTAAATGTATTTCTCATGTTGTATTTGACTGACAAGAAATGTAATCAATGTAATATCATGTATAAATAGTGAATCAAATTGAGTGAGATGAGGTGTGATTGCAAATTGATTGAAAATCTTGCAATCAGATAAAAGGTAGAATGAATGTATTGTTGATGTGTGACTGAAAGGGAAAGAGCAAAAGTTGTTGATGATGTCCAGATTCATCTTGAAGAATTATATGTGACAATGATCAAGTGTAGAGTGTGCCTAGCTGATGAAATCATGAGAAGAAAGAGTGAAGAGGCGGAAGTGCAATCATCAAAAGTGTGAGCTTCAATGTCAATTTTCAGACAGTAGAAGGACTGTCATACTGTAATCTTTTGTAAATTTGTTCTCAATTCAGGGAGTAGAATCTTCCTTTGGAGTGACCCTAAAACAATCTTCAGGGAGTAGTAGCTTCTTTGTGAGTGACCCTAAATCAAAGTTCTTCAGGGAATAGAAGCTTCCTTGGGTTGTAGCCCTAAAACAAAGTTGTTATTTTAGCTTCATATATTGTGAGTTAATCCTCACCGTGGTTTTTCCCTTCTAGGGTTTTCCACGTATATATGGTGTTATGTGTTGGTGTACATTGTGTTAATATTTCATGTTCATGTTAATGTTGAAATGCTTAAGTTTTAATTTTCTTCCGATAAGTTGAAGTTGTTAAAATTGAAGATTGTTTAGATATTGATTCACCCCCATCTTAGTATCTTGGTGTGTTCAACAATAATACAACAAAATGTTAACAAATACTCACAAGTAGACTAGGGGAGAGGACCCAATAGTTGAGTACCCTAACTTCACGCCTCTCAAAATCATACGTGGCAATTTTGAATCACTCCAAATTTTTTACAGTAGCTTACTTGGCAAGGCCCCTGCTTATAAATAAGGTTTCAGGGCCACATCAACAAGCTTTTTGTTGAGGTGTCAAATAGTTCCCCAAAAAAAGGGTGGACCAATAAGTGTGCATTAAGTCATGTTTTGTTGGTGCGTTGATGTGGCATCACATGATTGGTTGATTTTTAAATATAAAGGGCACATTTCATTCAATTATTAGTTCTTATAGTAACACTAGCAAGCTTAAAGTCACAACTACTAGTACTAAACTTTTAAAAATATTGGGCCTTAAATGCACAAATACTATCTCAGCCATTGGAACTATCTCACCTATTGGGTCTTTTCCCTTATATGATAGGTTGGATATATCCCTATTAGCAGTCCTAATTTTGTTGTGGGCAGCGGCAACCTTGTTGTGACCTTCTAGTAGATGCATGGCCGCCCATGATGGTACGACAATCACAAAAAATACTTAAGATACAACAATAGCAATAAGGGTAATGGTACAACATGAATGTTATCATCAGTCCTAATGTTGTTGTGGGTAGCGGCAACCTTTTTTGACCTTCTAGTAGATGTATGGCCGCCCAGGATGGTACGACAGTACAAAAAAACTTAAGGTACAAACAATAGCAATAAGGGTAATGGTACAAGATGAATGTTATCATCACAATGTATGTAATAACAAGAGTAGAAATATTGGTACAATAGGAACATTAATATTTTACAAATAACAATAACAATAATGTGAATAAAAAACATTAGACCAAACAAAAATGATCAATACTTATAAATGGAGAGGAACAACAATAGTTTATTTGATATTTTAATATATGATGTAGTAGCTGCGCCAGAATACAAATGGATTTTATGTTTACCCTACTAAACAAGTTGAAATCACACCACATTGGAAATTACGTTGAAATTTTAGAATCTTTGAATAAACTTTTGGAATTATAGCACAATAGCTATAACAATAGTACACAAATAATGTAGTAGTGATGTTGTAGCAAACTAAAAATCTTCAAAATTCTTTTTAACCAACTGAAATTGGTAATAAACTTTGATCTTTTAACTCTTTGTGATCTTTGGATGGAATAACCTCAATGGATAAGAGGGTTTTTGTCCTCAAATCCAACAAAGAACTGTAAAGGGTTTTCGATCTCCAAGTCTCAACACCAAGAGGGTTTTTGTCCTCCAAATCTTAACACCAAGAGAGTTTTCATTCTCAGCAACAAAAATGAACACCAATGGTTCAATCTCAAAGAAAAGGGTTTTGGTAACAAGACAATGAATGCATTCTTCTATGCCCAACTTCTCCTTTTATAACCCTCTTTTTAATTTAAAAATTATTTTCCTATTTTTTTACGAAGTGTTTAGAAAATACCTTTTTTAATAAAACATTACATTGGCTCCTTTTTCTAGAAACACTTTTTAATATAACATTTACCCTCTTTTAATAGTAACATATAAGTCATTGTTTTTATAATGTTATAACATAAAGATACTAGGACACGTTATTATTTTTAAATTATTTCCCTCTCCTTACCCTTTAGCCTATAGAAAATAAAATAATAGGTTAAAGAAATCTTCTTTTACTTAGGTCTGAAAAGGGGACATGGCATTTTTGACCTTGCAATATGTTAAAGTAAGTGTCTTTTCCCTTAAGGGAGAGCTTTATTTTTAGATTAAATTTGGATTATACACCCCACTATTAGAGAGCTTTTGTTCCATAAAAAGCTTATGAAATGTAAGAGAGTTTACTTATCTTTGAAGCCCCTATGCCCCTATTTTGAACAAAACTCCCTCACATGCTCCAAGTGGAAACACAAGTGATGCTTATGCACTCAAGTGGTTCAAGATACAAAGTAGTAATGCGCTTTGTGAGAGTTTATGATTAACTCGAAACACCAGGATCACCTATAAAACCTAAGATTTACCTTCCACAAGAGAAAAAAAAAAGAGGAATAATTTGCACAATAAGGATGAATTAATGAAATGGATTCATGAATTATACATGAGAACTTGCTTTTATATTTGCAAGTTAGAGAAAAACCCTAATATGACTTAAGAATAACCTAAGACTAAAATTAGCCCTAAGTCAACTTAATAAAGTGTAATTAAATATTTAATTACACCAACACCCCCCTTAAGTGTAACTTAGGGAGAAATGAAAAACATGCAACTAATGCAAAAATGAGTCTCGGCTACAAGGCCATGTTAGGTAGCCATGAACAACAAGAATCTCTCATAAAGTGGAGAAAAAGGAGAAAAACCCAATGGGAGAAAACTCCTCTCCAAAAGAGAGAAAATATAATAAGTACATGAACATGTGTTGAAAGAAGGACTAACACTAAGACCCCCCAAGAACTGAATGTTGCAAATATGTGCCTAATCAGTGTTGTCATTGATGTCAACATATTCTTGTTGCCATTGGTGTCAATTGTATCCTATTTTGTTACATGTTTAGAAGACTAGAATGTTGAGGATATTGAGAAAATTAATGAAGATCAATGGATGTGGACCATATGGCTGGGTAGAGGATTGTCTGAAGTAGATCCAATTAAGATTTGAGAGGTTCGCATGAAGATTTGAAGAATATATGGCCATTTGAGTAGAACTAGGTTTTGCTGTGATCAGAAGAGACAGAGTGACAATAAATTGGTCTGGATTTTTCTGCATTGAAATATTATGATCTGCGGATCTATAGGCATCATTGGGAAGTCAATGTGTATCATCAATTCTAGTGGTTTGTGGTTTGGAGGTCCGCAAGCAATCCTTCTAGTATGATAGTCATGGCAAACAGTGTTTTTGAGGTACCGTATGAAGATGCAAGTGATTCTAATGATTTGGAGGAGTGCGGATGTTTTTGTTGAATTCAATGTGCTTGTGGAAGTCTCTGGATCATGTACCTTCTATGTTGAAGGTCCGCATTGAAGTTTGAGCTTGTTGTTGAATATTTCTTCCTTGGTGTTGTTGTTCTTCCCAGTCTTGATTGACTGGATGATTCAAGCGGTTGCAGATGATTCAAGAAGGATTATATGAAGTGTGGTGTATTGTTCAAAGAAGATTTGGATCCTAGTTATGTTTGGCTGATAGTATAGTGGTTTGCATTAAGATAGAAGTTTGTAGTGCAGACCTTGATGTTTATTCCAAGGTTGATGAAGGATATAAAGGCATGTAGATGAGTTGTGGAAAAGTATCCTTGTGCAAAAATGATCAAATCCTAAGAAAGGTTTAGAAGCAGAGCAGAAAAGAGGAGTAGAAGAACAAGTGCAGTAAAGGATGAAGAGATAGTGAAGAAGTGTTGGGGGCAGAGCAAAAGTTTAATGAGCTTTCAATGAGATTGAACCAAGCACGAAGAAACTGTTATTTCTCAGTTAATTCTTTTTGTATTAAACATAAAATTCTGTAGGCAGTGAGCCTCTTTGAGCAGTGAGCTTTGGGCAGTACACCCGAAGGCAAGTGCTTTCCCATTTTTAAGTACTTTTAATAGGGTACAAATCTTGTGGGTTAACCCCACTGTGGTTTTCCCTTAACCGGGTTTCCATGTTAAAAATCTTGGTGTCAAGTGTGTTAATTGTGTTTCTGCTCATGTATTATTATTTTATGCTTTGATGTTTATATCATTAGTTTATTTGTAAGTTGTGAAAAAAAATTAAAAGCAGAAAAAGTTAAATTTGTTGGACAATTGATTCACCCCCCTCTCAGTTGTCTGACCTAATTCCAACAATTGGTATAAGAGCCAGTTCCTCTAAAAAACGCTTGACTGCTTGAGGAGATCCAAGATGTCGACTTACAAGAAGGAAAGTCTGAGATTTGATGGAACAAATTACTCCCTTTGGAAGGTGCGCATGCAGTGTCATTTGGAATGTATGGGTGATGGCTTTTGGTTGATAACTAAGAATGAGTATAAGATTCTGAAGAATGGCCCGACAACTATAGACGAACTCAGGGAAGCTGAATGCAATATTCGAGCTAAAGAAGCATTATTGAGCGCCCTAACTGATACAGAATTGGCAAATGTCCTGGAATTGACAACTGCCCATGAAATCTGGTGCGAGGCCTACCTTTTTGCTCCCTTATTTTGATCGTTTCATATTACTGTTGGGGACACATTTTAGACCTTTGGGGACTATTGATCCCGATATGTAGGATTATTAGACTATATGCTTTTATTTTAGTTAGCATTGTTTAGTATGTTGTGATTAGACTAGATCCTGATTTCGATTCACTGACGAGGATATTGACATGTGATTTCCATTATGATACTATTTGAGATACTAGTTATGTGATTATTGTTATGGATTTATTATGCGATGTTATCTTGAGATGGATTATAGAAATGCAAAATTATGAATGTAATTATGATGGGATTTTATGATTGTTTTATATGATTATGTGATGGGTGAGTGTATGTTTCCCTTGCTTTAGCTATGATATACATGTTGGATTAATCTTTTGTTTAAGTGCTCATGTGTTCTAACCAAGCCATGGATAATTAGAGATTATCCCACACATTTTGTGAATTCTCATGTTAAGCCGATCTAGTTCCAAGAGGAACCAAGATCAACTATGTTATGCATGATGAAATTTATAATGTTTGTGTGGTGTTGTTTGAGATAGGTCTACCCCTTTTATATTTGATTGCAATTTAGTGTTGTAAAGGTGTAATGTTTAATTGATTTTATTTTTTTAGTTTTTATTTTTGTGACCCCTTTTTAGGTGATTTTACTCACCCTATGATACTCAAAATGGGTTAAAAGTGACCCTGGGTTGTACCCCTAGGGTCTAGGGACCATTTGAGCTTGTCTAACCTTAGGTAAACTCTCATTTGGTCACTTAAACTTCACCCTAAAGTAAAGTGACGAAAATGAAAGTTTGGGAAGGAGTGGAAGGTTGGGTCAAACACTCAACCTCATCCACACCTCTTTCCAAGGCTTGGGGGAATCTTCAAAACCCCTAAATTGTGGAGGACTCAATTCCAAAGCTCTCTCACATTGGTGAGGGTACCTTGGAGTTTTGTGGGCTTTCATGGGAGGATATGATTGGGGCACTTGTAGTACCCACATCCTTCTTTGGCTCCACTTTTCTCTCCCACATGTGTGAGAGAGCACAAGTGGAGGGGGCAAGACTTAATGGAATGGGAGGGTGACATGTGTCACCACCACATTCCATGAAGCTTGGAAGTGGTTGTGAGGAGGAAGGAGGAGGTGACATGTGTCACCTCCCCATTCCTCAAGGCTCGTGAGGAGAACCTATTTTAATCCCTCTTGAATAGAGGGAGAGGGTTGTTGATTTGTTTTCAATTTTTATTTTAAATTGAATTTGGGGAGAGAGTTAGAGGAATTTTTTGGAGGCTCATTTGGAGAAGGACTTGGAGGTGGAGTTGGAAGGGCTCTTCTTCAACTATTTTCCTTGTGGGCTATTTAAGGTAGGATTCAAGGCTAAATGCCTTTCCTTATGTAATTTACATTTCTTGGGTGATGATTTTGTGTGTGTATTTTACATTTGTTGCTGTGGAGTTTTTTTATGGGTGTTGTAAGAGCCTCTCCACTTGGATAAAATGCTAAACATGTGTGGGGTGGGGGAGGAGTGAACCTCCTCGAGATCACCTCCTAGTTTTGGTATTTTGGCCTTGAGGGAAAGTTGTGAGTTTGAACATTTTTGAATGGCTTGAGAGCTATGGAGAAATATGTGAAATTTGTTATATATGTGTTGGCTTGAGGCCTTGTGAAAATTAGTTTTTGAGACATTTGGAGTGGCACTCTTGAGTTGAGTGATGTCCACTCCCATACCCCTCTAACCTCATGTCTATGAGTTTTGTTTTGTGCAAACCATGGGTGTTCTTCATGCTTTTTATTTTGAGTGCTTTGTTGTGAAGTGGAGTGAAGTGTTCCTTGTGTGAGGATGACCTCCAAGCTCGGGGGTGACTCATGAGTGAGTCTATGGTAGGGAGGAGAGTAGTATTTCGTGGCTTTTTCCCCCTTCCCATATTTGTTATTTGCAGGTTTATTGTAGCTATGGAGCTTGGAGGAAAGAGACTACATATCTTGGGTTTTGTCATTTTGGCCATTTAAGTGCATTGGCCAAGTTTGGCCTTTGTGTAGTTTATTTTCATGTAAAGAGAGAAGGTTGTCCTCTCTTGTTATGTAAAAATAAATGTTCATATTTTGGGTTGAATGTATCTTATTTTGAAGTTTGCAAATATATATTATAGTGGCTGTTTATGTTATGGAAATTTCTTTGAATGTTACAAAAAAAATATATTGTGTGCAATGGCTATTTTAAATGGTTGATAAAATATGCTTATAATTGATTTTTCATTTTATCTAATTTTCAAAAAAAAAGGAAACTGTTAGTTGCTAGTTCTTATTTACAAAAAGGAAAATACAAAGTATAGTGTTGTTTTTATTCAAAAAAAAAAATCTTATCTATTGTTAAATTGAAAAATAAAGAAAGTATTTTATTCCATGTATTTTAGTGAGAAACAATTCTGTTATTTTTTTTTCAATCAGATTCTAGTTAATATTGCACATACACCATCTTTGCTATGGATATATATATATTTGTGTTTTAGAATTAAGTGATGTTGCTGGAATAATATAAATACAAGGTAAATCTGTGGTAAGTAAATATATATATAAACTTTAATATTTTGGAAACCTCTGTAAAAAAAAAAAATTGACTGTGTAATAACAAAGAATATATATATATATATATAACAAATCTAAGTATGCGAGTATATTCGATTTATACTGCAGAGAGGATTAATGCAAACATTGATGTGTTGGTCATTGGCGACCTGTATAAAAAAAAAAGCAGCGAGCGATGGAAGTGGGGGGGTTCGAACCCCCCATCGAATACTTTGTTTTCACCGTTGTTTATTTTCTTAGTGATGGATGGAGCTTTGGGGGTGGGTGGGATCCACCCCCCACACCCCCCATTGTCTATACAATGAAACCCTCAACGAAAAATAAAATTATTTCCTTCTTAAAGTCTGAAATCAGATCCGCCGCTCCCCTTAAGAAGTCGTTCAGCCCTACCTACAGACAATAACATTTCTTGTAATATATATATAGTGTATATCACATTTCTTGCTGCCACAATAAGATATTTAATCTCTGGTAAAAATACCAGGGTATATATATATATATATATATATATATATATATATATATCCAACTTGCAACACAAAAAAAAAGAAAATGAGAATATGAAAGATTAAAAAAAATAGATAAAAGAATGAGAAGATTTGAGAGAGTTGTATAGGGTTAGGGCTTTTCTTTCCTTTCCATAAGGAAAGTATTTTTTTTATTAGGGAAGTTTTTAAGGCTTTGAGTTTTAAAATAGCTTTTAATTCTTTTTCCCTCACTTTTTGACTTGGGATTTTTTGTCATTGTTTTATTACTTGGTTTTATTATTGTATAATGTGATGACTTGATATCATGGGTTTAGGGGTAAATTAATTTATATGTGGGTAACTTTATTTTTACTAGATATATTTCAATAGTTAGAGGTCAGGAATTGTACTCTTATTTAATTGTATGGGATCATTTAGAGTTTGGTATATTGAGCTAAAGGATTTTATTGATTTGAATTAATTATTTTGATGTGGGGAATTAATTATTACTATAAGTATCTTTCAAATTAACTATAGCCACCTTATTTAATTTTTTAAATCGATTTAATTTAATTTATCGCATGTGTATATTAATCGAAGAGGTTAATTTTATTTATTCAATTTAGTTGCTTTAATTTATTTAGTCTAGTGTGTAATAATTAATTAACTAATTAGTTGATTAATCCAATTTAGTGAGCTTAGGGGAACCTTTGGTTAAAATTTAATTATTAGAATAATTCTCATTTACGTCCGAGAGGTGTTATGCTGCCCGATTTTTCTGGGATTCAGGGTTAACATTCCTTAGCAATTTAAACCTTGTGTAGAGTAAAAATTTAACATTTCCACAAACTTGTTAATCAAAATTAAGTAGTTATTTAATTATGTTATGCTTAGTAGTAGGCTTGGATTTCGACTCGTGTCGAAATCCCTTTACTCACCTAAGAAAACTCAAGGTTTTGATCAATCAATCCTAACCCTAATGGCGGCACTCCTCGCATCGTATTGACCCCCTTAGTCGGCTTTCATCATGTAGGGGAATGCGCATGTGATCGCATTACCCCGAATTTGACTGACATGTTTACACCTTATGCGTATTACCATCGAGCATGCTGACACGTGCGAAGGGGTTTCTAGGGATGCGTGGAATTTTTTTTGATATTTCGTGTCATGACCACATGAGAAATGTGGACATGACATGTGTGTTGCATGTCATGACTGTATGGGAAATGTGGGCATGACATTTGGTATTAGAGCCCAAGTTTAAATACTGGGCTCGTTTGGGCACGTTACTTATTTCACAAATTCTTCTGATTCGTGACTACTTTGTTCTTGTAGGATGCCACCTAGAACGAGGCGAGCGCGTTCACGCCGCACTGTGTCCATAGAGGTGCATAGCAACTCATCAGCTAAGGGTCAAGGACCGCTGGCACTGCCGGCACCACAGGCACCACCTGCACCTGATATCAAACCACAAATCTTACAGGCATTACAGGCAGTGCTAGATAGGTTACCACCAGCCGTAGTTGAGCTACATATTGATCCATGTGTCGAGCCCCGCGTTGATCCGTGAGAGGAGCCACGTGCTGAGTCACGTGTGGATCCACGTGTAGAGCCCCACGTCAAGTCGCGAGTGGAACCACATACAAAGCCTTATGTTGAGATACCTGACATGAGAGCAGAGGAGGTTGGTTTAACTTATAGAGCTCGTAGCAGGAGCCCTCCGCATCATGCTAGGTGAGAGGAGGCAGTGAGAGTAGAGCAGGTTTTTCATGGGCCTTATGGTTATGGTGTGGATGAGCCTATCCGAGGATACAGAGACCGAGGAGACCCCATCAGAGACTTACTTAGGCTGAATCTACCCACCTTTGCAGGGACCACAGAGGGAACCGAGGCAAAGGCTTGGCTTATTAGTTTAGACAAGTGCTTTGTGTTGCATCCTTACGAGGGCAACACGAAGGCACGCGTGGCAGTTCACCTATTCAGAGATACAACAGTGACTTAGTGGCTCACTGAGGAGTGCAAGCACCGCTTATCTTTGGATACACTTTGATGGGACACTTTTATTGAGCACTTTAATGCGCGTTATCTGTCAGACCATTACAGGCAGCATCGTATTGATTAGTTCCATGATTTACAGTAGCAAGGTTCTACTATAGCATAGTATGAGGGCAAGTTCACAGAGTTGTCACATTATGCGGAGTATCTCCATGATGAAAAACTTCTGGTTCACAAGTTTATCAGAAGTTTGAATCAAGGGATATTAGGGCCAGTGCGCATGGCAGACCCCTAGACCTTGAGGCTGCCGAGAAGGCATACATAGCAGAGGAGATTCAGGGACGAGGTCAGAGTTCACACCCTCAGTTTCAAGATCGTAGCCAGCAACAATAGCAGAATTTTCGTAGACCACCACCACTACCTCAGAGAGGAGGGTTTAGTTCTGCACCTTTACCTCCTAGGCCTCCATAGTAGCAGCAACAGCAGTATCAGCATAGGTACAGGCCCCTACAGAGGGCATAGGGAGGATAGAATTGCAATTGGCAGCAACAGGGCCCGCATAGAGATCAAAGACAACAGGGACCACCTGTGGGACCCACTAGGTCACAACAATCTTATAGGGGTTCTCAGGGGTCCACGAGTCAGACTAGACAACAACAAAGTAGTAGGACACAGACTGAATAGGTACAGGCTCAGGGCCCATGCTATGTTTGTGGTGGGGTAGGACATTTGGCCAGAGAGTGCCCACAGGGCTTTACGGTAGGGGGACAACCTCGTGCAGGAGGTTCATAGCAGACAGTTGGTGATGTGGGTAGATCCCACCGTATGTTTGCAGCGGTTGATAACTGTCAAGCTGACTTCTAGGCCTTAGTTATCAAGACAACAAGTATGATTGGGGATGTCCCCATTGCTATTTTATTTGACTTTGGTGCTACTGATTCATTTATATCTCCATCGTTAGTGGAGCATTGCAGGTTGGTGGCCTCTAGGCAGGGCAATAGGTGGGAGGTCGAGTTGGCCACTGGGGCCAAGATGTCAGTAGATACTTTGGTTCATGACTATGAGATTTCTTTAGAGGCATTCACTACATTATGCGACCTTAGGGTTATGCCTTAACGATCCTATGGTGTAGTTTTAGGCATGGATTGGCTTGAAGCTCATAGAACCAAGCTAGATTGTCGCTGAAAGGTGATTACCTGTTTAGATGATCATGGCACATCAGTCGAGGTAGTGGGCATTCAGAAGCCCATGACAGTTTGTATGATATCCGCTCAACAGCTTAAGCACTGCATGCGGAAGGGGTGTCAGTTGTTTTCCATCACGGCTAGTGACAGATCAGAGGATGAGCCAGAGGCATCATTAGATGACCATCTTATCTTGAGGGAGTTTTCTGATGTCTTTCCACTGGAGTTACGAGGTATGCCTCCACATAGAGAGGTAGACTTCAACATTGATCTAGTGCCGGGTGCCGAGCTAGTGTCTCTTGCACCCTATAGGATAACCACACATGAGCTCACGGAGCTCAAGTTGCAGTTAGAGGAATTGCTTGAGAAGGGGCACATTTGACCTAGCGTTTCACCATGGGGCGCACCGGTTATCTTCATGAAGAAGAAGGATGGGTCTCTTCGTCTATGCATGGACTATAGGTAGCTTAATAAGGTGATGGTGAAGAACCATTATCCTTTGCCTAGGATTGATGACCTTGATGACCATCAGTTGCGCATCACAGAGGCGGACATCCATAAGACCACCTTCCAGACTTGTTATGGCCATTATGAGTTCACTATGGTACCCTTCATCTTGACGAACACCCCTACAGTGTTCATGAGTCTCATGAATGGGGTGTTTCGCACTTAGATCGATTTGTGATCATCTTCCTTGATGATATTTTGATCTACTCGCAGACTGAGGAGAATGAGGATCACTTACGTCAGGTTTTGTAGTGCTTGAGAGAGTAGCAGCTTTATGGCATCTTGGCGAAGTGCCTTTTTCAGGACCGAGGTGTACTATTTGGGGCACATCCTGTCTGGCGATGGTATCTTAGTAGATCCATCAAAAATTAGGGCTATTAGGGATTGGCCAGCACCCACTAGTGTGATAGAGGTCAGGAGTTTCATGGGATTAGCCGGTACTACCATAGATTCATAGAGGGCTTTTCCAGGATAGCGCACCCCATCACTTCCCTTCAGCGGAAAGGGAAGGGCTTCACTTGGATTGAGCAGTGTGAGAGGGCCTTTGGGGTCCTCAAGGAGCATCTTACCAGTGCTCCCATTTTAGCGGTTCTTGATCCAATAAAAGATTTTGTGGTTTGTACAGATGCATCACTTGAGGGTTTGGGAGTCATGCTTATGCAAGGTGGTAAAGCGATCGCGTATGAGTCGCGAAAGCTCAAGGCCCATGAGTTAAACTACCCCACTCATGATTTAGAGCTCGCAATAGTGGTTCATGCTCTTGTTTGTTGGAGACACTTTCTATTGGGTCATCACTTTGAGCTTCATTCAGATCACCACAAATTATAGTACATATTCACATAGCTGAATTTGAATGCTAGTCAGCGGTGTTGGATGGAGTTTCTATGCAAGTACGACTTTGATGTCCACTACATCAAAGGAAAGGAGAATGTGGTTGTTGATGCATTGAGTCGGAGGCGCCACAAGATTCTGACCTTGACCTTGAGTGTGGACTTGAGAAGGCGCATTATTCAGTATCTACCTGAGGATGAGTGGTTTCTTCAGGTGCAGCAAGAGATCCAGTCACAAAGGGCCCTTGTGGGAAAGTATGTAGGATATTCCCTAGAGGCAGATGGGTTACTTAGACATCGACAGCACATCTATGTACCCCGTGCAGGTGACCTACCTACAGTAGTTCTTTCAGAGGCTCATAGAGCACCTTATGCAGCACACCCAGGGGGAGAAGATGCATGCCGACTTGCAACAGTTATACCATTAGGCAGGTATGAGACGAGATATTGCAAAGTATGTTGCTCGATGCCTTGAGTGCCAGAGGCTCAAGGCCGAGCATCAGCATCCAATGGGACTTTTATACCGTGGCGAGATACTTGAGTGGAAATGGGACACCATTTCCATGGATTTCATTGTTGGTCTTCCTATGTCATCTCACCGCCATGATGCCATCATGGTGACAGTTGACAAGTTGACCAAGGTGGCACATTTCTCACCTGTACGCACGACGTACAATGCACCATCAGTGGCAAGAGTATTCTTGGATGAGATTGTTAGATTACATGGGGTACCTCACTGTATCATTTCTGATAGAGACTCAGTGTTCACATCAGCCTTTTAGAGGGCATTACAGCAGGCGTTGGGCACTCATCTCAACTTTAGTTCCACTTATCATCCTGAGACAGATGGACAGACAGAGAGGGTGAATCAGGTTCTAGAGGATATGCTCCGTATGTACGTTATGGATCACCAGTCTAGATGGGAGGAGTATCTGTATCTAGTTGAGTTTGCCTACAATAATTGGCATCATAGCTTGTTGGGTATGCCTCATTTTCAGGCCTTGTACGACAGACCTTGTAGGACACCATTGAGTTGGGATCGTATAGAGGACAGGATTGCTATTGGGCCAGAGTTGGTGTAGGATATGAAGCAACAGGTGACCTTGATTAGACAGAGACTTCAGGAGGCACATGATTGATAGAAGAAGTATGTCAATGCTAAGAGATTAGATCGGAGCTTCTTGGTTGGGGACAAAGTATTTTTTAGAGTACAACCGCATAAGAGTCCAATCCGTTATGGAAAGGGCTCTAAGCTCGCACCACGGTTTGTTGGGCCTTTTGAGATCTTGAAGCGGATAGGACCTATAGCCTACCGTCTAGCCTTGCCACCTAGCCTGTTACACATCCACAATATTTTTCATGTATCTATTTTGTGATGTTACATATCTGATTTATCTCATATATTGGATTGGAGTGCTCTACAAGTAGAGGCAAACAGACAGTTGGCTTTGGAGCCAATTCGCATATTGGCTCGTCAGACGTTGGGCTTTCGAGGTTGAGAGCTGGACCAGGTTAGGGTCTAGTGGCACAGGTACGATGAAGTTACGGCGACTTGGGAGGATGCAGCTAGATTTAGGGCACTTTATCCTCACCTCTTTGATGACTTCTAGGAGGAAGTTTAGTCTTGGGGGGGAGGATGTGAGGCCTACCTTTTCACTCCCTTATTTTGATCGTTTCATATTACTGTTGGGGACACATTTTAGACCTTTGGGGACTTTTGATCCCAATATGCAGGATTATTAGACTATATGCTTTTATTTTGGTTAGCGTTGTTTAGTATGTTGTGATTAGACTAGATCCTGATTTCGATTCACTGACGAGGATATTGACATGTGATTTCCATTATGATACTATTTGAGATACTAGTTATATGATTATTGTTATGGATTTATTATGCGATGTTATCTTGAGATGGATTATAGAAATGTAAAATTATGAATATAATTATGATGTGATTTTATGATTGTTTTATATGATTATGTGATGGGTGAGTGTATGTTTCCCTTGCTTCAGCTATGATATACATGTTGGATTAATCTTTTGTTTAAGTGCACAAATGTTCTAACCAAGCCACGGATAATCAGAGATTATCCCACACATTTTGTGAATTCCCGTGTTAAGTTGATCTAGTTCCAAGAGGAACCAAGATCAACTATGTTATGCATGATGAAATTTCGTAATGTTTATGTGTGGTGTTGTTTGAGATAGGTCTACCCCTTTTATATTTGATTATATTTTGGTGTTGTAAAGGTGTAATGTTTAATTGATTTTATTTTTGAGTTTTTGTTTTTGTGACCCCTTTTTAGGTGATTTTACGCACCCTATGGTGCTCAAAATGGGTTAAAAGTGACCCTGGGTTGTACCCCTAGGGTTTAGAGACCATTTGAGCTTGTCTAACCTTAGGTAAACTCCCATTTGGTCACTTGAACTTCACCCTGAAATAAAGTGACGAAAATGAAAGTTTGGGAATGAGTGGATGGTTGGGTCAAACACTCAACCTCATCCACACCTCTTTCCAAGGCTTAGGGGAGTCTTCAAGACTCCTAAATTGTGGAGGACTCAACTCCAAGGCTCTCTCACATCGGTGAGGGCACCTTGGGGTTTTGTGGGCTTTCATGGGAGGATATGATTGGGGCACTTGTAATACCCACATCCTTCTTTGGCTCCACTTTTCTCTCCCACATGTGTGAGAGAGCACAAGTGGAGGGGGCAAGACTTAGTGGAATGGAAGGGTGACATGTGTAACCACCACATTCCATGAAGCTTGCAAGTGGTTGTGAGGAGGAAGGAGGAGGTGGTCACCTCCCCATTCCTCAAGGATCATGAGGAGAGCCTATTTTAATCCCTCTTGAAGAGAGGGAGAGGGTTGTTGATTTGTTTTTAATTTTTACTTTAAATCGAATTTAGGGAGAGAGTTAGAGGAATTTTTTGGAGGCTCATTTGGAGAAGGACTTGGAGGTGGAGTTGGAAGGGCTCTTCTTCAACTATTTTCCTTGTGGGCTATTTAAGGTAGGATTCAAGGCTAAATGCCTTTCCTTATGTAATTTACATTTCTTGGGTGATGATTTTGTGTGTATTTTACATTTGTTGTTGTGGAAGATTTTTTTATGGGTGTTGTAAGAGCCTCTCCACTTGGAGAAAATGCTCAACATGTGTGGGGTGGGGGAGGAGTGAACCTCCTCGAAGTCACCTCCTATTTTTGGTATTTTGGCCTTGAGGGCAAGTTGTGAATTTGAACATTTTTGAATGGCTTGAGAGCCATGGAGAAATATGTGAAATTTGTTATATATGTGTTGGCTTGAGGCCTTGTGAAAATTAGTTTTTGAGACATTTGGAGTGGCACTCTTGAGTTGAGTGATGTCCACTCCCCTACCCCTCTAAACTTATGTCTATGAGTTTTGTTTTGTGCAAACCATGGGTGTTCTTCATACTTTTTGTTTTGAGTGTTTTGTTGTGAAGTGGAGTGAAGTGTTCCTTGTGTGAGGATGACCTCCAAGTTCGGGGGTGACTCATGAGTGAGTCTATAGTAGGGAGGAGAGCGGTATTTCGTAGCTTTTTCTCCTTCCCATATTTGTTATTTGCAGGTTTATTGTAGCTATGGAGCTTGGAGGAAAGAGACTACATATCTTGGGTTTTGTCATTTTGGCCATTTAAGTTCCTTGGCCAAGTTTGGCCTTTGTGTAGTTTATTTTCATGTAAAGAGAGAAGGTTGTCCTCTCTTGTTATGTAAAAATAAATGTTTATATTTTGGGTTGAATGTATCTTATTTTGAAGTTTGCAAATATATATTATAGTGGCTGTTTATGTTATGGAAATTTCTTTGAATGTTACAAAAAAAATATATTGTGTGTAATGGCTATTTTAAATGGTTGATAAAATATGCCTATAATTGATTTTTCATTTTATCTGTTTTTCAAAAAAAAAGGAAACTATTAGTCGCTGGTTCTTATTTACAAAAAGGAAAATACAAAGTATAGTGTTGTTGTTTTTCAAATAAAAAATATCATATTTCTATTGTTATATTGAAAAATAAAGAAAGTATTTTATTCCATTTATTTTAGTGAGAAACAATTCTGTTATTTTTTTTTTCAATCAAATTCTAGTTAATATTGCACATACACCATCTGTGGTAATAATATAAATACAATTAAGTGATGTTGATGGAATTTTAGTTAGAATTAAGTGATGTTGCTGGAACAATATAAATATAAGGTAAATCTGTGGTAAGTATATATATATATATATATATATATATATATATATATATATAAACTTTAATATTTTGGAAACCTCTGTAAAAACAAAAAACTGACTTTGTAATAACAAAGAATATATATATATATATTAAATAACAAATCTGAGTATGCGAGTATATTCGATTTATACTGCAAAGAGGATTAGTGCAAACATTGTTGTGTTGGCCATTGGCGGCCTGTATAAAAAAAGGGCAGCGAGCGATGGAGGTAGGGGGGTTCGAACCCCCCACCGAATACTTTGTTTTCACTGTTGTTTTTTTCTTAGTGATGGGTGGAGCTTATGGGGTGGGTGGGGAGCGAACCCCACCCACTACCCACCGTTCAGTGGGTAGTGGGTGGGATCCGCCCCCCACACCCCCCATTGTCTATACAATGAAACCCTCAACGAAAATAAAATTCTTTCCTTGTTAAAGTCTAAAAGCAGATCTGCCGCTCCCCTTAAGAAGCCGTTCAGCCCTACCTACAGACCATAACATTTCTTGTAATATATATATTTTTTCTTGTTGCCACAATAAGATATTTAATCTCTGGTAAAAATACCAAGGTATATATATACATGTTTAAAAATAATAATAATAAGGGTTTGGAATGGATATATATTCTGTGTGTATACCTCCGAAGCTTCATCCATGGCTTTTTCATCTTCCAACCTGCAACACAAAAAAAAAAGAAAATGAGAATATGAGAGACAAAAAAAAAAATAGAGAAAAGAATGAAAAAATTTGAGAGAGTTGTATAGGGTTAAGGCTTTTCTTTCCTTTCCATAAGGAAAGTATTTTTTTTATTAGGGAAGTTTTTAGGGCTTTGAGTTTTAAAATAGCTTTTAATTCTTTTTCCCTCACTTTTTGACTTGGGATTTTTTGTCATTGTTTTATTACTTGGTTTTGTTATTTTATAATGTGATGACTTGATATCATGGGTTTAGGGGTAAATTCATTTATATGTGGGTAACTTTATTTTTACTAGATATATTTCAATGGTTAGAGGTTAGGAATTATACTCTATTATTTAATTGTATGGGATCATTTAGAGTTTGGTATATTGAGCTAGAGGATTTTATTGATTTGAATTAATTATTTTGATGTGGGGAATTAATTATTACTATAAGTATCTTTCGAATTAACTATAGCCACCTTATTTAATTTTTTAAATTGATTTAATTTAATTTATCACATGTGGATATTAATCGAAGAGGTTAATTTTACTTTATTCAATTTAGTTGCTTTAATTTATTTAGTCTAGTGTGTAATAATTAATTAACTAATTAGTCAATTAATCCAATTTAGTGAGTTTAGGGGAACCTTTGGTTAAAATTTAATTATTAGAATAATTCCTATTCACGCCTGAGAGGCGTTATACTGCCGTATTTTTTCAGGATTCAGGGTTAACATTCCTTAGCAATTTAAACCTTGTGTAGAGTAAAAATTTAACATTTTCGCAAACTTTTTGATCAAAATTAAGTAGTTATTTAATTCTGTTATGCTTAGTAGTAGTCTTAGATTTCGACTCATGTCAGAATCCCTTCACTCACCTAGGAAAACTTAGGGTTTCGATCAATTGATCCTAACCCTAATGGTGGCGCTCCTCACGTCGCATTGACCCCCTTAGTCAGCTTTCATCACGTAGAGGAATGCGCATGTGATCGCATTACCCCAAATTTGACTGACATGTTTACGCCTTATGTGTATTGCCACCGAGCATGCTAACGCGTGCGAGGGGGTTTCTAGGGATGCATGGAAAAATTTTGATATTTTGTGTCATGACCACATGACAAATGTGGACATGACACATGTGTTTCTTGTCGTGATTGCATGGGAAATGTGAGCATGACATCTGGAAAAAGTTGGAAAATCTGTATGAAGGTGACAAATATGTCAAATGTGCCAAGCTACAGAGCCTGAAGGGTAAATATGAAAGGTTGATGATGAGTGAAGATGAAAACATTACTTCCTACATGCAAAAAGTGAATGAACTTGTGACCGATATTAGGAATGCTAGTGGAGTATTGGAAGAATCATAAATTGTTGCCAAAGTGCTCAGATCCTTACCTGCAACATACAAGCATAAAGTTGTTGCCATTAAAGAAATCAGGATTGTAACAACTGTTACAAGGGATCAATTAGTTGGTAAGCTTTCAGCATTTGAAATGAGTGAGTTTGGTGATTCTCTTCCTAAGTCTGAATCTACATTTAAGGCCAGTGTATATGGAAAACAAAGATATGATCCGAGTGAAATTTCTTCAGGAAGATCAAATAGATTTACGAAGGCAAGGAAGGATTTTGAAGATGATGAAATTGAGACTACAAAAATTGAAGCTCTTATTGCCAAGAGAATGCCAAGAGGATCTGGTAAGTATGAAGGAAATTTGACATTCAAATGTTTTTCTTGTAATAAGATTGGTCATTTTGCCTCAAGATGTCTAGAGAAGGTTTCAAAGCCAAACCCTAACAGATATAAAGTTCAAAAGAAATGTTACTATGTCCAAGAAGTTGGAGAAGAAGGAGTCCCAGATGATGAATATGATCATGGAGGTTCCACTGAAATTGATTGGGTGTTCATTGCTATCAAAGAAGAAGATCCGGTGTCTATTGAATCTGCTAGCTGTGCAAATGTGGAAAGTGCCTTGGCTGCTTAGGTTGTTGAAAAGGATGAATGGGTGATTGATTGTGGATGTTCTTATCATATGACTGGTGATAAAAGTAAGTTTGTAAGCTTTGAAAAATATGAAGGTGGAATTGTGAAATTTGGAGACAGCTCAGCTGGTAGAATCCATGGCAAAGGATCCATCTCTTTTGATGGTAAAAATAACACCAATGATGTTCTGTATGTGGAAGGACTAAAGCATAATCTTCTCAGTGTTGGACGGTTGGTTGACAAGGGTTATGATCTCTGATTCAAGGATAGAAAATTCAAAATATTGGAAAGCTCCAAAACTAAAATTGCATCTGGTACTCAAACTAGAGGTAACCTCTTTCATTTAAGTAGTTCTGGCAAAAGTTGTTTGATTGCTCAGATAGATCAAAGTTGGTTATGGCATAGGAGAATGTGTCATGTGAATTTTGATAACATTGTCAAGATAAGTTCTACTCAGGCTGTGAGAGATCTTCCAAAACTTGTGAAACCTGATAGCATGTGTAGAGAATGTCAATTGGGTAAACATAACAAAATTTCATTCAAAAGTAAAGAACAATTTTCAAGTGGACGGTTGGAACTTGTGCATACTAATCTATGTGGTCCTGCTAGAATTAGGAGTGTATAAGGAGATAGATATTTTATGTTGTTGATTGATGATTACTCCCGGATGATGTGGGTAACCTTCTTAAAAGAAAAATCAGAAGTTCTTGACAAATTCAAGGTGTTCAAGGTCATGGTGGAGAATGAGATTGGTGTGAAGATAAAGTGTCTGAGATCCGACAGAGGTGGAGAGTTTACCTCCGGTGAGTTTGATTCATTCTGTGAAAAGCATGGAATTAATAGACAATTATCTGCTCCTAGGACTCCTCAGCAGAATGGAGTTGTGGAAAGAAAGAACCAGACCATTCAATAAGTTGCCAGGACCATGATGATTGAAGCAAATGGTCCACAAGTCTATTGGAGAGAAGATGTCAGTACTGCTATCTACACTCTTAACCGGGTGTAGATCAAATGCAATTCTGGTAAGACACCTTATGAACTATGGTTTGGTCATCCTCCTACAGTGATATATTTTAGAGTTTTTGGTAGTAAATGCTATATCAAAAGAGATGAGGATCTAGGCAAGTTTGATGCAAGAAGTGATGAAGGAATATTTCTGGGTTACTCTACTCAAAGCAAGGCATATCGGTGCTTTAACAAAAGATTGAAAAAGATTGTTGAAAGTACAAATGTTAGAGTTGATGAGAGCAAAGAAGGACATTCCAAGTCTTACAGATATGATTCAGAAGATCAAGATGAAAATCAAAGTCAAGGAAGGCAAGTTCAAACTCAGACTCAGATCTAGATTGATCCGAAAAATCCAGTGACTCGAGAGGATAGGGCAGAAGTCGAGGAACAAGCTCAAGAAATAGAAGTTCAAGCAAATCTCAAAACTCCTAGGTATGTAAGGATGAATCATCCTGAAGATCAGATCATAGGAGATAGAAATAAAGGTGTTCGAACTAGGAGAAGAATTGCTGAAGATCAAGAAGAGATTTGTTTGATTTCGAAGATTGAACCAAAATCAGTAAGTGAAGCATGCAATGATGAAAACTGGGTAAAAGCAATGGAAGAAGAATTAATGCAAATTGAAAAGAATCACACTTGGGATCTTGTTTCTAGACCTAAAGACAAAAATGTGATTGGAACTAAATGGGTCTTCCAGAATAAACTAAATGAAGATGGTGAAGTTGTAAGAAACAAAGCAAGGTTTGTATGTAAAGGATATTCTCAAGTGGAAGGAATTGATTTTGAAGAAACTTTTGCTCCGGTAGCAAGAATAGAGGTAGTCAGATTATTTCTTACATTTGCTACTTATAAAGATTTCAAGGTCTATCAAATGGATGTCAAGTCAACATTCCTAAACGGAGAATTAGAAGAAGTCTACATTGAGCAACCAGAGGGATTTCAGTTTTCTGATCAGAGAGATATGGTCTACAAGTTGAGGAAAGCATTGTATGGACTCAAACAAGCCCCAAGAGCCTAGTATGCAAGATTAGATAAGTATCTGCTAAAGCTAGGATATAGCAAAGGCACTATTGATAGTAATCTATACTTCAAGATTGATCATGAGAATATTCTGATTGTTGAGGTATTTGTTGATGATATCATTTTTGGTGGAAATGAGAGTATGTGCAAAACATTTGCTGATTAGATGCAGAGTGAATTTTAGATGTCCATGTTTGGTGAAATGAATTTCTTCTTAGGTCTGCATATCACTCAGTCAAATAAAGGTATCTTCATATCTCAGTCTAAGTATGTGAGAGAATTATTGAAAAAGTTTGGAATGGAGGAGTCAAAACCAGTAAGTACTCCTATGGTAACCGGATGCAAGTTGAGTAAAGATGATGATTCACCTAAGGCAGATCAGAAAAGGTATAGATCAATGATTGGAGGACTGCTTTATCTGACTTAGACCAGACCTAATATCATGAATGCATTTGGACTTGTTGCTAGATTTCAAGCTGATCCTAGAGAATCCCATGTTGTAGCAGTCAAGAGAATTTTTAGATATATCAAAGGGACACTTGATTATGGCCTATGGTATCCAAAGGATAATAACTTCACTCTTCTTGCATATATAGATGCTGATTGGACAGGAGATGTGGATGACAGAAAAAGTACTAGTGGTGGTGCATTCTTCTTGGGAAGAAGATTAGTTTCTTGGCTGATCAAAAAGTAGGAGGCAATATCTCTATCTACAGTAGAGGCAAAGTATATAGCAGCAGCAAACAATTGTACTCAAGTTCTGTGGATGAAGCAAATGCTGAAGGATATTAGAATTGTGTTTGAGGAGCCTATCACAATCTTCTGTGATAATTCAAGTGCAATAAGCATCTCAAAGAATCCGGTGTTGCATTCAAAGACAAAGCACATATCAATCAAGTTTCACTTTTTGAGAGAGAAGGTTAATGAGAATGAAGTCAGATTGGAGTTTGTTTCTTCAAAGGATCAGATTGCATATATCTTCACTAAGCCTCTTCCCAAGGATACTTTTGAGTATCTCAGAGAGAAGCTAGGGGTTATTACCCCTCCTGATCAAAATTAAGATGCACTAGAGTGCATCAGTCTAGTGGAATTCACAGTCATATCTTGTGATCCAAATTGATGTTAAGGAGGTACTACTCAGGGGGAGTAGTCAGCATGCAATTTTTGAGATTTGGCTGAAACAAAAAGAAGGAGAAAAGACTGCAAATATGTGCCCCTTTGCCATTGATGTCAAAGGGAGAGAGAAATCATGTCAAAAACTAGTTGTTGATGAAAGGGGAGCAGTGAAGAAAGTAGTTGCAGAAGTGATAAGAGAAAGGGGAGAAGTTCTTGTCCTGATGGTTGAATCAGTTTTTCACATCATATGTTGCCATAAATGACAAAGGGCAAGATTGTTGCAAATATGTGCCTAATCGGTGTTGTCATTGATGTCAAAATATTATTGTTGCCATTGGTGTCAACTGTATCCTATTTTGTTACTTGTTTAGAAGACTGAAATGTTGAGGATATTGAGAAAATTAATAAAGATCAATGGATGCAGACCATATGGTTGCGTAGAGAATTGTCTGAAGTAGATCTAGTTAAGATTTGAGAGGTCTGCATGAATATTTGAAGAAGATATGGCCATCTGAGTAGAACTGGGTTTTGCTGTGATCAAAAGAGACAGAGTGACAGTAAATTGGTCTAGATTTCTCTGCATTGAAATATTATGATCTGTGGATCTAGAGGCATCATTGGGAAGTCAGTGTGTATCATTAATTCTAGTGGTTTGTGGTTTAGAGGTTCGTAAGCAATCCTTCTAGTATGACAGTCATGGCAGACAGTGTTCTTGAGGTATCAAATGAAGATGCAAGTGATTCTGATGATTTGGAGGAGTGAGGATGTTTTGTTGAATTTAATGTGCTTGTGGAGGTCTCTAGATCGTGTGCCTTCTGTGTTGAAGGTCCACATTGAAGTGTGAGCTTGTTGTTGAAGATTTCTTCCTTGGTGTTGTTGTTCTTCCCAGTCTTGGCCGACCGGATGATTCAAGTGGGTTGCGGATGATTCAAGAAGGATTCTATGACGTGTGGCGTATTGTTCAAGGAAGATTTGGATCCCAGTTATGTTTGGCCAACAGTATAGTGGTTCGCATTAAGATAGAAGTTTGTAGTGCCAACCTTGATGTTTATTCCAAGGTTGATGAAGGATATAAAGGCATGTAGATGAGTTGTAGAAAGTGAAGAAGTGTTGGGGGCAGAGCAAAAGTTTAATGAGCTTTCAATGAGACTGAACCAGGCATGAAGAAGATGCTATTTCTCAGTTAATTATTTTTGTATTAAACATAAAATTTTGTAGGCAGTGAGCCTCTTTGAGTAGTGAGCTCTGGGCAGTGAAGTGCTTTCCCATTTTTAAGTACTTTTAACAGGGTACAAATCTTTTGGGTTAACCCCCACCATGGTTTTCCCTTAACCAGGTTTCCACATTAAAAATCTTGGTGTCAAGTGTGTTAATTATGTTTCTGCTCATGTATTGTTGTTTTATGTTTTGATGTTTATATCATTAATCTATTTGTAAGTTGTGAAAGAAAATTAAAAGCAAAAAAAGTTGAATTTGTGGGACAATTAATTCACCCCCCCTCTCAGTTGTCTGACCTAATTCCAACACTGAACCATCACAAAAGTAAAATCAATAGATATACAACCCCCCATAAGAGAGGATGTAGAGAGGAGGTCTTATGACCCCCAGAAGTGAGAAGGATGAAATCCCATGTGAGGAAATGCTCCCTCCTAAAATAGAAATGAGAAGAGAGACCATGCAACTGCTCCTCAAGATGACTCCTACAGTGCTGGAAGATGCTCGACACAAAATAAAGATGAAGACCCATGAACGACAAACAACATTCTTGTCCTTGGAAAGAAATAGAACTACAGATGTGTGCATAATGTCTTCCCATTCTAGACATGAATAAATAGGAAGAAGGATAAATGTCTCTGAACTCTGCACATGATCCAAAGACAACAATGATGCTCCTGAAAACTACGCAAATGTCTCCAATCCATTGCCAAACTGTGACTAAAGAAGAGGAGGATGAAGAATAATCTCTAAAGCAGATGATGGTGATGCAACTCCATCGAAGTTGTCATCAAATAGAAGACAAATGTCCTCAATGTGGTCCTCCAAATCTACAAGATGGGACTCTACAAACAACAATGATATGTCTGGTAGATATGTGTCCCAATGAGCTATCTCTGGAAGACTAATAAAGTCCTGCTGCAAAGAATCTGATGTAGCAATAGGTAATAAAGATGTGATCTCAATAAGAGGAGAAGGAGGAGCAAGAGAAGTCTCTATGTCATCTAAATTACTAAGACCTGTCAAATATGTAAGCTCCTCAACTGTATCATCATCAAAAGGTATGCAATTTGCATCATCAAGGGGTATGTGTCAATCCATAGTAAGATCAACTGGGAATGGAGAGAGATGTGGGTCTCCATAGATCTCCCAAATGCTAGTCCAAAGAGCGCATGGGCACTCAATATGTGAGATAGAACACAGTGTCAAAATCAACACTAGAACCAATCAATCCTACAATATGATCAACATAATTTCCCCATGCAAATTTCCTCCCAAGTGTATATGGTTCAGGTATGAGTCCATAAAGATAAGGCAAAAGATTAACCCACTTGAGATGTGTCAAGATGCCCTTTTGCTAAGACTCATAATTATCCTTGCCCAATGTTACCACAGAAGGGTGAATAGCAAAACCCATGATATATCCTCAAATAAATCAGATCAGAGATCAACAATCTGAATATGTATTAATGCTGATAAATGAAGCCCAACAAAATAAACAGAACTTCTCTAGGTGCCAAAAATGTCTAGAATATCAAATAGAAGCCATAAAACTGACAAACTGAATAAAGAATATTTGAGGCTGAATTTGGAAAAGTGCATTGATGGTTGTGTAGAGCTTTTCAATACCTTTCCAATGCCGTAAGAATCATGAAAATTGGAGATTGTGGCAAAAAGATACGAGCTCGGAGGCCAAAAACTGTATCTAAATTTCAAATAACAATAAATTGTATCAATTTGCAAAATTTGGAAAAAATACCTACACCAATAGATTGTGCTTGGAACCAACTTTCCGACGTCTATTCGTTTTCAAAAATCTGACTCCATATGTTCAAGATATGACTGATTTACCAAAACAACTCCTTTAGGGCAAAGAGGTAAAAAAAGACACTACTGAAGCTCCTGGACACCCATGTGACCAGGGGCTAAGTCTATGGGGGCTAGCGGCTAGGGCACTAGTCACTCATATGACCAGGAGTTGAGTCTCTGGGGGCTGGCGCCTAGAAGCTAGGGGTTGGTCCCCCATGCGACCAGTGGTTAAACCCTAGGGGCTAGCCCTCAAAAAATAAAAAAAATTCTTTTTTTATTAAGAATTAATTAAAAAACTTAGTTGTACCTGTGCACACAAATCAAGACGGCACAGAAGATGAGGCGACACGAAAATTGAGATGGCACACAAATTGAGGTAGCTCCAAAATCAAAATTAGCTTAGATAACAATGGCACAAAAATCAAGGCAACACAGAATCAAGGTGTTGTATGACCGTGTGGATTCCGTAGAGGTCATATGGATTTCAAAGAACCAAATTTCTTGAAACCCTAAAAAACACCTAGAAATTTTATGTCACCAAAATATAGAGTATCTTATATGAAAATAGGGGTTTTTGGGCCTTTTGAGCACAATGGTATGGTCCATTTTGCTCAAAAATGCATCCTACAAAAAGATTTTGCCTGAAATTTTCCCAGATATGAGAAGGGGCTTACAAATCTAAAGTTCTGATACCATGTGAGAGTTGATAATTAACTCGAAACACCAAGATCACCTGTAAAACTTAAGATTTACCTTCCTAAGAGAAAAAATCAAAGAGGAATAATTTGCACAATAAGGATGAATTAATGAAATGGATTCATGAATTACATGTGAGAACTTGTTTTAATTACAATAAAGTGTAATTAAATATTTAATTACACCGACACGCTTTGTGTACTTGGGCCTTTTTATGTTGGATTTGGAAAAAAACCCCTCACATCTACAAAATGATGTTCAACACAAATAGTGTCTTGAGTTAGAAGGTTGGTGATGCTCTTATCTTGATCTTTGATTGGAACAAAACTCCCTCACATCCAAGACGATGCTAAACACAAGTAGTGTCATGAAGTAGAAGTTAGTGATGGTTTAACTCATGTATTGAATCCCAACAATGTATCTTTACCATGAACAACTCTATGGTGGCCATTTCTTCAACCCCTTATGTTGCATACACATTGTTGCAGTAATTGACATAAACCATGCTACAACATACCTTGTTGCCATGAATGATCCTTTTGATCAATAAAGGTTAATTTTACAATTCTTATAAAAGCTATTACAAGTGGTCATTATTATATCTATACAAATAAGCCCATACATCTTTACAATGTTCACAATAAAATGTAAAAATGACTCATCATACAACTACACATGCTATAGTTGTGACAAGATTTTTTGCACATCCACCATTGTTAGGCTCTTGGCTGTCCTCATGCTCATCCATGGTACACAACAAAGTGCCTCCCTTGCTCATACAAGCAGATATTATTTGTTATGTACCTAGGGTTATAATATTATAATGTATTTAGATAGATGGAGATGTTGACATGTGGCACATATCCTTTAAGTTAATTATATTGGGTCATGAATTATATTAGGTCTATTAGAACACAAGCAATCTACTAAGAGGGGGGGTAAATCAGTAGGTTAATAAAACTTCAAACTTCAAACCTCTAGTATGCAGATCAAATTAACTTTCAATGCAATAACATCAACAATGAGAAAGGATGTGTAGACACCTAAAAATGTCTTCACGATCAAACCGACTCCCGACATCCCTAAACATACCAATTTCCCTTCTAATCAATTAATTAAATATTTATTTAATTAATTATCCCTTCATCACCTAATTTTTCATCATTTTATCCCCTACAATTAGATTAATCTAATTAATTCAATAATCCAACCTTACCTAATTAATTAAATAAATATGCAATATTTATTTGGTTAATTCCCCCTTTTCACTAAATCCAATTAATTAGGTAAATCATGTTTATCTAATTAATTCAGCCTATTAATCAACCTATTCCTACCCTAGTTAATTAAATATCTATTATTTAATTACCCAGCCTAACCTACATGACCCTAGACCTAGGATTAATTAAATAAAACTTTGTTTAATTAATCTTAACCTCCCATTAACCCATTCCCTATTTTTTTCATCTATATTAATTAGGCTAATCACCCTAATTAAAATGGTCAAACCTTGATCCTCCCCACATCCCACAAATAAAAAATTGAATTATATCCCATATAAATCATTTTTTTATACACATGTGTCATAATCCTCATTAAATACCTCTTACACCCCTTACACATGTCATAACTCATTAATATCCACTCTTCCCAAAATAAATTTTCAATTTATTTTACTCTTCCCCATGTGAATTTTTAATTCACAAATAATCCATCTCACCCAACCTCATTTAATTCACCCCTTTCCCAAGATGAATTTAAAATTCATCTTTATTCTTAGCCCTCCATTTTTCAAGATGAAATCTAAGCCCTCCACATCATCTTCATCCTCCACCATTGATCTCTCAAATCAATCTCAACCATTGGATCAAAATCTCTCCAAAATGCCTATAAATACAACATCCTCTAAACTATTTTATCATCCAATTTCTAAGTAGTGTTACCATACTAAAATATCTCTTGAGCTAATTTGTGAGTTGCATTTGTGAGAGCACTTCACATAGAATCCATCATCTTGGGTATATCTAGGAGCTCTTGGGTGCAAGCCTCTACAACCCTATCTCGGATTTGTGGATCATAGTGAGGTATAATGCTTGTTTATGCACTTGTTTTATGTTTTTCTATCTCATTTTGATTTCACTAATCATATTGGCACGCCCGGTGGGACCCAAATGGTCTCTATCTAACATTTTGTGTGAGCTTTTTTGCTTTTGAGACGTGTTTTTGCAGGTGTAGTGCCTTTTCCTCATGCAATGGCACTATCTACCTACAAAGCGATGCCATTTCCGCGCATAGTGGCGCTATTTTTGGACAACAAGCCAAACTCCATTTTAGCTTCAAACCTTATGTCCTTTGCTTGTTTTTGACATTTTCAGCATTCTTGGTCTCAGTTTTTGCAGGAAAAGTATAGGAACAAGGGGAGGCTATGTTGAAATTTTTTAAAATTTTAACTTGCACATCTTGAAAAATTTCCATCTTTGATTTAGGTCTAAATAAGCATTGTGGAAGCTTTTGTTCTTGTGTTTTGAATGATAACTAACAAATTATCTGTAACCTCTTACAATCGAATTTTTGGTTGAGAACTTGTGTTTTTGCAGCATTGACCAACTTTGCCTCGTATCAGTGCCATCGATGCCCAGGACATCGCCTTCATCCACAACCAATCAAACAGCTCAGACCTTTACACAATGGTGCCTTTTCCCATCGTTTTGGCACTATATTAAACTGTAGTGCTATAATTGTCCATATCAGTGCAATCCTAAATTGTAGCGATATATGTAGTTATCGTAGCGCCACCTTGATATTAAGCGCCATTTGCAACTGCTATAACACCATCATTAATTCTGGCACCATTTGTAATTATTGTAGCGCTATTTTTCTAGGATAGTTAGGTTATGTCCTGTGCTCTGTCAATTGCACCATTTTAGCTGTATGTGGCACGAATTTAAGATTCTGTGGTGCTATTTGTCTCTGCGCTAGCTCTATTTTCTGTGCTAACATTGGGTTATGTGCAAGATGTTGTCTTTGTTCTACAGGTTGTGCTTGTTTATCCAAGACCATCATCTCAAGACCACTAACCATTTTTGCAGGGTTTTATTAGATTAGACAAACATTTCACTTTGGTGCTCATAAAAAGAACCCTTGCATGTTAGTGTAGAAAACATTTCAATTGGTGCACTAAAATCAATCATTGGCTTGTCAAACAAACAACAAACAAACATTTCATTTGGTGTACCTAAAAAGAATCCTTTGTGTGCCTAGCATAGATAACATTTTATTTTGGTGCTCTAAAATTAACAAGTGCTTGCAAACAACTTTAGGCACATTTTGATTTGGGTTTAAAAAGAACATTAGTGAGTGTTTGTCGTGCTTGGTGCGCTTGCACACTTTGTTACCCAAGAGTTAGAATCAAAGTATCCTCTCCCCTTGCCTTCAAAAGGATCTTGGGTGAAGAGAAATAGTTCTATCCTCTTTTTTCTAGAAAGTGGGCTTGCCCTTGAGACACATCCGTACAGAGAACTCATTGGCGACCCCGAGTGGTACTTTCATCCAGTCTGCTATATGTAAAATAGGATAAGGTGAAAACCAAGTCCAAATCAGTATTAGCGCCTACCATTCGATGTTAGCTTGAAAGGAAGTAGTACCTTTGTGTATATGAGACTCCTAGTAGAGCTAGTCAAAACCTTAAGTGGTTTATCAGGTGCTCGTAACGTGCCGATCCCCCGGATGTACCCCCACTACAAACCATTGTTATAGAAGCCCAAAACCCTCTACTTGTTGATACAAGAGGTCGGAAGATCAAAATTTGATAGTCATCCCACATTTTCATAGCTTGTGGCAGAGATAGCAAAGTATCTCAAGGTTTGTGAGCCTTGGGGACTTAAAACTTGGTGTGCCTGAGAAGTGTGTGCGATGTAAGGGGGAGCCCATGCCCCAAGTTCCTGGAACTATACACCACAAGTAGGCACAGTTGGGTAACCAAGTGGGAACTCAACAAGTATTTTCCTATCCTCGCCTTAGGTTGTGCAAAGTGCTTGTTAAAATCTTCACATTTTTATTTCACAAACAAATCTTTGGCTATTATGTTCTATTGTGCTTGAAGTGTTTTCAAAAAACTTGCTAAGAAACAACAACATTTGAGACATCATTTCAACATTTGATCAACCTTCACATCCATAAAATCCAAATTTGCCATCAAAATCTAAAGCATCGACCAACACTGACCTATTTTAGCGCCATTTTTGTCTGTTCTGGCACCATTTACCTAAGTTTTGGTGCTATTTACAGATCGATTTGCCCACAACTTTAGGAAATTATTTTGGGATCTTTAGGGCCTACCTATCCACAATATGCATTTACCATTCCAAAATCCACATCCATTTTGACCCAAAAATCCTCATCATATCCCCATTTTTTGGGCCTTAGAGAATTAATCATTATTACCATTGGACCCTTTATCATACCTTTGAGACCAACCATAATCCATTCATTTCCATAGCTTCTCATCCTCCTTGATTTTTGCATACCTTTGGACCAAATAAAATCCTTCTATAAATCCATCCCCAAATCGATTTTCCTCCTCCATTCTATGCGCATCCAAAATATCATAATCCAAACATCAATCAAAAACATCAACAAACATCCAAAAACCATATCCAAACAAATCAATCTTTGAGATAAAAGGTGAATCTAGGTTCCATCCTTCACATCCTATCTTAATTGATTGGTCATTAGTCTACCTCAAGTAGAATAAATCATCCCTTTTTGTTTGAGGTCATAAGTCTACCCCAAGCAAAGAGAAAACATCCATTGTGCAACACCTAAAATCTAGATCTTACTTGAGCTCATTTGTTGACTCCCAAATCCCTTTTCAAAAACATCATCCAAATTCATCACATCAAACATCTAGGTCACCTAAGGTTTTCCTCAGTTGAGGTATCCTCCAAATCACTATCAAATCTCTCCCATCAAGTCATCCTCAAAATAATCCAAATCTTTCCTCCATCATTTTGGTCCATTTTTTTGTGAAAATCCACATCTTCCACTCTTACCATCCTTAGGTTGACACCTTTTTGAGATTTATCTCTTAGAAGTGAAAATCTATCCAAATCACACCCTAATTTCCTTTCACCTTTAAATTTAGATTTATAGGGAGTCCACTCTCTTGTACCTAAATATTATCACATTTCATCTCCATATCCTCTTTGGGTCCAATAAATCAAACCACATTCTCTAAGGTCTCCACCTCAAAAATCAAAATCCATATCCTTTGCATGCCCATAACTATATCCCAATACAAAAAGAATCAAGAGATGGCAAACATTGGACACAACATGGGCATGGGGATGCCTCAAACCAATGAAAACAATATACCAATTGGCCAACAAGTGTTCAACATACCCTCAATCTTCCAAGTTCCATCATGTGGTCCCAATGAAAATCTCTTCACCTTCTTACAACCACCACAACCACAACCACAACAACCACCCATCCAAAACACCGTCACCATTAACCAAATAGATCAAGATGTCCTAAACTTTACACAAGATCCCAACAACATGGATATACTTGACAAAGTTCTAAGAGCGGATCCAAATAGATATCTTGACTTTCTCCTCAAAATTGGTGCCCAACCACCCACCAACACTACATCTTCCCAACCATCCTCGTCTAACACCAATCCCACAATATCTTCCCAACCATCCTCGTCCAACACCAATCCTACGACTTCTTCCCAACCATCGACATCAAACACCAACCCTAGTGTATCTCAAGCCTCAAATCCCTCTGTGTCTACCACTCCCCCAAATTCTAATCTTACCACATCCACAACTCTCACTAGCGTATCAACCGCATCTAATGTCTCCAATCCTACCGTCTCCAACCCCATTGTTACATCTACCCTCGTGACAAACGTATCCACTTCCATTCCTCAAATCACCTTGGGGATCCATAGAAATCCCACACACATGAGTGCCTCCACAAGTATGCCTCCACTCAACCCCCACACCATAGCTTACATGAGCCAATTTCTTACACAACCACCCCACAACATGATCAATCCATCCAACGTCAATCTATCAAATGTCAATCCATCTAATGTCAACCCATCCAATCTCACGTATGTACAAAATCCCGTAGTATCATCCATGCAACATAATCCCAATCCCCAACTACCACCTCACGTTCTCCAACAAATCCATGCTTACCAACAGTATCTTGTGCAACTTAACCAACACCAAAACACCATCCCAGAATATCAAAACATGATCCCACAAAACCAAAACCTCAACTACCAAAATCCAAACCAAAAAAACCAATTCTAAACCCCGCCCAATCTACAACATCTCATCAACCAACAAACCTACATCCCACAACCTCCACCCACTCTAGACCTAACGACTATTGTACAAACCTTGATCCAAAAGGTAGACGATATGCAGACTGGGGGCAAGCGCAAATAATTCTTTCGAGGATATTTTTCCCTACCCATTTGATTGGATGCTATACATGCCTCCCTTTCCTAAAAACTTTGAAATGCCTAAATTTGACAAATACAAAGGAAAGGGAGACCCTAGGGACCACCTTAGGGAGTTTTACCTTGCTTTCCTCGAAGTCTCAAACAACAACACATACCTAATGAGACTTTTCCCTAGAAGCCTAGGCGGTCAAGCTGTCGAATGGTTCTGCACCTTCCTCCAGGCATTAGGTCTTTCCCTGAGCTCGCCGAGAAGTTTGTCAACCATTTCTCTTATAATTTCAAACATGAAATATCTATGACAGACCTTTGCATTGCAAAGGTGGAGAGGCTTAGCAATCAAACTCCCTTGGCCGATCCCCGAGAAATAATTAGTCACCATGTTTGTGGCTAATCTTAACCAAGAAATAGGGTTCCATTTACAAATCTTATGCACGTCTACTTTTGAGGAAGTCATTGACAAGGGCACTACCATCGAGAGAGCCCTTATTGCCAAAGGTTAGATTAAACTATACAACAACAAGCCCTATAACAACAATAACAAGGTCAACATAAACGTCCCCAATACAAGTAACAACAGTGCGCAATCAAATGAGAAACCACGCTTTTGGGGTAAGAACAAGAACACCCACAATGACGGTGTCATCGATGTAAAGGCCATCCAAAATGTGCAAAACCAAGCACCCCCAAGCGCATACACCACCAATGTAAATATTCCCAAAGGTCAACCTAAGCAAAATAAACCTCAGAGACAATTTACACTCTTAGGGGAACCCCTCAAAGATATCCTTGATAGATGTCTAAAAGATGGTTTAATAATGCTCCCACATGTTAAACCCCACAAAGAAAATCAACTTAAAGCCGTGTGGTACAATGAAAATGACTATTGTGACTACCACCACATTGTGGGCCATAAGACGTCCGATTGCATGAAATTAAAAAATTGCATACAAGATCTCATAGATCAAAATAAAGTCTGACTCGAGCAAGCCCCCAACCATCACCCAATGCCAACTTGGGAGCTTACAAGGATCCTCTGCCTAATCACAACAAAGGAAATGCCTCATCCTCTAATCAAGCCTACAACATCACTCCACCTCCCACTTCCTATGATTCCATCATAGGTCGGATAGAACCATCATCCAACTATATCAACACAATCACCATTCGGGCTCAAGCACCCGATTGTGTTGTCACTACCGGTTGAGGCCGTGTGTCCATCCGCACAGCCCTTACCACTGACCAAACACCTACATCCACATCAAATCCTCAACCAAATTGTTCATCCGTTCACCCATCATCAACCAATAAGTATAACCTCCTAGAGCATCTAGGAAAGACCCCTGCACAAATCTCCATCCTTGAGCTGCTCCATACATCACCTCTCCACAAAGAAGTCCTCGAACAGGCTCTAATGGAAACCCAAGTTCCCACCAACTTGAATGTGGATCAATTCCAAGCCATCGTGGGCCATATCGCCACACCCCATCATCTCACTTTCTCAGAAAAGGATCTCCCTACCTCTGACAACTTGCATAACGATGCCTTACATATTAAAGTCTGCATCCACAAGCATATCATCAAGAGAGTCTTAATAGATGGTGGCTCTGGCCTAAACCTATGCACTCTAAAATTGTTAAAACACTTGGGATACTCAGATGTGGTTGTGGACACTAGTGAATGCATAACCATCAAGGGGTATGATGACACTGAAAGACTATCTGAGGGTACTATCAAACTCCCCATCCAAGTAGGGCAAAAGATATTGGAAATAAAATGGCAGGTTCTTGATCTTGACCTCCCCTACAACATTCTTCTTGTCCGACCATGGATCCATGCCATGTAAGCCATCCCCTCCACATTCCATCAATGTCTAAAGTTCCCTCATAACGGCACGGAGGTAACTATCTATGTCGATCCCCACCCCTTCCAATACTACAGTTTCTTGGAAGGACATGACCATACCTTCTGTCCACACAACAAAGCTATCATGAAGAACACTTCCCAAAATGACCCTACAACATCCACCTCATATGTTGACCCCACCAACATTGCTACCACTTCATCCCAAGCACATCCACCACCCAAGGTCCAGATTAAAATTAGTGACATGGGATGTGGGGAATATGACCTGCACGGTACCTTTTGTGTAGGGAATTTACCCAATCCCAAAACATTCGGTGCCCCTAAAGAAGAAGATGTCAATACAGTTATCATTAAATGTAAACCATTGCCCATCTTTGAAAAGAAGCATCTCCTTGACCAAGATGTGCTTAAAGATATATCCTCTTGGTTATACAGAGAAGAAGAAGAAGAACAAAAAACCCCTGCCATACCAACTGAAATCTATGGCAAAGGGTCAGAAATCATCAAGAACATGGGCTATAGAGGACAAGGAGGTATTGGCCTTCATGCACAAGGGATCATAGAGCTGATTCAAGCAACAAGGAATCCTTATACTCAAGGGTTAGGGTATGGTCAACAACAACGTATCCTCACTAGTGGCGAGTGTATCTTAGCTGAGGTTGCTACGGTTTCCCCGAAGTTGATAACATCAACAAAGAAGACCATCGAGACTCCTTTAGTGACTTTGTTGAATTCTTCGAATCGTCCATATGCACCATCTACACTGTAACCACCCTAGCATCCTCATCTAATGACCTACCCCTTGTATACCCAGACCTTATAGATTGGGACCAACAAGGACCTCCTGTCTTTGATGTAGCACAAAATGATGAAGCCATAGAAGAAATGATGGGGGTCAGAGATCACTTCCCCTTGGGAGATCACAGAGCGAATACATAATGGAACTTGACACGTCTGCCTATTTCGGCAAGACCAACCATGCTTCTAGTCGCAAAAACATAAGAATAAAAACAACGCCCCTTAGTGAAAACCACTCTGTGGCACTTTTGGGCAAAGAAAAAGTAAAAATAAAGGACGTATCTTCTAGTGAAAACCTCCTTGAGGTACTAGAAGATGGAAGCATGGGCCTTCCTGAAATAGAGAAAGTATATCCTGATAGATCATCGATCCTTGTGGAGCCATCACAAGAAATGAACCTTGGGATAGAGGAAGTGCTAAAGATCACCTTCAGAGAAAAATCCCTCACCACAATAGAACAGGAGAATTTCTTAGCCATCTTCAAACAGAGAAGTCATAACTTTGCATGGACATATGCTGACATGCTAGGGTTAGATCCTGCCTTGGTCGTTCATCACCTCGCAGTGCAGCCTGATGCGAAACCTGTAAAACAGAAACTAAGAAAGATGAATCCTCAAGTTGCACTCCTGGTTAAAGTAGAACTGAAGAAACTCCTAGATGTGGGGTTCATCTGACCAATAGATTATCTAGAATGGGTCTCTAATCTAGCACCGGTGGCAAAGCCTGATGGTCACATCTGATGTTGCACTGACTTCCGAGACCTCAACAAATCCTTCCCAAAAGATGACTTCCCACTACCAAACATTAACATTATAGTGGACCTCACGGCAAGACATGAGATGTTATCCCTAATGGATGATTTCTCAGGATACAACCAAATCAGGATTGCAGAAGAAGATCAACACAAGACATCCTTCATATGCCCATGGGAGATATATTGCTGGGTTGTGATGCCCTTTGGCCTGAAGAATGTAGGGGCAACTTATCAACGCGCCATGACTGTCATCTTCCATGACCTCTTCCATCATATCATGGAGGACTATGTAGATGATTTGCTGGGAAAATCCAAGACAAGAGAGGAACATTTAGACATGTTGGCAAAAATCTTTGACAGACTAGAGCAGTATAATGTATGCCTGAATCCAAAGAAATGTGTCTTTGGGGTCAATTATGGAAAACTTTTGGGATACATAGTCTCAAGAAGAGGAATCAAAGTAGATCCTGCCAAAGTCAAAGCCATCACAGAGATGCCTCCTCTAAAAACACTCAAGTAGATCCGAAGCCTACAAGGGAATCTCCAGTCCATCCGTCGGTTGATTGCTTAGCTTGCCGATAAATGTCAGTCATTCCAGCACCTTCTCAGTAAGAATACGGCCTTCATATGGGATAATCAATGTCAAGAAGCCTTTGAACAGCTAAAAATGTTCTTGGTAATCCTCCCGTTCTCACTCCACCAAAGCAAGGAGAGCCCCTCCTTTTATACATCTCAATAACTGAAACAACTATAGGGGCCTTGTTGGCACAACACGATGAACAAGGAAAGGAAAAAGCAATATACTATATCAGCCACACCTTGGTGACCTATGAGCTAAATTACACACCCATTAAACGAGCATGCTTAGTTGTGGTCTTCACCTCACAAAAGCTCAGGCATTACATGCTCAATCATAAAACCAAGCTCATTGCCAAGATTGATCCGCTGAAGTATCTGGTAAACAGAGCCGCCCTCACTAGAAGAATGGCCAAATGGGTAATGATCTTAAGCGAGTTTGACATGGAGTACACTGAAAGAAAAGATATCAAAGGACAAGTCATTGCTAATCAATTAGCTAAGGCACCTATTCCCACAGAACATCCTACACTCACAGAGTTCCCTGATGAAGCCATATTGACAATAGCACCAGCAACAGAACCATGGAAAATGTACTTCGATGGGTTGTATACACACCGAGGCTCGGGGGTAGGTGTCTTGTTTGTTACCCCTCAAGGCGACACCATCCCCAAGTCATTCAAAATTACATTTCCATGCACCAACAATGTGGCAGAATATGAGGCTCTCATCATAGGACCCCGCATGGCAATCAAGTGGAAAATTGAGAAGCTGACAGTATATGGCGACTCCCAACTAGTCATCTGACAAGTCAACAATGAGTATAAAACTAAGGATGATAAACTCCTGCCTTACAAAAAAATGGTAGATGACTTTAAAGATTATTTTGATGACATCCATTTTGAGCAAATTCTAAGGCTAAACAATAAAGTTGCAGATGCCATGGCAATAATCAGATCCCTGGTAAACATGAAGAAGGATAGTAAGAAGTGTGAGTTCCTAATTGAAGAGCTCCCTATACCGGCCAATGACATTCCCCAATCAAAACTGGTGTGTGAAATTGTTGGTCCCTTATTCCCTTGGTATCAAGAAACATACATGTACCTCCATGATAACCTTATTCCCCCCAACCTTTCCGCTTCACAATGAAAAATCTTCATTTGCCAAGCCTCCCGCTTCACCCTCATAGGAGACACCCTATACAAAAGGAGTCTTGATGGTACGCTTTTATGATGTTTAGACTCTAGGGAAGCTAAGGTGGCCTTGCAAGAGGTACACAAAGGCATTTGTGGGGCACACTCGAGTGGACCTACCTTAGCTAAAAAGATCTTGAGAATAGGGTACTATTGGCCAACAATGGAGCGAGATGCCTACCAGTTCGTAAAAAAGTGCATGTCGTGTCAACAGCATGGGGACCTCATCCATGTGCCATCACAGGAACTGCAACCAATCACAACTTCGTGGCCCTTTTCACAATGGGGACTTGACCTCATAGGAAAGATCCACCCACCATCCTCTAATGGTCACAAATTCATCATCATTGCTACCGAATACTTCACCAAGTGGGTAGAAGCAATTCCACTCACTTTCACCACCAGAACCCAAATATTCAAATTCATCCTTCATTACATCATATGTCATTATGGCATACCCCATTCCATTATCATGGATAATGGGAAACCATTCAAGAACCAGGAAGTCTGCACTTTGTGTGAAAAATTCCAAATCCAACACCATTTTTCCACTCCATACTACCCCCAAGGTAATGGTCAGGTTGAATCTTTGTTGTCCTCAAAATCAGCTGCGCTCATTTTGTAGACAACCCCTACGAAACTTGTCTGTTTAGGAGCCTACACTCTAAGTTCACAAATCGAGAAAAGTTCTCTTGGCCTCGTGTGAAGTCTTTTGACACCATAGAATAGCTTGTGACATTCCCCTAAGTCGATTCCTTGAGATTCGTGAAAATCGTTTAGGTTACAAGCTTGTCAAAATACCAATTTTGACCATTTTAAGGTGTTAGAAAATTTTTAGGTTTCATGTGCAAGGTCGGCCCATTTTGCCACTTTTACATGCTTGTATGTTTATTGTTGAGAAAGTGCACGAGTGGCGAAATTCGCCGCTCATGCATCTTTGTTGTTATTTGTGTTGGAGCGGTTAAATTTACCGCCTTGACATGCTCTTCTTTTTCCCCATGCAGGGATGACAAATTTTGCTGCCCATGCATGTCATGTATTTGTAATGTTGGAGCAGTAAAAAAGGCCGCCAATACACGATGAGTTAACTCATGTGACATTAATGGCGACCTTTTAGTTTCGTTTTAAGTTTTTTAAAAAAAAGGTCTTTAAATCATTTTTATTTCATCCTTCTTTCTACCTTGCCTTCATTACGTGATCTGAGCGAAGTCCATACACTGGTTTGAATCAATTTGGTGGATCGTGCAATTGTTCTTCATCAGATATGGACTGTGTTATTCCCGTTTGTTGAGTTTTCAAGTTAGTTTCTTCTTGTTTCATTCCTTTTTCATTTCATACTAGGGTTTCTAAAGAATGGTTAAAATCGTGATTAGATGCATTGTTATTGTTGTTTGTCTTTTTATTATTTTCATGATTCTAAAACCCTAGTTTTTCAGTTTTGGATCATTTGTTTAGGTTTTTATTTCATTTTAGGTTTTTCTTTTAAATATCTTTGTTTTTCTTGTTGCATGAGGTCTAAGTTTTCTTTTGCTTATTCAGATTTAATGTTTTTGTTTTTGTCCTAGAGTCTTATGTTATAGCAGCAAAAATTGCCAACTATGTATGAACTTTCATGTTCATACCCTAAATGCGCTCTCGGTAAAAATCATAGTCGGTACACTTGATGTTTTTTTCCCGAGGTGTATGGGTCATGAATTTTGCCGCCCTTACACGAAGAAAACTTTGAACCTCTCCCAACATGCGAAAGCATAAAAATCACCGCTCAAACACTTGCGACCTACCTTATCATGCTGAGTCGGCAAAATTTGCCGCTCAAACATGAGAAAATCTATTTCATCCGATATGCAGGGTCGGAAAAATTTTCTGCCCTGACACATGCCAATTGTCCCTAATATGCAAGGGCGGCAAATTTTGTCACCCGTGCATTCACTCCCTCAAATTTTTCTAACTTTGGGAGATTATCCAAATTGCTTTCCTAAGCCCGCTTTCCTCCATTTTTCTGACCCGCTTGCACTTTAGCCCTTTCAAGATTACTCATGTGGTTATGATCATCAACATGCAATCTCCCTAAATTACCAGTATTTCCCCTAATTGCATGATCATGGCTTTTTGTTGCAGTTTCTTCTGTAGATTTGCTCTATTCATCGACATCCTTCTGGTGTTGGTCTTCCAAACGACTGAGTTGTCTCTAAAGAAGTCAAAAGCAATGAAGTACAAATACCAAGGTGTTTTTCTGATCACCTCAGTTACTTCGAATGTTGATGATATTCAGGATACAGAGATTGGCCATGTGGACATGGTTGAGTTTATAGAAAGGACTAAGTCAGATAACCCTAGTCCTCTTATGCAAAAGATTGTCAAGGGTAACATTCACCTGGTGTCTTCATTTCTAGTGGCAGCTCATAATACAGAGTTTGTTCTTCAGTGTGCTCATTTCTACAACAAAGACACTAGGGCAGTGGTGGATGCAAATGGTAATGTGATCATAAGATTGGACCCAGAGTTTATTGATAAAGTTTTCATGTGTCATGCTTCTGTTGAGGTTGTGAAACTTGTATTTACTATTGCTCAACAAGAATATGATAAAAACTCTGAGAAGGCTAAGAAGACAATTAATCCCAAGTGGCTTAAGACTCCAAGGCCAAATTTGTCTACATGGCCAAGGAGCTTTCCCCCAAGTGATTTTTTTGAAGAAGTAGGTGATCTAATAACTCTTCTTAGTAGGGTAAGGGGGCTAGCTTCTTCTTCACTTTTTCATGAATGGATGTATCCTTTCATCAAGATTATACTTCAAGGCAAGTAGGCTATTTTTTGGGGTGAACAAATCAGTAATGCTCTCCATGAGCAACTGAACAAAGTACCTACTACTTTCAAATTCTATGACTTCCTATCTTGTGTACATAGCAGCCTCAATGAGGATCTTTCCGGGCTTGACATCTAAAGGAGATAGGAGGGTTGTTTTTGTATACCAATATTATCCTCAGCTTACATTGAAGGGTTCCATCCACCATTTTAGGAGGGTGAATGATGCTTTCTTTGTTGTATTCTTGTGTCTTTTTGATCCACAGTTGGAACAAATAAGAGTTTCAGATAAGGCATGGTCAGTGGTAAATGGTTTTGGTTGTTTATTTCTTTAATTTCCAACTTTTACATATTTAAGGGTTGGCTTCTTCCAAGGTTATCCATACATGTTACCCAGATTTCCTTCTGATAAACTGGTTTTGATGGAACTATGTCGACAAATGATTGTTGTTCACAACAAGAAAATGGAGTTGAAGAAACCAGGATTCAGGTTTCTAGTTGAAATTGGCAGATACTCAGTGTCAATTGCAGCAAAGGCCAAAGCTATGGAGACTAAGATGCAGTTAGTGACCATGAAGCAATTCAAAAGGAGGCCAAAATTTGATTATAGGGGTGTGAAAGATAAGATCAAAAGAAAGACTCAATTTCATGAGCCAATGGTTGAAGACATCTGGGTTGATCTGAGGACTGAGGAGGAAATCAGAAAACTAGATTATAGCAGGCTATCTCTAGATCAAATTGAGTATTTGGGCTTAGTTGATATTCCTAAAGATATGGTGGATGATGAAGAGCTTGTTGATTCCAAGTGTAATAATGAGCAGATTGCCAATTCTCCTCTTCCCCCTATCCAATGGTCTCAAAAGGAATTGACTTCCTTAATGAAGAGGTTTGAACCTGTGTTAGCTAACATGAACCTGTGGCTCCAAAGCAGAGGCATACCATTGAAGGATTTTGTAACTGGATCTGAAGAAGAGGTTTTAGAGCAAACTGGTAAAAAGGTTGAACTGAGAACAAAGAATAAAAGTGATACTCCAGGTACGTCTAAGATTTCCAAACCAAAGATCAAATTTGTGTCTAAGGGAAAAAAGGCCAAGGTCACAAAGAAAGAGTCTGAGGTGGAAGAAATGGAAGTTGAGGGATAAAGAACTGATGAGCCAGCTACTGAAGAGATGTAGGTTGAAGATAATTTTTTAGAGGAGCTGAGGGAAGAACAATAGAAAGAGATAGGAGAGGGTCAAGAAGGTCTGCAAGATGAAGTTATGTCTCCACAAAGGGATGTATCACGGGAAACTAAAGCCCCTTCTCCTTTGCCCAATGTAGTTGTTTCAATTCCTTTGTCTGTTTTGCCTACTATCCCAATTTCACCTATCAACATTCCTTGTTCTAAGTCTCCATCATCTTTGAGGACAATTTTTGATAATCCTCAAGTTGCTTTTGATAATGTTCTCCATTCTTCTGAATCAATTCCTAGTTTGTCCTTATCATCTTTTGACATTAGAGATTCATCAATCTTTGATCACTTTGTGTTGGGATCTGAGAAAGTTTCAAATGTGGATGTGTCAGGTGCAGTGTTTACTGAAACTCCTCTTATTGTTTCTACTTCAAGTGCTGGTGCAATTCCTACTACACCAACAATAGGACCTGATTCAAATGTAAGTACTTCTGTACTTCCTCCATGGCTATTAGCTTATACACCCAAGAGAAAGAAACAAGCCATCTCCCCAGATGATTTTGATTTTGGTAAACTGATGCCAGTTAAGACTAAGACTCAAAAGAAGCCTAAAATACTTTCTCGAGTGTTGGAAGATAAGGGACACAAATTTGTGGAAATTGCTAAACCTCCGCAGGATGCCACCATTGAGAATTTCAGTATGATTGATTATTCTATTTCCAGAATTTAAATTGGCAAAATCACACATGAGAGTGCAAAAGATGATATGCAATCTGCACTGGGACTACAGTGGTGAGAAAGATCACTTTGACTTTTGAATCAGTAACTCCTAAAGTTGTTTCTGGAGAAGACCCTATCATTCAGAAGGCTGAAAAGACTCATCTCAAAGGAGAAGTGGTTGAGGAATATTTGGAAAGGATGCGTGCATAGGGAGTATCTCTTCTTACAGAGGTAGCTAAGAAGATAGGTAAAATGGAGAAGTTCAGAGCAGATCTTGATGATTTGGTTGACACTATTTCTCAAGATATTGAGCATTTGGATCAAAGCTATGATAAATGGACAGAAATGAGGAAATTGAAAATAAATGCTTTGATATCAATTGGTGTTATTCCAAATCGGGATTCATACATAGAGACTAAGGAAGCATTGACATATCAAAGCAATGTTTTAAAGGATTTGATCAAGGATCTGGAAACCTGCCAAGAAGCTGAGTGACCAAAGTGACATTAGTCTCTTACATAAGTTGGAGGAGCTTCAGTGCAATTTGGTATCTAAGGATAATCAATTTCTTCCTGTGGATGAGATGATCCAAGAGTTTGAGAACATGTTTTAGAAGGAGTTTGAAGATAAAACCTTTTCAGTTTCTTCCATGGATAATATTCTGGACAAATAGTTAACTTTGGATAACCTAAAGGCCAAATTAACTAGCCATGCTAAAGCAATCACAACAGTAAGGGATATAATAGTCATAGCCTGGATGATTTTTAGGAACACTATCCGTCCAGATAGTTTGGGGATGCAAGATGCATTTACCATGTATGATGTTCATTTGAAGAAAGAAGGCAGTACAAGTTGAAGCAGCTTTTCATAACTTAGTTTATTTTCTATTTTTCATATGTACTTTTTGTCGGCAAGAGACACTGTGTGGATTCATTAGTGTTGTCATTGATGGCAACAAAGTCTATCCCACACATCCGCAGTACATAGTATGCCTTTACCAGAAGTCAAATTAAAGAATGTTTTGGTCCGGTGAACAAGAACAAAGTATGTAACAAGGTCTGACAATCAGGTCCAGATCTCCCAGATGGTGTAACTTAGCAAGTTGTGGACTTGGACAAGTCAAGAGGGGTATCATGACTACTATATTCTAGAGATTTAGCCTCCAGTGATAAAGCATAAAAAAGATATGAGCATCTGAGTGTTGGGTTCCAGTTAGACATAGCAGACAGACGAAGAACTGGCCGGCAGAGTATCAAACTTCAATCTGCATGAGTAAAAGATGTTGATCAAGCAATTTGTGGGATTATACATTGTTGGCCGACATGATTAATGACTTCTATGCCTATGTTTTTGATACGCATCACAAATTAAGCATGGATTCAGCTGACATATTAATTACTTGCAGTGTTCTTGGTGCCGACTAGAAAGTTGATAAAAATCCTTGATGCAGATATATATATAACAGACAGATTTCAGCATGTGTGTGTGGCGAATATGTGATAAAAGAAAGTGTGAAGAAAAAGTAGGGATAAGTGTGAGAGCATCAATTCAAGTCCGGTATGTGACAGAACAACAGCTAAAACAAGGGAAGAATGAAGTGCATCAAATCAGTGTATTGTGCCTAACCGGAACTGAACTCTTGCATTTGTAGATGCTTCTCATTAGTTCAAACACTTGATTATCTTCAATGAGTTCTATAGACAGTGAGTCTCTTGTAGGTAGTGTGCCTCTTGTAAGCAGTGTGCTCAGGCAGTGAGCCCTAATTGGCAAGTGCCATTTTGTACTTCTTTATTCTTTTAACAGAGAATACAATCTTGGGTTAGTCACCCAGTGGTTTTTCCCTTAATAGGGTTTCCACGTAAAAATCTTTGTGTTATGTGTGTTGATTTTATTTCTGCTCTTATGATTACATATGCTTTCGTGTTTTGATGCAACACTGAATATTAAGATAACAAAAGAAAACAAAGTTAAGGAAATTTTGAGATAATTGATTCAGTCCCCCTCTCAGTTATCTGCCTTGTATCCAACAATTGGTATCAGAGCCAAGTTCTTCTGAACAAAGCCTAACAGCTTGAGGAAGATCTGGGAATCTCAATGGATGCATATGGTATGAAGGAACAACTTCAGTCTGCCCTAGATGATATTGAACAATCCCACTCTGAAGTCAATAATTTGAGAGAAAGACTCAAACAAGCTGATGAATTCATAAATGAGCTAAAAGAAAAACTCAGTATTTCTATGAAAAAGAGAAAGGAACTACTTCAAAAATTAGCCAATCAAAGTGAAGTCAATGATACTAATGAAGATCTGGATGAGAAAAATAAGCTATGTGAAAAGCTGTCAAAAGAAGTCATTATGGTAAGGCATGAAATGGAATCAGGGGTTATGAGATTCACCCAAGAAATTGAAGAAAAAAGAAAGATTGAAGATAATCTAAAACAATCCCTTAAGGAGAAAACAAAGGACTGCCACAAAATGGATAAAATAATCAGGCATCTTGAATCTGATCTTGAAGAAGCTAGAGACAATGAAGAACAACTTAAGAATTAGACTGACACTCTTAAACAAGATCTTCAAACAACAAATGAATACAAACAGAAATTCAAGATAAGCTTAGCTCAACTTGAAGTTCTTCTTGAAAGCTAAAAGAGGGTAGATGATAAGCGTGGCTTGGGATATAAGAAAGGTGAAAGTTCTGGATCTGGTCAAAAGAACTTTGAATCAGGAAATCAAAGAAATAGGCCTAGAAGACCTCTGGTAAGGCAACCAAATGCTCAAAGATATCCATCCTTCAATGGATACTGCTTCAATTGCAACAATTTCGGTCATAAAGCAACTCAGTGCAGGAGGAGAATGAATCAGACTAATCCATCCTTCTCCAGACAATGTTTCAACTGCAAAAGGTATGGTCACAAATCTCATGAATGCAGAAATATGAAAATAAATAATTCATTCAATGGTAGATGCTTTGCATGCAATAGAATGGGACATATGGCTAATCAATGTAGATCAAGAGGATATCAATCAAACAAGCAAAGAAATGTTGTCTGTTACAGTTGCAATAGATCTGGTCATATTGTCAAATTCTGTAAAAGTAGAAATCAGGATAGAAAAGGTCCAGTGGAACATAATCAGAAACAAGATAAGGGGAAAGGTAAAATGAATGCGGATGAAGTTCAAAAGGAGATGAGCAAGATTTGGGTGAAGAAGAGTACAGAAAATATTGGGGATGGATCCGCACCAGAATCTGATGTTGATATTCCTTCTGAAAACTAAAAGGGTGAGCTTTGGCTCAGGGGGAGTCACAGAGAAAAACAATTTCCCCTAGCCAGTCAACTAGTGCCTAAATTCAGCACATTGAGTAAACATCTGACGCTACATATTAAAGGGTTCTCAAAAAAAACTCCAAATAACCTTCAGTCAAAATGTGAAAGATCTGCATGGAGTTTTGTAAGACTTATAACTGCTCAAGTTAATCCGGTTCTGACAGCTATCCGGTGAAGCAGAATTTCATAGACATATCCAGTATGATTCAAAATTGAAATGATTTGATCTGCAGACCTATGGCATGATTGAAGAAAAGAAGATACATTGTCAATCCTCACTGACAATGATTCTAAATTTAGTGTAGTGATTCGTGAAGATCTCTCTCAAAACAGGGCAACCGGATAACTTAAGTTGTGCATTTATTAAAAAAGGAAATTAGGGTTTACGAAAGAATAAAAGGGTTCTTTCACTCATTATTTGCACACTTGCACTCACGAAGAAGAAAAGAAGAGCTCTGCAACAAAGTTTCTACAATTCACTCAAGATCAACTGAAAAAATGAATTCAACCAGCAATTTGTTCCAGCTCCTATTTCAAACCCTAAGGCATGAAAAGGTACTTTCATTCTGAAAATCTCTCTCTGAATCTCTTGCAAAATGGCTACTCCAATGGTTGTTAAGATCTCTAATAGGCTGTGACCTAAATTCAAGAAACACCCTTGTAAATCTCTAGAAGTTGATCCTTTGGCCGCATTTTCTAGCATTTCGCATGGAGTATTGCAAGTAGAAGATGTTAGGGTTTATATCCATGCCAACATTGAGGAATTTAGAGACTAAAAATTAATGGACATTTATCACAAACAGCTTATAGATGAGAATTTTGAACTCAAACCTGAATTCAAGGCCCTCCGGGATAAACACTTCAGACATTGCATACATTTTCCATGTTTTGCAAAAGATGATTGGGTCAGGTATGTTCTAAGAAGGATGCATGATAATTTCATGTGACTAATGAGGCCCTTCAAGATAACTAAAGATGCCATCAGGCAGTGACCGGACTGCATGCATCCGATGGGTTACCTGCACTTAAATTTGTGAAGAACCAAACAGTAACTGAAGCCACCAGAACTAAATTTGACAAAAGAACAATGACCATAGATGACATCACAGATCCGGATGTCAAGTTTGCCTAAATGATAATTGGGTACAAGATCTATCATTTGAGCAGGGAGAATTTTGTGTCTGGCACAACAATCTATGTAGCATATCAAATTTTGAGGGAAGATGCAGACTATGATCTAGGTGAGCTTCTTATAAATCAACTATTGGAAAACCTACAAAAGATCAAAAAGGATAAGAAGAATTCCTTTAAATATGGTTGATATGAATGAGCTACCTGGATCACATGATTGGGTATGGAAAAATGACAAACCGATTGCAATTCAGATTAGAGATTAAATGTATGGACTTGGTGATGCTCAAGCCCAAAACACAGCTCTCTGGGGTTACTTCAAGAACTTCCAGAGCATGATGCAAGCCAGAGAGAAAATTCCACAGTCCATAGTTGAGAAATACAAGGACACAGTTTGCTTCATGGTTGTCACTGACCAATGCCTAATGGAGGCAGTTGAGCCAAGAACAATGTGGATAATGCCTATGGGATATGAAGTCGATGAAAAAATCTTGGAGCTTCATATTCAACATCTACTGAGCCATCCCAAGGACGCTAAGGCAGAAAGGTTTGGAACTGTAGACACCTAAAATTGGACTGCTCTGCAAACCAATTTTTCATACCTCATACTAATCCATTCCCCCAATCTGCATATCCCTGGTGATCAATTAATTCACCTAATAATCCACTTAACCTTACAACTCTATTCTCATCAATTGAATGAATATTCCTAATATTTATTTAGTTGATTTATCCATTTCCCTAATCCCTGTTAATAAGATAAATCCTGATTATCTGATTAACCTAGACTTAAGTTAATTAAGAAAACACTTAATTAACCTTGTCTCCCACTCATCCACTAAACTAAATTTAAAATTCAGATGTCTCCCACTATCCTCCACTAAACTAAATTTAAAATTCAGTTGTCCCCCACAATCCTCCACTCTTCCCAATCACTGAATTTAAAATTCAGTTGTCTCCCACTCACCTCCACTCACTGAATTTAAAATTCAGTTGTCCCCCATTATCCTCCACTCTTCCCAAAATAAGAATTTTTAATTCATCCCCTAGGAATAAAAGACTCACTTTTATTCCTAGCCCTTGATCTGATCAAATGAATCCTCACCCTCCATCCTCATCTCCAAAATCCTATAAATAGGACCCCTCTCTAAGCCATTTAGAGAGACTCCTTCATGCATCAGAACTTTGTCAAAATCACTCCCCAATCTCTTCATCTTATCAAACCTCTGCCAAAATCACTCTAGCCATCCCCCATCTCCATCTGAATCAACTTGTCTCTCATCTTGCACTATGTTGAGCACTTGAGCAATCCACATCACAACACTAATCACGGGAACAATCTGAGGAGCTCTCTTGGGTGCATCACCTTCCTGCATGGATTTGTGAGGTCTTCATGAAGGTATAATCATTTTGTTTATGCATTAGATTAGTTTAATCTTCATTCTGATTTCACTTATCACATTTGGCACGCCCGGTCTCGAATCTCATCATCGTTTTGTGAAGGTTTCATTGTCAGAATCTTCATTTTCTAACCCTTTTTCTAACAATTTTTTGCAAGTTTGGTGAAGGAAGTGTTGCAGGTTTCATTTTGAGCAGAAACAGACATCATTTTTGTGCTCTAGACGTTGTCTCTGTGAATTTTGATAGTAAACTTGGCTAGGTTTTGTGAAAAAAAAAATTTGAAAAAATTTGAAAATTTTTTAGGGTACAGTCCGTACCCCTGTTGCACATCGTTGTTTCTCTGTCTTCATGGGTTTTCTGTGTTGCAAGTATTTTTGACTTGCAGCGTTAATGTTTTAGTTTGCAGCTTGGTTTAAAACACCAGTCGCCACCATCCCAAACCCCATCGCCACCGTCCACCGCCCAGTCACCGCCTCTGCTGAACCCCCCTCTGCTCGGTCACCCCCTCTGCTAAACCCCCTGCACCTTCCACCATTTCCGCCTCCCCTGCCTCCAAGCTTCCCCCGCGCTGTCCACCATTCCCGCCTCCCGCGCCTTCCTCCCTCCAACCCTCTCACCTTCCCTCCTCCCTTCTCCCACAAAGCCACCTATGACCACCATTCCTGCCTCCAAGCTTCCCCCGTGCCACCCTACCATCTCCTGCGCCCACACCCCTTATACCTCCCGCAGCCCTGCCACTCCCGCCCAAAACCCCACGCCACCACTTCTCCCCTCTTCTCCGCGCTCCCCACCCTCTGCTCCTACCTCCCATTCAACTGCCCGAACACCTCCCTCCTATCCCTGCTCCCCACCCTCGGCCATTTCTGCGCCGTCCCCCTGCACAAACAAAAAACCACCGCACCATAAGTCTTTTTTCAAAACTTTAGACTTTAGGTTAGGTTTTGTTCATTTTTGCCCTCGCTGGACCCCTGTTCACATGGATGACTAGGGGCAGGGCTAATCCAAACCGCCAATCTCAACCTTAAACCGCCGGTCTCCACTAACCACAGCATGTGACTAGATTTTCTTAACCACTAACAGTTAAATCAAACAGTCAAGCTTCTCTCTGGTGCTTCCTACACGTCGAAGGAGGCATTTTTTTTCAAACTCACATAACTTGGTCATACGAAGGCGAAATCGAGCAAATGAATAGTCGTCGGAAAGAGGACTCCGAGCACTTCGCAGTTGTGAGGTTTTTATTAGGTGACTATACATTTTTCCCACCTTTTTCATCAGTCAAAGTCAAACATGCTTAAAAACTTCAAATCATCATATCTTTTGCGTTTTTGATCGAATTTTCGTGAAATTTTTTTTCAAATCACATAGAATTTCCTAAATTTTCTATTCGTGCAATCTGTTTTCTTGTATCAGTTCTTTTTTAATCAAATTTTCTCAGATTATCAATTTTCACATTACAATCCTCTTGGAAGTCTACTTGCTCTGTTTTCAGTTTCGTGACTTGCAGGTGATCATTCAGGACTGGACAAATAGCAGGAGCAGCATCTACATCAATTTGGACAGCAATTTAATTAGGTGCATCCATTTTCATCCTTTATCTCTCAATCATTGATTGCAAACACACTTCAATTTGGGTTTCTAAAACGAACATTTATCTTCATCACATATCAAAATTGGGCTTAAAATGAACAATTTGTCTTCCATCACATCTTGAAACTTGGATTTAAAAAGAACCAATGCTTGACGTGTCTTCATCATATTTCATTTTTCTAAGGGATAATTAATCAACTGCGAGTGTGAATCAAGTGGGTGTGTGTATGCTCTCTCCTCACACCGCAAGGTGATCTTGGAGATCAAAAACACCTCACTTGATTCACTTTTGTCAATCCCTTTCCTAGGAGGCCTGCTAGGGGATTTCATCACCCCTAGGGATGACCTCATCCGAGGCTGAATCAAAAGACACCCTCTTTGAAATCAGAATCCTGTCACTCTTGGCTAAGCCCCAAAGAACTTTCTACCTTTGGGAAGTGAAGGTGAAGGGTGGGTTACCCCCTTCTCCCGGCTGTGTGGCAAGATTTTGCTTTCAAATTCCTAGTCAACCTCGTGTAAACATTTCCCAACCCTAATTGGCCATACCCCATCAAACTAGACAATAGGGCATGTTGATTTATTTTGCAAGTGTGCTTTGTTAATCATTATCATATTCTTCAAAATTCAAAATTTAAATTTGCTTGTGTCTTGTGTGAGTGATTCTTGTTTGTACATGTGATCATTTGCTAAACATTGCCAAATCAAACTAAAACATTAAACACATAAGACAAGTCATTCATCACATTCAAATCCAATCACACTCATCCTAATCGCCCATTCTTAACCACCTCAATCCTAATCACATCCAAGTCATCCATAATCAATCCTACTCACATCCTTGTCACCCTACATCATCAAATCATCACCACTCTACCTAAATCATTATCCAAACATCATTCTAACCATTACACAACAACATTCCCTCCATCCTTCTCAAATCAACCTCCATCCCAATCATCCATAAGCACATCCTAGTCACCTTCATCCTAATCAACTTCATCCAAACAATCCACATCATCATCATAACCAAGCACTTGCCAAAAAGGACTTAAGATTTAACCACATGTGTGACATCATGTCAACCTTAGAGGACTTCCAAAAGCTCCTTCATATGCTTCACCACATGCATGCAAGCCAATCCCCTCTAGAGCATCGAACCTTTCAAAGCATTCAAGAATTGATTCAAATAGGTCGAACAAGCCACTCCTCACACATACAATACCTCTCGGAAGAAATCCAACACCTCTTGGCCACTTGCAAAGTCCAACAACCATCCTATCTAGCACCTATCCCATCATATCCATCTACACATCAAACCAATTCTGCATCAACTTATCCCACTTCATATCAACCAAATTCATCCACATGTCCTATCAACCCTTCATCAACTTATCACAACCCTTATCTATATCAATCCATACCACAACAATCATTATCCTATGCAACCCCTCCATCATCATCACATTAACAACAAATCATATCACAACAAGAAGTCCACACACCATCCCAACCTCAACACATTCCACAACAACCTTACATGTCATCATCTTCAACATCATATCAACCTCCATCATCCTCATATCAACCTACAACCTCATATCAACTTCCATCATATCAACCTCCATCATCCTCATATCAACCCTCAACTTCATACCAACCCCAAAACCTTTCGTCTGCATATCCTACCATTACACCTATCACATCAATCCAAGCACTAGTGAGCCCAAATCCACCTTTGCAACAAGAAGCACCTGCAAGTCCAAGTGGTCCCTTGTACATAAATCAAATGAGCCCAAGTTATCCTAGGCAAGATCTAATAACCTTTGACAAGGGAAATACCAATCTAGAGTGCCCTCCACCATCTAATCCCACACCTATCCTTGAACCCACCCAAGAACCATCACCACCTAATCCTATCACCCACCTATCCAATCCCAATCCTATTTCTACACCAACCACCATCATTGTTCATCCATTATATTGCTCTTCAACCCATACACTCATGAAGGATACCATCCATTTGCTAATAGCAAGGAATCAAACACCCTCATGCAATCCAACACCCACCAAACCTCTTGAACAATCTCCTATCACAACTCAAGAACCATCATGTAGCCATGTTCAAGAACACATAAGTCAAATACCTATTACATCCATCCAAACACCTATCACATCCATCCAAGCACCCCTCACATCTATCCAAGTCACTCTCACTTCTATCCAACCACATGAGCTATGTCAAGAATCAAATCCAAAGCATGTTGAAACATCAACCTCTTCTCCTAATCACGATCTAACCATCCCATCTAATCCCATCGCTGATCCCCTCCCATCTATTGGTCAACTTATTGATCCCACACCTTCTTCTACCACCCCTTTACCATCCCCCATGAATCCTTTACCTCCATCTACCAATCCCATCCCAAATCCATCCTCCTATTCACTTGGAACAAGCACATTCATCCGTGGTGACTCCCTCATAGGAGGTGAACAACTTCCATCCACCACCTATTCTTCTCCAACAAATACTGGACTCGCGTCTTGTTTCCACAGCAACCAACATCCCATTGCATGTCGCATGCTCCAACTTATGAACTATCAAGGCAAAGGCTTAGGCCTTCACGAACAAGGCATCTTGGAGCCCATCCACACCACATTCCATCCATCCTCACATGGCCTTGGCTATGCATCCTAAGAACAACAACCTAAACATGTCGATACCACCCACCCACCTTCCAAATTCCATTCATCCAATCCCAAGCATGGTGCATCTCATCGCACTTCCAAAACATATGTTGCCATCCCTCCTCCATCATCCTACCATTTGCAAAAGCATGTGACCATCCATCTCCCTCCATCCAATTTACCTCCACTACTTCCAACTCCAAAGATCCCTATTAAATCCACTCTACCTCCTATCCTACCAACTCCCAATATCCCAATCATCAAATCACTTCATCCATCTATCCAAAAATTCACTTTTTACCTCTCCATCCATAAGTCCACTAAAATTCCCAATCAAGACCAACAAAAGCACACATCTTTCAAACATGAAGCTTCCCCCAAATCCATGGGATTCAAAAATTTGAATGCCTCAACTCATAAAGCACAAAAGCCTAAGGATATTATCCCTTCCAATCAAAATGCAAAATCAAAAAGGCTATCCAATCCCACACCATCACAAGAAAAAGCAAAAAACAAAAATGGTGTGGGTCCCTAAACGAAAAGCACCAAACTCTAATGAGGCATGCACATCCCAATCTACCGCAAAATCCCAAACATCCCACTCCCCATCTAAAAATCTCATAATTCCTAAATCTATTTGGGTCCCTAAAACCCCAAATCGACCATCCAAAAATCCCCCATCTCAATCCCCATTACTCCCAACCCCACATCTAAAATACAAGCTTCCAAATACATCACGGTGTGTGCAGCCGTTGGTCTTGGTTCCCCTCCATCACTTGCAATTCCCACATACCTCCATCTCTCCATCTCTCATTCACTATCCTACATATCTTCCCCGTCACATTCCTCTAGTCCATGCTTTTGCATAGTCCACATCATAAGCCGCATAGTCCACATCATATTCCACATAATCCATCATCCACCATCCCTTCCATCTTCTCCTATCTACCAACATCCATGCAATCATCATCCATAATGCTATCCAACATGGGACCATCTTCTCCTTGCTATGGAAACAGATGCTAGAGTCCCCCTTCCATCAAAAAAATGCAAAAAATAAAAAATAAAAAAATAAAAAAATCAAGAAAATAGTAAAGAGAAAAATCTGTTCAATGGTGAAAACCACTCCTTGTGGCGCCTTGGGCAAGTACCACGATGAAAACCCCTTGCGGGCGTCATGTGTAATCCCTTCTCCATCCATTTTGCATCTCTACACTTGGGGGCAAAACCATATCCTTCATCCACATCCATCATCTCCTTGCACATCTTATCCACTGTCTTATCGTTATCCTATCATATTCCTATCTACCATCCCCTATTCATCCTATCATTCCCCATCCATTCTATCCACTATATCTCCCACCTTAGATCTTGATAAAGACAAGGGGCAAAATATCAACAACATGCTTTGGAGACCTCTTGACATACTTCCTTTGTCAGTATATCCTCCATCCATCTGCTGCAAAGTCCATCCATTCAAACATGGACCCATCATGTAAAATCTTACGCATTGGGGCATATGATTCCTTGCAACCTAGCCCTTGGAGAAAATCCTACAATCCCCCATCCATATATCATGCATACCTATCCTACCCCTCATCCTTATCTTCCATCTTTCTAACACTATCACTTGTCCATTCATCTATCATGAATTAGCTATCCAATCCCCCTATCCAACCCCATCACTTTCACCTCTAGAATTGGTGTTCCGTTGTCATTGGTATCTAGCGCAAAGGCTATCCACACGAAATCCATGACAACCATCATAATAAATCTTACCCTTTCTACAAAATCAAAAAATCCACAAAAATCACAAAATTAAAAAATCCAAAAAAATCAAAAAATCAAAAAATCTAGAAACATCACAAAATCAAAAAATCCAAAAACATCACAAAATCAAAAAAATCCAAAAACATCACAAAATCCAAAAATCCAAAAACATCAAAAATTCATCAAAAATCCCAAAACAATAGAAAACACACAAAATTCCAAAAATAATCTATCCATCACACAAATAAAACTTGCTCCATCTCACTCTCATCATCACATTTATCATCATCCCATATCATCATCACATCTATCATCCATACACTTACACTAGATCCAAGCATCGCATCACCTATCAAAGCATTGTCCTTAATCAAAATCATCACCTATCAAATCAGCATCAAATCACAACTTGTCACCATCATATCTTGAGCCAATCTTACATCAACTAATCATGATCCAATCATCAATTGATTCCTGCCTTAGGATATATCTTTCCTATGATAGGTAGCATCTATCACATCATCATCCATTTTGGCAAAAGATACAATGGTTACTTGTTTGGTTCATTGGTCTTTTGGTTTTTTGATTTTTATCTTTTGTCCTATTCAAAGATCACATCAAAGCTACCTTGATCTTATTATATCATGGTATGTGGCGAAAACATCTAGAATGGGGCATGGTCTTGCTTTTGTATGCTATGCTTGTGGGTTGGTCTCATTACTCCAAGCTAGTATTCATATCTTGATTGATCATAGGGTCGGTTCTAGCATATTGATCTCCTTATGCATCTAAGGTTCATCATACCTTTTATGTACTAAGGGCTTATGCTATGAGTCCCCTTCCCTCGTCTAGACAAGGTTGTACTATCTTGGGCATGCATGCGATCATCCCTTTGTCTGCGTGTCTAGTCCATGCAAATGTTGGATACACATCATCACCCTGGTCTTCTATACCTTGGTGAACATATCCACTTTGCTATATCAAACCTAGGATTGCTCAAATTTAGTTTCAGCACAATGATCATCCACCAAATCATCTCCCAACATCATCATCCTTTCATCCCACCATTTATCCTCTGACCAGTTCAACCAATCTGTCTCATCCATTTCGAGAGCACAACCGTGTTCTCGCAACCCGCCTATCCTCTCGAGGGGGCATCACCATTACTAATTATCCCCAAACCTTACCCTATTCTTCTAAACCAAAATCTTTTTTCTATCCAATCCATCTCTATGTTTTAACTTCTTTGAAATGATGTTGCTTAGCCGCAACACCATCTCAAAGAGGGGCAAATGTAGACACCTAAAATTGGACTCCTCTGCAAACCAATTTTCCATACCTCGCACTAATCCATTCCCCCAATCTGCATATCCCTGGTGATCAATTAATTCACCTAATAATCCATTTAACCTTACAACTCTATCCTCATCAATTGAATGAATATTCCTAATATTTATTTAGTTGATTTATCCATTTCCCTAATCCCTGTTAATAAGATAAATCCTGATTATCTGATTAACCTAGACTTAAGTTAATTAAGAAAAGACTTAATTAACCTTGTCTCAGATGTCTCCCACTATCCTCCACTAAACTAAATTTAAAATTCAATTGTCCCCCACAATCCTCCACTCTTCCCAATCACTGAATTTAAAATTCAGTTGTCTCCCACTCACCTCCACTCACTGAATTTAAAATTTAGTTGTCCCCCATTATCCTCCACTCTTCTCAAAATGAGAATTTTTAATTCATCCCCTAGGAATAAAAGATTCACTTTTATTCCTAGCCCTTGATCTGATCAAATGAATCCTCACCCTCCATCCTCATCTCCAAAATCCTATAAATAGGACCCCTCTCTAAGCCATTTAGAGAGACTCCTTCATGCATCAAAACTCTGTCAAAATCACTCCCCAATCTCTTCATCTTATCAAACCTCTGCCAAAATCACTCTAGCCATCCCCCGTCTCCATCTGAATCAACTTGTCTCTCATCTTGCATTGTGTTGAGCACTTGAGCAATCCACATCACAACACTAATCACGGGAACAATCTGAGGAGCTCTCTTGGGTGCATCACCTTCCCGCATGGATTTGTGAGGTCTTCATAAAGGTATAATCATTTTGTTTATGCATTAGATTAGTTTAATCTTCATTCTGATTTCACTTATCACAGGAACCTTTCAAGAGCTAAGTGTAAAAATACATGTTGAGTTAAGACAACCAAAAATAAAGAGGAAAGTAAGAAGGGAAGTTGAAGAAATTGCCAAAAGATTTGGCCGATCAAAGGAAGCTGTGGATGCAAATAGATAGAAGATGGAGAAGGCTGAAAAAGAGAAACAATAAGCAAAGAAAGGAGACACTCCGGTACAAGCCTCCTCTCAGACTAGATCTTCCAAGAGCTCTACACCTACCACTCCTAAAAGCTCAAGGGCTACCAAACCGGAAGTCAAGACATCCAGAAAAGGAGAAAAGAGGACAAAGACCAAAGCCACAAGGTCATATACAAGCCTTAAAGATGATGAAGAAACAAAATCCGATAAGGAAATCAAGAAAATGAAGAAGAAGAAAACATCTGCGAAATTCTCTGCTAGTAAAAATGAGGAAGAAAAGGCAGAGGAATTTGTTGAAAAGCCCATTCTTTCCATTGATGACATCATCAAGGTAGTTACTGTGGATGGGAACCTATAGCTAGTAACAGAGTTCTATGATGAATACAGTGATACTGACAAGAGAATTTTGGAAGAAGCTACTGTCAGGTACCTGAACATTTACAATAAAGCTTTCATTGAAATTATATCCTTAATTCCTAAAAGTCTAGAAAAAGTACTTGAACTGAGAAAAGAGAATTCAAAGGCAAAAGACTTAGAGATTTGGGAACAAATAGCAATTTAGCTTTATCCTTCTATCACTCCAAGACAAATGGACATGATTTTCAAGGACTGTAAGGATGAGTTCCAAAGTAAAGCAAGAATGAATAAACTTATGCTTGGAGAAATTGACCAAGTAGCAAGAGAAACAAAAGATATCCTTCGGAATGCTTTCAAAAAATTCAATCTTCCTATTGTAGAGGAAACAGATGAAGAACCTTCTACCATGGATGTTGAAGGATTAAATATAATCAATGAAGAATCTTCTAACAGAGATGTAGAAGGATCAAAGAAAATAGATGAAGAGAAGTCTGAAGACTTAGATTCCTCTGTTCCAGAAGAGGAAGTTCATGAAGCAATAAACATAGGTGACATCTCTCCTCTGGATCCCACTGCAGACATTCCAGATTCTGAAGCTGAAGGAGAATTTAGAAAAGAGGAGAAAGTTAATCAAGAAGAGGAGGTTAAGGGAAAAGAAGAAGAACAAGCAGAAAAGACTAATGATGATTGTTCTGATATCTCAAAAGAAAAGAAGACTCAATCACCGGCAAGAGACACTGCAGAGGTGGTGAAGAACTTCTTAAATAGAGAAATGATAGAGATAGATGAACCTGAGCTATTTCAAGGGCCACTAAATTTTGACTCTCTCTCCCTAGTTCAGACAATGAAAATAGCATCTTTTGCTCAAGCCAAAGCAAAAGAAAAACTACTAAAATCTCACATGGAAGACTGTGAACTGTTGGAGATTGCATCCGGGATGCTTGAAAAGATCATGCCATCCTTCCAAAAGGATCCTTCAGCTTCACCATATGGTAACTTGAAAACTTTAGTAAATTTTGTTAACACTCATTTTGAATCTCTAGAGAAATCAGCAGAAGCAAAGGTCTGGAAGGAGTTTCTGGGAAAGAGATTCACTGAAGTGCAAGGACTAATTGCTAATGATAGGAGGACCCTTGACATTGGAATAAAGAGCCTTGGAAATGCTCTTAAAGATGCTGGGGACACATACAAATTCTGTTTATCTTGGCCCAAAGTGATAGAGGACATTGAGAAGAAAGTGAAAGAACAAGATGATAAACTGTCAAGTTTATCTCAGAATTTTGATCCCCTTACTACCTCTCTAATGAATCAAGAATGCCAGGCTATTGTTATCATCAATGAAATAAAGAGGTTGGACAAAGAAAAGAAGAACATAATGAACAGAATGCGTGAACTCAAAGGGATAATTATCCCTAAGCGAGAGGCAATGCATGAGGCCTTAACAGATGCTCAGACCATAGCCCAAACCAGTGATCCGGTAGATTTAAGAAGGGAAGAAGCATATGCATTTTTGTTGAGTGGTCACATCTCCATTTTGGATAGGATGAAGCAGAGCTGGGCCATAGAGTTTGTACAGTTGAAGACTACTTTTGTGGATATACTTAAGTATATGTAAGTATAACATACATATATACTTATGTGGCCATGTATAGGACAATTTTTGCAAATTTTTGGTATGTGGATTCCGCCCTTTGCCATTGATGTCAAAGGAGGAGTGAGGAGTAGTGAAAAATGTTGAATCCAGCTAAGGGGGAGCTCCAGTAAACAGTGCAAAAGACAGAGCATCATCCAAGGGGGGGTTACTGCGACACTTAGCCATTTTTCACTAAGTGTTGCCATCAATGCCAAAGGGGGAGATTGTTGGCAAGAGACATTGTGTGGATTCATTAGTGTTGTCATTGATGGCAACAAGTCTATCCCACACATCCGCAGTACATAGTATGCCTTTACCAAAAGTCAGATTGAAGAATATTTTGGTCCGATGAACAAGAACAGAGTATGTAACAAGGTCTGACAATCAGGTCCGGATCTCCCAGATGGTGTAACTCAGCAAGTTACAGACTTGGACAAGTCAAGAGGGGTATCATGACTACTATATTCTAGAGATTTTGCCTCTGGTGATAAAGCATGAAAAAGATATGAGCATCTGAGTGTTGGGTTCCAGTCAGATAGAGCAGATAGAGGAATAATTGACCGGCAGAGTATCCAACTTCAATCCGGATGAGTAAAAGATGTTAATCAAGCAATTTGTGGGATTATATATTGTTGGATAACATGATTTATGACTTCTATGCCTATGTTTTTGATACGCATCACAAATTAAGCATGGATTCAGCCGACAGATTAATTACTTGCAGTGTTCTTGGTGCCGACTAGAAAGTTGATAAAAATCCTTGATGTGGATATATATAACAGACAGATTTCAGCATGTAAGTGTGTGTGCTGAATATGTGATGAAAGAAAGTGCAAAGAAAAAGTAGGGATAAGTGTGAGAGCAAAAATTCAAGTCCGATATGTGACAGAACAACAGCATTAAAATAGGGGAAGAATGAAGTGCATCAGATCAGTGTATTGTGCCTAACCGGAACTGAACTCTTGCATTTGTAGATGCTTCTCATCAGTTCAAACACTTGATTATCTTCAATAAGTTCTATAGACAGTGAGTCTCTTGTAGGCAGTGTGCCTCTTGTGAGCAGTGTGCTCAGGCAGTGAGCCCTAATTGGCAAGTGCCATTTTGTACTCCTTTATTCTTTTAACAGAGAATACAATCTTGTGTTAGTCACCCCGTGGTTTTTCCCTTAACAGGGTTTCCACGTAAAAATCCTTGTGTTATGTGTGTTGATTTTGTTTCTGCTCTTATGATTACATATGCTTTCATGTTTTGATGCAACACTGAATATTAAGATAACAAAAGAAAAGAAAGTTAAGGAAATTTTGAGATAACTAATTCACCCCCCCCCCTCTCAGTTATCTGCCTTGTATCTAACACTTTTGAATTAATTTTGGACATTTTTACATGTACTTTTCTCAGATGTAATTACATGTAAAAACTTAGGAAGTCACAAGTCAATAAGGACTCCTATTTTTGAATAAGTCAAAGTAGTTAGGTTTTTTCCTTAATTTTCTCAAGGCCTCTCCCTATAAATAAAGAGGGCCTCTTTTGTAATTATCTATCTTTTATCTATTGCAAAGAAACTCTGCCGAATTGGAAAACATATCAAGACTTTGATCTTTTCGTCTTTATCAAATTTTCAAGTGAATATCAATATAAGCAAGCAGTTTAAGTATCAAACTTTGAGTTGAATCATATTGTTTTTATGATATCAGTGTTCTTATGTCATTGGTGTTATATTATATTAAATCATTGATGGAATCATGGAGTTTATTGAAAATTGAGAGAAGTGTTCTTGTTCTGTTTAAATAGACTTTGTGCTATTTTCTCATTGCAGGAGTTTGTGTTTACATTTGTGAGAATAGAATTGTTTAAAGACTTTGTGTTGTAAACTGTTGTGTTCAAGTTAGTTATATCATATTGGGTGAGAGTGGAGACTTTGAGCTACATTTGAATTCAATCAAGTTTATTTGTGGGAAATAGGTCAAGCAATAGAAGACTTTGTGTTTCTATGGTTTGTATTAGCTAAAAAGTTATTAAATATCATTTCTGTTAAAGTTATGATTTTGAAGAGAAAAACATCTATTCTAAAAAAAGAGATAGGATGCAATGAAAACACCCCAAGCATAGTTTTAGTATTCATAAGTGTTAAAATTGTTTATTAGAAATAATTCATCATCTAGAGGGAACCTCCGCTTGCTGAGAGGAGAGACTCTGTCTCATTATAGTTGTGGCAATATAACCATTTTGCCATTAGTTAGCTAAATGACAAAATATTCACCCAATAGTTTTTTGGTGACTCTGCTGGGGAAGAAAGCGCAACTTGGAGCCTCACGCTTTGAGTTGAAGCATTTCACCCTCTTCCATTATTTTAAGTTGTTTCAAAATCTTTGTTGAGTACATTGCATTCTGGCAGACTCAAGGTATACCAGAAGTAAGAAAGCCCAAGGTATTATTGATCTGGTGTTTGAGTTAATGCAGTAAAATAACTTTGGTCTTTTGCCTCCACAACCTCAACTTCAACGAACAAGGAGTTTTCCTCCTACCAATGTTAGGTCATCTATACCAAGTGAATCTTCTAACTCCAATACTAACAGAGTTTTATCTATTCAGATTCCACAAAGGTTTGTCATCCCACCTTTCAATCAGCACACAATGGTAGCTCAAGGCCCGTGGGGTAATACTTTTGGTCCTTTGAATTTAACACCACCACTGCATGAACTACCTCGTAGTTCGAGGAAGAATTTCCCTAAATTCTATGGTGATGGAAAAGTCCATCCTAATGAACACATTGCATCTTTTTGTATAGCTTGTGGTGTGCTAGGGGTGGAACATGAAGATGTGGCTGTGAGAACTTTTGTAGAAACATTGCAAGATGTTGTTGCACATTGGTTCTACCACCTTCAAGCTCAAACCATAACCAACTGGAATACTCTCAAAACCAAGTTTGAAGCCAGGTTTAATCCTGCAGAAGATGCACATGCTTTGTTAGCTTAGCTAACACAGATGAAGAAAGAAGCACATGAACCCATGTGAGATTTCATCGCCAAGTTTAATAAATTGACAAATAGGATTCCAACAACCGCTCAACCAACGGTGTAGAATCTTAAATGTTTCTCATCAACACTCAACTTCCTGAGGTAAGCTTTCTATTAAGGTGAATTGGTCCCGCTGATCTTCCCGCAGCTCAAAGTTTGTCTACAGAGGTTGAAGATGATCTTATCCTTGTGGGTAAGATAAGAAGAGATTCAAACAGAAATAGAGGTTAGCCCTCTACTGATAATTCTTCCACAAGCACCACAGATCTTATGGTGCAAAAGTTAGCAAATGAGTTGCTAGCTTTGAAAAAGCAAATTTCCCAAGGTATGTCCACTCCTTATAGGGATATACCAAGGAGGACATTTCCTAACAATTCATATCAAGGCAATGCTGCCAGAAATCAAGGGCAACAAAATCGTCTTCCGCCCACACAGGGGAGGCTTGCCATTGAAGCACTGCCAGTCAACTCAACAATTGGCTACTATGAAGTGAAACATGACAATTCTTTCCAACCTGATTTGGATCAAGAGAATAATGTTAATCTTTTTACTGAAGGAGAAGATGAATTAGCTGGCAAATCTACTATTGGTTTTCTGAACTACCAAGATGAAGTAGAAAGAGAAGGAGAAGTATATGATGGAGCGTATGCTATTTTTACTAGGTCCCAAAATCAATCAAATCAGCAAGTTGATAAAGGAAAGTCAAGAGAGGAGCGTCAACTTGTGATTTCAATTGCCAAATGAGGAACCCCATTGCCTTTTCAATCAAAGGACCCAGTTGTCAATAAACCAGTAAGTTCATCTAACAATCCTGTTTCTTCTACTTCTGTTCTTCAGACCAGTACTACCCCAACTAAACCCCAGAATGATGGATTTCCCACCTCTGTATCTAATTCATTTAAGCTCTTTGACATAATACTTCATGCTAGGAAAACCAAAATCCAGATGTCTAAGGTAGAATATCTACAAGCTAACCCTGATCAATTGGATAGGTCAGCTAAATATGTTAAAAACAAGACTGTCCCTACAGGGGAAGATTCTCCTAAAATTGCCCATGACTCCTCAAAGAACAGGTCCACCCAAAATAACCTAGTCACTGCTCCCCTTGTTGCTCCAAGGAAGATAGAACCCTTCTATGTTTCTCTATTGGTCAATGGTCACAAGTTAAGCAATTGTATAATAGACTCCGAGGCTTCTGACAATGTCATACCTGCCAAGGTGGCAAATGTTCTTGGTCTCACTTTGACTAAGACCTTTGGGAGATGTTTTTCAATGGAGAATAAGCAATTGCCTTTATTAGGCCAAATCAAGGATGCCCAATTTGCATTTGCAGCCTTTCCAGATAAAAGGATCAAGATGACCATCCTAGTGGCTGATGTTCCAACTTCTTATGGCATTTTGCTTGGGTGTAATTTTTGTAAAGATGTGGGTGGAGAACTAAACATGGATTTATCCGAGGCAAGGATACCTGTTAAAGGTGTCATACAAAAGTTGCTTCCTAAGAAGGAGGTGAAATATATTGTTACCCAAACTGAAAATCCAAAAGCCCAAATTTTGTTTGAGTCTTCAGTAATGGGTAACTATTTCTTGTCTACTGAAAATACTTCTAGTTCATCAGATAAGAGTTCAGATATTTCAGATGGAGAATCAAAAGATAATGCAGATTAAAGTTCAGACGAGAGCATAGTGATGTCGAATTCTTCTCTCTCTAATGAGGAAGAATCTACTAGTCGCAGAAACATCAAAATGGGAAATTCAAATGATGTTTGGATTTTAGAATTTGATGGCAGTTGTTCTTCCACCAGATCTAGAGTTGGAGTAGTTCTAATATCTCTACAAGGTGATATCTTTCCTTTCTCCTATAAGCTGCAGTTCGACAATACTAATAACACTGCTGAGTACGAGTCATTGTTACTCGGAATGGAGGTTGCTCGTGTTAAAGGTATTAAAAATCTTCACGCACAAGGTGATGTTGAGCTTGTTGTTTGTCAAGTATGAAATCTTTATTAGACCAAGAATGAAAAGCTAAGACATTACCGCAATCGTGTTTGGGATTGCATTGAAGGTTTTGATGCTTTTGACATCTCTGCAGTGCTAAGAGAGTTTAACGATCGTGCTAATTCATTAGCTGTCTCCGCCACCCTTATGGTCCCTCACAAGGATTTTAAAGGTGATAAATACACAATTGAGTTGGTTTTTTGACCAAGTGTGCTAGACAATGCTAACCATTGGCAGGTCTTCAATGGTGATAATCAAATCATAGCTTTCTTAGAGAAGACAGATAACTTTGATGAGCTCTATTTTGAAGGTAGTGATTCTCCACCACGTGAATATGTTTTTGAAATAGATTCGCAGACTGGTGAGGAGATTCTTCAACTAAAGGGAATAAGATTCTGATAGGTTTGGTTTCTCTAGAAAAGTTATTTGACAAGCATGATAGATATATCAAACAATAGCAACAACTTGATTCAAGTTCATCCATGGAATTTGAGCAAGTAAATTTGAGTTCTGAGGCAGATCCCAAGATGGTTAACATCGGGAAGTGTTGCACTGCTGATGAGAAATTCAAGTTCATTACACTTCTTCGTCATTACATTGATGTTCTGGCGTATCCATATGATGATCTGAAATCTTTCAGACCCAAGGAGATCCAACATGAGATTCCTCTCAAGGTAGGATCTTTGCCTCACAAGCAAAAGCAGAGGCAGTATAATCCCAAGATATCAGGTACTATTCTTTATGAAATCCATAAAATAATTAATGCTAGAATAATCTTTCCCATCCATCATTCCATGTGGATTGTGAATATTGTTCCTATGAGAAAGAAGAACAGAGAAATCTGTATTTGTGTTGATTTCATAAATTTGAACCAGTCTTCTTTAAAAGATAACTATCCTCTGCCTATTATGGACCAAGTGTTACAAACTATTACTGTTCAGAGATGTTGTCTATGTTAGACAGTGTTTTAGGCTATAAGCAAGTAGAAGTCAGTGAAGCAAATAAATACAAGACTGCCTTCACAACACCTTGGGGCACATTGCATACCGCAGGATGTCATTTGGTTTGATTAATGCTGGCTCTACTTTCCAAAGAGCAATGGACCTCGCTTTCAGAGATGAGATGGGGAAATTCATTGTGGTGTATCTTGATGACTTGACTATTTTCTCTAAATAGCGTCAAGATCATGCCTACCATTTGCGACAGGTTCTAGAATGGTGTCGTCAAAATGGTATTTCTCTTAATCCTAAGAAATTAGTTTTTGGGGTTACAGAGGGTATGCTTCTCGGTCACATTGTTTCCAGAGAAGGCATTAAAATTGACTCAGAAAGGGTCAAAACTATCTAGAGTCTTACTTTGCATGCTAGTAAGACTGCAATTTATTCTTTCTTCGGAAAGGTGAATTTTCTGCGGAGGTTCATTCCGGAATTCACAGAGAAAACATGTCATATTGTCAATATGATGAAGGGTAAGACCATTTCTGTTGGAGTGCGAAAGGTAAAGCAGCATTTGAGGATATTAAAAGGGCCATAGCTCATGCTCCAATTATAGTTTATCCTAACTACACTAAAGATTTCATAATGTATAGTTATGCTTCCGAGCATACACTTTCAGAGATTCTTGTTTAGCAGAATGAAGAGGGTGTGGAATCTATCATGGCTCTTACATGTTATAGAATCTATCATGGCATCTGTCATTGGATCCCACAAAAGTAGGACCCTCCAAATCTATTAATAGTAAACACCTTATTACAACTTACAACTCACATTACAAAGTACTGACATGTGGCATATAATGCCAACTCAAAATCTCACAGCCTACTTTGGCTAGAGCACAATATTAAATAATATAAAATATAAAAATATGAGGGAAAAATGTTAAATAATTAATAAATCAAACTAGGAATTTTTTCCAAGGTTGAGACACCTTAATTCCCAACAATTTGCCTTGCCCCATATTCTATTTTAAAACTTATTAATACTGTTACTTGGAGGTTGAGGTCATAGTAATTTGCCTCATCTCCTGCTATGGATTTTTGTGTTTTAGATATGGTTGGTTGAGGGTCTTCAGGTTGATTGTCCAGTTGACTTCATGTTATTGTTGGAGTCATTTTTTTCTCCTGATTGGCTTTTTTAATGGTGAGTGGTTGATGTAGCGAAACCTAGTTTCGACATGTTGGTTCGAGCAGTGTCATGTGATGTCATTGGTCAAGCTTTGATTGTAATGACATGGTCAACTTTTCTCATCAACCAAGAGGGTTATTGTTTCAATTTTTGTTTCTCTTGTTGAATGATAATGTTGGATGGATACATTTTTTAGAGTGGATTTTGTGAACATCTTGTTACTAGAAATTTGAGCTCATTGCTCTTTTTTTTGTGGCTCCTAGGTGCTTGAGCGAGGTTACTTAACAAAAAAAAGTAAGATGAATGATGGGGGGACTACACGTTGGTTTCTCCAAAGAAGGTTTTGAATATGAAGAAATTTGGTGTTGGAAAAGGGGGTTTGATATGAGACCATGTTTAAACTTGATGCTAGTACCATGTGTATTGGATGTGTTTTCTCCACAATTTAAGATGCCTCAAGCTATTGCTACGATTATATCTTGGAAAATGAGGAGACCAAAAGTTTTCCTATGAAGGGCTCAAGTTATTCCCTTGTAATGCTTTAGGTAAGAAGAAAAAATGTTGCATGGAGGATGTCTCAAGCCATCACCCTTGTGATACCTTGGAGGGTGGAGATTCAAGTTTGTGCCAATGTTTATCCTCAAGCTGTCAGTAGGGAAACACATTGGAGGGCATGAATGCTAAGTGTTATGGAAAAAGGAGAGGATCCATCATGAAAGTGAGACCTCTTGGAGAATTTTAGATTGTAGATTTGGATTTATCTCAAAAAATTATGCAATTTAAAAAAATGAATCCTAATTTCAAGTTTGTATGAGAAATTTATGGCTCCTAGAAGTTTCAATGTTGAGATACCTAAGGTGTTGTCCAGGTGACATTTTCAAGGTTGGGAAGACCCTTAGGTGTTGCCATAGCAACATCTAGGTGAGACCTCAAAACATCACCATGGTTCTAGAAGATGAGATAGGAAGGTGTTAGTGTAAATAGTGTCGTTATCTAACTAATTTAGATAACACCTCTTTGAAGGTTTGACCTATTCACACATAGGCTTAAGTTTACTTAGTCTTTTAGGAGTTTGTCTCATTTCGACATATGTACCCACACATGTGAGACACCTCTTTCATTTTATCTTACCACTTGCCCTCACACATGTCATGTGAGTTAGATAAGTGTTGCATGCATGTAGGGGTAGTCAGTAGTTTAGTCCTACCTTCCTACCTCTTTCTCCTTGCTTATTTATGCAAGGCTTCCCACTGTATTTTACACACTCTCATTGTATATGATAGATATATTATTGTGCTCCATTTTTCACTTGTGGAAGGTTATTCAATTTGTGCTTGTTGATCTTGGTTGCTCCAACATGGTATCAGAGCCATGCTACAGACACACTCTCCATTTTGAGGGGATCAAGAGATGAGGCAACAATGCATCCTGGAGCGAAACCGATCTCATGAGAAAAATTGAAAAAGCAAATTTTTTTGTAAAATTTGATTTTGCTGTGTAATTTTGTGCAATTTTTTGTTTCAAAGTGCTTTTTTTTTTGCAAATTGAAGCTTTGCAGGCCAAATTTGGAGGTCACTATTTAGACTTAAGGTCTGTTTCTGCCACCAATTTTTTTGTGTTATTATTCTCTGTGTGTTTTGGGTTGCTTGTTTATAGAAAACAACATGTAAATCTATGTGGAGTCTTTGAGAAGGAGGAGGCAGGTCCCTTGAAATATTTGCTGTAGGAAAAGGCATTGGAAAACAAGCCCAATCTGGGCATTGTGGAAGGCAATTTTGGCGTTGAAATTAGGCCCAATCTGGGCATTGTGGAAGGCAATTTTGGCTTTGAAATCAGGCCCAATTTGGGCGCTATGGAAAGCTCATTAAATGGCGACCCAAGGCCTGTGAAATGCATTCAAATCTCTAACCTCCAGATCTGGAAAGTCTTTCTTGTAAACTGCACAAATTAGGTGCCTCAATCCTGTTTATTGTCTATGTAGGGTTTTAAACAGCTTCAATCTACCTCAAATCAACCTATAGCTACCTAAAATTGCCTTGTGGCTACCTAATATTAACCTGAGAGGAAGAAATTTGGCCTGTAGAATAGATATTTCACTGCACTAGCAGTTTTTTGGGCTCTTTTTGCCCAAATCCACCCATTTTTTTCTTGTTTTCTGCTCATCAAAATAGCATTTCCATTATGTTTTCAATAGGCATTTAAAAATTGTGTTTATTAAGAAACTATACATGCAAAATTTTGGGGATTTATTGTAAATTAGGAGGCAAATTTAAAGGGCAATTTTTCATTTGAAGAATTACTGTTTTAAAACACTTGTATCTTTGCCTATCAAAAACAAAGGGTGAGGCCCAGGTTGGAAAGAGGCCAATTCCCCCTCACATATAAAACCATTGTAATCTTCACTCTTTGTTGACTCCAATGAGTCATTGAACGGCTAGGCTTTCTCTCCTGATGCAGAGCCGCAGTGGAAGCACTTAAAACAACACAAAATATCAAACCACTGTAGTGGTTGAACTATTGAACCCTTTGAACCCAACGAACCCGTTGAACCGTTGAACCGATTCAACCATCGGTTCAACCATCGGCCAAACATATTACTATCGACCTTCTCAAAAATTCTCTCACTGAAGTACCGTTTACTCCGATGACTTCATCTACTTCGCACATACATTGCTTGACTTGCTGTGCTGGTTCTCTCTCCCGGTTCTACCGGTCATTCCTTGTATCATTCGAAATGCACATTCACCACATACAACCGCGGCATGCAAATGCAGCATACTCACGAAATGATACTCGCATACAATTGCGATATACACAGGAAATGTTCTTCAACATACATTAGCGATATACACAGGAATTGTATACCCGATATACTATAGCGATATACACATGAGATGTATCTTCTCATACATTTACGATATACACACACATTGTTCTTTGACATACAATTATAGTATACACATAAAATGTATGTTCAGTGACACACCGCAAATCTTAAGCCAATATTCTTTTCTGCAACCTTTTGTAACCGAACAAAACACACAGAACTACAAAACTCAACAGAACATAAATAAATCTAACTCTACGGAGGTCATTCCACTGATTTCGAAGAAATCTCCACCAGTGGAATGACTCCAATCTACATTCTTGTAACTAAACCAAAAAAACAAAATTTCTTTTTATTCCTCCAGAATATTCATACAAATCGATTCTTCCTCTGTATTCCTCCTATGCCTCTCAATGAATACAGATTGATTATATAGACTCTCGATTGACAGTTACACAAGATGGAAGGCGAACCTTCTATAACCACCTTTGCCAATCAGTTACAATCTTTTCAAACAGTTCGGTTACAAATGTTAATGACACGTTACACAATCTTTCAATATTATGTCGTTACTCGGCCAAATATGACTTACAAACATGACTCTTTGGATATAACATAAAATGCAAGGAATCTTCTAGATTCTTTAGGTTTTGAGGTGCTCCTGCACCATACAACCAACCAACAAAGATTTCCAAGTCCCTTGGAAATGTATCTGCAAAACAAAAACTACCTTTTCCTGCATCTCTGTTTGGCTTCATCTTTCACTCTTCAGCTTCAGGCTTCAGGTTACAAATCTTCACATCAATGGACTAGTGACCAACCAACCAACAAAATCAAACTACCATCAACTTTAGAGCATCTTTAGTCTCCTTCTACTCCCATCAGTGGAATATTCTCAGACTACAACACAATGCTCACTCAGATGTCCATCCTACACGCTGCTTCACAAACCCATTCCCCTCGTCCAATAGCAGATCCCGGTGATGCACTACCACTCTCTCCTCAGTGGCCTCTCTCTGCATCTTCTTCCAGCCAAATCTCCATTGGTGAATGGTCTTGACAGACCTCATCCTCGTCTTCCCACACTACAGGAATCCCTATTCCTTTTAGCAACTAGATGGCATGAGCATCTGCAACAGCCTAACACTACTGTCAGCCTTCAAAATTCTTTCCACAATCTCTATCTTCAACATGGTCACCAACACAACTCTTCAGTTTTCCTTCAGCTCTTCATCTGTCATCTCAGAAATCAAACACAACACCTTCAGATACCAAATCTTTCGCTAGATCTTTCGCTAGGCTCTGATACCAATTTGATGCAGAGCCGCAGTGAAATCACTTAAAATAGCACAAAATATCGAACCACTGTAGTGGTTGAACTATTGAACCCTTTGAACCCAACGAACCCGCTGAACTGGTTCAACCATCGGCCAAACATATTACTATCGGCCTTCTCAAAAATTCTCTCACCGAAGTACCGTTTACTCCAATGACTTCATCTACTTCGCACATACATTGCTTGACTTGCTGTGCTGGTTCTCTCTCCCGGTTCTACCAGTCACTCCTTGTATCATTCGAAATGCACATTGACCACATACAACCGCGACATGCAAATGCGGGACACTCATGAAATGATACTCACATACAATTGCAATATACACAGGAAATGTTCTTCAACATACATTAGCGATATACATAGGAATTGTATACCTGATATACTTTAGCGATATACACACGAGATGTATCTTCTCATACATTTGCGATATACGCACACACTGTTTTTCAACATACAATTGCAGTATACACATAAAATGTTTGTTCAGTGACACACCGCGAATCTTAAGCCGATATTCTCCTCTGCAACCTTTTGTAACCGAACAAAACACACAGAACTACAAAACTCAACAGAACAGAAATAAATCTAACTCTACAGAGGTCATTCCACTGATTTCAAAGAAATCTCCACCGGTGGAATGACTCTAATCTACATTCTCGTAATTAAACCAAAAAAACAAAATTTCTTTTTATTCCTCCAGAATATTCATACAAATTGATTATTCCTCTGTATTCCTCCTATGCCTCTCAACGAATATAGACTATTTATATAGACTCTCGATTGATAGTTACATAAGATGGAAGGTGAACCTTTTATAACCACCTTTGCCAATCGGTTACAATCTTTTCAAATAGTTCGGTTACAAATGTTAATGACACGTTACACAATCTTTCAATATTATGTCGTTACTCGGCCAGATATGACTTACAAACATGACTCTTTGGATATAACATAAAATACAAGGAATCTTCTAGATTCTTTAGGTTTTGAGGTGCTCCTGCACCATCTCCCCATAGACATTTTTTTCTGGTTTTAGTGCAAATGTATTAAAATAGGCTATTTACGGGAACTGGTTTGTGTTATAACTTTTGCAGAAAAATCTCATCTCACTAAGCCATCTTGTGAGACACCATTAGTTGGGTATGTACACTGTAGTCAGATGACTTACATTGAGATCCCATCTACACCATCATCACATGTTGTTGCATCTGAATCCTCAGTTGATATCTCCATGGCTTCCAGTGATTCTCTGCACTAGGATGTGGTTTTTGTCTTTCTAGATCCACCACATTGGGATGCATATCTACCTGACATTTCTTATCTTTTCATAGAGTCCTGCATCGTAGGTTTGGGAGACACCATTGATGACATTCATCTTCTTTTCGATGCCAGCTTCGATGAAGTTGCATCAACCTTGTCTTCTTTAGTTATGATTGCTCTTAACTTGCCTACATCAACTTCTATAGTGACAAATTTTGTAGATATTCATGAGTCCACATATTTGACTCTGTCATCATGTATTTTGACATCCTCTGCAGTAGTATCAGATTCTTCTAGGTTTAGCTATCACCATACATCTATGGTCCCTGTACCTAAATCTTTGTATTTATCATGTTAGCATTGGCTTGGAGATCCTTGAGCATCCTTCGAATACATCATGGGCATCATCCGCGTCTTTGAATCATGTGCAAAATTTAAAGACCTTCATACTTCAAGTCCTGTATGTTTCTATCCAGAATGGGAAGATTACTTGCACACTTCTATGGTTTGATTTCTTCCTAAGGGGAGAAATGTTGTTCAACATTTGTCGATCATCTTTAGCATCCAGTCTCGAGCATCTACCAACACTACAGGAGGTATTTTGAGAGGAAGTTGCATGGTTAGTCTTCTCATCTCAGTTTTGGGAGGATTTATCTCTTCTCATGGAGTTCATTCCTTCACATTTTCTAGGGGGTCACATTGACCTTCTCTATTTTCTCTCCTATGGGGGGAACATATATTGTACTATAGTGTTAGAAGTAGTCCTTGGGGGGTCATGTATAGTCCTCCTATATTTCTTCTTCACTTGTACAATTCTATTTGTATCATTTCTCTTTTGGAGGAAAGTTTTTTCCCACGGGGTTTTCTTTCTTTCTCCACTAAATAAGAGAAATTTATTTGTACATGGGTACCTAACATGGCCTAGTAGCCGGGACCCAACTTTGTATTCTCCCTAAGTTGCACTTAAGGGGGGGTGTTAGTGTAAATAGTTCCATTATCTAACTAGTTTAGATATCACCTCTTTGAAGGTTTGACCTATTCACACATAGGCTTAAGTTTACTTAGTCTTTTAGGAGTTTGTCTCATTTCAACATATGTACTCACAAATGTGAGACACCTCTTTCATTTTGGCTTGTCACTTGCCCTCACACATGTCATGTGAGTTAGACAAGTGTTGCATGCATGTAGGAGTAATCAATAGTCCAGTCTTACCTTCCTACCTCCTTCTCCTTGCCTATTTATGCAAGGCTTCCCATTGAATTTTACACACTCCCATTGTATATGATAGATATGTTATTGTGCTCCATTTTTTACTTGTGGAAGGTCATTCAATTTGTGCTTGTTGATCTTGGTTGCTCGAATAGGTGTCGCCCTAGCAACACTTGAATTGACTTGAAAGAGGAATTTGCAAGATATTGCCACAGTGATACCTCAAGTTGCTTGGAATAAATTTCAAGTTTCACCATGGTGAGACCTCAGTGAATGTTCTTGAAATTTTTGAGGGCATGAACTATTTTTCCATGGGAAGATTTGGATCACTTTTTAGTGGGAGTTTTGGTAGTGATAATTGTCAAATGTGAATTTTTTGAGGGTCTGAACTATACTAACATGAGAAGCTCTGGATCATAGTTTAGTGGGAGCTTTATGTAGGAACATAGATACTTTTGACAAATTGACTTCTACTTTGAAGATGGTGACCATGATGCCATGGGAAGCTCTTGAGCATGCATTAGGGTTTTAGCATGACATGGTTGTGCCAATGAATTTATCTTAAGGTTTGTGTTATCACAATGCCATCAGAATATTTGGATCACTTTCAGTTGGAGTTTTGGTGTTGAGGCAAATTTGTCATTTATTGATAGAAAGTCTTCTTATATTGAGGATGGCTATTATTGTGCCTTATCAGACTTTGAATTTGTAGTGACATCTTGGCATGATATGGTTGCTTTTGAGTAGATCTATCGATTGAAGATAAATGATTTTTTTATATGAAGAGGAAAATTATGGAGCCATAGAGAGTTCTTAGAGTTTGTATTTTTCCTATACACGTAGTGGGAGCAATTGGGTATTATTTGGGGATAATCTTCTAGATGAGTACAATGATCATTTTGCCTTTGAGAGAGATGCTTTTGGATATTGCAATGTTGCAATTGTTGGGATAAGGTGCCATTAACCTTGTAAATCCCAATATTGTATTTATTCTATTTATTATATGTAATTTGTAATTATCCATGAGGAGATGTACTAGTTTCACTGGCAGGGGTAATTTCAGAGTCACCGGAAGTTATTACGGAGTGACTTTTACTATTGGAAAATGTAAAAACTCATGGTAAATGAGGGTAGACGTGCTCCCTTGAGGAATCTATTATTTTTGGCATGTATGACAACTGTCATAATGTTTGGTAAGTGAATCTATGACAGCTATAAGTTGTCATAAGATTATGAGATTCTATGACGCATATGACGGATATGTTAGTTGTATATTTGCTATATTTAGCACAAGGTTCCTATCTTGGAAAGATTGCAGAAATTTATATTGAATCAGATTTCCATTGAACTAGTGTTGCTTTCATTTCTAACATTTGGTATCAGAGCCTGGCCAGCTTTGACTCTTGTGTGGTAGTGTGGAAGCTATAGCTGCAGTGGGAGATTTGGTTGCATTTGTTTTGCAGATCTTGTGTTGTTATTATGGTTGCATCCACCGTTGCATCAACCTCTCGACTGGACATTGAGAAGTTCAATGGAATAGGGTATGAGTTGTGGAAGCTGAAAATGGAAGATTTGTTGGAAGAAAGAAACCAATGGTTGGTTGTCTAAAAAGAGAAGAAACCTGACGATGTCTCTTAAGATGAGTGGGATAGACTGGATAAAAAGGCACGGGGAACCATCCGGTTGTGTCTTTCAGACTCTGTCCTTTTGAATGTCGCAAAGGAAGAGACTGCATACAAGTTGTGGAAACGGTTGGGTGAGATCTATCAAGCCAAGAGTATGGTAAATAAACTTTATTTAAAAAGAAAATTAGTTTCCATGAAAATGTGAGAAGGTGAATCAATTGCAGAGCATTTAAATTCTTTTAATTTGTTAGTGAGTCAGCTTGATTCAGTAGATGTTGAGGTTAGTGAGGAAGATAAATGTATCTTACTTCTTTGTTCTTTACCTGAGTCTTGGGAGAATGTTATCCTTGCTATCACTACTAACCTTGCGGATCCGAAGTTGGATGCTCTTGTTTCAGTGGTACTGTCACAGGAACTGAGGAAGAAGAGTTTGGATAGTTCAGGGGATGCTCTCAGTGTCAGGGGAAGGTCTAAGGAAAGGAGACCTAAAGGAGATCAAAAAGGGGCTAAAGACAAGTCCAAGGGCCGGTCTAAGACTCCTAGTAAAAAGAACAGAGTTAAGTGTTGGAACTGCAGTAAAAGGGGACATGTGAAGGAGTGCAGAAACCCCAAGAAATAGTGGGAGAGTGCTTCAGATAAGTCCTCGAATGCAGGTGAAGAAGTTTTACTTTTTGCATGTAATCTTGTTTCTAATGATCACTGGTTGGTTGACTCAGGATGCTCGTTTCATATGACCCCACATAACGAATGGTTCTCCACATATGAAGAATATGATGGAGGTAATATCTACCTTGGTGACAACTCTACATATCTGATTATCGGGAAAGGAAAGGTATTGTTGTGTTTCAGTGATGGGAGGATTAAAACCCTCCCTGGTGTTTTGCATGTTCCTGGATTAGCTATAAATCTAATTTCAGTTTCAAAGTTGAATGATTTGGGAATGCATGTGACATTTGACAAGCATGGTTGCAGATTGGTGAGAGGGAACTTGGTGGTAGCGAAAGGGAAGAGATTTGGGAACTTGTTTAAGCTTGAAGCCACTACAATTTGTAATGCCTCCTATGTATCTGAGGCCACTACTAAAAATACATGTATGTTGTGGCACCGTAGATTGGGCCACACAAATAATAATGTATTAAAAACTATTAAGAATAAAAATTTGTTGGATGGTTTCTCCTATTCTGATGAGCACTTTGATTTATGTGAGCATTGTGTGTTTGGTAAACAAAACAAAAAATTATTTCCTTTAGGAAGCAATAGAGCAAAAGACAAATTAGAAATTATTCATACGGATGTGTTTAGGCCTGTGGATAATGAATCTATGAAAAAATCTCGTTATTTTGTAACCTTCATTGATGATGTATCCAGATTTACATGCATTTATTCTATGAAGCATAAATCTGAAGTTTTCACTAAGTTTAAGGAATTCAAAGTCTTAGTAGAGAACCAATCAGGTTTAAAGATAAAAATATTAAGATCTTACAATGGAAAGGAATATTGCTCTAAGGAATTTGATGAGTTTTGCAAGCATGCAGGTATAATCAGACAAAAGACAACTCCGTATACACCACAATAGAATGGTGTTGCAGAAAGGATGAACCGAACAATTATGGAAAGGGCCAGAAGTATTCTTAGTGATGCACAGTTGGATAAATGCTTTTGGGCAGAGGCTGTGTGTACTGCTTACTACTTGATAAATAGATCTTGTAAGGCTCTTGATTCGACAGCTTATGAAGTGTGGACAGGTAAGAAACCTTCTGTTTCACATTTAAGGGTTTTTGGTTGTGAGGCTTTTGTTCATGTGCTTAAGGAAAAGCGATCTAAGTTGGATTCAAAGGTTAAAAAGTATACATTCATTGGATATGGTAACAATGTGAAAGGTTATAAGCTTTGGAATACACTAACCCACAAGATTATCTTTTCTAGAGATGTTATTTTTAGGGAACTTAGAGTTATTTCTGAACCTGAGCAGCCAAAAGAGAAAGAAGAAAAGGTAAAGAAGGTGCACTTTGATTTAGAGTAGCAAGATGCACCTCAGGAAGAACAAAATGATGGATTGGGGGGTGAAGAAGAAGAAGAAGATCCAAGTAGTTCTAATGAAGATGAGTCTGTTGTGACAGAAGAAGTTGTTGCAGATGATCATGCAAAAGAACAAGTAGAGTCTCTTACTCCACCCTTGAGAAGATCCACAAGAAAATGGAATCTAGTTGACAGGTATAGCCCACCAGATTTCTGTTGTGTATATGCTTTATTGAGTACTAACGATGAACCTAGATCCTAGAGGGAAGCTATTTCTGTAGATGATAGTGAGTCTTGGCAGTTAGCCATGCAGGAGGAGATGATGGCTTTAGACTCTTGTAACACCTGGGATCTTGTTTGTTTTCCCAAAGGAAGAAAGGCCATAGGTTGTAAGTGGGTCTTCAAGAAGAAGTTTGGAGCAGATGGGTCATTAGAGAAGTACAAGGCTAGACTGGTAGCCAAGGGCTACTCCCAGAGAGAGAGAGAGTTGATTTTGGTGAGATATTCTCTCCTGTTGCTAAATTAACTTCTATTAGATTTCTCTTATCCATTGTTGCAGCTTATGATTGGGAGATTGAGCAAATGGATGTTAAAACCGTGTTCTTGCATGGAGATCTTGAATAAGAAATTTATATGCAACAGCCTACAGGTTTTGAGGTAAAAGGAAAAGAACATTGGGTTTGCAGGTTGAAGAGGTCTCTCTATGGTTTAAAACAATCCCCCAGAATGTGGTATCAAAAGTTTGACTCATTTGTTTTGAAATTGGGTTTTGTTAGAAGCGAGGAGGATCACTGTGTTTACATTCATTGTGTTGATGATTCTATACTAGTTATTGCTTTGTATGTTGATGACATGTTGTTTTTCAGCAATACTAAGGGTATGGTTAGCGAGCTTAAAGCCCAACTTTCAGGTGCATTTGAGATGAAGGATCTTGGTGCTGCAAGGTATATTTTGGGAATGGAGATCAGGAAGGATAGAGTTAACAGAAAGCTTTGGTTGTCACAAAGTAAGTATGTGAATACTATTTTGCAGAGGTTTAGTTTGCAGGATAGTAACCCAGTTAGAGTTCCTTTACCCATTGGTACTAAGATTTCATTAGATATGTGTCCAAAGACTGAGGATGGTCTTGAGGATATGTCTAATGTGCCATATGCTAGTGTTGTAGGGAGTTTGATGTATGCAATGGTTTGCACTAGACCAGATATTGCCCAAGCAGTGGGAGTTTTGAGAGATTTATGTCTAACCCTGGTAGACAACATTGGAACTATGCGAAGAGGGTGTTTAAATATCTTGCAGGTACTCCTGATCATTGTTTGGTTTATTCTGGCACTGATAGTGCTGATAAATCTTTGGACATACAAGGTTTTGTTGATGCAGATTGGGCAGGTGACTTAGATAGTCGAAGGTCCACTAGTGGCTATGTGTTTACTCTGTTTGGAGGTGCAGTGAGTTGGATGAGTAAGAGGCAGCCCATAGTTGCTTTGTCCACTACAGAAGCAGAGTATATGGCTGCTACTCATGTCTCTAAGGAGGTAGTCGGTTGAGGAGACTGTGTACAAGTATTGGTTTTAATTACAAGATCATTCAAATTGGTTGTGATAGCCAGAGTGCTATCTGTTTGGCCAAGAATCCCATGTCTCATGCTCGGACTAAGCATGTTGATGTTCAGTATCACTTTGTTCGAGAGTTGGTTGCAAATGGAGAGATTGAGCTAAAGAAGATAGACACTTAGGAGAATGTTGCAGATTCATTGACTAAGCCTGTGAGCACAAAGAAGTTCATGTGGTGCAGAGAGGCCATGGGCCTTGTTTCTAGTGCTTGATTATTTTCATTTGATTTCGTATTGGTTGATTTACAATGTATAATGTCAAGTGGGAGAATGTTGGGATAAGGTGCCATTAACCTTGTAAATCCCAATATTGTTTTTATTCTATTTATTATATGTAATTTGTAATTATCCATGAGGAGATGTACTAGTTTCACTAGGAGGGGTAATTTTGGAGTCACTGGAAGTTATTACGGAGTGACCTTTACTATTGGCAAATGTAAAAACTCATGGTAAATGAGGGTAGGCGTTTTCCCTTGAGGAATCTACTATTTTTGGCATGTATGACAACTGTCATAATGTTTGGTAAGTGAATCTATGACAGTTGTAAGTTGTCATAAGATTCTGAGATTCTATGACGCATATAACAGATATGTTAGTTGTATATTTGTTATATTTAGCACAAGGTTCCTATCTTGGAAGATACTCTTTTGTGGAATCTATGATGGTTATGATGTGTCATAAGATGTTGTAAGAGGTCAGATTTAGTCTTGGGCCCCCAACCTTTGCATGGCTATTTTTGGACAAGTGTAAGATGCTTGTAAGATGGTAATTAATGTTTACAGGTTGGAGAATCTTAGGAGAGAGAAGGTGAATGCCTAGGAGGAGTTGGAAAACATTTCTATAAGTATTTTCCATGTATTTATTGTTGCAATACATATTTTAGGTACTTGGGTGCTGCCGGAATGCTGTCAGATTGAAGACTGGTGGAGAGAGTTGAAGTGTTGTTGTATTGTAAATCATTTTCAGACTAATACAAACATTGGGCCTCTTTCATGTGTGGAGTTTTTTACCTGAAAGGGTTTTCTCCACGTTAAACATTGTGTTATGTGTTCATATTTTTGATTTTGCATTTCTGTGAAGCATAGTTTTGTTTCTGTGTTACAATCTCCATTAATAACACATAGTTAAAGATTGTAGAAATTTATATTGAATCAGATTTCCATTAAAGTAGTGTTGCTTGCATTTCTAACAGCAATTAAAGTTTGGTTGGCATGAGATGATTGGTAGTGTACCTAAGTTTGATAGTAGATTTCGGTAAGGGTGGAGATCTCATCACTATTTGAAGATCAAGTGTTGGAATGGTGATTTTGTCAATGAAGTTTTAATAAAAAGACTAAGGAGCCCACACTTGTAGTTTGATGTGAGTTCAACATACTCAATAGAAAATGGTTTGACAGGTATAGCTCACCTATTTTTTAGATGCATTTTGGTTTCACTTTATTTTCATGAGCATGGGTCTAGAACTGTGGAGATGCTAGCTTTGAGGATAGGTTTTCCTTGAGCTATGAAGTCAATTTTGGGGATGAGTTCAAGAAGCATAGGACATGCTTATTGACTATCGCTTGATTCCTTAGCTGTGGGAATGGATATTTGTAAGGAGGAGATTTTGCTTTTAAACTTGTGTTCTGACTTTGTTTTATGGCAAGATTTTATGACCTATTGTGACAATTAGAGTGTCACTTATGTGGCAAAGAACACTACTTTTAATGTGCAATTAAAGCACATTGATGTGTAGTTTTTGATGGTGTAGTTGCTTTGTTGAAGTTCATGAGCATAGAGAAGTTTAAATGATGCGGGATGATTATGGGGATATTTTCCCTTGAGTAGAAAAAATATTTTTGTCTATGTTTGGCCCCTTATGCAATGTATGCAACAAGTGAGAGAATGTTGGGAAAGGTGTTGTACACCTTGCATAAAATTTTTAATATATTGTAAAGTAGTGGGACACCACACTTTAGCTAGAATGATATTTTCCTAGGAAGTTGTATGTATCATTGGGAAAATACATTTAATGTATGTGGAGGTCATGTGAAGACACACCATCTTGAAGACAAGAATTGAATTAAGGGTCATATGGGTTTTGCTTTGGAGGTTGTAATGACTCTTGGATCTAGATTCAAACTTGAGCACCGTCCTTGGAAATGTCCCTTGGGTGCATTGATTAGAAAACTTAGTAAGTTGATGTTTATCTATATATAGAGGTCTTGGGATAGGATATTAGAGCTCATTGGAAGATACCTATGTTGTCGAAATAACTCTTGGTTTTGAGTTAAAGATCTGCTTGATAGTATAGGTTAATTCTCTCATTGTATTGCAATCCTTTTGTTACTATGAATACATAAAAAGTGGTGCTATTGGTTGTTGGGTTTTTCTTGAAAGGGTTTCCTAGGGTATATCTTGTGTTATATGTTTATTTCTTTGCTAGAATGCTTTAATTTTTTTTATCTTGCAAGGATTCTTTTGTTAGATTAATATGATTTCCTACAATTAGTATCAATGTTAAGTTGCTCAGGGTTTGGTACTTGTGTTGAATTTCTTACGGGGGGAAAGGGCATTTGGGCATTCTTTCTAATTTCCCCTTTTTACCACTCTTCTTGTTCACAATAGATGAATCAACCTACTTTTTTTTTCCTTCCTCCAATGTATCACCACTTATTTTAGGAACAAAACCTCCCTAGCCAAGAAATTCATCCTGGAACAAAGGAAATTAACACAATCAAGAATAGTTTTTTGTCTCTTAGATTTATCTATGAATACTATATGGGAAAGGTCTTTGGGACTCCCAGACTCAATGTTTTGTAGAGCTTGGGGAGCAATGGGAGGTGTAGCCAAACTAGTAGCTCATTTATTTTCTTTCATTTTTTCTAGAGCAAGATCCTAGGAATTCTTTATAATAGGTAGTTCACTTTGAAGACCAATATAAGGAGTAGGATCTATGTTGACAAAAGACATATCCATAAGGACAACATATTCCTCACTTGATTGAGAGTCCTCCATTTTGATAGGATTCTCATTCATAGTATCAAAAACTTCCTCATGAATTTTTCCATTACTAATTTCATTATCTTTTATAGTGGGACACTCATTTTTATTTGGGGGAATCATTTCCCCTTTTCCTTTTTCTAGATTAATACATTCCTTTTAGAGGATGAAATTCTATCAACTATGGTTCTATTAATGTTCTTGGCATTTTTTGGGCAATCTCTTCTTTGGTGTCCATCTCTTTTACATAGAAAATAAACATTTGGCCTTCCCAACACTTCCACATCACAGTGAATTTAATTTTACCTAGTTGAAAGAATAAAATATCTAGGATACACACATCAAATTTGAGGGAATTCAAAACCTTGAAATAAAATGAGGAAGAGTAGACCTTGTTTCTTCCACCTATAGCACATTATTTGGTGGCTTGAGGGCCTAGGAAATGAAATACCACATTTGAGGGGGATATTTTTTATTTCTAGCCATCTGGGTGTTGAATTGGCTAATACATCACAAGAGGTGGAGTTAGGGTTCCAAGAGATGGCCCTAAATACCAATTTGCCCATATTCTAGAATTATTTCTTAAGACTCTTATTTGCATACCATGATTTTTGAAGAAAATAATGAATAAACATTTTTGAATCATACTATAGAAGGAGATATATATGCCCATGTTTTTCCCCCACACATTGGTAATCCACTCATCGAAGAATTTTCTTGACGAAAGAAAAACACTATCCAAATAAACAAATAAAACAACAATATTTTTAATCTCTCCTTTCTTCCTAATGGCTTCAATCATATCTAGGTTTGGATAAATGTGAAGTATTTTAGGAATAGGAGATGCCTTACCAAGTTCTCCTCCATGGGATTCTTTTGTATCGAGGTTGTAGTCAATTCCTTTGCCATCTTGGTTGTTAATATCAAACACAATAGTCTTTGGCACCACCACTATTTCATTGACCTTAAGAGTTGCCTTCTATGAATTTCTATCACTTTTGATGTTGTTTCCATTTATATTATCTACTCCAGATTCACTGGCATCATTACAATTTTTTTGGCCTTCACTTATTGCATCCTCCATAATTTTATTCATGACCAAGCATAACACCCAAGGTACTAACCATAACCAAATTACCTTCGCATGTACATAAAGGGTTAGGCAAGGGATGTCAAATATAACGGAACAACCACTTAACACCACTAAAAAGATAGACATAAGAGCAAGTATACAACTATGCAATGCTTAGATGTCATACACCAATAAACTTAGGAAAACATACAATCAAAGATTTGGATTCAAATAGAATCAAAATAATACAAACTAAATACACCTAAAAGGAGGAAAAAATCACACCAATTAACTACAAACTTGGCATATTTGAGATAGTAGCAAATAGCCAAAGCATAACCAAGAACGACGCATAATACTTATTAGTAGTTTCAAACCATCGAGAATCCTTCCTAGGTGTCTAGATCACCCAAGTGGCTTTCATTCAACTATTCCACCTCCGTGTCCTTCAAGATGAGTTTGTCTTATTCCTTCCAAGATGAATCTAATCTTCACGTTTAGTGCATTAAAGGGGCCTAAGAAGTGATTTAATCAGATTGTTAATCCTCCAAACTAACACAACTGATCCATTTCAAATTAATAATGAAAGTAACAAATAAAAAAGTAACATATATAAAAAAATATACACAAACATTTGAATTGTTATACTCAATCACAAAGAACTAAGGAGATTTTCTGATCATGTGCAAATCCAAGAAATTTTAAAGTCATCAACATACCATTTCTTTTAAAACAATGTGGAAGGGAATTCATCTTAGTGTTGTCATCCTTCATAATGATGGCACTCGTTGCACATAAAAAGAAGTGTACACAAAATTGGTGAACACAATGGTGGATTTTGTTAGCAAGTCGCTCGATTGTAGCACTACTCTTTTTTTTCTTTAGAGAATGTCATAGGGGTTAAAGTGCTAGGGAGTAAGAAGAAATATTATCTTGAGGAATTCAACCCCACATGTGATCATCAACAAAAAGTGTACATAGGGGCTAGTATTCCAGGGAGAGCAAAGATTCTTATTGCTCAATTAAGAACTAATTCTCATCAACTTCGATGTGAAACGGGGCGATTAGAAAAACCTAAAGAAGCATGGGAAGAAAGGGTGTGCATTTTTTGCACTACCAGAACAGTGGAATCAAAAACACTTTTTTATGGAGTGTGATACCTTCAAGGACATCAGGGACAAATATGCTAGTATCTTGACAGTTGTTAATTGGTACAGTTTATTCAGTGAGGAGGTTGTTGAGAAAATGGGGGAGCTCATCATCACCTTGAATAGGAAAAAAAATTGAAATGCAAAAAACAAAAATGGCAGGGTTGGTTGTCCCATAGGCTATTTTTAGCTTTGTGGACATTAAAAGTTATTCATTCATTCATTCATAGATTGTTTGTTTATCAACTAAATCTTGATGAACTTGAAAAAGAGCTTCTTAATTACTATTCATAATCTTGAAGAGTTTAATTGGGTTCTTTAATTGTTATTCTCCTTAGGAATTGTCAAGAGGGATAATATCAAGAAAGACGAATTCCATTGGTTCATCCATATTATCCAAGGGTAGGAATTGCATGTTAACATTGTTATGGGTGGGAATTATAGGGACAAAGTGATCCTCCTTAATATGGAGCGAATGAGGGTTATTAATAGAAGGGGTTTATATTGAAGGTGGAGGGCTAGAAGAAACAAGATTTTCTACCCATTAGACATAACAACTTAATATTAAGTACTAAGAGTTGGGGAGAAACATGTTTTTGCCCATTCTCTTTCTCTTTTTTCTTTTTTGCTTTAATGGATTTTATTTTAGTCTAATAGAATAGTAAATGAACCTAATATATGTCATTCACTCTGTTGCATGACCAAGAGCATGTACTTGACACATCAACGAGGTATGATAATTTATCTTTTGGCTTTAAGTTGAAGGAGATGATAATTCGTGCATCTAGGTAAATATGGTAGAATAGATACCTCTCACCTTCGAGTCTAAGTTAAAGGAGACAATAATTTGTACCCCTGATGTCACTATTACAAATGTAAAAAGGCTCTCCTTGGTAATTTTTATTATAACCTCTCCTTGGTGATTATGATATTTTTATATCGGAATTCAACTCCGTAGTTTTTGAGTCAAACACATGACCCATATGAGTAGTGATTAACATGAACCCATCTCTTTAATTAATAATAATATATACTTAGTGAGTTTGATGCTGGTTAACTTCGTTATTCTTCTAAATAGTTTTGTAAATATCATGTTTAACTAGCCGAACATAGGCTAGGGTTCTTGTGAGGGATACTGTAACCTCAAATCGCCTATCCAGTGTGGCGATATTGTTCAAATAATTTTCTGTTGCAAGAAAGCCATCGACAGCAAACATGGGACTTCTGTTTTTGTAAGGGGAAATTTGTACTGCATACGATTTGCCACGATTCCCTGCCTGAAGGTTTTCTAGACAATGGAGTGCTTGAACTATCTATCACTTACACTACCGATATCAATTTTTTCTAGCACAATGCGCTCCCCAACTCTCCATTCAAGCTCTTAACAGTCAAGAGGTTTGCACTGCAGTAAGAACCCTGGTTTCCCCTGCAAATTAACTGTGTGTCCTCCCAATTTTCGTCTGTAATAGAATTTGAGAGACAGTCATCTAATTCATATAAGCCCAGTTGCTAATCTTAACAATGAAATGCTTAAAACTCGCACATTTGGGTGTGGGTTTCAAAGTTTTTCTGAGCTGCACCTATTTGCTCCGCGTGGTAAATGTTCTCGTTTCAGCGCTGCTACTCTGGCCTATGCACTTAAAGAACACTCACCAGACAATAACATGTTTGTGAAAAATGAAAATGCTAAATCTAGACCTGGTACCGCATTAGCAGACGAAGGAATGTTCAAGGATGGACTTGGCATATTGTATATCATGACCAAACGGGGAATCCCTGCAGATTTTAATACTTACGCAGGCCTTTTGGAGGGATGCATCCGCTTAAAGTCCTTGAAAAATGGGAGACAGGTACATGCCCACATGATTCAAACTGGGTTAGAAACAGATGTTTTTCTGGAAAACCATCTTTTGAACATGTATGCAAAATGTGGGGAAATGAAGGATGCATGCCAACTGTTTGAAAGAATGTATGAACGAAATTTAGCTTCATGGCATTCAATTATTGTTACATACGTTCAGAACGGGCGCAATGAAGTAGTCTGGAATCTGTTTTGCCAGATGCTGTGTGACGGGTTTATGCCTAATCAGGTTGTTTTGATCAGTGTAATCAAGGCGGCTGCAAGCTCGGCATCCCTGGAACGGTGCAGACAAATTCATGCCCATGTTTTCCTTGCCGGATATGATTCTGATCTATATGTGGCGAGTGCCCTTGTTGATCTTTATGCAAAATGTGGCAGCATTGTCGATGCACGCACAGTGTTCGACAAAATGTCTCAAAGAGATGTAGTTTCATGGATTGCTATAATAGCAGGATGTGCCCAGAATGGATGTGGAGAAGAAGCCCTGAACCTTTTTCATGAAATGCATTGCCAAGGTACCAAAATGAACCATTTTATTGTATCCAGTGTTCTGAGTGCATGTGCAAACCTATTAGCTATGGAACAAGGGGAGCAGGTCTATGCTTATGCTATAAAATCTGGATTTGATTCAGAAACTTCTGTGGGAAATGCACTTGTTACAATGTTTGCAAAATGTGGAATCTTGGATAAGGCACAAAGCCTGTTTAATAGAATGCATAAACGAGATCCCATCTCATGGAATGCAGTTATTTCGGGTTATACCCAATGTGGGAATGGCAATGCAGCCCTCCAACATTTTGCTCAAATGCACAGGTTAGGCACTAAAGCTACCTATGTTACATTTGGCAGTGTTTTAAGTGCTGCTGCTGATGTAGAAGCCCTGGAGGAAGGCAAACAGGTTCATGCCGATGCCATTAAAACTGGTCATTTTAAATATGTCTTAGTTGCAGGTGCTATTGTTGACATGTATGCTAAATGTGGAAATATAAAAGATGCTCGTCTGGCTTTTAAGAAAACATCTAAAAACAATGATGTCTTATGGAATATAATGCTTGTAGGATATGCACGGAGTGGAAATTGGGAGGAATGCTTTAGTTTTTTTCGCCAAATGCAGCGGGCAGGGATGAAGCTAAATCAATTCTCCTTACCCAGTTTCTTAAGTATATGTGCTAGCTTAGAAGCTCTTGAACAGGGTGAGCAAATCCATGCGCACATCATTAAGTGTGGTTTTGACTCTAGTATTTTTGTAGGTAGTGTCCTTGTTGACATGTATGCAAAATGTGGCAGCATTGAGAATGCACGCTTAATTCTTGATACAATGCCTGAAAGAAACACGATATCATGGACTGCAATGATTGCAGGTTATGCTCAGCATGAGCATGGCAAAGAGGCCCTTGAACTCTTTGAGTATATGCAGTCGACAGGCATGAAGCAGGACCATATAACTTTTGCTAGTGCCCTCAGTGCATGTGCCAGTGTAGAAGCATTGGGATGTGGTAGGCAGATCCATGCCCACATGGTTAAAACTGGATTTGATTCTAATGTTTCTGTAGGGAACTCACTGGTGACTATGTACGCTAAATGTTCAAGTATAGGGGATGCATCCAAAATATTTAACAAAATGTCAGAACGCAATTTGATCTCATGGAATGCAATGATTGCAGGATATGCCCAGGGTGGGCATGGTGAGGAGGCATTGCAAATCTTTAATCAAATGCAACAGTCTGGGTTGAAGGCAGACCTATTTACATTTCCTTCTGCAGTAAGTGCATGTGCTGGTCTTGCAGATTTAGAAGAGGGAAAACAGGTACATGCCCAGGTCATAAAAACTGGTTTTGATTCAGATGTCTCCATGCAAAACGCCATTGTTACCCTGTATGCTAAATGTGGGAGCATAGTAGATGCACTCAAAGAGTTCAACAACATGTCAGAGAGGAATGTGATTTCATGGAATGCAATGATAGCAGGGTATGCTCAGCATGGGTACGGGAAGGAAGCCCTCCAACTTTTTGACCAAATGCACCAGGAAGATATAACAGCAAACCACATCACCTTTGTTGGTGTTCTTTCTGCATGTAGCCATGTAGGCCTAGTGGATGAAGGTCGTAATTACTTTTACTCAATGGAATGTGAATACAAAATCTCGCCAAGATTTGAGCATTATGCATGTATGGTTGATCTTCTTGGTCGGGCTGGACACTTGAATGAGGCAGAAGAATTTATCAATCAAATGCCATTTGAACCTGATGCTCTGGTGTGGAGGACATTACTTGGTGCTTGTACGGTACATGGCAATTTGTTATTAGGAGAACGTGCAGCTCAAGCTCTTATTGAGATAGAGCCACAAGACTCTGCAACTTATGTGCTTCTATCAAATATATATGCCAAAGCAGGAAGGTCGAATGATGCAGAAAAGGTACGCAAAGTTATGAAAGACAGGGGGGTTAAAAAGGAACCTGGCCTTAGCTGGATTGAGATCAAGAGCAAGGTCCATGCATTTTTTGCAGGAGACAGATCACATCCGCAGTCGGAAGAGATATTTGCTCTGGTGGATAGATTAACCAGAGAAATGCAGGCTGCAGGGCATATACCTGAGAACAATTTTTTCCTGTATGACACAGATCAAGACCAAAAGGATCCTGCTATCAATTATCACAGTGAAAAGCTAGCTATTGCATTTGGCCTTATTAGCACAACCCCAGGGACAACAATTCGGGTGATGAAGAATCTGCGTATGTGTTGTGACTGCCACATTGCTACTAAATTCATTTCCAAATTCGTGAGCCGTGAAATTATTGTAAGGGATGCCAACCGTTTCCATCATTTTAGGGATGGCATGTGTTCTTGTGGAGATTATTGGTGATTGTGAAACAGAAGTATGAACCTTAGATTGTATGAGGCTTGCTGGCCCTTTCATGCATGTTTCTGCCTTTGGATTCAATCCTGTGGTATATTGTTTTTATAATAAAGAGGTTAAGCTGAAACTTTATGGAAGATGACCAAGTATATGGGTTAAGGCAGTACCAAGAATATTACTTTTCTGACTCTTCTTATTTGGTCAATTGACTCTCACACTGTGATATCTGAGTGAGAGTTGGCCATTTATCCGTGCAATCCTTGTGAAGCTCACAATGGAGCCTTCCGAATTTCCAGCTTCTTGGGTTGTTAAACCTTCCAGAGCCGTTAATTTATTTCAGTAGTCAAACTACACAATAGATGGTAAGATTTGGGAAAGAAGAAGGATCTGCATTTTCTTGTCACTATCCTCCATCGAAAGTGATTGTCAACTGAGAAGATTGCATATCTGGATGATCTCTTGTTCAATCAGCAAAAGGATCCTAAAATTGCAAAATTAATCCAGCGAGTTGGTCAATGTATTCAACTCTATCGTAGTTCATGTAGCAGGTGGTACAAAATCAAATTGTGTTGCAGAGGTCACATTGCTTTAGCAGCACAGTCAGTTTCTTTGCAAAGCAATATTTGTTGAAGATTGAATTAAAAAAACAGACAGTTTTCATTTACGGCACCAAATGATGAGCAAACAGCCGAGTGATAATCCAGACACCCCTGCAACAAGTTTAGAGTCATGGCATACATACTGTAAAAGACAGTACAAGGAATTTGTGGCCCCCTGATTTCATATGGAAACAAGAATTGCAAAAGAATTTAAACGTATCACCCTGCTAAAGCAAACTGGATAAGCGTTGAAGCTATAACTCTATTTCAAAAATCTGGATTGCAAATCTATCTTGAAAATTATCAAGTGGAAACCTTATCAAACCATAATTGCAGCGAACTACAACCCCAACTTGGAATGTGGATGACTACCGTTTGTCTCAATATTTTGTTGGTATTTTGAGTAAGTGTCTTCGACATGCTTAAAAAGTTCAACTCTCCACAGATCCCAATGCCCATCTAGACCTTGTTTTGAAATAAGGTAAGCTTTGGACAGTTGCAATGCAAATTGTTGACCACACGCTTCTAGCTACTTTTTTTGTACATGTCAAAACTCATCTGATCAATATGTGTTCTAGGCTGTATTAATTTTCCATTAGTATTAGAAATTTACAGGGAACTAGAGCTGGCTATAAATATACTAACAAACTACTCAAATTTGGCTCAGCCTTCTCAATTCTGATGGGGACAATTTTTTACTTTTCACCAAAGTTATAATTGAAAATCCCTGTTGAGGTGATTAGAATTTTTCTCATTATCTAAAGCCTTTTCGACCGATCTCAAACAAAATTGATATTCCTTAACAATAATTCTTGCATCTGCACTCCATGTCTAAAGCTGCACTCCATGTCTAAAGCTCATGGGAGTAACCTTCTATTTCATTAAGAAGATGATACCTCGTAATAAGCTGTACCTCGCTTTTTTTTTCCCTCTAAATTTGGAGGGGTGGGATTAGCTTGGGGTGTAGGTGAGGGCGGGGTAAATTTATTTCATTTTAGATATACCAATCAAAATAATATGTTTTGCTTCAATCTATATTTGAATGGAACTTTCTATATAAATGTGTTAGGGTAAATTAATTATATCACACTAATAAATAATTAGTTGAGAATGAAGAGTTGGGATTGATAATGTTATTAAAACATGTTCATGAATACACATTGAAATTAATGAAGGAGATTAGGGTACTTAACTCTAGAATTTAATGTAGAATATTCTCCAACGGATGATGTTTTGTGATTCATCTTGATTTTATGTCTGTGATACTCTGCGAGATGGCACTTGTCAAACTTGAAAATTCATTATACCTAGCTTTGGTTCAAATTTTTGCCCACGGAAAATGTAGAATATTCTTTAACAGATGATGTTTTGTGATTCATTTTGATTTTAAGTGTGTGATACTCTACGAGATGGCACTTGTCAAACTAGAAAATTCATTGTACCTAGCTTTGGTTCAAATTTGTGCCCATGGAAATGATCTTTGTGCTTGTGGAAATGAGCTTTGTTTGCATGTTTGATCCCTGCCTAGGGACATGATTTGTGCATTTCTAATCACTTGGAATCAACTCACTTTGATGTCTATAACTTGTATCTAAAAAATAGGTGGGGTTGACGAACACCTTTGGAAGTTTTCTAAGCAAAGACCTTCTCCTTATGTCAAACCCTTGGATTTGATTTAACAGTTTCAAATGATGATCGAAGACATGCCAAGCAATCATGCAATATGCCTAGACATGTGTAACTACTAATGTTATACTTTAAAGATTATGCAATGTGTAACTAGGCTCGTGCTAGATATCCCTCTCGATGTCCTAGATGATTATTAGTGAATAAGGGTTTGCCCTTTTATACAACACCCTAGTGCACAAATTTGAATATTTTGTGCTCAAGTTGGCAAGTAACAATTAGTTGGGAGGGGGGGATTGGGCTAGGATTAATTTGAATTTTTAATGCTTGAGGGTCATTTTTGTGTTGTAGATTTGAATCAAGTTCATTTCCACACCCATGGATTTGACATAGATAAAGAAAGGGGTAAAATGTAGATCAATTCCAGACTCTTGGGATGGGTGATTTCAAAATTGGTCAAGGCTTGAGGTATTTGCCAACTTTTACCTGGAAATACGCCACTTGTACACTAGTCATTGCACTTGGGACAAATGGGTCAATGTGAGTCTGAAAAAAACATAAAAATACCATGTGTGCACTTGTCACCATTACAATTTGCCCCCACTTTAACTTGCATGTGAACTACTATGAAGATGGATGTCAAAGTAAACAAGTAGTTAACATGAAAGTAAATATTTAGACACTCATTAAAAGGACAAAAAGGATGATGATTCCATGTAACATACCATCTCATATTACTTGGAATTACACACACAATTTACTAAGAAAGTAAAAGAACATGATAAACACGAGTGAATTTTTTTTTTATCATTTGCATAATTACAAAGAAATAAAAGCACATCTTTTTTGAATATTTCCAACCTTGAAATACACTATATTCAAAGATAAATCATAGTGAAAACATTTCACTTTACATTTACAAATATGTTGCACTTGGCAAAAAGACTAATTTTACATCATAAGTCATAACATATAGTGTACTGCATCTGGAATCTTGATATCTATCTCACAAGTCTCGGCGAGTCTTCTGCTACAGATGGAGAGCATCATCCGAGTGCTTTACCTCCAACCACAAACCGGCGGTCCCCTGCACACCTTCCTTCCTGGAAGTGGCCCTACCCTTTATGAAGAGTATAGACATAAAGAACCAACAGGTTGCCATCTGAGTCCTAGTGTTGTATCCTACGTAACTCAATCGACCATACAACTCTAGACAATCTTCTAGCAAAGTATGATCGTTCGGATAGGTCACGCCATTTAGACACTGTGAACTGACTAATGCATGTAGAGACAAATGCATCACTTTGGCCAAAGTATTTATATAAATAGACGTTTGTAATAAACATAGTCGTGTGTTCACACACTTCTAACTCGACTTGGAATCTACCTCATCCTACAGCTTGACTTACTTGATTAGTATCTCTAGATATAAATTGTCTTAAGTAACTCAATCTCGTCGTTCTGAACTAGATTTAAACCTTAATTTAGGATAAATGGAATATAAGCGATTAGGTGATTTTAACCTTTCAAAGAGTCTCACATTGCATACTTGCAAATACCATGGTCTATGACTTCCTGTCATTCTACTCAATAACCCAAAGATAAAGCACGCATGTGCTATATATCAAGTTTTCAACTTCTTCAAGAAATCATTTAAGTTTGCCAAAATACTTCTTAAACTTTCCTAAATTATATTGTCTTGGTCTATGGTTTCTCGACTAGTCCTTGTCGACCATAAAAATACAATAGAGTAAATCAATGGCCTAATTGACTTAAGAGTTTTTAAATCTTCTAAACCCTTCTAGGTTGATTCTAGGGTTTTTGAATTCTCTAACCCAATACATTAATATAACAAGTACTCTTGTTTCCTCAAAAGTAAAAGTTTTATAATAATATAATCATAGAAACGAAAACCTCTAGTCTTCTCTTGACCACTTAGGCATCGTTAGAATTTCACATTTCTCATATCACATATGAACACAGTACATAGGGTACATCCTCATTCATATAAGAACTTAATGTATACAACATTTGAAACATACCATTTCTTCAACAAGACAAAAATCAAATTTTTACTAGAAGTAAATAAAGATGGTAAACATGAGGGAATTTTTTTAAAAAAATATCATTTGCATATTAACAAGAAATGTAGTACATCTTTCTATATAATTTCAACCTTGAAATCATAACATAATCGAAGCTAGAATCATAGTGAAATCCTTTCACTTTCCATTTACAAAACATAAATTGTAATTGGCATAAAGAATAGTTTTACCTCATAAATTTGACTGTCACAAGTCATAACATGGAGTACACTGCATCTGGAAAATGGATATATGTCATCACGAGCCTCGACGAGTCTTTTGCTTCAAAGGGAGAGCATCATCTAAGTGCTTTATCTCCAACCACAAACTGGCGGTCCCCCGCTCACCTTCCTTTTTGGAAGTGGCCCTACCCTTCACGAAGGGTATAGATATAAGGAACTATCAAGTTTTTCCATCTGAGTCGTAGTGAGTTGTGTCCTACATAACTTCAATTGACCATACAACTCTAGATCCCTTCTAGCTGAGTATGATCATATTGATTGGTCATGCCATCTAGACACACACCTCTGACTCGACTTGGAACTATCTCATCCTACAGTTGACTTTCTTCATTTAGTAACTCTAGACACAAACTTGTCTGTATTGTAAATTCATTCTAGTCAATCTGACTTAGAAGTAATACTCAATCTAGGATATATATATATATATATATATATATATATATATATATATATAGGTAATTCTAACCTTTCAGAGATTCCCTCTTTGCATACTTGTAACTTCTAGGGTCTATGACCTTCTGTCACTCTTCTCTCTTACTCAAATATCAAACATCTTTAGTGTATTAAAACAAGTTTTGTCTCTATCATACAAAAACTTAAATTAAATAAAGTGATACAAAGACTCTTCTTGTCTTGCTCTATGGTTTTCTTGACCTTTCACTGTCAACCAATGAATACAATATCAATGTCATATGGACGACATAAGGTTATAAGTTTTCTAACCCTTCAGGTTGTGATTCTAGGGTTTAACTTCTCTACCCAATTCATGGAAACATTAAACATCCTTGTTTTCCAAAGATAATAACTTAAATATAACAAAACATGAGAATAAATACTTCTAGTCTTCCCTAAACCACTTGGTATTGCTTGAAATTCACATTTTACATAACATGAATAAGTATAATATTCAAGGTATATCCCCATCGATATATGTCTTAATCAGTACTATCATTTCTCATAACTGGTCCTTTGACTAAGTTCAATCCTTCAACCTTAATAGGTTAGATTCATAAAGGATAATCAAATACTTTTGACCTCTCTATCTACTTAAGTCTACTGACTTTCAACCTAAGTTAGATTATAAACACACACACAACATCCTTGTAAATATATGTCGTATACACCTTTATCAATAATCAGGCGGGTTTGAGTTTTGAATCTCCCAACATACCCAACTTGGTATAAATCATATCAGGAATACCCAACATTGGGTTAACTTTATCTTCTGTGCAATCGGCAATAAAATAAGTTCTATTGGATGTATAATATAAGAACTAAAACTTTCCAACTCCTAGTGCACCAATACCCTTGAGTTGGTTTACTCATTTCAATCTTGAAATATGGAGGAAGTTATTTATGTCTCCTATCATTCTCTTTCTTGAGATAATTTTGTATAAGCAGTAGTTCCTAATCAAAAGGATATCTAGGTTTCCACTATCTTGGTTCAACCGAACCCCTGGATTTTTAATACAATATGACAAGAAGAATTTTATTCCTCATAAGGAAATCTATATATAAGTTGTAGCATAGTCATTTTAATATAATAACAACATCATCTCATCGAAGTCTCTATTTAGGGAACTAGTGGTTAAATGCTTCAAAAAGCAAGATTACAACTATGTATCTACCATAGTATTCCACATAGACTAATGGATCGACTTCCATCTTCCTAGTTTCCACTTATTTAGTTTAAATCCAAGTACAAAAATATAATAATACATATAAGTAGAGTACCCTCTATTTTCTCTTAACCACTTAGGCACTATACCAATCCTTGTTACTCTAACAATACGAGTACATTATCAATATTATAGTCATTCTTGACTAAAGTCAAACTAATATTCCAAATAGTTGTGAACCCAGTATAATACTTTCAATCTTATTGGTCTTTCTAAGTTCAATTCCTATTGAAGAAGAATTGATTATAAACTAATGCATGGTATCCTTCAAATATCAAACAATTCATCTCCTTGTTGTTAACTACAAAAAGGTGATATCATAACTCTATACTTTGATATTTCTCAACGATATCACTATCTTTTCTATAACACTAAAAGATACACTCCCTCCTCAACCTAACCTCTATATCGATTCCCTAGCATAGTCACCCATCGGCCCTCCCCTCTATATAAAACTACAACTAGAGGGTGTATGCCGACTAAATCTATATCTATATAGAATAGCCACCCGTCTATGTTAGGCCCGATAGGCAATAGACTGAGGGGAACTCGCTATGCACCCAGTGTGGACACACCCATGTCTTCCAACCCCAACCCAACCTTATCTATCTATAAGCCCATCCCCATCTAGATGGATGTATAGATCGGCCCATATAGCTGGTAGGAAGATAGGGCTTCTCCCACCCCAGGCGGTAGCCTTCATCCGTCAGTCTTTAATTAAGTTAACATTTCTCACTCCTTGGTCGAGCCAATACCCATCCTGGTTCTAAACTCACTCTACCACTATCAATATTTCTGGAGGATGAGTGCTCAAAAATGTCGAGAGTGGAGAGAGAGACCAGTCAAGTGCCTCACTAGACCTAAGCTCATTGGTTTCCATTATCTCTTGGCCATTTTGGGCAATTAAGGTAGAAAAGGACACAGTCCTAAACTAACTACGGTGGCTCATTAAAACTAAATTCAATTAAATCTAACTAAACTTATATCGAAGTATACTGATCGTAAAAGTTGTTTCTCCTTACATACTAACAACATTAAGCATACCCCCATAAAAGCACGGAAATGAACATACCTTTCAGCCATCTAAACATAATATTTATTAATCTTCTCGGCGTGTTGTGAATGAAGGTAATCAAAGTCTCGTTCCTTTTCTCAATGACGAACTCAACGTTTCCTTCACTGTTTGATATCCTTCGCATATCCCCAACCATCGCTACTGCTGTGGATATAGGAACTAAGCTTCTACTCACAGTACTATCTTCGTTAGAAATCCAAAACTCAAAATTCTCCTTTCTCTGTGATAATAGAATACTCGTCAAAATCCTTCATAGTAGTTCTCGTTGTTGTCTATTCCCTCTTATTTTCTTTCTACCTCTGTACTCAGAGATATCCTTCCAGGATGATAGGGCTTCTGCCTTCTATGGTGTCGATATTGTAAATCTCTAACGACTCCTGCCATAGTTGAAGATCAAACTCAAGAATATGTTATCTATCAGCTATGGTCACTGTGCTATGCTCTTCCTTTTGACAAAATTGTTCATTTCTCAGAGATAGCTAAAAATTGTGATCCTATCAACCTTTCAAGACCGTCCATAACCGTCCCCCACATCAACTATAACTCGTTATCCCCGATAACTGACTTCTTCTAACTAACTTACTTTCTTATCTGACAAAAACGTCCCTCTCCATAACTTCGCCTATTCTCATGCGATAATGGCATGCGTAGTGGGTCGTGCAACTGCCAAAAAGACCATTTTATTTTTGATATAAAGCTTCTTCTGGTAAATCCTTTTTAAAAGGCTCTTTCCTCTTTACACTATTGTGGAACTTATGGTAGAAAAGGCGCTGATCAAAACTCACCCTCAATGATCATGCATTGAGGAAGTTATAAGTTAAGAAACCATGAGGGCAAGTGGTGTTTTAACATAATGACCACATAAAACCACTAGCAACCTCACAACAACCATTCTAAATATTTACGTAGGATAAATTAAAAATATAAATAATATTAATCAATAAGGATATTAGTAATGTTACATAAACTTACGTACAAAATGTGACTGAGTCGAGATATTAACCCCTTCACCTATAGAAGAAAATCACGTCGATTCCAGATTATACAAAATATGAAATTCGACGTCAAAACTACTAACAAGAAACATATTATCAATTCTATCAACTACGTCAACGAGCATGCAACACAATAACATTTATGATGCAAAGAACGACATTTCTGATAAAAAGTCATCTTAGTCGCAAAAGGACTAACATACAACCTTAATGACACCGCTTTCCCCAAAATGACTAGGTTGACGTTAAACGACACTAAAAAGACTCTAAACGACATCGACAACTTGTCGAGTCGAGCAATAAACTTAGACCAAAAGGGTTGAGTATCACTTACCCGACTTAATTAGGTTCGCCAATTGCACCAACAATACTTAAGATGGCGACAAACTATACTTTTCCTTATATCTATTCCCTTCTCTCCGATGATGCTCTCCCTCCCTTTCTTGGAGAGGTGGAAACCTATTTTCCTGAATGTAACTTGCAATCATGTAAATGGGATTAGCGTATCGTTAGTCCATTCATAACCTCACGAATAACAAATTCAAAAGTACATTCTAAAATGATTACATCACATGCATTTATTCACATGACTAGAATCTAGGAAACTAATGATTTATCCCGACATTATACCTTAATGCCAAATCATTTATTCATAGAATTCACTTCTATTTAAGTAAAAGTATAAAGTAATTTCAAGTCAAAATTAGGGATGTGACATACCTTCCCCCTTAAGATTCTTCGTCCTCGATGATTCAATGTATCATAAACATAAATAAGATAAAAATTTTGTTTAACCTCGCCATGAGTAACCTCTTTGTTTCGCAAGCAATGCTTGGAATCCTCAAACTTTTTAAAAGCTCGATCATGACCACTCTTGGGTCCTATTCCTGTAAAATATTCTAAGAATATAATGGTCATTTGTTATATACTTTTCAAATATAATCATAAAGAGCATATGTCTCCTGGTAAAATAAAATAATTTTGTAATCAACCAAATTAATCACTTCGAGAGCTTCAAGGAGCCCCTAATATCTAGGAACTGATTTGGAATACATTCCATACTTTATGAAACTTTTCTTCTCTAATCGAGAATTGAGTTAGTGTACGATTGGCATTTACTTTAGTTTTTCTATCTATTATTAACTTCCACCAATCTTTTATGATCGGTTTAATTTGTTCATCCATTTCTGACAACATTTCTGGACTAATGCTAATCCTATATTCTAGCTTACCTAACTTATAGGAGTTCGACATCTTCTTATGTCCAATGTTTCAAATAGAGTCATCTTAATAGCAGAATTATAGTTGTTATAACAAACTCCATAAGAGGTAGATACTCTTTCTACATGTAGCAACCATCCACTTTGATCATAGGTTTACCAAGAACCAAGGTTTAATAACATTTTGCAAATATGGTACCACCATAAGATATAAAGAGTAACATCAACTTTTACTTTTCTAGCTAAAAAGATTATTCATCAATTACAAGTTTCATTCATTTCATGCATCATTTAAATAAGTTGATAAGTAGATATAAAAGAAAAGATCATAATTCCTTATCTAGTTCAACTGTCCTCCAAGACTCGGCATGCCACTAATGAGAGGGAAAGCATCACCCGGATGTTTTTACCTCCAATCACGGACTTAAGTGGTTCCCGCACACACTTCCTGCCTGGAAGCAGTCCTACCCTTTAATGAAAGGTTGTGTTGGAAATCCTCTCAGTTGTCATCTGAGCTCTGGTGTGTACCCCCACTTAACTAACGTTGTCACACTACCATGGATACCCTCCAACCAAGTATGACAACTTTGGTTAGCTAAGTGTCGAGAGTACTGTGAACTAATGAGTGCACGTGGTGGCAATGACACTCACTATGGCCATAGTTTTTATATAAATATATGTTTCACAATGAACGTAGTTATGGTTCACCACCCTGCTCAACTTGGAGAAACTATTAACCAGGGCTTATTGGACTACCCATCCAACTGCATATAATAACACAAGATTCAAAAGGTGATATCAGTGTAAGACTCCTTTCGGTAGCTTACATATTAATTATATAACCCTAAAAGGGTTTGGAACAAATTTCCTATGACACAAGATTTCTTTCTTCTGTAAAGTTAAGGACATACCACATGCATTTTCTACAATTTACTCCCTTACACAATCCATCAAAGACCCATCCAGGTCATGATAGTGATGAACATTACATAATACATAGTGAACAACCAAAATGTTCTTGTATAGCCACCACAATAACTTAAATCAATATCAAAATATAAACAATTTCAATTTCAGTAATAAATCAAAGAATGAGCCCATTTCTGACAATAAATCAAATTTTGACCAACTGGCCATAAAATAAACAGTCTTCAAATTTCAGTGGCTAGACCATTCCAAAATAAGGGAATAAAATAATGACAATCCTTGCAATTATTAAAAGAGATTTTACCAAAAATCCAAAGAAGTGTCAAAATCTAGAGGAACAGTTATTATGTACTACGTGACTAACTGAGTCACTAACAAGGGAGTAGATTGCTGCATTGCACTCGGGTTTCCAATAACTTACAGTGGATTAGAGTTTGTGCTACAAGCACAACAAATAAATAAGCCCCTTAAGACTTTCATCATGCACAAAAAATTTGCAAATAAAATGGTTATAACACATCTACTCCTATTTCCTGGAGTAATTAACATTCATCATTCAGATGATATTATAAGATGGTGTTATAGCAACACACTGGGATTACAGCTGGAACACAATCTTCTTGTTTTTTTTCTATGCCATTCTGGCATCAATCCAGTTTTAAACCTTAGCCAATCTGTTGAATGTTTAACGAGTTTTCTCATAGTGAGCTCATAGGTACATGTGTTGAACCCGGTTTGCTTTGATACTGTAAGAAACATACCATTTCTTCAACAAGACAAGAATCAAATTTTTACTAAAAGTAAATAAAGATGGTAAACATGAGGAAATTTTTTTTTTTAAATATCATTTGCATATTAACAAGAAATGTAGTACATCTTTCTATATAATTTCAACCTTGAAATCATAACATAATCGAAGCTAGAATCATAGTGAAATCCTTTCACTTTCCATTTACAAAACATAAACTGTACTTGACATAAAGAAAGGTTTTACCTCATAAATTTGACTGTCACAAGTCATAACATGGAGTACACTGCATATGGAATATGGATATCTGTCATCACGAGCCTCGATGAGTCTTCTGCTTCAGAGGGAGAGCATTATCTAAGTGCTTTACCTCCAACCACAGACCGGCAGTCCCCCGCTCACCTTCCTGTATGGAAGTGGCCCTGCCCTTCACGAAGGGTATAGATATAAGGAACTATCAAATTTTCCATCTGAGTCCTAGTGAGTTATGTCCTACATAACTTCAATCGACCATACAACTCTAGATCCCTTCTAGCTAAGTATGATCATACTGATTGGTCATGCCATCTAGACACACACCTCTGACTCAACTTGGAACTATCTCATCCTATAGTTCACTTTCTTCATTTAGTAACTCTAGACACAAACTTGTTTGTATTGTAAATTCATTCTAGTCAATCTAACTTAGAAGTAATCCTCAATCTAGGATATACATGCAATATATATATAGGTAATTCTAACCTTTTAGAGATTCCCTCTTTGCATACTTGCAACTTCTAGGGTATATGACCTTCTGTCACTCTTCTTTCTTATTCAAATATCAAACATCTTTAGTGTATTAAAACAAGTTTTGTCTCTATCATATAAACACTTAAATTAGATAAAGTGATACAAAGACTCTTCTTGTCTTGCTCTATGGTTTTCTTGACCTTTCACTATCGACCAATGAATACAATATCAATGTCATATTCGACATAAGGTTATAAGTTTTCTAACCCTTCAGGTTGTGATTCTAGGGTTTAACTTCTCTACCCAATTCATGGAAACAACAAACATCCTTGTTTTCCAAAGATAATAACAAATATAACAAAACATGAGAATGAATACTTCTAGTCTTCCCTAAACCACTTGGTATTGCTTGAAATTCACATTTCACATAACATGAATAAGCATAATATTTGAGGCATATCCCCATTGATATATGTCTTAATGAGTACTATCATTTTTCATAACTGGTCCTTTGACTAAGTTCAATCCTTCAACCTTAATAGGTTAGATTCATAAAGGATAATAAAATACTTTCGACCTCTAGGTCTACTTAAGTCTACTGACTTTCAACCTGAGTTAGATTATAAACACATACACAACATCCTTGTAAATATATGTTGTATACACCTTTATCAATAATCAGGTGGGGTTGAGTTTTGAATCTCCCTACCCAACTTGGTATAAATCATATCAGGAATACCCAACATTGGGTTAACTTTATCTTCTGTGCAATCAGCACTAAAATAAGTTCTATTGAATGTATAATATAAGAACTAAAACTTTCCAACTCCTAGTGCACCAATACCCTTGAGTTGGTTTACTTGTTTCAATCTTGAAATATGGAGGAAGTTATTTATGTCTCCTATCATTCTCTTTCTTGAGATAATTTTGTATAAGTAGTAGTTCCTAATCAAAAGAATATCTAGGTTTCCACTATCTTGGTTCAACCGAACCCCTGGATTTTTAATACAATATGACAAGAAGAATTTTATTCCTCATAAGTAAATCTATATATAATTTGTAGCATAGTCATTTTAATATAATAACATCATCTCATCGAAGTCTCTATTCAGGGAACTAGTGGTTAAATGCTTCCAAAAGCAAGATTACAACTATGTATCTACCATAGTCTTCCACATAGACTAATGGATCGACATCCATCTTCCTAGTTTCCACTTATTTAGTTTAAATCCAAGTACAAAAATATAATAATACATATAAGTAGAGTACCCTCTTGGTGCAGGAGCACCTTGGCAAATTAATGTTGCCCTAAACAAATCTTTGAGTTTGATTAGATTTGTAATGCTTCAACATTGTAATAAGGTTAATCAAGTCACTGGGTCATTAGGAATGTTCAAGTTTTATCCTCATTTGCAAAATGGGAAAGTTATCTTTCAAAAAATGTAAAAAATGTGTGGAAGGTGAAGAGTCTTTTGGCTCTTAGTTCGTTCCAAGGAAGTTAGGAATTGAAGAGTCAAGTAGGGAATGCCTTTAAAAGGCCTTGTAACATCCAAAGAATTTGGAGGTGATTGGAGGTTTGAAATGGAATGGTAAAAGGTAATGTTTTTCTGTATTCCTCTTCAGAAATTTACTGTTTTCTTGCATGGTACGGCCCAGTACAGACAGGAGGATATTTATTTTTGATTTCAAATGAAAGTTCTTTCAATCACCTTCCACTAGAAGTTTGTCACATGCATTTTGATTGTATTTTGAATTAGTTATTATGATTTTTCCAAGAAATGTCAAAAAACCTGATTAGGGTAAACAGTGGCATGAAAATCTTGTGTTTCTCTCAGTTTATCCATTGCATGTTACTAATCCTTGGTGGAAAATGATGGTGGTAGTAGTTGCCTTCATATTCTTGAGGTCTCTGACCAAATGACTAAGGTTGATGTGGGAAAAATCAAGGTTTATGACTGCATTTCTGTGTCACAGTCTAGAAAATAGTGTCTTCAGAACAGTCAAGAGGTATAGGACTTAGTGTCTGATGAACTACTTAACAATTTGGACTTTTGATGGTTTTATAAGCATGAGTAGGTCCATTTAACACTGTTTGATGGATTGGTTAAGGGAGATTGAGGCAGGAGATAGGAGAATCAATAAGACCCTGTGTATGCAAGACCTAATAGGCCTAATTGGCACGGTGACAGTCCTGATTTGAGCAGTTCTTTTCAAAGTAACATATGTTGGTTTTTAGATATGTTTTAAAACTTGTTAATGGGTATTCAAATATGCCTTTACAGTCTTGAATGGTGGTCTTCACTGAAAGTTATGCACTGACAGTCCCTAAAACAGGGCTACTAGGATTTTGACAGTCAATGAAGAGTTGGTTGCTTGCATGGTGGGACAGACCTTGGTATGTGCTTTGTTTCTATTAAATTGATATTCCTAAGATATGAGAAGGCCTTGGGAAGTCTGGTTTTGCCTGAAAAGTTGAAACACAAAGTTGTGCTATGTAGAGGCCTTGGTTTATGATAAGATAATGGATTTGAAACCCATTTTTATGAACTATGTTAGTAAGAAGTTGAGTTTGTTATTTTCCTCTGCATCAGATTGGTATCAGAGCTAGCAAAAGCTCTGGGAGGAGATGTTATTTCTGAGATGAAGAGTTGAAACAATATGTTTGGTTAGTGACCATTATTTTGTTTGCTAAGTTGTTTGGTTGCAGGTGCTTGGTCAATCTAGCTGCAGAAGGATGTTTTTTGAGGTTGTGTGTGTGGGCAGACAAGATGAGGTCTATCATGACCATTCTCCAATAGAGATTAGGCTAGATAAGGGTGCAGAGGAGAGAGTGGTAGGTGCCTCACCAGGATCTGCTGTTGGGTGAGATGAATGGTTTGGTGAGTTGGTGTTGTGAAGCAGTAGAGAGATGGATACCTGACTAAAGAAGCACTTGATGTTGCAGCCTGAAGAGTACTCCACTGATGGGGTAGAAGGAGCCTGAAGAAGCTCTAAAGTTGATAGTTTGATTTGTTGGTTGGTTGGTCATCATTTCTATTAGTCTAAAGTTTGGAAGATTGAAGCTGAGAAGATTAAAGATAGAGACAGACAGAGATGCAGAAAAAGACTTTTGTTGCTGATACATTTCCAAGGGACTTGGAAATCTTTGTTGGTTGGTTGTATGGTGCAGGAGCACCTTGGCAAATTAATGTTGCCCTAGACAAATCTTTGAGTTTGATTAAATTTATAATGCTTCAACATTGTAATAAGGTTAATCAAGTCACTAGGTCATTAGGAATGTTCAAGTTTTATCCTCATTTGCAAAATGGGAAAGTTATCTTTCAAAAAATGTAAAAAATGTGTGGAAGGTGAAGAGTCTTTTGGCTCTTAGTTCATTCCAAGGAAGTTAGGAACTGAAGAGTCAAGTAGGGAATGCCTTTAAAAGGCCTTGTAACATCCAAAGAATTCGGAGGTGATTGGAGTTTTGAAATGGAATGGTAAAAGGCAATATTTTTCTATATTCCTCTTCAGAAATTTACTGTTTTCTTCCATGGTACGGCCCAGTACGGGCAGGAAGATATTTTTTTTGATTTCAAATGAAAGTTCTTTCAATCACCTTCCACTAAAAGTTTGTATCATGCATTTTGATTGTATTTTGAATTAGTTATTATGATTTTTCCAAGAAATGTCAAAAACCCTGATTAGGGTAAACATTGGCATGAAAATCTTGTGTTTCTCCCGGTTTATCCATTGCATGTTACTAATCCTTGGTGTAAAATGATGGTGGTAGTAGTTGCCTTCATATTCTTGAGGTCTCCGACCAAATGACTAAGGTTGATGTGGGAAAAATCAAGGTTTATGACTGCATTTCTGTGTCACAGTCTAGAAAACAGTGTCTTGAGAACAGTCAAGAGGTATAGGTCTTAGTGTAATTTGGACTTTTGATGGTTTTATAAGCATGAGTAGGTCCATTTAACACTATTTGATGGATTGGTTGAGGGAGATTGAGGCAGGAGATAGGAGAATTAATAAGACCCTGTGTATGCAAGACCTAATAGGCCTAATTGGCACGGTGACAGTCCTGATTTGAGCAGTTCTTTTCAAAGTAACATATGTTGGTTTTTAGATATGTTTTAAAACTTGTTAATGGGTATTCAAATATGCCTTTACAGTTTTGAATGGTGGTCTTCACTGAAAGTTATGCACTGACAGTCCCTAAAACAGGGCTACTAGGAGTTTGACAGTCAATGGAGAGTTGGTTGCTTGCATGGTTGGACAGACCTTGGTATGTGCTTTGTTTCTATTAAATTGATATTCCTAAGATATGAGAAGGCCTTGGGAAGTCTGGTTTGGCCTAAGAAGTTGAAACACAAAGTTGTGCTATGTAGAGGCCTTGGTTTATGATAAGATAATGGATTTGAAACCCATTTTTATGAACTATGTTAGTAAGAAGTTGAGTTTGTTATTTTCCTCTGCATCACCTCTATTTTCTCTTAACCACTTAGGCACTATACCAATCCTTGTTACTCTAACAATACGAGTACATTATCAATATTATAGTCATTTTTGACTAAAGTCAAACTACTATTCCAAATAGTTGTGAACCCAGTATAATACTTTCAATCTTATTGGTCTTTCTGAGTTCAATGCCTATTGAAGAAGAATTGATTATAAACTAATGCATGGTATCCTTCAAATATCAAACAATTCATCTCCTTGTTGTTAACTACAAAAAGGTGATATCATAACTCTATACTTTGATATTTCTCAACGATATCACTATCTTTTCTATAACACTAAAAGATACGCTCCCTCCTCAACCTAACCTCTATATTTATTCCCTAGCATAGTCACCCATCAACCCTTCCTCTATATAAAACTACAACTAAAGGGTGTCTTCCGACTAAATCTATATCTATATAGAATAGCCAACCCATCTATGTTAGGCCCGATAGGCGATAGACCGAGGAGAACTCATTATGCACCCAGTGTGGACACACCCATGTCTTCCAACCCCAACCCAACCTTATCTATCTATAAGCCCATCCCCATCTAGATGGATGTATAGATCGGCCCATATAGCTGGTAGGAAGATAGGGCTCTCCCACCCCAGGCAGTAGCCTTCATTCGTTAGTCTTTAATTAAGCTAACATTTCTCAATCCTTGGTCGAGCCAATACCCATCCCGGTTCTAAACTCACTCTACCACTATCAATATTTCTGGAGGATGAGTGCTCAGAAATGTCAAGAGTGGAGAGAGAGACCAGTCAAGTGCCTCACTAGACCTAAGCTCATTGGTTTCCATTATCTCTTGGCCATTTTGGGCAATTAAGGTAGAAAAGGACATAGTCCTAAACTAACTACAATGGCTCATTAAAACTAAATTCAATTAAATCTAACTAAACTTATATCGAAGTATACTGATCATAAAAGTTGTTTCTCCTTACATACTAACAACATTAAGCATACCACCATAAAAGCACGGAAATGAACACACCTTTCAACTATCTAAACACAATATTTATTAATCTTCTCAGCATGTTGTGAATGAAGGTAATCAAAGTCTCATTCATTTTCTCAATGACAAACTCAACGTTTCCTTCACTGTTTGATATCCTTCGCATATCCCCAACCATCACTACTGCTACGGAGATAGGAATTGAGCTTCTACTCACAGTACTATCTTCGTTAGAAATCCAAAACTCAAAATTCTCCTTTCTTTGTGATAATAGAATACTCGTCGGAATCCTTCATAGTAGTTCTCATTGTTGTCTATTCCCTCTTATTTTCTTTCTATCTTTGTACTCAGAGATATCCTTCCAAGATGACAGGGCTTTTGCCTTCTATGGTGTCGATACTGTAAATCTCTAACGACTCCTGCCATAGATGAAGATCAGACTCAAGAATATGTTATCTATCAGCTATGATCACCATGCTATGCTCTTCCTTTTGACAAAATTGTTCATTTCTCAGAGATAGCTAAAAATTGTTCTCCTATCAACCCTTCATGACCATCCATAACTATCCCCCACGACAACTATAACTCGTTATCCCCAATAACTGACTTCTTTTAACTAACTTTCTTATCTAACAAAAACATCCATAACTGTGGAGGCTCTCCATAACTTCGCCTATTCTCATGCAATAATGGCTTGCGTAGTGGGTCGTGTAATTGCCAAAAAGACCATTTTATTTTTGATATAAAGCTTCTTCTGGTAAATCCTTTTTAAAAGGCTCTCTCCTCTTTACACTGTTGTTGAACTTATGGCAGAAAAGGCGCCGATCAAGACTCACCCTCGATGATCATGCATTGAGGAAGTTATAAGTTAAGAAACCATGAGGGCGAGTGGTGTTTTAACATAATGACCACATAAAACCACTAGCAACCTCACAACAACCATTCTTAATATTTACGTAGGATAAATTAAAAATATAAATAATATTAATCAATAAGGATATTAGTAATGTAATGTAAACTTACGTACAAAATGTGACTGGGTCGAGATATTCTCCCCTTCACATATAGAAGAAAACCACGTCGATTTCAGATTATACAAAATATGAAATTTGACGTCAAAACTACTAACAAGAAACATATTATCAATTCTATCAACTACGTCAAAGAACATGCAACACAATATCATTTACGACGCAAAGAACAACGTTTCTGATAGAAAGTCGTCTTAGTCACAAAAGGACTAAAGTACAACCTTAACGATGCCGCTTTCCCCAAAATGACTAGGTTGACGTTAAACGACACTAAAATGACCATCCATAACTGTCCCCTATGACAACTATAACTCGATATCCCTGATAACTGACTTCTTTTAACTAACTTTCTTATCTGACAAAAACATCCATAATTGTGGAGGCTCTCCATAACTTCGCCTATTCTCATGCGATAATGGTGTGCGTAGTGGGTCGTGCAACTGCCAAAAAGACCATTTTATTTTTGATATAAAGCTTCTTCTGGTAAATCCTTTTTAAAAGGCTCTCTCCTCTTTACACTGTTGTTGAACTTATGGCAGAAAAGGTGCTGATCAAGACTCACCCTCGATGATCATGCATTGAGGAAGTTATAAGTTAAGAAACCATGAGGGCAAGTGGTGTTTTAACATAATGACCACATAAAACCACTAGCAACCTCACAACAACCACTCTTAATATTTACGTAGGATAAATTAAAAATATAAATAATATTAATCCATAAGGATATTAGTAATGTAATGTAAACTTACGTACGAAATGTGACTGGGTCAAGATATTCTCCCCTTCACATATAGAAGAAAATCACGTCGATTCCAGATTATACAAAATATGAAATTTGACGTCAAAACTACTAACAAGAAACATATTATCAATTCTATCAACTACGTCAAAGAACATGCAACACAACATCATTTACGACGCAAAGAACAATGTTTCTGATAGAAAGTCATCTTAGTCACAAAAGGACTAAAGTACAACCTTAACGATGCCGCTTTCCCCAAAATGACTAGGTTGACGTTAAACGACACTAAAATGACCATCCATAACTGTCCCCCACGACAACTATAACTCGTTATCCCCAATAACTGACTTCTTTTAACTAACTTTCTTATCTGACAAAAACATCCATAACTGTGGAGGTTCTCCATAACTTTGCCTATTCTCATGCAATAATGGCTTGCGTAGTGGGTCGTGCAACTGCCAAAAAGACCATTTTATTTTTGATATAAAGCTTCTTCTGGTAAATCCTCTAAAAGGCTCTCTCCTCTTTACACTGTTGCTGAACTTATGGTAGAAAAGGCGCCGATCAAGACTCACCCTCGATGATCATGCATTGAGGAAGTTATAAGTTAAGAAACCATGAGGGCGAGTGGTGTTTTAACATAATGACCACATAAAACCACTAGCAACCTCACAACAACCATTCTTAATATTTACGTAGGATAAATTAAAAATATAAATAATATTAATCCATAAGGATATTAGTAATGTAATGTAAACTTACGTACGAAATGTGACTGGGTCGAGATATTCTCCCCTTCACATATAGAAGAAAATCACGTCGATTCCAGATTATACAAAATATGAAATTTGACGTCAAAACTACTAACAAGAAACATATTATCAATTCTATCAACTATGTCAAAGAACATGCAACACAATATCATTTACGATGCAAAGAACAGCGTTTCTGATAGAAAGTCGTCTTAGTCACAAAAGGACTAAAGTACAACCTTAACGATGCTGCTTTCCCCAAAATGACTAGGTTGACCGTAAACGACACTAAAAAGACTCTAAACGACATCGACAACTTGTCGCGTCGAGCAATAAACTTAGACCAAAAGGGTCGAGTATCACTTACCCAACTTAATTAGGTTCACGAATTGCACCAACAATACTTAAGATGGTGACAAACTATACTTTTCCTTATATCTATTCCCTTCTCTCCGATGATGGTCTCCCTCCCTTTCTTGGAGAGGTGGAAACATGTTTTCCTGAATGTAACTTGAAATCATGTAAATGGGATTAGCGTATTGTTAGTCCATTCATAACCTCACAAATAACAAATTCAAAAGTACATTCTGAAATCATTACATCACATGCATTTATTCACATGACTAGAATCTAGGAAACTAATGATTTATCCTGACATTATACCTCAATGCCAAATCATTTATCCATAGAATTCACTTCTATTTACGTAAAAGTAAAAAGTAATTTCAAGTCAAAATTAGGGATGTGACAACATTATCATAAGTACTCTATGACTAAGTTCAATTTTTCCACTTAAATAGGTTTTATAGAATGCATATGTGATATTATATCACTGTAATAGGTGTTTTCATTGATATATATATATATATATATATATATATATATATATATATATGCACTAAAATATGTGAATATCTATCACAAAGACGTTTGATTAAACATCAAAACTTAGACGTATAATCCACTATGAAATATGAATCTATCAATGTCTAAACTTTCTTAATCATACACAACTTGACTCTTATGCTTTCATCTGAGTTCATAAATAGTTCAATGTATGAATTACATGAATAAGGATATATATAACTGATGGTTGATCTGGTTAGCTAATGGTTATATCAACACATCCCGACCTTACCTCTACCTTATTATAGAGACATATTCTCATGATTCGGCCTGTCCCATATCAAGAATTGAACATTATAGGACTGAGAAAGAATATAAGTTCATATAGTCGGATTTAGCTTGATTTTCTCAATCTATACTTGGTGTTTAATACCAACTACATGGGTTTCGACCTGCCAAGGGTTTACCACATTGTATACTGTGTATGATATAACCATCACACTTGGCCTTTCGCCCTGCATAGTTTACTATGCTACAAATATTATACATTGATCTATTAGCCTTTTGGCTTGTTTTAGTTTACTAACTGTATGTATATAATACAGAGATCAAATAGCCTTTCGTCCTGTTTTAATTTACTATCTATGTATATATTATAGAGGTCTAATAGTCTCTCGACCTGTTTTAGTTTACTATCTGTATATATATAATACAGAGATCAAATAGCCTTTTGCCCTATTTTAGCTTTCTATACTGTATATAAATATTATACAGAGATCTATTAGCCTTTAATAGGTGTAGAAAGGAAAGGTATACATAGTCACTACTAAGAATAGTGACACGACTTAACAAACTAAGGAGATTCTGGTCTAACAAAATACACAGTGCAAAGACTCAAAGACCTCATTTCAACACAATTGATATCATGCTTATAGGCCATAAAAACATCATACTACAGTGTCGATACAATAACAAATAATTTCAGTTTATAATAATGTTTACTAGTAAAAGTATTGAACCTGGTTTGAGTTCGAAGGTGAACAGAGGCTCAAAGTGCTTCAACAGTACTCCTTTCCACGATGAGCTATAGTCTTTCTCTGTCGATAGTTCCTCCACTAAAGAAGCTCAAAGTAATTCTTCTTATGTCTACCATACTCCTTGAGTGCATCTATTGTTATGTTTAATAGAGCCTGCACTTCATAACTCCAGAGTTTCCTCTTGCATCCTAACCTAATAAAACTCCACGAGGCATGCAGGGACAATGGAGTTACTGGTCATAATGACCACTCCATTATTTATTCTAAACTCCTCCTTTCTCTCTCTATTCAATTGTGGGAGAAACTCTCTCTATTCAATTGTGGGAGAAAGGAGTTGAGTGTTGAATTATTATGAAATCAACACCACATTCCTTAACAAAAACACATCGCCTACAAACATTGTTTTAACTAATAGTTCAAACTAAATAAAAATTCTGGCAACATAATATTGTTGCATACAACATATACATACGTTGTCTCAAACACATGGTAAGCTAAGAGAATGGGGTCGAGATATTCTCCCCCTCCCTTTCTTGTGTAAACACCAAAATAGATAGGTTATCATAACAGAAAACTTACCAGAAATCACCGATAATGTAATAGTTTAACCACTAATATTTAATTTGTTATAATAATATAAACTATATTCATGTCACATAAGGAAAATAATGACTATCGACCATATCTTGTTGATGGTCATACTATCCAAACTTGGTTTTCCAACAAAACCTATGCAAATGGATCTTGACAACAAATTGACGATTGTCGAGTTGAAACCCAAACTCAGACCAAATGGGTTGAACACAACTTACCAAACTTGATGAGGGTTCACTAAACGGTGTAAGCACGAGACTTAGATTGCAACAACATGTTCTTATCCATACATGTATTCACTTCTCTTCGATGATGCTCTCCCTCTCTTTCTTAGAGGGCAGAAACCTATTTCCTGGTTATGACTTACAATCACCAAACTGGGATTAGTGTATCGTTAGTCAATCCATATACCTTATGAATAAATAATCATGACATCATATAATCACATGTCTAAATTCTAAACATATAAACATAAACTCATGATATCATTGATTTATCCTGACATTTCCACATAACGTCAAATCACTAATCCATGCAGAATTTTCTACTAATTACAAAAAAAGTAAAAAGTAAAACATAGTCAAAATTTGGGGTGTGACATTCCATGTGCACTCCTTTTAATAAATGCTTCATTTGAATACCTATAAGCACAAAGAAAACAAGTTCCAATGAGCAGCATCTCACATTCTTTTAAAATAATCACAACTAACAATTAGTAGATAGAGTCAACAAATAAAAAGTAAAAGGAAAATAAAGAAACATATGTCAAGCACAATAGGAGTTGTAAATATATGTTAGGCACGATACGAAGTTGTAAAGAGCATGACATAATGTTTCATGAAGCTTGTAAAAGAGCTCATGAAGTTGTATATGGCATGAAGATTGCCACTGCAATCATAATCATCAAGGATCACAAATGATAATGGATGCCCCCTCCAATTGGTTACATACATGGGATTTAAGGGATTGTAGAGGAGAAAAGTACATGTAAAAGATGTAATTGCGTTAAGCTCAATAGTCATGAACACTTATTATAAATAACATTGTGTGATAATTAATCAAATAAAACTTCAAGATGTAAGCACATAAAGACATGTATCATACGTAATATAATGCCTCCAATTTTCCCCCAATGTTAGGGAAAAGAAAAATAATAGCTATAAATTAATAAATCATGTATTCACAAGGAAATGCCATGTAAATTGCAAGCATTGACACATAAGAGTATAATCCATAAAATGTAAGCATGGGGCCACATGGATAAGATCATCTAAGGTCAAGGATGTAACAATAACATCGGAAAGGGGAGATACAAATAGGAAGGGAAGGGTCATAGGGTCATTTAAAACATGTGAATTTGCCCCTTGAAAATAAAGCCAACTAAAACCACAAACCCTACTAAAGGCTATGATTTGTTGAAACTAAAACTAATTTGAAAACTAAACCATCTAAAACTAAGCACTGATACTAAAATCATTTGAAACCACTAACCTTTGAAATTGTAAACTTGTTGAAACTAAAAGCATTAGAAATGTAAACTACTTGAACTAAAACCATAAAGAATAGTAGTAATGCAAATGCATGATATTAATTGGATCTTCAAAGTTTTCCCATCTATGGTGGATAGGCCAAATGCTCATGTGACATACTTGGAAGTTATACCAAGTGGTCCCAACTCATTGGGTTTAAATTTGCCTTTTCACTCTTCCTTTGCATTGAATTTTTAGGGTGGGCACAAAGAACCAAATCACCAATCTCAAAATCTCTTCAAATGATGTTCTTATTATGTTTTTTTCAATTGCTATTGATAGGCTTGGAGATTATGTAATACATGCACTTGCCACTCATTAAGTGTCTCAAGCTCTTGTAAACTCTACTCGTTGGATGTGGTATTATCATTAATGCCATGAAGGGATACATACAATGATTGAATCTCTAACTCATGAGGTATAACGGCCTCAATACCATAAACCAATGAATAAGGTGTCTACCCAGTAGAAGTGTGAATGCTAGTGTGATAACCCCATAAAGCAAGTACATGTTGTGTGCTAATTGGTACCATGTTTGTCTACTATTTTTTCTCAAAAAGTTGCATAATTATTTTAATTGTGGTATTTGCTTGACCATTACACTATGGATAATATGGATAAAAGAAACACCATTAAATTTGAAACTTATCTAAAAAAATCAATTCTCTATTTTAAAAGATGTTCCATTTTATTTTACAATGGCTAAAGGCAATCCAAATATAGAAATGATGTTTTCCATAAGAAAAGTACATATATTAGAAGTGAAAAGAAATATGCAAAAACTTTGAACTTAATCCTAAGAGGAGAGAGTCACATTATGTTTGATCTATACAAATTTTAGAACATTCTGGCATAGTAACAACACAAAAGAAATAACAAGAATGGAAGAAAGAATAGAACCACTAGAGAGAGAGGATCCATGCTCACACTCTAGGAGGAAAGCAAGCATAGGATGATGATAAACCTTCTACCCAATTCCTCTATTTATAGGCAAGAGAGCAACAAGAAAACTTACAATGGATAACTTACTAAGTTTTCTAGCCAGCCTTAATCCATGCACCCAGTTGACATTTCCCAAGGTCAATGCCCAAGTTTGAATCTAGAACCAAGAGTCGTTATAAACTCCAAGGCAAACCCAAATACTCTCCCCAATCCTAATGCCCAAGATGGCTTGTCTTCATGCAACCTTGCATTGAATGCATTTTACATGACCTCCATAAATTAAATAAAGTTCTCCAATGTGCTTCTCGTATTAAATAAGAAACCCAATAAGCTATGTGCTCACTAAGCCATGTCCCCATGCATTCCCCCAATGTGTCTCCCATATTAAATCCATTTGCAATGTTACACACAACTACCTAGGAAAATATTGCACTCTTTAAAGTGTGGTGCCCCACTTTAAGATGAACCACAACTTTACAAAATATTAAATATTATATGCAAGGTGTACAAGACTTTTCCCAACATTCTCCCACTTGTATACATTGCATATGGGGTCAAACATAGAAAAAAACCTAGCTACTAAGGGGAGACATCCTGATAGCAATCCCGTACAAAAGAACTTTATGTTCACAACCTTCACCAAACCGTCTGCAACATACACCAATGTTCCCACCTTCTTAATCATAACCCTCTTATCCTCCACCATGTTAGGAACAAAGTGATACTGCACATAAATGTGCTTCATTCACACATAAAAGGTAGGGTTTTTTTTCCAAGCCAGTGGCACTTTGATTGTCACACTTGATCACCATTATATCCCACTTCAACCTAATGTCTAAACGTAATCTCTAAGGATAAATTGCCTCCTTACAAGCATGAGTAGTTGCCATATACTCTACCTCTGTAGTTGAAAGAGAAACCACAACCTATCATTTGTTCATGTCCAACTAATTGCACCACCAAATAGGGTAAACACATACCCACCAATAGACCTCTTTTTATCCCTATCTTATGCCCAATCAAAATCTACAAATCCCTAAAAATCAAATATCCTACTTAAGGTCCATCCTCCTTGGTAGTAAATCAAACTCTTTGATGTGTCTTTAACAAACCTAAAAACCTATTAATTATAGTCCAATTTCCCTTCATTGGATTAGCCATATACGGGCTCAAGACTCCCACTGCTTGGGTAATGTCTAGTTTGGAGAAAACCATAACATACATAAGGCTACCAACTTAATCACATAGGGGACATGGCTTATGCCCTCTATCTCATTGTGTTCTAGAAGGCACTGATCAACAAAGAGTTTTATTCCCAAATAAATGAGAATACTAATTAGTTTGCAATCCTGCATCCTAAACCACTCCAACATAGAGTTAACATACTTCCTCTAGTTAGTCTAGAGTTTTATGTTCACTTTATCTCTCTTGATCTCCATTCCTAGAATGAACTTAGTGGAATAAAAGTTATGCATATCAAAATGATCTATAAGCTAAAATTTCAAAGCCCTAATCATGTCTTTACCATTACTGAAGAACATGTCATCAACATATAAACAAATAACACTGAAATAATCAATGTCCTATTTGAAGTAAATACAATCATTTGACTTAGTCTAACATACCCCAACTTGATGACATTAGTCGCAAACTTCTAATACCACATTCTGGGGAATTGTTTCAAGCCATAAAGATAATTTTTAAACTGGTAAACCATTTTTTTCTTATCCTTCACCTTAAAGTGCTCTAGTTGTGCCATGTAGATCTTATTTGAATTAGTCTAAGAATTCAAAGAATAATACCTGGTGAGGGACTTGTGGTATTGTAAAACACACAACAAACAATATGCCATTTAAAACTTTATTTAGAATATAAAGATTCCATATAATTTTGGCAAACTCACTAGAAGAGATGTATGCCTCAAACTCTGCCCACTGGCTTCAAATTGAGCTAATTTATACATTTTTAAAGAAACTAAAAGATCACCACAATTGTGTCCTCCCTGGAAGTTGAAGAGGATAGCTGGATGGGGACAAAACTAGTTACAAAATTGAAAAATATTGGAAAACTATTTAATTTTAGTACCCCAACTTGGTGGGGAGATCACTCCTAGTGCGTTGGACAAAAAATGGACTAGTTGGATGTGTTGGAAAGATCTCCAAGAGAACTAGTTTGATTTGCTCAAAAGGAATCTTTTGGAACCCTTCCTAAGCAATCTATGAAAGTCCTCAAGGCCAATTCTGCTATGAAGGCCTCTAAAAATGCAAATCATAGGAACATAGAAACTACCAAAAAATTAGATTTTTGATATTTTCTAGTTTTGACCATGCAAATGCCACTCAAGTACCCCTAGATATCTATGGGATCATTAGCTCCCCCTTGATTGAGAGGCAATGGGTTCCATTGTACCTATGCTTTGCAACAAATGAGGAAATTTGTCAATTGGGTGCCTGGTGAACCACTTGCCTTGGTGAGGAAATTGGCCTACTTGTACCATATGATAGAGAAAGATTTGTTGCTTCTTCAATGTTTTGACAAGAACATTAGTAATCTGATCATTTTTTAGTGGAATAGTAGTACCTAGATTCAATTCTGTATTTGTGAATGTGTTCAACAACTTCTGAGGTGTCCAACAATGGCAGAAAATATGGATGCAACAACTTAGCATTGAAAACAAGATGCGGTCCTAGAAAAGGTCACAAATTGAGCTAAAAAAACATTCTTACTAATTTATTTGAGGATGGTGTATTGCCCATATTGAAGGGATGAAGTTTCTTGTATGGCCCTTGAAGTCGCTCTTTTTGGAGATGAAGCCAAACCTTTTCTCCAACCTAAAATTTGTGACATGTACGATGTTGATCATGTCATTGCTTGTACTTCTAATTGGTGCACTAGAATATCTCATGAGCTTGCTACTAGATATGGCAGATCTTCTCCATAAACTTAAAGATGCTTTATCTACCTCCTTCTTGACATGTGGTGAGGGCTCATTTAGAATGAACAATAGTGCTACATCAATGGGATCCAATGATTGATACCGAAGACATACTTCAAATGGACTATGCCATGTGGAGCCATGCAATGCATAGTTGTAACTATGTTGTACATATGGTAGACTCTCATCCCATGTGTGAGGATGCTTTGAATAATACATCTATAGAATTTGAATGATCATTCAATTCACCACCTCAGTTTTCCCATCTGTCTATGGGTGGAATGTAGTAGACTTTTTCAACCTATTGTCCATCATGGCCCATAGTGATGCCCAAAAGTTTTTGAGGAACCTATTATCCCTATTAGAGATGATATTCTATGGCAAACGAAAATGGACCCAAACATTCTCAAAGAAAATCTTGGTAGTTTCTTTTGTGGAGACCCCCTTCTTGTAGGTTACCATGATAACCATTTTCAAATCTATCTACCACCACAATACACACACTCATGACCATGTTTGGTAGTAGGAAAGTTGAACATGAAATCCATTGAAAATGAGTGTTAGGGCTTATTAGGAATAGGAAGAGGTGTATAATCCTTGCTTTCGATTTACAAGCTTTGCAATGGCACAAGTTGTACGTGATCAAATGTACAAAGTGATATCATGACGCATTTTTGGCTAGTAAAAATACCTTTGAAGTACAACAATGGTCTTCTCCATTACAAAGTGTCCTGCAACATGGTTGTAGTGTGCTTCTCGTATAATTTTCTATCATTCCCTAGTAGGAACACATATGTGTCCCATGTGATAGAGAATCCCATCTTGCAAGTAGAAATCAAGAGCTTGTTTACCTTTTGTCAGTATATTCTAGGTGTAAGTGAAATTAGGACCAGTTCCACATAGTTGAGGCCAATCTGTTGTTTGGTGGCCACAAGAATCCTATACTACTGTTAGGGCTATGATCGGAGGTCTATTCAAGAAGTTTGTAACTTTGTTATTGCTTCCTTTCTTGTGGTGAATGTTGATGTGAAATTGTTGCAACTAGGTGGACCATCTTTGATGCCTATCATTCTATAACCATATCCTTGTGTCTACATAAATTATAGAGGTTTATGGTCTATGTGAATGATAGTCTCCTTCCCTAAGATATAGTGTTTCCACTATTTTTTCCTGAACAATGGCATGAAAAGCCTTTTCATATGTAGGATACCTACATAGTGCATTAGAGAAGGTCTCACTGTGGTAGGAAATTAGATGCCCATGTTGCATGAATATTGCCCCAAGTCCATACTCAGAAGCATATATCTTAATTTCAAAATATTATTGCAAATTTGGAAGTGCCAATATTGGTGTTGAACACAACCTCCTTTTAATTCTTGAATGCTCATTTTTGTGCCGCTATAAAACTAAATTTTTCTTCTACTCCTCCCCCAAGTGCTTGATTCATAGGCCATGCCAAGTGTGAAAATCCAAGCATGAGTGCCTCTAATAAAAATTATCCAATCCAAAAAAACTACAAAGTTCTGTGAGGTTTTTGGGAGATGACTAATCTTTGATGACTTGTATCTTTTTATCATCAGCACTAATGCCCTCATTGTCCATGATGTATTCCAAGTACTAAATCCTCTCCATACCAAAAGAACACTTGTCTTTGTTAGCATAGAGTTTGTGTTGTCATAGAGTTGAGACTACTTATTGAACAGGGTGCAAATTGTCCTCCTTGTTTTGTTGAAGATGAGAATGTCATCTAAATAGACAACAACAAAGAAATTAGTGAATGGCCTAAGTACATCATTCATCATTCTCGTGAAGGTGGCAGGGGCGTTAGTTAGACCAAAAGGCATGACTAACCACTCAAACAAGCCTTCTTTGGATTTGAAAGTAGTCTTCCACACATTTGATGACTCAATTAGAACTTGGTGGTACTCAAACTTTAAGTCAATTTTGGTGAAAAACTTAGACCCATCGAGCTCTCTATTGTTGTAGCTTATGATCTAGAGGTTGAGCAAATAGATGTGAAAACGATATTCCTTCATGGTGATTTGGAGGAGGATATTTATATGACATAGCTAGAGTTGTGCTACATACCAATTTTATAATTTAAAAAATGAATCATTTATGATTTGTCATTATTCTTTTAATTTGAGGAAGGATTATAATTAGAGTTACATTTAGGGTTAGGGTTAGTGTTACGGTTCAAATTAGGGTTATAATAAGGGCATATATATAACTAAAAGGTGGTTTAGAATTAGTGTTAGGGATAAAATTAGGGTTAGGGTTAAGTCTAAAATTAGAATTAGGGCTACAATTCGAATTAGGGTTAAAATTAGGTAAATATATAACCAAAAAAATATTACGGTTAAAATAAAATAAAATTTGTACAGAGATAATTTACAATTATAATGAGTTACAAGTTACAATATGAGTTTCATGCAACAATTTGGAGCCCATTAACAAGATAATTAACCACAAAACTATAATTACCATTGATTTCCCTAAAGATACATATGCTAACCCTAACCCTAATTTAAGCATAACGCTAATTTTGACCAAAACCCTAATTGTAATCATTACCCTCAATCTAAACCTAATTCTAAACCTAACCCTATTTATAACCCTCACCCGAATTGTATCCCTAAACAAAACCCTTATTCTAATCTAACCTTGGTTCATGCCCTAACCCAAACCCTAATTGTAATCATAACCCTCAATCTAACCCTAATTCTAAATCTAACCCTAATTCCAATCATAACCATAAGATTTCACTTAGCATTGATTTATAAGCCTAACCCTATATCTAACCCTATTTATAAGCCTAATCATAACCCAATCCCTTAACAAAACCCTAATTCTAAATACGACCTTCATTCGAACGCTAACTTTAAACCTAATTTTCACAAGTTGTGCTAACATTATACTTAGCATATCTTTCTATAAAGATAAATATGCTAACCTTAACACTAATTTAAATCATAACCATAACCCTAGTCATACATGGAACTCTTACCCTAACCATAATTTGCTACATGAATAAAACATTAAATGTAGCAAGATATATAAACATAACCATAACCCTAATTAGATTAAAACCTTATTCTAACCATACTTTTAAGCATAACCTTATTTCTAACCCTAACCCTAATTCAACCATGATCCTAAATTTACACTTAGCATAAATTACACTAAACATAAATATCCCACCCTTGTAACTCTAATCGTAATCATAACCGTAACCTAATTTTATTCCTTACCATAACCATAATTTAAAACATGAATACAAAGCTAAATGTGAACATGAAATGATGATTACTCAATACAGACCACTGAATCTCAATGTTGAACCCTTAAAATTGAAATAAACAACTAAATTTGAGCATGGAACAATGAGTACTCAATATAGAGCACTAAATGTAAATAATTGTAATTGTACATGGAACCTTAACCCTAACCATAATTTGGTACATGAATAAAACATTAAAAATAAGGAGGTTTATAAACAAAACCATAACTCTAAATAGATTAAAACCTTATTCTAACCCTAATTTTAAGTATTACCCTAATTCTGACCCTAACCCTAATTCTAACCATGATCAAAACTCTAATTGTAATAAAAAGCCTAATTCTAACCCTAATTTTAAGCATAACTGTAATTCTGACCCAAATCCAAATTTTAATCATAACCCTCAATCTAATGCTAATTATAACCTAACCTTGGTTCTCAGCCTAACCTAAACCCTAATTCTAACCATAACCGTAAGATCACACTTAGCATTGTTTTATAAGACTAACACTATATCTAACCCTAATTATAAGCCTAATCCTAACTCAATCCCTAAATAAAACCCTAATTCTTAACCTTACCTTCATTCAAATCCTAACTCTAAACCTAACCCTAACCATAACCATAATTTGGTACATGAATAAAACATTAAATGTAACTAGATTTATAAACATAACCATAATCCTAATTAGATCAAAACTTTATTCTAACCCTAATTTTAAACATAACCCTAATTCTGACCCTAACCCTAATTGTAGTCATAACCCTAATTCTAACCCTAATTTTAAGCATAACCCTAATTATGACCCAAACCCTAATTCTAATCAAAACCCTCAACCTAAGTGTAATTCTAATTCTAACCCTATTTAACATAATTCTAACCATAATTCTGGCCGTAACTCTAATACTAACACTAACTCTAATGCTAACCATAATCCCAATCATAATTTGAACCCTAATTATATTTGTAACCCTAACCTTAACCTTAATCCTAACACTAATGCTAGCCCTTTAACTCCAATTCTAACCATAATTCTAACCCTAACAATAGCCCTAATTCTACACCTAACCCTAACCCTAACCTTAACCCTCACCACAATACTAACCCTAACCGTAATTGTAACCCTAACCCTAACCCTATTTCTAATAGTAACCCTAATTCTAACTTGAACGCTAACCCTAACCCTAATTTTAACCTGAAACTCTAATCCTAAATGTAATTATAACCTTAATTCTAACCCTAATTTTAAGCATAACCTAATTCTCACCCTAACCCTAATTCTAACCCTAATTTATAAGTCTAATCCTAACACAATCCCCAATTATAATTATTATAATAATAATAATATTCTATTATATAATTATAATAATTCATATAATTATTTAATATAGTTAGAATTAGGCTTGCACTCTAGGTGCTACTAGCATACCTATATTTAAAAAATATATCTGAACTATCCTAGAGATATCTTCTAGACGTCTAGAGAAGGACTCTCGTATTTTACATATATATTTTTAAATATAGATATGCTAATTTTATTTTAATCTGTTTTGGTTTCACTTATTATTTTATTTCTTAAATACATCTATTAAAAGAGTATTTAAAATATCTATGGCAGTAATTGGTAAATTATATCATGATTATTACTATGACAGGCAAATTACTTTTATTTTTTCAATAATGTAAATTAAATACAAACTATTTCGTTTTAACATTTTTTATTTTGAATTATCCTCTCAACAACAGATAGAAGCCCCGCTCTCGCGTTATTTTACTCCTTTGGCCTAATTTTTAACATGTGTGTAGCAGCAAAGCACACCCTTTAAGATTGTTTTTCGTATATTCTTCAAATGGCTCCTCCACTTCTCGCCATGGAAAACGACCCTCTGCACAATCGGGCTGGTATGTTTAAGCTGTGTTAAAGCCTAGTTTCTTATTGAATGATTTTTTTTAGGTTGTCGTTTGAATTATTTCCTATGCAAGCTGTGTTAAAGCTTAGTTCCCTATTGAACGATTTTAGGTTGTCGTTTAAATTATTTTCATTTAAATTAAATATTTATGGAGAAACGAGTTACATTAAGAAAATTATATTCGAATGCTTAAAGAATCGTTTATGGGCGAAAACAATCGTAATGTTAAAAGCACATGATAGCGTTCCCATTCATACGTTGAATGTGGGTTCCTTGACCAATTTGTTTGAAGAAGAGATACAACTAAATTTACAGTTTATTTGACCGAGATTCATAGCAGAAGGTCTAGGATCCAAAAAGAAAGGGAGTACAGTTAAGAACTGTGTGGGCGGTCTGCCTTTTGTGGTTCTTGATTTTCCTGGGTGTTTTGGTTCTTTTTGCAGTGTGTTTTGGTTTCTGGTGGTCCTATAGGCTATTTGGCCTCGTGAACATTATTAAAAGCCTTCATTCATTCTCAATGGGGAGCTCTCCTGGTTGATGATCGAGCTTGCATGACCATTTCAATAATTTGTTGGATATTTATGTTCAGTCTATTTAGGGTCAGGTTCTTTTGTCTCTTACAGAATGTTGTTTTTGAATTGTTTTTTTTAAGGATTAGGGTAAATATTGAAGCTCTGGGAGCGTCTATGGCAGTATACGGTTAAATATTTAGTCGGCATAATTGTTGGGGATTGAGCCAGAGTCATCATCACTGTAATGTTCTCCTTTTAGCACTGGACTTAGCTCTGCTGAACCTATATAATGCTGTGTTCAATTGTCCTTGTTCTTTTTAAATAAATGTATGGCAAGGATTCAGGGTTAGTTTACTCTTGCTTCCAATTGGGTGCTGGTGATTATTTTGTTATTTTCCACGGACCAGCTAGGTTTAGAACCGAGGACCTCCCATTAGCATGCTAGGGCGCTTGAATATTGAGGTAACCTGCCTTTAACAGTTCAGAGTGTGGATTGTTATATCAACATATGTAAGAATTCGGGTAAATGTTTTCTGCTTTGGTTTTTCTCTGTCTAGGACTATTTATAATTCTCCTATGAGAATATTTAGATTTCCCGAGAAATCATTCAAGATTCTTCATTCATGAGGTGCTTTCCAACATTCTTGTTTTCACTTACTAACCCACAAGTCATAATTTAGTTTACGCTTGGTTTCCACATTGGCTCAGGTATTGGTTGGGCACGTTTGTAAGGTTCTGCAGATGATGTAATTTGGTAGTGTCAATTTCAGCTATATGGAACTATAGTTCTAGAGAAGCAACCCGTGGCTACCAGATATGGCTCACAGCATCTATAGGTAGGGGCTGGGGCTAGCCAATCCACGCCCTATCTATCTTATCTCGGCTGGCACTATCCTAGGTAGCCCACCCAGGCCACCACCCCTATAGATTGCCCTACTATCCTATCTCTGTGGCCCCCCTCTTCATAATGTTGGTCCAGTACCAGCTGCTAACTATAGTCGAGCCCGCCCTATCGCTGCCGGGTTGAGATGCCGGTCACTATACATGCCCCTATCTAGCAGACCACCTTTATCCCCTACGGTCTGCCTTAGGAGGTGAAAGGGTAGGTAGTCGGGGATAAAGGTAGGTGAAGAATGGAGAAGAGAGTCTCCGCCCTGTCTATTCTATCTCAGGATCTTACCCGGCCGGTTACCGAGGCGCAGAGGAAGGCATGGGAGCCCTATCCTCCCTATCTATCCTATCCGTTACCGAGGGCCCCTATCGATCCCCATCTATTGGCCATAATTTAATACCCAACATTTTTTATGTGAAGTAGTTATAGATAACCACTTGTAAAATTTCACTGTCTTGCTTGGCAACATTGGTAACAAGCCACAAAAGGCCTATACTTCTTCAGACATGCTATTGCTAGAAGTAGGACCAAAAAAAAAAATAACACTGGGATTGTGAAAAAAAAGAGATGATGTTATGTGCACATGTTATTCTACTCAGTCTCTACATTGAAATTTATTTTTCTGGTGAGGCATACGTTGTAGCAGTTCAGCAAGCACACAGACTGACTCATGATTCTTACGTCTGTTGAATGGATTGCCACAGAGGATTTTGAGTCTCTCTGACCTGCAACAATCTCTCTAAATAGCACAACTTAGTCCACATTTTCCAAGCCCCTGTTAACTGGACTATATAACCTATTGGTATGAATTGCCCCTATTAAAAGAAAAAAGTGAGTATTCCCAGATTAAATTGAGTTATTATAAGTTTATGACTTTGGTAGCTTTCTAGTATAATAAATGACTGCTAGAATAAGTGAACCCTTAATGCAATAGAATACAACTAGTGTAAATACGACCTGTTAACCCTACCATTCTCCTTAACTATGAAGTCCAAGAGACTAATCTATACACAAAATGGTAACTGCAGTTCACAACAACAGTCTCCCTAACCTTTTCAAATACCTCTTAAATTTACAGCAGCGGCAAGTGTTTCAGGACAGCAATGTCCTATCTGAACAACATTTCATATTAATTATTTTGATCAGTAATATTTCCTATAATGTTGACAGCAGTATTGATGCCCATATTAATTGATCACAGTACTAATAAGGATGCTACTAAACACCGTACCGATCAAGAATGTACAGGTCACAATAATGACAGAATGCAACTGATAAGTGATTATAAGAAGATTACTAATCACAAAAGGAAGTTATGTCAAAAGACAATGATGACAACAACAATCTCAATTGGTACACTATTATTAACAACTGATATGTAACAGTGAAAATTACCAAACATTTGCCTCAATAATACAACTATTTTACAAATGAAAAAATGACAACAATATCCATTAATAAGTACAAGTGACAGCAAGTCCATGACAACACTAACATTTGTGATGCAATAATAATGACAAGTCAAAGGATAGCATAATCATTTAACAGTTTTGTCTAGTAATGACTATGCTCACGAATCATAAATAATGACAATAGTGTTTGTTGTTGTCAAAGGCAATAGTGATAATCACTAATCACGATTCACAAGGTTTTCGAACCTGATTATACCAAGTGTCTTCACAATTGTAGATAACTACGTTCATTTTTGAAATAACAACAATAATTGTCATTGCCCCTTTGCAACACATCTAACTGTTATACAATAATGGCACCGGGAAATCTTAATAGCTACTTACACCATTCAAGGTGTCTAACCTGTTTATAAAAGTTCCAGATAAGAATGATCAAAAAACTGTAGGTTTGATGCTTATATAGAAAAAAACTAATTTATTGTGATATTACTGATGATATATCACCAATAATTTTGTAATATATTAGTGAAAATTTCGGTCAAAGTCAAGGTCAAAAATATTTTGAAAACCTAATGATATTTTCAAGAAAATGTCGGGAATCCTGCCGAGAAAAGATATATCGGAATATATTGGGATATTTTAAAGATATCCGCTTTTATGATTCAAAGATTACATATGACATATGACCCTCAAACCAATAAATTATGCCTTCATTTCAGGAATTGGCGAGGAATTGGGGAGGTTTCATTTTGGATGTAGAGTTGCATTGAGTTTGGGCTATTCCATGCGAGCTTTCTAACAGAAGTTCAAATCCCCATAGGGACATCTAATGTGGAATTCTAAGTTGCGACTCTTGGTCTTCCATAGTTGGTTTCTAATGTGGATGTGGTATCTAAATAAAAGTGTATTTCTAAGTAGTGACTCTTGGTCTTCCATAGGTGTTTTCTTGTGTGTTTTCTCATAAAAAGCTTGTATTGGTCTCATCTTGACGCCTGTATGAGCAGAATATTTGTAAACGATATGCAATATAAAAAAACATTTACCATGCAAAATTTTTGATGTCCCATGCTATTCTGACTCCTCCACATCTACACTTAGCTCATTACATGCTATCTTTGAGTTTTTCCATTGGTTGTATGGAGTAGCTTCTAAGACAAGCTATTACATAACCATGATGATTAGGTACAGTGAATCTACTAGTAGTTTCTTGCACAAGCCATGTGTTCTTCCCAATTATCTACCTAACACTACTAATTACTACCACTTACATAAATATCATGTGATAACGCATGAGTTTTAGAACAAAATGACTCATTTGCATCGCAAACAATTTTAACTATATGTTGTGTTTTGGAACACAACATGCTCTCCCCTTAGGAAGCTTTGTTTTGAAAGGTTGAGGACTAAATAAAAGCTCTCCCACGCATCTTCTTCTTTGTGCTTAGCTCGAAAATGATCACATGAAGCCACATGAACAGGTAAAAGCTTTGAGACTGCTCTGTTTTGATGAACTGAATTCACTCACACACTGTATTTTGATCTATATTCATAAAGTTATAATGGATCTATGAACGCCTCATTTAGATATCAATCCATTTGTATGTCTAATGAGAGACTCAAAAAATTATCATTACGTAATGGTAATCACTTTTTTATTTTTCTATTAATGAATACACAATGTACTTATATGCATATACAAAAACTCAGGAACAGAGTAAAAATGTTCAAAAGAGCCAAGAAAACAAAAATTATAGTGGGAAAATTTGAGATTTTTAAAGCTGGAACCACTTAACAATATGAGATCAGCCATCACACTGATACACACTAAATGTATCATAAAACAAAAGTCTTTTGCATTGCAGTAAGTGGAGGAACAATAGAACCTTGGGATGGTCTTTGTTGCCATCTGTAGAATCACTATCTGTTCATGTTTCATTGCTTTGCTGACAATTTGTGTTGTCATTGTTCCTTGTTTTAATTTTAGCTTTGAATACTTATTTTTGGTTGTTAGGGTTTTTAGTGACTCTTACGATACTGTTTGACCTACTTTGGTTCTTTGTGGATATTAATATAATTTCGTTCTTTCTTTCTTTCTTCCTTGTTGATATATTACTGAATTACTGAGGTTGACAATTCTAACTTGGTTCTTATTTTCTCTTTGTTGAAACTAGCAAGCTCTAGCTTCACCTCACTCATATCCTGCAGCTAGATATAGCATAATTTCCTGTTGCTCCCTTGTGAAGTTGCATGAAAGTCATAGTTCCACGGAGTTTCGGGGACGGGGGCGGCAGGGGGGGGTGTGTCTAATTTTGGGGATGGGAGAGGGGGGGGGGGGTGAAGGCGGCGGCGGAGCAGTGCGCTGAAATACATATAGTACTTGAAAAATTAGTTATAAAAAGATGTATAACTGTAGAAGTCTATAAGATGTATAAATTAGTTATAAATTAGACATGTATGCAAAATGTGGAAGCATAGACAAGGCACGTGAACTGTTTGACAGAATGCCTCAAAGAAATGTGGTCTCATGGACTGCAATGATTGCAGGATATGCACAAAATGGATTTGTTGAAAAGGCTTTAGAAAATTTAAAGCAAATGCAATTGGCTGGTGTAAAGCCAAATTCCACAACCTTTGCCAGCCCAGCATCCTCCCTGCCTGTGTCAAAATGGGAGCTTTGGAATAGGGTATGGACATCCATCAAAACATAAAGGATAGAGGAATTTTGTCAGATGTTGTAGTTGCAACTGCCCTGTTAGACATGTATGCAAAATGTGGAAGCATAGACAAGGCATGTGAACTGTTTGACAGAATGCCTCAAAGAAATGCAGCGGCAAAACTGGGGGACGGCGGGGACGTTTCCCTGAAGTCTCCCTGTCTCGGAAACGGGGAGACGTGGGGGACGGCTGTATTTCAGGGGGGGACGCGTCCCCGTGGAACTATGCATGAAACCAAACTTGCTATGCAAAATGCAACTTGAATATGATGATTTGATTTCGATTAGGAACCCATCTTGGAAATAATGACAATATGGTACATATAAACTTTAATGCTCCATTCTCATGAGCTATCCTCTGCTGGGACTTCTCTATCATCTTGTGAGGTTTGGTAATAAATTCATGAAAGTGAAGAAAAGATCAATTTGCTATTGCTATACCTATAGGTTTGTTACTTCTTTTATGTTTTTTTATTTATTTATTTTGCATTTAAACATTGCATTGTGGATATCAAATGCTGTCTGTCCTACCTGCTATGGTTATTTTGCACCTGTAGCAGCCTACTGCATACCTGTAGCAGCCCTTTGAGAATGCATGTTTGGCAAAAACCTTCCAGACAAAACAATCAAAACTAAAGAAAGCTAAATATTTTATTTAAACATAACCCATTATTGTTTTTGGGCTAAGTTACCGGTTCTGGCTCGGATCCTGGTTTGGGTTTGCAGATTCAGTTCATGAATCAGACAATTTTTTTTTGGGGTTGGGTTCCTTTGTACAAAATACATGTAAAATTCATATATATATATATATGTATTTTAGAATATATGAATTTTATAATATATTAATATAATATTATAATATAATAATATTTATAAATATGTATTAATAATATCATATTATAATATAAATATTATATTGTAATATAATATACAATATAGTGTTATTATGATATATAAATATTAATAATATAAATTAATATTTATAAGTCTTATACAATATTCCATATTGATAATCATAAAGTTAATATTTAATAATAAAATTATAAATAAAGAATATTAATAAAATATTATAATATAATATAATACTGAGGACAAGCCTGCTGAATTGCTGATATAATATAATATAATATAATACTGAGGTGTTATGTGAATCCTCATCCATCTGGGGCTATCGAACGAGGAGGAGATCTCTGAAATTTAATAAGGTCGGATCCATATCTCTGTGAAAATGCCCCTGTGGATCTTCGGTGTTGGATCCATATCACTCAAACAGCAACAAAAATTTAAAAATGCAGAAAAAATATCAAAAAACTTGTTGGATTAATTGCGTTAGGCAGAAAAGGTGTCAAAATTCGTCATGGGCTCGCTCGGGTTCGTCCCGGAAGAACCCACAGACACTTTTGTGAACCTTGGCCGGCCTGGAATGCGGATTGTCTCCATATCCGGACTGAGTGCGAATCGGATCTGGATCTGGCTAGGTTTTCAGCTGATCCGGTAACTTAGTTTTTGGGTGATGCAAGATTTCTATTGGACCTGGATGCTCTTCCATTACTCAAGAATATTATGCCTTAATAAGATAATGCTTTTCAGCTGATCCGGTAACTTAGTTTTTGGGTGATCCAAGATTTCTATTGGACTTGGATGCTCTTCCATTACTCAAGAATATTATGCCTTAATAAGATAATGCTAGGTGGTAATCCAAAATAAAGCCATTTATTTTGAAAGTATTGTTGACTTGTTTCTAGAGCTGAGATAGTTTTTCTTCATGGCACAAAATTTTCATCTTTGAGGACATATCAACTATGACATAAATGTAATTATTACAATGCACAGTAGTAGGTAAGCATGAAAGAAAATCTATAGAAACTAATTTGCAAGGTTTGCTCCTACTGGAAAATGAGTATACATTCCTTGTGTTTGTTAGTTGGCTTGGACAATAGGAATGACATTTGATTTATTTTACAAGATTTGCCTTGAGATTTGGCCAAGAGAAGTGCTTTTTCAAAACCAAAAATCATTTCAATTCCAAAATGACTTGTGACTTTGCTGAAGTGAGCCTCCCATATCAGTTTCCGACACTTTGCCTTATGTGGTACACAAAAGTGTCCTTGATGATACAAGAGTTCATTCTGCAAGTAGTGGTATGAAATTGTCTTACCACCATGTAACTCATGGTACATATCTACAAAGTCTGAATCAAATTTATATAGTTCTAGCCAAGCTTTGGTTTCATCTTTTGATGCATCAAGCACAAAGAGAAGAGCTTGGACTTGGGGTCCGCTTATACAATCTGCCATTGAATTGGAACTTCCCTTTTAAGCTAGATGTTCAAGTGGAATTGTTGAAGAGATGAAGACCATTTTTTGCTGCTCTTGCTCCAATTTGTTTTTGATCAGCAAGAATTGCATCTGTTTGTGATCTGTGTGGATGATGGTCTCTTTTCCCTAAATGAAGTGGTTCTAATGCCTACATACTTGGATAGTAGCATAAATCTCTAGGTTATATGTGGGATATCTTTTCACTACAAACACCTAATGACTGCTGGAAAACTCTCCCTCTGACCTTATTCCTGGGAAAATCAGAATGGTTTCTTGATATTAGATAAATTAATATAAAGTATTTTAAGTTGTTTTCTTAAAAGCTAAACTATTGGGTTGTTCCAAGTATGTTCATATTGTTATTTCTCATTGTGTGTGTGTAACTATATATATTATATTGTCTTGTTAATGAGATAAGAATATTCAAAAAAATTCTAGATGGATCCCCCCTCCTCTTGATGCCCTAAAGCTCAACTTTAATGGAGCTTCTGGGGGCAATCCAAGCAAAGTTGTAATTTCCCCTTCTTGGGCCTAGTCAATTTGTTGACTGTTAGCCTATTCCTTGAGTTCTCGTAGGCTAATTGGTGTGGAAAGGAAACTCCAAAGATCTTGGAGAGCACCGGTTTTGTTTTTATTGTTTTCTATTTGCAGCTTTGAGCTCAGTTGGCATTATGGATCGTAGTGATGCTTTCAAAAACATTTTCAGATTCCTGGTTTGTGCTCCACACTTCTTGGAGAGCACGTCTATTTTTAGTAAGTTATCGAGTTGGCACCTACCATCATCTCATTGCTTCAGTTATGTCTTGGCATGTTCAGTTTCAATTTCCGATGCCTTGGCAGTGCTTTCTGCAACTCGGGTGGAGTATTTAAATTATACACTTAAGTTTCTAATCTTTAATGTTTGATTATTCATTTAAGTGTTATAATTTATAAAGTTGTTTTATGACCCCTCCTTAAGTGGGCGCCTAGGGAGTGAGAAGGAATATGTTATTAATGTTATTTTAATTCTTCAAAAGGGCGTTGGGGAAGGAGATTATTTTATATTTTAGAATTGGTTTTCCCTCCAAGAAAAATATAAAAGGAGGTTTGAGCTCTCATTTTCGATATGTTGAAGATTTCTTATGTTGTTATGCTGCCGGATTGAACCTGTGTGTTCTCCTATGATCTTTTGAGGATGAAAATCCTCATTAGACTACTAGTTTCGGATTTGCAAGACAATCCTTAGCTAGTTTGATGTGGTTCTACTCAGGAATCACCATTGTTATTCACAAATTTCCAGTTTTAAGGTTTCATGATGAAGAATCTCAAAGTTTTTCGATTGTAGATTTCGAGATTTGAGCAGAAGGGTTGCATTGACAAATTTATTGAGATAGTAGGGAATAATAAATTTGTGAGTTTCTATGCAGATTTAAGGTTCATTTGAAATATATATGTGAAGGGTTTAATACCTCAGATATCAGCACCTATATTGAAGAGTTTGTGGAAATGAAAATAGCTGCTTCCTATCCTACACCAGCCACAGCTCATTTTGGAGATTAGGCGCAGCTTTTATTATATTAGCCGCTCCATATTGATGCAAATTTTATTCCATATGCTGGCCACCTATGATTTAAAAAGGGAGCGCTTGGTATTAGTAATGAACAAGTTGTAAGGTGGCGTGAGAGTTTATGGTGGGACTTTCCTATCTTCAGCCGTCCCTCTTTAAGTGATCTAATTAGAGATCGCAGCCTTCAAAGAAATATGTTGAGTCTAAGTTGAATGCGTGGAGGTTGGTTTGGAAGTGTTGAAGTATGCAAGGCATCGCCTAGCTTGTGGGACCATTCCATATGCCAGCTGCCTAGTTGAAGACCATTCATATGTTTGTGTATTGAGCTCTTTACTTGGTATGTATGAGTATTATGTTGAAAGTTAGTTCTATAATATCTGATTATACACAACAACTGGGTGTTATTATATTCAGTCTTCATTATTATAAGAGTGCAGCAAACTGTTTGACAAAATGCCTCTTTATCTTCTTTGTATTTTATGATAAATTTATGAATGATGTGTGTCCCAAATCTGCAAACAAAGTGTTCTATCACAAAACACTTTGAGACTACCGTGGAATGTGCAAAATGCAAAACGTTTGACAAAATGCCTACATCATAGAAGTTAGAAAAAAATTGTGGGTTTTGGGTCAAAATTTGAGGGTGGTTATTACAAAAGTGAGTGTTGGGGTTATCATTAGAGATGATCTCAAGAACTTTGTAACAGGTGGGTGTTTCTTCTTAGGGACCAAAACCAAAGTTACATGGACACGGGTACGAATTATTTTATACCTAAATATTATACTTTTATTAATAATAAATATTAAACGTATTAAATTTAAATATTAATAAAAATACTAAATATAGATAAAATTACTATCAATAATAAATGGTTTTAAACTTAATAAATTACAAACTTATTAAATATAATTAATATTAATAAAATTAATACATTAATAAAGTTATAAGTATGTCTGTGACCGCTTATGAATAAGGAATAAGCATCCATCTTGTTGTGGAATTCAAGAAGCGTGCATCTTGTTGTGGAGAGGTCGATCATGAAGGAAGATTGGTACCACTAATCTATCATACGTGTCACCTGTATGGAGTGGAGCCCCGAGTTGTAGGAACATGGATACTAGAATGCAATCATTGTTGGAGAAGAGAACGAAGAGAAAGGTGGTTGAATTTAGTGTATATCATGTCACTCCATTTGGCTAACTACCAGTGATCTTTGGAGATGAGGCCATGATCAATATAACGGATATGGATGTTGTCGAGTGCACCACTATTAAGATAAAATTAAACTTAAATTTCTTTGACCATAAATAAAATTTCTCGTGTTTTCTTGGGGGCAACTACTGTTGAATTGGATTTTTGCCTATTTTCTTGTGTTTTTTTGATGTTTTAGGTTTTTTTTTTTTATAAAATGTTACTTGGATATGACAATTCCAGACGTATTTGGCGCGGCTCCAAATTTGATCACATTCTGGGTATGGGTGAGCATGATACCCAATCTGTATCCAAGCTGTATCGTACTTGTATCTGTACTGGGTATGCCAATATGCATTCCAGGGGAGGGGGTGCCATATTCGGTAACCTTGAACAAAACAAATAATGAAGCAAAATGGATAACTGTTGTAGAAGATTTGAACATAGCGCATGCAATTGGCTGTAAAACTTAATGGTGGAAGGTGATTAAACTATTGTCATCTAGGGATTAAATTGGAACTCTTGTAATAGTTGGCAAGCTAAGGCTCTATTGGTAGCTCTCTTGATTAGTTAAGATTTAAAAAAAAATTCTCTTTCCCACTATTATTAGGAGGGAATTTGGTGATTGATCTCATGTTCAATCATGGGATCAAGATTGACTCCATGACCCTGTTTACTGTGTGACAATTCGGTTGGATGGCGAGATTTGGATAAGATTATTCTTTTTGACAAGCCACCGTCAATGTCAATTGATTGGTTGATAGGATGTTGTTTGTACATCTCAATGCCTTTTGGGATTATTTTGTATGTAACCAAGAATCTTGCCACTCTTTGGAATCATGGGGGCATATTTTTTTCACTTAATGGCTCGTTGTAGTTGTTGATGGGTGGTCGTAGGCAAATCTCTTGAGGAATTTAGTTGGTGGCTCATGGGAACGGTTATATCTTCATGCCTCACTTTGTTTTTGCCTGAGATGCATGAGTTGGTTTTTGGGATGTCTTTAGTTTGTGCTTGGCTTGCTTGGGTTTTTGGCTACTATGGGGGTATTTGGTTTTCTCTGCATTGTGGTCTGCTCTTGATGGTTTGTGGTAGGAAGAGGGCTCCTTGTGACCCTCCCCTTCGTGGGGCTGTTCAAATAGGTGCCTAAAATCTACCTTTGATTGTACCTACCCAAGTATGCCGTAGTTGGCGAAGCATGTCTTGGGTGATGATGGCATCAACGATTTAGTTAAGTTGCAAAGCAAGGCTTCCATACATGCAATTGTTTTTGGCTCGTCTAGAAGCCAAAGTGGTAGATGCTATAGTGAGGGATTGATTGAGCAAGTTCCTTCTAGAGGAATCCCTCTTGGTGTCCACTGTAATGTTTCCTTCTTCAGCCTAGTCGGTGAAGGTGACCATTTAGCCTAATTTATTTCCGTAGGCTAATTCAGAGTGGACAAGGGAATAATATTTATTAAATAAATAAAGTTGTCTTAATTCTTCATTTTTCGGGCAACTTATATTTATTTAATATTCATTTGATAAAGTGACTATGGAAGGGGTCCAGCATGAAATATTATAAAGTTACTTTATATGAGCTTAAGTGATATATTAAAAAGTAATTTTAAATTCCCCCTTCGGGAATGGTCTTTGGGGAAAATATAAAAGAGAGCTCAAAGCTCATTTTGCTTTGGTTGAATATATTTTTCTTGGAGAAATTGGAGAGCTCTTGCTTGAGCAAACCCTAGGATGAAAACCCTAAGGGAAAATCAACTTCGGTGGTGAAAGATCCTCCCTAGCTGGTTGGCAGGTGGAATCACACAAGTTTCACGCAGGTGCATATCGATGGAGTTTTGTGTTTGTGCTGAAGGGATTTATTTTACAAATTTATGAGATTTGCAGGCAAATATAAATTTGGTATTCACAGAGATTACATTGAGACTTCTCGGAGATATTTATTGTTATTCGATTGAAGATTTTGAATTGTTCATTGAAGATTATTATTGAAATAGATTGTGTGTTATTTTCCCAAACCCTAGTGCCTGATCTATGGAGTATATGGTGAGAGCGGCTTGTATTAAGGAGACATCACTTGGACTCTACATCTAGCTGCATCTTATTTTCCCAGCCGCACATACAAGGAAATTGTTGGCCGCGCATATTTTTGGGTCATAAAGAAATAATGAATTGATGCAAGGAAGTTGTTCCTTTTAGGAGGTATTAATCTGCTGATGTGTATTGTTGTGGGACCCTCCCATTCTAGACGCCACCTTGGAGTATATTTTCCAATGTTAAAGGAGCTGCGTGAGACTCTATGAGGTGCGACTATTGGTTTTATTGTTACTTACAAGCTGGCCGCATGTTAATATATTAGTAGTCCTCCCTTCTTGAACGTGTATTTGGTTGAAGGTAACATGAGGGTGCTAGAGGAGGCGCCATGGATGTTAGAAGCATATTGTGAGCTGGTCGCCAGCCATACTTGAACATATATCAACTCGTAGCACATATTTCTGGGTATGTTAACAAATCCAACTGTTGTAGTTACCTATTTGTGCACCTCAGCCCAAACATGTAAAATTGCGATGACACTATACTTTTACCTCAAGAAGGAGACAGAACAAGGGCTGCTATAGATATAAATGACTGCTACAAGATACTAGAACCATCCTAAAACAATGATAAGGGCAGCACTCATGAAGACAATGTACAAAAACAGAGAAGGGGAGATAGACCTACAAACAGAAACTTATATCAGGTGTCTAACACATGAAGAAAGGATTCAAAAGAATAGTGTCGGATAAGAGCTCACTGCTGATCTCAGAAGGCCTACTACCTAGGTAGGAGGCCATTCCAGTTGTCATCTTCACCAGGATCATGCATCAACTCATCAAGAGTTGTTGCAGGGTCCAGATATAGATGAGAAGGACATCCTACATGAGCAAGAGACATTTAGCATCAAACAAGAGAATGAAAGTAAGCTACAGTTTCAGGTTGTTTCAACTTTATTCATTACAGCTTGCTTAAGTCTCAAATGATAAAGGTACACAGTTTATTAAACTCATACACAGTTTATTAAACTCACTTATGATTATAAGCAACTGTATTAAACAATAAAGCTTCAGATGTTCTTTCCTTATGCAATTGATAGTTTTACAAAAGAAAAACAACAGACAAGTCATTGCACAAAACAACTACTTATATTCACAAGGAAATTTTGTTCAAAGTTCCCACACAAGCCATGGGAATTGACTATAAAATGATGAAATTAAAAGAAGACATATACATCTAAAACATGAAGCATAAAGAAGAGAAGGGGATCTGTCATTCCCGTGAGACGCATCCCCTCACTTGTAGCTACACCATCTTCAAGGTTCTCCAGTTTAGCCTCTAGAAGCAGTTGCAAGAAGAGGAAAAAGAGTTAGAGCTCAGGACATCCTTCACTTATATATGTTAAGAGCATCAAATGTACATGTTCCCCTTTCAAAATCATCAAACATGAAATGAAAGAGATATATAACCATTCAGATGCAAACATGCAAGCCACAAGGAGATACAAAAAAGTGGAAGGCCACATAAATAGAAAAGAGACTTCTTGCCTCTATTTTTTATTTCTAACTTTTCTTTTGAGTGTGCAGGTATGTGAAAATGCAGCTATTGCAGAATGTAAGAGACAAATCTATCCAAATAAAGCATGCAAGTTTCCTCTGTCAGAGATGTAGCAAAACAGGACAGTCATAGAGAAATGACTGTATGCAGCAGTCATACAGCCAAGAAGACTGTCAAGCAGTAAAATCAGTCATATTAGGTGACTGTCAAACAACAAATCAGTCATATTGGATGACTGTCTTAGCAGTCAAGGGAGAATTAGATGAATGACTGTTATCAGTCAAGGATGACTGTCATGACAATATGATAACAGATCATAAAGAGCAGTCAACACCTTTAAAGGAGCAAGCGACTGTTAAAAATGATGGAGCAGCCAACACTATGAAGTGGCAATCACGAGAGCAGTCATAGCAATCAGTTCAGGGGTTGTGATAGAAGCAATCACAGGTAAATAAGAGTCAGTCAAGTTCTAAGAAGCCTACCTAGTCTTGAAAGACCACAAAGACCACAAAAGTGAAGACTGAGATCTAAGGAGACAGTGATAAAAGACAATACATAAACAAGGTATATAGAGACAGTATAATGATACAAAGAGGAGTATGCAAGATTAATCATCTCCTAGAAAATGACTATCCAAAAGGTGTGAAACAGGCATACAAGATGACTGTCAAACAGTGAAAAAGACATCATGGTAATGACTGTCCCTATAGTTTGTAAATCAGTCATGAAATGACTGACTGAGCTTTCAAAAAAAAATCATCTCATGTAAAGCAGTCACAAGCAGTCATGTTATAATAGAAGGAAAATACCTAATGGAGTAGTCATTTTTGACTGTCAAGGAGTGTAAAGAAAGTCATTTTTGACTATATAAGATCAGCAAAAAGAAGCACCACGATGACTGTATTGTCTTACTAGTCATAGAATTACTGTCTTACCAGTCATAGAATTACTGTTAAAGAGCAATATAAGAGCAGTCATTCTTTTGACTGTTAAGAGGCATCAGAAACAGACAAGAAAGCTACCATTTTTGTCTTAGAACAGTCAAAAGAGGGACTGTAATATAAAGGTCTGAGAGCAGTCACCAAGAAGCTTGACAAGGGGCAGTCTTGTTAGTAGTGTGTATATGTGCAGTCCAAGAATGCCAAGGTATTGTGGGGCATCATTAGAACAGATACCTGTATGAAGACAAGTTTGACAACCAGTCCTCAAGCTATTCAAGTGAATAATAAGAGACTGTCCTTGACAGAGAATAACAAGAGCATAAAGTCATGACAGTGATAAATGCATTCTCACAGGACATAAGAAGACAATATTCCATGTTGGATATATCTAAGCTGAGAGGAGCAAGAGGTGACTGTTATGACAACAGAGAGCCTGAGAATCATGCAAAGCAGGTTATGTAAATGGCATTCAAGCACTTCCAGAGAGAAATGAATCCATAGAGACCCTTCCAAAGATCTTTCCATACGATGCCTTGTCAAAGCCAAAGACTCCTACAGCATGACCAAGTGTGAGGGAGGCAATAGACATAGGTTTCAATGACCTAAAAAAGGTCTCACTAAGCCTGTAGTACAGGAAAAGTCTGACAGAGGCTCATAAGAAGAATTTAGCATATGTTCAAGGGTTAGGAAGACCTGAGGATTGATAGGGTTTTCAAGTATCTTCATATAGTCTCATGAATGCCATGAAGAGGTTTTTGCACAAGAATCATATAACATTATGCACAGTGAATATCAATATAGTATGGGGATACTTGGTGAAGAAGCCCGTGTTTGTGGGAGATGGAGATGCAGTCCTGCGGGATTAGGGTCTGCCAGAGTTTGAAACAGGATTTATATTCTATCTTCCTAGTTTTTCATCGTTGCATGTGTGTCCTGGGGTTTTAATGAGCCTATGCCAGTTGTGAAGTTTATCCAAAATTTGAGGAGGTCCGGTAATGTAACAAGGACTGATGACTGTCAAAAAGAGGACTGTTGACGTTTTAAAGGATCTTGCCAAAGGTTTGTACTTGCTACAGAGGTTTGCTAGACCATAGAGAGCTCCACCTAAGCATCATAAATGAATAGGGTGAGTGAAGCCTTAACAAAAATAATGAACCCATGTAGAGCAGCAGGGTCTCAGCGAGAAACATGATACAGGGGTTTTTAGTAAGAAAGGGTAAAGGGTCTATATCATAAGAATGAAAGATAGTGCATACCAGCCCACAGGGTTTTTTTTCCATAGTTTCTCAAGTGAAGATTTAACGACAATGAATAGTGCAGGTGAAGGAGGCACTGTATGCAAAGGGGAACTCATCTTCAAGATCTTCAATAATAAACACAAGTCTTAGGTCTACACAGAGAGAAAGGAGGAAAACCTTTTAGCAATTTCAGAGGGAGAGGTTTCTTACCAGTCATGTTTTCTCCAAGCACAGGTGAAGGATCCAACATAGTGATAGGTAAAGAATCTCAAGTTCATCCCCATGGCGGCGCTCCAACATCCTCAAAATCCAGCAGGACAAAAGAAAAGCAAATGACAAGCGGCTGGGGTTTCCCAAGTTTTGTCAAAAAGTGAAGATGCCCTAAGTCATGGTCAAAACACCGACTGGAGACTTTTAAAGTCTTTTTCTTCCTTATGAAAATCAAAGAAACATCATCATGAGCCCGTGACTTTTTTTAAGGTCTTTCTAAATGTTTGAAAACCAAAGATTATCATCATAAGCCCCGTGGCATTATCACTATAATGCTTAAAAATCAGAGAAGATAACCATCATTTGTATGATCCTTATAGTACATGATTAAAAGATAATCATTATTTACTTTAGCAAGTATTAAGGCAAGTTGATAATTATAGATTACCTTAATACTTGTTAAGATAAATAAAATGATATTATAGTTTACTCTAACACTTATTAAGGTAAAATGAGAATTATAAATTACCTTAATACTTGTTAAAGTAGATTAATAATTACCTTTAAACCATGCAAAAAGGAGACGTGGAGCAGTCAACAAGGTGTTTTAAAGCATGCATTTAGGTAATCATCATGATGAGTGTTGCATTATGCAAAGGGGAGATGAGACTTCAGTTTACTTGGGCTTTTTAGTCAAATTATGCCATTTTTAGAGGTCCACTTGGTCAAGTTGCAAGATAAGGGCAGTTCAAAGCTAAAATCACTCATTATGGAGTAGTTTGGAGCCCTCAAATATAGGCTTTTTTGCCTTGCACGCCTAGCAACTGGGAGTTCACAGAATTGGTTGAAGACATCGTTTCCAACCATCTCATGCATTGGGAGAGGAGTTCAGTTCGATGGGAGTTGACTTTCCCAAAACTAGGTCTCTTGGAGAAAGATTTTTTGTGGTAAAAGAAAAGGTACAAGATGCTTTTTTCTCAGTTCTTGCTAGTTTTCCTTTGCACACAGCAAAGAAAGCTTCTGTATTGTAACTCATCAGTTTTTTTTCATTATAGAGCAGCAACATTTTTTCAGATTTTTAGATATTCTTGTAAGGACACTCTTATTTTTTCTCAAATAAAGCAGTGTATTGCCTTCTCATAGATTGAATGTGTTATGTGATTAATTGAGTGATCTTGATGCGAAGTTTGTCTGTGATTTTAAACAAATCCTTTTAAATTTCATGTCTCATTCTTTGAAACCTAATACAGAAAAACAATTGATTTATACAGGTTATAGGTTGATTTAATCATTTTTTCGACTTTTTGTAGTTGTGAAAGCTCTTAGTTTTCCTTAAAAGAAGTAGAGAAAGGGCCAAGCCTTCCTATGAAATATTAAAGTATGAGCATTGTTCAGGTTGAGTTGTGTAACCAAGCCTTTTTGAGAGAAAATTGTGAGTTAAGATAGCACGAATAGGACTGATAAACTCGGTGCATCACCTCCTAGGATCTAATTTTCAGTTATATAGCAATCCTTTTATCCCTTTTCCTCGCCAATACAGAAGATTCAGGAGATTTACCAGGGAACCAACCCTCTTTGGAGGTTCACCATCGCCATAGGCAACCCACAGTCTGAAGGTGATCCCATGTTTCACAGGATAGTTGAGTTTAAAGCTTAACCAAGGTGCAATCCTCGTGACAACAGTAGTTTGCAATATTGTTATATTCTGTTCATAAACAACAAAAGTATTCAAATCTTTAATTTGAATCTATCTATTCAATTGTGCAATCTATTTGACAAAAAAATACAATATCATACTGCCTATATCAGCTTTTGGTTATTGTTGCTCTTCCTTGATACATGTTTGCCATATGTTTGTTCAAATGCCATTGAGATATATATATGATCTGTGTGTGATGTCCCCATTTTTGGAATGGTCACCATTAGGGTTAATCAGGACCTTTCATCTCACTTCAGGACATTTGGAGGACATCATGAGCAGTGGAGATAACGTGTCACATTGGTATGTTGTCTTTGGTGCATCTATCAGGATATGGAGACTTGTCTTCTTCGGAGTCAGTCACTTGGAGGGCCTTTCATATGGATTTGTGTCAGAGGTTCGGGCTTCACATGTTGTGTGGATGCTATCACTTCACTTTGGGATGCCTTCTCATGGATACTTGGCTTAGGGCGACTTGTCATGGAGATCATCATCCATCTTGGGTGTAACCATGGAGGTCACAAGGTCATGGAGCTTATTATGCTTATTGGGTGAATTGTCATCATCATGGATGCTAGTATTTACCTTTGGATGGAGGATAACATATTATTCCCATAGTCATTGAGAAAATGTTATATACCTTTGTTAGCACTTGAAAGAATAAAATAATGATTAACTATCATCCTTGGCGCCTTCCCTAATTCATATCTTCAATTTGAATTAGGTGCTACATTGGGAGGAGAGATTCTATATGGGTCGGCCCTCTTGGAGGGAAAAACGAGCATTTCAAACATGATACTTTGCCCAGGTTGGCCAGGAGGGAAGAAAAGATAAGATGTGTATAAATACCCAATCGATTTGGCATTTCAAAGGCATCATATCATCATTCATTCATTCACATCTTGGAGAGCAATATCATTAGGGAGCTTGGGATGAAAACCTCAAGACTCTTAAGAGGAATTGGGCGAAAATCTGATTTCTCATCTTGTGGATTCCGTGACGGGGATTCAAGTGAGCTTCATGTCTTCATAGAGCAGATTTTCTATCAGCTTCGAGAGCATCTATTGTGGCGCCTTGCTTCTAGGGCTGGAGCGAATCCTTTTGAGGAGGAGCGACCTGCATAGGAATGACAGATTTAGGACTGCTGGGCATTAGGGTTTAGAGCAGATCTGTAGCAGCAGACTTATTCATCATCATTCAGCCCTCATTGAGGCTTGTAATTGCATAATTTTGGTATGTATTTGTTGGCATTGAAGACTACTTTGTAGCTGGGCTGTTTGGCTGCCTTATCATCATCATTTGTATGCTCAGAATTCATATTTACAGCAGATAATAACAGCAGACCTCATATTCTATGTTCATGGTGTAATTTCATATGCTTTATGTATGATTGATGATGGAAACTGTCTACATGCTTGGGCGAATCCATTGGTGTGTTCTTTTGATATTTTTGTCATGATTTGTGGTGAAATATGCAAATGTTTCAAATCTGATTTTAACAGCAGGATTAGGGTTACGGCAGAATTGTAAAGTGCAGAATTTGTAGGGCAGAAAATCAGAAAATCTATTTGGAATCCCGGAGAATCCAAATTGGTCCAAAATAGTCCCATTTGGGACATTACACTGTGACTGATTATACACAAAAGACACATTACAAACAACATTCAACAAGCTGTCCCCACATTAAACTCAGAAATACAGTGATATACCAGCAGCATGCAAAGTGTTTGACGAAATGTCAATTCACTAAAATCAGAAAATTAAGGACTGGGAAGGCAAATTTAGACTGGGGTTCTTACATCCATTGCATCCCCATCATCATCTGTGGTAGGGGGTGCCTTGGCAGAAGTTCTCTCATGGTGAATTTAGGGTTTTAAACAAGGAGCTAATGGCAGTGAGCCGCTAGCTTGAGGATGTGAAGAACTTCTACTTGGACATGCAGATAGTTGTTGAGAATTTGCTTGTTACACACTGGAATGGAACCCTTGAAATCATGAGTGACTACACTCCCCTGCAACTCGATAATGGCATTCTCCTTTATGCAACCAAGAAGCATGATGTCATCCATGGAGTCAACTTGCTACATTTGGCGAACCGGGGTCCTGGGAAGGGCGAGAATGTACGGATTGCTTCTGTCTCTAGGACCGGTGCTTCTCCTGGGTGTTGTAATGGAGTTGGTAAATGGGGATTTACCCCATTGTCTTGATTTTCTAGCTAGGATATTGGTTGTATGCACTTTTTCCTTGATGTTGGCTGGTTGTTTTTTTGGTGGGTTATAGTTTTTGGGCTTGTTGTTTATTGTTCAACCCCCTTTTTTGTATGGCTTGTTAGTATTTAGTGCTTGGTGTTATGGCCATTTTTGTTTGCAGCTTTTGGATGAGGGTTCTTTCCATCTGTTAATCTTTATCATTGTATGTCTAGTTTTCTTTCAGTTTATGCATGGGTGGGGGCTCCAATAGAAACCCTCGTAAATTATATAAAACAGAAACTATTTGCGTTGCCAGTCACTGTGTCCCTGCCATCCCCAAATCTAGGTCCATGGTCCTGTCTTTGAAACCCATCCCCCATTCCCTTTTCCCCCCTTTCTGAAAGTTTGTGGAACATTAATATTTTTACCCTAATCCTCAACAATTAGAGTTATCACGTTGGTTTTTAGTGATTTCCAATATCACTTTTTAATATTTTTAGTAGTGCATATATATATATATATAATACACTTGAAACCTTAGAACTATTTTTTTACAAGGTGATATTTCTTATAGAGCAACTTTGTGTTTGTGAAAAAACCAATCCCACTCTTTGAGATTCTTTTTCGAGCATGTTGAGTTTGTGAAATTAAGGAAAAAAACAAGGTTGTCTATAGTCTTTCACAATGGCAAGCATACAAGATTTTTTTTTGCTCAAGTCTTAGAAATTGACCAAGAAAAATTATAGTTTATGCAAGTCAAATAGTAAAATAGTCATTATTTCTGAGTATCAGGATCTTGACCGAATATTGTTGAAGAAAGAAACAAGACTAGTTGATGACCTAAAGGACTTTGAGAAAAGTAATAAAGAAGCTTTAATGCTTTTAAAGTTGTTCGTTGCAAATGGATTAGTACCAGAGGTCCCAAATAACACATGGGTGTCAAATCTATGGAAAATCTTAGTAACAAGTACTAGACATTAGAAGCTGAACTTACATTATATCGAAATAATCTCTTTTTCGAATAAGTTGCAAGGTGGAGGATTCATCTCTAAGTGCTTGTTACGATTGAAGGATCTACTCATAAACTAGTGGATGATCATGATATGGTAGCTTTGAATTTACATGGCCTACCATCATCCTATGATTCATTTGTTGAATCCTTGCATCTAATTGTGGATATGCAAACACTAGAGTTTGAGAAGTTATCAACTCTTCTCTTGCCAAAGGAACGGAGGCGAGATTAGGCGGAAGAGTCAACCTCAAAAAATACAAAGAGGTGTTTACTGCAAAGATCAAAGGCAAAGGCAAGTAAAACACTAACAATTCGTGCATTGACTCCTTGAAAGGTGGTAATACATCCAAGATATCAAAGTGATTTTTTTTATTTCAATGAACCTAGACATCATAAGAGAAATTGCTGGAAAAGATAGAGTGACTTGGCATGGTAGTGAAAATTAAAGCAAGTAAATGTTTCTAAATGGGATGAGCAAGAGGTGATAGAAGGATTTGCATTTGTTGTATCATAGGATCAATTAGTTGAGTCAATAACTTGCTATTTGGGTTTAGGTCACCTTGGCACTATACATGCTCTAGAGATCGGTATTTAACTTTTACCGAGTATAAGTTTAGAAGTAAATTTGTTTCATTTGGTCATGGTTGGACTTGCTATGTTGAAGGATGGGGTTATGTTTGTGTCACATTGAACAAAATTGGGAGTTATACTTTTAGTAATGTTCGATGTGTTCCTCACATGAACAATAATATTTTGTTTGTTAGTGAAATAATAATCTTAGTCTTTTGGTGAATTTTCATGGTAACAAATGGATGGTCACAACTTTTCATGTAACAAGATGATTGTAGTAGGTATAGGTGAGAAGGGATTGTTTAAACTTCTTGATTACAAAACAGCAAATGTTAATGCACTAGCAACAATGGAGAATAGTGGTGTACTTCGGCACGAGGTATGGACACTTAAAGTATCCATGTTTTCCGTACTTGGTAAGACTAAGATGGTCTATGAACTTCTATCCATCTAGGAAAGTTCGAATGTATGCACAAGATGCCAAGTGGGAGAGCAGAGTGTACACCCATTAGATATTGATAAAGCTTGGCATGCTAAAGGAGTCTTAGATCTGGGACATGCTAATTTGAATTATCCAATGAAGACACTAGAACAAAGCAGTTGTTGCTGTTGGTTGACTTTTCTGGAAAATATGGGTACATTTCATAAAAAAGAAGTTGAAATGCTTCTCTTACTTTGTAGCATTCTTGAAAAACAAGCTGATAGATAGATCAAGACTCGTAGGTCTGATATTTCAACTTTGTAAGGAGAATGGTACATACAAATAGTACACTACTCCATACATTCCACAACAAAATGGAGTTGTGGAACAGAGGAATAGGATGGTTCTGGAGATAGTTAGGTGCATGGTGCATAGCCAGAATGTGCCATATTAGTACTAGGCAGAACTATGAATACCAAGGTCTACATCCTTAACCGAAGTCCTTGTAAAGCATTGCAAAGTGTCACTCTCAAGGAAGCATGGGCAGACAGGAGACTATTGGAAATTGAGATATGTGTTTTTGGTTGTGTTGCTTATGCATGAGTGGTCAAGAGAATATACGTTACTAGATGTCTCTATGAACAAAATTGTTCTTAGTAGAGATGTTGTAAACGAGAAGATTGTAAATTGTTCTCTATGAATAATATTGTATGGGAAATTGCTACTGATAATTTTGGAACAAGTTCTGTTGTGGAAATAAAACAAGGCCCAAAACAAGGCCTTGGGTCAAGAACATCAGAGTGGTCAACTTCCAAGGAGAACTTGATGAAGAACAACTTCACAGAGGAATCAACAATGAAGGCTGAAGTTGTATTATACCACGGTATGTTCATGTGGATGAATTGCTACGAGCAATGGAAGGGCAGTCTACAGTATTAGTAAAAAACTTGTGGAAGGTGGTGAACAAGTAAATTTTTCTATTACTTCAGTGTTTCGCAAGTATTTGGACCTAGCACATATGATGAGGCCAAGGGAAAGATTGAATTGGAAGCTACCATGAAGGTGGAATTTGAGGTCTTGATGAAAGATCAGACTTCGGTGTTGTCTGAATTACCCCAAGGGAAGAAGCCCATTGGTTGTAAATGTATTTACAAGGTAAAATGTAAATCATTTGGTTCTTTAGACAAGTACAGTGCTTGACTTGTTGCTAAAAAATCTGCACAGTAGGAAGGGGTAGACTATGAATAGACCTTTGCCTCCACTGCGAAGATGGCGACCTTTTGGTTGGTTTTCTCAATTGCTGCTTAGTTTGTATGGAGGGTATATCAAATGGATGTTTAAAGTGCCTTCCTGAATGGAGACTTGGCAAAGGAGTTTTACATGGTTCAGCTGCAAGTATTCTAGGTTCTTGGAAAATAACACATGGTTTGTAAATTAGTTAAGTCTTTGTATGGCGTTAAGCAAGCTCCTCAAGCCAGGTATTGTAAAATTGATTTACATCTTAGAAATTCAGGATTTAGAAGAAGTTATTTTGAGCCTAATCTCTACATCAAAAGTAGTGTGATGACATAGTGATTCGGATTGTCTATGTTGATGGTCTTGGCGTCATTGGAAGTAGGGCCAATAGCATTCAATAGGTGAAATCTAATATTTGTTTTGTTTTTGACATGACAGATCTTGGCCTCCCACATTATTGTTTAGAGGTAGAATTCTTGGCAACTTGATCATGCTATTTTTGTATCTCAAACTAAGTAATGAAATATTCAGGATGACAGAGTGTAATCCAACATTTACACCTAGAAGTTGGGATTAAACTCACAATTCACACTAATTCATCGCCAGTCTTTGAACTAGCGTATCGTCAATTGGTGGGTAGTTTGATTTATCTTACTACCACTTGACTGGATCTATGCTTTGCAGTGAGATGTTTTTCTCGATTCATAGTCCAAGCCACAAAAACACATTGGCAAGCTGCAAGATGAGTGCTTTGATATGTCAAAGGAACCCTTGACTTTAGCATTCTATACTAGCAATCTACATATTTCACACTATTTGGATATACTAATTCTGATTTGGCTATAACAGTTGATCCTTGAAAGTCTACAACAGGCTATGTGTTTACTCTTGGATCTGGAGTAACGGCAGTGTGGTTGCGGAGGATATTGGCTGATCTTTAACTTGACCAAACAACACTGATCTCACTTTTTTGTGACAACCAGAGTGTGTTCAAAATGGAGAAGAATCTCGTCTATTGCACAAGAACAAGCATATTGAAATTCATCCCCATTACATCTACCAGTTGGTTGATAATGAAGGTGTTTGTGTTTATTATTATCCTATGAAGGAGCAGACTGCTGACATAATGATGGAATCCCTTTGCAGAGATAAATTTGTCAAATTTAGAGAGACTTGGGATTGTATCTGGTTTAGTCATTGAGGGGTGTATTAGATAAATTAAACAGGTTGTTTTGTTAAAAGCTAAACTAGATGGATTGTCCCAACTATGTTCACATTTTTATTTCTCATTATGTGTAGTTTATTATTGAATGTCCAGCTTATTTAATACTGCAGATGTAATGAAGGTTCATGTCCTGTTCTTTCATGACAATACTTGAATCGTTGCTTCAGTGATGACATTAAGTGTTTGCTGAAGCCAATGAGTTCATGTAAAGAACCCTACTTGTACTATGCAAAATTTTTTCGATTCTTTATGCAATGTTATCAATCTTTACCATCATATAACCAAATTGTAACAAATGAACTTGAAACATCACTCACATGACATAGCAAGTCAAACATATGAATCAACAAATGACATACCCGGAACCAATGCTTCACTTCTTTATTTTATTCAATGGCTGATTACATTTTGTCCTTGGCTGTTCCTTCTATCAGACTCGACTGATTTCAAATCAGACCTCAATACAAATGCAAAAGTAGCAATAATGAACTCCAAACCCTAGCCAAATGATGCCAAGGCAATGTAGAATGATCAAGGTGATGTAGAAGCTTTGTTGTAGCACTGTAGAAGCTCAATAAACTGACTGATATGACTGCTGCTATAACTGCTGTCCCTGATCAAAGTGCCCAGAATTACAAATGATGCCAAAAACATGCCAAAGAAGACTTTCAAACCCTAGCGATAGGCACTAGGAAGGCTGAGATGGAAGTGTAGAAGATTCTAGTGACGCCAAAGTCTTCAAATGATATCAAAATTCATTCAGATCTGCAAATGATTGACTGCTGTACCCTGCTGTTGTAAAAAACTGAATGTGCAAAATGCTCCAGAGTGTCAACAAACCCTCAATATGCCAAATGATTTGCCCAATTAGCATGAAATATCAATGATAGATGAAAATGTCTTCATACACATGCCAAATCTCCTTCAAAACCTCCATGAAAACCTGCAAATCAATGTCCATGATGAAATCCATACGAAATCATCTCATAATGTGATATGGGATCATCTCCATATCAAAATCAAGGGATCATCTCCTTGAAAAATACTGAAAATTGCAATTTCCAGCCAAACACGTCAAAATGAAAAACTTACCAAGAGATCAATTGTTGCAAATTGAAGGCAAACAAGCCTATTTATCCTCCTCCTGGCCTAGGCGTCCCAATTTGCTCAATTTTGCCAATATTTGGAATCCACCAATGAAAATGTAATTGTCAAATGACAATTTTAAATGAAATACAATTATCAACCACCAATATTTAAAAAAACTATTTTTTAATTGATTTTTCCTCTTCACATGGGCGTCGATTCCTTCCTTGGAGAATAAAACATTTTTTATTAATTTTCCTCTTCTTGAGCGGCAGCCTCCTTGGAATAATAGTAAAATATTATTTAAAACATTTTCCTTTGGTGGCTATCCTTTGAAAACAATATTTTATTATTTTAAATGTTATCTCCTTGTTGGCATTGATCCTCCTTGGGCAAATAACATCAACATTTTATCAATTTCCTCCTTGGCGTTGGGCGCATGATCCAATGAAGACAATATTTTATTATTATTTGAAATCCTTCTCCTTGGATGTTGGCACATGATCCAATGCAAAACAATATTTTATTCTCCTCCCAAAGTGGCGTCAATCTCCTAGGTGGCGTAGGAAAATATAGATAAAATATATTTTGAAAATGCAATTAAAGATTGACATTTTCCATCTCCTTTTCTATCCTCCAACGTTTATAATTTCCACCCTTGGCTAGATAAAACACAATATTTTGGCCATATAGAAAATAAGACCAAATCATACTTAGTCAAAATCCAAATGAAATCACCTGTTGAGCCAACATTATAGATTTTCATCCTCTAGAACCAAGCTCAAACCAAAATCATTCCCTTACCACAATTATTAGCCTACGGGAATGGTGAATAGGCTAATCATCAACTCCACATGAGACCACTCTGGAAATGGGGACATGACAGTTCACTAAAAAGGGATGAATGGGAAAACAGAGGCAATCAACAAGAAGGTAGACAACAGATCCTTTATGCCTTATCAACCTTGCCCACTGCTCCCAGGTGGCAAATCTGTACTGCTATTGCAACCAATTTCTCTTGGAGATATAGCCATTATGGCTGCTCATTTTCGTGATTTTCATAACATGGAAGAACATATTGTGACTGTTTTTTAATAGGATTTAAATGGAGTGGCACCCTCATTTAATCCATCCAGAAAATATCTATATTTTTATTAATTATATTTCTCAATCTATGTTTATCTTTTATAGATATTAAATCTTGGGGTTTCCAATGATAACTTGGTATATCTACCATATGATCATTGACCAGGATATGTCTATGGTTGACTAATTGTCTGGCTTGAGGAATGGTAAGTGCCGTACCCAATCGAAAAAGACTATTATCTAAACACATTTCAAGTAATTGCAATAGAACTTGACCTGTTGATCCATTGACTCTTCTAGCAATATGAACATATTGGAGTAATTGTCGCTTTGTAAGTCTGTAATTAAAACATAATCTTTGTTTTTCTTTTAGATGGACAGGATGTTTAAAAGGTTTAGGAGGTCCTTCGGGAATTATTTGAATAATTTCAATGTCCAGATCTCATAATAAATGTCTTAACTCATGACAATTGTGTTGATTATTAAAACCCAATGTAAAAATCCCAATTATATTGACAAAAGGTGCATTGGTTAGGAATTGATCAAATTTTCTTGTCAATGACATCTATCTAAATAATATCAAACAACCTGTTCTAAAGTTCTATCTACTGCCTGAATTGTATTTACTTGATAATGATCCACATCCGTAAAAAATGACGTTGGAATCAGAAATTATGGATGCTCTATCCACAAAGTTCTGTAAATTTTCTTGCAAAATACTAGAGGTATATGTAGGTGTCAATATGATAAGATCATGATGTTCCTCCTTATTTTTCTGGAGAATATTATCCACAACTCTTTCTTGAGATCCATGTTCTAGAACATGATGATCTACTATGCTAGCAGTTGCACCAGTAAAATCTCTTTCGTGTTCTAACATAGAACACATTACATTAAAATAATCATCTCCTAGAGGAGCATGCATGATGGCATGCACATTTTTGAAAGAACTAGCTACTCGTAGGTTCCACTATGAGCAGGACTAGCATACAGCCAATAGGCTGATTTCATAAATTAGACTTTATCTCAATTTGATTTGTATTTCCATCCTACATGCAAAAATATCACCTTTCTATATTTATATCTTATTGAAATCATATTTTCCCTTTTATGATATTCTATGTGACCTGGAAAACCAGTGCACAAGTATTTCTCTCCTAGAGGCCCTCAAAAAGATCTCATCAGAGAAAGGAAAAATTTCTTAGATATCACAAATGAAGCAGGTGTTTAGGCCCAAGCATTATTTGCCTCTGGCCTGGCAGACAATAAGCCATGTCTGTTTTACATCCCATCATTGCTCAATGGTTTCTACTTGAACATCTGTTTTATAGATTCTAGAGCCTCCCATAAAATCATACCTCTAAAGTTAATCATGCCCACAAACATCCTGCATATGTTTTTTAATGGATTCAATGCATTTGTTGCTTTGGTTGTGCATCCTTCAAAGAAGATCAAGATGACTGACTTTGTTGCTCATATAGAAGACAATGACGACACTTTTGAGTCATTAGTTAGGGACGAATTGGGAGTTATTTTACTTGATTGGTCCTATGGCATGATATTGGTTTGGTTGATAGTCACATGATTTGTCTTCAGCTTGAATCTAAGAGAAAGTCAATCAATCATGAGTCCAGTGATCCAAAAAGTGAAATCTTGTACAAAGAAACAGGTCTAGGGATTTTCTCACTTATGTCACCAAGTGGAGCTGGCCTAGAAGGATCTGCAAATTAAAGAATTGAATCTGAAAACTGTGAAGATTGGGTGTGGACCATGTTTTCTGATAGAAGCTCTTATCAGTTAGTGTAACATACACCCCTCCGTATATGTTTCCTCCTGACTAATTTTTTTTGTATTTTTTGTTTTTCTGCTGTTTAGGTTTTATGGGTTGTTTTGCATGTGTGTTTTTTGCATTGCATGTGCCATATATGTAGTGGATAAACAAACCCAGAAAATATACAACTATTTTGCAAAAACGAAAGACAACCCAGATCATAAAATGCACTAAAACTAATTAAAATGAAATACCCACTTGGAAATCTTCAACTTGACTTTATTGCCAAACTGAACCAGCTTACAAGGCCATAGAAATGCATCGATTCTTCATACAAACTTGAGATACATTCAGCAGTATTAGGTCTGATCAGATAACTGGGTTAAAATCGCCTAAAATGCAGCTATTTTGCAGAGTCAAATGACATCAAATCAGCAACTTCGAAACCCCTGTCCTTTCTGGTACTGTACGGCCAGCTGGGAATGAACATTCAGCAAAAATCACATACAAAACTCACTTCTAATCTTCAGTTCTGGTCTGCACAGGTCTGCAAGCTCTAATCGATCCTCAGTGATGAAAAACAGCCACCAAAACAATGAAAATGCAGACAAATAAAGAGTACGGCCCTGTTCTAGAGGTACGGCCAGCAGCAACAGGTACGGCCACTCTAAACTCTGCAATACAGTCTCAAAACCCCTTCAAAATGCATTGAATCTGTCCATTCTCAACTCATTCAAGGCTGCACCATACAACTTCGTGAGATCTATTCCTCTTACTTTCAAATAATCTTCAAAATATGTACCCTGGTAGCCCAATGAAGCTCCTGAGTGAAGCCTTCAAAAACCCTCTCCTGATGCACTCTTTCATACATGAGGAAAGGTGAAATGCAAAGGTTTCCGTTTCTGCAAATCGAAGATCAAAGCTAAAGAGCCAAGCTCAAAACCCCAGTGCTGGAGCAACTCAATATCAGAGCAAAATAACATAAGGCAAGCATATGGAAATGAGGTTTCTTTTTGCCTTTTAACTCCCTCAATTCCCAATGCCCAAAATGAGAGGGAAACTTAATATTTTTATTTTTAAAACAACCCCTTTATTCTTCATGAGGTGGGCGCTCCTCCCTAGGCACATCACCTTTTTAACTTTAAGTTATAACTTAATGTTATAACGTTAAATTATAACATAACTTAAAGTAACCACAAAATATAATAAGTTAAATCTTTAATTTGACTTATATAAAATTGATATAGCTCTAGAAGATTTGACTTCCCGAATCTCATGCCTTGGCCCCTGCACTGCCTTGCCAAATATGGAAACTGGCTCTGTCATGACTTACTATAAATAGTAAGTCCTCAAACTGACTCCCTGAACACTGTCTTTAGCCTACGGGAATCCTGTGATAGGCTAACCCTGGTCCTCTGAGGTGGTGAACTAAATGGGGGACATTACAGTTAGGCTATGGCATGGCTATATCAATATAGTGTCCAGCATGAAAGTTCTTTCCATTCTCTTACTTGTTAGAGTTTTAATATATGGACAACACAACTGAGTGGGAAGCCCTTTTGCTGGAATTGAGTGCTACCCAAGAGTAAAACATCAAGAATGGTGATGCACAATGAGTGGTGAAGCAGGTCAGTTAACAGTTTCAAGCTGAGAATGATCGTTACTGGCATTATCATGACAAAATTTGGTACAATACTATGTTGTTTGATGCTTTTCTGATTTCTGTTGTACCAAGAAACCAGAACTGGCTTGCTGATTTGTTGGCCATGTCAGCATCACTTTTGTTGTCCCACTACAATATGTATGCTTCAAATTTCATAATTGAGTTGTTATATCATCCTGCAGTTCCAGACAAGTCGGTCAATGAAATAAACTACCCCTGATAATATACTTTTTGAAAAAACCACAAGCTGAGTAACAGATAATTAGCTTATAAATCCACTCCTAATATGAGTTGGTACTATCAATAATGTTGTTGTGCATTCAAACAAACAAGGAAGAATGAAATGATTGTAAACTGAGTTGTACCATGATGTCTCTGTTGTCAAGACACAGAGCTACAGAAATCCTTCCTTTGCTGCTGTACGGTAGCTCCTTGAGTGCAAGGAAAATCAGAAAGTTTGCTTGGACAAGCTTCTTTCCCTCTACCAAAGTTGCCTACACTGCTTTGTGCCTTAGGAAGAACCACATACAAGACTTTGCATCCTCTAAACACCGACGTCTGTCATTGCAAACTCATACCCAGCAGTTATGGAGGTACGGCCCAGCCAATGGTACGGCAGGCTACAGAAATCATTTCACAACCAAACAACTAACAAGATATGCTCAGAAAGGGTTGCCTCAAGGTGACTTCAAATGGGTATCCAGCATTTTGGCATAAACTATGGTGTCTCAATCAGTGCAAACACATGAAAGCCCTGCTGTACGGCCCTGGTACAGTACGGACTGCATCAGCCAATTCAATGGAAACTCCCAGAAATCAAAATCACAGTCAAAACCAAAATCTTCTCATTCAAAACCATGCTACAAACCAAAACTTGCAGGCCAAAACTCAGAATACATCAATCTCCATTATGCTCCGTTATGATTTCTGAGGTGAAGTCATCAAACTTGCAGGCCAAAACTCAGAATACATCAATCTCCATTATGCTCCGTTATGATTTCTGAGGTGAAATCATCAATTACTTGACTCAGCTAGGACTGGTCTTTCACAGTCGAAACTGGGTGATTACTGAGATGACCATCTCCAAACCTCCATTAGCAGGTGCTCCAGAAGACTCTCAAAATTGTAAAAATGCATGAAGGACCTTCACAATGGCGAATAAGACTATTTATCATTCCCACTACTCCTTCTACGCCCATGCAGAAAAAATCATTTAATGCTCACAAAGGAGCACTCCCACTACCTGACTTGGCCTAGAATAGGCGTTGAACAAGGTGATGGGCCCACCAGACCCAACGCACAATCAGACAGAACCAACAACAATAAAAGGATAAAATTTATATTGCAATATTCAAATTTATTAATCCTTTTAAAGCACCATTACCCTTAATGCAAAATTAGCTTTTGGGAAAAAAGAAAGGCTAACATATTTTCACTTTTCAATCACTGAGAAAAAGGGGACATTGCAGTCAACTGGCAGACTTTCAAGGATTATGAGCACATCATTAGGTTTCTTGAAAAATTTGATGAATTCAGTAGTCTGTACTGTGAAGGAAACAAATTGGGTCTGCAAGAGACAGTATAAGAAAACAGGAGAAAGTGAAGGCATAGTCCAGTTCAAGGGGAATAAATTACTCCAAGGCCTCATGTCTTTGGATGAATGTTCAACCAGAATGACAGCCTACAGGTATGTCAAGAGCACAGCTGAGAAAGATTTCCCTGGTACCCAAGATTTTGAAAAGATCAACATAATGTACTGAAGAACTTGAAATGGAATTTATTTAGAGTGGAAATTGCATTGAAAACACTATGTGCTTTCCAACAGATATGGCCAAATCTAAAATGCTTACTGTTAATTGACATTGAAAAAATGAATTCAAGCCAGCATATATTTCTCTGGAAAATAGTTCTTATTCAACATAATGGATACCAGAGATTCTTTTGTAAGTTGACAGAATAGATTAGGTTGAATGATATGTTGATAAACTGCTTAATTCATGAGGAATCACTGTAATTTTTTTTGTATGTCTGTTTTGGTTTTCTTGCTATGGGCATTCACTATTCCATTCCTTGATGTATAATTTATTTGGAATGGGGCCTTCAGCCATCCTTGAAAGTTGAAACATGTACTTCCTTTCTCCTTGTCCTCTGCTCCAAGTTTCTGTGTGTATAACCTTGGTTAAATGGTCCTTATTTGTCATATATGAAATTGAGATATCTAAAACAGGTGTCTGGTGTGTATTTTATCTCGAGTCAGTTTTTATTCGTTTTTGTGTAAGATGGATGAAAAAATAAACAAAATGATGAGGTTTTATATTTTCTTATCACTGACTATGAGCAGAGTGACCATGTTTTGCAGATATTTTTAAGAGACAGAATGTAAGCATTCCCTATGAGCTACAGATGAAACTGGCATCAGCAACTATGGGAGTACAGAATCAATTCGACTTTTTTCGCACTTTGTGTGGTGAGCCAAACAATGAAAATATTGATAAATATGCTATTTTAAATATGATTCATTCTGTTCAGTTATGAGTACTGAATTAAGGGAAGTGCCTGATACCACTTTTATCATGTCCATTTTATCTGTAAGCCTTTACATTATTGACTAGATTTTCTTCCTTATTTGTAACTTGCCTGATGTCGTATCTCTTTAGAGGGAGCTATAGCTGGAGCTACAGCAGGAGTAGTTGTTGAATCTGTACTTTATCCCATTGATACGATAAAGACTCGCTTACAGGTTGGTTTAGTTGGTCAATTACAAAATCTTTGATTTTCTCCACTTTATATCATCTAGATATTATATGGAAGTAATATTTGTGGTAATAGTATCTTACCTACATAAATTGTGTATGCCATAATGTTTAGCCTTGAATCTAAGTTTAGAAGCATGTAGGGTGATGTTTTTAAAGTAGCTTTAGTTTTGATGTCATAATCTTCTGTCATTGTGTGTAATGACATGTTCCTGCTATGGTTGTTTAGTTCATTTGCTAAGATCCCAAACTCTTCTGGTGTTACATGTGTAGTAGGTCATCATGTGTTTGATTTGAGGATAGCTTTTCTTAATTTTTCTTTGTAGTTTTAACTCTTTTTTCTCTTCCATGCACTATTGGGACTTGGGTATGCTATTCACCTGTAGAGAGTTCTTGAAGAAAGAGTTTATCTACAGATTAGTAAGCAGCTACAAAATGCAATGGGTATGATGCGGTGAGATTCAGATGTTGCGATACAGCATGTATGTGTGTTTACATGTGGTGATGTTGTGGTAGCAACCGCAAGACATTTGAAGGAGAACTCACTACCACATAATGAATTTAGTGTTGTTGGATGCATGAATAGCAATGTAGGTGCACTTGTGGTAGAGGTGGAGTTCATGCGGCTCAATCCAGGGACATGGTTATGTTCAGGAGGGTGTTCTGAGGTATCGCAAGCAACCAAAAATGGTTAGATGTTTGTATATGCTACCACAAGCTTGGTGCTGGTAGTGGTGGCTATACAAGAAGACATGTACACATTGACATTGTCTATTGAGCAACTATCGACTCTTAGTGTGCGGCAGCGGGTACGTATCCATGTGGAGACATCATGATTAGTGATATGTGTGGCATGTGTTTACTGTTCAATTGATTAAGACTTTCTAGTGCAGAGTAAACAGATAAATACACATAAATGATTTGTACAAGAATTGCAGAGTAATATCAACAAACTTACAGAGTAATACCACAAATGCTTTTCTTCATTTCATATATTGCTTTTATACAAAAACTGTAATAGGAAACAATTCCAACATGCAGTGTCCCCTTTCCTGACTGCACATGTTCTATTTAAACTCTCTGACGGTTGCCAAGAGACTACAACCGTCGACAACCACTAAAAACTAATTTCTTACAACTTCCACAAGCCGGACATACTCGTCAGAAATAATAATCAAAATTACAACATAACTAACAACATAACTAAGATATATTAGGTTGCCTACAACATGTTGGTGTCATGGTACAATTGGAATATAGTTGTGTGACCCTTGGTATTCCACGGGTTGGTTGGACAGTTAGACAGTCGGTATTCCATGATGATGCCTATATGTATCTTCTCATGTAAGTGTGCCAAGGCTAGCTTTTGGATAGAATGTTGGTTGGTGGCAAAGGTGAGACATTGGAAGGTTGATTGTAGAAGTGGATGCTGTAATACTGTATATTGAGACTCTGTAAGAGACATGTTGTATTGAATCCTTGGATTCTGAATAATATAAGTGTGATTGTCTTTTGGTTGTGGGTTTTTTTCCCACAAGGGTTTACCACATAAACATTGGTGCCTTGTGTAATTTTATGTTTGCATATTGTTCCATTTATTTCCATCAATGTTGTTAGATAGATTAGTTAATATTGTTAATTGCTTTGCTCACAAAGTCATAAGTTTCTTTATCCTAGTATATCAGTCGTTTGTTATAGTGGTTCTAATCCCCAACATATGGTATCAGAGTGAGTATTGCGTGTTGATTGGGTAGTGTCCACTTTTTTGAGAAACCAAATGTTAATGTGTGTAGTGGTGAACCTTGAGACATTTGGTTTGTTATAGTTTGTGTATAACTGGTCACAAAAGGAAAACTTTGAAGGATTTTGTGAAAAGACAATGTGGTATTAAATCTATGGCTAGCATATCAAGGTTAGATTGAACGATTCAATAGTTAGAACTTTGAGTTGTGGGAGTTGAAAATGGAAGATCTTCTGGTGGAGAGAGATCGGTGGACTGCGGTATCTTCTTCAGGTAAACTCATAGGTCTGTCTGATGAGGAGGGGGTAAAATTGGATAAAAAGGCTAGGAGCACTATTCGATTATGCCTTTTAGATTCTGTGCTTATAAATGTGTTTGAGGAGCACACTGCTCATTCATTGTGGAAGAAGATAGGTATATTATATTAGTCCAACAATCTTGTTAATAAACTTGTTTATAAAAAGAAGTTATATTCTCTGAAAATGGGAGGAGACTCAGTAACTGATCATCTAAATACTTCCAATCTGATTCTTAGTCAACTTGTGTCAATAGGAGTCAAAATGGATGTGGAGGATAAATACATTGTATTACTTTGTTCTTTATCCAATTCATGGGAAAACTTGATAATGTCAATTAGTAGTGTAGTACTATTTCACTAAAATTGGAGAATGTCATAGGCATTTTGTTAAGTGAAGAGATTAGAAATAAGTCCATGGATGAAACCTCTACTGATGCCCTTGTTGTTAGAGGCAGGTCTAAGGAGAAAGTGGGTAAGAAAAAGAATGGGGATAAGAAGTCCACGGAAAGGGCAAGTCAAAAGTAAAATGCTAGAATTGTGGCAAGCAAAGTCACATTAAGAAGGATTGTAAATTCTAGAAGAGGAATGATTCTTTTGATAGGTCTTCACATAATGACGAATATAGTAGTGATGTTTTCGTTTCTACCAATGTCATTGGTGATGAGTCTTGGTTAATTGACTTAGGTGCGTCATATCATTTGACACCACATAGAGAGTGGTACTTAGAATACACAAAGGGTAATGTAGGTCAAGTTTTTCTCGGTGATAACAACTCATTGAAGATGGTTGAGGAAAGGTAAAGGTAGCCTTCAGGGATGGAAGAGTGAGAACACTCTCGGATGTTATGCATATTCCAGGTTTGACTCGAAATCTTATGTTTGTGTCTAAGATGACTGACTCTGGGATTCATGTTATCTTTGATGGTAAAGGATGCAGGTTGTCAAGGGGCAACTTGGTGCTTGCTAAGGGAGTGCGTTATGGTACTTTGTTTAGGTTGGATGCATCAACATTGTCTCGATGTGCCAATGTAACTAAATTTGAATTAGAGTTGTTGTGGCATCTCAGGATGGGACATTTGAGTGAAAAAGGTTTGAAAACCTTGGTGAGTTAACATATGGTGGATGGAATTGTTGATTGTTCTTTTGGATTTGACTTTTGTGAACATTGTGTGTTGGGAAAATAGAATAGAGTGTGGTTTGTCTCTAGAAGTACAAGGACATAGGAGACTTTGGAGGTGATACACAATGATGTTTTTGGTCATGTGGATGTCAATTCCATTGGTAAGTCTCTGTATTATGTATCTTTCACCGATGATTATTCTAGGTACTCTTGCGTTTATTTTCTTAGAAGAAAGTTTAAGGTAATTCTCAAGTTCAAGGAGTTTAAGTCTTTGGTTGAGAATTGGACCAGTAAGAAAATCAAAGTGCTTAGGATAGATAATGGCGAGTTTTTCTAAAAGGAATTTGAGACATTCTGTAACACACTGGAATTGTGAAACAAAGGATAGCTCCTTATACACCGCAATAGAACGGAGTGGTTGAAAGGTTGAATAGAACCTTGCTAGATCAAGTCAGAAGTATGTTTAGTAGTGCTGGTCTAGGACAGGAGTTTTGAGCTAAAGCAATAAGTAGTGCATGCTACTTGAAAAATAGGTCTCCTACTTGTATGATGGAGAACAAGACATCATATGAAATGCGAACTACTGGAAAATTGGTTGTAACACATTTGAAAGTTTTTGGTTATGAGGCATATGTTCAGGTGCCAAAGGAAAGACGGATTTCAAGACAGAGATGTATTTTTATTGGGTATGGTGAAAATGTTAAAGGATATAAGCTTTGGAATCCTGAAACACTAAAAGTTCTTTATTCTAGGGATGTCACTTTTAGGGAACTTAGAGTCTTGTCTAGGGATGAATAGTCAAAGAAGCAAGAGAGTGAAAAGGTGCATTTTGAATCAAAGTTAGAGTAGCAAAATGCATCTGAAGGTGTACAACTAAGTGGACATGATAATTTGGATGAAGATGAGGCAAGCACATCTAGCCCAAACTCTGAAAAAGAACAGGGTGTAGATTAGGTAGGAAATTCTTCATAGGTAACTGTAAGAAGGTCTACAAGGCAACAAAGATCACCTGACAGGTATAGTCCACTAGATTTTCATTGTGTTTTTGCTTTAACATGCATTAATAGTGAACCGAGTTTTGTGGAAGAAGCTCTCACTTCCAAAGAGAAGAAGACTTAGAAGAATGCCATGGAAGAGGAGATGTTGGCATTGAAGTAGTACAAGACTTGGGACTCGGTAGATTGCTTGAGAGGAAACACATTGGCTGCAAGTGGGTGTTCAAGAAGTTCAGAGTAGATGGATCACTTGAGTGGTACAAGGCACGTTTGGTGGCAAATGGATATTTTCAAGTAGAGGGAATTGACTTCGGTGAAATCTTTTCTTCAATAGCTAAGTTAAGCTCCTTAGAATGTTGTTGTCCATAGCTACTGCATTTGATTTTGAGATCGTGTAGATGGATGTGGAAGCAACATTCTTGCATGGTAATTCAAGGAAGGAAATCTAAATGAAACAACGTGAAGGATTTGAGGTGAAAGGTAAAGAGAAATTGGTTTGTAAGCTGAAAAGAGCATTTTATGGATTAAGGCAGTCCCGAGGAATGTGGTATCAAAAGTTTGATTCATATGTGTTCAAATTGGGCTTTGTTAGAAGTGATGTTGATCATTGTGTTTATTACAAGTAGGTAACGATCACATTTTGATTGTTGTTTTATATGTTGATGATATGTCAATCATTGTAAATGGTAAGACATTAATTATGGAACTTAAAGCTCAGTTGTCTAATAAGTTTGAAATGAAGGACTTAGGTATGGAGATATACAGGGACATGTTGTGGCTAAATTAGAGGAAGTATCTTGAAACTGTTTTGCAGAGGTTTGGAATGGGTAGTAAACCTGTAAGTACATCGCTACTAGTTGGTACGAATTTTGAGTTTGGAACAAAGTCTGAATATCCTGGAGGCTTTACAGGACATGAGAAATGTTCCATATGCCAATGCAATAGAAGTCTTATGTATGCGATGGTCTGCACAAGATTGGACATTGCCCAAGCAGTTGGAGTTCTAAGTATGTTCGTTGCTAAGTTGGCTAAGGAACATTGGACACAGGTAAATAGTGTTAAGGTACTTGAGACGAGCTTTGGATTATTGTTTGACTTATCATGGTACTATTGATGTGGGTAAAGTGTTGAGCATACAAGGATTTGTGGATTCTGATTGGGCTGGAGATCTTGATAACTAGAGGGTGACTAGCGGTTATGTTTTTATTCTATTTGGAGGTGCAATTAGTTGGATGAGCAAGTGCTAGCAGATAGTTGTGCTATCGACAACTCAAGTAGAATATATGGCCACAACACATGCTTCTAAAGAAATAGTGTGGTTAAAGAGATTATGTGACAGTTTGGTTTTAAGAATCATATACTGTTGAATTGTGATTCACAAAGTGCAATTTGTCTCACAAGAAATCCTGTTTACCATGCTAGGACTAAGCATATTGATGTGCAATATCATTTCGTGAGGGAGATGGTTGAAACCGGGAAAGTTTAGATGGAGAAAATTGATACTCAGGTAAATGCTGTTGATTCTTTGACAAAATTTGTAAGTATTGCCAAGTTCATGTGGTGTAGGGATGAGATGGGTTTGTCCCATTCCCATACATGGGGATAATTTTTTGGGTTGTATATTGCACTCTCTCTTGTGATAAATATCAAGTGGGAAAATGTTGGGACTTGGGTGTGCTATTCACTTGCAGAGAGTTCCTGAAAAAAGAGTTTATCTATAGATTGGCAAGCGGCTAAAAAATGTAATGTGGTATGATGCGGTGAGATTCTGATGTTGCGATCCAACATGTATGTGTGTTTACATATGGTGATGCTGTGGTAGCAACTGCAAGACATTTAGAGGAGAACTCATTACCACATAATGAATTTAGTGTTACTGGATGCATGAATGACAATGTAGCTGCACTTGCGGCAGAGTTGGAGTTCGTGTGACACAATCTAGGGACATGGTTATGTTCAAGAGGGTGTTTGGAGGTACCGCAAGCAACCAGAAATGGTCAAATGTTTGTATATGCTCCCGCAAGCTTGGTGCTGGTAGTGGTAGCTATTCAGGAAAACATGTACATACCGAAGTGTCTAGTGAGCAATTATTGACTCTTAGTGTGTGACAACGGGTATGTATACATTGTGATTATCCATGTGGAGAAATTAGGATATTAGTGATATGTGTGGTATGCTGATGTCATGATATGGTCAGGACTCAGAATATAGTTGTGTGACTCTTGGTATTCCACAGGTTGGTTGGACAGTTAGATGGTTGGTATTCGATGATGACGCCTATATGTATCTTCTCATGTGAATGTGCTAAGGTTAGCTTTTGGATAGATTGTTGGTTGGTGGCAAAGGCGAGACATTGGAAGGTTGATTGCAGAAGAAGTGTATGCTGTAATACTGTAGATTGAGACTCTGCAAGAGACATGTTGTATTGAATCTTTGGATCTTGAATAATATAACGGTGACTATCTTTTGGTTGTGGGTTTTTCTCCTGTAAGGGTTTCCCACGGAAACATTGGTGTCTCGTATAATCTTGTGTTTGCATATTGTTCCATTTATTTCTGTCAATGTTGTTAGATAGATTGGTTAATATTGGTATCTGCTTTTGATCACAAAGCCTTAAGTTTCTTTATCCCAGTATATCAGTCGTCTATAACAGGGGTTCTAATCCCCAACATGCACAACTAACTGAAGGAGACATGTCTTGGTGTCTTGAATTTTTAGTTCCTCTAGTGGTACGTGGCTATTTAAATTATTAAGCTTCAGAGTTTTCTTATATGTTGAAATATTTTTTCTTTTTATACTATTGTATGTATCACATTTACAAAGATCTTTCCCATAATTCAGACTAATTATTTGCCTTCCATCTTCAGATGCACTTTGCAACAACAGATACTAAATATGGCCTTTGCTATAAACTATAATATTTTAGAGAACCTAACTGGTCTAGAAATTTGGGTACTTAGCAGAAAAGATAAATCCAATGATTCAAAAGGAAATCTCTTACAAGACTTAAAAATGGTACCTGCAAGTTGCAGGCTTCTGGAACAAGGAAGTGAATATAGTGAGCATGGTCCAATAGAGTCAAGCAGTTACAAGCTGAGGATTGACCTATAGAGTCAAATAGCATTAAGTGACAATAATATGATTATTATAGATGAGAAGGCTTGAGTCGAGAATACCAAGTGAAGATATGCAGGTCTAGAATTAGTCAAACATTTTATATAGAGAGATTAAATGTTGTGTTTAAGACACTTAATTGAACCTGGGGCATAATAATTGGTTTGAGCATATCATTTCATTTTAATTTTTTATTGATTGTATTCAATACACATTGAAAGAGTAATTCTACTATCCTTGTACTTCCAATGATTCACACATCTATCACTCAAGAACAAATGCTGTCTTGCATTTTTGATTTTCATCTGCTCAAATGAATGTAGGGGTTTGCCTGTCTATGGATTGACATAACACTTTACACCTTGAACAGAATCACTTTTAATATAACTTTAAACTAATAAACATTAGTTATGCCTATGGCACAATTTCCTATAACCCTATTGATAGAATTTTAAACAAATTGAAATATAGAACAGTCACCACTTGATCGACTCAATTTGATTTTGGGAATGGACATGAGAGACAAGACTATCTGCTTGAGGTTATGTGTGTATTTGTGTATATGGAAAGCAAGAAAAATCGTAACACATGGATGTGCTCCTCTGGGTGTGGCTCAGATTTCCTTGGTTCCACTAGAAACGAGAACATGAGATGCACAGGAAAACTTCCCAGCCTTTCTCATGACCAGGGGATTTAGAAAAGCACATTTCTCGTCCCTGTGTTGCCTTCAATCCAGCTGTTCTCATCAGCCTGTCCCAATTGACCATCACTTAGAAAAAAATAAAAAATAAAATAAGAAACCCTAAGCTAGTACTAACCCTAACTAAATTTTCAAAAGAATGCAATGCCTATAAAAATAAATAATGTGCTGCCTACATCTAAAGGGTTGTGGTTTGAAATTTACTGTTGTTGTTCTCACGTCTGTTTAGTTTAGAACTTTAGATTGTGATGAGAGACGACTATCCAATTTTACGAAGGTATTTAATAGCTTGAACAAAGGGCAATGCTTGTGAATGATATCTGTAAGCTCGCATGTTTAGGTTCTGCAAAAATTATCCACATGCACTTTTAGATTAATTTGGTTTTCAAACATGACCACTCTTTTTAGATTAACTTGGTTTTCTAGCAGTCTGGTGTAATTGTAGCTGGAACTTTTTATTTCTATCTCCTCTTTTTAAAGAGAGACTATCCATTCTGATAATCATGCTTTTTAAAGGTATACAATTCTAATTCAATTTAAATTATTTTGGAAATGCAAGGTACTTTATTGTGTACACATGCTGTGTTTCAGGCAGCTCGAGTTGGGGGTAAAATAATTCTCAAGGGTCTATATTCAGGGCTTGGAGGAAACCTTGCAGGTGTTTTACCGTAAGAATTTTCTTGTATATCCAACTATCTATTAGCCGTTTTGTAGGCAGTATGAAGGGTACTTGGGTGCATTTCACAAATAGATTGGACAAAGTAACTTAATGCATCATGCTGTCGGACAATTATATCTAATTTAGTGTTTTTTTGGAAAGGTATAACTTTTGGTGACAAGGTTTTTCGTGTATTTATTTGGAAGTTTTGAAATAATGAAATCGTCAATCTGTTGCAATGTGTAGCTGTCTCTTGCCAGCCTTTGCTTTAGCTATCACTGTTATATACTGCTGTAATTCTGTTCCTGCCAAATTTGTCATATGCTGTTAAAGAACACAACACCAGGTTGAATGCTTTTTTTCAGCTTTTATTTGTTTGGTTAAAAAGAATCCTAGAATGAATAAAGACTATACATAGTCTTAGTACTAATTTTTCTTGTTTATTCTAATTTTAAATGAAAAAGGTCATTAGTTACTATATTGCTGTGATGAGTTTTAGTGAATTTTTTAATTTATATGGACCAAGTGATAACGAGGGAAAAAGAAACAAAAATAAGGGTAGTTTGCCAAATTGGGCGAAAGCAATGAACACTTAAAAATTGGAAGTAGCTCTCTTTATTTACTGTCCCAAGAAGATTATTTTGTAGTGTTGCAGGATGTGCCACCCCCTCTCCCCTGGTACGTGCACCGGCGTACGTGATATGGATACAAGTACAATATGGCTAGGATACGACCCATATACCGTGCTGGCCCTTACCCAGATTTAGGGCATATTTAGAGCTGCGCCGGACATGTCTCGATCCGGCATTCTAAAAAAAGTGCCGTTTCCAAGTAAAATGTTCTAAAAAAATGGAAAAAAAACCCTCTGCCACGGACTTGTATACTGCACACAATTTATGGCATCGACAAATTACAAATGTCGTTACGATTTTGTTGGGAGCTTTTCATAATCGTCAGAATAGGATGAGTTTAGAATGTTTATTGATTGCATGCTCAAGTTGAAAAGTTAAAAGTTCCCATTGCGCCTTATGATGAGTAGGAGCACATATTCTTTGGCTGCTTTTGATGCGGGTACAACATATTCTTTGTCCGAATTTAACTAATGCTTTCCCGATAGCAAGGAGATTGGGAAATGTCTTGAAGCCCTCTTTCCAAACGTGAAAGATACAGATTCCATAGAGAGCTTGGTGTGTATTCCGTAGAGCTTGGAGTCCCTGGACACTGTACTATTCCTGTCTGGATATTTGCTAAATCACTGATCAGATACTTGTTCTTTTGATTATAGATAGAAAGAAATCATTCAAATTAAAGATTTGAATGACTATATATTTGATACAGTCTGGTTTCTCAATTTCACATACCACTTGGATTGAATTAATGATATATATATCTCCAGCTAGGTGTAGTGAATCTCATGAAATATTATTACTGATATCTTATTTTCTTCCACTGTAACTGTATGATCAGAATTATCATTGGATGTTATTACAATGAAAGAGTGAACTTTACCTACCAATGACAATGCACTTCAGAACTGATGCCTTTAAGTCTGATCGCTCCTTGCAAGACAGATCCTCCTCAGAGTTGCCACCCACTGATCCTTCTAATGCATTGATCTCATGCATACATAGCTGCTACCAGATGCTTATGCCACTGAACTTATGATAACCCAGTGTGATGCCGATTGCTGTATCTTCTTATACTGTATTCGCCACCTTCATATGCCAACGTCCAACAATGATCTGAGATCATACAAGTCCGCGAAGGTGATACCAATGAATGATGGAAGAATGGTCGGATCTCTGTTGCTATTGTAGAGTCTTATTTGATTTGCTGCTATGATACAGTCTCCTAGCGCTTCTCAACATCCACGATTTCCTTGTTTATTCGCTGTCATCTAACCCACGATCACAGGATTCTTTATTAATTAAACCGCGATATCGTCAAATGCAGCCCAGCGAACTCCTTATGCAAGCCGATTCATCATCTGGGACCCACGATGCCAATTCATGCGATTCCCTCTAACTATGCAAATGCTACGCTGAATATTCAAGGAATTACCTTAATTAAAATATACTTAAAACCTTAGTCTTTCAATGATTATACCATTTGATGCCAAGGACCCACAACTCTAATTCTTCCCTGATTTTAATAATCATAAAACTTCAGCCTGCGTCAGAGTTTGTCTGCTGAAAAAGGGGCAGAACATAGAATTTCAAAACTAAGAATATAATATTGAAATGCAGATATATAAGATTGCTAATGCTGTAAGGGTCCCACGAAGTCAGGGTTGTCCCCTGCTGCAACAACAACCACATATATATATATATATATATAGAACCTTATTTGCAAACTTATATTTATTTTTCAAGTCAATGGATTTGCAATTAAACCTCTGTGTTACAATATCATGAAATCTGCAGACTATATATATATATATATTGATTCTAAATTGGCAAATTTATATTGTTGTGATATGAGTGCTTCTGGATTTGACTGTGATTGATTTTTCTCTCAACGTTTCGGAACACACTACGTGATCCATCATCAGGGAAAAAAGACTAAGAGAAGAGAATGAAAATGATAAAATTGCAGACCCAATCTGAATAAAAAGGAGGGAGAGAGATAGCGCAGGATCCAAGAAATCTCTAGGGAGAAGGGACAAAAGGAACAAAGCTAGAGGGCAAAAAGCAACAGAAAGAATAAAAGATAAATTACAAAGTAATTACAGCCACAAGGGAAAGACAGGGTCAAAAAACAAATTTTTTAATAAATAAATTATTGGTTTACCAATCAATAAATTTGCAAAAACACTCTGCATGAACTTTATTCTCAAATCTGCATACAATGTCTCCAAACAAAGATCTTCAATGAAGCTTACAAATGCCTTTGACCAAATAATGAACATCAACAATGAACTCAAACCCACAGAAAATCTAGAGCACACTTTGAAGCACAATTGTGAACCTTGAAACAACTTCACCTCAATGTTGGTAAGGGAACATCACCAAATTAGAATTTTACCAAGGGGTCATCTCCTCGGTACAGCAAATGCAAGGGAACATCTCCTTGACATCAACTGAATACAAGAACTTTGACAAAACACCAATACATAACATGATTCCAAATGAATCCCAGCTCCCCTTTTAAAGCCCTTACATCAATTAGGCCTGGCCTAATTTTATTAAATGAAAGTTTCTATGTACACACTCACTTAGATAGGTCTGACCTATCTTTTTTAAATGCTTGTTTTTGTGTACACAACACTTTATGACATAGGACTGACCTAAGTAACTTAATAGAAGTATAATTTTATAAAGTAATTAAAATACTTTATAAAATTAAATTACAATTAGAACCATTTTTAAGTTACTTAAAGATGGGGACATTACAGACACTGTCACGTTGAGTCCCATCAAATATATTATGTTTTTTTTTTTGTTTTTTAATTTTGTAAATTTTTTTAATTATTATTGACATTTTTTATTTTATTTAATTATTAATAATTTAATTTTATTAATTTTTAAGTTTACTATTAATTTAATTTTATTAATTTGTAAGTTCATTATTATTTATTATTAATTTCTTTTTTATAATTATTATTGTTTTTTAATATTTAAATTTAAATATATTTTTAAATTATATTTAGTTTATTTATTTTAATTTTTTATTAGATTTATATGTTAAAAGTATTTAACTATTTGTTTTTTAAACTAAAACAATAAATATAAATTGTTAGAGCTAATTGAAATTCTCTCTCTCTCTCTCTCTCTATATATATATATATAAAATTGTCGTATCCAACCGTATCCGTATTAGGGGTCTTGAAATTAGCCATATCTATATCGGATACCATATTCGTGTTTGTGCAACCTTGTTATTTTGCAACTCTTTTTAGAGGAAAGAGTATATTTTAAGATATGCTATTTTAATCTGAAGCTATTTATAGGTTGTGCTATTTTTAGTTTTCGTTAGTGTTCCACAATGTCATGTCCCCATAACGCCAATCTCTAATTGAATCGATTATGTCCTATTCATTCAAATTAAAGATATGAATGAGTTGATATATTTGATAAATATTATATAAACCCTTAAAGGCGATATTATTAATCTCAATGACAATTATAATTAATATAAATATTATTTATATTATTATTATTATATAATAATATAAAAATAAATAATAATATCATTATTATCACGCATACCAATATCATTAGTATATACTAAGGGTCAACGATTACCATATGACAAGCATAAGCGATTAAGGGAAGCATCGCCGGTTATGAGATTAATTAAAGGAAGCGATCTTTTATAAAGCAATGCTAACAAAGTCAATTAAGAGAAGCCCACAATTTTAAGTATCATAACCATTAATTAAGAATGTTAAGTGTCTACCTAAGACACTGATGTGTGTGATGTTCCCACAAAATGGCTATCGAGACCATAAGAGAAGTCTAAGTCATTCACGAACGAACCAGTTCAAATGCAAAAGAGGTCTCAAATACATGACCCATTCTATATCAGTGCCCACCAAGACACAGATCCACGATAAAGAACGTTCCTATTCCTATACATGCGTCAAGTTGAATAAGGAATAGAGAAAAGCGATCTTCAAGGAACGCTTGCTACCGAATGACAAAAGGATCAACTAAGTCTTGGTGCCAATAATTAACATAAATAAATAACACTTATATGACGAAACACAAATAAGACAAGCAACAACAATTATCTAAAAGTGCCATCATAGATGATGATAATCCAAATCATTAACAAAGGGGTAGAACGATTCCTTAAGGGACGTGACTATTCATGCATTGGCAAAGTTATAAGAGCAGCGTGACATGGTTTCAAAAGGGGAGTCTCTCATGATTCGATCGCCAATAACCAAGCATTCGATCAGGAAGGTTAAAGAAGACACATTCATTCAGTAAGCAGATACTTTCATCCATCGATTACCATACAATCACATTGATCAGCATATAATTATTGTAGCAACAGCGATCCTATAGTTCCCCATCGAATTATATCTTCTGGTTTTGTAAATCAATCCAAAGCATCTATAACAGCGAACCCAAATTCAAGTATTCTAGCGAATTTCATAAAGGTATGTGCTTCAATAAATTGATGTGTCATGATAATCAGTATGAAGAACTCTAATCAGATATGTTCATTAGTATAATGGATGTCGAAATGCATATGTAGGAATGAATCTAAAATAAAGTTATTATGAAATGTATATGTGAATTAAGCATGGGATAGAATGAATATACATATGAACAAGCAAACATTAGCATAGAATAAGAGTACTATAAAATAGATATGCACATGAAATCAAATGTAATATTAACATAGAATGAGAATATAATAAAGATAAGATTGCTTCTAATGATATGAAATACTCATGATAGAATAAGAAAATGCTTATAATAGCCTAAGAATGCTTATGGCATAAGAATACTCCTGATCATACTAGAATGATAAATGCTATTGTATGTTGCCAAGTGATGTGAATGGCAATCAACGAGATAGTAAAGATAATTCTCATAAGTGCAGTGCATAATCATGGAATACTCGGGATGAGTAAGTAGGCCTCATCGTTAATCCACCTACACACCATATAAGTTGAGACTGATGGTTAGGGTAGGCAATTGGCCTAACGGTGGGTAATGCTCAAGCTGGTGAGATATCACCCCTCCGAGCTAAGTAAAGAGGCCCTTGTCTCAAGCTGGTGAAACATCACCCCTCCGAGACAAGTGGAGAGGCCCTTGTCTCAAGTTGGTGAAAAATCACCCCTCCGAGACAAGTGGATAGGCCTTTGACTCAAGTTGGTGAAGCCCTTCACCCCTCCGAGTCAAAGGAGAGAAACATTGGACCCATGGCAGTGGGTCTGGTATATTGCGCCCTAACAAACCCTCTCTTGTTGGGTGAGTGGTTTGATTAACGTGTAGGCCCAAGTATGTCTCCCTTGAGGTAAATCATGAAACATGTATAGTAGATGTAGGGAAAGGTATAATGGATATAGATTATGATTATAAGGTTTGCTTTAATATATACTTGTGGTTAATACAATTTGATAAGAAGGATTGAATTCTAATGTACTCTTTTACAAGTTGAAATGGTTTGCAAGGTTGTGAAAATTTTGACTTGCTAGAAGGGGACATTACACACAAGGACGCGTCCCCCCCAAAACCCCACGTTTTTGAGACGGGGATGTTTCGGGGACTTGGGGACTTGGGGGAAATGTCCCCCTGCCGTCCCACCATTGCCACCCATGACCTAGGACGTTTCCGGGACCTACCCTCAAAGAGGGGACTTTTTTCGGGACGTCCCCTTTAATTTTGTTCTAGAAGACTTTGGGACGTCTCCAAGACACCTAGGGGACTCCCAAACGTCTCCTAACTATCCTCAAGACTTCCAGATGTCCCCCATGGCAACTAAGGTAAAATGTTCATTTTTTTTTCAAATCAGGATTTTTTTTTTATCTTCCTGCTAGTATGCCATGTCTCGATATTAAGGCATTGTTTAAATTAAAGATTTAAACATCATGATAAAGAAAACGGTGAGAAATCAGTGAAAATGACTTCAATTCAAGTAATAGAAATAATTACAATATTAAAATAATATTATTATATGAATATTTCAATATAATTAAAATGTAATAATTTATATTATTATGTTTATAATATAAATATTATCCATTTAATTATAATTATAATAATTATAAATATAAATTATAAATATAAATATAAATTAATTATTATAAACAAATATTATAAACTAAATAATATATATATTATAAAGTAATTGAGGGGACCGATTCCCATTTTGAAAGCCTTAGTAAAGGCAATACACAATGAAGAATGAAGCAAGACAAATTAGCAAATACGATTAATATAGAGAAAACTATACATAATGCGAATTACACAAAAATAACGGCAAATATAAAGAAACAACGGTGAATATGTTACAAAGTAAAAGATTAAAAACAAACGGCAATAAGACAAAGTAATCGACTCCTCTAGAGCGGTGACCTTATAAAGCAAATACGATTAATATAGAGAAAACTATACATAATGCGAATTACACAAAAATAACGGCAAATATAAAGAAACAACGGTGAATAAGTTACATAGTAAAAGATAAAAAACAAACAGTAATAAGACAAAGTAATCGACTCCTCTAGAGCGGCGACCTTATAAAGCAATGAAGACAAAAGTTTGTGAGGATCGCATCATCTCATCGATTCAGCAATGATTTCATTACCCACAGCGAATACCTTTTTATGAATATCATTTTATGACTCATAAAGTAATCGCTGTCCCTTAAAGAGAGAATTGCATATGAAAGCAATTAATATTAATTGCAAATTTAGTTAAGGATATGTAATGTCCCCTTCTAGCAAGCCAAAATTTTCGCGACCTTGCAAACAATTTCAACTTGTAAAAGAGTACATTAGTATTCAATTCCTCTTTTCTATGTCAATAAAACATAAACTATATGCTCTCTTATTATCATAGATCTATTATGTAAGTCTCATGTTACCATGGAAGAGATATACTTGGGCCTATTATTAATCAAATCCTCCATCTTATGAGAGTGAATCCATTAGGGTGCAACGCCAATGGTATAGGTCGTTCTTCCTTCGAGGGGTGCTCTAGACCCAGGCCACTCTAGGACCTTCCTTTGACTTGGGGTTCTCTAGACCACTCAAGTCAAAAGACTACCTCTTGCTCCCTAAGGTACCATCTTGAGACAAGGGCTCGAAGGGGTGCTCTAGACCAATGAACCCGTACCTATCCTTGGTTAATTGCCCACCCCTAATCTTCTCTACTCCTCATAGTGGTGAGTTGATTAACATTATTGCCTTTCTATTTTAGGAATTCATGCCTTTTATGAACTTATACTCTTTGTATTCTTTCCTTAGTTCATTAATAATGAAAATGCACATAAATATTTCATACTCATTATATAATCTAACTAAACTGATTGCAATGTAAACAATTCATAATTTATAATGATTTCATGCTATCACAGTCAGCTATTGTTACTGTTACACAATGCAATTCATATGTTCATTGTTCACCATTTATCATGACATTTCACATGCTATCTTCATGATCTTATCAACATACACTTCTTCTCTATAACTTAAATACTATTCCTTAACACCATATGGGGTTGATAGGGTGTAGCATGTTGTTGTTCATCATAGGCTATGTTTGTCTCCCATCCTTATTCAAGAACTACTTGGTGTATTCTTGAGGCTAAGGCATCCGTGAGGATTCTTGGTACTCTAGGTAGCCAAGACCAATACATCGACTATGAATGATAAACTAGACATGTCACCCTTCATTGATCCCATATGTGGTTAATGAATGGGATATAGAATACACAGTTAGTGAATATTACATATGACTGTCCATGAATTATATTGCTCAGAACTGGCTGTAAATAAATGTAGTGTTATACTAAACATTAATACAAGCAAGGGAAACAATGTACTATCATACCTGTGGTATTATGTCAGTTTGATTACTGGAGCCTGCAAGAATGGCAGTTTGCTGTTGGAAAGTCTTCTTATAATGCTTGCTGTAATATCTTTGATAACAGATCTGAATTATGCAGAGTATCTACTTTATGCCAATTGTTTTGGTTATGGACTTATCTGCTGATTGAAGTTAAGTATTTACACAGAAATATATATCTTGCTTTGCTTCTGTTTGTCCTTTGAACTGCAGATGTTTTTCATGTCTTTTGGAGAATATGATTTGATGTTTATATAGCTTTCATTTACTGCCCTTTTGGAGAAGACATGACTCTTCTAAAATGCCTTCTTATGCATCGTATCCTTTAGCAAGTATAATAACTTTCATTTGTTAATTTCTTTGTCTTGATTCTTATTTTGTCTTTTTCCTTATTTTGTCTTTTTCTTATTTTGTATTTCTATATTATAATTATTAAATTTAATAATATATTATATTATAATTATTACAATTACAATAATATTTAAATTGATAATATTTATATTATATTCATATTTATTATTTATAAATACAATAAATATATTGTATTTTAATTATATAAAAATATTTATAAAATAATGTTATTTAATATTATTATATATTAATTATATTATATATGTTTATTAAATATTATTATATACTTGGTCATGATGACCATCAAAGGCGACTTCTTCAACTTGATCATGATGCTTAGATTTTTAATTTAAACAATGCCTTAATATTGGGACATGACAAGATAGGCACATGAAGAGTTGTGTCTCATGATGAAACAAGAAGAATAAAAGAAATAGGGAGAGTCATGAAGAGAGGTATGGAATCAGAAGAGGATCTTAAAAAGAAAGCCTTTTAAATATAAATAAGCAATATCTCATTGGACTTCGTAAGCATTCAAACAGATCTTAGCATCAGAGATCTTCATAAATCATAAGAACTCATCAGCATTGGATACAAATTCCATTAGCAGCGATCTCAGCAGTCTAAAAAGGCAGTATAGAATATGGAAGATAAGAGATTCAGCAGCAAGTAAAAAATCATATATTTATAATAAATTCAGATCTGCACAAAGAAATAAAGGGACTGCAAATAAGGTAATATCAGCAGTAGGTAAGAACTATTCAATTTAAGTAATAATTATTAGGTATAAGTTTGGGAGATTATATATATAATAGTGTCATCTCATAGTTTATATGAATCCATACGAAAGATTATAGTTTATAATGAATATTGAATTGATATCCATATTTAGATTTAAGATCCAACAATGATGAACAATTGCATAAAAACAAGAATACTGTATAACGGTACTTCAATTTGCAAGATGAATGTCTTTAATTCATGCATTATGATGATGATGGTATAATAAAATTCCATCTAGAGTACAAGGGAATATTGAAATAAAGATCATATTTTCGTAGCCCTTATTACTTCATCCAATGAGGAATCATGGGTATCATAGGGAAAGGCGGGTGTAATTCCAGGTCATAAATCTCGTATCGACCCCAAGGGCTAGGGACCTAGCTTCTCAAGCTGGGTCAACGATCTCGTATCGACCCCAAGGGCTAGGGATATAGTTTTTTAAAGTTGGGTCGGAGATTCATGAATAGACCCTAAGGGCTGGGATATAGGTTCCCGATGCTGGGTCGGAGATGGTTTCCATGTGTCCTAGCCATGTAAAACCTAATTCCTTGATGAAGAATAAGAGGGGAAGATATGGATCTTGAAATATGTTTAATATCCACCCTAATGTACTTATGGAATATATTATAGAGTAAGTCATGAATGACAAGAAGGAAATGAATAATCCTTTGACAAGAATGAAATTTTTATATTATCTTTGATCTCATTAGATATTATCACTGAAATTTATTGATCTCTAATGTTACTAATGTCTCTTTGAGAATCATTTTGAATGTTGATTCAGGTTTAAGTGCTTCCTATAAAATGGGGACATTACATAATAACCCTAACCCTAATGGTCTATGGGTCCTATCCACACCTTTAGCAGTCACAAAAGTGCAAAAAATTAAAATGAGAAAGGATAAAGCTTGGTATTGGTTTGGAGGAGCTTGAGCATGTGGAGTCTAGTAGTTCTAGTGATGAGGAGCTTGGCGAGAACTTTGGGGATGATTAGAGGCATCAGGCCATTAGCCATTGACTCATAGTCATTTGTATTTTGTTTTTGAACATTGTAATCATGAATCATCATTATGAAAATTTGAAAATTCAACATGTCACATTTTCATTGTTAATGTTCAAATGCAATCATTGCAATGTGTTTAAAGTTTAAACTTTACTGTTTAGTTGTTACTACTTACTAGTTTACTTAGTATGTGAAAGTTTCATTTGTAATTCTTATACTTATTCCTTATACATCTTTTTATAAGTAATTTTTCAAGTACTATATGTATTTGCGCCAACCTCCCGCCGCCACCCCCCCCTGCCCGCCGTTCCCAAACTTAAGCCCTTGGTACTGTTGTGATGTTTTCACAACATCACCCCATTGCAAATGGGGACCCCTGTTTTGAGCTCCGATGTTTTGCCTTGGGTCTTTGATGGTGTCTTAGGATTATGTCATGTGAGTCATTGGTGTGTGAGTCCATAGCCTTGTGTTGGAAACCATAAATCTCATGGAGTTAGCCAAATTGTCAAGTCTCCTGAGGTTGAATAACACTGTAACATGGACCAAACATAGACTCACCTTCTGAATTGTTGCGCCTTGAAGGAAAGTGTCATTTTAAGGTTTCAACTCAGACAAATCCAAAGAATGAACATAGAAAAGCTTAGGCGCAGAAATCCTCTGTCTATCTTGGAATTTGTGCCTCCACCTAGGCAAGTCACAATTCATTCAAACAAATGGCGCCCTGATAGAAATTGACGTTTTGGATCCTCAAAATGGTTTAGACTTAGAAAAATTTGCAAGAAAATGGCTTGAAAACCCTAGGCGCAAATCTGCATCTGAAGAACCACCAAAGTGCGCCTAGGCTTGGTGGAGGAAAAGGCATCCTCCAGAGACCCACTTTTGCGCCTAAGGATGAAACATAAGTGTTTGACTTAGAAAATGTTGAGAAACACCAAGGGTAGTTAGGCGCAAATTCACTCCTGTACATGTCAACATGTGCGCCTAAGGTAAGAACTTGTGAAATCATCATTGGCAATGACAAATGTGCATTTGAGGACTTATTGAAGGTTCAAACTTAGCTAAAATTTCCTCAAGAAATCTAGGCACATTTTATCACCTGTAGAGCCATCAACTTGCGCCTTGCGAAGAAGATGTTAGATGTTGTGAAAGAAAGTGGTGCCTTGAAGAGTTAGACTTCCCAAAGACACCTACAATTGCCTAAGTAAAAGAATTCACTCACCTAAGCTAAGGCACCAATTTTGCACCAGGACAATCACCTTTTGGCGCCTTGACATGAAATGAATGTCTAAACCTATAGAAGATGGTGCCTTAAGAAGAATAACTCTCCTGAGGTTTCCAAGGTTGATTTAAGTCCACAAAGTGCTCATGTCTAAGGCTAGGCGCATTTTTACCTCTAAGGAAGTCCACTTTTGCGCCTAAGTCAAAAATATGCTTGATTCCATGAACTTTGAGGAAATTTAAGTTTCTTGAACTTTTCCTTGAGTTTACATCATGTTTTGAAGCCATGAAAGTTGAAGTGAACACCTATCTATAGCTAGGCGCAATTTCAAGGTGATATCAAATTTCATAATTCCAAACCTCCTTTTTCCTAGGTGCACTTCGGTGACTAAGTCCTTTCGACATCAATACATTGGCTTGAAATCATTAATTTGAGCATGTTCATTATCTCTAAGTCTAGGCGCAACTTTGCTCTTGAACAGTCACCTTTTGGCGCCTAGTAATGGAGAGTCTCTTGAAAGCTTTAACATGAGTTTGAAACCGCAGAATGTCAAAAAACAAGCCAAAGTATGTTAGGCGCACTTTTGCACTTGGATAACCATAAATTTGCGCCTCAATTGTAAAGGCATGAATCAATGTTGGAGAGACCTTACTTTGTCAAAATAAGCATTTTAATCATCCACAAGAGTTTGAAATCATAAAATTGCACCAATAAGATAGGCGCACTTTCACCTCTTTGCAAACCAACATCTGCGCCTAGACTAAGTAAGATGTTAAACGTGCTAGAAAGTGCTTAGGGATGATTCCGTTGTGCTCTGAAATCGAATCTTTATCAATGGTTTAACATGTTGCTTTCTCTGTGTTGTAGAAGCAACGATAGAGTTGAGTAGTCATCCAAGGAGCCAGGCGCTTGGAACCACCTTCAAGCAAGGAATGAAGTCGAGAGGCGGTCACTGCAAGGGAGACATCACTTCAAGTTCATCATGCCGGTACACTTCATCATCTACATCATAGAGGATATTCATCCATCAAACTTCAAGTTCTTCCTGAATTTTCAAGTCTCTGAGAGAAGTCTCCTACTCCATGTTATGAAAGAAGCATCATTATCTACGCTACTCTCTATGAAGAAGCATTCAAAGAAGACCAACATATATCCTGCAAGGAGAAGAAGTATCACAAAGTTAGGCAAATGAGCAACATGTATCATACACATCCAACGTACACATGACACAAGGCAAAATCAGCAAGGATACATCTCCAAACATTCAAGTTCATCAAAGCAATCACATTCGAAGACATCATACAGATGATGCAATTTGGGAATATGCCCAAAAGCATATTGAATTAATTATTGGAATCCATAAGAGTTGCTGAGGTGGCACTTACGTGGCATGCACATCATCCTCACCAATCAGATGTTGCCACATCATCCTTGTCTAAGTACATTGTACCTGCATGCACAAACAAGAGGATAAGGGCGCTCCAAGGGAGAAGTCTTCCAACTCATCATCTTTATCACCTTGGGAAGCGTGCCTTCATTTCTTCTTTTCTATGTACAAAATATGTCAGCTATATTTGAAAATACTAAAAATAGGCATAATTGCCTTGTTGTAAAGATCTGGGCCGTCCATTCATAGACCAATCTTGGCCGTCTGTTGTATTCTAGAAAACTATATAAAGGCCTTGTTGCCTCATTTGTAAAAGTTAGTGGGTAGTAGAGTAGTAGAGTAGAGTAGGAGGAGACTCGCGAAATTCTCTGAGAGTACTTGAAAATTGTTGTAAATATTTCTCAAGATTAATGCAATGAGATTGGAGCATTGGAGCTTGGTGCTAAGTGTTGTCTTGTGGAATAACATGGTTTCTTGTATCTTGATGAAATGGAGAGATGTTTCTAAGTAGATTAGAAGTAGAGTAGTAGTAGCTCATTGATGTAATGCATGTATGTATTGAATATTTGATCAACTCCTAGCTCATGCTTTTGACATCCATTGCTGGTGGAGTGTTGTGTAAAGCTAGTCTGAGCTTCATCATAATTTGCTTAAGTTTGGTTGTGGATGCTTGTTTGAGCTACGCCGTCTAATGGGTGCTTATATGAGCTTTCATGATATGAAAACCATTTGTTAACCTTAGGAGATTGCACCTACTCCATGTAGTTGTAGGCATTCTTGGCGAAGTGGAGTTAGGTTTATTTGAGGAGTTTGTCTATTCATGCATCATCATTGCCTCATTGACCTTAGATTAGTTTCTCTAAACCCTTATCTTTTTTCCTTTTCTTTATTATTGAGGTTTCGTGCATACATCACCCACACTGAAAGGAGAAATAAGCCGAGTGAAAGAAGAAGTCTACGTAAGTCCCTTTGAGGAAACAACAATATCACATCATACCAACTGAGGCTATCCTATGAGCAAGTTGAGAACCAACGTACTGGAACCTTGGAGATAACCCACTGGATCACATTGTTTAGCTTTTGGGTATCTTTGTTCAAGAGAGGTAGATTACCTTAGTAATTTATTCTAAGTTGCACGTGCATAAAAAACACATCAATAGGTACCCCCGTCCCCGAAACCCGTCCCTGTGTCCCCGAGTCCCCTCGTCAGGAAACTCTGTGGAACTATGGTTTTCGTGCTATTTTAAGCAATCTCTATTTTTAGCTTGGAGTTAGCTATTTATAGATCATCTATCTTTAGATCTCTTGTCATGTGAGAGATGTGAGCTTCTAAGTGGTAGTTTGTAATAATCTTACCATTAGTTTAATCGATGATTTCATGGTTTTAGTTTTAGTGGATAGGATTTTATAATAAAACTTGCATTGCATGCAAGCAGTCAGTTCTTAGAGTAGAAGTAGTAGTTACCCTTTTATTTATTTTCATGCAATGGCTTCGTAAACATTATAAATAAGTGCAATTTGCTCGTAGATTTCTAGTGGTAATTCTTATATCTACTTGATGATAAAACTATTGTTCAATGTTATTGTTAATCCAAAATTCGTTATTCATTTGATAGAATTTACTATGCCTATTTTGCTTCTAAATTATTGTTGAAGTGTTCTGCTTTATATGTTATTGTGCTTTTATGAATTAAATATCACTTAACATGTGATGTCCCGATATTAAGGCATTGTTTAAATTAAAGATTTTAACATCACGATAAAAGACGGTAGTGCTTCCGTAAGATAGTGTTTAGCCAATTTGAATCGAAGAGATAACTATATAAATATTTTAAAATAATAAATATAAATTACAAATATGAATATCATCAATTTGATATTATTATAATTACAATATAATATATTAATAAATATATTTATATAAATATTATTATAAATATATAAATAAATATAATTAATATGAATAATAAATATAAATATTAATATATAAATATCAATTATAATTATTAATATAAATACATTTATCAATATAAATATTATTATATAATAATATAATTAATATTCAATATTATTTTTATGATCATCAATAAATATTAAATATTGTATAAGGTCAGCACGAATAGTAAATATTATTATTAATGAGGGAATCGCTGCCCAGCACAGTCACGTCTCCTTAAGGCAGCGAAACCTTAAGAAGGGATATAACCTTTGACCAAGGGTCATCGGTTGGGGGGGATATTTAAGAAAAAGAAGGCAGCGACTTCTAGAAAAAAAAAGAAAAAAGAAAATTAAGCATTAGGAAATAAGATCTGCATAGGTCTGCACTTGAAATACATAGAGAATAAGAAATAAAGTCCACCAAAACATATATTGACTGAGAGTTAATCGCAGCAAGCACAAAGAGAGTACGGGAAAGTTCAGAGAGAATACATCAGCAATCTAAAGAAAATCAAGTGCAGGAAATTCATTAGCAGCAATCAGGTAAGTGGTGTATGGTGTAATTTATGCTAAAGAAAATAAGTAACAATAGTATTATATGGTAGGCACCAATATATATTTATAGATGTGAAGATAAATTTAAATTATAATAGAAATCTGTAGGTATATAACTCAGATATTGGTCAAGTAAGATAAATAAATTTATATGTTAAAATAGTGAAAATCCACTATGTATCCATATAGTGAAATGGAACTATGCTATGTGTACAATATGAGAAATAGTTGAAATGAAAAATACATTCTATATTAATGTTATTCTATAAAAAAACAAGATCGGGGACATTACAAAATCTAGAAGTAAGACCTATGTTCATATTAATCATATCAATCTATATTGAACATATATATATACATATATATATATGGATAGATTTAGTCTTGATATCTAATAATGATGAACAAACATATTAAGAGGATACCAAAATCAGTATTTCAATTGCAAGATAAGTGACTTTAATATATGCATTATAGTGATAATAAGTACAAGGGAATATTGAAATGAAGATCATGTCTCCGTAGCCCTTTATTATTTCATCAAGTAGGTATTGTAGGGAAAGGCGGAGTAATCTCATCTTCTGTGTAGACCCCAAAGGCTAGGAATTAGTTCCCATGGCTGGGTCCGGAGGTCTTGTAATTGATCCTAAAGGTCGGGACATAGTCCCGTGGCCGGATCCGAGGCTCCGTTTATAGACCCCAAAGGTTGGGACTAAGTTCCGAAACCGGGTCCAGGGGTGCTTTCAGCTCGCCCTAGCATGTAAGATCCTAATTCCTTGGTGAATAGCAAGAGGGGAGAGTATGGATTTGAGTTATGTTCAATATTCATCCTAATGTACTTATGGAATGTATTATATAATAGTTATGAATGGTAAGAAGAATCTTTGATACAAATGTAATTCTTATATCATCTTTGATCTTATCACGGAAGTTTATTGATCTCTAATGTTACTAATGTCTCCTTGAGAATCATTTTAAATGCAAATTCAGGTTGAAGTGTTCTCGCTAGAAGGGGACATTACATAACAATTACTGAAAGCTTTGTATTGCAGTAGGTGTTAGGTTGGTTTTTTGTAGCTTTGAATTCAACTGTCGTGTTTAGCTTATAATGTTTGGTGTATGTGTTTAAGCGTATTCAATCTTTATGTGTACTTGTGTTGCTTAATCTCTGCTTTTAGTTGAACAACGTAAGAGTGTAGTAATCGTAGGGTTTTCTTTCAGTCAAAAAGCATAAAAACCTTTTGCCTTGCATTGAAGTGGGTCCCAACCTTTTGTCCTAGGTGAATCCAAAAAGACTTAATTTTATTCATCATGAGCGTGAAACACCCCACAAAATGCTATAAAGATTGTAAATAGCAAGTACATATTGTTTATATTAGGTTAGTTTTTGTTTTACATGGAGCTTCTCCTTCTAATTCGAAGAGTGGTTTTATTGCACATTTGTTCTATTTTGTGTCACATCGAAAGATGCAAATTAAAATGCTAACCCCTGGCAAGGAGTTGGGGTAGGCAATCGAGTAGCGTGTCAATGTCTTCAATTACCACCAAATTGTTCTAGATCGTAACTTGTCATACTTGATTTCTTTTAGATTCTTTGCGAATGTGTTCTCATACAAAGAGGTCCCACAAATACTTGAAGTCTCTTGTGAGATTGTTCTCATTTTCTTGGTTTGTGTCAACTTCTTCGTCAATCAGCCGACACATTTATTTTGCCATCTTTGCGGTGTTGTTGGTAATAGGTATTGATTGTTGTTTCCTTTAAACCACTTTTTGATGACCCAAGTTTACAAAAGCAATGACCCCTGAATGTTTTCTATTGGTTGTACACTACCAAGATTGCAACAGAGTAAATGATAAGAAGTAACAATGAACACAAGAATTTTAGATAAATAGATCTTTTCATTTGGGTAGTGTTGATGTGTTTTTTATGACAGCGTTAACATTTAGAATAAAACACTAAGTATTCTATCCTCTCTTGAACAAAGTATCTCAAATGCTAAACAATGTGATCAAGTGAGATTACTCCAAGGTTCCTTGAATGTCAGGTCTTGATGTGCAAATGGATAGACTCAGTGGAATGATGTGATTTTGCTGGTAATCACAAAGGGACTTACGCTAAATTACTCCATATGGATAAAATCTACTCTTTACTCCTTGGATTTGTGAATGAATGGAACCTTCTTCAAGCTATCTAAAAAGAAATAACAAAAGGAAAGGGTTAAGAGAATTCTAATCTCAGGACAATGAGCTGATGAATAATGCTTTGATAGACAAATTCCTTCGAACCAAGCTTCGTTTCGCCATGAGAACAACTAAACGAAACCAGTGCAATCTTCAAAGGTAATGAAGGATTTTCATATTGCAAATATGTATTCAAATACCCATAGCTGGCGCAACTTGAACAAATATCCACAATCGAACTATTGCAAAATGGGGTTTAGGCTAACTTTGCATTGTAGCTTACAATCAACAAACCACAAAAAGTATGAACCAAGGAATTCATCAAATATCTTCACATTAATCCACCATATCAATGAACTTCAACTAAACTATCTAATTTGCTTTGAATCATCTTAGAGAAATCGGAAACCATGCTAACATCCCAAAATAACACAATATTCACCAGGCTTCAATGAGTATGTATTGATTTTGGTAGTATCTTTACAACAATTTCACAACAGTCTCTCCAACTCTTCAAAAGCTTCTACCCTCTAATGAAGAACTAACTTTCTAATCTCCAACTTCTAATCTCCCTTACAAATGAAGAGAATGAGCCTTATATAGAGCTCAAAGATTACAATGAAGGGCCTAGATTGATTCTAGAAATCAATGGCCGAGATTAAGACAACAAAACTCTAATGGAAGGTAGTTACAACTACCACCACTTTTGAGCAATGAAATATCAACAACACATATTATAGTATAAAATAACCAATTAGGCGTCCCATGCTGACTAGGATTCTAATAAATCATCTTCTAGAAGGGCGCCTCCCTTATCTCTTTCCTTGGTGGCTAGGTTCATTGAATCTGAACATGTTGACATGGCATGATTTGATTGGTTGATGATGACCGGATGCCACCTCAGCATATTCCAAGCAATTATCTCTTGAGTGTACTTTGAACTTGGGAATTTCATCCTTGTGTTGTGTTTCATCTGGATTTCTTTGGTATTGGTGTGGATTTTTGGTGTAATCATGAACTTCATGATGTTTAAGCTTGATCTTCTCATTCTTGAATTTCCATGGACTGATCTTTTTTTGATGTTGGATTCCTTGACATTGGATTGGAAATGCATATCCTCCTGTGGATGATCTTGATGCGAGTCTTCCTTGTATCATTGAAGTATCTTGAAAGGTGAAGTCCTTCATCTTCCCTTGGTATGCATGTGTAGTCCTCTTGTTATTGGAAGTAGTCTCCTTCTCCGGCATTGGAACTCATTAATGCTTGAGATAGTCTCCTTGATGTTTCTCGAACGGCTTGGATCATCCTTGAGCATCATCTTCATGGAAGTTATCCTTGTCCTCAATTCCTGCAAAACAAAGAAAACCTCGAGTAGTCATGGCGAATAGAATCCTTCAATGTAATGCAATACTAAGATGAAACATGAATAAACTTGCATGATTGAAGAAAAATGTAATGTCCCCTTTCTCTAGACAGAGTTAGTCTATCATTGGGTTCCCGTAGACTGACTATCTTGGTTAGGGAACCATGGTTAGCGTGACCTTGGACGAGTTATTCAATGGTGTAGATGTGGTTTGGGTTCAGTGGGATCTAGTTGGCAGTTTCCAGAGGTGGCTTTGCTTGCTATTGCCCATACTTGCTATTTTTAGTAAATTCGGGAATGGTGCCGTTTCGGGATTTTCAGACTTGGAGTGGATGCGTCTCGTCAAGACCTTTCCGACGAGCTATAGAACACTGGATTCCGATATTATCTTGGCTCCCGTTTAAAGTCTGAAAGTTGATTAATTTATTTAATTGGGACTTTAGTAATATTTGATAAAGTGACATGAATAAAGAAAGAAATCAAAAGTGTCACGTAAGTGACTTGGGCGCCCACCTCGTGGGAAAATAAAATGTTCCCTCTAAAAAAACAACACCCTTCTTGGAGAATAAAAGATGAAAAAAGGACTTCATTTGTTATGCTTGGTTTTATGAAATTGCTTGCTTGGCTCTGCTAGGGTTTTGAGAGGGTTTGAAGAGATTTGAACCCAAGTGGTTTTTGGAGACGAAAACCTCCATTAGTGACAACATTCTACAGACATAAAAGACCGTCCAAAGGTGCTATTGAGGCAAATACATACGGTGTTTGCAAGTGTGCTTCAGGGGAGTTATTTTGATAGGGTTTGAAGGAGCAAAATGGACGCATCTTATGAGAAGTTTGGTTGCAGCTGTGATTAATAAAAAGGGGACAGATTTCAGTGTTGAAAGGGAGTTTATTAGCAGCTGTGATTCCTTTCCTTGCTGGCCGTACCATATCTAGCCAGGCCATACCATTTGAGGAGGCTTCTATGAGTGAGTTTATACATGTTAATCTCTATACCTTGGTCGCTCAGCCTCATTCCCAGCTTGCAGATTGAAAACAAAAATATTCAGAGGGTTTTTGGTATTATTTGCTGCTGTGGGTAACTTCAGCTAGATTGTACATCTAGCCTGGAGTGACGTGGGGTCCTTGGGACTGGATTTCTTTTGTGAGCAGCCATTCTATTCTTCTTGTTGGGGGCATCTAGGGCCTCTTTGATCATTGTAATCCTTTGAATGCACAATATTATCATTTTTGGAAGATTTGGAAGTGTTCATCACTACCCAGTTTGCTGGTCCAGCTACAGCACATGTATGAAGTTGCATATTTCCATATGGGTATGTGATAGTAATTCGTATTTGGTGTTTCTATGTTCTGGGTCTCTGTTATTTTGTTCATATCTATTGTACTTTTTCTGGGTTCTCAATTACATGCTCTCTATTGTATTGAATCTGACAAAACATCTCAAGAAAACTGAAACCCCTTCTGCATCTTCCGTCTAGTCTGAAAGAACACATTAAAATAATAAAATAACACTATAAAGATCTTAAAAAGAACCAACAGGTACGACACATTACAAAAAACACGCAATCTTGATCAATTTCATTAACAAATTCTTGAATAAATGAAGGATTTTCTTCATTTTTCTTGCAATTAATCCAAACTAGGCCAACCTAGGTAAGGAATTTCACAATTTTCCTTAGATTTTCCATAAAATTTGTCTTTTCTGTGTTGCACATTTGATGAAGTTATGGATAAATTCTTGGTCGCACATTTCACTTACTTGTGGATTAATTCCTTGATCTCATGTTTGAGTGGGTCATGGAAAATTGCATGTCTCACTTTTTACTCACCCTTGGAGTGATAACATGTCGCATGTTTTATGATGTTGTGGATTTATCTTTGATCGCACTTCGCCTTGTGTTGGATTTAATCCTTAGTCGCACCTTTTGCCATGTTAGGGATTTCGCACTTTGGAGGGTGTCAGGGAATTTATTCTTAAGCGCAAGTTTCATCTCCTTGTGGAATCTCTCCTAGGTCGCAAATTTCACTATGCCAAGGAATTTCACACTTTTTGCCTTGTCTTGGATAAATTCCATGTTCTAACTTCATCTTGTGAAATCTCTCCAAGTCGCACTTTTCACCTACTTGCGGATTTTTCCACGATCGCACCTTGGAGTCTTGGATTTTTCCGTGATCACACCTTGGAGTCTTGAATTTTTCCGTGATCGCACCTTGGAGTCTTGGATAATCCTTCTAAGTCACAAATTTTACTAAGTCATGGAATGAATTCCTTGGAATAAGGGCACACTTTCCTTGGAGTCGTGGATGAATCCCTTGAAGAAAATCGCATTTTCAAGAGTTTTGAGGATTCTTTTCCAAGTCGCACCTTTCGAGAAATCATGGAATTTTTCCTTATCTCACATCCATGTTGTGGATTTTTCCTTATCTCACATTCCATGTTGTGGATTTTTCCTTGTCGCATTTTTCACAAGGTTAAGGAATTTTTTATCCTTGTCACACGTTCCAGGTGATAGTGGATTTTACGAACAGGATTATGAAGGTCCCTGCCTGAAAGTATATTTAAAAATATATCTAAGTATAGGTTTCTTTAAATATTTTGAAATATATTGTCAGGATGTTTGAGATAGGTCCCGGATCCATGGGATTTAACATGCAGATTCTAGATTTTTGAGGATCCACCAGATTTTAGACTTGGTTAGTTTTTTAGGGTTTCAGGAACATGCGTCAGGGTGAAGGCATATGGACTCCTTAGTCAATTTCTTCAATCATCTCATGGACTTTGAGCTGAGAATTGAGTGGATCAATACTACCAAACCTACAAACTCAGAGGAAAAAAAGGGGGGTCCCCATTTGCAATGGGGCGATGTGTGAAAACGTCACAACAGGTACTGTCTTATACAATTATTTGGTACAAGGAGGGCCCAAAACAACATACCTTCCCTGACACTAACTTGCTTTTTAAATGACATTCCTTACTGTTAGTGGTTGCACAACCATCAACATCCAAATCACAAGAAGATACATAATTAACTAATGCTGACAAGACATAACAAGTTGGCTACAACCAAACATTATTAAACCAACAGTTTGCAAAGTCTTCCTCCTCTTCCTTATGTTTTGTAACATTGACCTGCTTCTTAGGCAATCAGTTATTTTTCTCATCCCATATGTTTCCTGCAAAACTTCTTTTTATAGCATAACTTTTCACCATAATGACATGTTCTGTTCTGCTGCTGCCCTCTCCGTTTCTTCCCTCATTCTTATTTGTAATGTAGTCCTTGCTCTTGAAGTTTGCTGCCAAAGCCATCTCTAGACCCTTATACCCATTGCTACTGCCAAAACTGTTTTTCTGCTTGTCTTGCCGCAGAAGTTTAGTGCTCAACTTGTTAAACTTCAAGTCAATGTCAGTAGAAGTAATATTTAGGGTTTCAATAAAATGCTCAAATGAAGGTGGGAGTCTCTTGAGAGTGATTATCACCGTGTCTTCTATTTTCTGCCAAATAGCATTTAACCGTTCCCTAATATGATCTTTACCAAATGATCTTGTAAAGATTCATTTTTATCCATTTTGATTGAAAACAGTGAATTGTTAAGGAAAAAGACTTTGTTTCAAGATTTATGCAACTCCTTTAATCGCTTCCAAATAGCTGAAACTTCATTGCCAGTCTGTACTTTTGGTAGGTAGCATTTCGTTAGTCATAGAGACTTATATCAGCATCACTGCTTCTCTATTCCACTCATCAAACTTGTTTTGATCATTTCCTGCTGTTGCTGGTTTTGTTTCATTCCTCAACAGAATCTGATCCAAACACGTGTACTAAAAAATAGCTAGCATTCATTGTTTCTAGGTATTATAATTCTTCTCAGAAAACTTTTAGTTACCTTCCAACATTATGTTCATTAAACTAGCCATTTGGAAAAAAAAAATCTGCTGCTGAAATGGAGACTTACAGAAAAAATCTGTATTACAAATAGAAAACAGAAAAATACTTTACGAAAACTTATGAATCTGTTGAAAAAATCACTGAAAATTGCAGAAAATTGCTGAATCTGGAATTTCCAAAAACATTGAAAAGTCATATTCGATACAAGTGTAGGACTGTACTTTGTTCTGTGCAGCTGTCCTCTAGGGCTCGATTTTCCTTAATTTGGTTTTGAATCAAAAAGACCTAGCTTTCTTGCTTGAAAGCCCTTTCAGTTTCTTGGTGTGATTGTGCATGTTAAGCAGTCCCTTGGTTTGTAACTGATCTGAGCAGTTGGTAGGTCTACACTTGCTACTTCCCGACTTCTTCTCACTATGGCTTTGATAGCATATTACGAAAACGAATACATGCAAAAAAATCAAGCAAGAACTTGGAAGGAGAGAAATATTTTTTGTATGCATTAATGAAAGAGCAATGGTCACTTAATAGGAAAGCAACAACATAAAACCTAAGTTACCGAATTGGAATCAGATTCGGGTAAGGGTACATTTATAAGGTATGCCGGTACAACAATTTTTTTGGGGAGGCTAGTATGTTTTGGGTACGTCCATACAAAAAACATATAAAAATCATAAATATATACATATTTGCAGTATAAAAACTCTATTATATTAATATAAAACTATACTATATTAAATTTATTTTTTAACTATATTTGAAAAAATTATATTAATACCATAATATAAATACCATATTAATATCGTTGACTTTTTTTTAACTATATTGAAGAAATCTATATGAATTGCATACTCTCTATGCCATATTAATATTGAAACTAATTTATATTTATGCTATACCATATGAACTATACTACGGTAACTAATATCTATACTATAGGAAAATAAATATGATACAGTATTATTATAGCTTTAATATGTTAAAGCATTCCGAGTCAAATAGTTTTGTTAAATTAAGTTAAAGTTCAAATTATCATTATGTTGACTTGGTTTTTTTGAAACGAAATGCATGAAGGTTGAAATTATACCAAGAATATGATACAACAAAGGTTGATCAAACAATGCGAGATTTGTCTTTAGACGCTCGAATGAAGAACCTACATTTGCTGATTCCAAAAAAAGATTCGTGCCCTTAGATGATGGCTTGCTATTTTGGATCAGCAAACTCAATTCCAACATCAATTTGGGTCCGGGTATTTTGATCTTGCCTACCACCTATTGATTCCATGTCATGGGCAAGTGGGTGATTGCGGAAGGGATAAGGATAGAACATTCAACAATTTAGGGTTTCATTTTATTTTTCGAGCAAAAATCGTTCTATGTTTGCTACGACTCCTTTACTGTTGGTTTTGTCGGTCAAAAAGAAAAAATAATGCCTTGAAAAATTTGCTCAACGTTGGAATCAGGTTGGAATTGCCACCTCAACATTGGAATCGCTTGGGTATGCTTACGGCTCTGTGTTGTTTCCACATGATTCCTCTTGAGAAAAAACGAACCCTGCCTGATTCCACATGTGATTCGAATCTGTATCCGATTCTAGTATGACTCGTACTTGGAAACACTACTATTTCTAGCCAATTTGGCAATATAGCATAAACCCTTATACTAGGGTGACACAAACCTAACCCTAAAATGACTTAAGTGAACATTAAATCATGTTTACATTATTTGATAAAGTAAAATGAAGTCTTAAAGTGACTTTATTACTAAGCCTATCACTAGACTAGTATGACCATTATAACTTTATATTAGAAACACTAACACATCCCGTTGTCCTTGGGACATTTGGGATGTCTAGGATACTAGTCTTGGGGTTGGAGACGCATCCCTGTCGACCTCTACTTTAAACCCAAAAGAAGCTACATGCAAACAGATAACGAAGCATCACTTGAAAAATTCTTTGGACCTACCATACACCTTGGAAGTTGAACTCACAGCCCATAATTTCTGCTTGTAAGACCCAAGGTTGCAACGTTTATTTCTTTTTTGAGTTTAACACACAGTTGAAGCACATTTTCCAGGTGTTGAAGGGCCATCGGCTGACCAATCACTTTTTCATCTATGCAGTAATGAAATGTTCCTCCTTCACTTGGTCACTTGATTCCCAAGACATCAAATTCATTTGTTTATAAATTTATGAATGATATGCATCAAATGGCTTGGCTCAATATCCTTGTGTACACGAAATTCCCTGATGATTTAAATAAAGCAATGTTAACTATCCTAATATTTTGTATTAGGTAAGTATTAAATCTACATAAAATTTATCCTGAAAATGATTTCTAGTACATTGCAACTCACAATTTTGAGCATCTAAAAATGAAGACGTGCTGCTTGTTTGATTTCATGTAATTTTGCCTTTGTGCATAGGGCTTTCTAATCTTCCCTTATTTAGGTGCTTATTTTCTGTGCAAATTGGATTTCTTATTTTGTTACTTGGTGTGTTTATATTTGTAATAGGGCATCAGCAATTTTTGTTGGAATTTATGAACCTTTGAAGCGGAAATTGTTGGAGATTTTTCCAGACAATTTCAGTGCTGTGGCTCATTTGGTATGTTGGCGAGAATGTAATGTTTGATCTTCTGAAACATCATGCAACGTCCTCTGCAAATTGAAGATATGTTAGTAATTTAGGAACTTAGATATATAATATTAAATTTTAGGGATTTGGCTAATAAGTGAGGCTGCTTGTTTAAACATGTATCTGTAAATACCAAGACATTATTTTTAGTTGATTCTCCTCTGGGATTTAATTTCAAGAGAGTCTTCATTTACGTTTTTAATTTGGATTTTATTTGTTGAACATAAACTGTATTAAAATTTGATATGCACTTTTGTGAATAGGTTGTTTTAGAATGGACTTGAAAAAATAATCTTGTTTCAAAAATAAGCTGGTAACTTTAGCTTATTGAAATTCTTTCCCATTGAAGTATTACATGTAAATAAATCTTTTAATGTGCATCAAACTACAGACCCAAGCAAGTAGAAACTTTTAGGCATATTGTCCATTTGAAACTAAAGTGGCTGCAATTTTTTTTGCCTTTTGTTACTTGATGACAATCCTGGATTTTATCAGGGATATGTAGGGTAGCAACGTAGTTATCATCACACACAGTTTTCCATTCTTTAGCTTGTGTTCTTCATTCTCTCCAGTATTTTTCCTTATTATGCAAAATACTCAGACTAGTTATGGCCTGGGTATGGTCCCAATGGAGTGCACAGTTGATTTCTGTAGCTTGTATGAATGTGCAAAAAACTTATAGATTTTACTCATTTTTTCAATTGGTACCCAAAACATATTTTTATGGTCTCCTATTGGTCCTCTTTCAATGTGGCCTGATGTCCTCCCTTCGAAGGTTTATCTTTCCATTGACATGTGACATAGAAATATGCATCTTCTTTTGGGTTATAGAAATATCTTAAGAGAAAACACCAATTGGCAAGGCATCATCCATATAGGCTTCATCTCCCAACATGATTGAGTGACGCTAACGTGTTTTTCCTTGCATCAGATCAGGAGATTCTATATCTTACCTGACCATGTCCATTCTAGCTGAAATTTGAGCAGCTATGTCAACTTTGAAATCTGTGCACTCTTGCAGGCAAAAGTTGGAAGCATCATCATTAACAAAGTGCCTATCAATTTCAGCACCAAAGGAATGCAATTCCCAACTAACCAGATCTTTGCCCCATATTTCTACTGCCATTTTGCTTGATCACTCAGAAGTCTCCCAAATGGTTCCCTTCCAATGAACTGGCACAACAAAGAGAAGTGCATATTCTGTTGAGTCCTACCTCCAAAATTACAATGCTACTTTACAACTTCACAAGATATATTTAAAGTGAACATTTTTCTCTTCCACGACACTGCACCTATGTAGCTGGGATTTGACTTTTAAAATTTGATTAGTTGTGATCCAACCGAAGACCTAGGATCTATAAGCAATTCTTACTTTCCATATGGGCTGACATCTTTTATTGCAATTTGGATATTTGTACATTTATTTAGAAATTTTCTAAATTTCTCTTCCATAATTGTTAATAACTTAATAGTACAATAGCCTATAATATGCTCTTAGTTTAGACCCTATTTTATCATGAAATATTTTTTGTGTAACATGCGGACATGACCCCGCTACTCCACCCCATGTCCCTGTTCCCCCCGGTTTCCCTGTGGATAGTGGAGTGGCAAGGGATGTCTCCAAGTTGTTCCTTGGCCACAGGGAAATTGGGGACGTGCTCCCAATGGCGTTGATAGAGGCTTGATGTCCCTAGGAAGATGAGGACGTTTGAGATGTCCCTCAACCATCACGGGGATGGTGAGATGCCCCACGTCTGTTTTTAAAATTTTTCAATGAAAAAGACTTTAACATTAGAAAAACATTTTAGAAGGGGTGTTGGGGATCCACAAGCCCTTCCAAATCCCCTATGAAACCCTAGTCAACCCTACACTTAAACCCATTGCTCCCTAACACTTGCCTTGCCACAATCATTTCTGATTTTTGCACTTGCCACTGAAGAAGATGAAGGAAAAAAGAGGAGGAAAGAAGAGGAACGAAAAAAGAGGAATATTTGTTGTCATTTTGAGCATAGAGGATCATTTTCATTCATTCCCAAGTAAGCCACAATCACCATGGCTGAAAATAGGTGCCATTTTTTTAATTTGTATTGCACCCCTATGAAACTCAATGTTCGTACTTCCCTTTTTCATGTTTGTCGTCATGATTGTGCATCAATATGTGTAAACCCCTTATGAGTTGTGGTCTTTCCCATCAGTTTACAAAGTTGTGTCGTGGTCTTGTTTTCCTACTAATGATTTTTGTAGGTTGATTGATGTTGCAGCTGCTCTGAAATGAAATAATGATGAAAATCAGAAATTTTTAGAGGCATACTTCCAGTTTAGCAGAAACAAGAGAACATCAGTGGGTGATTAGATGCAAGGAAAAGAAGCGAAAATCAGAAATTTTTAGAGGCATACTTCCAGTTTAGCAGAAACAAGAGAACATCAGTGGGTGATTAGATGCAAGGAAAAGAAGCGAAAATCAGAAATTTTTAGAGGCATACTTCCAGTTTAGCAGAAACAAGAGAACATCAGTGGGTGATTAGATGCAAGGAAAAGAAGCAATTGTGTAGAGTTTTTCCACCTAGCAATGAAAGGATTGCGACATTGGCATGTTTCTCCGCCTTGGCATAAGTCATGAAGAACTCTGCCAAACATTAATTGAAGAACTTGGGCACACTTCAAGGGTGGCCTAACCATTGGAAATCTCTGCCAAGTTAGGTGAAAAGGTGCCAACAATGCCAAGAGCACGTGCCAAGGTTGGTTAGGCCATCAAATTATTCCACCAAGGGTCTTCAAGCTGGTGAAACCATAACATATTTTCACCTATTTTAAGGTATTGAATGGAATCACTTAAGTGGCGCAGTTTTGGTTGGGCTCAACCATGTCAAATCTTTGCCATGGCACTTTGAAATTGGCTTAGGTCATCCAAAATTCTGCCCAAGTCATCTAAAAAGTGGCAACATCACTTAACATTTCCACGTTGGCTCAAGTGGCTCAAAGTTATGCCTTGGTTGAAGTGGCTTATAGTTTCGCTTGGGTTGAAGTGAGGAAAAGTTCCACCTTAAAGTCAAAAGTTGTATGTGTGCGGCTGATTTGTGGTTTGTGCCAATGATTTAGATCAAGTTTCAGCCATTCATAAGAAGAAAATAACATGTGTTGCAACCCTTCTTCACAAACTTTTATGGCAGCTTCCACATCCTTGTTGACAGTTTTTGTCAAGTTGTAGATTCAAGGGTTTGTCATATCTTCATTCTAGGGCTGCAACTCCAAGTTTTCAGCATTTCAAACCCTAGGCAATGGTTTTTAGTTTACTGATGCAAACAAATAGTTAGGGTTTCATCATCCGTTTTCAGTGTTTTTGAAACCCTAGAAGGCATCAGATTAAAGTCACTAGGCTGGATTGGTGAAGTCATCAGCAAATTGGATTGTCATGAGTTTCACTATTCATTAGAGGTTCCATCATTTTTAGAATCCTAGAGGCCACTTTGCAAATTGCTATGTTTAATAGCAACTATATCTGGGAGAAGCTATTTGTGATGTTATATTTCTGGGCAATGGATGAGGGCCTATTTTTAGGCTGTTTTAGTTAGTTTTATTTTATTAGTTGTTAAGGATATATTTGCTCTAAAGTATCTTTCCCGCTTTTTTCCGCAGCTATAGGAGAGGTTGCTTTAAAACTTTTTTTGGGATATTTAATTATTATTCTTAAATCCCTAAAAGCATATTCATCATAACCTATAAATAAGTGCCTTAAGCACATTATATTCTCAATTGTAGTTGGTGCTGCGTTTATGTTGTAGAAACTGTTATTCACACTGAAGTTATTATTGAACGTGTGTTTGTAATTTCATCAATTAAATTGAAAGTAGATTGTATTGAGTCAAGCTTTCCATTGATAACATCTGTCTATCTGAGTTGTGTCTTTGAATACAGCTTAGATTTTTATTTCTTTAAATCATGTGTTGTATTCCATCAATCCTTGTTTGCACTGAATAGTTGGTCTTTGTTTCAGCTGGTTGGCAAGTATTGTTTGTGTGTTTAGATAAGCTGTTTCATTCCTTCAATATTTGGAATCCTTTTTACAAGGCATTACTTGAACAGTTTGGCACATGTATCCGAGGCAAAAACACTGGCATGTAATCATTTTCATATATGCAAAACCCCTCAGTGGATCTTGTATAGTGTGCATATTCGTATATCTTGGGTATAGTTTTAGTCTACGGTCAGTTTAGCTTAGTTTTAGGTTTAGTTTAGATCTTGGAGAACTTCCCCTCCTAATCTGAAGAGAGGTTTATCCTCACCCACCATTCCATTTTGTGTTGTCTTGAAAAAGACAAATTAAAACACTAACAATTTTTGGTGACTCTGTTGGTGAACAAGATACGACAAGTCAATCTTTCTGTCGAAAGTCAATCTTATCACCTCCGATTGAAGTCATTTCATCCTAGTTGATTAAGTCTAGATCAGACCAAGAAGGAAAGTAGGTCATTTTAATCTTGGCTTTGAAGAGCTCAATCAAGCAGCTTCAAGCGAAGGTAGTTCTTCACTAATGGTTCCTAAGCATATCATCATTTATTTGGTTTGGGATAACGAGCCCTTTCTAACAATGGCTAACAACACTTGTTATGATAACAATTGTCCACTCTGCCTCATTTGTTGTGGGGAGCTAGTGTTGGTCCCTTGACACTTGTAGTTCCTCATGATTTCCCCCATGGCTGCAAGAAGCGATTCCCTAGATTTCATGGTGATGGGACTCAACATTTAGATGAACATATTGTGGCCTTCACCATTGCATGCAATATTTTGGGAGTCGCCCATGAAGATGTTGCAGTTTGACATTTTTTTGAGACGTTGGTTGGAGGCACAATATAATGGTTCCACCATTTTGTCATTGGATCAATCACCAATTAGGGGATCATGCGTGAAAAGTTCTTGGCAAGATTCTAACCAGCTGAGGAGAGTCATATTATCTTTGCGCAACTGTCAAATGCGAAGAAGGATAACGAGACAATGGGAGGATTTCTTCGCATGATTCAATTGTCTTGTTAGTAGAATTAATACAACTTTGAAATCATCTCTAGAAATCCCCTAGATCTGTTTTATAAAAGCACTTACATCAAAGATTGCATTCATGATCAAATCTTGTAATATTGATGAACTTGAAGAAGCTCAGGAGTGACCAATCAAGTTAGAAGATGACATGATTACTATGAGAAAGATCAGGAAAGACATCATAAAGCCAAGAATTCCAAGTTCTGTTGATTCTCTCTTGTAGAAAGTGGTGATTAATGTGACAAACATGAAGAGCTAATTTGAACAGAATGATCCAATTCAATAGTATCAAAAACATTTACACATAAATGTTGGTCCTTCCAACATAAATAATTGATTTAAATTACACCCTCTACTTGAAAGGCTTGCCGTGGAGGCACCTCTTGAAGACAACTTGAATAACTTTTGTTCCTTTCATGCAATAGGAGAGCACAACATTGTAAATTGTTCAGAGATGCCTCACATGATATAGCTCATGGCTTCTTCCAAGTCAATTTTCAAAGGTTTTCAGGTAACCTTCAACATCTTTGAGATGAGCCCGATGGTGACTCTATGACAAGATATTTTCAATATTGACCTATTCGTGTTGAAAAAGTAAACACCTTCAATGACTACATGTGTTGATAGAGTCAAAGAGTTGAGAAAGATCATGTAGCTGAAATGAGGAAAGAACATGAAGAGAAGAGAATCCACAAAGGAAGCCACTCATAGTGTCTTGTTTTCAAGAATGCATCTTTGTCCCTTCACTAGTAGGTCACGGCGAAGAATTGGTTTTTCCATCTAAATCACAAGTGTTGCTCAATTTCTATGATGAATAAGAACAACTATTTGTGTTGGACATAGAAGGATTTGCATAGATTTATCATTTGTTTTCTAAGCAAGGCGAGGTCACATAGGCATCTATAGAGCAAAATGATGATCTAACCTTTTCAACTCAACAAGAAGACACCAATTGTTCCATGGATGAGGATGCATTAGATGATTTCTTTTTTGCATTCGAAAGATTCTTTGAAGAATTTGCACTAGACAAGGTTGAGGAAATAACACAGTTAATGGAAGAACATTATCTTCTTCTTGATGTCGATTCAACTCTAGAGGCACACATAAAATTCATTGCTAGATCTTGACCTCTTCGTATAACATCTTGAGAGTGGGCAATGACAAGAAGATTTTGCGAGGTATATTGAGAAGGAAGTAGAGTATCTCCAACTGGTAGAGAGGTTTTTGAATGAGGAAGAAGATTGTACGGAATCACTAGAAATCGATGAGTTCATCCTTGAATTTTCCTTGCAAGATCTTCCATATCATCCTAAACCATGCATCTCCATGAAATTTTTGTAGAGGTTTTCAAGATGTGAGCTACTGGTAGAGTCTCGACTCAAATAGAGGGGTTGCTATATCTCTGAGACTCTAAATGGTTTTGTGTAGCTAGTTTGTTCCCTCAACATGGGTAGGTAGGTGATGTTTTTTTATGTTTGTGATGTAATGTGTTGCACTTCCTCGTAATGTGTTTTTATCGTTTAGGTTTTTTGTTAGAATAGGCTTGACTGTATTGCCCATAGATAAGACATTGATCAAAATTTCTACTAGAGATTTTGAAGTTCTTATATGGCCCAAGTATTTCCCATAGTCCCTAGGAAGAGCCAATTATAGCACCCCTATGGAACTCAATGTTCGTACTTCCCTTTTTCTCATTTGTTGTCACAATTGTGCATCAATATGTGTAAACCTCTTTGGAGTTGTGGTCGTTCTTTCCAATTTGCAAGGTAGTTTTGTTGTGGTCTTGTTTTCTGACTAACAATTTTTGTTGGTTGGTCGAGGTTACAGTTGTTTTGAAATGAAATAATGATGAAAATTATAAGTTTTTAGAGGCATACTTCTAGATTAGTGGAAAGAAGAGAACATCAACAACATACAAGGGCCATTTTGGTGCTAGGAAAAGTGGCGACAATGAAGAGTTTTTCCACCTAGCAATGAAAGGATGGCAACATTGGCATGTTTCTCTGCCTTGGCATAAGTCATGAAGAATTTTGCCAAACATTCACTCAAGAACTTGGGTGCACTTCAAGAGTGGCCTAACCATGGGAAATCTTTGCCAAGTGAAAAGGTGGCAACAATGCCAAGGACACGTGCTAGGGTGGGTTAAGCGATCAAATAATTTCGCCAAGTGTCTTCAAGCTAGCAAAACCACAATGTATCTCCCCCTACTTTAAGGTATTGAATGGAATCACTTAACTGGTTTGCTTTTGGTCTAGTTCAGGCATGTTAAATCTTTGCCACGACACTTTAAAACTGAGTCATCATCTAAAATTCCTTCCAAATTGTCATGTCCCCATATTGATGATTTGTAATAGAATCGATTATGTACTATTCATTCAAATTAAAGATTAAATATATTTAAAATATAAATACAAATATAGTATATAATACATGTTATTAAATAATAAATATATGTAAATAAATATAAATATTAAATATCATTATTATTATTATCATCAATATAGATATAATATTTTATTATTATTATATAATAATATAAATATCAATATAAATATAAATATAATATTAATGAAGATATTATAATATAATTTATTAAATATAATATATAATATATATTATATAAATGTGAATATATCTATGAATATAAATAGTGATATAAATATTAATCATTAATATTATTATAAATATTACTAAATAAATATATAAGTCAGAGGATCGGGCAAGCCATAAAAAGGGGCCCGACCTGTAACGTACACCCCACTGTATATGTTTTTGCACTGATTTGTTTTTTGTGTTTTTTCTAGTTTGATGTTTAAGTTTTCATTGCATGTGTTTGCATGTAGGGTTTTTGCAACAATAACATAGAAAATGTAGCATATATGGAAAAACCAGTAAAACTATTGCACAAATCAACAAATTAATGAAGACCCAGATAGAAATGAGCCAAAATATGAATTATAATGACATACCCAGATGGAGATTCACAACTTCATTCCACAGCTGACGGAGAGCCAGCAATACAAACAATGGGAAGTCACTCTTCAGCTCACAAATGAAAGTTCTTCTTTGATCTTCAGATTACAATAGCAAATATGCTCTTAGACACCACAAATGGAGGTATACATTGCTGTTAATAAGTGTAAAAACTCCCTCAAGGAAACCCACGATTCCAACCCAGCTGTACGGCCACCATGGATGCATAAATCAGCAGCTAACACTCAGAAATCTTACTTATCTCTGCTCCAATCTAGTCTACAAACATCTATCAGTCCCAACGACTAGGAAGAGGGTCATCAAATTGCTCTAAACTTCTTTATTTGTCTTAAAACAACAATACGGCCTCATGGGAGAAGTACGGCCCAACTGCATAAGTATGGCTTGCACAAAAGGGACTCACATAGCCACAAGCACCTTCCAAAACATATGAAATCTGCTCACTAAAACCTTCCTCTCAGCTGCAGTCAATGAACTCCTGAGAATATAGCTTTTTCATGCTCATATCAATTCCAAAATACCTTCCGTGAATGCACAAATGGAACCCCTGTATGAAGCTCCTCTAACCCCTTCCTGATGCACTCTTTCGTACACGAGGAAAGGCAATCTGCAAAGGTTCTCGTCTCTGCAAATCGATATTCGAACACAAGAGCCAAACTCAAACCCTAAGCATGGGCAAAAACTCAATATGAGAGCCAAATATCATAATCCAAGCATGATCCAAATAAAGTTCTTTTTGCCTTTTTGACTTCCTCCAAGACCCAACACCCAAGAAATGAGAGGGAATTTACTTTTATTTGCATTTTAAAATATTATCTTTGAGTACCATGGGTGCTCATCCCTAGAGGGGCCACTTTTTAAGTTACAACTTAAAGTCAATAAAGTGACCTTATAACTTGAAGTTATATTATAACTTTATAAAGTATAAGTTAAATCTTTAATTTAACTTATCTTATATCCTCGAGTTCTCTCGACAACTTCAACCATGGATTAAGTGCCAAAGACCAACTCCAGCTGCCCTGCCTGAATTCGAAACTGCTCAGCTCACGACTTACTAAAAATAGTAAGTCCCTGGAATGACTTCCTAAACATATCTATTAGCCTACGGAAGTCGAGTAATAGGCTAATCCTGAACTCATAGAGTGATGAGCTAAGTGGGGGACATTATAGGACCACACTTAAGGAAATCGCTGTCACCACACAGCAAACAAATCTTAGAATGATATAATCTTTATTAACTAAAAACTATTAATAGGAGGGCAGCGCATAAGGTATGATGAAAGAATTAATGAATTTGTATGGGCAATAATTAATAGGAGGGTGGCAACGATTCACACAAAGGCAGCGATCACATCTCTTAGCATATGAATGGTACAAATAGATAACGCATGGGCAGAAGCAAGGGGTCAGAACTAAGAATATAAAATATCAATCACTGACAATTCCATCGGTCAAAACACATCTTCATTAATTCATATCACTAGCCTATCAGCAGAGGATATTGGACCAGCATACAGCATCAACATAGAAGGGGATTATCCAAATTGTCATAACAGCATTATCAAGACATTCATTGATATCTAAATTAACATTCAAGTGGCTTATCAGCCAAGATAGAATTGATATATATATATATATATATATATATATATATATATACAAATCAGAATAATACTTAGGCAGCAAACTGCCATATAAATATCTATCGAAGAGATAGAAATACTCTATAACAGTCCTATAAGGAAATCTTACTTGATAGCAGCCTTGTGAGGAATCAAGGCAATCAACATTCTAGAAATTCACCAAGGAGAGCACAGCTACAAATCGGTATGATCTTTCTAACTTATATTTATCTTTGCTTTGTCTTGTCCATGATATACTAGGGATAAGTGAATAGTGCCACGTCATTAATCTTTCCTATTACCTCTATGAGGATGGTTGAGTAGTTAAGGAAGGGCGGGTTATTAATGATTGATTCTCGCACGGTAGGTGACCCTCAAGTGGTGAGGAATTGCCGGGTGTGCAATGAAGCCCTTGAGCCAAATGGTGAGGAATTGCCAGGTGTGCAATGAAGCCTTTGGGCCTATGGCAGTGGAGGACAAGTACCAGTTAGCTTATACGAAAGGTGGCCCTCAAGTGGTGAGGAATTGTCGGGTGTGCAATGAAGCCCTTGAGCCAAATGGTGAGGAATTGCCGGGTGTGCAATGAAGCCTTTGGGCCTATGGCAGTGGAGGACAAGTATTGGTTAGTTTATACAAAAGGTGACCCTCAAGTGGTGAGGAATTGTCGGGTGTGCAATGAAGCCCTTGAGCCAAGTGGTGAGGAATTGCCGGGTGTGCAATGAAGCCCTTGAGCCTATGAATATTATTATCCAACGCCTTAACCAGCATATACCTATTCTCCGCTAGGGCTAGGTTAGATTAGCGACTAGGCACGATGATAACTATTCCCAAAGTATATCATGAGGCGAAAGACGTATCAAGTATAAGTATATTAATATGAAGAAACAATTGAATAAATGCTCCTCCCAATTATGTTATATTCTTGTTCATTATTATTATGATGTAGTGATTTCATTACTAAATTGAATTTTATTGGTACTAATGTCTTTGTCTAGTAGTCATTCTTGTGAATAGATTGGAAAATAAAGGACAACCCAAAAAGGGGACATTACACAAATCATCCAAAAATTGGCAACATCACTTAGAACTTCCGCCTTGGCTCAATACGCTAAAAGTTCCACCTTGGTTGAAGTGGTTCATGGTTCCACTTGGGTTCAAGTGAGGAAATGTTCCACCTTTAAGTCAATTTGTCACTAATAAACATGGGCACACTTTCTCTATGGCTTAACCATCTAAAAATTTCACAAAATCTTAGAAAAAGTGGCTCAAGCATGGGAGGTGTGTGCCTGAGCTGTTATTGCCAATTTTGAAGACTATAAGCTATCCACAAAGTGGCTTAAGTAAACCAAAACTAGTAAAATCTCTGCCTTGGCATAAAGTGATCAGAAAGTTTGCTTGGCAACAATAAAAAGGTGGCATAAGTGTCAAAGAATTCTGCCCATATCTGAAAGAATTGGTTTGAGTGAATAAAAGCTCGGCCTAACATATTAAACAAAAAATATCCCTCATAAATGCTCTTAGGGTTAAGGGACTAAGTTTTGAAACACAAACATAACCAAAGCAAGTGCCCATAAGTCGGCTAAAGTGTCAAAAATAGCAGGAGGAGGTACCTAGCAGAGTCATAACCATAGTTTTAGTGAAAGATGATGGACAATTTTATTGCAAAATCTCTTGATATTTGCAAAGCATTCTGAGCTAAGGTTTGGTTGCTGTGAAGATTAGTATTTTAAGACTGAATCAAACACTTAGTGTTTTATGTGTGTTGCTGATTTGTTGTCTGTGCCAATGATTTAGAGCAAGTTTCAGCCATTTGTAAAGAGAAAATAACATGTGTTGCAGCCTTCTTCATTGTAGACTTTAATGGCAGCTTCCACACCTTTCTTGACAATTTTCAGCAAGTTGTAGATTCAAGTGTTTGTCATATCTTCATTTTAGGGTTTCAACTTCAAGTTTTGTGTCCAAAAAAGCGTTACCTACTCATTTTTATCAATTTCATTTCCAAGAATGAACGTGAGTTCTTTCATTCTTGAGGACGAAAACCCTCCTAGCCTTTCGGTGCAATTCTACACAGGGATTGCCGTTGAGCTTCAGCAGATTGTGATTTCTAGATTTTAGAGTTTTTGTTGTGGTTGTGGTTTTCAATATTTTGGGTTTGTGTGGTTTTAGTGTGTGGTGTTTCAGTATTTCAGTTGGTGTTATTTACAGAATATATATTTTATGTAGTGCAGTGTGTTCCAGATTCCAGTTTAATATTATACTGTGTTTGTGTGAGTTTGTGATGATTCTTATTTTGTTCTGATTTTTAAAGAGGCTGAATTATTGTGAAGGACCATACCAAATCTATAGAAACAAAAGACATTAAATCAGGCCGTACACTTGCTTTGTGTCTGTCATACCACTTGTGAAAAGTGACCATACTTTTTAAAAAGGTAATAAATTCTTGAAAATTGCTAACACATCCTTTGTCTTATGTGGAAGCCGTACCAAAAGGTTTCAAAGACCTTTTTATTAATTTGCTGTACATATTGGGGAAGTTTGTAATTTGCTGTACATATTGGGGAAGTTTGAAAGTTGCCATGCAATTTGAAGTCTTGAAAGTTGAAATAGGAGGAGCCGTACTTTGCTAGAACTTTGTACAAAGGACAAAATAGGTGCAGCTGTACCATTTTGGAAGTCAAGTTTTATGAAGTTTGTAATTTTTACCCACCGTACACATCTTTTCTTGGTCTTGTGAATTCCGTACAATTTGTGTGGAGTCTTTCAACTTATTTAAAGGCCGTACAAGTATAGTATACCAATATCAAGGGTGTAAATTCAAATCGAACTTATAATCTCTGACTTGGATATTTTCTGAAAGTTGGATAGTTAATAGCAGACTTAACTTATTACTTTCTTTTGTATTTCAGATGCAATTTCCACTTCTCATACACTTCCGATTTTTGTGTCGATCCGTGGTATTGCAGGGCAAAGACATTGATATAAATATGTGAGTGACGGTAGGAGTCACATCTGTGATAGACGTGACTCCTAAAGGAGTCACGCCTATTACAGTTGTGACTTTGTCACCGTTTGTATTGTAATCGGTTTTACTGATTTAACAGTTACTAATCATCGTTTAGAATGCAGAAGATGTTTATGCTTTGGTAATATATCATTCGATCATGCTATATTGATATTTATCTTAACATACCTTATATATTAAGTATGAATATATAAGTAATATTTAATATTACTTATATATTCATATTTATTATTATGTTATCTGATCGAAGCTACAAACAACTCAACACTCCCTCTTAGCTCGGGAAGATAACAATATCACAATAATCTTTGTGAATATCAATTATCTGATCTATAATGAATTACTCAAAGTAATTTAATATCACATAACTCATGATATATAGTATCACCTATCTCGTGATACGTAGCATCACCTACCTCGTGATACTAAAGGATATACTATACTCGAGAACATTACATTCTCCTTATATATATCCTAGTTATGGTATGTGCACTGACATTAAGTCACATAATGTCTACCATAACTTAATCATGATAACTCCATGATCCATACCAATATCAAGTCACATGATATCAGTCTAATGAACATTATAAGATCGTCACCTTATAATGTTAGGTACAAGTGTAGATTATCCAAAAAATCGTCACCTTTTGGAAATAAACACAGAATGGGTAGGCCCATAATGTCATAGAGTCACACATATGACACAAGATGTTTACACATTAAACATCTTTAATATATTAGTACAAATCAATTAGAATTTTACATTTCAATCATACCAAGATTTTTTTTGAAGTATTCAACTTTTACCTTGAGGAGTGGTTTAGTAAGAATATCTGTAGTTTGATCTCCTGTACTGATATACTCCAACTGAATCACATTCCTTTCCACCATATCACGCACATAGTGATGAGGAATCTCAATATGTTTAGATCTATCATGTAATACTGGATTCACGGATAGCTTAATACAGCTTTGATTGTCGCAGTGGATGATAGTTGGTTTCAGAGGTTTACCAAATAATCCCACAAGCAGTTTTCTAAGCCATACTGCCTCTCTAGCAGCCATAGAAGCTGCAATATATTCGGCTTCTGTAGAACTCTAAGCAACTGAAGACTATTTTCTGCTGATCCACGATATCATTGCTGACCCTAAACTGAAACAACATCCGAAGGTGCTCTTCCGGTCAGTTACACTTCCAGCCCAATCTGAATCTGTGAATCCATATAGATCTAAGTCAACCTTTTCATATTTTAAACCATAATTTAGAGTACCTTGAAGGTATCTCATTATATGTTTCACAGCCACAAGATGTATCTCCTTGGGCTCACACATAAACTAACTTAAGGCATTTACAGCATAACAGATATCAGGTCTGATATTGACCAAATACATCAAGGATCCAATTATTTGTCTGTACAGAGTGGGATCTGCCAACGGAGAATCTGCTACTGCTTCCTTCAATTTATGAAGATTTGTTTCCATGGGGGAAGACATAGGTCTACATTCCATCATACCAAACCTTTTTAATATATCAATTGTGTACTTCCCTTGGTTTAGAATAATACAGTCTGATTTCTGCGATACTTGCAGTCCAAGGAAGTAGTGTAATAGACCTAAGTCCATGTCAAATTCTGAAGCTAGATCTTTCTTACACTGATCAATAAGGTAATTTTCTCCTGTAATCAATTGATCATCAACATATAATATTAACATATCACCTTTGCTTTGTTTGAAGTAGAGATTTGGATCTGCATCATTCTTTGAGAAGCCTAATCTCAAGAGATAACTGTCAATTCTTTCATACCAGGCTCTGGGGGCCTGTTTAAGTCCATATAGAGCTTTCTTTAATTTACATATATGGGATCCTGCATAGTGAATCTCAAATCCTTCGGGTTGCTCTAAGTAAACCTCTTCTTCAATGGTTCCATTTAAGAAAGCAGTTTTTACGTCCATTTGATGGACTTTCCACCCTTTGGCTGTTGCAATAGCTAGAACTGCCCTGACTGATGTATATCGAGCAACTGGAGCAAAGGTTTCGTTGTAATCAATTCCTTCCTTTCGTGAAAATCCTCTGGCTACAAATCTTGCTTTGTATTTCCCTATACTGCCATCTGCAACATGTTTGATTTTAAATAGCCATTTTGAAGAAACAACAGATTTCCCTTTTGGTCTAGGTACTATACCCCACACATCATTCTTCAGGATGGATTGATACTCCTTTGTCATGGCATCCTTCCATACTTGGTGCTTAAGAGCTTCTATAGCACTAGAAGGTTCTGATTTAATGAATTCACTCATTAAAGCTACATAACTAGAGAATCTCTTAGGTCTTGTGCTTTCCCTAAAAGTCCCTGATGGAGCGGCATAATTTTTAGCTTCTTCCATTGTTTTGGTGGCCCAGAGTGGTCTTTTCTAGGGATTTTCTAGTGATGTGATTTATTCATGGTTTACCTCTTCCTCAGGATACTCCCTCTGAAACTCAGGTGTAGGATCCTCTTCTATGCTTGAGTTGGAAGTTTGAATTTCTGACTCAATATCATTTCTGGCTCTTTTGAAAGCTATGTCTTCCTCAAAAATCACATCTCTGCTTAGTTCAATCTATCTTTGACCAGGTATATACATTCTATAAGCTTTTGATGTTTCACTATAGCCTACAAAGATGCCTTTTCTCCCAGAAGGTTCTAGCTTAGTTCTTTTCTCTTTGGGCACATGAATGTAAACAAGACAACCAAATATCCTTAAATGACTAATGTCTAGTTTTGTGCCAGTGAAGGCTTCTTCAGGAGTTTTGTCATCAATATGAGAGTGAGGACATCTGTTCTGTATATAGACAACAATACTAGATGCTTCTGCCCAAAGTGAAGTGTCTATATTCTGATCAAGTAACATAGCCCTAGCAGCTTCTACAATGGTTCTATTTTTTTTTTCTTTCTACAACTCCATTTTTTTGAGGATTATAAGGTACAGTGAACTCCCTCTTAATCCCATTTTCATATTCATAATCATTTATATTCACTTTCATATTCATATTTATATCCATATTCATATTCATGATCAAAGGCCTTATGCTCTACCCTTGAGAGGATCATGTGTCGCCCTATCATTAATCCATCTCTAGCTCCATAGGTATGGTTCATTGAGGAGCCATTAACCATCCCATACGGAGGCCCAAAGGCTTTACTCCCACACAGAGTTCTTCACCATATGGCTTGATGGAACTTCATGTCCACACAACATTCTTCATCCCACCAAAGGTCACCTCACGTCAGGCACATTTAACATTGATGAGCTCATCATTACCATAGGCCCAAGGACTTCACACCCACACAGTGTTCTTCGTCTCTTGGCTCAAGGGACTTCACACCCACACAGTGTTCTTCATCCACTTGAGGGTTACCTAGGTCCAACATACAATCTCCTAACTTACCCATACACCTAGGATAACGAGATGATTAATGATGAGGCTAATCCTTTTCTTGGATATAGCACAATCCTATGATTTCTAAGTCTTTGTTGATATTTCATATGATGACTTATCATTTTGGCCTCATATCATATGGCCCATCACATATGATCTAATGTTTGATCACTTTCCATTATCATTATTGATCATGTTCATTCTATATATACACATTTATCATATTAATTCATTCTTCCTTGTATATTCATTTATAATGACATTCATTTGTTCATCCATTATATGTAATCAAGATTCCATATTCATGATGATAATGTACATAAATATCCTATGTCAATTATATGACTAATTTCATTTGATTGCTATTCTAGTCAATATAATGTAATGCATTCCTATAAGCTAATCATATTTTATTTCATGTCATTCATTTCTATCATTTACCAATGTATCATTGAGTAATGCATTTGCAACTATATATTACTTATTGCAATATGAATATGCATATCTTCAGAAATTGCCTTAAGACATTTATAAGTTCAATATATAATAGAGATTCCATACCTTTGCTGATTTAATTTCAGATCGATTGATTCCTCTCCTTCCTTGATGCTTATCGATCTTCTTCATTGACTCCTTTTATTTCCCTTTGAGGGATGCAACTTCACCAATCATTACAAATCTTTTCATGTATTATTTGCTCATGATTGCTGCTGTCTTTAATTAGATCTGTCCTCCTAACATAGATTGCTGCTCCTTATACTCATGGATCACTGTTATGAAGATAACAATTTACGCATCTTGATTTTTTTTACACCCTTTTCTTTTTGCTGTTCTTTCCTTCCAATGTCTTCGAATCGGATTGCTGCTGTCATTTGAGAAATGAGATGTATTAAATCTGAATTTCTCAAGTTCGATTTTCTGTCCGTATTCTGCTTAACTTGGCTCTGATACCATGTAAATTCAAATCGAACTTATAATCTCTGACTTGGATATTTTCTGAAAGTTGGATATTTATATAGCAGACTTAACTTATTACTTTCTTTTGTATTTCAGATGCAATTTCCACTTCTCATACACTTCCGATTTTTGTGTCAATCCGTGGTATTGCAGGGCAAAGATATTGATATAAATATGTGACGATAGGAGTCACATCTATGATAGACGTGACTCCTCAAGGAGTCATGCCTATCACAGGGGTGACTTTGTCACCGTTTGTATTGTAATCGGTTTTACTGATTTTAACAGTTACTAATCACCGTTTAGAATGCAGAAGATGTTTATGCTTTGGTAATATATCATTCGATCATGCTATATTGATATTTATCTTAACATACCTTATATATTAAGTATGAATATATAAGTAATATTTAATATTACTTATATATTCATATTTATTATTATGTTATCTGATCGAAGCTACAAACAACTCAACAAAGGGCCGTTATAGTCATTAACTGAGTAGTACCAATTTCTAAAGTGCAGATTTTACTGTTACAAGTGGGTAGATCAGAGTTTCAATATAAAGACAAAGGGGGCACTGTACAAATTTATGCTTATATCAGATTTTAATCAGCATATCAAAGTCAAACAACAATGAAGCAATTATCGAATTATTGGTCCAACTACATCACTTGATCATCACTCAATTACATCAGCTCTTTCCGAGTAATTATTTAATGTGTTTTCAATTAACTTGCCAACTGTTTGAGAAATGTCTACTTTCAGATTGTTGGTCAATTGTCCATCATAATTCTTGGATTTGACTATTGAGGAGTATTAATTGCTAATCATTAAATTGTAACTATTGGACAATTTACTGCCAATATTTGATATTTCGAAGATCCTGGACGGTTTACCACAAGATCTTGAAAAACTAGAAATACTTCTACAACTTTTAAGCACAATGTGATCTCAGAGTGAAATCCTCATAGAGGATTGGAGGGTTTTCGTCCTCAAATCTGAATACCTAGAGGGTTTTCGTCCTCAGGCAAGAAGATGGACGAACGTTTGATTTCAGAGAAAAGGAGTTTTGATTTCATAAAAATGGATGATTTCTTTTGTGCCCAGCCTCTCCTTTTATAAGCCTCTTTTTAATTTTAACTTCATCTCCCACTTTATTTCGTAAATGTCTAGAAAATACCTTTTGAAAAGAACATTACATTGACCCTCTTTTCTAGACATATTTTTTAATATTGGACTCTCCTTTTAATAATAAAACATAAGTTGCCTTTTTATAATACAACATAAAGTTACTAGGACAACTTAGGTTATGTTTTTTCCCTCACCTTACCGCTTTAGCCTATGGGAAAAAAATAATAGGCTAGGGGACTCCCTATTATTTATGTCTAAAAAAGGGACATGACGGTTTGCCATTCTTAGAATTGCTTGCCCACAAGCAATTGCAAATTTGGATTCTCCAAAATTTGTGCTCCTTCCCAAGTGGCATCTTCTGCAGGGAGATTCTTCCATCGAACCAAATACTTTGTTACGCTGCCCAAATGATCTCCATAATTTCCGTCTTCTTGTGGCAATGATCTCCTTGGGAACCAAGATCAACTTTCCCTCATTGTCCAATGGAGGTAGCTCCATTGAAGGAGTAATATGCTGCCCAAATGCCTTCTTGAGGCATGATACATGAAACACATTATGAATCTTGCTATGCTCTGGTAGCTCAAGTTCGTATTTGACCTCTCTAATTCTTCGTTTAATTCTATAGGGTCCATAGAAGCGGGGCTTGAGCTTCTTTGCTCCACTTTTCTTAAGAGGAGATTGCTTAAATAGCTCTAGTCTCAAGAAAACCATGTCCCCAACCTTGAAGATTCTTACAGTGCGGTGTTGATCTGCATACAACTTCTGCCGACTTGCTCTCTACCCATCAACAATTGATGGAGAATAAGTTCTTCATTCCTTTTTAGGTTCACCCATTATTTTTGCTACCTCAAGTCTTAATCTTCTACTCCATCATCGCTCACGTCCTCAACATGCATTCTTTTTCTTTGTGTTGTCTCTATTTCATCTAGTCTAGTTTTAATTCCTCTTATCATGTTTGCTAAATCTTCAACTCTAGGAGCACTTGATCTCCCTCTATGCACTACGTCATCTCACAACTCGCTATAGTTATAGGACTTCTCACACCTACAACAAATCTTCTAGAGCCTCTTGCATAACTCTCTGCAGTTACAATACTTCTGGCACTTGCAACAAATCCTCTAGAGCTTCACAAGACACAACTTTGCAAGGAAAGCCTTGCTTTTATACTACTTAGTGTAGTCTAGATAGGGGGTCCAATGAAAGACAACCTTACCTAGCAGCCTAAACGATTCTCATACAACATTCTACGTCAAACAAAAAGAACAACAATGTCACTTGTATTAATTTTAAAAATTAGTCTTTCAAATGGCTTACAATGATGTTGAGAAAGAGCCCAAACTATCACACAATGTAGAAATAAGTAAATGGGTTACTCAATTCCCATGATGAATAGATTGTCCCCTCAGTCTCGGTTTTCCCTTGTTTACCCAATCTGTCCCTTCTCGAGCACTGAGGGTCTTTTCTGGAGCCTACTCTTTCTGCCCCTCTTTCACGACCTCTCTCTCTTGTTCGCTACCTTTACACAATGAAAATGATGGGTTTTATTTTCTAAGTCGCTTTGTAATTGCTCCATTATTCCTCTTTCCTTCTTGATCGAAAATGCTTCTATTCTATCCAAGGTAATGACCCAACTGTTATCATTGCCTACTAGGAGTTTCAAGGACTGCCAAAATGTTGAGAATAGTGTAAACAAATATATAGTGTAGGTTGCTTGATATACAAGGCTTTGTTGACTCGGATTGGGCTAGTGATTTGGACGGTAGGAGGTTGATGAGTGGTTATGTGTTCATTCTGTTTTGAGGAGTTGTCAATTGGATTAATAAGTGACAATTGACAGTTGCGTTGCCCACTACAAAAGCAATGTACATGGCTGCGACACATGCCTGGAAAGAGGCAGTGTGGTTACATAGATTGTGTTCAGATATTGGCTTTGAGTGCAGAGGGGTCAGAATCAAATGTGAATCAAAGTGCTATCTATTTGGCAACGGACGCGATGTAACATGCTTGGACAAACCATTTTGATGTTCAGTATCGCTTTATCCTTGAGATAGTTGAGGGTGGCAGAGTCATGATACATAAGGTTGACACTTTGGTTAATGTTGTAGATTCTCTCACTATGCCAATGTACATAGAGAAATTTAGTTAGTGCAGAGAGGCCATGGGCCTTGCCTCTTCTAGCACTAGATTTATTTTAAGTTTTCTATCATGTCATTGCAATGTAAATATCAAGTGGGAGAATGTTAGTATTAGTGTGCTATTCATTTGCAATCCTACGTCTATGTTGTTTTATTCAAATATGTTCTAAAGGGCGTGACTTTTGTTCCAAAGCTTTGATGTCAACAAAATTATTTTTTAAATTGAAGATCTCGATGAGCCAAACACATTAAATCAATTGGAGATTGTGAAAACCTTCAAAAACCCCTTACAAAATGAAAAAATGAGCTCCAAAGTTTCATAGTGCAATACTTGAGAAACAAAAAGGGTAAGATGTGGAAACCCTTAAGAAGGCTAGATCTTTGGGTTGCAAATGAAGATATATAGATATTTGGGATATTATTGTAATGACATTGAATAAGGTCACTATAAAAGGTCAACAGTGGGAGTTACATTGGGAAGAGCGAAGCATTTTGTTGCTAGTTGGTTTCTATCTTGGGTAATGTTTCAATGTAGAGTGGGTTGTGGGTTTTTGCATGTGGACCGTGGTTTTGGGGGACCACTAGTTTACAAAAGGTTTTATAGTGATATGCAGATGAAGTACTATTAATTAGCTGGAATTCTATTAGACTGAAGAAGATTAAGTGGATTGTAGTGGTGTAATCTTGTTTGTAAGATTAATACAAGCTCAATATCTGTTTGGTGGTGGAGTTTTTTCTCGAAGAGTTTTCTCCATGTAAATCTAGTGTTATGTGTTGTTTTTATTGTTGGGAGTAACCTTTTGCCACTAGTGTTGCCTTGTACTTTTCCAATTGTCCATTTGCTCCGAATTTATTCTTAAATACCTGATTGCAACCAATGGGTTTCCTTCCCTCAAGAAAGTCAACTAGAATCCAAGTCTTAGACCTATCCAAGGCCATCATCTCATCTTCCATGTCCTACATCTGAGACTCATGCTCCTTCAAAGAAAGAACTTTTTTCACAGATCTAAGTTCATTGTTAGTACAAGATAAAACAAATACACAACAAAAATCTGGTGTGCTTTACTTGTCAACTAATTTTCATGGCCTCATGGACCTTTTCATGAGTGTGAGAAGAGGCTTGTCCTATTCTTCCTCTGAATTTGAACCTTTTTCCTTTACATAATCTTGTCCAACTTCTTGTTCTTCCACTTTGCATCTTCTTGCTTCTTTGTTTTGGCTTTGTCATGTCCCCTTTCCAAGCATAATTTATCCGAAGACCCTTAGCCTATTAATTTTATTTCCCATAGGGTATTGGGGTGATGCAAGGGAAATAATTTAATAATTTAACTTAAGTTGTCCTAAAAGTAACTTTATGTTATATTCATAAAAATGCAACTTATGTTTTATTATTAAAAAGTTGTTTTAAAAGAGGGATAATAAAGTATTGCTAGGATTGGGGTCCAAAAAGTTATGGGACTTTCTAGACACTTTTAAAATAAAATTTTGGAGGGAAAAGGGAAAATAATATAATATTCAATTATATTACCTCAAGAGCCTATATAAGGAGTTGGGCAAAGAAGAAAGCATCCAGTCTATTATCAAACCCCAATTTCTTGAGAATGAACGAATGTTCTCTTTTTCTGCTCTAAGATGAAAACCCTTTGGCAAAGATGGATTTGAGCACGAAAACCCTTTTATTAATTGAGTAATTCCACTCAGGAATTACCAGTGTGCTAAACAGTTGTAGAAGAGTATTTAGTTTGGTTGTGGTTATCAGTGTCTTGAGTCATTGTGGACATTTCAATGTGGTTTCAGATTGTGGAAGAATATCGATCATTTCATTTGCATTTTAGCAAATCTGATCGGTGCATTGTGTAGGAGTTTGTTGGTCGTACTTCTTGCATTTTTGGCTGCACCATGGTTTGAGGGCCATACACATTATAGAAGGATTATTGTAGAAAAGTCATTGATCGCTGGTCTATAATTGTTGCTGCATCTTCTTAGACATTGGTTGCTGAATTTAGCCATTGCTAGGATCACTAAACACCTGGGTGAAGCAACATTGGAGCCGTACGTATTCAGACCTGACTATTCATGTTCCAAACCTAGCCGTACTTGTTATAGAGTGAGTCGCTACCCCTTTGAGGGATCAGAAGGGTTGGTATTATATGCAGAATCATTGTCTAGTCCAATCGCTCTATTTGGAATGTGGAATCAAGTCTGTAGGGACTGCTGCACCACATTTGTAGGGTAATTTCTGAGTTCTGTTCAGTTGCATTCAAAGCCACATTTTGATATATTATTGGAGTTTCTGGTTGTTATTTCAGAGTTGGATATTGAGGTTTAATTACTCATTGTAGGTGCTGTTATTGCAAGAGTTTGGTTTCAGTTTGTAATCATTTTCCAACACACATTGATTTTAATTGTTTGTAATTTTCTGTGCAGTTCATCGCCATAAAGGATATAAGTTTTTAGTTGATTTCAGCATTATATGTCTGGAAGGCTCCCCCACAACATTAGTTAATTTTATTTTTCAGTTATTGCTCGCATTGTAGAGCTGTGTGGCTTGCTGCCAGTTAATTAGTGTCTCAATCATCGTATGCTCTCACCTTGCTCACATCGGGATCTTGGTGATTAGAAAGTGTGAGGGATTATGCATTTTCATCATAAAATTGTAAAAATTCAAAAAAAATCTAGTTCGGAACATTACAGGCTTCAAAATGCACGGTTTTCTTTTCTCTTTCTTTTGGCTATACCTGATCAAAGCTGATTCTAAGTTTCTTTAAAACTACATATCTAGAATATACCATGTTCAAGGTTAGAGAATTCCAAAGCTTATAACTCTTAACATTATCACCATAACCAACGAAAATACATTTGATAGCCTTGAAATCCAACTTAGACTGTTTTTCTTTAGAGACATGAACAGAAGTCTCACAACCAAAAACTCTAATGTGTGAAACAAAGGGTTTCTTACTTGTCCATACTTATAAGTGTTTTATCAACTAAAACAAAACACAAAGATCTATTAATCAAATAACAAGCACTACATACAATGTCAGCCTAGAAACACTGATCCAATTGAGCACTACTCAACATACTTCTAGCTATTTCCATTAATGCCTTATTCATCTTTGCTACCATGCCATTTTGTTGTGGCATATACGGAGTTGTTTTCTACCTCACAATACCTGCATGCCTATAATAATCCAAATTCTCTAGAACAATATTCCCCTCTATTATCTAACTTTAATAGTTTTATTTTACGATCTATCTAATTTTCAACAAGAACTTTAAAATCTTTAAACTTGCGAAAAACTTCAAATTTATGCCTTAGAAACTAAATCGAAGTATAACATGAGTAGTCATTTATAAAGGAAACATAATAATGAGATTTTTCAATTGAAGCAACATCCACAAGATCAAAAACATCACTGTGGATAACCTCCAATAATCTCTTTCCTCTACTGCTACCATAATTAAACTTTACTCTATTTTATTTTCCAAACACACATTGCTAATAAAAATCAAAATCCACAGAATAACTAGACAAACCATCCACCATATTTTTATTAACTAGGATCTTAAGCCATTTTTCATCAGTGTGGCCCAACCTATGGTGCCACAACATATATGAATCAAAGTTCTTAGTTACATAGGCTAAGTTACAAAAGTAGATGCAACAAGTGTAAACAAAGTACCACATCGGGATCCCTTAACGAGCATGAGATTCCCTCTAGCCAACTTGCAACCACTTGTCAAATGTGACATGCACTCCAACATTATTCATTTTGGAAACCGAAAGCAAATTTTGTGTTAACCATGGAATGTGCAATACATCCATGAGAGATTTTACTCTACTATCATTGAACACAAGTTTTAACATCCATGAGAGATTTTACTCTCCTATCATTGAACACAAGTTTTAACTTTCCTTTGCTAACAATCAAATGCGAATTGTTGTCGTCAATAAACACCTCACCACCATCATATGCTTTGTATGATGAGAACCATTTCCTATGAGGGGTCATGTGATACGAAGCACTTGAATCAATAAGCCATGAGTCATCACTAGCGATGTTAGCACAAATAATCAAAACATCATTTTCATCATCAGAGTATTTATTATTAGAGGAATCTTTAGAAGACTTCTTATTTCTACATTCCTTCTTTACATGGCCTTACTTCTCACAAGTCCAACATTTGCCTTACTTCTCACAAGTCCAACATTTGTACTAGGGATTTTAGATTGTCCTTTTGACTTAGATTTCTCCTTATACCCTATTTTCTTATATCTTTTTTTGTAATGTCCCCATTTTCGGAGTGATCACCTAGTGGAGATGGCTAGCCTATTTTCATTCTCGTAGGTTGACAGAGGGCTCAGGGAATATCCTATTGGGCAAGTTTTCATACTTATCCATTTTTGTAGGGCAAATCAATGACGAAATATGATATGGTATAATTCTGTGGTATTTTTGGAGGAGTCAATGTTGATAAATAAAATTGCCCTATAGAAGAGCAACCCAATTGGAGGTTGGAAAGATGAGTAAATAAGCATAAAATAAAATAATGTTTAATCTCTTCGTTGGGCGCACATAAGGAGGTTGGCCTAGGGAGGATGTAAACATAAAATACAAATCTTTAATTTGTATTTTGAGCACCTACCTTGCCTTGAAGAAGTCGGCCCAATGTGGGAAGAAAAATATTCAAAATAAAAGATAATCCTGCCTTGGTCGACTAGTTTTAGAAGAGGATGAAATCATGTATAAATAGGAGATCATTTGTGGTCATTTCATCATATCTTATCATTCATATTTTGCATGGAGTTTTACTCTTTGGCTGCAACAAAAGTTGGGCTTGAATCCAAGGACGAAAACCCTTGTGATTCTAGGTGAATTGGACGAAAACCTAATTCATCTTGTGAAGGTTTTGTAACGGAAACCTAATTGCACTTCATTGGAGGTTCGTGAAGGAGAAGAGCAGATTTGAATATTCAGATTTCTAGATCAGACTGGAGCAGCATTCCATTGGAGGCATTTTGATGTTCATTTTGCATTAGGCATTGCCCTAATTGGAGTGCTACCTTTGGGAGGAGCGATTTTGCATCTTGAGGCGAATTCTTCATTGATTAGGGTTTCTTTAATCCTAATTCATATCAGCAGATCTGAGCGCCACATTGGAGCAGCATTCTTGATGGTTTATGTTCACCTTGCATTAGGGTTTCATGCCCTAGGATTGGCGCCACTTCCTAGGAGGGTGATTTGACCATTTGCTCTTCAATTTGTCATGTTTTTGGTATGTATCAACCTATAAGTAGGTTTGAATTGTAATTGCAGAAATCTATGATGGATTTGGGCATGTTTGGCCTAGATGTTTGGATGTAATTTGCATATTCAGAATTCTGACTTGTAGCAGCAGTGTTTTAGTTCAGAAAATCAGACTTGTGTTGCCAATTTGGTTGCCCTACATCAAGTAATTCATGGTGCAATTCATGCTTATGATGAATATCGATGTGTAGTATCATTTGTCATCATTTTTGCCATGTTTGGATGTGTTTTATGTTCGCTGGAATAATATAATTAAATCAGAAAAATCAGATCAGAAATTAGGGTTTCAGCTGAAAACCAAAAGTGCAGAATTCTAGGGCAGATCCCATTGGGGATATTACATTTTCTTTGGGTCTACTTTGTATATGTACTGCATCCTTGGAACCTTCATCCACGGAGTTCCACCTCATTTCTTCATTGACCAAAGTCGCAACAAGGGCATCCATCTTAGGCTTTGCAATACCACCACTAATTGCAACTATTAGATTCTCCCAAGATTCAAGTAAAGAGCAAAGAAACAATATACACTTATCCTTCTCATCAAGTTTAACATCTATGTTTCTTAGCTAACTCAAAATAAGATTAAACACATTTAAATGCTACATAGTCTCCTTGGCTAATTTTTAATAAATATAATTTCTGTTTTAAATACAACTTATTAACAAGACTCCTAGTTTGGTAGATTCCACCTATCCTTCTTCACAAACTGTGTTCCAGTCTCCTCAGAAATATTCAGAGGGATGGAATCAAAGAGGAATGGAATCAAAGAGACACAACCACATTGTTCCTCGAGCCTTCTTATCAAGCTTAATCCAATTTGCATTCGATATTCCTTTAGGCTTTTCTTTTTCTGTCACAATTCTCCATTGATCTCTTTCCTCTAAGAGATCCTCCATTTTAAGTTTCCACAGTTTGTATTTAAAGCCATTAAACTTCTCAATCTCTGAATGAGATGTGCTTGCCATGGCTTCTCTAACCACTCTTGGATCTGCAAAACCACTAAACAAAATACTCCCACTACAACCACAAAAAACCCACAACACTGTAAGAAAGGCCTCCTTGTTTAAAATCAAGCCATAACTTTGATACCAAATGTTAAGAGTAGAGTAAACAAATATAGTGAAGTATAAACCAATAATGCTCAAATCTAATTAATTGATTATTACATGTGATCAAACTGTAAGATCCCTAATCAGATCTGCCCTAATTTTCTGATTTTTTTTTCTGTCAAAACCTAGGTATGAGGTCTGATTTTTCTATTTCTGAATTACAAATTGTGTGGACAGCCAATATAGATATGCCAATTGCTCAAATAAACATATCATTTACGAACCGTTATGAAGATAACATCAACCATGTATTTCACCACATAATATGATCATTCCAATGCGAACCAAATGACATAAAGTTCTGATTTCTGAATATGAATTTCTGCTGCTACAAATCAGACTTCTCAAACATGAAATTTCAGCGAGTTTCTAGGCCCAAACATGCCTAAACACAACTCAAATCTCTGCTGTTCCAAAACAGTCCATTACATTGACAAACAATTACTTTTACATACCAAAATAGTGGAGAACGATGTCTTCTTTCAAACCCTAGATGGGTGGACAGGTCTCCAAAAACTCCACGATTCCCTCACAATGAGCTAGGGTTTCCTTCCACAAGGTGGCACTCCCTTGTAAGTGATGTTGGCAAGCAAGAATGAGGGCAGCAACTAGGGTTTAGGACCTTCCAATGTCTGAAATTCTGCTCTTTATGTATGGTACTCCTTTTAGGTTACAAACCCTCATAATATTCTTCAAGTAAACCTCCAAGATGAGGCTGAAAACCTGCAATCAAATCTGCTCATAAATCTCCCTTGGTGGCGGCTAGGTTATGACCTTCAAATGCTTCACAAACATGAACTCACCTTTCTTGGAGATGGCGCTCACCCTAGGGTAAAACCCTAGCAAGAATCTTCAGTGAAATCACTCAAAGATGGCACTCTTAATTTGATCAAAAATTTGAATATATCTTCAATCTTCAAATTGTATTTGGCACAAATCTCACAATTTGGCCTTATGATTTCTGCAGAAACAAATGTCTTTGAAGCTCCTGCTTTCTTTCTAAATCACCAATGAAGTGCAAGTGTGAACTTCCTATGAATTCACCTCCAAGATGGAATTGGATTTTCGTCCAATCCACCACTATTCCTAAGGGTTTTCGTCCTTGGAATAAGATGAACCAAAGTTGCAGCCAAGAGAAAATCTCCAATGAATAAAATCAGATTTGTATGAATGAATCAAATGACTTTCAAGTGCCTTCTTTTATAGCCATCAAATGCCCATCTTCCCCTGGCCGACCTCCCTTTTGGCAATTTCTTTTATTTTATTTTTATTTCTTTTCCCACTTGGCCAACCTCCCTCTAAGCACTCCACTTTATTTTATTTTATTTCTTTTTTTTTTCTTTTCTCTATTTACCAAGTGGCGCTCAAAATTGGTGAAGTCATTTCAAATTACAAAATATAAATAATCTGAATTGACTCGAGATTATTTAGTATTTAATTAATTATGTTATTCCCTTACAATTCGTGACTTAGCCTACGGGAATAAAATAAGCTAGTCAACATCAATGGGTGATCACTTCGAAAAAGGGGACATTACAACAAACCATGAAATAGAACATGGAGAAACATAAATAAAAACAACAAGAACACATAACACCAGACTTACGTGGAGACCCCTTTGGGAAAACACTCCACCACCAAAGAGATATTGAGTTTGTATTAATCTTGAGAACAAGATTACACCACTACAATCCACTTAGTCTTCTTTAGTCTAACATCATTCTAGTTACTTAATAGTACTTCATCTACATAACACTATGAATCTGTAATATCCTTGTCTTATCCAAACTGAATTTTTCCCTTTGCTGGTCTGAAATTTTATGATTTACTCTTCTTGAAATGTACTTAGGGTTTTGAGTTTTTGTTTTCAACAATGGGTTTGCCATATCATGAAGATTGAAAGGATGCAAGCATACATGAAATGAACATGAAACATTGATATTATATCATCAAATAACACACATGAACATAGATGAACATACTCGGAATTGAAAGTCTATCTCCTTTATTGAAATTGAAGGCTAATTACAAAAGATGTTGGCTGGAAATTACAATCAGTCAAGTCTGATTTGGATTTCAGACCTTCAATTACATCCAAAAGTACCAAAATATGAGTCCAAACCCTAGCCGTATGAATGGAAGATGAAGCCCTATGAAGTATTGATGAAATACCCAGCAATAGATGACTGAAAAACAACTGTAGCAGCCCAATCTGAGGTCTGATATAACTGATATATACCTTGTTACAACTGATGCAAAGTCTGATTACAAACCCTAATCAAATGAAGTACCAAAACTCCTCCAAATTGGATCACTATAGGCTGGAATTGAAGCGATTTGACCCTAGAATGAAGTGAAACCCTTATTCCTTCCAAATGAGCTGATCAAACTCTCAAATATATGACTGATATGAACCTGATAAAGTCTGATCTGAATTTCCAACAAGCTGTATAATAAGAAAACACTCAAATAAGCCTCCAAAATGATGCGCCAAGATGCCAAAGTGAAGCAATGAGACTCTAGGAGCAAAATATCATCAAATTACAACCCGATCTGTGTAAGAGACCCTATTATATATGACTGAAATATTTGATCAATTTTAGATAAGATTTCTTGCACAAATCAATATAAAACATCAATACAAGTCACCATAAATGAAAGCCATCAAACTCCTTGCATTATTATTGATTGAAAATGGAATCACATCACAAAATGTACTGCTGTCATGAAATTACAGTCATAATATCAGTCATATCAGACTTGATATCTCCACAAAATGAGTGTCAAATGTTGTTCAAACTTCATACAAACAAAGATGCAATGATGGAAAGTATGCCACTAATCAACCCAGCCTTAGTAAGGCTTCTTATGAGCTCAATGTGCATACAATATCACTGTATATCAGACCCTAATGACTGCTGTAACTGACTGTCATAAACCCTGTATTGCTGTAGCATGCTCAGATTTGATAAAAACATCAAAACAACTCCTCCAAATGCAAGCGATGGGTCTCTAACGATGGAAATTGGCTTGTAGACTCCTCTTATATGCTTCAATCTTCATAAAACCCTGGAACAAAGGTTTATCAGCTGACTGTATTGGAAAATCAGATCTCATGAATTTAATATAAGCTTCCAATAATGTCTCCAAACCCTACTAATGCTACCTTGGCTTGGAAGCAATGAAACCAAGGGTTCTCAATGATATCTTATCTCTCTAAAACACTTCAACAACCTACAAATTTAAGCTCAATGGTGAATATCTAAGTAATATCACCTCACATAAAGTATGGGGTCATCACCATACAAATACAAGGGGTCATCACCTTGCAAAATGACATGAAAATTGGAATTCTCAGTCAAAATAATAGAATAAGAAAACATACCAGATTCAACATATCCTTCAATTGACTTGCAGTGACCTATTTATCATCTCCAAAGCTGGTCGATCCTCCTCTATGGCGATTTGGAATGAGGTTTGGAATCCGCCAATGAAGTCATGTTTTGGAACAATATTAAATGCTTGATCCCTCATTTAAAAACTTGCTTAGCAATTTTAAATGAATTACAACTAGTCATTTCGATCTCCAATGAAGGATCGGTCCCATGCAAGGGCGACGGTTAGGATTTGCATTGAATTCCTTTGTTGAACATTGAAAATCCTTGGATGGCTAGTAAAAACATTTAAAATCCTTTTCTTATGCCAATCAATCTCTCCTCAAGTTCCATCGATCCATGCAAATGCTTGGGCGAATGATGTCTAGCATTTAATTTATAAATTTTGCATTTATTAAAACACTTCTCTTTGCCTCGGCCGTCGATCCTCCTTTAGTCATTGGCATTGGGCTTTAAAACAATATTTTAAATGCTTTTTACCTTACTCAACCGTTGGCACTTCAAACTATGCTCTTTTCTTCTTGGGCGAATCCTTCCTCTTAGCCGTTGGAACCATGATCCAATGTGTGCCACCTCATCATGCTAGTCGATCCTCTTATGATAGCCGTTTGGGAGTGTTTGAACATATCTTCATAAGCCTGGACTTATAACAAATGTGTTACCAATTCCATTTTATAAAATAGGTCCCACCTAGAGCCATACTTCACCCATCGATTTGGCACAATGAACAATGTGATTCCATCATAGATATTGGACAAATGCAATTAAAGATTCCATTTGTCATTACTCACATAATAAAACTCAAGCAAAATACTAGTTGAGCCAACATTCCGGTTCTCCATGTATAGACATAAACCAACTTTTTGGTTCTCCATGTATAGAAACAAGCTCAAACTAGAAAATATAATTTAACTCAAAATGAGGACATTACAAGTCCTCCCACCCCAAGATTGCTTGTCCCAAGCAATCGGGAGTGTCAAATGAACATCAATGAATACCAGGATCCCTAACCCATCTAATCTATCCATACAAACTCACACATACCATCTCAAAGATGTTGATGAAGGAGATCCTGGGACCGCTTCTACTGTCGCACAATGATGCAAATACTTCCATGCTCAATCTCCAATTACAAATCCATTCCATGAAGTAGTCAATCAACTCAAAATTGAAGATGCCAATGTCAAACAATGAGTCAACATAGCTGAAAATCTTTATGCCACTAAGTAGTATCATGAATAGATGAAGGATGCTAAACACAAATGTATCCAATCCTGTTGTGCTAAAACTGAAATCACATACTTCACTACTCAACAATGAAGAATAACCATCTATATGTGCCAATGAGAGAGCATCATCAAAATGATTTGGCGTCCCTTCAAGCGTAGGCTGATCCTCTCCAATTAAAATCAATGTATCATGCAAATCACAACTGAAATCACATGCAATGGAATTCCAAGTAGGACAGCTTCTAACCCATGACAAATCAATGAAGATGAAGTCACCAATCAACAAATAAAAAGCTGCCATATCATAATCAATTGGTGACATAACCAAAGATGAGTTATGGATGCCTTCAACACCAAGACAATTCTTGAGTGGCTGGTCCACTATGGGTGTCATCAAACACCATCAAGTCTTGATTTGTCTCTTCTTCTTCCCAAGTGATTAGGGTTGGAAGTGGCTCAAAGAAGTCTTCATTACTAAATGTTACAAGGCTGCAAGGTTCCTTATTGTATGATTCTTCAATCCTTTCCTCAACTTGTTCAACTTCTACAACATTTGCCTTGTCATCTTGTATAGAAATAGCTTTTATGAAGGACTGATTTTCTGAATTATGCAAGGAGTGATTATGCCTACTCAAAAGTAGACAAAGATCAACAATCTTTCTATCTTGATCTTTCACCAATTGGATAGCCATGTCTCTATCTCTAACCATTTGTAAAAAGTCTTCTTTATCAACTCTAAAGCCTCTTTGAAAGGATGCAAATGTGTATTCAGAAATACCATGTTCCATTCCTTTTTCTCTTTCTTCTCTTTGGGCTGCTCAAATGAGGTCTTCAAGGTGTTTGTGAGTGCTATCCATTCTTGACAATGCTTGAATTATTCTATCTTCCTTCACCACCATTTGATCTTGCAAGTCTTCCCAAACCAAGGGCTTTTGTTCCAACTATCCTTGGCTGCCATAGTCTGATTTTTCATCATGTGTAGGTGAAGAAGCAATATGATCACCCAAAGAATCCATACCATTGCTACCCATAGCATTAACATGCTCTATGCTAGCCTCTAATGTAGAAGCCTCAAGTGAAACCTCATGCAAAGATGATGTAGACAAGTCATTACCCAAAGTTGTCCTCATGCCCTCTTGAATCATCATGCTGTTGTCCTCAAACAAATCAATAATGACATCATGCCATTCTATTGTGTTTTCTTCATCAAATGTTGATTCAATGAGTGTCTCCTTATCGACATGAGAATCAATGTTAGTCTCAACTTGAGAAACCATACCTTCATCTACCTTAGCTGATTTATCTTCATTTTGCACATCCTCTTCATCAATCTTGCGATCATCATGGAGTGACATGGGCTCTTCATCTTTTGCTGACCAAAAAGTCTGATTTTCTTCCATTGTCTCATGGCTGTTATGAGATTCTTCATTTCTTGGTATCTCATCAAACTCATCTAATTGTTCAATTTTCATTCCACTTACATAGTCTTCTTGCTCTTTGAAATTATTCATCATAAACCAATGCATACCTTTATCATTAGGAGTCTTTTGGGATGAATTTGACCTTGTACCTGTTGATCTTCTTGAGTTAAACTTCCTTGAATCTACCTGATTAATTCTGTTGTTATTGTTGCTGTTGCCCATCAAAGTTTGACATAGCCTATCAATGCTTCGTTGAATGTTTGCATTTGTTTGTTATATGGTTGAATTTATTTGTTGCTGACCATCTGCCATTCTTCTTTGATTTTCAACCATCTCTCTCATCACTTGCTTATCAAACGGAAATAGACCCATTGTTCCAAATCCACAACTGAAACCTGTTCTGATTTTTCCCTCAAACTGGCAAGATCATGGCTCTGATACCACTGTAAGAGAATCTATTATATATGACTGAAATATTTGATCAATTTTAGATAAGATTTCTTGCACAAATCAATATAAAACATCAATACAAGTCACTATAAATGAAAGCCACCAAACTCCTTGCATTATTATTGATTGAAAATGGAATCACATCACAAAATGTACTGCTGTCATGAAATTACAGTCATAATATCAGTCATATCAGACTTGATATCTCCACAAAATGAGTGCCAAATGTTGTCCAAACTTCATACAAACAAAGATGCAATGATGGAAAGTATGCCACTAATCAACCCAGTCTTAGTAAGGCTTCATATGAGCTCAATGTGCATACAATATCACTGTATATCAGACCCTAATGACTGCTGTAGTTGACTGTCATAAACCCTGTATGGCTGTAGCATGCTCAGATTTGATAAAAACATCAAAACAACTACTCCAAGTGCAAGCAATGGGTCTCTAATGATGGAAATTGGATTGTAGACTCCTCTTACATGCTTCAATCTTCATAAAACCCTGGAACAAAGGTTTATTAGCTGACTGTAATGGAAAATCAGATCTCATGAATTTAATATAAGCTTCCAATAATGTCTCCAAACCCTACTAATGCTACCTTGGCTTGGAAGCAATGAAACCAACGGTTCTCAATGATATGTTATCTCTCCAAAACACTTCAACAACCTGCAAATTTAAGCTCAATGGTGAATATTTGAATAATATCATCTCACATAAAGTATGGGGTCATCACCATACAAATACAAGGGGTCATCACCTTGCAAAATGACATGAAAATCGAAATTCTCAGTCAAAATAATAGAATAAGAAAACATACCAGATTCAACATATCCTCCAATTGACTTGCAATGACCTATTTATCCTCTCCAAAGCTGGTCGATCCTCCTCTATGGTGATTTGGAATGAGGTTTGGAATCCGCCAATGAAGAATCATGTTTTGGAACAATATTAAATGCTTGATCCCTCATTTAAAAACTTGCTTAGCAATTTTAAATGAATTACAACTAGTCATTTCGATCTCCAATGAAGGATCCATCCCATGCAAGGGCGGCAGTTAGGATTTGCATTGAATTCCTTTGTTGAACATTGAAAATCCTTGGACGGCTGGCAAAAACATTTAAAATCCTTCATTAATCATTTAAAATCCTTTTCTTATGCCAATCAATCTCTCCTCAAGTTCCATCGATCCATGCAAATGCTTGGGCGAATGATGTCTAGCATTTAATTTATAAATTTTGCATTTAAAAAAACACTTCTCTTTGCCTCGACCGTTGATCCTCCTTTAGTCATTGGCATTGGGCTTTAAAACAATATTTTGAATGCTTTTTACCTTACTCAACCATTGGCACTTCAAACTATGCTCTTTTCTTCTTGGGCGAATCCTTCCTCTTAGCCGTTGGAACCATGATCCAATGTGTGCCACCTCATCATGCTAGTCGATCCTCTTATGATAGCCGTTTGGGAGAGTTTGAACATATCTCCATAAGCTTGGACCTATAACAAATGTGTTACCAATTCCATTTTATAAAATAGGTCCCACCTAGAGCCATACTTCACCCATCGATTTGGCACAATGAACAATGTGATTCCATCATAGATATTGGACAAATGCAATTAAAGATTCCATTTGTCATTACTCACATAATAAAACTCAAGCAAAATACTAGTTGAGCCAACATTCTGGTTCTCCATGTATAGACATAAACCAACTTTTTGGTTCTCCATGTATAGAAACAAGCTCAAACTAGAAAATATAATTTAGCTCAAAATGGGGACGTTACAATCTACCTTATTCTTCAATGAACCTACAAATAATTCCTTCAAACCTTAGCTGAAATTGAAATGCTCATGAAACTCAAGAAGTTTGAAGCCATGTCTTCACACAAAATCCTCCAATTAAGCACAATAATGAACTCCATACGAATTTACCTCTCATGGTGGATTGGGATCATCTCCAAACCACAATAATTCAAGGGAACACCACCTTGAACAAACTGAAAATTACTCTCAGCCAAGAGCAAAACACTCAAAATGCAAAGTTTACCAAATGATCAAGATATCAAAAATGATGCCAAATATCTCTTTTTATACTTTTTCTCGAAGGGCGACCCAATGAGACAAAATATAATCAATTTTCATATCCACCATCAATATCAAATTTCAATTTGATCTTTTTTTAAATGCTTTCTCCTTATCCACCTTAGACACCAATCATAAAAATAATAAAATAACAATATTTTATTATTTTTTCTTTTTCCTCCCTAGGCGTCGATTTTCCTTGGAAAAATAATATTTTTTATTAATTTTTTATCTCTCCCTTGGGCGCTGACTTTAGTCAAATAAAATAATATTTTATTATTATTTATTTTCTTTTTCCTTTGGCATCGATTTTCTTGGGTTTTTAAAATAATAAAATATAATATAATATTATATTTTATTTTCTCCACCAAAATTTACCAAGTCCAATCTTTAAGTTATCCAACTTTTATTTTTCCTATCTTTCAATTTTGCCTTGGCATATTATTTTTGGCTTTATAAAAAATATTATATAACATTGCTAGCCAAAAATACAAATAAAATAGAGTGTTGAGCCAACTTTCTAGTTTCCAACCCTTCAAGGTTCTAGATCAACCCATAAACAAATCTTGCTCAAAAAGGGGACATTGCAAAATCCTCTATGTCATACACTCAATATATGGAGCAAAGGAAGTAGGAAACCACCCAATGGTTTCTATAAACTAGTGGTAACCAAAACTATTGTCCACAAGCAAAAGCCCATGCCCACTATGCATTGAAAGATGTACCCAAGATAGAAACCAACTAATGACAAGATGCTGAACTCTTCCTAATGTAACTCCGGCTATTGACCTTTTATCTTCAGCTCCTTATTCAATGCCATTACAATAATATCCCAGGTATCTCTAGATCTTCATTTGTAGCCCAAAGATCTAGCCTCCTTAAGGGTTTCCACCTCTTACCCTTTTTATTTCTTAGGTATTGCACTGCAAAACTATGGAGCTCATTTTTTCACTTTCTAAGGGGTTTTTGAGGGTTCTAACAATCTCTAAATCAATCTTCAATCTTCAATTTTAATTTTTTTTGCTCAATTTGGAGCTTTGTATCAAAATTATGCCCTTTAGAAGGTATTTGGAGTAAACAATATTAGATATAGGATTGCAAGTGAATATACACTAATCTTAACACAAAAGACAACACCAAATTCAAGGAGGCATTATTAGGGCCACAGTTGGATAACTCTGCGATTACTCGTAGAACTTGTGAGTGAAATTCGACGTCGAGTAACTCGTGGTAAGCACTTGGGGTTGAGTTTTCTGTAAAACTTGTGGCGAGGGTTTTTGAAAAGCTTGCCATTACGCTCCAAAACTCGCCTGATTCGGCCCAAAAACTCGCCCAACTATGAAATAAAAGTCCTTCATGATCTCAATATTTGTTTACATGGCTTTTAGTTCATTCATGCAATGCAGGTTCAGGGCAACGAGGCATTTGATTTTTTGTGGGATTAGCATGTTGAGCACATGCTTATACTGAGAGTGGGGGGGGGGGTTGGTGGGGTGAATCAGTATAAGCTAATCTTTTACTTTTTCAAATTAATAGCCACAATAATATCAATCACACATCATCAACAATTAAGAACACAAGGAAAACCACGAAAAAAGATTGCTTATATAAAATTCTCTTACAAACTTCGTAGACCTATTGAAGACACCAATCCCCACTTATAGAATTTGTAGGTACCAACCTATTGGAGACACCAATCCCCACTTAATCTTTGTAGGCACCAACCCACTGGAGACACCAATCTCTTTGATATGAGGCACCAACCTTCAACACAACAAAATTTTTGTCTTCTTGAATACAACTTTTTCAATGGATGATGAGCATTTCACAATACCTTCATAAAGTCTGATTGAACATATCCTTGCTCTCACAAATCTGCTTCAGGAATATCACAAAGAGTATAGTAGCTTCATTGCCTAAACTTAAGTGCATGTTTGTGAGTGAAAGGTGGTCAGAGAGTCCTTATTGCGGGAAGGTTGAAGTAGAGAGGGTCATGAAGATCTTTTTGATGATAGATTTGCCAAAGTCACGGAGGAGAACATCAAAGTAAGTTTTCAAACGCCAATTTCTATTTATTTTTTAATTTTATAATGTTACAATTTGCTGATTTTGTAAATTTTTTATATTTTTATTTGTTGAATTAGTATAATTCTCTAATTTCATTTTTATCCACTATTGATTTAGATGTCAGAATTGTTGGTTAGGGTTCTACAATTGGTGGATGGGGATCAAAACCTCATGGGGTATTTATATGAATGAGGCCATGGATAAGGCCAAAGAGAATTCAACATTTGTACGGGTCAAATAAAACCAAATACGAACTCATATGGCACATTATTGGTCAGAGGTGGCATCGACAACTCCACCAACATATTATGCTACTGCCTACGATTGGAATCCCAAGTTTCTGTTCTCCCTTTCATTCAAAGTAGATGCAGAGGTTATGCTTGGCCTTAGCACATGTATTGTGAGGTTGGTTGTTGATGACAACCTTCGAGACCTTGTACTCGATGACATAGAGTTATAAGAAGGCGAAGGGGGCATCATTTTCTTCAACATTTTGCATTTGTAGGAGGGTCACTTTGCAACCAGGTAAAAAAACAAATATGTTTAATTTTAATTTGCTATTTATTTAACTTATAAGTTTACTAAAATCCTTACAAAGTTATAAATGTTATCTTTGTGGATTTGTGGTGGGATGATTATGGTGCCACAACGCCTAATCTTCAAAAGTTTTCCGTCTACATTTTATCCCAACCTTGTAGTGCTTTTAGTTGTGAGTGCAACTAGAGTGTTATTGAGGCCATTCACACAAAGAAGCGCAAGAGGTTGACTCCAAAGCTTCAATTGCATGAAAAGAAGGTACAAGGATAGGATTCACATCATGCACTTGACCTTGATGACATTGATCCATATTCAGATTGGATTGCTAATGATGTTGATGTGGATCCATTGTTTATTGATTATGACAGTTGATTTGGAGAGGGATGCAACTGAATGGCAAGCGAATGTGGCAGCATTTGAGGAGGTAGAAGGTGAGATTGGTGAGCCATTAGGGGCGGGGTCCTCGCATACACAACTTGATCCTATGGATTAGGCTCCAGTTGAGGATATTGCAGCTATACCATTCACTTCCACTACACCCACATAGCGGCAATAGACTTATTTGAGCTTTTGTTCTACAAGAAATTTATGATTTATAATTTCTATTGATATTGAAACTTGAAGTTCATATGTCTTGAGAGGTTGAACTTGTTTTTTCGTCTATGATATGTATTAAACTCTAATTTTGAGTTATATATGAAAGAAATCAGTTATACGTTCTACAAATTCAGTAGTATGTGTGTTTTTGAAGAATATTTTTAAATGTTCAATAAATTTGTTGAGTTATTGTTGAGTTTTTCCGCAAGTTTTTGCCTAGTCTCGAGTTTTTAAAAATTTTAGGTTTGCCAAGTTTGAGTTTTTCAACTATGATTAGGGCAATGGAAAATACTACACAACTTATGATCATAAACCACACCTCTAAGAAAAGGGTCTTGTGGCTTCTTGGAGTGACATTTATGGGCCATAATTTCCCATTGTTGTTAGGATTAAGGTGCCATCAACTTTGTAAATCTAATATATATAATTACTCCTAACATTATTTTGTAAATGCATTCCATAAGGGATGAAGGTTCCAATGACTACTGTAACTATTTAATTATGGTGACAGTAATTTATGTTATTTTACCTCGGGATAGTAAATAGGTAAATGTGGGGTGTCCATGTTTATTAATGGCTTATGACAAATGTAAGAGTATCTACTAATATTAGTGCCTTACATGTAAGGAATCAGCTATAATTGGACCGTTATCATAGAGCATCTTATGACAACCTGTAAGAAGGTGTAAGAGGCTATCCTTAGCTTGTTGTTGATTTTCTCAGAGGTGGGCGTGGGATTTTGTCTATCTTGGGCACAATATTCTATAAGGTGGTTTTATGACATCTGTAAGAGGCTAATAATAGCCTGATTGTGGGATTCCCAAGAGAGGGCATTGAATTATTCCCAAATCTGGGTGCCATGTTTGAGAAACTTCTTTTGTAAGCTTGCATTTCTATTTAACAGAAGCTTAAGTGTAGAATATGAGTTGAATGTTTTATAGGTACATAGGGGCAGTTAGATTGGATGTAGGAAAGAAGAAAGTTTTTTTGGGTGGAGTTTTTCCCGCAAGGGTTTCTCTACGTAAATCTCTGTGTTATGTGTTATTCTCTTGAGTTTGTTGATTTCCTTGTTGCTGATTTACATTAGTTTAAATCTCCATTTTGGTATTCTACGGCTTAAATTTCAAATTGGCAGTTTATTTCAAATTTCCATATTATCGTGGTTTGCTTTCATTTCTAATAGTTGTTTCACCAACCTAAAACTCAACCAACCAACATTGCTCAAACTAACCACAAACACCTCTTAAAATGTAAGGAAATGAATAATAGGGAGAGGCAAAAAATTGACCTCCATTCAAGAGGCATAAATAGATAATTGAGCTCTTAGAAGTCAAGCATGGAGAAATGCATAATAACAAGGACCTCACAATCATAAATAAGCAAGCCACCCTTAGGAAGGTCAATAAAAAATTTTGAAAGAAGCATGTGAATGTTGGGGTGATATAAACCAAGCTCCAACACATCCTCCACAAGGCCAAGCACAAATAAATCAAACGTGCAACTAGGAAGGATGATGATCGAAAAGCAATTTATCAAGACCCAACCTAGACTTCACCTGATGGCTATAAAGAGATGAAAATGACTCTTGATCAATTCCCATACTAGCAAGGAAATCCACAATTGTGTTCAACTCACTATAATAGCGAGTGAGCAGAATATCATCAAATTATTTGCTGAAATCCACCATCTCTTCTATGAAGCGACTGAGCTTCTAGTTGGGACAAGAAAACTTACTAAGCCGGGCCTTGTCAAAGTTAAGCTTGAGAGAACCTTTTGAGGGTTTAGTCCAAGAGTTACTAGTACAAACAACCTGTTTGTCTCTTACCCCGTTAGCAAGATTGAGTTAGACAATTTCATGTGAAGGAAGTTTATGAGTTAAGTACATCCTCGTATATGACATACTTAAAATAGTTCTTATAGATTATACATAAGCAAGATCTATGACATCTACTTGTGACATTGAAAACATATGCTTTCTTCAATTAGTACATTTGTTAATAGTCTCAACTGTCATCTTTTGATGCATGGGGATGGGACATTATAAAACATAGCATAAATGTTTTTTTTAGAAGCTATGTCTGCTGGGTATCTGTTATGTCAACATTTATCTGGAACATAATCTGAGGTTCGCCCATTTTTAGCCCATATTATCACTAACTGCTTTAACATGGGCATGCCTTAAGGAATTTGTTCCCAAGACATTAGCATGGTAGTTTATACGTTAAACATATACTTCTATTTGGGTAATCAAGTAATGTATTACAGATAAACATATTATTGCTGGCTTCTTAATTGCAATGGTAAACCTTTCTAAGCATGATTAGTAATCAAGTAGCACATTCTTTTGGTTTATACGTTAATAGTGAAACACAAATCATAGCTTTTATATATGCATTTGTGAAGTTATGTATAGTATAGCTCATATAAATGCAAATGAATGATTTAAAAATGAGAAAGGATTTTTTTTCCTCTTTATTATTTTGCTATGTTGCACGGAGACCCGTCTCCGACCCCCTGGTACTCGTCTCGGAGACTGGTACTCGTCTCCCCGTCTCAGAGACTTCTTGGGTACGTCTCCCTGCAAAGGGAGACTTCTGGTTGAGTCTCCCACACGTCTCCAAGTACCCTGCGTCAATAAAAAGGCGTCTCCATTTTTTTTTCTTTCTCTACCTTTCATTTTTTCCACTATTTTCTCACAAACTCAGTGGATTCTTACTCCTACGGACTTCAAACCTCAATACTAGTGTCTACAGTAATATATATACATTAAGCTATATCAAATTGTTACAAGTAAGCTATAAGCCTATAAGTAATATATATACAGTAAGCTATATTAAATCGTTACAAGTAAGCTATAAACTTAAACTTTACCAGTTCTCTTGTTTTAAAAGTTCAATGTCATGATATTTTCAGTTTTAATGTTAGCATATTAATAAATTAATAAAATTATTAAATTATATTTTTTTAAAAAATGGTGTCTCCAAGTACCCCCGTCTCCTATTTTTCAAAAACAGACGTAGCGGTACCAGTACCAGTCTCCCGTACCAGTCTCGGTGCAACCTTGTTATTTTGGCTTTTAAAAACAAAGGTGGTTGTGATGAAATTTGACAATATGTCTGCAGACTTGGTTTATAAATATTTCCTGGTGTCCCTTTGACTAAATGTCCTTGGAATTGAATAATTGATATTTCTTGATGCATTTAAAATTCTTTTTGCAGACAGCAGGTACTGCAGGAGGTGCAGCAGCTTCTATTGTTCGTGTGCCAACAGAGGTCTGGAAGATTGATTTGTGCACAATCTTGGCTTGTGTTAGAAATTCTATATAATGCTGGAAACTCTGTGGTTGTTCCACATTAATCATTGGATCATGTCGATGAAATAATGGGATGGCAGGTTGTTAAGCAAAGGATGCAAACAGGACAGTTTGCATATGCTTCTGAAGCTGTGCGCCTTATTGTTGCAAAGGAAGGTGTTAGAGGTCTATATGCGGTATTGCATGCTTCTCTTTGTAGTCATCTGTTTGGTTTGCTATACATTCATGTTCTCTCTTTAGGGATTTCAAAGCTTGAATGGTCCCTTAGTCTTAACTTTATGGTGTACTTTCCCCCATTTGCTTGCGACTGCATGTGATATTACAAGGAGGGTATTTTCTGCTAATGCAATTTGAATAAAGACTTGAATCGAAGTAGTTTATATCTCTGGTTTAAACTGTTAAAGGGTTTGTAGATACTGCAAAACAAATTATTTCATTCTTCTTAACCTCTTATTGTATTGTTACAGGGATATGGATCTTTTTTATTACGAGATTTACCTTTTGACGCATTACAATTCTGTTTGTATGAACAACTGAGGATAGGGTACAAACTAGTGGTAAGCATTCTTGATGCCTGTTTTGGAATTTTAGTTTGTTTCTTTCTTACTGCTGTCCATAACCTCTAATGGGGTAATGTATCATTAAGGAAAAGATGTCAAACTTCATTTGCTATGCTTTCCAATTACTCTCTTTTTGTTCTTACACTAGCCTTCTTATTATAAGTTTGGGCATCAGTGTCAAGAATGATCTTCCTCATGTATGTTAATCATTCCTGGTTTCTTTATGCATTAGTAAAAATATCATGATGACTTGTCAATTACTTGTAACTTTGAGGTTGCTTCCATCCAGAAATGCTGAAAATTTGTAGCATCACAAAGATAATGTGCCTGCATGGCTTTCATCTTTTATGTGTGATGGCTATAGATGCTTACTCCTGCTTTTCACAAAAATACCATCTTCTTATGCATGAAATGCTTTGTTCTTTTCTCATCAACTTTTTCTTACCTCAAAGCCTTCTTGGTTTATGGTGCTCTTAATTTAGATCAGTATAGAATGAAAGATAAAACAAAGAAGGAAAGAATCAATGAAAGAACAAAAGAAACTATATTAATGTCAATAGACAACCAAAGTAGGTCAATAAAAGTTGTAATGGCTAATCAGGGATGCTAAAAGAAACTCCAACAACCAGAAAAAAGTAAATAAAACCAAAACTAGGGGCAATAAAACTAAATAAGAAGTTGGGAGTAAGTTCAAATTTATAATCCTCTACAGTAAGAAACAATGAAAGAAAGGAATTATATTAATATCCATAAACGACCAAAGTCAACATAAGTCATAATTGCTAATTAGGGGTGCTAAAAAGATGTCCAATAACCAAAACCAAAGTCAAAGTTGCATGGACACGGACGCGAGTACGGATATGGATATGGTATCCAATACAAATACGACTATTTTTCAAGATCTATAAAATTAAATAATCTATTATATTAAAATATAATTAATTATTTTATACCTAAATATTATAATTTTGTTAATAATAAATATTAAACTAATTAAATTTTAATACTAATAAAAATACTAAATACAAATACAATTACTATCAATAGTAATGCTCGCCGGGGACATGTCCCCTACCCAAAATGACCCCGTCCTCTATAGGGGATGTTTCGGGGGATGTAGGGACCGATAGGAAACGTCCTCGGGACGACAATTTTTAGGGGACGAAAAGGGGGGACGGGGGGGCTGACAAGGTTTATGTGGTTTTAAAGGTTTGTGTTGAGTATGCCAAGTTGATAGGTGATAAGGGTCAGATAAATACGAGGTGATTATCATTCTTGAGGATGTGCTATGACAAGAGGATTTTGCGAGGTATATTCAGAAGGAAATGGAGTATCTCCACTAGATGGAGATAAATTTTGATGAGGTAGAAGACCATCTTGAGCCGCAAATCATTGACGAGTTCGTGCTTGAGTTTTACTTGCATGGTCGTTCATGTCACCCTAAACCATGGTCGTTTGTGCTTGAGTTTTACTTGAGGTTTCAAGGATGTAATACAAGGAACAGTTCGAAGGGCATTTAATAAAGCAGCAAAACAGCAGAATAATAGCAGTTTCAAAGCACAAAACAAAGAAGTTTGTAGCAGCAAACAACAGGAAAAATAAAAGAAATTGGGAAAGTAACTAAACGTTTCTGCCTTGCATTTACATTGGCATAGCAACCCATAATTTACGCTAGGCACATATTAGAGGTGGCTTCGCCACATTACTTTTCCGCTTCACAAAGTGGCATAAGTGAACATAAACTCTGCCTAGGATAAGAAAGGTGGCAGCATGACTTAAGATTTCCATGTAACAATGAAAAAGGGTGGCAAAAGCACTTAAAAGTTTTGTCCAAGTTTGTAAAAGTGGCTTAAGTGTCTTAATTCTCGGCTTGGCAGCTCCATTTAAAAGTTACACCTTGGCAAAGGTAGTGCAAAACTCCGTCTTAGTTTATAAAGGTGGCAGCATCAAACAAAAGTTCTACTAGTGTGCTTTTACCATGGTGCAACTAGATAGAAGTTCTGCCTAAGTATTGACAAGGTGGCTAATGTGTCTTGGGTGCTAGTGGTTAGGCCATTGAATTATTTCACCAAGCACACTTTAAACAGGGTCATGCCATCATAAACCTCTGCTCAATATATAAAGGTGGCCAAAGCACTTATAAACTCTGCCAAGACTTCAAGTGCCAGTGGAATTCATCCCTGGGCATGCCATCACCTCACATTGGCCATATTTTCAATAAGAATGATGGCACCATCCTTAGACTGGTCAGCCATAAAAGCAAAAAACTGATTTAAAGCATTCAAACCTCATAATTATTGCCTGTATATGTAGGCTATTCATAGTTGCAATCAAAATAATTCATCCTTGGTGTTAGCAGCAGAAGTGTTGTCTTTTCATTCTTTTCACACGTGTTTAAGCAGTTTTCAGTGTCATTGTATGAAAATTGTTGAAGTGCAGCAGTGCTGAAGGAGGTCGTCAGCAGCATGCAATTGTTTCCAGCAGTATTCATCTCTAGTTTGGCCTCTTTGAAATTCTTTCTTTGCTGCTATGAAGTTCTAGACAAGGTTTACAAGCATAAAGGTGTCCGATGTTCACTTTCAGCGGGCTATTTTCACCAATTTTTTCAGTCCAAAAGCCATGAAGCAGCATAAAAAAGATCATTTTCAGGATGGAGTTGTCACAGATTCATGGTGGATGGGGTTTCAAGGACTAAGAGGATTTGTCAAGGTTGCCATGTAGAAAATGTTATGTAGAAAATGTTTCAGAACCATGGAGGCTATTCATATGCCAATTTGCTATTTTTTAGCAAGGACTAATTCCGACAGTTATGATTTCCGGTGTTCTATTTGGGCAAGGATGAGGGCCTGTTTTTAGGTCTCTTCAATTAGTTTTTATTTTATTTTTTCTTTAGATATAGATTTGCTTTAAAGTTCTTTTCTTTCCAGATTTTCAATAGCTTTAAGCATTTTACTTTAAAGCTTGTTTTTTGGGATAAAATAAAACAATTTTAAAGTTCCAAAGATTTGGCATTTGTATCCTATAAATAATTGCTTTGAGCACATAAACTCTAGAGAGGATAGTCGGTGCTACACTTATGTGCAGAAATTGTTGTTCAAGTTGGTTCACCTATGTTTGTAATTCCATTGATTAAATTGGAATTGAGTAACTCTGTCAAGCTTTGGTTTGATGTTGTTGTTCATCCAAGTGGTAGCTTTGTATGCAACTTAACAATTTAGTTCTCGTAATCATGTGTTTGTTCTTTGTTCAAATCGTTATTCCTTCGAATCTTGGTTGTAGAAGATTACTGGTCTTTGTTTTAGCCAGTAGGAGGTTGTTGTGTTTGTTCATGCTTAGATAGGTTGCTTTCATTCAATATCTGAAAATCTTGTTTACAAGGTACAATTGTTTATAGTTTGGTGCATGTATTTGAGGCAAAAAAACATAGGCAAATAGTCATTTCTTTTATGCAAACCCCCATTAAAGAATACTATAAAGTGTGCATAGGCAAATTTGGTGCATGTATCTGAGGTAAAAAAAACCAGCAAATAATCATTTCCTTTATGCAAACCCCCCTCAAAGAATACTGTAAAGTGTGCATAGACAAATAATCTAGGGTCAGTTTAGCTTAGTTTTAGGTTAGTTTAAATCTTAGGGAGCTTTCCCTCCGAATTTGAAGAGAGCTTCTATTTGACACATTGTTCTGTTTTGTGTTTTACAAAGGACAAATTAAAACGCTAACAAGTTTTTGAGACCAAGGAAGGGCAACAGGTTATATATCTTCTACAATACGATCAAATTGGCACATTTGAAGTGACATAGTTGCTTTAAGAAGGCATTGTACATACTTAAAATGGACATTCTTACTAAGTTTTTGTTCTTGCAAAAGTTCTTGTTTGCAAGGGAGTTGTGTCCCTTGATATTGGAGGGGGTGGGTGGGAATGGTGGAAAGTCTGAATCCACTGTCTAATGGGGGCATGGAATGTTTTCTTGGAGTCTCGTTTTAGGAGCCATCTTTTAGATGATAGAGAACATCCTCCCTTGAACTCTCTTTTTCTAGGCATTAAAGGGAGACATGGGAGAAGTTTCTCGGGAGTCTAAGGGATTGAGTTCCTCCTGTGGAGAAATGTATGCCCAAGTTTAGGGAACGAGTCCTCATTTTAGATTGAGCAAAACCTTTAGTATTTAAGGCACAAAAGCATTGATTTAAATGCTGCATTGAGTCATACAAAGACAAGTAAAACAATTAATTGACTACTCCTTAAGACAATGAGTGTAATTCAATGGAAATACAATATTTGAGACAAAATTTCATGATAATTGACAGTAACTCCTGTAGAGAGAAGAAAAAGAAAGACAAATCCATAAAAATGCAATATTTGTAATAAACACCCAATTAATTGTCTAGTGGTTTTATGCTGTATGAGCTGACAAATTTGAATTGTCCTATTTGTGTCAGACACACACCAAATATTCTTAAGCCTTATATGGCATATGTAATTAGTAAAAATGAATTTGTAATGTTTGGTTAGTCTGCGAAGCTGACTATTTTGTTGGTTAACTTGTTGGCTTTAGGTTAGTTGTTCATGTTAAGTTGTAGTGGTTCCCAATGACTTTGTTCTAACCTCAACCATTGGCCACCCACTACATTGAATAATCATAGACAAGGAAAATGTCTGATCTTGGCTTGGGCTTCCTTGATCTACATATATGTAAGCAAACTCTATTGAATAAAGCTTCGATTGTGTTATACTATGTTACTCTATTGGTACATTCTATAAGTTTATATTATTTTATGCAATTTATAACTTAGCTAGATAATAGTAAAGAACATGTTCATACATGCTCATTATTAGCCTTATGGCGGCTCAATTATACTTCAACCTGGAAGATACCTTTGTTTCAATAGACACTGCACTAGGTTAACACATTTCTTAACATTTATGAGCGTGTATAATATTTTTTTGTTTTCTAATCCACACTATTGTTGGGTATTTTGTGAACATACCTCTCGAGACTTAATGGAGTATAAAAATGAATAAACATCAATGCCTGTTATTTGCACTGATGTATATTACAAGTCAACAATAGACATGGGGGCATGCTTGGAACTGGGTTTGATTCATGTCAAAATTTGTGTTATCTAAAGTCGGAAATAGAAGAATGCTGTCATCTATATTAAAATTGTTGTATTTGACAGATGGTTATAACATAGAATGTATTATCCATGTTAGTATCTCATCCAATACATACCATTTCTGATGCATTAGTTTTAATATTGCAGGCAAAGCGGGATCTTTATGATCCAGAAAATGCCCTTATTGGTGCCTTTGCTGGTATTACCTTTTTTCACAAAGCTACATCCTTTATCTTTGCTAGGTTACGTAATTTATTTACCTAGTGTCAATAATAATTTCTAATGTTTTGTTTCATACACGATTCTTTGGACATTGGATGCATTAAAACTTTAATTGTAACATAATATCTGAACCTTGAGTTGTAATAAGTTTCAGTGATTGGAGATAAGAGCAGGAGGATTTTAAGTTAATGAGATTTTAAGAGAGTCCATGAGAGGAAAGAATATTAAAGATTCTAACATCAGACTTGTATAAGTTCAATGTTAAAGCACCCTAGCATTAGACATAGTCAAAAGTTATACCAGTTCATAAATTAATGCAGTTCATAATTTCCTTGGGTGAGGCCAAGCATATACGAAAAAGCCTTTTTGAGACAATGAGAAAGGGTGTGCTTGTGTTAATGTTTGAAAATGTCAGCTCTTTCTATCTGAAGAATTATATGTGACTCACTTAATGGACAGTTACAATTTCCACTGGCAGTATCTGGGAAGATCACCAACCAGAAATGATGTAATTTCTCTTCGGATTGAAAGAGGCAGCTCCCTTATGCAAAACACAAATAATATTATGTATAACACTTATAGTATTCACAAGCTTTCATCTGGGGGTTCAGAATAATAGGAAAAACAAGTAGGCAATGCAATATTTTTGGGCCTTGCACAGGGTTAAGCTGAAACAGATAATAAACACCTCATGCAAAGATTTTTTCAGTATTTTTGGAAACACACACACATGCATGAATATATGGGTAAATTGCAGAGAACAAGAATCCATGCTCAAACAAAGAAAAGAATTACAAACAAGACAAGACTTCACAAATCAAAGTACCCGAGTATTAGTATTTGAAGTTACAAAAACTCAAATTAAAAATAATCACAATACAAAGCTTGCAATTGTTGTAATGTGTATGCAATAAGTGAAATCCTTCGCACAAGACGATATCCATTGGAGATGACAAAATTGCATAAAACACAACAACTTCATCACACACACAAAGAAAGATGAAATAAACACTAATGCATGAGGTTTTATAGATTAAAGAAGGATAATAGTAGAGTAGAGAGCAAATAGATTGCACAAAGTCTTAGCATTTTTTACTTCATGCGAGGCATCCATGGACTTCAAGAACACCAATGTGGCTTTAGAATTCACTGAAAAGTTGAATCCTATTTCACTCATCTGCTCATCCATCTGATAAGATGTTGTAGCCCTTTCTCCGCGATAATTTCTTCTGATCATCAACCACAATCCATGTATTTTTTATGACTTCCTCTAGCAATTGCCCACTCAAACCCTTACCTGTTGGAGTTTTAAACCCCTTATCAACAACTGTCAATGTATTTACCAACCCTTCCCAATATGGGGTTTCTACCACATTCAAGGGTAAATTATTGTACGATCAAAAGTTTGTCGCTGCCATCTTAGCCTCATTGTGTTTTTCCTTATTCCAAGCGATACCTTCGAGCAAAGGTTGTTCGCTTAGAACATTGCATGGAATGAAGAAATTGGGTGACGAAGGAAGACAACTAGAAGTAGAACCCTCAGGAGTCTCACCAGTAGAGGAAGGCAAATGATGAATGTGTGGGGCAACAAAGGAATCTATAGATGAATTAGGATTGGCATTCATCACTGCTCTCATTGCTTCCTTTGTTCTCGTCTTTTCCAGTAGGGCACTCATTTCTCTCGTAACCTCTTCGGTCACTTCAAGGCACACCTTCACATCATGTCCAAGTATTTTAGCAACATGTTGTTTTAGTCTATTGATCCCTACTGTCATAAGAAGCAAGCAAGCATTACAATAAACTTGGGCCTTGATAGCACTTGATGTCCCATACTTCTGTGTAGGGTCTTTCTAACTGCTCATTTGTGTTGAACTTGACATTGCTGATTTTAACATAAAAAAAATCAGCAGAGTTTTGAAAAAAAAAACATTATGGCAAAGTGGCAAACATTTATAAGATAAAATAGAATGAGAATATAATATAAAACGTCAGGAAATGGGGGGAGGGGTGGGGTAAAACGGGTATCATTTCCCCGAGGTTTTCAACTTTTGTAATTTCAAAATTGAAAAAAAAATAGATATATACTAGTTTGAATCTTGGAAGGTGCCTTAAAATCTCCTTTCAATCCCTTCTCTTAGTGTGTTTTGTCATGTGGATGCCAAAGACATCTTCTGTTGAGCGAAATAAGAGCATAAAACATCAAAAATGAAAAATCGTAGGTTTTTTTTTAATTTGACGGCAGGTGAGTTCGAGCTAGACACCCATGAGTCACCTTGCAAACCTTAGTCGAGTCCTCGTAAAAAAATTGCGAGTCTTGGCAAGAACTTAACCCTAACTCGGTGAGGCCAATAGAAAAACTCATGAGTTGTGCCATGTCAGCCAAGTACTCGACAAGTTTTTCAAACTATGGACTGAACAACATTGAAAGCCAACCCATTTGCCTTGATGCATCTTGTAATGTTTTGATTGGCAGTGTTTTAGGATTCATTTTGAAATGCCTTTTCTAATGGTCCCATTGTTCTTTTATTTGTAGTGGGCTTTTCTTCATGTGGCAAAAAATGGGTTGCTTTCTACCACAACTTTAGGAACATGAAGCGATGGGTAACAAGGGCCCTCCTTGATCCTCTCTTTGCCAAAGGATGATCTGTTCTAAGGGTATTTGCTTCTGCCACTTGCTTCCAGTCTCCAATATATTCAAACACTTCAGATGTTGGCACAAGTGCATCCTTCTTGCTCGTGCACGCTTTGATGCACATGCCAAGAATACCACACAAATGGGATTTCGCCCAACTATATCAGAAAGTCTCAGGAATTCATTCCAATAACAAAAGATGAGGAGTAGGAAGCTTCGAAGGTTGAATCTCCAAAGATTCCAGTTGTTTCTAGTTTAGGACAGTAAGCCTCAGGTGAGGGAAGTTAGTTGATATTCTAACCAAGCGCTTAGCAAAAGGGAAGTTTGAAGCATGCAGAGACAACTTAGATTGGTGTAGAATTCCTTCCTCTCTAAGAGAGTGTTGAATTTTTAGCTCAGTTTGGAACTTCTACACAAGTTCAGTGTGAACGTGCAAGTAGTTCGAGTTATTTCTATTTTGTAATTCACTTTAGTGATTAAAGTGAAAGTCTTTTATTTAGTTAATTAAGTCTAATAAAGTGCAGATAAGCACTAATGATTTAGACTTATCTTCCAAGTCATATGTTGCATGAGATAAGTTTGCTATTTCTGGAAGATTAGATTTTTAGCAAAATAGTATAAAGATAGATGCAAGATAAAAGTTTAATAACTCAGAGTAGTGTAATATTTCCGTGCAACTGAAGGAATAGTTGTGGAGGTTTCCTTGTAAGTTTTCGAAGGAATGCAAAGCAGATTACGCAGTGTAAAATATCTGTGTCTGTTGTTCTTTGTTTCTGCAATTGAATTTCAATGATTTGTGTGATTGATACAATGTTTTCAAAGCATTAGATAATTAGTCATTGTGATTGGAATTTTAACACACACCTCATTGGCATTGCTTTAGACCTTTGCAAAGAAATAATTCCTCAAACCTGTTGAGACTTGATTTGCTTCCTACATTTTACTAGAGTGGATGCTTGAGTTGCAAGAGCCATCACATCTTATGATAATAACACAGGATTGGAATAGGTGGAAGGAGTCAAAGACGAAGCAAGGGAAGAGGGTGAAGGAGACTATGATAATTGATTCTTTTTAGTCAAATGTGAAATACATCACATCTTTTATACAACTTGTTTTCATCATCATGAAATTTGGGGATTCTGATAGTTCTGGTCTTGGGGAGATTTACGAGTCCATTGATAGCATGCTTGGCCAAACGAAGGCCGCCATTTGTGAGGGAAACCCCACCATATAATTGTATAATGAGCATATTCACCCTATCATCCAAAAAAGGTCGGAGAAGTTGAACACGTGCATACATGGTTGCATATGCTTTGAATCCAAAATGGTGTGTGGAAAGACTTGGTAGAATTCTTCTCATTAATAACCACGAGGTGAGGATTGGCTTCATGAAGGCCTTAAAAAAAATGTATACTCTAAAGGAAGCTTCATTAATAAGAGTTGAGTGGATTAAGTTTACAAAAGTAGATGGTTACAAGACTTTGGCAAGGATTGATAGGCATACTTTGGCACATGCCAAGCCATTTAGTCGGTGGACAATCTATGGACCTCTTGAACCATTGCATAGCCTTGCCATTTGTCTTCTCTCAAAGGTTTCTAGTTCCTCTGTTGTTGAGAAGAACTGGTCCACTTATAGCTTTATCCACTCTCTAAAGTGGAATAGACTTACCTACGTGAGAGTGGAAAAGCTTGTTGCAGTGCATAGTGCCTTGCGTCTGATTGATCACAAGAAACTTGAGTATAGGCATAGCCTAGCACAACGGTGGGATGTAGAGCCCAAGGAGCCATGACAACTTGATGATGACCACGATGTATGCAGATGGGATTGGATGATATAGTTCCACTTCCTTCTAATGATGAGGAGTTTCCTAGATATGCAGTTGAAGATGATGATGACTCTAATTTTTGAGCTTGTTGCTCAAACAAAAACAGCCATGCATATCTTTTTTTGGCAATTTAATTTTGTCATTTTGATGCTTGTCACTTGTAACTAAGACTCTAGTTGATGCTTTGAACTTTCAACTTATTAGTTATTTGCATATTTCAATTTGTGATGGATTCTCATTTTTAGCTACTGTCGTCATTGATATTCAAATTATTACATTTTGTCATTTGGATGTATGATTCGACAATTGGGCCTTGGCATTGTTCATTTATCAGTTTGAATTGTCATTGATCAATTGTTGTATTGTGTTTTCAATTCTGTTACCTATATATACCTAAAATTTTTGCTGTCCCCACATAATCCCCAAAATTTTGGAATTTTTTTGCCATCCCCCAAAACCCATCCCTATGTTCCGGAAACTCGGAGAAACAATGAAAATTATCAAAAAAATGCAAATTTAAGGGAAAATATTAATTATATTGCATTCCACATCAAATTAACTTCAAATATACACAAAACTAATGTATAAGGCCTACCATCCATAATATAGTATACATATCATTGTCTTGTGATTTTCCTTGAAGAGAGGTCTTGAAGGAGACTTGAAATGTCAGAATTAAAAACATTAAACAGTAGTATTAAGATACATGATATCATAGTTCGACAAATCTGCGAGTCACCAAGTACTCACCAACTTTTTTCGCTCCGAGCTTCGCAGGGTTTACTCGCCAAGTCTACGAACCAAGTTTTTGTGAGTTTTTTTTCAAGTCCAACTCTGCCATACATGGGATAAACGTGGTAAAGAGAAAATGCAAGACAGATAATTGGACTACAATGGCCAATTTCACTCTAGAGCTTTGGTATTAACAGCTAAAACCAACTATATGATGTTGCCACTAGGACTGCCTGATATAATGCATCTGGATTGATTGCAGCAACATAATCTATACGATCATTTGATTCCAGAAGCAAGAAGGGATAAAGTTTGAGGATAACGGCAATATTTAAAGGGAGAACCAAATTTTGCTTTCAAGAATGGAAGTACCACAACTGGCATTTATAGATGCTTTTCCATTCTGACATCAGAAAGATAGACCATGAACCTTGTGTGATTGGTTGCAATTTGTGCAACACCACAAAAGATGTGGACCATTTGAATTTGCAGAAGTATTAGTTGCAGGAGTTATCACAATGCATTGGGTTCTGAAATTCATAACATTTGATTTTCATGGAATTCCATGATAAGCTAAATTTGGCAGATTTTATTATCTAGCCCCAACATGGATTATGCCAAGTATACCATATGAACAATATCACTCTATTCTCTGGGATGATTCACAACAGCAACACCAAAGAAGACATACTGGCTTAAGGACAGGCTAGGAGGCTCATTGCAAAGACAAGGACTGATGTTACCCATGCATGTTGAGATTCTGTATTGAGGGTCAATCGAAGGCCATTTACCAGCCCGAATTTTTTTGTTTCATGCTTGAATGGCTGTTTTTTAAAAACATTACATCTTTTCAAAAACAAAGTGTAGGAGTCAGGACTTCTCGAGTCTCTAGGTTGAGGCCACAAACTCACCAGATGTGTTTCAGATTTGGACTCATGAATCCAGACAAGGATTTGCTGAGTTCCTATACACTGGTTACGACCCCTGGTAGGCCTTTGCTCCACATAGAATGATAGAAACAATTAAATGTGAATTCTAACTGGTGGAGAACAGTCTGAGACAAGTAAGATGATAAGAACTACAAAATTCATCCAAGAAAGGAGGATTGCATCAGGATATACAATTAATGGCATCACTGCCATCTTCTCAATTTCCATGGTTTTCTCAAATTTTCTACTATTGACAGTTATTCTATCTTCAGGGTGACTTGGCATTTAATTTTAGCATTAACGAGGTCAAAAGCTGATTGGATTAACTGGTTCCTCTTTAGGATTAATAAATGACATAGATGACCTCATGAATACATCTTTGTCTAATTTCTCTCTTTTGGCATATGCTCAGTTTGACTGAAGATAGGGGATTTAGTAGCAGACCATATAGCAATGTCAATGCTGATATCAGCGAGGACAGAATGTTTAGGAAGACAGATGTGATGGAATTTGAACATTGTCTGATTTTTCCACACCAATTGTTTTTTGTTTGACTGGTTTTGCTGTGTTAACTAAGGAGTACCGCTTCACCGGCCACTTCAACTGCCATACCTGATGCACTAACCATTTGCCTACTACATCTACTACATTGACCAAAATATTCTGCTCTTGATTATTCAGGCCAGTTTTTGTCCAAGGAAAATACATTTCTAGTGTGCTTGTTTCTGTACTTAAAAATTGAGATGATGTTGAATTGGACTTCTACAAGTAAGTTTTCATCCCATAAATGCTGTTGTCCTGGTCAATGAATGAATTGCTATGATTCCTTGTTCAGAGAGGGTGCTTAGACCTAATCATTTTCCTTGCCCAAAGATGGTAGTCAGTTCTAGTACATTCCTTTCCCAAAATCAGGCCTAAATCTTTTAGGTTTCCTTGTTTATATAGGTTTGGTTCCGTTAGTTTCCCTTGTGAACACATCGAACAGTTGACTCCAAATTTTCATGGGCTCATTCCTTTCCATTTATAGGGTTCTCTTCCTTCCAACTTTGAATTGGATCATTCACAATGCCTGCATTTCCATAAGATCAGGGCATAAAAGGTTGAATACTACCTATGTTCAAGGCAGATATCTGTGGTTATCAATGGAAGTTTATGATTTAGCACTATGAATGCATGGACAGGCAATCAAAGGAATTGCTCTTGGAATTCCAAAACCTTCTGGAATCACAGTTTCAAATTCTGGAATTCCTCCCCTTGCATCACTGAATAATTTAAATAACCTGGACACTTCTATTTAACAGTAAATTAGGTACCTTCATTTGGGCTACAAGTCTCTAAATTGTCGATGCACACTCAGCCCACAGGTGTGCAGTCTCTCTACTGGGGAAATGCCCAGGTGAAGTTTTTAGCTAGATCCCAGTTTTTAGACCTTCTTTTTGAAAATTTAATCTTGGAGGTTGTGTCAAAATCTGCTTTGGAGGATTGTGTGTGTACCATTGAAGCTTTAATCTTTGCACTCACCAGTTTATAAATATAATATGTATTCTTTTTCCTTAAAATCAAATATTTTGATGATAAAACTATATAGAGCAGATTTTGTCTGCTTTCAAGTGTATTTGTATAAGATTTTTACTCTCTGCCTTTCCTAAAGAGAATTACAATTAGCTCTACTAGTAAATGGATCAGTAATTAACCTATGTTGTCCCAAGTTTCTGGGACAAGGATGGCAGGGGACAGGGGGACGAGTTTCGGGGATGGCTTTTTTTGGGCCATTTTTGGGGATGGCAGGGGACGACAAAGGGGATGGGCATATAAAAAATAGGGAAAATTTAAAATATATAAGGAAATTTCAAATATTCATATGATAACATCGGTAAAGCATTCATCATATACATTATAGATCCTTAAGACGAATTGAGAGTTCACGTGAAAGTAGAACAAATTAGCAAATGCCAAAACTTAATTGCTTTCATAATTCATTGTCAATATGAATGTGATATTAAAAAATAGTATACAAGTTACAACAAAATGCCCAAAGGCTGCAAGTTTCACTTTCAACTACAATATGAAAATACAAAAACAAAGAAAGTATGCTACTGCCCCTAATCTGCATCTACCAACACTGCATCAAAGTTGGAGTCCTCCTCTGAGTCACTGCCACTGTGAGGGTCTGCCTCATCCAATGGAATCCCAACCAATCCCACTTGTGCCTTCTCATCAACCTGGGTGCCGTCTTCAAGATCAAGTTTCAACATCCCACCGTAAAGCTGGAGTCTGTTGATACTTTGGAGTTTGACGATCTTGAAGTCGCAGAGCAGTATGCACGACCACTAAGTTTACAGCAGTTGACAATAGAAAGATCTAGGAAGAGAGTTCCCTAGAATCAAAATAATAAAAGTAAACAAGGCAAAATCAGAAACCACTTGTCAGGGGCAAAATGCATACCAAGATGACCAAGTGCAAAAATGCATGCATAGAAATTGGAATTTCACAAACAATTACTGTTTCCAGCATCTTATCTAATGCTGAAAACCTGTAAATTTCTAGTTTCAGGCATGAAGACAGCCTTAGACACCCAAAAGTTCAGCCAGCGAAGAGCGGGCAAATCTTATCTTGCTATTATTTTGATAAAATATTCAGAAGAGTGCCCAATATATTTTAATGGTAAAATTTCCAGCAAAAAATAGACAGTCACCAGTAGTTTAGGGCCTGCAACTATGTCACAGTAGTGCAACAGTAGTTAGAAATAATGTAGAAGTTGAAATCCCCATAGAATGATTGATTGATCCCCTTATTATGATCTGCAGCAATGCCGACACAAGGCTGCAACAATTAATTGTATTGCATGAGTAAATCATTGACTCACATAAAAAGGGTTATAATGGCCTTATCTTGAGCTGGCATAAACTCAACCTATTAGTGAATTATTTTGCTACAGATAGGGTGAAATATCAACAAAACGTAAATAGATTAAGTTGCTTCTTTTTAATAAAAAATTGTTGCTTTTTATTGGAGATGGTCGGCCGTCCCCAAGACGGATGGGGGACGTCACCTGGTCTTCTTGGCGTCCGACCATCCCCTTTTGTTTTTTTGGGACGTCCCCTATGATTTTTAAAACTTTGGGACGACCTGGGGATGTCCCCTAGGTGTCCCCACGTCCCCAGAACGTTCCGGAAATGGGGATGCCCCAAAAAATGCTAGGGACACGTCCCTCAGTTTCCCTGTAATTAACCCATCTAGTGTGTTGTTCAGTTTTGGCTCTTGATCCTTATGTGATCATCTCGACTGGAATTGAGTGAATGCCAAGTTGAATCGAAAGAACGATTTTGAAGTCCCTTGTGTTGTAAACTAGGCAGCTTATATTGTTCTATTAGCAGAGGGATTTTGTTTGTGCCAAATTAATTTGCAGGTCAAAATAGAATTTTATTAGTTGTCAATGTTACACATTATTTCAGCACACTTATTATTTTATGTTTGAGTGTATCTTGGTTTCTGTTTACATATAAGATTCAGGCTTCTTTTGTTATAATAAAACATGTTGATTAACTCTGGATGGAGTTTGTTTTAATATTGCTTACTTGAGATCCTATCTGTTCGTTTATTTCATGCATTGATTAATAGATCATGATATGTAATGTTGCATTTCATGCAGGTGCCCTTACTGGTGCAATAACTACTCCTCTTGATGTGATCAAGACAAGATTGATGGTTCAGGTACACTTCTTAGAAGTTTGAAGTTACAGTCTCATCATATGTATTACCAAGATACATAAGCAAGAGTGTAATGCTAATCCTGTCAACTTTGAAATAGGGGGCATCAAGACAATACAAGGGTGTATTTGACTGTGTTCAGAAGATTGTGCAAGAAGAAGGACCCTATGCTTTGACAAAGGTTTATTTTGTTTTCAGTAGCCTTATCTTCATATTTTATCCTCAGAGGCGTACATTGTAGTTCAGTGTTTTGTACTCTTGATAGACTTACTCTAAGTACTACATATTATTGGTAAACCAATTTCACTTGCATCAGACTGACATATATTGTTGCTCTGTGGTAGGGTATTGGTCCAAGGGTACTTTGGATTGGAATAGGAGGTTCAATTTTCTTTGGTGTGCTGGAAAGGACAAAGATGCTTCTAGCTGCCAGAAAACCAAAGACGAAGTCTTCAAAAGTTGAATGATATTCTTTGTATTGAATACAGGAAAAAGCACGTATGATTTTGTATTCTTTTCTTACACGATTTTGATTTCATAAATTCTAATTCTTTTATTAAAAAGAGTCTTTATGGTTTTGCAAATGAGCAAGGATTCATACAGACCCATCATTCCATGTCATTTATCCTAACCACCTGAAATGGCAAGTCATATCATTGCAGTTTTTTTTGTAAGAGCATTTTCCAAATTAGAATTAGCAGAACCAACAGAATATGCCAGCACAAGCTTGGTTTGCAGGAACAACTTTAGATATACTTGATATTCTACATGACATACCCAGAATTGGTTAGACTCAAGAGGTACCTTTCTAAGTTTAGCAATGGTAGAAGCAGGACTTCTGAAGAACAGGTAAGTTTTTAAATTGGCTCTCAGATTACTCAATGTAGCATATGAAGATGTTCATCGCAGACTGTTCTTTTAACATTTGATGGTTATGTGTATGTTTGGTTACTTCATATTCCTTCATTTTTATATTTCTTTGTAGTTCAATTTGGAGATGCTACAGATTTCAATATTTTGATCCAACAATCAAGTATGATAAAAAAGGACACAAATCAACAAGAAACTTACTTCAGTTTAAAGTTCTAAAGCTTGTTTAGCTGAATTCCTCTTACCTGAAGACACGCTTCCAAACAAGCCTTTGATTTTTATCTTAATGGTTTAGACCCTTTCATTTCAATGTTTGTAACGAGAATTATGATGGCAGATTTGAACACAGCATTCCTTGTAGGCTGTAGCTATAAAAAATGGAAAATCAATTAACATCCTTACATTAAGCACATGCTCAAACCAACTCCATTGCAGGCATCAGCACCTAAGTATAACTTGATAAACAACATCTGTAATGTCCCGTACTATGCAAGGAATTCGTTAAAATAAATTTAACTATGATACAGCCGACTATCATCATTTTGAAGAAGTCGATGTATTGTTCAAATTAAAGATTTAAACAATTATTGTTATGCTGGCAGACCCAAGTTAATGAAGGCCGGTGGCCTCTCAAGGAAAAGCGATCCATATTAAACATGACTTTGTCTTATTCATAAAATATATAAAATGAAGGGATGCGATTTAGTATTATGAAGTGGTGCGTTTGGGTAGACGACAAAAGAGTTTGTTATGAGGTGCGAATGGTTATGAAGAAGAAGTGCAAATGGTTAAGAGCTGCGATTATAATTTGAAGTGAGTTTTTGAAGATAATGAGGCAGCGGTTAAACAAAAAGATCTGATTTAATATATAAATAATGTGCTATTTAACATCTACTAAGTGGTGCGATCTGTTATGAAGAGCAGGGTATTAATGCAAGTTTGAAAGAATAGAAAGACTGCGACTTGTTTGAGTGGGAGTTTATGAACAAAAATACAGCGATCCATTTTTGTGTAAAGACTATTAACAAAGGGAAGCGCTTGGTTGTGAAGAGGTGTCATTCTAATTAAATATTGTCTTTTTAGAAAAAGACAACCATTCATATGAATTGTCTCTCTTGAGGTGCTATAAAAAGAGAGTGAAAGGTAACATTGTAAAAAAGAATAAAATGAATGTACTTTCTGAGTTAAGAGAACAGATCAGTAATGATACATATATGCAGAGAATTATTTATTGCAGCCATTCTATCAATCTATTATCCCATCATTCTATTATTCAATTATTATATCATTCTTTAATCATCATGCTATTATTATATCATTCTTTTATTCTACCTTCTACTCTTCAATCATTCTATAATTTTATCAATTGTATCTTTCGATTATTCTATCCTTCTATTATTCTATCATTCTATTGTTGTATTATTGAATCAATCAAATCAATTTATCTGCATTTAGCAGACAAGGGCAGAAGTCAGCATTGGCTATAATATATTTGCCTAGCAGTCTTATGTTTTAATAAATATTGCGGTATGCTCTAGCATGATTATTGTGAATCTGGATATATTAGTATTTATAATTCTCATCAAGCAATCATGAGGAAGAGCAGGGGAAATACCAATAGGGTGAGCAGATACTAGATTTCTTTCTAAGTACACTACTCCATGATGGATGCCCGTGTGTCTACCACTTGGAGCCAAGGGGGTGAGTGTCCACCCTTGGGCTTAGAAAAGAGAATCTACGAGCCTTCTATTGTAGCTTTTCCTCAATCTCTACATGGATTGGTTGTTTGGATGGATTCAAGGAGTTTCAATCAAAAGAGGGATGGATAAGGTAGCATGGATAAGGAAAGCAGATAAAAGTTTATCCACTAAGTATGTCACCCATGTTGGATGCCCGCATGTCTGCCACTTGGGGCAAAGAGGGATGGTATATCCGCTCTTGGGCTTGGCAGGGATAGCTTCGGGTGGACTTATCATGTTGCTCATCCAAGTCCTATTATGATTGAACTTCCACTATGCATTATGGATACGATGTAGTTTATATAGTTTTGAAAATGCTATATATTTTATAGGGTTTAAATAGATAAGACATTTATTATATATGAATGATTGCAGGGCCTAAACCAGAGTTTATCTTGCTTAAAGCATTTAATTGGTAAGTTATTATCCCTAACTATATTAAACTTGTGATTCTAGGGCAAGATTTAGGGCAATCCCAAAAGGGGACATTACAACATCATTACTCTTTTGACCACTAATCACAATTGGCGAAATTAATCAAAATCGATTTTCCATTAATCTAAATCAAGACTTGGAAAATCTCATAAATTTGAGCTGGAAAATATTTGAAGGGTTGTGCAAAAGCTGAACTATGATTTTATGCATTTCCAGAGAAAAATAGGGATAGAAGAACATGATAATCAAACTCCATTTAGAAATAAAAATTTCACATTCCAAAGAAATAATGTTAATCAACAACTAGGTTGGTAGAAACAATATGTCATCGGAAGGCACTTCTAAGCAAGCCTTTGATTTTTATCTTAATGATCTAGACCCTTTCATTTCAATGTTTGTAAGGAGAATGATGATGGTGGATTTGAACACAACATTCCTTGTAGCTATAAAAAGTGGAAAAGCAATTAACATCCTCACATTAAACACATGATCAAACCAACTCCATTGCAGGCATCACCACCTAAGTATATCTTGATAAACAACATCATTACTCTTTTGACTACTAATCACAATTGGCCAAATTAATCAAAATCAACTTTCCATTAATCTAAATCAAGACTTGGAAAATCTCAGAAATCTAAGGAAAATATTTCAAGGGTTGTGCAAAAATTGAACTATGATTTTATGCATTAATAGAGAAGAATAGGGGTAGAAGAACATATAATCAAATTCCATTTAGAAATAAAAATTTCACATTCCAAAGAAATAATGCTAATCAACAACCAAGTTGGTAGAAAGAGAGTATGTGGGTGACACTAATGTTTGCTAGCATCATTGAAAGACAATGTGGAATATATTCTAAGATATTGAAAATATAAATGAGAGTACGTCTAAACATCAAGTTTATAGAAAGAAAACGTAATGACGTTTATTTGCACATCATCTTGAATCATAATCCTATCAAAAAGGGATATTATTACATTTGGCTATAGAGGCCTTAAGAGTAGTAGAGGAATATCATTTGCAAAAGAGAGGGTGTAATGCCCATAATCCATCATGAGCAAAACATACAAAACACAACCAATTATTTTTGCTTGAACATGAAGCATTACATAATTGTAATGCATTATGTAGATATATGTGTAGTCGCCATGTGCGGTGCCGCATGATGCCCAATATGTGTAGAAAATATGTGTTGACAATGTTCAAGGGGTGAGGAGAATAAAAGTGATTGTGGGTGTCGCACAATTCCATGTGGCACACCCTGTGATGTACAAGTTTCTTGGGAAGTAAATAGTGCTAGTGCTAATGATGCCTAAGGGGAGAGAGATCATCATGATGTCTACCCTGCAAGCTTCTCTATATGATAAGATGAAGGAATGCTTCCCAAGGCATAATCCCATAGCCTAACGTGTCCACATGCACAATTAGTCAAGCAAAATATAAACCGAATTTCCATTAGATATGCTAAATGGTTTGGTTAGTGACCAACGTATTCAGAGCTTATTCTTTTCATTAACGAAAACAACCATTTAAAACATACAAGTTCTATCCTATTATTTCAATTTAGGAAGAGATCAATGTAAAAAATGATATGCTAGAGAGAACATTTAAATGTCTAACACTCCTTTCCAAACATGCATGACAAATGAACAACTAAGAATATAACATTAATTATTTAATCAATAATTTTGTTAGTATAAGCAAAAGAACGGGATGTGAGAAAAAGGCTTGTCTCTCATGGAGAGAGCACAACTATTAATAGATTTAGAAATTTATTATTACAACTACCACATTAATGCTACAACTACCATATGAATGACATTACAACAAGTTCACAATTACAACCATCTTATTTAGTGATGTACACCTAACCATCTAATTTATTACATGCAAGTGTAAGCATTCATTTTATTACATTAGAATTCTACACATTCTAATACCCCCGTAATGACTAAATCAGAAGGATTTAGAGGTTTAATCATTAAATTATAGTATAGTTTTTAAGATGTGCATAAATAGGGTGAAATATCTACACGAGCAACTTTCATGACAATATACACTTGAGAAAGATATGCATTAAGAACAAAATCAACATGTTCAAACTAGTAATTTGTTTTCATTTTCTTTGAGGTCGTTTATCTAAATTAGGAAGTTCATCCTCATGCATACCTTCCAGAGTGGAACAATGCCACTTAGGCCTCTAATGTGCCTTACGTGAATGTTATGAAGGCAATATCTCAAATGGAGCGTCAATTGATATGAACACACGTTTAGTCCTACAACTCTGATAGACAAGTGGAGAAGTAGTAGTAAAAGGTTAATGCACATGTTGACTTGATGAATTGGAGGGCTCATTTTTCAAAAGTACCATAATACTGGCTTCAAAAACTTTGTTCACCTCTTATTGAACACAAAAAATATGGCTCTATCTCTTTTACATCAACATCTCGACTAATAATGACTTTGTTAGTAGAAATATCAATAAGCTTGTATGCGTTTGTTGGAATGTTTGTCATTGATGTCAAGGTGCATACACATGTTGTCATTGATATTAAGGAGATAGTCATGAACATACGAGATTTTAAAAACATGTTATCATTGACGTCAAATGATGGAGTATGTTCAATGAATAAGTTATGTGGTGATACCTAGAGACGCAGAAGACGTGGTGTTAGTAACAAGAAGAATGCAAACGACCAATATATCATCATCATCATATTACATTTAGTGGCTATTATGGTTGACGTCTATTTGAGAATAATTGGTGAAGAATAAACTCCTCCATGAATGATTATATTAGAGGAGGCCGATCTCATAGAGGAAAGCACTCTATATAATATAAGACAAAATTGTCTTATTTAAATGGTGATGAAGCACCTTACATATAAGACAAAAATGTCTTATTTAAAATACATACATTATGTGCTAGTAAATATATATAAGGAGTAATCTGATTAAAGATAATAAAGTGTTGTGATCCACTAATAAGACAATGTCTTATTAATATTTAAGAAGTGGTGAAGACTATTATAAAAGACAATGTGTTGTGACTTATTAAAAGGAAAGATTAAAATATATGAAAGGTAGTAGTTACAATTAATAAAACAAGGGATGTGATTTGTGCTTCATATATGGTAATTGATATTCATTAAGGGGTGTGATATGAAGTAATTTGTTTTGGGGCAGAACTTAGTATTTGTTAATGGCAACAATTATCAATCAAAGGCAACGAATGATGATGAAGAAAAGGTAGCGAATGAGTATGAAGTAAGGGCAGTGAATTTGTCTTGTAGTAAAAGGCAACAATTCATCTTTGTTAATTATTAGCAAAGGGTGAGAATTGATAGAAGTATGATTTATTAATTGTGAAGTGGTGTTGTTTATTTATTAATAGACATTTATTCATAAAGGACACCTCTTTTGAGTTGATATAAAGTGTGGAAAATTGTGTGAACGTAAGCCAAGCAATTTAAATGAAATATATCTAATGTGAAGAGCAGATTGAAAAGGGAAAAGACAAAAAAATGAAGTGCAAATCACTTATTTTAAATAGATGAAGGGCATGTTGATATGGTGAAAGAAGAACAAATGATACATCATTAGAGAGCATAAATTTTGAATGAAGACAACCACATTTGTGATCATATGTTGAAGGAAGATTGTGCATGATTGTAATCAGATTTGTGAAAGGAATTGGTACATAATTGTGTGATTAGATTTGTGAAGAAAGAATTGTGTTGATCATATTTGTGAGAGAAGAAAGTATTTGTGTGAACATGTTTTGAAAAGGAAAGACTTACATCATACAAAACCAAAAATAGTGATCAAATTTGTGAGAGAAGGTTATTATGTGGATTCTGATCAGATTTGGAAAAAGGTTATTGTGTGGTTAGTGATTAGATTTGGAAGAAGGAGATTGTGTGAGTTGTGATCAGATTTGTGAGAGGAAGATTCTGTGAAGAAGCATACTATATCAGCTATTAAAGGATTAATAGGTTGGAGCCTATCAAATAGAGGTTGGAGCCTATAATTCTATGAAATGGAGATTGGAGTCTCTAGTAGGTTGGAGCCTACAAGAAGAAGAAAGAAGATATATATATATATATATATATATATATATATATATATATATATATAAGCATAAGCAATATTGTGTCGTGGTTTTCTCTTGAAAGGTTTTCCATGTAAATCTGTGTTCTCATTGTGTACTTAATTGCTAGATCTTGCATGTGTAGTATCACCGTGTGCTGATCAGCCTTAGATTGTTTGCTATAACCCAAAGAAATATTTGATACTTTTAGAATCTAGCTTGTCCTTTCTCCTCAAGAACTGAAGTGTGTGGTTGAACCAAAAATACAAAAAGATGTTCCTAAGGTTTTTTTTTTATCAAACTAAGCTTCCTTTGGTGTGATATATAGCAAGCCTTTGTAAGGACTCCTTTTTAGGAAATAAATTGTTGCATTCACATCTTCTCTCTAATACAGATAGGGCATGTTTGTGTTGTGCATCATGCACCTTGCCATCTCCTTGATAGTCATATTACACCTTTCTACCACTTGATTATGTTGTAGAGTATATGATGTAGTTAACTGGTGTTGTATAACTTTTTTTTCTTAGAACTCTTTGAATTGAGTGGAGGTGAAGTCCCTTCATTATTGGACTGCAAAGTCTTGATCCATGCCCTATGAATGTTTCCACCAATTCCTTGAATTTCAAGAAGACACCATAGGAATAAGTCTTCTTTAAGAAGTAAACCCACATCTTTCTAAAGAAGTTATTCATCAACAACAATATGGACACTTGAGATGTTTTTAGAGGCATTCTTCATGAGACTTCTTACCTCATCTCTCTTCTTGGATTTGGAGTTTCTTCTACATACACTAGTGGATTTGTTTCTTCCCAAGGGGAGAAATATTGTTTGCAAGTTTTAGATTCTCTTCGGCATTCGTCTTTGAGCATTCACCATTACCATAGGAGCCCCTTCTTTGTAGGGGGATTCGTAGTATATTTCTTTCCCTCTTATGGGGTGTTATTGATTGTATATTCATGATGATGTAGTCTTGGGGGGGCCTTCTTGAGCTCTCCTTCCATCAGTTGTACATGTTTGTTTGCATGTTTTCTCTCTTTTGGAGAGGGTTTTTTTCTTATGCATTTTTCTCCTTTACTCCCTTTGTGAGAGATGTTTTGTACATGGGTACTTCATCAGGCCTTGTTGTCAAGACCCATCTTTGCATTTGTTTGGTCCTCCCTAAGTTGCACTTAAGAGGGATTGTTGGTGTGAACAGAGTATATTACCTAACTAATTTCACATTAGGTCCTCTTCACACTTGTCTAATTAAGTTTACTTAGGGCATGGTTAGGATAGTTATCTCTTTGTGTCTCATGTAATATAATTATGACACTTGTCATAACTATATGTTGTCCTATGTCTCACATTGGCCTATATAACCTAGGGCTTCTCATTGTAATTTCATCATATTCATGTATATTGATGTACCTAATGTATGCATATTGCATCTTTTGATAGAGTAGAGTTATTCTTTCATGTTGGGTCTCTTTTGTGTTTTCATTGAAGCTCTTAGATCTTGGGTGGCTACCTCCATAGCCAAATCCTGAATGGTATAGAGCATTCTATACCAACTCTTATAAAGACAAGGTATTTATATCTCTCTTGGAGCACCTAGGGTTGGAAGACTAATCAAAATAATAGTTATGAAAAAATCTATGATGTGTAAGACATGTAAGATGAGTTACATTCTATTTTGGATTGCTTGACCATGACTATGGGGTGTTGGGTTTTTGCATGAGGAATATGAGGACCTAGTTTTGGGCTCATGATTTTGACTCTTATTTAAAAAACCATTCTGAGTTTCTAGATTTCAATTTCCTTTATAGTGGAGGCATGAGATAGTGGATTAATATGTTCTTTTATAGGTATTGTTATGTTGTTAGAGTACTGGCAATCAAAGGGATAAGCAGATTGTATAATTGTACTCTAATTTTTTAGAGTAATTCAAGTTTGGGTCTCTTTGGTGGTGGAGTTTTTTTCTTTTGCAAGGGTTTCTCCATGTATATTTGGTGTTCATATGGTTTGTTCATTTGTCTATTGCTTCTTCATGTTTTATTTTAGTTTGATGGTTTAATCACATGCTTAATAAGTGTAAAGACTCACAAGTCATGTAAAAGCATTTAAACCAACTCAAAAGAAAATGAAGTAAATAATCCGCTTAAATACAACATCGCAATAACCAAAATAAAAAGATGTAAATAATCCACTTAGATACAATATTCAAAGGTAAAAGGTGTAATTAATCCGCTTAATTACAATATCTCCAATAAAAGATAATCTAAAAAATATGAATCTTAATGTCAATAAATCTTACATAATCACGTGCTTAATCCAGATAACAAGTACTATAAAATAATATACATAAATCCTTTGGCAAGCATGCCGTAATACATCCAAAATAGGTACAATAAACAAGTACAACAATAATAAATAAATCAATACTCTCTAGCTGCATGAACCAAGTGGTCCACCACATGCAAACCGAGAGACAGGAACATGGCTCAGGTGTTTTTCCACCCAACCATGAAGTATTTACACTTCCCTAGATCCCTTCCTGAAATGAAGGAAACCCAACCCTGCATGAAATGCCTAGCTACCTGGTAACAACTGCAGGAGGGAACACCCGATGCAACCCTGATGTCTGAATGTGCAATTCTAAGTAATGAAAAGCAAATTGTCTCACAACAGGATGTGGCAGAGATATCAATAATAAGTTTGCTATACAATAAACATTTGTTTCAATGTCATTCTAATTAGATCTAATCATTAATAAGTAACCTGGTTCAATTCTCAAAAAGAGGAAAAGCCATCTTTGATAATCCACACTCGGCATCGCAATCCCAAAAATAACCCAATAAATTCCTATATAAAAACTACTTCTTTCCCCAGAAGCAAGAAAATAAGTAAAGAATCACCAATTCACGATTTCCAAATAATCAATCTAATCCCTTCCCCAAAACATCAAATAAGGAAAAATGCATTTTCAAGCAATGAACCATCTTTCGGTCATACAATCGAATCATAAGTTTATCAGTTTGATATAGTTTTTAATCTTGTATTTCAGTCACAATGTCGTCAATAATAGTCATTCTAAGATATTAATCTATCTTGTTATTTCTGTGATAGGAAGTTTCAAAATAATAAAAAAAAATAATACAAACAATCCATAGGTTTGTTTAATTGACATAAACCTCAAGTCCATATTTCAATCATATTGCCTAATAAATATTCAACCAAATTGCTTTCAGCAATCAGTGATAGGTACTAATTCAATCCAATTATCTAACGAAAGTTCACGATTCAATCAAAAAGATAACTTACTGTCAAAACTGTGACATGAAGTCCCAAAAACAACCGAACAATCTTCTTGTCGCAACTGCGACAAGAACTGTTACAAGAAAGAAATAAAGTGAATAGAGAGCATAATTAAATCAGTTCTTCGATCATGAATATAAATATAAATGGTTTCAGTATCAGCCTTGACAGGAAAATAATATAGAAATCTACTATCTCTGTTCCTGGTTATCACATTTATTTTAACAAATTTTAAACAAAGCTACAGGCTTAACTTGTTCAACTACAGGAAGATCGTATATGCTGCTACAGGAACATAAGAAGTTTGCAGTCATGAAGGTAGCTACAGGTTCTAATTCCTCAATCCACAGAGACAACAATGGATCAACTATAGTCAAGTAATACTGCCAATGAAGCTACATGAAGAATAGTTTTGGTTATTTTTCAGAGGCTGATTTTTATTAAACAGAGGTTGATTTTCTAATCTAAATTCGATCTCAGCCAGCATAACAAAGAAATACAGTCATTTTAATATTTGACAGGGAATTAATCCAACAACGAACTGGAGATTTCTCTAAGAGTTTTTAGTCAAATTTTTGAGCAGTTCGAGCATCATGGAAAGATAAGATTTTTAAGTCAAAACAATAGGAGGAAGGGAATTCAATGCCTATAGTTGAATTTGAGAACTAGTGGCTAAAAGACAAGGAGTCGATCTATACAGATCGCCCTATCACAGTCAAGTCGACCATGAACAAGGTCGATGGCCAACCAAAGAACAAGCGGCCAGGCAAAAAGAAAGTATGCAGCCACAAGTAAACAGGTCGATCTGTCATTAAGCAGCAAGGATAACATATACACAGCCGATTTCTTAACTATGTTCTATTGTCATTTTAGTAGGCTTTATTCAATGCAAAACACAAGAAAAATACCTGGTAGAATCACCTGAGAAGAGATCGAATTTGCCACCTCAGTCGCTGCCTTCCTCTATCTATGTCTCTCCAATTCCACGAACTTTCCTTCTGTTGTCTCCTGTTGCTCAGAATTACCCAGAAAAATAACTCTTCTTCTGCTGTGAAAACGTGGTGATGCCTTCTGCCCAGATCTGCTTCTTTTATCATAAAAGAATTCTCCCTTATTTTTGGCGAACTCATTAGGTTTAAAACTGAAGTTCATTTTCAGTTTGCATGAAAGTAATAATTAAAAACTCTCAATCTTTTTTATTTAAAATCGAATAAAAGCTATTTAAAACAATCAGTAATATCCTTTGCAGCTTACTGTCGCATAAATGACATGAAATATATATTTTAATTCTTTTATTCGGTTTCTAAATATAATAATATTGTTTTTAATATAATTTAATTATTTTTATCAGTACAAACTCTCTTACTTAATAAAGAATAATAAATTGGCTCTAGTTATGGATGACGAAAGCTAAAAATGGAAGATCTCTTGGGGGAAGGGATCAATAGAGAACTATGACAGTCAGAGAAAAACCTATTAGCGTATTAGAAGAATATTGGAAGAAGCTCAATAAGAAGGATCAGGGAATTATATAGTTATGTGTTTTTGATTCAGTCATAAATGTTTGAGGAAACTACCTCATATAGCTTGTGGAGAAGAATAGGTGAAATCTATCAAACAAAGAGTCTCATAAATAATTTATATTTGAAAAAAAATCATATTCATTAAAAAGAAGGAAAGATAATTAGTCGTTGACCATCTTAATGCTTTTAATTTGATTTTTGAGTTAATTAGGATCTATATATGTTAAGTTTGATGAAGGGGATAAGTGTATTTTGTTGCTATGCTCTTTACCCAAATCATGAGAAAATATGATTGTTGCAGTAAGTGGTGCTATTGCAAAGCCTAAGATGAATTCTCTTGTTGCTACTTTGTTCAATGAATAAATGAGGGGGAAATCCATGGACAAGAGTTCTAAGGATTCACTCCATGTTCAAGGTAGGCCCAAAGAGAAAGGTGCAAAAAAAAGGGATAAGGATATATCTAAATCTAAGGGAAGGAACAAAATTCATGGTAAGGGAAGACTTGAAGGTTGGAATTGTGGGAAATGGGGCCATCTGAAGAAGGAATGCAGAAATGAGAAAAAGATTGTTGATAATTCCTCTAATGAAAAATAATTTGGTAATGAAAATGATGTTTTATTTATTTCTATTATGTTAGAGCATAATATTTTTTAGGAGTCTATACATTAATAAATAGGCCTAAAATAAATATTTATAAAGCTCTCATATAAGGTATAACACCTTATTATCTAAATATGCTTTTAGCATATTATAAAGAATATTTAATTAATTAGTAAATTTATTAATATAAAAGATTTATCATCAATATTAATTAATTTACTAATTAATACTAATGTTGTTTGTGAAAGGTATGGTAACTTCTCGAAAAGTGTGCTACCTACCTTATTTCCCTATATTTAAGGGGTTTTGATTAGGGATAAATTATTAGAGGAGAATTTGAAAAGTGAATATTGAAATCTTCACTATGCACTAGAGGTTCATGTGAGAACATTTGGAAGGAGGAAGGAGTTTATTCTAGGTTCATGTGTCTGTAAGTATATAGATAAATATGTAGGTTTTCTTAATAATGATGATTTGTGGGATTTTTCACTGTACGATTTTCTCCGCCATAAATTTATCTTCATGTGTTGTTGCTATATTCGATTCTTTTTCTGTAGATTTATATTTTATTATTCAACCTATTAATATTTAATATATTATATGCAAATAATAGGCTCGCTACCGAAATCTTCTACTACTCATGGAAAAACCCTTGAGACTTGGGTGTCTTAAGTGCATTGTCTAATGAATCTTCTAGTTTTCCCCTCCAACAACTAGCTCCCAAATGGGATTTTGAGTGCAAGAAATGTTTTTACATTTGATGGTTCTCTTGATTGTTGTGACTTGCTTGTGTCTCTCCCCACAAATTATGCCACACTTTCCTAGATTCAAGGTTTCTATGGATGGCAATGGTTTGTTGCCAGGTGCTCATATGGATTCAAAGTGGCTCCTCCTCTAGCGTCTCCCTTTAAGGGCTCTAACGACACGAAAAAACATATTGATGTTGTATTTAGGACAAAATGGGGATCGACCCTATGAGTTGAATTCCAAGGGGTGTTCTTCCTTGCCTTTGGTTGTGTGGTTCCCCTTGACTCTTTTAGAGTCGAGATGCATTCTGAGGATCATATTAAAACCATGGATTTTGGAGAAATAGTGGGTGGGAAGGTGGATTGGCTCTAACAAATGGCATTAATTTTCAAAATTTAGAATTTTTAGCCTAGTTTGGTTAAGCTCCACGAGTGGTTGTCTCAACATTGGAATCCCTTCGCAAAAGGAGGGTTTGTCACGTGTCCATGTGCTAAGGGATGGTTCTTAGTGGTTTGTAAATCTAAGTTAGAGAGAGAAGTAGTGATCAAGGGGGGCCCTTGGTTTTGGAGCAAAGCTTATTTGGTTATAAAACCCTAGGTCCTTGATTTTAATCCTCTCTATGAATCCTTCCCTAATTCTTTGGTGTAGGTAAGGTTTCCAAACTTACGTACTCCTTACATTTTTGGTCTATGGAATGTCTGTCCTTGATTAAAAAAACTCTTGGTAAGTTAATTTCTATTCTATCACTTGAGAAGATGTACACAAATTTTACTCTTTATGGAATTCTTGTTAGGTTAGATCTATCAAAGAAATTGCCAGAAGAAATAAATTTAAAAGCTAGTGTTAGGTGTTGGAAGCAACAAATTGATTTTGAAGGCATCACCTTTAGATGTAGATTACATTTTTCTACAAGTCACTTGGCTGCAAATTGCCCCAAAGCTTGAGTTTGAGCTCCTTAGCAAAGACAAGCTACTTGGCAGGTTGGGGTTGAACAATGACAACAGGTGGTAGGTGTTGATGAGGATGTTCTATCAGAGGCTTTTAATGATTGTTCTTCCTTTGAATTTGGTGATTCCCTTATGGATAACGTTAGTGGTGACTTTGTAGAATCTACTAACTCTCCTATATCTCCAATGGCTCCTCCTCTTCAAGACAATGCCTCTCCAATGGGCTTTGGTAAGGCATTAATTTCTTCTTCAAATTGTATAGAAAAGCATGATGCTTTCTCTCTTACAAATATATAGTTTTCTCTCGTCCAACATCCTTAGTGCATAGAGCCCATGGCATAAACTATAATGAGTGGATTATGGTAGAAAGGAACAAGAGAAAAGCTCCTCCAACTAAAAGTGGTAATGGTGGAAGCAAGATGATTTTGTGATCCCATTTCAAAATGGGGTAGTAGGGTTTAAAGGGTGTGTATTTGACTCAAAATTTGAAGTAATCAAGTTCATTTTAATATAGTCTGCAAACGCTTTTTATGTGTGACAATGGATTTTTGATATTTCATTATTTTTCAAAGAAATACATTTGGTTTTGATAAATGATTGGATCTAGTGAGCCCATTCGCTACCAAAATCTAAGCTTAATGCTCTTTTTGCAACCCCTAGGTGCCTAACTTAAGTTAATTTAGCATTTTTTTAAATTATTCAACCTTATATAAGCATAATTTAATTAACTCATCTAAAGAATTAATAACCCTAACATCATATCAAAACCACCTTTAGGAAGTTAATTGTTTGTAGAAAATTGAATTAAAAAAAAAACAAATACAATTTTAGATAGCTATAACTAGTAAATTCTTGGAAGAATATATTTATTCAAAACCCTATTCTTAAAATAAAATTTAGAAAAATAGGTTGAAAAATTAAACCTTAAAAATAGGTTTTATAAGAACTATTTTATATTATACAATTAAAAAGTGATTACCCAATTCAAATTCCTTAGAATAAAATCCATGGCTATTAGACAAAAAAGTATAAGTAAAAATTCTATATAGAATCTCTATTTAATCAAAGTTATGTTATTAAGTTAAAGAATTTTATTATATAAATTCTATACAACATCTTTTATATCAAATCTTGTTTTAAGATAGAAAGTGAAATTTTAATATTACGTTAAAATAAATTTTAACTTATAACTTAAAATTTTAAGTCTTAACTTAAAATAAATAAATTTTAACTTATAGAATAAAATTTTAAATTATTTAAGTTACAGAATAAAGACATGCCAAATAAATTTTTAATTTAATAAAGATATCAATTTCTAATCCATTACTAAGCATGACATAAAACAAATAGTTTACTGTTCATAGCATACAGAAACTTCTCAAATCTTACATCAATAAAGGAACACATATCAAGGTGTATTGGACAAAAGAAACTCGTATGAACTGCATCAAGGTCCATTGGTTCATCATCACTACATTCATTCCTAAAGATTAATTTATACATTTGGTTGACTATACATTTCATTTGGCATTGAGCTTTGTGTCACCTTGCGGCTAATTGAGATCACTCTTAAGGCTAGTGGTTGATATATAAACATCCTTGAAGATCATTAGAAGTCGGCGAAGAAGGTAGAAGATAGCTTAGCATGGTGTTGTATTGCAAGATCTTTCTAATATTATAATTTGTCCATTATAATCAAACAATTGAGGCCTAGCATGTTGGAAGCCTATTGTGGTAGACTATATTTCCATTGTGATTATAAATGAATAGAGAATTTGTTGATTTGTTCTTCTGTTGAGTGTTGTTGTTGTGCTTGTTCACTTGGATGCATGGTTGGATAATCCTTCATTGGACAACCATGATTGCATTAGATGGTATTAGAGCTTGTTTTATGCATTTTTTTGAATGAATTTGATAAAAGAGGAAGAAGATCAATAGGTGGAGTGTTGATCTAGTGTTGGATTTATGAGTCATGATATAAGTTAGGTAAATTAAGGGATACTAAGAAGAGGAAGCATTATATAGGTTCCCATGTGAATTGCTTAAGCATTTAGAACTTGTAATGCAACTCTTACCCCAATAAAGGTTTTGTGTTCTTTTGTCCTTTGTAGGAATTAAATAAAGGTATCTTCCACAGTAGGAAAGTGTTGGGTAGAATATCCCTATGAATTTACTAGTTGTAAAAAGATTTCTGAATTGAGGCAATCCACAAGAAGCTTGTAAACAAAGTGTCGATTGTGAGGTAGTTTGCATGAGTGATTGTGGACAAACCACCAACATGAGGTAGTTTACACAAAATCCAAGATGTCACCATGGAGAGGATATGGTATTGTTAATGTCATTGGAAGGATGGAAGAGATGCTTGAGATGGTGAAAGCATTAAAGATTTGGATGGATGCTTTTGAAGAAGAGCGTAGAAGAAACCCTAACCCTAGAGATGATGAAAGTGATGAAGAACAAGAAGCCAACCCTACCAAGGGAAGTGAAAGTGAAGAGGAAGACAAGGAAGAAAGAATGTTGAAAGCTATATCAAGTATTGGTAAGAAAACTAGAGTAGATGTTCCCAATTATTCTGGTAGTCCAAGTCTTGAAGAATTGATGGATTGGATAATTGATTTAGAAGAACATTTTGAGTATGAAGATATTGATGACTTTGATAGAGTAAAATTTTCTAAAACTAAGTTGAAGGGTCATGTGGAACCATTTGGTGGAAGGAAGTCTAGCTAGAAAGAAATAGGAACGATAAACCTAGTGTTTGGAAATGGGACATGACGGTGAAGAAAATTAAATCTAAGTTCATTCTTGTAAATTATCAATTAGAGTTACTAAAGAAGCTACACAGTCTAAAGCAAAGAGATATGACTATGTAGATTGTATATGAAGGAATAAATCAATACAGATGGAAAGATCTCTCAGATTTGCTAGTTCCCCAAGAGAAAATTGAATCTCTCTGGTTAAGAGTGTAGAATTAATTTAAGTGATAAGGAAGATAAACTTCACTAGTCATGCTCACAAAGTGGCAATTACACTGTGAAACTGAGATACTCTTCCTTAATGACTCCCCCTAATGATTAGCCTTTACTTGGGTGGCAATCAAGAAGAAAGTATTGACAGGGGATAGACTAACCAAGTTGAGGTTTCACGACCTATTTTGATGGAAATTATGTAAGTAGGTTGAAGAAACAAATGAACATCTATTTCTGGAATGCCCCTTCATAGTAAAATGGTGGAATTGGTTGTGTACCAACCTGAAGCGACATTGTTTGAAGTTGACGACACTATTGTAGGTATTCAAGGAGTGGAGTATTCCCAAGCCAAAGGCCATTTTCTCAAGCCTATGGATGACTAGTTCGTCCCTCCTTATATGGCATATATGGAAGGAGAAAAATTGAAGGATTTTCTAGGAAACTAGACTAGGGTGGGAATCATTCCTATTAAAGGTAGAAATTGCCATTTTAGAAGTGTGATGAGTCAAGCCATAGATAAAGTGCATAGGAAGTGCCTCTTTATAACCTAGGATCAAGATATGCTAAAGGTATGGGATAAGCTCTACCTACCCCACGTTCATGGGATGGCTAGGTTAAACCATTCATTAATTGACAGAACTAAGGTAAAATGGATTCCACCTTCAACAAGAGAATTGAAGTTAAAATTTGATGGGGTAGTGAGAGGAAACTTGGGCTTGTCTAGAGTTGGATGCATCATAAGGGACCCAGAGGGCGGATCGATAAAGGTAGTGTAGATGAAACTTCACCTTGGAAAAATACCGAGGTCAAGGTTGAGGCCCTAATCCTTGGACTTCTCTTGGTAAAGGCATGCGATCTTCAAAAGATCCATAGAGAAGGGGATTCTCAGGTGATTATACTTAGCTTAAGAAAATGACACTCTACAAATTGGAGAATTAATATATTATAGAAGGCTTGGGATATCTGGTAAGGAGTTGCATTTTTTAGCACTTGGTTACTCTATCAAAATGCTACTAAAATTCCACCATGGATGAGAGATGGTATAGTCTTGTTATTATTTGATCGTCATTCTAATATGTAATTTAGCTATGGATTTATGGTTGCATGTGCGAGATGTGACAAGTTTCAAAGCTGGATGTTATTGCATGTTGAGTTGTAGTTTGAGGAATAGATGTTAGAAATGGATGTTGATCTCCATATTGGATTAGATACTTGTATGGTAAATGCTTATTTGTTGAATAATACAAGGGTTTCACATGGTGTTCAGAGAGTGGAGTTTTTACCCAAAAGGGGTTTCCTACGTTCATCTTGTGTTCATTCTCTCTATGGTGGATGATGTGTTCTTCTGTTATTTTCTCTCTTTTTGTTTCCTCTAAAAGTGGGTTTTACAAGCTGTTATGTTGCTAAAATTTTAATAGATATGTAATCTTCACAACTTTCCTCTTAGGGTTAATGGGGATTTGAACTCTACTTCCCAACAATTTGTTTGTTGTGTACTTTTATTAAGTGCTTTTGAATCTAATCATTTAGAATGTTTATTTATTAATGTTTTTGGTCTCTTTGATGGACTGGGTGAAAATGTCATAACCTAGTCCTTGACAAAGAGATTAGAATACTATTATCTTGTAAATACAAGTATTGTGAGATAGAAACATGGATAAAGTAGTCAACTTATCTATATGAGATAAGAAGTACAGTGTAGGTGATAAAAGGTATGATATATATGAAAGGGAATACCATACCGAAATAAAAAGAAAAGAGAAAATAAAGAAAATGAAGAAAAGGGAGACTAAATAAAATTAATAGAAGAAGAAAGAGGAAAATAGAGACAAAGATGAAAGAAAAAAAGGAAAAAAATGGTGATGAATAGGTCATAACTATTTTTTTGGGGGCTCTTTTTTCAATTTATATAGGTTCTTATCCTACTATTGTTTTGCAGTTTTTTATTAAGGATTTGAGTATCCTTAATGCATATTAGGTGCTTAATATGGTGTTCATGTTTGGTTAGCAGTGATTTTTAATCCTAGCCCATCTAAGTTCATGGCATTCTCCTTAATCCTTGTTTGAAACCCTCTATATTTTCCCAATGCATGTCCTTACCATGTTTCTTTAGCTTCAAGGCTTCAAGATGGTCCTTTCCACTTTTGATTTTGTACATAAGGACCCTACATGGTTTCAAATATGTTTTGATGTTATTTCTCTTGAAAATTCTTGTTAGTTGTTCCTTGCATGTAAGGTAAGTAATCTTTCTTTATTTTATATCATTATTGAACCTAGAAATCCTTTGAGCTTGTTTTCTTTAGTATAGGCTTTCCTAAATTGCTAATCACGGTTCCCATTTTTCAAAGAGTTGTGTGGAGATTTTTTTTTAATTACCAAGGTGTTTTGGGTTTTGGGTCACATATTCTTAGGTATTTGGGAAACGTGGTGATTATTAAACTAGATTTTTATGAATGAGGTGGTTGTATTCTTTTGGTAAGCTTATTGGGAGATTGAACCATTCACTTTTGCAAGATCAATGCATGTCAAGGAAAGGGAGGCATTTGTCTTCTACATTTATATATTAAGATGTGTTAAGAAACTAGTTAACATATTTCTTTAAAAAATTATCCTAATTTTATAAAAATATCAATTCTTTAAATGTTTTCTAACTTTTCTTTCTAATAAAATACAATCTTAATGAGAAGAAAATATTCTTTAGATATAAGAATTTAAACATTTATTTTGAAAATGAAGATTCACAAATATTTACAAATGTGTGCTTTGAAATTCCTATTAATAAATGAATATTTATTTTTGATACGATGACTTCAATAATCTTTATTTATTTATTAATAGAATATTTTTTAAGCTCGCCGCCTAAATTTGAAACTCTAAATAAATGAATGTGTATTTTAATACTTCTTTGTTGACTCATCAACCCACATTGGTTCATATTTGACATGTGTGGAATCTTGAACTGAGGCCCACTCAATAGACAAGTTGGATTGAATGGTAGAACAGTGCCATCAAATGTACCTCCCATTTCCTTCGCATCTATGGACACCATCTAGCTTGTTTTCGTTGCCACTACTATGAGGCCACTACCTTAGAGCTCTACCAAGCCACCACTATGCGCGAAGACAACCCCTTTACTTTTTCTCTTCAATTGCAGGTGGTTGAGCTTCGCCACCAGAAGTAGATTGCTGATAGTCATACAACTAGAGGTGCTTAGACTAAGGCTCGATTGCATTGGCTTAAAATTGGGGATCGAGCTTCCAAAGAATTCTTTCAAGCTCTATGTGCTCATCATACTTCCTAAGCCATCAAACAAATTCGTGATAGTCACTAGTTGCTTAAGGAGCTACTAGATATACTCCAAGATTTTGTTCATCACTATGAGTAGGTTTTCAAAGCTTAAGAGAATTCTCCTAAACGTGAACACACTTTGCAAGAGTGCCTCAAGGTTGTCCCTTGTTATCTTTCTTCAACTCAACGTATTTTTTGTGATCAATTGCTCTCCATTGCTAACCTCCATAAAGTTGTCTTCACCATGGTCGATGATAAAGCTCCAGGATGTGATGGATTTCCTTGTGAATTTATAAGGCACTTTGGGAATCAGTTGGAGAAGATCTTCATAAGGTTTATCTCAAAGCTTTTAAATCTAATTATTTAGGAAAAATTATTAACAAAGGAAACATCAAGCTCATACCTAAGTCCTATTAATCCTGATGATATATACAATTGGTGTTTGATCACTTTGCTTAATGTCTCATGCAAGATCATCGCCAAGGCCCTTGCATTAAAATTGAGACATCTTCCACAAATCATTTGACTTGAGCAAACTAGTTTTATGAAATCTAGATTTATTTTGGATAATATTTTACTATTTTCGAAGGTGCAAAATGGGTTCATCATTCTCAATAGCAAGTTATTTTTATCAAAATTGATTTTGCTAAAGACCATAATCGCATAGAATGGCCCTTCATCATTGCTATGCTTCAAGAATTAGGATTTGGTACCCACTTTGTTTAATCTTTGCATATGCTTTTTTCAGATGCCTTGGTTTGTATCACTATCAATGGCCATCAATCTTTAGCCTTTGACCTTTTAAGATCCATCTATCAAGGTTGTATGTTGGCTCCTACTCTTTATGTTCTTGTTGTTGAAGGCTTTGGTTATTTTTTAGCTCATTATGTTTCCCAACAACTTGTCAAAGGCATTCCTCTTCCCAATTGTACTACTCAATTGGTGAATGGGCATTTTTCAAGGATTCCTTCCTCACTCTCTTGGAAGAGGAGAACGATATTAAGAAAGCTCTTCTTTGCTTGGACATTTTTTTGTAAAGCTTCAGGTTGATGCATCCAATGGCAGCACACTTTGCAAGAGTGCCTCAAGGTTGTCCCTTGTCATCTTTCTTCAACTCAACGTGTTTTTTTGTGATCAATTGCTCTCCATTTCTAACCTCCATGAAGTTGTCTTCACCATGGACGATGATAAAGTTCTAGGATGTGATGGAGTTCCTTGTGAGGTTTATAAGGCACTTTGGGAATCAGTGGGAGAAGATCTTCCTAAGGTTTATCTTGAAGCTTTTCAATCTAATTCTTTAGGAAAAAATATTAACAAAGGAAACATCAAGCTCATACCTAAGTCCTACTAACCCTGATGATATATACAATTGGTGGCCAATCACTTTGCTTAATTTCTCATGCAAGATCATCACCAAGGCCCTTGCATTAAAATTGAGACATCTTCCACAAATCATTTGACCTGAGCAAACTAGTTTTATGAAATCTAGATTTATTTTGGATAATATTATTACTATTTTCGAAGGTACGGAATGGGTTCATCATTTTCAATAGCAAGTTGTTTTTATCAAAATTTATTTTGCTAAAGCCCATAATCGCATAGAATGGCCCTTCATCATTGCTATGCTTCAAGAATTAGGATTTGGTCCCAATTTGTTCAATCTATGCATATGCTTTCTTCAGATGCCTTGGTTTGTATCACTATCAATGGTCATCAATCTTTAGCCTTTGACCTTTTAAGATCCATCTATCAAGGTTGTATGTTGGCTCCTGCTCTTTATGTTCTTTTTGCCGAAGGCTTTGGTTATTTTTTAGCTCATTCTATTTCCCAACAGCTTGTCAAAGGCATTTCTCTTCCCAGTTCCATTACTTAGTTGGTGAATGAACATTTTTCAATGATTCCTTCGTCAGTCTCTTGGAAGAGGAGAACAATATTAAGAAAGCTCTTCTTTGTTTTGACATTTTTTGTAAAGCTTTAGGTTGATGCATCCAGTGGCAGAAAACTCAATGCTACCGACAATCCTTTCCTCCTAAGCCTCCTTTTCTTGATTCTTTTGGGTGGAAGTGGATTACATATGGGGAAATCTTTCAATTTCTAGGCATTTTTCTTTTCTTTTCAAGCTTCTCCAGCTGCACTTTGGCAAGTAGTTATTTCTAACAAAAGGGTAGGGGCTAAGGTTCTCCCACCAACCCCTACCATAGTTCCCTCGAAGGTTGTTCAATAAAATCCACCATAGAAGTCCACAACATGGGTGTACCACATTTTTCTAAATGGTAATGCCACACAATTGAGTCTTCATCTCAGTTTAGTCGTTAATACGTATGCCTTCCCCCGTCTTGCTCCATCCAATAAGGCACTATGGTAGAGAGCGGCATCACTATCTACTATCCATAGTTAGTCACTACACCAATCATGTTATGTACATAGTCAGGCCAGTAGAATTATACCCCCCATCCATCCTTACAGGAAGACGATGAGATGATTGATGATCTCACCGAAGTGATAGGGCGGGAGGCCAATGAAAATATAATGGCTTATTAGATCACTAAGCCTTTTCCTCTTATAGTAAAATTTTAGATTTGCTCTAAAATTCTAGAGGCTACCAATGTTCATTCCTCTTATTGGGTTCCTTCTCAAGCCTCATATCAAAAACTTGAAAAGCTTCTTAGGGACTTTCTTTGGGCCTCTTCTGAGAATCACAGAGGATTTCATAAAGTTTCTTGGGAATATTGTTACCTCCCACATGATTCTAGAGGGTTGGATCAGAGTTTAATTCAACACCAAGGTATGGTTGTTTGTGTTGAATGGATCATTCGAGCCCTTGAAGGTAATGAGGCTTGGAAAATTCTTGTGTGTCATTACATTTCCACAGGTGTCCCTCTGGGGAAACAAGTCTGGAAGTGGATTGGTCTTCATACTCTTCTCATTATGAAAGGCCCATTCAAATCCAAGGGATTTTTGTTATTAAAAGTATTTGGAAAGATTGGGAAGCCATGAAGCCTTGGCTTCTTTGGAATGGCATTGGATTTCACAATGGTTTTCTATAAACCAACAATCCATTTGGTGGTCTCTAGTCATTACTTGTCAAGATTGCTCTCTAGCTAGGACCCCTTGGGTCCATGCTTTGAGGTTTTTTAAGAAAGAAATTAAGACCCTTCTAGATTTGTTTTCCAAAACAACCAGGAACTTTTTATCTTGGCTTGAAGCCAAAGATAAATTTCATTTGTCTAATCAAGGTCATGAAACTTTCCAAGTGATTATTGATGTGCCACTCAACGTTATTCATAAAGTTGGGGTTCGTTGTTTTAAATTGTGGTGGAAAAATTAGAAATGGTATCCAAACACACCATTTCATAGCTAGAAACCTTGTAAGGGTTATTCATCTCTATCACCTTATTTTCCTATGATTCCTACTTTTAACCAAAGACGGTTGCTTCAATCCCCTTTGGCAGTTTGGCAGTGCAAATTTCACATTGTTTGGTCGACCATTCTTGAGCCAAAGCTTGCTCACTTTGCTTCGTGAATTATTTTCCATTGGTTCCAGTTAACCCATATTGGAATTAGGGAACTTAGATGTCCTTTTTGTGGCCACTAGAAAACACTTAAGCATCTCTTCTAGTTTTGTCCCAGGGCTCAGGTAGCCTAGACTTGGATTCATGATTTCTTCAAGCCTTTATGGCCTGAACCTTTTTCCTAGCATATTGTGTTATTAGGGGATTGGCCTAGAATCCCTTTTATATTTACTCAAATCTAGCATGCTTTTAGGATGGAAATTCTTCTCAACATATGGAAGGACAAAAATTCTGCTTTAGGAAATGCAATTGATTCTAGTTTTTTTTTAAATTTTAAATCCATGATTTGTTCCAATATACTCATGCAAATACAGGTGCAAGCTAACAAAGTTGCACTTGAGGTTGCACATCTGCAAGTGCTTCTAGACCATTGGGGCAATGCCCCTTGCATTGTTGTCAAAGTCCCCCTGACTCCTACTTCTAATAGAGGTCGATCTTTGCCTCATGGGCATTGTAGGGGATTCAATCATTCTTCTCATATAGGTCAAGATGCTCATTCCCAAGCTTCTCAGCCTCCTAGACAAAGAGACTGTGCTCAACAAGGGTAGCCTCAACCTACTTGCCATTGCTTTTCTTCTCCCCACGCCTTTGGTCATGGGTCTACAGGCTGGCCTAACTTTGGCAAGTTCCCATGGCTGCCTCTTTCCATTTCTCCTATTCTTGACAATCCTCTTGAGGATGATAAAATGAATGGAGATGTTAATGATGGTTGGGAGCCTCCTATGGACACCTCAAACCCCACTAATGTATGAGGCAAACCAAATAACCAGGACCCTCCTCCCCCAATGATAGAGCTCTTTCCATCTAGCAATCTCTTTTTTCCTATTTTCAGGCTTTGGCCCCATTTGGACTTTGGGGTGTGACTTTTTCCATCCACCTTTTTTTGTGAATATGTGTAATATTGTTTCATATTTATAAATGATAGACACTTATTCATTAAGAAAAGAATCCAATTTATGTCTTTCATGTAATATATATACCACATACTAAAAATAGAACATAATATAATACTACAAATATATGTTACATAAAAGATATTATGATTCTTCATAAATATTTTCTAATCACTTCTTTATATCATTTCAATTAGAAGGAAAAATAATTCTGACCCACACATTTATTTGTTTGAATTTTTAGAATATATCATGATTAGGAGTGGGTATGTGTATGCATGTGTGTGCACTGTAAATTTTGTATGTAGAATATGTAATATTTATATTTTAAAACATATTTTTAAAATATGTCGAGAGATCCTTCTCGAGGTGCCTATTTTTAAAATCCTTGTAATATATAAGTGGAATAGGCACTTCGAGAATGATCTCTTGGCATTTTTTAAATATATTTTTTAAAATATAGATATGCTAGAAACTATAGTGCAACATCTAAACAACATTATTTTAACCTTAACTATAATGCTAACTATAACCCTAACCCAAACCTTAATTATAATCCTAACCCTAATTCTAACCTTATCCCTAATCTTAACCCTAACCCTAACAATAATCTTAATCCGAACCCTAACCCTAATTGTAATTTTAACCCTAACCCTAACTATAATCCTAATTCTAATCTTGACCTAACTCTAACCATAAACCTAATTCTCACCCAACCCTAACCCTAATTCTAATTCTAAACCTAACTCTAACCCTAATTCTAAACATAAACCTAACCCTAACCCTAACCCTAACCCTAATTCTAACCATATCCCTAATTCTAAACATGACCATAACCCTAACAATAAACCTAATTCTAGCCCCAAGCCTTACCCTAATTCTAACCATAAAGTTAATTATAATTTTGACCCTAATTCTAAACGTAACACTAACCCTAATTATATATCTAACCCTATATCAAAACCTAACCCTAACCTTATTTCTAAACATAATTCTAAACCTAACACTAATCGTAATTCTATCCCTAACCCATTTCTATTCCTTACCCTAAACCTAACCCTATTTCTAATTCTAACCCTAACCCTAACCTTAATTTTAAAAGTAACCCTAATTCTAAACCTAACACTAACCGTAATTCTATCCCTAACCCTATCTTTATTCTTTACCCTTACGCTTACCCTAGCCCTATTTCTAATTCTAACCCTAACCCTAATTTTTAACCTAACCCTAATTCTAACTTTAACCATAACCGTAACTGTAATTCTAAACCTAATTCTAACCCTAAACCTGATTCTAACTATAGCCTTAACTATAACTCAAATTCTAACCCTAGTTCTAACCCTAACCCTAACTCTAACCATATTTCTAACCCTAACCCTAACCCTAATTTTAATTTTAAGCCTAATTCAAACCCCAACATTAACCCTAATTATACCCCTACCACTACCCTTAAGCCTAATCCTAATTCTATCCCCAACCCTAGCCCTAAACCTAATTCCAACTTTAACCCTCACCCTAATACTAACCCTAACCCTAACTCTAACCCTAACCCTAATGTTGATTCTAACCTTAATTCTAACCCCAACACTAACCCTTATTCTAATTGTAAGCCTAACCCTAACACTAATTCTAACAATATCCCTAATTTTAATTCTAACCATAACACTAACTCTAATTCTACTCGTACCCCTAGCCCTAACCCTAATTCCAACAATAACTCTAACACTAACCCTAACCCCAAACTTGACTCTAACACTATCCCTAACCCTAACCATATTTCTAAACCTAATTCTAATTGTAACCCTACTTCTAACTCTAATTCTAACCCTAACCCTAACCCTAACCCACAACCTAATACTAACCTTGATTCTAACCCTAACCCTGACCCTAATTCTATCCCTAACCCTGATTCTAACTTTAACCCTAATTCTAAACCTAACCCTAGTTCTAATTCTAATCCTAATTCTAACCCTAAACCTTACCCTAACTCTAACCTTAATTCTAATCCTAACCCTAATTCTAACCTTAACCTCAATCCTAACCCTAACACTAACCCTAACTCTAATTGTAACCCTAATTCTAATAGTAACACTGATTCTAACCATAACGCTAATCCTAATTCTATCCCTAATCCTAACCCTAACCCTAACCCTAATTCTAATCCTAATTTTAATTCTAACCCTATTTAAACCTGAACACTAACCTTAATTCTACGCCTGACCCTAAACCTAATCGAAACCCTAATTCCAATCCTATTTCTAACCCTAATTCTAATACTAACCCTAACCTTAACCCTAACACTAATTCTAACAACAAAAATAATTCCAACTACAACCCTAATTCTAACCCTAACCCTAATTTTATTGCTAAACCTAAATCTAAGCCTAACCCTAATTCTAACCTACACCTAAACATAATTCTAACCCTAACCCTAATTGTATCGCTAACCCTAAATCTAAGCCTAACACTAATTATAACCCTAACTCCAGTTCTAATTCTGACCCTAACCTTAACCTTAATCCTAACTGTAATTGTAATCCTAACCCTAACCCTAATTCTAACTCTAACCCTAACCCTAACCCTAATTTTAACCCTAGCCCTAATTATAACCATAAACATAATTCTACCCCTAATTCTAACTCTAACCCTAAACATGACCCTAACACTATCCCTAACCCTAATTCTAAACCTAACCTTATCTCTAAACCTAATTCTAACTATAACCCTAATTCTAACTCTAACCTTATTTCTAAACCTAATTCTAACTATAATCCTAATTCTAACCCTAACCCTAACCCTAATTATAACCTTAACCCTAATTATAACCCCAACCCTAACCTTAAATCTAACTCTAACCCCAAGTCTAACTGTTGTCATATTTTGCATGGCCCAAAAATATTCTTGTTCCCCTCCTATCAGAAAAATTTGATTAGAGAAAGCCTAAATCCTTCATGATCCTCATGCTATACCTTGCAAAAAACCCAGAAAAACTCAGAAATCTTTTATCTTCAAATGCCTTCCTTCGTAGGGATTTCCCATCCTCATACTTAGTCATTTCGTCATGGATATCCTGATGACATCATCTGGATCTTAGCTAACATCCTGAATATTTTCTTAATATCCTAGACCTTCACTAAGGTCCCAATATCGCCTTCATATTCGGACCTTAGTTAATATCCAGACGTTTTCCTAACATCCAGATCTTAACTAATATCCGGGTCCTTTGAGACTGTGTAGACCCTTATGAGTATGATGATAACGTCATCCAGATATTTCCTACTATCCTGGTCCTTCCCTAATATCCATGTTGTGAATGTCCTGATGACATCATCCTGATCCCTTCCCCAAAGAAGTGCCCATGATGATGTCATCTAGATCCTCCCTTTGACAAAGTTCCTTATGCCGATGACATCATCAGGATATTCAAAAGGCGTCCAGATCTTAAGTTAGTGCCCGGATATTGAAGGTTGATATCCATGCGGATAACGACCCCTCCACACTACGAAGGTAAAATTGACGGGTGCATATCTGGATATCGCATGCCCGCAGATCGCAAAATCCAACATCACATTCCTACTGTGCGGCCATGAGATGATGACATATGGACATCTAGATGCCGGTTGACCACAACTTTGACTGTGGATATCTCCCTCATCCTGAGGAATTTCTACATGATCCAAAAGGCAAAAGTGCTTAGAATTTCCTCTTTCATTTGGTGGGCTTTTTGGGAGGATATCCTCACTTTGAAAATATGATCCAAATTTCATCTGGATGTGCATATCCAGATATCAGGATAGTTGCCGACTGAGAAAGGATATGCAGGCTTGGCCGACAAGACATCTTAGCGACTGACTTGAAATGTTGCAAAGGCAGATATTTCACATTGATTCGAGTTGGTGAGCTCTGCAGATGAAATTCAAAAGGATGGCACGGCTTTTTAATGTGAGGCAACTCCTGTGGCTAGGTGGTAGATCTTCCTATGGTTGATGACGACTTTTGGGCTTTCACCTTCAATGCCCTGTCCTAACTTGTGTATGGGTAGTTGTTTCAAGTGTTGCAGGTCTACCAGAGGCAGGGTCTCTGTCCCCCTTGCCGCTTGGTTCTTAGTTCTGCATTGATGGTGGCATTGGTGACTTTGGATCTCATGCATCTGCTTCAGCATTCCCTGCACAAGGACTTGATATAAAGCATTGTAATCTTTAGTTAGAGGAGAGAGTAATTTCTGGGCAGTTATGCTACCGAATTTCTTGTAGTTAGACCTCTTAGTGTAATTACAAGGTTATTGGAATGTGACTCACTGTGCCTGTAGCTTGGCCTCTGTTTGTCTTCTGATTAATCCACCAATGATTGTAATTAACTATACGGTGTCTCTTTCTGCTACTAGTTATTTTGTATTGTAATGGTTTCTAGCCTTCATGATCAATATATGCACAATATCTTTCCTCTCTTATGCTCTGATTTTTATGTTTTACTTGAAGTTGTAATCTATTTTGTGAGTAAAATGGCTCCTCTATAGGTTAGGTCTTCATACGAAAGCCTCAATCAGTCCTATAAGTCTGTGTGACCTCCCATTGCGATTGAGATCATTGCTGTGTCTCTTCCAAGATTACTACTACTCGTTAAATCTGGTGCATCACCTTTATTTCTTTTCAATTTCCTTCTAACCCTTTTCCACTATGAGGATTAGCACTAGATTTAGATATTTTTCTCTGAGCATTAAGCTTAGAATGAGGAACCAACCTTCTCTAGAGATCTGATCTCAACTTGCAAGGTCCCGTACCTTGAGGTCATTCCCATTGTGTCATTAGAATGCTTGGACTCTCTCCAAGCTAGTGCAATTCTATGTGATAACAGTTCCTAGCACGTCCGGTGGGACAAAGTTTGAAGCTAAGAAGTTTGGTGCTATTCTTAGCCTGTTGCAGTCTTGAAAACATCTTCCAAGTACCTGATATATCAATCCCCATCTTTGTGCCAACAGTTTTTGGCACACCCGGTGGGACTAGCTCGATGAATTTTATCATCTGTTGAAGGATCTGGTGTGTTCTCCAATGCATCTTGCCATTCTGGGCAGTGTCTCAAACACCATGGCAACTCTATTGATCAGATTTGTTGGTGAAGCAGCCTCAAGTGCCTAAAAAGCTTCAAGAATCAGGATTTTCAATGGTATTCCTGGTTTAAAGTACTTTCTGAAGCATCTTCAATCACCTGGCGACTCTCTTCTGGGTATGTATCTTGTTTCTCTGGTTGCAAACCTATTTTTCTCTAATTCTGATATTCTTATGATTATCCAGCATTTAGATGCTATAAAATGTCAAATTTCTGTGGAAATTATGGCTTTCCTCCTTCCCTTGATCCAAATACAGGCTATTGGCCCTCATATCAGCAACATCAAGCCCCAAACACCTCTGGTTTCACACTATATATTCCTGTTTCATCAAAATATCAGGATCCTCATGATGCTTACCTCCCTCTCACCTTTGCTCAGTCTTCTTGTCAACCTGAAAATACATGTTACCATCCCCAAGAAGACTATCTTCAGATGCTAAAGCTTAGAAAAAAAATGGACGCCTTAAAAAGAGACATGGTACTCCCTCTGCCATTGGAGCCCTTTGTTTTAAATATTAGAAGTAAAAGTGATGTGATGGAGATATTATGAGGATTCCAATGGGAGTTAAGAGAAATTTAGAGGGTCAAGGAATATAATAGACAACAGGATGAACTTGCTTATCATGCTCATCTCCACCAGCAACAGATGGAGGCCCAAGAAAGGGCTTATCAAGAAAGCCTGACTTTGCAGATTGCAGCTAAAGAAGAATAGATGAGGCAGCTGCTTGTCAAAGTCTAGAGATTAGAAGCCCAATCAGTCCCCTCCATTCCTAGTTTCAGGCATCCCCTCCCTTTTACACCAGTTCATCCTACTTCAGAAGCAACCCCCAAATTTAAAATCCCAAACTTTAGGTAGGATAATCCATCTGCGCCTCCAAAATTGCTTCCCGGTTTTAAAATCCCAAGTTTTAGAGGGCCTTAACCTTCACAGGAGCCTGTTCCTATACAAATTCACCCTATCACTCCTCAAGAACGATTCTCTCAAGAAGCCCTTCAAGTCCCTGTAACAAGGGAGGAGCGACTTGCAAATAATGAGTCCTTGTGCACTACTACAACGGAAATTTCAAACCCACTGCAAGAAGAAGTTAAGCCAAATCTAATAGAGCAACAATGCACTGAGCATAAAGATAGTGTTGATTTTGGTGCAGGGTGGAACCCTTTGGACTTTGGCTCATTTGAAGAATTTTCCCATGTTGTGCACAAGATAAATGAAACCCAAATGCAAAGAAAGCATGGTGAAGAGTTCCAGTTGCAAAGACAACTCAAGCAAAATCCAATGGAGCTACAACTGAAGGATGAGAGCGCTATGGAGGGGGTTGTTGTAGAGTTCACTCTAAAGGTGGATGATGCCTCTTTATTTCATGAATTGCCTGGTTACATTGAGGATGAAGAAGGCATGGAGATGCCAAATTTGATGAAGGACCAGCACTGTGGGGACATTAAGAATAATGGCTTGTTGCTGGAATGTGAGGCCAAACAGGATAGTGAGGTTCCAAACCACAAAGAGGGACAAGCATGTTGCTCTATGCTAGAAGATGCAAAGGTTGTTGAGGCAGACCTGTTTGAGCAGCTCCCATGCTTTATTGATGATAGTGATATAGAGATTAGACATGGGCAGGAACAAATTGAAGATTTGTTCTATATTATCTAGCAGGGATATCGACTCCTTGATGAGGGGGATTTCTCCATTAAGCATGTGCAGGGCTCATTTCTTGAGCCTAATCCAGAAAATCATGAGCATCCTATTCATAAGGTGGAGGCAGCCATATTTCTAGTTGAATCACAGAAGCCAGAGTATTCAGACCAGCATCAAGAGAAAGAATCAGAGCAAAGACATTATATCGACCCTGTTGATTTGCATGTCATTTCTAGGGGATGCCCTATCAGGCATCTGGCCCAGCTGGAGACACATCAAGAGGAGTCACCACTTGTCATGCTTACCTCAAAGCATGAATTTGAGTATCAAACATTTGAGAGGGATCAACCCATTTATTCACCACAAGCCAACAACATCAGCAATCAGTCTAGGTGGATAGATGAGTTTATCTCCATTCTAGGGGAGGTGTTTTATCAATTTGTCATGTGCCCATCCCTCCCTCACCTCCTTTTAGCTACCCGCAAGCATGTAAAGCATTGCAAATTGTTAAAGAAGGGCAGTTACTTTCAAGAACCAGTTAATGGCTTTGTTTAAGTTCAGTTCTGATTCGTTAGCTTAGGAGTAGGTTAGTTTTATTTCTATTTTAGGTTTCCTTTCAATAAGTGCCCTTGCACTTTGTTGTGTTCTCATTAGGAGAATGCATGCTCACTTGTTGTTTTGTTTTGCCCTGGTTGTAGTCCAGTTGTTCTAGCTCCTCTGTTCTTGTTGCAGTCTCTTTCGACCCCATGCCCAATGGATTGTTTTAAGGCCACTGATCTATTTGTTTAGCAAGCAAACATCCCTGAGAGGTCGCCAAAATGTTTTCATATTTTGCCTGGCCTCAAAATATTCCGGTTCCCCTCCTATCAAAAAAATCCAATCAAAGAAAGCCTAAATAGGAGGAAAAGCGTAAATCCTTCATGATCCTCATGCTATGCCTTGCAAAAAAGCTAGAAAAACCCATAAATCTTTTATCTTCAAATGCCTTCCTTCACAGGGATTTCCCATCCAGATCTTAGCTAACATCCCAGATATTTTCATCTATGGATTGGAAGTTATTTAGAAGCCTATCTGAAGATGTTATATTCCAAGTTTGAGCCTCTGGTATGAAGAATTGAGTTATGTTCACCAGAGAGAAAACAACTTTTTCTATGTGTTTGGTGGTGATAGGGAGAAAGTGTTTTGCTCTGCATTCCTCCGCATTGAAGTCTTTTGGTTTACAGTTCTGGAAGTAAGTCGGTGATGATGGTAAATGCCTTCAAGTGTAATGGTTCATGATTTGGTGGTCCGCAAGCTATCTTTTACTTATGACAGTGGCTGACAATATTGTTCCTGTGCTCCGATTTGAAGAATCTTATTGATTAAGTTGTTAGAGATCGTGCGGTTGTTCCTGGTGATTACAATGTGCTTGTGGATGTCTCTTGATCATGCTCCTAGATTCGGATTGGTCTGCAAGGTGGAATTCAGATTGTGCATGAAGCGTGTTCTTGAGAATACTTGTGTTAACATCAGTCTTGGCCAACCTAGTTGAATTCATCATCTACAAAGATGCATCGAAGATTGTGATAGCGTGTTGTGGCATGGAAGATTGTGTTTGAGTCCCAGCTAAGGCATGGTGTGATCTGCATACATTCTTACATCTTTTCCTTAGCTAAATTTGTATTAGGTCCAAACCTATTTTATGTATGTTTGTAATGCCGACCTTGGAGATTGTCCCGATGGCTGATGATTGTAATGTCGACCTTGATGATCATTCCAAGGTTGATGTAGTGTATAAATACTTGTAATTGAGTCATGAAAATGTATCAAAGTGCGAAGATGTGAAGATAAAAGTGAAGTAAGGTAGCAGAGCAGAGGTTTTTGTGCTTCAATGGAACTGAACTTTGGCATGGAATAGATGTTATCTCAATTCAACCGTTTTGGCAGTGAGCGTTCTTTTGGTAGTGAGCCTTCTTCTGGCAGTGAGCCACCCATAGGCAGTGAGCAATTTGGACAGTGAGCCTCTAGTTTTTGGTATTGATATAACTTATATATTTCTGTGGGCTAACACCCACTGTGGTTTTTCCCTTTTAGGGTTTTTCACGTAAAAATTTGGTGTCTCTTGTGTTGATTATGCTTTTGTGTTGAGCTTCTCATTTTATGCTTTCATGGTTATATTGTAATATAAGTAATTGATAAGTTGATGATCATATTTGGTTAAAGGTTTTAGGACAATTGATTCACCCCCCTCTCAGTTTTTCGGTGTAGTTCAAGAATTGGTATCAGAGCCAAGTTCCTCTAAAGGAAGCCTAACAGCTTGAGAAAGATCCAGAATGTCTTATAAGAAGGAAGCTCCGCATTTTGATGGGACAAATTATGCTCTTTGGAAGGTACAAATGAAAATCCATCTCCTCGGTCTTGGTTATAGAGTATGGATAGCTACACAGTCACAATTTGTCATGCCTAAAGGTGGGTTGACAACTGAGGATGATATCAAAGAATATGAATTGGATGTCAAAGAAAATGATGCTTTGTTAAGTTCTTTAACTGACTCAGTGTTGACAAAAGTTGTGGACCTTGAATCTGCAAATGAGGTATGGGAGAATCTAAATATTTTGTATGAAGGAGATGATTCTATAAGAGAAGCCAAGCTACAGAGCCTGAAAGTGAAATATGAGGGTTTAAAGATGAATGAAGATGAAAACATAATAGCCTTTATGCAAAGAGTTGATGAAGTTATCACTGGAATAAAAGGCATGGGAGGAACTCTCACTGATAAGGAAGTTGTGATGAAAACCAAAATCCTATAGTCACAAGGTGGCTGCTATTGAAGAATTTATGACTGTGAAAACTATTGACAGAGATCAGTTACTTGGAAAGCTTACAACCTTTGAGATGAGAGAATTTGGTGATGCCCTTCCAAAAGTTGAATCAACTTTCAAAGCTAATACTTCAGAAAAGATTTCCAGAGCTGAGAAATATAAAGTGGATGATGACTGATGAAATTGAAGCTAACATTATTAATAGGATGCAAAGAGGTTCCGGTAAGTTCAAAGGTAAATTACCTTTCAAATGTTTCTCTTGTGGTAAGGTAGGTCATTATGCTTCCATATGTCCTAAAAGAATTGAAAGAAATAAGAAAATATATGAGTAGACCTAGAGTTCCAAAGAAATGCTACTCTGTCAAAGATTTTGATGATGAAGGTGTGACTAATGATGAATCTGATGATGCTAGTACTGGTACAAATGAATGTCTGTTTATTGTTATTAAAGATCATGTGTCTACTAAATCTACTAGCTATGTGAAGGATGAAAAACCAGTGGAAAAAAGTGCTTTGGCTATTTAGGTTGAGAAAGGTAAGGATGAATGGATTATTGATAGTGGATGCTCACATCACACGACCAGTGACAAAAGTTTGTAAGTTTGGAAAATTATGATGGAGGACTGGTTAGGTTTTGAGATAATGTAGCTAGTAAGATTTATGGAAAAGGATCTATTTCATTTGATGGAAAGCATAATACTGATAATGTTCTAAATGTGAAGGGCTTGAAGCATAATCTTTTGAGTGTTGGTTAGATGTGTGACAAAGGATATGATATAAGATTCAAAGACAATTGGTGCAAGATCATGGAAAGTTCTAGAATTGTGATTGCTACCAGTAAGAAGACAAAAGGCAACATCTGTCAATTGAGAGGAACTAATGATTATTGTTTATTGGCTTAGGCAGATGAAAGTTGGCTGTGGCATAGGAGGATGTGTCATATCATATTTGATAATCTGATAAAGATAAGTTTAGGCTAGATTGTGAGAGATCTACCAAATCTTGTGAAACCATCCAATACAATTTGCAAGGAATCTCAGTTAGGGAAGTAAACAAGAACAAGCTTCAAGAGCAAAGAGCAATTTTCTATTGGTTTGCAAGATCTAGTGCATACAGATTTCTGTGGTCCTACAAGGGTGAGAAGTCTACAAGGTGATAGGTACTTCATGTTGATTACTGATGATTATTCTAGAATGACTTGGGTTACTTTTCTAAGAGATAAATCAGAAGCCCTAGAGAATTTCAAAGCTTTCAAGGCAATGGTTGAGAATGAAATAGAATTGAAGATCAAATGCTTGAGGTCTGATAGAGGAGGTGAGTTCACATCAAATGAATTCAACATTTTATGTGAAGAACATGGGATAAAGAGACAACTGTCTACACCTAGGACTCCTCAGCAGAATGGAATTGTGGAAAGGAAAAACAAGACAGTTCAGGAGGCTGCCAGGTCAATGATGACGGAAGAAGGTCTGATGGAAGTCTTTTGGAAAGAAGCTATTCACACTACTATCTACATTCAAAATAGAGTTCAAGTGAAAGGTAATGGTACTAAAACTCACTATGAATTGTGGTATGGAAGAATTCCCACAGTAAAGTATTTCAAAGTCTTTGGAAGTAAATGTTATATCAGGAGAGATGAAGATCTAGGAAAGTTTGATACAAGGTGTGATGAAGGAACCTTTCTTGGATACTCTACCAAGAGTAAGGCATACCGATGCTACAACAAAAGGCTCAAAAAGATTGTTGAGAGTGCAAATGTGAAGGTAGATGATAGCAAGGAAAGAATATCAGACTTGAGTTGTTATGACCCAGATGAACCTGTGACTATAGTAATTGAAGAGAAAGATAAGCAAGCAGATAGTTAGGATGAAGAAGAGGCTCCAGAAAGTGTTGTCAAGACTCCCAAGTATGTAAGGATCAATCATTCTGAAGATCAGATTATAGGTGACAAGAACAAATGTGTGATAACAAGAAGAAGAGCTACAGAGGAACAAGTCAATTACTTTTTGCTTTCAAAGATTGAACCAAAAATTATGAATGAAGCATGCAATGATGAAAATTGGGTGAAAGAAGCATGCAATGATGTTATCCGAATCTTAGCTAACATCCCAGATATTTTCTTAATATCCCGAACCTTAACTAAAGTCCCAATATCCCCTTCATATTCAGACCTTCATTAATATTTGAATATTTTCCCAACATCTGGATCTTAACTAATATCTGGGTCCTTTGTGACTGTGTAGACCCTAATGAATATGACGATGACATCATTTGGATATTTCCTAATATCCATGTCATTCCCTAATATCCATGACCCTTGCAAATGTCCTAATGACGTCATCCTGATCCCTTCCCCAAAGAAGTGCCCATGATGATGACATCATCCAGACATCCTGCCCCTGATATATCACCCCCCAGTGCACATATCCTGATGATGTCATCCAGATCCTCCCTTCGACAAAGTTCCTTATGCCGATGACATCATCATGATATTCAAAAGGCGTCTGAATCTTAAGTTAATACCCGAATATTGAAGGTTGATATCCATGCGGATGACGACCCCTCCACATTGCGAAGGTAAAATTGACGGGTACATATCTAGATATCGCATGCCCACAGATCACCAAAGCCAACATCACATTCCTTCTACACGGCCACGAGATGATGATATGTGGACATCTAGATGCCGGTTGACCGCAACTTTGACCACGGATACATGATCCAAAATGCAAAAGTGCTTAGAATTTCCTCCTCTTTCTTTTGGTGGGCTTTTTGGGAGGATATCCTCACTTTGAAAATATGATCCAAATGTCATCCAGATGGGCATATCTGGATATCAGGATAGTCACTGACTGAGAAGGATATGTAGGCTTGGCCAACAAGACATCTCAACGACAGACTTGAAGTGTTGCGGAGGCAAATATTTCGCATTGATTCAAGTTGGTGAGCTCTGCACATGAAATTCAGAAGGATGGCACAATTTTTTAATGCGAGGTGACTCCTGTGGCTAGGTGGTAGATCTTCCTATGGTTGATGAAGACTTTTGGGCTTTCATCTTTAATGCCCTGTCCTATCTTGCATATGGGCAATTGTTTCAAGTGTTGCAGGTCTGCCAGAGGCATGGTCTCTATCTCCCTTGCCACTTGGTTCTTGATTCTAGATTAATGATGGCATTGGTGAGCTTGGATCCCTTGCATCTGCTTCAGCATTCCCTACACAAGGACTTGATATAAAGCATTGTAATCTTCAATTAGAAGAGAGAGCAATTTCTAGGTTGTTATGCTATCAAATTTCTTGTAGTCAAACCTCTTAGTGTAATTACAGGGTTATTGGAATGTGACTCATTGTGCCTATAGTTTGGCCTCTGTTTGTGTTCTGATTAATCCACCAATGTTTGTAATTTTAACTATACTGTGTCTCTTTCTGCTACTGGTTATTTTGTATCGTAATGGTTTCTGGCCTTCATGATCAATATATGCACAATATCTTGTCTCTCTTATGCTCTAATTTCTGTGTTTTACTTGAAGTTGTAATCTATTCTATGAGTAAAATAGCTCCTCTATAGGTTAGGTCTTCATACTGAAGCCTCAATTAGTCCTATAAGTCTATGTGAACTCCCATTGTGATTGAGATCATTGTTGTGTCTCTTCTAGGATTACTACTACTCGTTAAATCTGGTGCATCACCTTTATTTCTTTTTAGTTTCCTTCTAACCCTTTTCCCCTATGAGCATTAGCACTAGATTTAGATATTTTTCTCTAAGCATTAGGCCTAGAATGAGGAACCAACTTTCTCTGGAGGTCTGATCTAACTTGCAAGGTCCCACACCTTGAGAACATTCCCATTGTGTCATTAGAATGCTTGGACTCTCTCCAAGATGGGTGTAATTCTATGTGATAACACTAACCCTAACCCTAATTCTAATTGTAACCCTAACCCTGACCTTAACCTTAACCCTAACCCTAACCCTAATTTTAACCCTAATTCTAATGGTAACCCTAATACTAACCCTAATTCTAACCCTAACCGTAATCTATCCCTAAACCAAATTCTAACCCTAACCCTAACCCTAACCCTAACCAAAATTCTAACTCTAATTCTAACCTTAACCCTAACCCTAGCAAAAAATTTAACCCTAACACTAACCCTAACTAATTCTAACCTTAACCTGATTCTAACCCTAATGCTAACCATAATTCTAACTGTAAACATAATTCTAACCCTAGCCCTAATTCTAATCCTAATTATAACTATATCCCTAACCTTGATTATAACCCTAACTCTAACCCTATTTTTAACTCTAATTCTAACTATAACCCTAATTCTTACCCTAATCTAAGCCTAACCCTAACCCTAATTGTATCCCTAACCCTAATTCTAATCCTAGCCCTAACCCTAACCATAATTCTATCTCTAATTCTAACCCTAACCCTAATTCTAACATTGGCCCTAATTCTAACCTTAATGCTAGCCCTAACCTAATTCTAACCTTGATGCTAACCCTAACCCTAATTCTAACTCTAAACATAATTCTAATGTTGATTCTAACCTTAACTATAACTCTAGCCCCAACTCTAATTCTTACTCTAACACTTATTCTAATCCAAACACTAAAATTACATATAATATAACCCTAATCCTAATCCTAATCCTAACCCTAATCTTAACTGTAATCCTTATTCTGAACCTAACTCTAATTGTTAGTAGGATAGAGCCAACAATTCAACTGTACTCACTCACTGCAAAAGGATTCCGCCAACTGCCAAGACAAAAATCAAGCGACACAAGGAGACGCCTTTTAAGGGAAGTTTGTGTAAGGTTTTGTTGCTAAGGATAATCAAATTAGTAAGGAAATTTATATATTTTTTATCAATTTTTAAAATTATTATAATTTGTACACCTGATAATAGGCAAGTTCATTAAATTGTGAGTTTTTAAGACTCTCAAGTAGTTGAGCGTGGGAGTTGACAGAGGACAGGTTGACTCAACATGTTATGATATGGCGTGTGCGAGGAGCAGATTATTAAGCCCCATTGGTTTTTGCAAATCTATGCAGGTGAGGTTTTCAAGCTTCTAGTGTCTTCTAGTTTCTAAGGCAGAATGAAAGGAAGTATGGTTGGGAGCGGAGCGATGAGCAGCGAGGGTAGTGCTAAAGGAAAGGAGAAGGTTGTTTTCCATTCCCCCTATCGTAGGCAAATCCAGAGAAAGGCGGTTAGTAGTTCAATGGGGGGTTTGAAAAGGAGGCCATATACCCCTCGCAAGAGGAAGCCCAAAATCATAGGGGATGAAACTTTGGAGAATTTTGTGACTATGGTTGATGCAGAGATAAAAAACCCTCTTCTTAGGAAGTGGGTGGGCAAGATTCTCTCAATGGCGAAGGTGGTAGATGGGCAGGATGGTGGAAAACTTAGGGAGCCAATGTCTAATTTCTTGCTTGATCCAGGGTCGACAAGAGGGCAGTAGAATGTTTTTTGTGTTGTGTAGTCACTCACACTGACAACTATGTCTTCAATTGCGACAACGTCCATACTGGTCCACGAGGATTTAGCTGAGATTTCCAAAGAAGCCGAGACAAACCATGGTATTCTGATGTTTCACATTCATGCCCTGATGATAGGTCAGGTGTAGACGAGGAAGACTAGAGAGGTTGGCCGAGTGGCTGAGTGTCAAGGTGGAGGACAAAGACCGTGCAGACTACAAGTGTGAATGCGATGAGGAAGCGAACATGGTGGACCTCATAGGCTAGGGAGATGTTTTGGGGGAGGGCCGTGTAATTTGCCCTCCTCCTCTGGATATATCTATATGTTTGTTATGGTCTTAGACAACTTCTTAGACCATTTCAAAATAGTTATAAGGGCTAAGCCCTGACTTTGGATGGGTCCTTGGTCCCTTACCAGAGTATATACAACAATTTTTTTTTAAATTTGTAGTTCAAAATAATTGAATTGTATACTAAAATGTTGTATATATATATAGACGATTATATACAGGCCTTCCTACCATTATGTAACATGACTATATGCTTTTTACTTTATTATCTTGGAACACCGTGCAAATGAAACAAATAACACAAATGAATAGTATATATATTATATATATATATATAGGGAGGCCTGTACACCATCTTACAATCATATTTCTAAATTTGTAAAGTATGACTCTACCATATAAATGGCTCTCTTAATAATTTAGGTCATACCATAGAAAACTTGTACTCATTCCAACCACTATGAAGTGCCTCGGGTGGTCACCCAAACTTATTTCTTGTAGCTTTTATTGTGATGTGAACATGTTTGAACAATCCCATCAAAATACCAAGGTCCTAGAAATTCTACTTATTACTTTTATTTCTTCATTAATCTGCAACCAACAATGTAATATATTTTAAAAGAAATATACTTTCCATCTAATGTTACAAAAACCAAATAACTCCTCTCAACAAATAGATTTTAGTGGCAATTAGCATGCAAGGCAATCATAACTATGGCAGAGAAAAGTAGGGGAAGGAGTGGGGGTTCGCCATCTAAATCAGTGCAGGGCGGGAGCGATTTGAGCGATGAAGGGGGAGAGTCAGATGATGAGGATGGCATGGAATTTGATCTAAATAGCACAGGAGAAGCAGGAGACTGGTTTGGATCATTCGATGAGGGAGAGGACGTGCGTTTGCTCAACTTATGGCTTGAGGCTTGTTGAAGCGTGCGTTCTACTACCTCCAGGAATAATCGTGACACCTTCGGTGTGGGTTCTAGTGCTCTGTAGGAAACTAAGAAGGTGGTCACTGGTGGCTCTGAGGGCCATGGTCTCTGCAAAGGGTTTCTCCTTCCCTCTCATGCACGAGTGGTTGATGTGCGTGAAGGGGCTTCTTGCCCCGTGGCTAACACGAGTAGTGTTTCTAGCAAGGGAGGGATTCTAAGTGATCCCTGTGTCTTTTTCAAGGAGGGTTTCTGATGAGGTCGAAGTAGGATTTGTTAATGCATCATCATTTATTTTTATCAATCAAGAGGTGTCTGGAGCTATCTACGATAAGACTTCTTAGAATGGGGGGGTTTTGGTCGAGTGTTTTAGTGAATGGGACTTGGTTTGTCGGTCTCTCCAGAATTGAAAGTGCATGCAGAAATAAAGATCTATCTAATTGCTGAGAAATGAACACACTTTGCTGGGAAGGAAACTATCTTAAATTGCTGGAAAGGAAGCACACTTTGTAGGAAAGGAAACACACTTTGCAGGAAAGGAAACTATCTTAAATTGCTGGAAACAAACACACTTTGTTGGAAAAGAAATTAATCTATCATGCTGAAGAAGTAAATGAAGATCAATTGAATCCGTTGTTACTCTACAACAATGAAACACTATGAATATGACAATGCTGATAAAGAACAAAACTATCTCTTTTTGGTATTTTTAGGATTTTTAAGAACTAACCTGCAGGGAACAATTAATAACAATCACACAAAACATTAAGGAAAAACTTAACATAGATTAAAAAAGAATTGCATAAATACCAAATAATCGAGAGATCTTCCCTTAGATGGGTAAGCAGTTCCTACTTCCCCAACCAGAGACGGTCATCTTGCTCACTTCTTTCAACAGAAATTTCCCTTCATGTTAAATCATAGTCCAGAAATGGACGGAATTACAAGCATGAGGAGTTTTACTCTTGTTACAACAATTTGGCGATAACTACTACAAAACTTAAAAACTTTGAACTAACTAGAAAGAAAATGTATTGCTCCTACTTATATAGTCAAGCATTATTGGAAGAAGAAAACTAACAGTAAGTCTAACTAGATAAGATTAGGACTAAAGCCAGTTGCATGGTTTATTACATTTAGAATTCCTAAACAGAACTACAGATTAGAGATTTGCGTTAATTCTGATTGCATGGCAAACTAGATGATTCTCCAGAAATGGTGCGATGCAAGATGGGAGTCACTTTAGTTGAGACTGAGGTCAATTAACCGATTTTTTAGTTAGTCACCAAGATTGTGGCATCGTGGCAATGTTACCCTTCTTAGCTACGTTATTGAAGCACAAGTTATGTTTGCACTCAAGGATGGACTTGTGGTGATCGTCGACTCAAGGGGAGGATGATTTGAGGGAGGTTTTCAGCATCTGGAGCTCTCCGGAGTTCGGGTTCCTCTCAGGACAGAGGGCTCCGAAGGGATCCAGAGACCACTAGTTGTTCATACTACTGCAGGCCTTATAAAAACATTCACAACTTCGCACCATAATTCATAAAATATGCACATTTGAAATGTAATCCAGTAAAATAAAGAAAGAGATTTCATCAAAGGAAAAAACTAATCATGTGCATAATCTAACCAAAAGACAAACATAATTATAATAATAGGTATTTATATATGCCAAAGTGTCTGTGAAAGTTCTTAAGAGCATAAATAACATGAAATAGATGAGTCAATTATATGGCTCATCATCTCCCCCCTACGGAACATATGTCATGTCCTCATGGTTGTGCTTAGTCTGCTTCATCCAATTTGTTTTTGCCCTCCATTTTCTGGCTGCAGTCATAATCCTCATCATAGTCATATTGGGACAGTTGTCTCCCCTTTGGCTGGAACCCATCATTTTCTTGCACCCTGCTAAACCACTTGCTGAATTTCCCTTCTCTCATTTCATGCCCTAGTGGATGGTTCAATTGATGAGCTGGCATTAGAATTAATGGAGGCCTGAATCTCATTCCAACCCAGTTTTGTTGTTTCTGCTGAATTAATGGGATAATCTTTCGCACCTTGTTAGTCATCCATCAAATATTGGTAGGTGAAATAGGCTCTCTCATCTTGAAAACTTGGGGTAAGTCCTCAAACATGTTTATGTAGATTGCAACTGCTGCATTTGGAAGATATCCAGTAATGGTGAAAAAGTCAGCAATACAAGAATTCATATTTTGCACATACTGGCCTGTAATACCTTGCCTGTAAATATTTGCCTTGAAAGTGTTGGTGAACCAAGTAGTTTTTGGACATTCATGGCGCATCAATAACCCAATGGACCCTGTAGTAGCATTGTACTCTTCCATTCTATATGCCCATAATCTATGGTTATTGAGCAAAGATAGATAGCTCCTGATGTGCAGTTCTCCCACATACAAATTCAACATTGAAGTGTATACATGGCCCATGATATGACCATATTGGAAAAACTCACACAATAGATTTTGCTGGTTCTTGGGATTTTGCAAATAACACTCTACAAATTCCATGTCACTATCAAAGTCAAAAGGAAGATTACAGCTTATCCTTAACAATTTCCATCTTAAATATTTCTCTCTCAGGAACAGGGCATATATACCAGATGGTGCCCTTTGAGCTAGTAGGGTTTCCCCTATTTTGTAAGCCAGGGCCATATTTTTCTCAACTGTCAACTTCTCCTGCCTTATGGTTTCTAGCTCTCTCCAGAGCTATCTAATTTCTCTCTGGAGATGTCTGTTCTCCTGTGCTAGTTGTGAATTTTGTGCATATATTTTGAATGGAACATGTGTAGGGTTTTGTTGGTCATCTTTTGCCTAAGCTAAGGAATCTGTGTATCCCTCTGGGCCACCATATTTTTATAATTTTCAATTTATTTCTTAAAAGCAGAAATTTCTTGTTCTTTTTCTTGTTTCTCTTCATCTACTTTTGTCGTCTTTTTCTCAAATTCCTCATCTTTAGATTTTAATTGCAAGGCCATGGCCTCAAACTGTGCTTTACACTATTTTAACTCAAATTCAATCTTAGAAATATTGAGGGCATACCTTATTTTTGGTGCAGCAGTGTCTTCAGAACCCTCTTCAAGGATTTCCTTGCCTTCTCTATGGCTGTGCTGTAAAGTAGCTTGTTCAGTTTCTTCAGGGATATTTGCAACCTACCTTGTTTCCTTAGGGATGCTTTATTCACCAATTTTGTCAGGCATTCCACTACCACCAGCATCTTCAACTCTTTCTTCCTCCTGAGCCTCTTCTTCTGCTGGCTGTGCAGCAGGGGATGCATGCTCTCCTGCGATGGCCGTAGGGTTTTCTTCTTCCTCTTCATCTGAAGAGATGATTAATTGGGGGTAGCAGATTCTAGTATCAACAGTTGTACTTGCTTGAGCACTCTGGTCTATCCTTCTTCGGAGCTGTCTAGACCAAACCTCTGTAGGTTGTGAGGAAACTGTGACAGGGTCATCTGAAACAGATACAATAGAGGCTTGGCACTTTGTCTTATTCCTTTTGGGTTGTAAGGCCAAGACATCTTCCCACTTCGTTTGACCATCTTCCTGTGATAGGAAGTGGTGCTTCATAATCAAGTGCACTAAACTAGGTTGAGTGATTTGCCCTTCCTTGTCCCTTCTTTTAGTCATCATAGTGACCAAATTGGCATGCAAAAAAGTAGTGATGTTTATCAGATACTGAGGGTTATTGGCTCCATGCCTCAAATGGGTGATCAATCTCATACCATGGCCTAAGACTATACCATATTGCCGTTCGCATGTAAAGAATTTCATGGCCCATAGGACTACAGTCTTCCATGGGTTTGGAAGACTGGTCCTCTCAATACTTTTTGTTGCTCACTTGTTCACAATGTACCAGGGGAGGGGCTCCAGAGCAACATGGAAGTTTTGAATTAACTCCTCATAGGAGGGTTTACTTGCAAACATATCAACCCCAACAACAGGAATACCAGAAAGTTGACTGATGACAGTTGGGTTAATTTGAAATCTTACCCCTTTGATGGTGGTGAAGGTTCGATGGAAATTTGTGACAAATTCTTCAATCAACTCTGCCTTGAACCCTTCAAATTTCTACAGGAATTCAAGCCACCCTGCTTGCTGAAATATCTACGTACTTGCATCGTCAAAGATGGGATTCTCTGGTTCTGCTTTCTTCTTGTGACCCATTTGATTGTCCAACTGTGAATGATTCTGTAGTGGCTTCTTACAATGGAGTTTAACCTGTTCTTCTCTTGATCTTCTAACTCTAATTCAAAATGGGAAAGAGTTATAAATGTTATGTTGTCATTTGCAAATATCTGTGTAGGATTAATAGCATGAGATTTTGACAAGTTGACAGTTATGATGTATGTCCTTTCATCCATCATGGCATGTACTTTGACGTTATGCACCAGGTTGGCTGCGTGCGAAGTGCAAGTTCTTAACTGCCGCTTTAATTATCATTCCATTCGACTTCGGAGTTGATGCTAGCATTCTCGCTTGTCATGGTACTTGCCATAAATAGTCATAAGTACTGGCTATGATGGCTTCACAATCCAGCGCTTATTCTCTTTTATGGCATTTATTTCAAATGTCGTTTACAATGATCGCCCAGTACTTTTAATTATTTTAGGTTACGCAAGATCTTCGAATAACCCTATGACTGCCACCTGTCTATTGCAATGATTGTCGCAACTGTCGCAGAGTGTGAAACTACATGCAGATACTTTGGGAGACACATGGAATATACAAAACATATTAAAATAATTATATAAGTGTCAAGGAAAGAATATACCTTGAAAAGTTCCCAGGCCTTTAATTATTTCGCCTTAACTTCATTTATTGAATCAATTTTTGCAATGCATTGAGAATAACACTCAATGGTGCTTGTATGGGTAATATACGCTGATATTTTCTGGAGGAATCTGTAGTCATCTGGAGCTATCAGGAGTTGTTGGGAGCTCTCCAGAACTAACAGGAGCTTCACTTATTTAATTTATTATGCCAACCTACAAATCTGCAAAAAGAATTTTATTGAAAGGGAAGGGAATTTCAAAGAAAAGACCGCCATTGTTGGTTTTCAATCTTTCCTCTAGGCAAAACCACCATTGCTGGTTTTCAGTCTTTCCTCTAGGCAAAGCCGCCATTGCTGGTTTTCAACATTTGCCCAATTTTTTTGTGTGTTTTCTGACAGGAGAGGCTGCCATTTCTGGTTTTCACCCTCAACTACTTTATTAATTCAAGAATCATCATTTAAGAGAACGATTCCCATGGAAGAAATATCTTCCACGGAAAAATGTTCTATCCGAGACTAAATTTCTGCAGAAAATTCTTCTTTAGAGGTTGGTTTATGATACAACTTCAATCTATGTTCGTTGATTAGAAAAACTCTGTGATCTCCATCAATGGGAACTAACTGAATAGATCCATTACTGAAGGCTTCTTGAATTTCATAGGGCCCCAACCATCTAGTGTGTAGTTTCCCTTTTAGATCTTGGTACTTAAAATCATACAATAGGGCCCAATCTCCTTGCTTGAAGTGCTTGCTAATGATGTGCTTGCCGTGCCACTCTTTCCTCTGTTGTTGAATTAACTTTGTATGTTGTAGTTCCTCCATCCTCATCTCATCCAATCTGTTTAATTGCAATATCCTTTGTAGTTGTGCTTCGGTCAAATCGATACCAGCTTCAAGTGTTGTTTTTAATGTCTCTACCTCATATTCAATAGGCAACACTAAGTGCTTCCCATAAACTAACTCATATGGCGTGAATTTAGTTGTTGTCCTCCAAGTAGTATTATAAGCCCAAACAACTTCTGTCATTTTGTCAGCCCAATATGTCCTTTTGCTTGAGATTGTTTTGGTGAGAATATTCTCCAATTCTCTATTTGTTACTTCAACCTAACCATTGCTCTGAGAATGATATGGTGAAGATTTTTTGTGACTGATCTGATATCTTTCTAGGAATGCTTTGATCATGGCAGACATAAATTGTGGTCCTTGATCAAAAACAAGAGTTTTGGGTCCTCTATACCGCTACAAGATGTGTTTGTACAGAAAATCTGCAACTTTCTCTTCCTTCACTACTGGTAATGCTTTTGCTTCAACCCATTTGGTGGCATAGTCTGTGCAGACCAGAATGTAGTGATTTCCTCTAGATGGTGGATCAATTGGTCTGACAAAATCTATTCCGCACTTTTCAAATGGCTCTAAAGCCACTTGAGGATGGAGTGGTATCTTTGTGGTGGGAGTTGTACATCCCATTCTTTGACATTGATCACACTATTTTACATATTGGTGAATATCTTTGGTCATTGATGACCAAAAATATCCAACTCCCAGGATCTTGTGCTCCGTCCTGATGGCTGAAAAGTGTCCACCAGAAGGTTCATCGTGGCATGCACAGATTATGTCATACACCTTTGTTTCCTGCACACACTGACATAATACATGATCAGGACAATTTTTAAACAAAAAACCATTTACCCACTTGTATCTGGAACTTTCTTGAACTAGCCATCTGATTTCTTTTGAATTGAAGTGTTGTGGGTATTTCCCTGAAACCAGATAATTAGCTAGATCAGAAAACCACGAAGATTGTATAGAGATAGTGAACAAATGTTCATCCGGAAAAGCATCATCCACTGGTTCATTATTTCCCTGCACATTCAATCTAGACAAGAAGTCAGCAACAACACTATCTTTGTCAGGCTTATCAACAATGGTTATGTCAAATTCTTGCAAAAATAATAGCCATCTGATAATTCTACCTCCTACTACAACTTTATTCATCAAATATCTTATGGCTGCATGATCAGTATGTATGAAGATTTTGTAGCCTGTGATGTAGTGGCAAAATTTGTTGATAGCATAAACTACTGCCAGAAATTCTTTTTTAGTTGTGGCGTAATTTTTCTCTGCAGGGTTCAAGTTTTTGCTAATGTAATATATTGCATGCATACCTCTAGACTCACTCAATTGTCCTAACACTGCTCCAATGTCTTGATTGGAAGAATTTGTGTGGATGTGAAATGGCTCTCCCTAGTTTGGTCCTTTTATCACCGGAGCTGTCATGAAGGCACTTTTGATGGCCTCGAATGACTGTTGGCATTCTAGTGTCCATTTAAATTTAGAATCCTTTTTTAGCAAAGTGGACATAGGGTCAGCTTTTCAACTAAAATTTTCAATGAACCTTCTGTAATATCTAGCATGTCCTAGAAAACTTCTTACCTCGGTTTGAGTTTGAGGAGGGGAATTTGTATAATAATTTTGACCTTTTTGGGATCTACTTTCATTCCCTCTTGTGAGATGTGGTGACCAAGTACAATTCCCTTAGTCATCATAAGGAATCATTTTTCATGGTTTAGAGACAGCTGATGTTCTTTGAATCTTTCAAGCACCTTATTTAAACTATTCAAGGCTTCATCAAAGGTTTTTCCATGCACTGTGAAGTTGTCCATATAAACCTCTACACATGTATTTTCTAAATCAACAAAGATTGCCAAAATAACACGTTGAAATGTGGATGGTGCATTGCACAATCTAAATGGAAAAACTCTATAGGCAAATGTCCCCCATGAGAAGGTGAAAGTTATTTTATCATAGTCCTCAGGAGCTACCTGGATCTGATTGTAGCCACTAAATCCATCTAGAAAGGAGAAGTAGCGACTACCAGCTAGATTATCTAGCACTTGGTCAATGAAAGGAAGTGGGAAATAGTCTTTCTCTGTAGCTTTGTTCAATTCTCTATAATCAATGCAGACTTGCCATTTTCTATTTTTCTTGGGCACTATTACTAATGGCGATACCCATTGACTGTCAGAAATAGGATAAATGAATCATACCTGCAATAGTTTCTCTATTTCCTCCTTCACTATGTCTTTTAAGGCTGGGTTGATCCTCCGTTGTGGTTACCTAATAGGTTAGACATCCTCAGTATAAATATGGTGTGTACAAACATTGGGATGGATTCCTTTCATGTCTTTGTATTCCCATGCAAAGGCTTGGGTGTGGTTTTGAAACAATTTTTCCAAACAAACTTCTTCCACCTCTGTTAACCAACTGCTGATAGAAAGTTGTTTGTTGGTTTGGACTGGGATTTGCTTTGTACCAGCATGAACAAAAAGAAGTTCTCTATAAGGACTTAACAATGTGTTTAATGGACAAAGGTGAGGTACAACTTGGTGGAGAGTTTTTGCTTGTTGATAACTTACATGCAAGGCAATCTTTTCAGAATATGGGCAGTTAAAAGCTTTGAAGGATCCCTTCGGATCTCTCTAGAGCCATTCAGAGACCTCTTGTTGGGTAGCACTGTATAAAGAGAGTTCACCGTTTGGTTCTAGCTCTTTATATTCCTCATTACATTCTTCAAAGTGTTCTACAATTGTTACCATTGCCAATGAGGAGGCGTCTTCTTCGTCAGAATCCATCAAGTCATCTATCCATGGTTTGTTTTCATATTGCAAGAATGGTTTGGCAGGAGGATAGATAGAAAGTTCCTTAAGTATTTTTCCATTTGAAATGGTCATATTTCCAAATCTACAGTCAATAAGGGCTACTGTTGTAGCTAGCCAAGGTCTTCCCAAGATTATTCGGTATACTGAGTCTTTCTTTCTTGTCTGTAGGATAAAGAAATCAACTGAATAGTCCCAAGTGTCAATAGTGACTATGACGTCCTCCAAAATTCCTTCTAGTTTGGCAATAGATAGGTCTATAAGTTGTAATATAGTTGATGTTGGCCGAACGTGTGTTAATGCCAAAGCTTCTACAGTCTCTGATGTCATTGCATTAATGGCAGCCCCCAAATCTATTAAAACGTTTGAAACTGATACCCCTTTTATGTCTACTGTAATGACAGGGCTCCCAGGATCCCCATATTTTTGAGGAATTGACTTGCCTGATAGGACATCAGCAAGCTTTCCTTCCACTTGGATAGTGTTGGGTAATTTTCTTTTTCTACCTGGAAGTTTTAGACACAAACTCTTAATGGTCTAGTTTATCTCAGGAATATCTTTTATCGCCTATAACAAAGGAACTTCAATGTATATTTTTCTAAGTTCCCTAATTAATTGGGAGTCATCATGTGAAGGTTGGTTTTCCTTAGATTGTGGAGGAACCTGTTTCAATCGTTCTGGGAATGGAACAGAGGTTTCCTTCAGAATTTCTTCTATCTCTTTTGCTTTAGCCTTCTTATTGGATTGTTGTGTATTGTCTTTAGGACTCACTTCTTCTTCAATGACTTCCTCAATAGGAATAGTTACAGGAACATTTCTAGATTGGAGTTGGATATCATTAATCTCCACAGCATTCAGGTTTGTTGTATTTGGATCAGTATTGTACACTTGTTGTTGTGGCCTATTGTTCTTTGGGTTTGGAACTGGTTGTGCGGGCATTGATGGTTGATTTACCTGCTCATTGGGATTTGCATTCGCAGGTTGTGAAGGTTCAGGGAGTAAGGCCTGAGGTTGGTTTCCAATCCCCATTCCTTGGTTGTATTAAGGAGCCCATTGTTGTTGATACTGTTGCTGGTTTGACCATTGTGGATTGGAGCAGGATTGATTTGTCCAATCTTGTTGAGGCCATGAACCCCATTGCATTGGCATTTGCATTCCCCAGGGCCCATTATAAGAGTTTCCACTTGGAACATATTGGTTTTGAAAATAATTAAATCCATAAGTAGGTTGTTTCTGACCAATAAAATTTAGCTCTTCCTCATTTGCTGGAACCTTTTTCAATCTATTTTTAATCTTAGGAAGCAGGCCACACTCATTGGTAGGATTATTTTTCTCAAAGATTTTACACAACTCAGTTCTATTCAAAGGGCATTCCCTAAGTGGATGTTTCTCCCTACAACAAGGGAAGTAAATAGCTAAGGGTTCAGTACTCTTTTTACTAGCTTGCATGCCATCCAAAGTGGTATTCAAATGAAGTAAGATGTCAGTTTTTAGATTTGCTAGTTCCTCCATTACTTTTGTAACGTCATTGTTACTACCCTTTTTAAAATTCTTTTGCCTTCTCTTGTACGATAATAGTTTCTGCAAATTTCTACAATTTCCTCGAGAGTTTGTTTATTAATATCTCCCTTACCCATCAGATTTAATGCTTCTATGCTCTCATCGTCAATCTCTCTTAGAAAGATGGTCTTACTTAATTCCTTATCTAGGTTGTTTCCACACCTCCTATGGACAAATAAAAATCTATCCACATGGTCTTCTAAGTTCTTATCCTCCATTTGTTTCATGCAGAAAAGTTCATCTTTTTGATCCTTGACTCTACAGTAATCTTGATATTTATCAAGAAAAAATATTTCCATTTCATCCTAGATAGTTATAGAGTCTACTGCCAAGCCCATGAACCATCTTAAAGATGACTCCTTAAGAGTAGAAGGGAACAGTTTCAACTTTTGGTTATTTGTAGCATAGTCATAAGTTTGATAAAGGACCTTGAACTCAAATAGAAATTGGTCTGGATCTTCTGAAGTTTTTCCCTAAAGGTAGGTAAAAATGCAGGAGATATGTTTTTCATAGGAGGCTCATTTCTCTCAAGAATGATGGAGATCGGATAAGAGAATGTTCTGTTATTAGCTAGATCTTCATGTTTACCACCATTATCACCCATTATTGAGGATGTGGTAGATGAATTGGGAGACTCTGATAGTACAGGTGATTCTTGATTGATCAGGTGATTTGGAGGTTCTTCCAAAATAGCCTCTAAAGGTATATTTGCTACAGGATGTCTAATGAATCGACCTAAGGCATCCCTAGGTCTTCTCATAAACTAATGGATCAAAAGTCTTATCAACACCTTAAACCTACAATGATTTGTAGATTATCCCCGGTAACGGCGCCAAAAATGATGAGGTCAAAGTAGGCTTTGTTAATGCATCACCATTTACTTTTATCAATTTAGAGGTGTCCGGAGCTATTTGCGATAAGACTTCTTAGAATGAAGGGGTTTTGGTCGAGTGTTTTGGTGAATGGGACTTGGTTTGTCGGTCTCGCCAAAATTGAAAGTGCATGCAGAAATAAAGATCTATCTAATTGCTGAGAAATGCACATACTTTGTTGGGAAGGAAACTATCTTAAATTGTTGGAAAGGAAACACACTTTGCAGGAAAGGAAACTATCTTAAATTGCTGGAAACAAACACACTTTGCTGGAAAATAAATTAATCTATCATGCTGAAGAAGTAAATGAAGATCAATTGAATCCACTGTTACTCTACAACAATGAAACACTATGAATATGACAATGCTGATAAAGAACAAAACTATCTCTTTTTGGTATTTTTCGGATTTTTAAGAACTAACCTGCAGGGAACAATTAACAACAATCACACAGAACATTAAGGAAAAACTTAACAGAGATTAAAATAGAATTGCATAAATACCAAATAATCGAGAGATCTTCCCTTAGATGGGTAAGCAGGCCCTACTTCCCCAACCAAAGATGATCCTCTTGCTCAACTAACTTCTTTCAGCAAAAATTTCCCTTCATATTAAATCATAGTCCAAAAATGGACAGAATTACAAGCATGAGGAGTTTTACTCCTGTTACAGCAATCTGGTAATAACTACTATGAAACTTAAAAACTTTGAACTAACTAGAAAGAAAATGAATTGCTCCTACTTATACAGTCGAGCATTATTGGAAGAAGAAAACTAACAGTAAGTCTAACTAGAGAAAACTGGGACTAAAGCCAGTTGCATGGTTTATTACATTCAGAATTCCTAAATAGAACTACAGATTAGAGATCTATGTTAATTCTAACTGCATGGCGAACTAGATGATTCTCCAAAAATGGTGCGACGCAAGATGGGAGTCACTTCAGTTGAGACTGAATTCAATTAACCAATTTTTTAGTTAGTCACCAAGATTGTGGTGTCATGGCAATGTTACCCTTCTTAGCTATGTGATTGAAGCACAAGTTATGTTTGCACTCGAGGATGGACTTGTGGCGATCATCGATTCAAGGGGAGGATGATCCAAGGGAGGTTTTCAGCATCTGGAGCTCTCCGGAGTTTGGGTTATTCTCAAGACAGAGGGCTCTGGAGGGATCCAAAGACCACTTGTTGTTCATATTGCTACAAGCCTTATAAAAACATTCACAACTTCACACCATAATTCATAAAATATGCACATTTGAAATGTAATCCAGTAAAATAAAGCAAGAGATTTCATCAAAGGAAATGAAAACTAATCATGTGCATAATCTAACCAAAAGACAAACATAATTATAATAATATGTATTTATATATGCCAAAGTGTCTGTGAAAGTTCTTAAGAGCAGAAATAACATTAAATAGACGAGTCAATTATATGGCTCATCAATTTTTGTTCTCCTAGGTTCATGAATGTGGGTGGCTTGGTTGAGCCCTCTGAGACTATGGGATTTTTATCCTACCCAAGCCTGAATGTGCCTTCCCCTGTTATGGCGGAAGGACTTGGTACTGAGGCAGTTCTCCTCAGTCCGCCTGATGTTCTTACAAAGGATGGTCTTGAAGGTGGAGGGAGTTTTTCTTCTCTGCAGGGTCAGGGCTTGTCACTTGAGCTAGGTCCTTTGCCTAGGGCCTCATTTTCTACGGCTACTTCTGGAGATCTCTAGATTTATGTTCCCAACTCTGTTGTTGATAGAGTTGTTGCTTGGCTCTGGAGTTATCTAGTTGGGAGATTCTGTGGTAACCGTCCCAATATCGACGTGATCAGAAGGTGGGTGCTTCAGAAGTGGAAGATTAAGGGGCAGGTGGAGGTAATAGATTTGTTGAATAACTTCTTCCTTTTTTCATTTTCAAACCCAGAAGATAATTCTAGGATTCTTTTGGGCGGTCCTTGGTTCCTGGGGTAGAATGGACTATTTCTAAATATTTGGTCCCCTGGCTTCAACCCAGAGGAAGAGTACAGCATCAAGTTTCCAGTCTAAGTTAGGCTGCCAAATCTTCCTTTAGAATATTGGGATGAGGAGGGTTTTATGGGCATTACCAGTGCCTTTGGACAGTACATTGCAGCGGATGTTATTACAAAATTCAAGAGACATTTATTGTTTGCCAGATTTGGTGTTTTTGTGGAGACAGATAGGGTAATCCATTCTCAGATTTCTATATCCTCCAAGCTTGGTAATTGGGTACAACAGATTGAATTTGAGAACCCTTCAGTCATATGTGATCATTGCTGCAAAGTGGGTCATGCTGTTGATGTTTGCTCGAGATTCAACATAAACCATTACGTGTGGAGGAAAAGGGTACAAACAACTGATAGTGCTTACAAAGATACTAAAGAGGATGTGTCAAAGGAGACAAGTAGGGAGGAGGAAGCTACGATGAAGACCCCTTCGATGATGGTGCAACAATAGAAGGATTTTAGTTCTATGGACAAGATGAAGGTGCATGTGATAGTGGGGCCCTGAGTGGACCTTTGGATTTTCCTAGTTCTCCTAAGAATATGAGATATGAGAGGAAGGATTTCAAGTTCAAGATGTAAAGCTCCTTGGAGCAATTTGGTTTCAAACCACCTTGACTTTTGGTTGATTTCATGCTTAGGGTGCTTGACCCTGTGTCTGGTTTTCTAGTTGTTTTTCTCCTGTTGTGTTGTTTGTTTGTTGGTGGTTTTGGTTAGTCTTGTTGGACTTCATTGTTGTATCTATTCTTTTGTACAAGGGTTTGGGCCCTTTCAAAATCCCTGCTTACCGTAATCAAAAATAGATTTCAATGGTTTAACACACACCCATCCCACATCCTGTGTAGCAGTGAAGGAAGTGGTTCAATTAACACCATTAGAATTTAGTTAATAAGAAAAAAAGCTAAAAAAATAATAGTACACTAACTTCTATAAAACAATACTCATTTCAACGACTCTTAGTACACAAAATCCATCGTGTATAATTTTAAAGCTTGCCAAGCTATAATTATTGCCTCTGAATAACTATGGGCTTGAAAATTTTGCTTAAGGGAAGACCATAGACCAGCATGCAAAACTAAATCAATCAACCAATTATTTCATAGCTTTAATTAGAAATGAATTTCGTATTTGAAAGACAGCATAATAGATGGTAAAATAATATATTCAACCAACCTAATGGGAATTAATGTACTCTGGAATCAAATTGACCCTCAGATGATTCACACATTTAGATTGATTGACTTAATCTTTGCAACTACTGCCAAATACACAAATACATTAAACAAAAATTGATGGGACATCATTTATGCTGGTGGCCCTGACATCCTTTGCTTGTGCCATGTAAAGCAACTCCTTGTCGTATTACTAGAAAAAAGTGTCAAGGGCACATGATAAAAAGAATATTAGAGACTGCAAATAAGCCTAACCCAAGCCAATTGGGGTGGTGTCTGCAAAAAAAAAATAGTTCATGCAAAACAACTAATCAATGGAATATCACAGTTAAGTTACTAATGGATAAGAACATGGAGTTAGTCATCATGTAAAACAACAAAATTTATTGCAAAGAATGGCATATGGATAAAGTAAATTCCCATGGCTTCAATGGTACTTGTATATCTGTGTTGTAGCCAAACGATATGGAAGGGCAATAGAAATAGTCCAAGTGCTCTGTTTAAGGGTAAAGTGTGCCCTCTTTCCAATATGGTTTCCACAACTCTCACACAACAACCTCTTGTAGTATTATGCAACACCATTTCATTGCCCTTTTTGAGTAGGATTACACTCTTCTAAATTAACTTTGTCATGAACATCAGAGATTTAAAATCTCCCTCAAAAATAACTCTTTCATCATGCCTGACATGATACCTCTTTAAAAACCAATAATAGAGAATAGTTTACCATTTCAATATGGGTGAGAATAGATATTGCAATGAAATCAACGACTCCTAAACATTACTGGCGAAAAACAAATGTTTCAAATTCACAACTATTTTTTTCCATTATCTATTTACACACAAAAATCTGGGCTCTCACCCCACTCTGTTGTAATTGTAGACACTTCTCGGTGTAATAAAGCTTGTGTTGAAAATTATACTTTTAATTTTTTTTTAATTATGTTTTATATTTCAAGTTGATAATAATTTTAAGATGGGATGTAAAAGAACATTTCAAAATTTTGTTTTTGATTATTAAAGATAAGCGCTTTTAACCAGAGCTATGAACCAGAAAAGGTTTTTGAAAGGGCCCTGAAACCTTGTACAACAAGAACAAGCAACAACCTTAAGAATTGTTTAGCTTGAAAAGAGGGGGTTTCAATTTCAAGGGTAAATCCTCCTTTCACACCAACATTCAAGGACATAAATCAAGTGAAGCCACAATCTCTTGCAAGAGGGCTCTGCTACAGATTTAGTGTCCCTCAGAACAAAGAGGGAACTTGGAATTTGCTAACTAATTGATGAATTAAAGTTCAATTACGCTAAAAACCCTAATTTCATAAAATTGTAAACAAACGGATAAATCACGACAAATGCTCGCACACAGAGATGTCAAATGACAATTAAATATATACCAGATTTTTGGATTTCAGATGTGGAATAGTCGGGGATTAATGAGCGGTGCTCAATTCCAAGGTACCAATTTTTGTTAGGATCTCTGAAGAATGTCTGCAACTTGTTTCTGTTGTTCCAGAGATTTTGTAGCTTCAGGATCTAGAGGACTAATGAGTAGGCACCCTAGTCCAGGTCATGATTTTCTACTTTCCTCTGCACTTCCGACACTCTGCTCTGTTTCCTTACAACTCCACTTCTTCTACTTCTGCAACTTGTAACGTGTAATCACAAAAAAAGGGGTTGGGGGTTGTGGTGTTTAGAGGCTTGACTCGGTTGAGCCTCGGAGAGACATTCAAGTCTTTCAAATACTGTGGTCAGATAAAGAGTGTGTATCTCTACGGGATAGAGGTAAAATCCAAATGATAAATGATTGAAAACAAAAATAAATGTCACCTCAGAGGTGTAGCTCGCATATAGATGAAAATCCTTCACATCATGAGAAGATGAATCCAAATCTGCATAACAAACACAATAACAAGACAAGATTGCTCTGCAACAATGAATATCTTGAATGCTCTAAAATCACAAGTGCGCCAAAAGTTCATAATCATCTTTTAGTTTACAAATGAATCCCTAAACATGCTTATATATGCATCTAAACACATTCCCACTAAGAATTTTGTAATTCAAACTTAAGGTGTCGTCATAGGACCTAATTAACGATCAGATAACCGACACTGGAGTTTAGGTCCTGCCTAAAATAGGGCAGGACTAGGGCACGGGCACCCAAGTCCTCCCTCCCTATTTCAGTCAGGAGTCATCTCAATAACACCCCCTAGGTCCTATTTGTCATAAAACTTTGGGGTCTTCTCATCAGGAGTCAACATGAATATGCAAGATGATAAAAATGTTCTCTAAAAGACCCGAGAGCTAAGCATAGGAGGGAAAAAGTTCTAGGGGGACATTTTCTGACGTAACAAGAACAAAACCAACAACAACAAGCAAGAACCAAACAATCCTAAAAATAGCAAGGCCACAACAAAAGAACAATAATAACCATGATCAAGGAGGTTTAAAACCAAACCTCACCAAATAACTCTGAGGTGGAGTAAGAGCTTGACTCAAATGGATTGTCTTACCCTTTTTTGAAGATGCAAACTCATTCAAAGGACACCTATCCTTATCCTTCAATAAATCCCCTGGGTCATCCCCAATACACCTATTCTTATCTTTCAAAGGATACCCCTTCTCGTTCCTAATAGGATTCTTATCTTTCAATGGAAAACCCTGCTCGTCCCCAATAGGATCAACAACAATACCTTTTTATTTACCTTTATTTCTTGTAGCATCAACAATCTAACACTCTTTTCCATGCTCAGGATAGGAATGGGAGAAGTGTCCAGCTTTATGACAAAGCATACAAACCTATGTAGAAGTCTCATAATAAATTCTCTGCTCCCAAATGCCAAATTTGGAGCAAAGTTTGATGACTTTTGGTAGCACCTTATCAAAATCTACACTCACACAAAATCTAGCAAAACTCAAACGCTTCATAGACTTGGTAACATTATCTATGGATAAAATCTAACCAATAGCATTGGCTATACATATAATTATCTTTTCATTCCAGAACTCTAAAGGAATCCCTGGAAGCTAAACCCAAATAGAAACCCTATTGAAATTTTCCTTCATAATGTCAAAACCAGGAGACCATCTTTTCAACAAAAGATTAAACTTACCAAGGAACCAAGGGCCTTCCTGCAAAACAATCTTGCTTTCCTTGAGAGAATGGAAGGAAAAGAGAAAAAATCCATTAATTATGTCAGCCACATGGATCTACTCAAACCTGCACCATCTTTTTTTAACCTAATTTCAAACAACATCAATTTTTAGACTAAAGCTCGAGAATCTCCCAACGAGGGCATTATCCATGCCGGAAATAGCACTGTCAACATTAACATCAAGGATCTCCAGTCAAACCAAGGGATCCCCAATCTACTTTGCATTATCTAAAATCAGATCCTAAAAAGTACTGGTTTGCATGTTCAGATCCCACAAACCCTGGGTTGAAGGGGAACTCGCCTCTCCAAGATAACCCACATCCAACTTCGAAGCACATCCATTCATATTTTTCAGACTAATCACTGGCACAACAGGTGGAACTACATCCAAATCAAGAGAAGGGGCTTCCATAGAGGGAGTCGAAGACTCCAAAATGATCTCACCAGAAGTATCAATCGTAGTAGAATTTGTAGTTGCATGGGATGTAGGAAGCACAGGTGAAACCCTAGTAGGGCTTTTCTTAGCCAATGACGTAACATCCACCTATGGAGCACCATACAAACTGGTAGCTAGAAAAATGACATTCAAATCCAAACAAGAGGTTGCCATAGGAGGAACAAGAGGCTCCAAGATAGCCTCACCAGAAGAATTGACCTTAACAAAGGTCGTAGAAATCTTTGCATGGGCCGCAAGAGAGGAGAGAAAACCCCACTTAAGCACCCTACTAATCCCAAAGACATCAGAAGAAGCAGTGGCCACACAAGACCCCTTCCACATCAAAGACCTTTGTACCTCCAACCAAATGTGAAGGAGAGGTCCATCCTCTTCTTTGTCTGTAGGGGATACCATTCATCCTGATCACTATCACCATCCGCATCTCCATCTTCGTCCTCTCCTTGCAGAACTGAGCTACTTCTACTCTGCAAAACACCTCTCCCACTCCAGCTACCTGTCCCGCTCTCGCTCATGGTATTCCCTTTTTCAAAACTTTGTTGAGTACCCATATTTGCTTATTATAAAATCAAGATTACAACTCTACTTGTGGTAATTTATTTTAAAATCAAGAGTACAACTCTACTTGTGGTAATTTATTTTAAATCTAAGATAACCAAATGTAATGAGGTTAAAATGCCTCGTGTTTTTAGAAAGGTAGCATTCCATTTAGAAAAGGAATTAACATTTGGCATCTATGTATATAAGGGATTAAAATTAATTTTTTTAAATAAATTATTGTTATTATATCGGGATTAATTTTACCTTGGTCTTTAGAGTCTTAATTATTAAGTCCTAGAGCTACAAGATATATTTACTTTTTTAATATTGTTATGTACATATTTTTTCTTACTTTTAAAAAGGTTTTATCTTTAGTGAGGTAGCTAGAATTTTAATTATTTCATATTATTAATTTAGATTATCTACAATTCATTTGTCTTTTATTTAAAGAATCTCTAAAGTGTAACTTTTTTCCTAATTGTCACCATATTCTTTACAAGGAATATTGGAGTGTAACCCATTTCTTAAGTGTGACTATATTCCTTACAAATAATATTAGAATGTGATTCTTTTTTCTTTGCAACGTGTGCTCACCTCTATTGATGAGGATTGTGATGCATATGCACATGCACTAATACAAGGAGGAAAATATAGAAGGTTGAAGTTACATGAATAAATCTTTTTTTTTACCTCTATAAAAGAGAGGGTCTCCTTCCCTTTCTTTAAGTGTGTTACTTAGTTAATTTGTTATTTTGAAACTCTCATATTTAAAGATTATAAGTATTGTAAGATTTTAAGGTGCCATCTTCATTAATACATGTGGGGTGGGGTTTTTCTATCAAATGGTTTTCCCACTTCAATATTTTGTCTCATTTGTTTTTTTATTATGGTAAGCAGCTTACAGGGGCTGAACCCTTTACAACCAAGGCCCCAAGGGTAGAAAAGCAGGACACAACAGAACAAAAGCAGCCAAGCTACAAAAAACCAATAGTCCAAAAGGCAACCCAAACAATGCACCAAACACATGTAATGTTCCTTGTCCAGGTAGGATTTTATGCCAATATTTTTTGTTTTCTGTAATGGTTTGCCTATTATTTGTGTTTAGGGTTTATATGTGTTTTTGCATGTGATTGTGTTTGCAATATAATAGTGAAAACGAAGCATGCAATGAATACCTAGAAAAAACTATAATAGATATGCACAAAATAACAAAGACCCGATTCATATTATTGCTCAAAATGAAACATAGTGACATACCCATTTCAGGTTCTTCAACTTTGCACATCTATTGTATGTCAACCAGCAATATAGGCAGTAGAAATCATATCCAAATCACTAGCACGTGAAGGTGCTTAATCATACAATGAGTTGCAGTGTTAATCATAACCCTAGGCATCCATATCTTGTGAGTTTTGAAGCCCCAAGATGGAATAAATCATATCCTAGACACCCACGTCCTTAGTTGTTGTTGTACGACCTAGCTAATAGTAGATATCAACAAACAATGAATGCTAAACCCTCTAAAATATCTCTATCTTGAACTGTATGCTACTATTTGGTAAGGGTGACCATGAACAAAGGAAGATATGCATCAAATACCACACCAAAGTCACAACAAGAGGTACGGCCTACCTGTAGGATGGTACGACCAGCAAGATAGAAAGTATACTCCCAATAAACCACTTCAAAACTACCAAAAACTACCACTACAATGTTGTTCTCATGTTGTCCATAAAATCTGCATTATTATGTGTGTAATAACTTCTCAAATCATCATCAAAATGCTCTGGAAGCAACACAAAACCTACAAATATATATATGCATTTCTCTATTCCAAACCTTCAAATCTGAACCAAATAAGTGCACTTGCGAACTTTGTGTGAATCCGCCAAGGATTGACCAAGTGGGTTTTCATCCTAGGGTTTGTTGAACCTGCAAGTTCCAGCTCTCATGGAAAACTCCTGTGAAATATCAAGTTAAGAATGAGCTCTTTTTTCCCAACTTCCCTTTTTATAAGCACATATTGAAACTTTGGGGAAAATATAATTAAAAATCACTTTATAAATAATTAAACCTTATTGCTCCAAAAAACGTGATTTATTTTACTTTTAAATTAAACTCCTCTTTTGCTCTGAAAAAGACCTTTTTATTAAAATAATAATAATTTGACACACAAGGTCCCTATTTAATGCATCCATAATTTAAAACATTTCATCCCGGTTCTGACAAGCTATAACACTAAGGTGTCTTATAAATATTTTAACTAATATTTGGCAACCTTAATAAAATAATTAATATAAAGTCATTAACACACCTATTTTGTGGAAACTGTCGGAATGCATCAGAATCAAAAATAGACTGCACTGGAGTGATCTCGGTGAAGAATAATAATAAACAAAGCCAACCGATTGACTTACTATAAATAGTTGTCCCCTCCAAGAATCTTGGAGCCCAAATCGGAAGCTAGAAATAACATTTGAGAGCATCATATGACTCCTCTAAACCATCAGGGTTCACTGGTAACATCAATTTACCCCTCTAAACAAGCTGACACAAACACCAAAGGTCAATGACAACTGCACTGCTAGGGAACCCAAAAATGGGGACATTACAATATGCCCTCCCTAAAGATTGCTTGTCCTCAAGCAATGCCAACTCAACCCCTAAAACATAAGACTGATCCAAACTAGAACCAAATATGATCCCAGGGTCCCAAGTGTAATGCCCCTCGTATTTTGGCTTGTGATAGTTGCTAGTTCACATTTCTCTCTGGTAGTTCTGAGACAGTTGCTAGCCTTTCGTTGCATTTATTCAGTTCTGAGATATTTGGATTAGTATGTTATGGTTTATGTTTATTTTGATCTTGATGGACTATGTTCGACTGATATAGCTTAGACATGTGTTATGAGTTTATGATGACATTATTATTATTACTCCAGTTATGATGAGCTTGACATAATTAGTAATGGTTTAATGTTATCATGTTTCATTCGATCTGTTGATATCTGAATTCAAGTAAAAGTGGTTATAGTCGTGTTTTAAGAGCAGGGACGATGTAGTACTATTCACTTCGAGCACCCTACTACGCCGTGACTCTCTGACTCTGTGTGTGTAGACATATATGCTTTTGATCATATTCAACCTATTGTTCTGATGCAAGCTGCAGGTACCGAGCCTCAACTCCCCCTGATATAGCAGGTTTGAGCGGGCTCTTGCACCAATGGGTATCGGTGATGGGAGATAACACGAGGTTTATTCTGCTAGGTCAATCCCAGTCTTCTGTTGTAGTTATATGTCGTGATGTGACGCGTGGTCCTTGTTGGTCGTCATGTGTTGCGGAGTATTGTCGAGTTTTGTTTTAGTTGTGCCTATGTGTAGTTTGGTAATACTTTAATGAATTTTTATTTAAGATAATAATGCTTTTAATATGTTTAATTGGTTAGTATCTTGTTTAGCCTAGAACTTGAAATAACACCTTAGTAAAATTTTAAATAGATTAAAATTAATCAATTTGTTAATTTAAGAATATTTGTGTCATAAGTTGTTGGTTCAAGTAATGAGTATATAGTTGATTAAAGAATATTATTAGTGATTAATTTATGGTGGTGAGTTGTCAAATGTGAATTCTCAGATTTGTGAAATCTCTATTATTAGTAAAATTTTAAAATTTCTAAGGAGTGAGGATTTTGGTAACGGATGCATGTTTGTGGCTTTGGGGTTTTAATGGTACCCGGGGGTTGTTGTGGAAAGAGGGAAAAAAGATAGAAATTTGGGGAAAACAAAGAATTGGATGCAAGAAACAGAGAAGATCTGAAGGGAACTGAAATTCGGGTATGTTTATGTTGACTCTCTGTGTGTGAAATTAGTATTTATGTAGATTGGGATTTAAATTTTATTGTAGTATGATCGTTCTGTGCTTGAGTGTGAAATTTGCATTCTGTGGCTTAGAATTTAAATCTTATTGTAGCTTGAATCGCTCTGTGCGCTGTGTGTTTGAATGTAGTTGCTTGACCACACCTTCATCTTGGGAATTGCACTTTGATGTCTATCAATGTTTTAACCTTTTTTGCTACTTCCAAATTTACTCTTCTTATTGGTTTACTCTTTGTTAAATCCTTCTTGAAATCTTGGAGTTCAATCATTTGTAAATCTTGCAAAGTGACCCAAATTAAAAAGGAAATAATCCATATGTATCAATTCTTCTAGTTTTTGCCTCATTTCTTTCCCTCAGCTACTCCCAGTGCTGTAGTAAGGCCTCATCCAACCTTAGTTTCTCAAAATTTTACCAAGATTTGAAGCTCTGGGTGTATTCTTTAGAAAATGATTTAACCATATGGTAAATTATACAAAATTGTGTTACCTTAGCAATAGAAGTCACTGAATGTATGTATATGCTATTGTAGATTGAGTAATACCTCAGTTCTTTTTGCCTTTGACCGTACGGCATAGGAGACCCCCATCTTTATTCTTCTTTTGGTTAAAATTTCTGCTCTCTTTCAGACCTAGACCGTACGGCGTTGGGGGAAATTTGGTGCAATTTTCTTTTTGAAGATTTTATGCCCTCTCTTTGGGACGTTGTACGGCTGCCATACAACCTTCACAATGACTTTTTCTTAAATAAATTTCTTTTGCTTCTCAATTTTCTGGAGATTGCACCTTCTGGTTATTGTTGGACTCTTTCCAGCTTCTCTGTATTTTATTTTGTTGCCTGAAATTTATTTAATGGAAATAATATTAATGAAATCTTGTCTTACCTATGACATCTCTATTTTCCTCTGAAGCTTGAGTCAGTTCTCCTCTGCCAGTCAATTAAAATGCTCTGGTTATTCTCTATCTAGACCTCAGATGAATTTTCATTCCCATACCTCAAACTTTTCTTTTAATTCTCCAAATAAAAAATGGTAGAATGTGCTTCTTCTGCAACCAAATTTTTAAATTGAGTTCATAGAATAGTTAATTGTTGTTATTAAATTTAATTAGAATGCTTGGAGGAAATCTTACTATTAGGAAACTTTTAGTTAACTTTGTGAACAACTCATTAACTTTGGTTTTTGAGTGTAGTTTTGATTTATTAAGTTAATATTAGAATATTATAGAGAAGTTAATATTAGAATATTAGAGAGAAGTTAATATTAGAATGTTCATATGATAGTAAGATGGAAGTGTATCATTTTAGAATTAAATTTATTTAATTAATGTTGTTTTTGGTATATGCAAGTAGTTAATAATTAAGTTGTGCTCATTTTATTAAATAAAATTTTGTTAATTGCTATCCTGTGATATGTTATTCTTTTTGGAATTAAATAATGAGAGAGTTATTTGAATTTTTATACTAGACTCATATAGTCATAAAATATTAGTTATACTTTTGCCATCTTGTTAAATTTTAAACTTGTTAGTTATGTATTGGAATATGCTAGTTGTAAATGTTAGTAAGTAAATAAATAATTAGTTTAAGTTTTTGTGGTAACGACTATGCAATTAGTAGATGAAACAATATAGGTTATTTTGTCCTTCTATGTTGCTGATCTATGTTACTCATTAGTATTATGTTGAGTCAAATTTTAATATGGTCTTGTTTGGAAAATTCCTTGTTGGGAGTAATGATGTATATAGGGTAGTCATTTCCATGATACATTATTTTAGTAAATAAATATAGAGATAGAAATTTTAGAGTAATTTGAATTATTGTTTCTAGTTTCATGAGGTAACAATATTGTGATAATCAAGTATTGATTCCCTTGTTAAATATTAATTTACTAGTCTTGCTTGTAATATACTATTCCAGGCTACGTGAATGGTTGATATCATAGTATACATTATTTAACTTCATTTTAGAGAGAGTAAAAACTTTGAGCCGATTGTTGGTTTATACCATCTATTGTTGTTATTATAGTATGGTCGAAATCTCTTATTTATTTTGTATCGGATTTTGCATTGATGCAATCGGGTTATTGTGTTATTTTTGTCTTGAGTCATATTGTTATAAGACATGTCGTAAATCGTCTATATCCTTGTTTTATGTTGTGAGATGGATTTATGTAAGTGGCCTTGTGTGCAGTTACCAACTCCAGAGGTTAGGCCTTTTGGGTCTTCAATCAATTTTGTTGTCATTCTATCCAGATGATTCTTAATTTGAGTGGTTTTATGGGTAAGGAAAAAGTTTTATTGCTGAATGGGAATAGGAAGTGTTGGATTGTAAAAGTTAGATGTTATCAATTCCCTTGCCCTTGTATGTTTGTGTTTTGGATTCTGATTAGGAGTGCTAGTTGTATGTGGGGGAGTGGCTTCCATGTGGGGCCGATGCCCAAAGTGGCTGCCTGGAAAATCCCATGGAAGTGGTAAGCAAGTGATAACTAAATAATTGATTTAGGTGGGTTGGGTAGTAATCCATATAACAAGATAAGTATGATGCCTCTCCCATGCCTTAAGTGCTTTCACAGGCTAAGGATGGGATGAGAAGGCCTGGTTAGCAAGGTCGACTTCCTCGTCTCCATGAGAGGAAGTGTTGACTCTGCATGTGTCACCCTATGGGGCTGGTGCCTATAGAGAGGTCGCTAGGAAAACCATAGATGGGGGCCGGCATCTAGTGAGAGATAGCCTGAAAAACCCATGATAGGACCATATGATGACACTCTCCCTACTGCAGCGTAGTTACTTCCTATTTTATCTTTTGTTGTTACCTTTGGAGTGCAGACTTGTCTTGATGGTAGATCCTATCTTGATGATTTGATTGTCTTGTTTTAGCGAGTACTATCTTGTCTGTGCAGCCTTGTTATCATGTTTTCCTGCATGGAGTCTGTATCTTGTTGTTGTATTCATTGTTGTAACTTTGGCTTGGTGGAGCCTTGATGTTATCTCCTAGCTCAGAGGGGTGGACCTCAGGGTTCCACATGGTTGGGTGGTAGAGCTACCCATTGGTCTTCTTGGAGATTTGATTCAAGACCAGGGTAGAAGTGTTCCAGCTCCAGATTTGTTTACACTTTCTGAGTTGTTGTAATCATTCACAATTGTATAATTTGTAAGCCAATATAATCAGCCTTGTAACTTTGTAACCTTGTATGGAATCTTGTAATCATCTATCTCTACAATTGTGTAAAGTGTTATTCTTATGTTGCATGGTGTTGCATAACACTTGTATGGTTATTATTCTAACTGATGCAGTTTTGTGCCCTAGAGGTGTTAGCTATGCATAGCATTTAATGTTGTACTAATGTTGTTATTTCAATGTATAATGCATATTTTAGCTTCAAAAAATATATATGTATTATTGTCTCTTGTTAATCTAACACTCTAGGGTTGCATGACGGGGCATCAAACCAAGTCAACCTAGGAAGTCTGTAGCTCCAACTGCTCGAAGCACTATCCTGTTGAGCACCTACACAAGTGACCTCTTGAGCTCCTCTTGATAGGAGAGAAACCAAACACTGCAAGATCTCAGTCAACTCTTGAGATGCTTCCCCTCCATAATAATTAATTCGTGGCACCAAAGGAGTGATCTCGAGAAAATTAATATTAACTCTCTCATTTCCAACACCTTGCACTCCAACACAATGGCTATCACTAAAAATTAATCTGTTGTCCCAATCATGAGTGCAAGCTGATAATAAGTAATAACAATTATTAGGTGCCCAAACACCCATCCAACACTGAACCTGGTTAGCCAAACTTGCCATTCCCTCCATTTGAGCCCATAAACTAACCCTGTCAAGTAGCTAAATGGACTGAGATTGCATAAATTTGTTGTTGTTCAAGTCTAATTTTTCAAAATACATCACCCAAAAAGAAGAACAATTGATGCAACACTGAAAAACTTTGGCCAAAATGAATTTTCTGATTAACCACTTGGCTGAAAACATCCTTCTAAGAGTCACCAACACAGAAGAACTCCAAGATTTTCTTAAAATCTCCCTCCAATCCACTTGCAAGAGCTCAAATGAACTCACAAAATGATTGAAAAAAGAGGTAACAACAACAGTATCATTTCTTTTTGGGTTTGTAACCTTCCATGGTATACTTCTTCCATCATGATTGGTCATCAATAGCCCACAAAGATGATTTTTTGGATAGATACTTACCCAAAAAGAGACTCCACCATGTTGATGTTGTGCCACTCTGATCTTCACGTGGACTCCATATAGAGTGTATTTGATGATGCTCAAAACATCAACACTGATGGTCTCCATCCCATCAAACATAAACCACAATAGTACTCCTTTCCTTGTGGTAAATCCACAAGGTCAATGGTGCAGGAGCACCTACCTAACAGCTGGCCTCCATGAGGCAGTTAGTTTGTTATAGGTCTTGTTAATATTTCCAAGAAGGTCTGATAAGACCAATGCATGTAATAAGGTCATGTTGACCATACTTTACTATTTTTAGATAGTTTGTTAGGACAGCTGTTATGCTGTGTGTTCGGTTGGATCCTCCCAGCCGCTTGGAAGCTCCCAGCCGCTGGGAATCGAGTGGTAGTACTCGCAGGAGATCCTATTTATGCATGAGGATCGGTTGGTTTTAGATCATCGAGCTAGGTTGCAGAGAGTGAGGCAGAGAGAGAGACTGAGTATTGTATTTGCATCTTTTGAAATCAATAAAGGGATCCTGTTGTGTCAATTCTCTGTTTTGGATTCCATTGTGTGATCGATTTGCTATTTTGGTGGTTTCATGGATTCGCTGATCCATTCCACCAGTTGATTCGTCGAATCGGTGGAATGGCTATGTACAGTAGATTAGGATTTAGTTTGCATTTTCTGTTTGTTCATGTGCATGTTTGCAGGATCGTAGTCGAAAGGTGTTGAGAACCCTAGCATGGGTATGTGCTAGGTCGTGCTGGTTGTTAGAGTCTGGAAAGTTGCCCTGAAAGTAGATCGGGTCACCTCAGGAGGTTCGGCGGATTGAAAATTCGCTAAGGTTGGAAATTCGTCACAACGGCATCATCAGGATATTTCTGTGTATATCCTGCAGTTACTTTGGGCATCATCTGAGTAGATGGAGGTGAGCATGATGCAGTAGATTGCATAAGGTGAATGTGCATTGGGGTGATCATCATCAGGTGTTGCCGAGGAGGAGCGTATCGGCATAAGGTAGAAGATCGGGTTGACAATTCCTTCGCGGGCCGATAATGTTAAGTTTGGCCGACAGCAGGATATTGAAGGAGCTGCATATGATGTCATCGTCATCAGGATAATCGTCATCAGGATATCGAGGTGACGTAAGCATCGAAGGAAGGGTGCATGAGGTTGTCGTCATCAGGATATATGGGAGGAACCGGATGTTCTATATCCTGCTGATGAACATGATGTTGAACATCATGATGATGAAGAAAGAGGTTGGCGGTAAGATGAACAGTGAACATCAGGAGGATGTTTGCGCTTGCCGAATATGATGATGCTGCCGATAGCTGGATATGATGATGTTGTTGACAGGCGAAGGGTCGAAGGCTTGTCATTAGGAGGATATCGGTCGGCAGAGAAAATATGATGATGATGATGAAGGGTTGCGGACATCCATGCTGTATGTCAGGGTTTTAGTGTGGATGCCTCTGTATCATAGTGGTATTAGAGCTCAGCAAAAGGTCTGGGCTGTTGTGTGTTGATTCTGTCACCGAAAGGGCAGAGGTAGAGTTGATTCTGTCACTGAAAGGACAGAGGTAGAGGAGTGAGAGGTTGACAAAATGCCTCCGAAAGGTAATGGTACTGCAAGGGAATTGCAGGAGATGAAGGAAAAACATGCCAGAGAGATGAGGAAGATGAAGGAGCTTGCTGAAGCACTTCAAGCCAGGCTTGTAGCCCTGGAAAAGAACAAAAAGAGGGAAGTGGAAGACAGTGAGTCTGAAGAAGATGAAGATACTGTTGAAGAGTATGAAGAGGTAGCTGAAGATCTGGATGCTGAAGACCAGAGATTTGCAAAACTGTTAAAAGCAGTGCAGAGTGATAAACCTAAGGTAAAGGTTGATGTTTCCAAGTATAATGGAAGTTTGAATGAAGATGAGTTACTGGATTGGATTGCTGCACTTGATAATCACTTTGAATGTGAAGATGTTGCTGAGGATCAGAAGGTAAAGATTGCAAAGACCAAGTTAGGAGGTCATGCTTTGGTATGGTGGGATTATGTACAATCCGAGAGAAGGAAACAAGGGAAGTCAAAGATCACTTCATGGGATAAGATGGTAGCAAGGATCAAAGGTAAATTCTTGCCCAGGGATTATGAGATTCAGATGTTTAAGAAGCTGCAATTTTTAAGGCAGAAGGAAATGGATGTGAAGGCATATACTGAGGAGTTTTATAAGTTGAGTATGAGATCTGGTCATCATGAGAATGAGGTAGAAAAGGTGGCTAGGTACTTGGCTGGTTTGAGATTGAACATACAGGATGAGTTAGTTTTAGCTAACCCTAAGAGTGTGGAGGATTGTTACCAAATGGCAATCAGGATTGAAGAAAAGATGAATAGGGGACAAGATAAGTCCATGAGAGGAAGAGGCAGCAATATGAGGGGAAGAGGATTAGCCCCTACAACAAGGCAAACCAATGAGGGTCAAGAAGACACTAGTAAAGGACAGGAACAGTCTGATTTCAGAGGTGGATGGAAAGGTAATAGAGGCAGATTTGGAAGTGGTAGAGGTTCTACTACATTTTCAGGAAAGTGTTATACCTGTGGTGAGTTTGGTCATCCATTTTTCAAATGTCCAGAAAGCAAAGGTTCATCATCCAGAAATGATAGAACGAATGACAAGAGAGTACAACTTGTGCAAGAAGAGAAAGTAGAGCAAAGTGTGCAGAGTTCAAATCCATGCTGTATGTCAGGGTTTTAGTGTGGATGCCTCTGCATCAGTCAACCATCAAACCATGATGATCCAAACCACAATAGTCCACTATAGGAAGTAAACCATCAATGATCTTGGGTGGCCCAATAGACAATTTAGCTGGATTCACCTCATAATCAAACACCACACCTGGATCCCCAACTAACTTTTGTCATCACAAACAAGAGATACCTCATCATCCAACTTGAAGGGTGGATTATCAAAAATCATATCAACATCCACATCAAACAAAGGATTATAAACAAACTATAGATTATCCTCAACTCCAAAATCAAACCAATCATCTTTCTGATCCAAACTCCCGCTTTCTAACTTTAAGGGACAATATGCAAGTTCAAATTCCTCTTGAATGCAATCAAGCTCCTCTATTACCTGTTCTATCTCCTTGGCTCTTTTTTTGTTTTCCTTCTCTCCGAACTGTTTGGCCTCATAGAGTTGATCTTCCACTTCTTGAAGGGCCATTTGTGTATTCTCCAAATCCTCCTTAATATTCCTAAGCTCCAAAGTGAGCTTATTAACTTCATCCTCTTTCCCTTCCAATGCATTAGCATACACTCCAGCACTCTTGTAGATGTGATCCCTATCTGAAAGTAATTGCAAATAATCTGATTTCATTGCCTCCAGATCTTCTTTGACTACCTGTAATTCAACAAGAGAGGTTACTCCTTCAATGCCTTTTTGTCTCCTTTCAATCTGGGTCTTCCAAGAGAGATCTTCAATGAACTTGTGAGTGTTATCAAAATGTGTTAAGGTTGCAACAATCATATCTTTAGAGACCTTCAACTGGTTCTTCAAATTTTGTGACTCATTGGGCCTATGATCACAATAAACCTCACACAATGAATTTTCTGATTTGACTACAAGGTCATGCCTCTCAAAATTAGTTGCCCCTATAACATCCTCTTTGCATAATTCTTGCTTTGAAGTTAGGAGAGAACCTTGTTCAAAAGGAAATTCATCCCAAGCTAGCTCTTCATCATGTTTTGGTGCCAAAACACCTGGATCCCATGGACTTAAGAGTTGATAGCTTTGATCAGAAAAAATATGTTCATTGTGTTCCTCATGAGTGTTTATCTTTGTGAATAAGTCATTCCCAAACTCACTAATACTGAAATCATCATAAACAACTCCCTTCATAGGTTTGGTTTGAAAATCAACCCAACAACCATCTGTGTCATCAACACTAGAATAAGATATGAAATCAACAACTCTAGCTGGCAAAAAGATATCATCATATCTACTCTCAATATGCCCATCATCTGAAGGTGTGTCAATGATCTCATCTATCCCAACATTTTCACTAGTGTTATCAACTTCATTGGGAAGCACTAGGGTCTTAATTTCTTCTTTGTTCTCATCATTACATGGCTACAATAAACAGGTGGTAGGAGTTCCTATTTCACATTCTTTATTGTTCCCACATATGTGACTAGATGTCCAAGCTTCTTGGCATGTGAAACAACATTGCTCTCTTCTCAACCGGTTCTTGCTCTTTTTAGGAATTATTGTAACCTGTAAACCAAAAGCAATAGATTCATCTTCTATCAACTGATTTTTAATTTTTTGCTCAACCAATCTCTTTGACAACTCATGTGCTACGGGTGAAACATGTTGTTCCTTTCTCCAAATAATCAACAAGTTAGATAACAACTTGGAGATATCATCATCTTCATCTAAAATCAGAGACAAGATAGTTTGCATTGTTGTTTTAACATTAGCCGCATGATATTTTCTGATTTTATCAAAGAAACAATGAAACATTTTGACAATTAAATCATCACACTTGAGATCAAGTAAAAAGACATATGACCTGACCTTATGCATAATTTATAACATCTTAGCAATATTTTTAAAATATAAACTTTTGGTATCACCTAACCCATGAAAGCTTTCAATAATCAGCTGTAATATCTCCCTCATTAAGTCATCATTATAGGGTGCTTCAGGAGCTGAAATTCTTATAATTTCACTAATGCAAGTAACAACTGCAAATTTCACCTCATTATCTGGGTGTCTCAACCAATTTTGCTTACCCAAGGAAGACACTATAGGGATCATCGCTATTTGTATTACGTGAGAAGGTAACTGATCTACCTAGTGCAAACAATCCTCTAACTCCTCCAAAGTGCTGAGAGGACTCTCATCTAACCATTGCAAGGATTTTAGTTTCCATCCTGCATCAAAAAATCTTTTACATAGATCATCCTCCATGGGAGATGCCATGATCTCACATCCACTGTTCAAATCTCCCAACTACCAATTCACTGAATCACATGCAAGTGTTGACCACCCACATGCAAGGCTAAAAATTTGTCCCACACTTGAAGAATTGCAAGAAAATGAGTAGCAACCCAAACAGGCTAGCAAGTTCACTAGCTTTGATACCATTGTAATGTCCCCTGTCCAGGTAGGATTTTATGCTAATATTTTTTATTTTCTGTAATGGTTTGCCTGTTGTTTTATGTTTAGGGTTTATATGTGTTTTTACATGTGATTGTTTTTGCAATATAATAGTGAAAATGAAGCATGCAACGAATATCCAGAAAAACTATAATAGATATGCACAAAATATCAAAGACCCAGTTCATATTATTGCTCGAAATGAATTATATTGACATACCCATTTTAGGTTCTTCAACTTTGTACATCTGTTGTATGTGAACCAACAATATAGGTAGTAGAAATCATATCCAAATCACCAGCAAATGAAGGTGCTTCGTCATACAATGAGTTGTAGTGTCAATCATAACCCTAGGCGTCCATATCTTATGAGTTTTGAAGCCCCATGATGGAATAAATCAGATCCTAGACACCCATGTCCTTGGTTGCTACTATACTGCCTGGCTAATAGCAGTTATCAACAAACAATGAATGCTAAACCCTCCAAAATATCTCTACCTTAAACTGTATGGTGTTGTTTGATAAGGGTGACCATGAACAAAGGAAGATATGCATCAAATACCACACCAAATTCACAACAAGAGGTACGGTCTGCCTGTAGGATGGTATGACCAGCAAGGTAGAAAGTACAGTCCTAATAAACCACTTCAAAACTATCCAAAACTACCACTACAATGTTATTCTCAAGCTGTCCATAAAATCTGCATTATTATGTGCACAATAACTTCGCAAATCATCATCAAAATGCTCTAGAAGCCAAAACACAAAACCTGCAAATATATATATGCATTTATCTATTCCAAACCTTCAAATCTGAACAAAATAAGTGCACCTACGAACTCTGTGTGAATCTGCCAAGGATTGACCAAGTGGGTTTTTGTCCACAAAGCCAAAGACCCAAGGGTTTTTGTCCTAAGGTTTGTTGAACCTACAAGTTCCAACTCTCAAGGAAAACTCCTGTGAAATATCAAGTCAAGAATGAGCTCTTTTTTCCCAACTTCCCTTTTTATAAGCACATATTGAAACTTTTGGGAAAATATAATTAAAAATCACTTTATAAATAATTAAACCTTATTGCTCAAAAAAAAGTGATTTATTTTACTTTTAAATTAAACTCCCATTTTGCTTTGAAAAAGACCTTTTTATTAAATTAATAATAATTTGACACACAAGGTCCCTGTTTAATGCATCCATAATTTAAAACATTTCATCTCGGTTCTGATGAGCTATAATACTAAGGTGCCTTATAAATATTTTAACAAATATTTGGCAACCTTAGTAAAATAATTAATATAAAGTCATTAACACACCCATTTTGCAGAAACTGTCGGAATGCATCGGAATCAGAAATAGACTACACTGGAGTGATCTCAGTGAAGAATAATAATAAATGGAGCCAACCAACCAACTTACTATAAATAGTCGCTCCCTCCAAGAATCTTGGAGCCCAAACCAGAAGCCGAAAATAACATCTGAGAGCATCATATGACTCCTCTAAACCATCAGGGTTCATTGGTAACATCAATTTACCCCTCTAAACAAGCTGACACAAACCCCAAAGGTCAACGATAACTGCACTGCTAGGGAACCCAAAAATGGGGACATTACAACACACACTGACAGCAAAAAAACTAGATAGGGGATATAAACAACAACAGATCCTGAACAAGCAAACCTAACACCCTTAGCCCTAGGGCGTAGCTCCACAACAGATTTGGGGAGTCTTTTCTTTCTATATTGAACCACAGTCTAAGAAACCTCTAAGTCAAAGTCCTCAAAGTGTGGCGAGAGGGGGGATCCTCCCTAGCAGCAGCAACCAAGGAAGGTGCAAACAAAGAGGCTAAACTAGAAGTAAGCACAACTGAAAGAGTGATCAAAGTAGAGGAAGAAGTAGCTTGACCTGAAGCCCCCATGCATAAAAATGCCAAGTCCAAACTGAAGAAAGAACGGTAGCTAATGCAGTAGTGATCCAGCCCGGAGTAGAAGGAGCCAACGTGGGAGCTGAAAGATGATCAGAAGAATCCAATGAAGTCATGAGGTTCACAACCACCCCCTCAGGAACAATCTCAAGAGGGAGCTCATCCTCCTGAGAGGAATCATCCCCAAGAGACGAACCATCCTCCTGGGAAGCATTAATAGTCAAGTGATCCAAAAGAGCATCCTTCCACCAAGTTGTAGCACTTTTGCGGCGCGATAGAGGACAACCAAAAGTCAAATGACCAATAGCGAAACAATATCAACATCTGAAGGGGATACCCTCATAGTCTAACAGTTGTTTCCAAGGCCGGTCCCCTATCATCAAAACAACATCTCCAAAAAAGGGTTTGGAGATGTCAATATCTACCAAAAATTGGGCAACCATGGAGTGCCCCATGAATGAGGTAGTAGAATCTACCTTTAGAAAATGATCGATGGCATTGACAATGCCCTCATAGCAAGAATCCTCCCAAAATTGGAGAGGGAGGTTTGGGAGACGCACCCAAATCGCTTTGATGTTAAGCAGCTTGGTAAGGGGGTTGAACAAAAGAGTCCAAGGTTTGATGGAAAGGGAATGTTACCCCCACATCCAAACCCTACCATCAAGCACTAAATCTCGTTGCTCAAAAGAAATAAAAGTCACGATGTAGAATCCTCGTGCACTGGGAAAAAGCTCAATCTTACTAGCAACAAATGGCTCCCATGACTCCATGACCCAATTGTGAAGATCGAGAAGAGAGGGCCATAATCTATTGAACCTACATATCACACCTCTATTGCGGTAAAACTCTTCATTTTTTTTACCTCGGGACCACACACCACAACTGGGGAAGAACGGGCACAAGGGATTGGTCGGAACCCCCCCTGGGATGAACGATGAGCACCCGAACCAGTCACTGCCACAAATATCTGCCAAGGGCCACTAGGAGCACACTACCCAAGAACAAACGTACTAATCCCAGCCACAACTTTCACACAGTTCACACCATTATTCACGTCATTCTCCGTAGGAATCCCTTCTCATTTAAAGGGAATGCCAATCTCAGCATGCTCTTTGTTCGCGTCGTTATTCACGACATTCACCATGGGAACCCCTTCCCGTTTAGCGGGAACGCCAAGCTCAGAATCTCAGGCACCCCCTTGAGAACCAGAGAACAAGACTACAACACAGTTATTCACAATAGCAGCGCCCAAGCCTAAGAGGGGCAATGGTCGGGCTTGATTTCGTGCTCACGTCCATTTCAAAAAATTTAAGACTATGTTTCAAATCCCTACAACAAACTCTTATTTTGTCTCATTTGTTATGATATGATCTTCTTTCATTTTGTTAATTTATTGTGTTGTTGATATTTTTCTAACATATTATCTTAAGTTATATACTATTTTAATATTTTAGTTGAATAAATTGAGTTGGAACAATAGTAAACAAAAGAAGTTATCTAGTCTAGAAGCCTTATTAGAGTTTATAAAACAAATATAAAAAATGTCTAACTCCCCAATTTTGAAAGAAAGATATTATATTATATAGCCTAGTAGCACATATTGTTAGGAACTAGAATCACACAATAGTTGAACTATAATATGAAACATTCACATATTAATAGATATATGAACATACAATAATAAGAACATTGTATTATGTGAGGACAAGTTTACATGCTTTTACATTTGTCTTATAAAAGCATTCTTTCAATCACATATTTCAACTACTGCAACTTCCTGAGAACCACCTACTACAACTACCTTACGGGAAATACCAAAACAATACATTAATTACTTTCTAGTAATAAAGTGAACCTATTAACACTAAAGAGTGTATGAGTGTCTCACATATGAGATGTATGCTCCATACACATTTTTTTAAAACCAAATGAAACCTTTTAGATCACTAGACTCAACAAACCCCCTTGATCCAAAGGGTCTATAAGATGATTTAGAGCATATGATTATGAGGTCATCCAATAGTCTCTGTCACACCCACAATTTGATACAATGTGCATTTTGTTACTTACCAACCAATGTCACTCCGCATAGATTATCCTATGAGTTGTGATATGAATGATGAACATCTTATTGACATGGTCATCCCATTTGACCATTCTATACCCATACTACATTATAAGCATAATCATGGTTTTCTCTACTAAATCAACCTTAGTTTCTCAATGACTATTTAGTACTATGTATGACACATCTACTTTGATGTCCAACAATGTTGACTTCACTTTCTCAACACCATTAGTGCTAGCAACAATTGTCAACTTGTACAATCAAAATGATTGATTGAAGGGCAATACAAACTCTTCCCCCCAATTAGACAATAGATGAGAATCCCTTGCAACAAAAAAAAAATCCAAATAACTCAGTTTGCTTCTCATCAAGGATATCAAAGAATTGAAGATCAAAATTGAACAACACAATGAAAGAAACTGTAACATTAAATTGGAGCACACACCATTGAAATTGGAAAATAAAACTGTCTACTCGTACCAAAATATTATTCAAGCATTTTACTTAAACTCCAAGTGAATAGCTAACTAGAGAAGAGAATTGTCATCTAGCCTCTTGGTGGGTCCACCAAACTCCATTTTGACCCTTAGATTATGTCAACTAGGTTGTGTGAGAGATAAAATATGCAATACAAAGATAAATGAAAGAAACTGAATTAAACACAATTTTACCCTCCTTCGCACGCAAATTCAATCTCACCGATTAAGCGTATTGGAATGCACTCGAACTCGAATGGATATGCTCCTTTAATATGTTGTAGATATGTGGATTGCTTAATCAAAACATCATAACTTTGATCTCCAAAAGTGAATTGAGTCAATTGCAACAACATAAGTTTACGAAAATGAGAGATGGATGAGAGGTTGAGAAGATGTTTTATTTATAGATTTCCAGAAAACAAGATCAATGGTGGAGAATGATTAGAGAGATCAATGGCTGGAATTGGATGAGAAGATTTGAACAAACGAGAGAGTGACAAGTGTCCTTGTCCTCTCATAAATTAGGGAGGCTAATAGATTTGATTGATGAGTTGACTGAATTGATTGAGTCATTAACTGGATTGATTGGGTTGTTAACAAAAGTGATTGAGGAGTCAACTGGTTTGATTGATTTGTTAACTGTTCTGATTAGAGAAAATTATGGTGAGAGGGAAAAATAGGGAAATTAAATAAATAAATTATTTAATTTCATGTGCACATGGATAAATAAATAAAATATTAAATTTTATTTATTTGGAGGAAATGAAATATTTAATTAAATAAATAATTTTAATTTATTTAATTAAAGTGTGGAGGGAAATTCGCTTAATTAAATAATTAGAATTATTTAATTAATATAGAGGAATATGATGGCGATAGATGAATTATTTAATTAATATGGAAGAACAGAAATGAATAATTAAGTGGGAATGATGCAAATGTGATGTAGTGACATGAAGAATGCATTGGTGAATATTAGGCGTCTACATGTTGATCTTGAGGGACATGTAGACCAAAATATACTACATACTTATTGACAACAAAAATGTATAATATTATATGCATGTGCACATAATAATTTTCCATTTTCAAACTCATAATAATACTAGGGTGTTGGATAATATCGAAATTGCACCCATTTTATATTAAAAACACCTTATTTCTCTATTTTTGAAATTGACCTTAAATCACAATCAAACAAAAAAAATTTAACGATTTACACCTTGTTCCTCCTTATAAACATAACTTAAGTCCCTTGTCATGAACAACACATAAAATTGGCCCCTTCCCTTAAAAAACAATTCATGACACATAAAATACATGTGTTAAACTTGTGACCTCTTACAATATGACAAGTGCATAATTTAGATTCAACCAACTCTTTCACATCATAATATTTGTTTTAGATGCCACTCTTTTTTCAACTACAAAAAAATTAACATCTACTTCGGAAATTTCTTCCGCTTAGCAAACTTACCTCCTAATTCACTTCACTCCAAGCATTTACCAGAACATTAGAAATAGGAACAAATTTTGTTGCTAGTATAATGCATCTGTTATATCTTATTAAGAAAACAGATGGTTTGTAACACTGATAGACCTCATGAACCAATGGATATGCAGTCTTTGCTGCAACTTCATCCCCGTTGTAGCTCCAAGCGCACTCCTCCAGCTGCAGAACCTCTACATTTCTGCTCAAGCATTCATACCTGCACATCATAAGTTATTGGCTACAACAAAGGAATGATATTTTGAATGGCATCCACTAAAGCAACTCAGGTTTCCAAATGTATAAGATACAAATTCACTCCAGGGAGTTTTGAGCACATTCCATTTCATTGAGGGTAGTCTAGAAACTCCACCTAGGTGCAGCCAAGCTAATATGAATTTATGGACAGTTACACTTGAAATAAATAGGAAACTCAGCCTACTATTTAATATATAAATATGAAATTCAATTCCTTATTCATTTTTATATAATCAGCCGCAAAAATAAAATGATTTCCAACATTCAATAAAAAAATTAGAAACAAACAAGAACAAGAGACTGTTCACACATTTATGTAAGATGTAGATTCATAGACTTCTCTTTAGCAGGTGTTCATTCAAGTAATTCAAATTATCTGATACATAAGGTGCAGAATCATTCCACCAGATAGTTCGAAGTGAATGTATATTGTCCTATACCAAAGAAATCAAAGGAAACTTGGGCCTCGTGAGATAAGAATCTCCAGTGCTATGAATAAACAGTCCACCCTACTTTGCCACCAAAAAAAAAAAGAGAGAGAAGAAGAAAAGAAAAGAAAGAAAAGGTAATAGTATCTTGGACCGTGTTAATAAAGGCTTTAAAACATTCAACCTCCTTCCATCTTCTCCATGGCTCTGATACTACTGTTAGGAATTAGAATTGCACAGCAGTTAGAATAATAATATGAAACACACATATTAACAGATATGTGAACATACAATAATATTAAGAACATTGTATTATGTGAAGATACAATAATAAGAACATTAATAAAAACATTGTATCATGTGACAATAAGTTGACATGGTTTTACATTTGGTTTATAGAGCCATTCTTTGCAATGTTGTTTTGTTTATCGTATTTGTTTTGTAAATATTTCTGAATATTTGATGTATTTATATTTGAGATATACGTATTATTTTATGATTGAACCTAATTGGTGTGGTTTATTTTACTGTTTTCATTTAAAATATATGTTAGTTGAGTTAATTTGGTGGTTTTGTATTATTATTTTTTCACTTTAATAAATGATTTAGTTCTGTATTGTTTGATTCTTATGATGATGTTATAATTGAAATATTATTATTGAAATGTGAATTATATGATGTTGGTTGATTTTTCTATGTGCTTTGACTATCGTTATGTTATTGGTCAGATGTTTTCTAATAGTGCTGGAATATTAAGGTTTACATTAATAAAGTCACCATAGTGACTTGTAGTTTATTATCAATTAGTTAAACAATTAGTTGTATTCTAGTAGAATAGTAGTTGGGAAGTTATATTTGAAAGGCTTTATAAAAGTTATCTTGCAATTAATGTAATATTATCCCCAATTCAATAAGACTAATATGTACTTATATTTTTATATGCTTCTAAGTATTTTTGGCCATGCAATTATGTTTGCTATGGGTGCAGAACGTAATAAGGGCCTTGATAAATAATACAATGCACATAGAAATTATGGGGGTCGTTTGGATTTTTAAAAGGGAAAATTAAACATGTTGGAAATTGTTATTTTGTCATTATTTATGCAAAAATACATTAAGTTTTGGCTATATAAGTCATGGGGGTAATTGAGTTGTGGTAAAGTAAAAATGACATATTACAACAAGTTAGAAGGTCATCTTTTATATATTATCTCATTGTTAAAATATTTACTTTTTTGTAATGGGAACAAAATTTGAGCTTTTTGAAATTGGACTTGGAACATATTCAAAAAGTGTTTTCATTTCATTCTATTCTTTATTATGCATTTCTTTTTTGAATGAACTTAGAGAGCAAAAAAGAGAGGAGTGCTTTCATAAAACCTTGGTTTGCTCCAAAGAATTGGAAGGATTTGAATTTGAAAGCTTTGGGAAGTGGATTGAAGAAGTGTCGAAGCTTGGTTGTTGAAAGAAGAAGGGTGGGTCTTTTATTGGTGTGCATTTGAATTTGCATATATAGGTATTCTCATTAATTTTATTATAGAATTAGTATACAAGTTTTATGAAATGAAATTGATTTGGTCATGCTTCCATTTCATGGGAATATGCATATGGCTTTGTATGTTTATGTATGATTTTGATTGATTGTGTGCAATGGTTAGAGTTGTAGAATTTTATTTTTTAGTTTTAGATTTTAAAATTTGAGAAAACACAAATTAGTTAAAAATTTCTTATAAATTATGTGATTGCATATTTGTAATGTTGGGTAGATTATGAACAAAAGGGTAGTATTAGAAATTTAATTGGGTTTATTTTTAGATTTTGTGCAAAACATAAAATAGCACTTGAAGCCTTGAGAATTTTATAAAATATTTATGTTAGTGGAAAAATTTAATCCCTAACATATTTAAAACAAGAGGGTATATTTAGAATTTTGAAATTGTGTATTTCATATTTGATGAAAAATTTTAAGGTTCATCAATGGTAGAACCTAGATATTGCATGATTTTTAAAAAATCTTAAAATAATTATTTTTGGACTTTAGAACTTTTGGGTGGTTATTATTTTATGGGATCATGGTTTTTGACATAGAAATGAAGTGTACTTTCCTTGGGATAGGTATTCATGTGAAAATTATACTTTTCCTCCTAAGGGCTAATTGAGAAAATTAGTTTCCTTACAATGTATTGTAGGAATGATAAGGTAGATAGGGTTAGGCATGGATGGATCTATTTGTGGGATGCAACATCTAGAATAGAGTGTATGGCATCAGAATAAAGAACTCAAATTAAATTATGCAATGTCTAAAAAAGGTGGGTCACATAATAATAACAATCACAAGATAAATTGGATGCAACATTTGAAATAGGGATGTATTGCATCCTAATAAAGAACTAAACTTAATCATGCAATAAATGAAAAGATGTCTAAAATATGACATATTGCATTTGACAAGAATTACCATAAAGACACTTGTAATTGAAACCAAGGGTCTAATTGGTTCTATTTTGATCTTGTAGAGCCAAGGGAATACCACTCCTTGTCTTAGACTAGCCTTGTCTTCCTCATCTAATTAGACTTATACAACCCATCTTGTGTTTTAGAAAACTTTGTGTGATGTGTTCTTGATTGTTGCCAATGTGTTGTGTATGGTGTGAGTGTGATTGTGATTGTTGACTATGGAGTCTATCTCTATAAGGCCTCGCTAGTGTCTACTTTTATCCTTGGTACTGAACTTTTTGATGAGGCCTTGTAGTGCTATCATCAGTGTGCTTTATCGATGAGGTTTTTCTTTGGCATCTATGTCTAACTATGTATTATGGGATGTGTATGTCGTGATGCTATATGCTTCATTTCTTTTGTGTTTTGATGTGTCATCATATTTGTTGATGAGGTTCCTGGTGGATTGCCATCGTGGGCTATGGATCGTGTGTTTTGGAACCATGCATGTGAATTAGTATATGTTGGACTATTTCAATGTTTCAGTGTCACCATTTTCACTATACCTATTATATGTGATTTGATTATGATTATCTGGTTCAACATTATGTTTATGATGATTATCAATTTCTACACTTGTGTTTTTTAATCATGTGGCTTAGAATGATTATTAGATGACGTAGTTATTGAATTCTATATATATATCACATTGGGTGGCTTTAATTGTGCTTCGACTATCTTATATCGAGCATGTATGCCTGATGTCTTATTGAGTGTGTAGGCAAAAGTTGTAACCCCAGTTGTGGTTATTTGGAGATGGTTCGGTTTGGGCAAATATGTTTTGTGTATCTTCCTCGTCTCACTCAATTTGAGTTGTGAGACGTAAATTGTTGATACCTATGAAATCGTAATCCAAATTGGTATCAATTTTGAGTCCCTGTATTGTGAATAAACCTGTGAAGTGTGTGTTATCTTCATGTGTGTTTATTTTAGCATTTACTTTCTATTTACTTTTTATCAATTTCCACACTACTTGTTGTGAAGTGTTTGCAAATGATCTTTATACCTTAAAGATGAAATCGATTTAATTGAATAGTTGTCATGGAATGGCCCTATGCATTTTAATATGGTGTTATTCGAAAGTACATTGTGAATTTAAAAGAGTGTTTGGGCTTTACAACATAGCCAATTAATTAAATGGGAAAAATAATTAATCTAATTGCTATTATTTTAGAAATATTAGGAATGTTAGTATTTTCCTAATGTTTGTCTATTTTGTTTGGAAAAAAAATTATTATTGCAAAAGTTCCTTTTTGGAAATATTTATTTATGTAAATTAGAAAAAAAAGGATAAAAGAAAAAGGTGAGAAAAATATAAAAGGGAAGAGAATAGACTTATTTCCCTCTCATTATTTTTTGGTTTTGTTGAAACCCTCTCCTTCCTCCTTCAAAAAGATAATGGATAGAAGTTTCTTCACAGTTGGGATTTTACTTGTGCTTGGGAGTGGATTGGATGGGGATTGCAATTGCTTGGGTGTGAGATGTAGATTTGTTTCCATCTTTGCCTCTCAAGGAAATAATTTATTCCATCGATAGTTTGCTTGGGAAGGCGTGACCTCCTTGTTGTTTATGCTTTTAGATTACTTTGACCTTTTTTACATTCTTATGAGTAGAGTAGATAGTATGCAATTAGAACTATATTTGAATTTAATTTAATTGCATTTTAAATATTTTTTAAATGTCCAAAATAGAGCCAAAGTTATGGCAAAATTTTATATGAATCTCTCATAATCCTTTGAAAGTTAGTATGCATGTTGTGCATTTTTGAAGCCAAAGGGTATTTTTAGGTTTCTAAAATTTTGTGTAATTTGATGTTTTTGAATTTTGAAGTTCTTGGGTGATGTCATCAATCGTGGATTTGGGGGTTTTATGGATTTAAATCTTTTTGATGAAAACCAAAACTTGAATTCATACCTTGTTTTTATGCTTTATTTTGTGAGAGGAAGAGTCTCATGAACCTTTTGAGATTCTCAACCTTTTGGGCATGAGGATCACGAACTTTGACCTCATTTTCCATGCCTTGACTTTTGGGTTATGGTTAATTTTCTTATTGTATTTTTCAACATTAGATATGGGGATCTCGAACTTGGGCCTCATTCTTTAGGCTTAATTTGGTAGGTGGACAATACAAGGATCACGAACTTTGACCTTATTTTTGTGCCTTGACCATAGGGGCAAAGGTTGACTTTGGACCTAGGATTGGATGCTAAGGGAAGGAGTAAAGTGGACCATGCTACACCTTCGAGATTGAGGATGTCCCATCAAGAAGTGTTGCATGGGTAACATAATAAGATAAAATGAAATGGGATTCTAAAACAATTAAGTATAATCTTAAACTAAGATAATTCTTATGTTGTTACTTGTGATGAAGGCCTATTTAAGGGATTGTGCAAGTTATGCCATTACTTGCTAAATACCTATTTAGGGGATCATGCAAGATAACGATAACAGTCCACATTCAATGTTTAGTTGTCTTTATCTTATTTTCATCAGGTTGTTGGTACCCGATGTGTCCTTGAGATTTCTTGCTTGAGTGTGATGTCATGCAAAGTCATTGCTTGATTTTGGTGGTTGTTACCACATGTGCTTGTGTGTTATTCATTGGAGACCATAACTCTTGTTTTGCATTATGTATTTGATTTCATGATGTATGTTATTGGTATGTGTGATGTCATGATTGTGTCATACCCCATATTGTATTATATGTGTGTATGATTTCCCAATCAACTGTCTCTTAGTTCAAAGGGGTGGGCTTGAGGGTTCTATTGTCCTATTTTTTCCCAGGCCAAAATAGCACAAAGATTCCTCCAAAAAATCCACTTTTCTTCCATTAGAAATATTCGATCTGAGAAATCTTAAATGGAAGAAAACCTCGCTCCAAAAATCCCAAAAATTATAAGTATTTTGTATTTGTCTTCTGCCTTATTCGGTAAAATTTAAGTTTAAAAAGTTCCCCCAAGTCAATGTGTTTCCTTCCCTTAGAAAACTTTTTCCATTTGAGGGTTTTATCAGCAATCATGAGCTGTTGATTTTGCCGACTGAGTCTATAGGTTTGTGACTTCGTTAGTTTGTCAATTTGCTGATAAGGCAGCAAAAGAGGCGAAGGAAAAGAAAAGGATAAAGAGAAAAGTTGATTTTTGTAGCCTTTTGTCAGTGAATCAGCAAGTTTGTGAACTGCCAACTTCACCGACTAAGTTCATGAGTTTTTGTTTTTGCTGATTCGTCAATAAGATGACAAAGTGGCGAAAGAGACATGGCTTGAAGGAAAGGGAAAGGGACCAATAGATAGGAAGAAAAAGTAAGGCAAAGGAGCTAAGAAAGGCAAGGTTTGTTTTTATCAGCAAAGTGTTGGTTTCGTGAACCTCAGGTTTGCCGATCGACAGGTTCGCCAATTGGCGAATTCGTTGAAAAAGGAAAAGTCAAAGATTGGGGAGCAGCCAAGTCAAGGAGAAAGTGTCAAGGAAGAAGAAAGGAAAAAATAAAGTTTGTTGCTAAGTCTAAGGAAAGCAAAGAGAAGGAAAGTTAGCCTTTATCGGCAAAATATTAGTTTGGCAAACCTTAAGTTCGTCGATCGGCAGGTTCGTCGACAAAGAAGAGCAAGGAAGTAGGGTCGGCGGCTAAGTCAAATAAAAAAAGGAAAAGTTGGCCGCAAAAAGGATAAGGAGAATTTGCCTTAGTTGGTAAAATTAAGGTTTGGCAAACCTTAAGTTCGTCGATCAATAGGTTCGTCGATCAGCAAATTTGCCGACAAAGGAGGCAAAGAAAAAGAAGATGGAGCAAGAAGAATTGGTTCATGGAAATGAAGATTCGACAATAAGGTAAAAAGTAATGCAAAAGATAGAACAAAGTAAAGGAGAAATTAGGAGATTAGCAAAGTTGCAAACTCGTCGATCAGTTCGTGGTTTCTCAAGTTTGCCGACAAGGCAATTTATCAACTAAAGGAACTAAAAGCAAGGAAATCAAAAATCTAAGGAGGAGGAATTCGCCAAAGGGCAGATTCATCGATAATGAAGGAAATAAGGCATCGAAGGTAGAATTTAAATGAACACTTTTAAAGTGTTGTAAAAGCTTCCGAGGGGCACGATTCCTAAAATCACACCATTATTATAGGATGAAGAGGTACCCAACATTTAATTTCATAGGCCAAAGTCAAATACAGGTAACTGAAATAGTGGAAATCTTCAATGCACCTATACAAAAGAGGAACAAAGTGGATTTGCAGGTACCCGAGAAGCATTTCAGGCCTTCTCTCAATGTTTCCATACCTATGCATGTGGGCATCTTCCTCTACAGTTTTGCAAACTTGACAGGGCATGGCCATCGTCCAAAAGTTATAGATTTCATGACATGGCCATGAGCTGAATTCAATGTAGCATGGGTGCCTAACCAAACGGATTGACCAATTTCCAACACCCAGAGCTACATCTAGAGTTGTGTGATTGAAAAGTTATATGTACATGGAAAAAGATCTAATTTGGTTGTTAGTTGTTCTTCTGGGCAATTATGTAGGCTGGAGAGTTTTTTGTAGTCACAGACCTTGTAATGCATTTACAAGAACCAAGGATTTTTTTGGTGGCGAATCTTCGCCAATTGGTGAATAGTTTATATTTTCAAATTGTAATTTGGCGAATACATTGCAAGTGGCGGGGGGCTAATTCGCCCAGATTTTTCAAATTTTCGGTCAATTACATTTCAATTCACCACCAATTTTTTTATGAGGTATATATATTATTATTTTCGCCACAGTATTCTATGCGGTACTAACGGTGATTCACCTGAAATTTCAACGGCATGTTTTAATTCTACATATTCACAATAGCATTAAACTATTTATCGTGTATGAGGACCTATTTCACCATTAGTGTATTAAATTCCTACTTATATTATGGAATAGGGATCCGTACTTTATCTATATCCATTGATTTATGTTTTAATCTAACGATTTTAATTAAATTATGTGGGTCTTTTAAGCATGTGCCTTTTTAAAGGCATGCTGAGCCTGGAATTGCTTTGGGCCGTGGGATTAGGATCTAATCCCACGGCCCAAAAGCAATTCCAGGCTCAGCATGCCTTTAAAAAGGCACATGCCTAAAAGAGCCCGGAATTGCTTTTGGGCCATGGGATTCAATCCGTTGAATTTATAAAGCTTTGCCCCCTCGACCCTCACAAGGGGCGCTGCCCCTTGACCTCGTCGGTCGCTGCCGCCCCCGAGCCCCTACATTAGAATTATAAAAATAAAAGAATATATGGGGGCACTACGCCAACCCACTATGTAAAATTTTAAAGGAAGGATTGGCCATTGTAATTAATTTTTTAATCTATCATTTGCTATGATTCACCAAGAATTTTAAAAAATTTCTAATAATGTACATAGATTCGCAAGGAAATTTAATATTTTTTCCCAAAAAAAGGAAAGTTTCGCCAGGAAAATAATGGCACTTAGCTAGGATTCGCTAGGATTTTATACGTATTTTTTTGGGGTGGTTCCTTAAAGTTATCCCTGACAAGAACCAGTTGGATCCAATACATTGTGCTTGAAGTTGAGCCTTTGATGTCTTCGATAGTGGTTCACCTATGATTGCAACTAATTATTTTGTGTCTACTTCTTTTGTAACAATTATCTTTCTTTTGTAATGGCTATTTAGCCTTCACGATCAATACAATCATTGATATTTTGCCTCTCTTATAATTTTACTATGTTGACTTGAAATCTGTAAGCTTATTCTGTGGACAAAATGGTCCCTCCTACAGTTATAGTTTTCTAATTTGAGCCTCTGTTAAAGTGGTAAGTCTGTGTGAGTCCATGTCAATATTTGAGATCATTGTTGTGTTATGTCAGTCTCAGCTAACATTATAAATTTAGTGCATCACCCCTTTCAATTTCAATTTCTCCTTATCCCTTTTCCCTATGAGTATTAGCATTAGATTTAGTTGTCATTCTCTGGACCTTAAGTCCAGAAAGAGGAACCAGCCTTCTCTGGAGGTTTGGTCTCAATTGCAAGGTTCCACACTTTGAGACCAATCCCATGTTTCACTGAATTCGTTGGAACTGTTAAAAGCTTCAACAACATGGTGCAAATTTAAGTGACAACAGGTTCCACATGGTTGGGTGGTGTACTACCATTGGGGCTAGCTAGATTCATAGATTTTCTTAGAGAGCGTGTTGGGTTCCTTCCTACTTGTGGCATGGTGAGTTTTCTAGTATTAATCATACTTCCTTCTATTTATATTATGCTATTTGAGTTAAGATGTTTAGATGTAATTCATCTTCCTTGCTTGAAGATGCATTTCATGTTGCTTTCCTTGGGTTTTTGGAGCAAGAATTATTGTAGACCTTGTTTCTTGAGAACTATGCCCTTTCAAGGGGTTCTCGTTTGACCAATATAGAGCCCATAGGTGCTCAAACATTTGGTCCAAGCCATTTTCTCCAACAATTTTTGTAGTGGTGAATAGTTGAAATTGGGGATTCAAATTTTGGTGAATAGTACAACCTATAAAGTGATGTAGACAAGATTAGGGGGTCTTATCAAACTGCCCAATCTTACAGCCATAGAATTAAAATCCACATTTTTTCACACTTATCAATACAACACTTGCTAGAAAAATCTGAAAATCTATCTTTATTCAAACCCTCATATGTATTTATATTTTATAAATCGTCCAGGAATCAATTACATGCATTCATGTTTTAAAAGAAAAACAAAATTTAGAAATTTCAAGGGTTTCTAGGCACTTCATGGCTTCAATCTTCAAACCCTCATGCCTTCACGCTTTCTTGGCTTCAATCCTCTTTTACAATCTAATTTTTCCCTTCATCCTACAACTCTCTTGGTTGCCTTGAACACCTGCAACACACATGCACACTTCTTCTCTTCTTCTATTCCTCTCCTCTTGGCAAGCTGATTATTTTTTACATTTTCTACATGCAATCCACTTGCAAATCCTTTCTTTAACCTTGTTGTTATTGATTGTTGCCTTTAACACCATTAATGGCCACATTTTATTGAATTTAAAACCCTCGTGAAGCACCAAAGTATGGTACCCAAATTTGTTCTTTCATTTCCCCAAATTGTCCTTTGAAATTCTTGCAGAAAAAAGAAAAATTCTTAATTTATTGCTTTCCAAATGTGGCATTCAAAGTTGTTGTCAACTTTTTTCTACTATATATGCCTTTGAGAAATAAATAAAATCATAAATAAATCCATCCTTATCCACCCAAAATTGGAAATTGAAGAGTCATTAATTGATCTAGGTGGATATGTTGTTCACCAAAAATTTGATAGTTCCAAATGCTAAAGAAAATGACACCATGTTGAAGATCTCATCGAGATGATTCCAACGCCACTTGAATCACATCAAACCCCATATGCAAAAGTTATGGCCTGTCAAAGTTTTGCAAAATATGTTGATCGTGCAGTACGGATGCTAACGTCGGCACGGTGACGTGGTAGTCTCTGGGGCTGACACATGGCAGATACAGTTGGCATGCTAACAAGGTAGGAGGAGTGATGTGGCAGTTGATGTGGACCAATGAGTTCATGACACATTTCATGGAGACAACGAATTAAAATGGTGCCACGTGGCACCCTTGCGTTGACTCCGGCTGACAGTTTGGTTAGTTAAAAGTTTATTGGAGGTTGGAGAGGGTCGAACCAGGGACCTCCCCCTTTCAGGCGGTAGTTTTACTTAAACACTTCATAAAAGCCAATTTGGGTGTCAAGTGGATTTGAACCACCGAACTGAATCTTACAAGTCCGCCCAAGCACTGTTGGGCTACATGGCTTCTTCACCGACATAAGGGGCAAAGATTATTTATCAACACAGAAGATATAGTGGCCTGATAACAAAGGGCTCGGGTTTAGCCCAAGCCCCTAAGAATAGCATTAAACCCAAGCCCCTAAGAATAGCATTAAAAACTATGTCAATGAAACCTAAATTCCATGAATTAAGGGAGGCCAAAAACATTAAGCCTTGATTAATTTGAAGGAGATTTAAATTGGGATAAGGGCTTAGTTTAGGAGATAGGGAAATATATGAAAAAATATGTTTGTTAACCCCCATATAGAATGTAAAATTGTATTTAAAGGGGAACATTGTAGTTGTAACACGTAATTGTTGAATGAAGTATTCCAACTCTGTGCAAATAGTTTTAGGGGACTTATAGCCAAATTATTTGTGCTTGAAGGAAAGGATTTTCTAGACTTCATTATCATCTGAGGAGACTTGTGGAGGCTTTGTAACAAATTGAAGTGCCTTGTAAACTGTATTTGGAGCATAATCAAGGATTGGTCACTCCATTGGAGAGGGACCCAGAGACGTAGTCATTCAGCGAACTCTGTTATCAACCTGTTGTCTCTTGTCTTCTCTTATATCTGTGATTCCTTATTTCCATTATGCTAATTGTTTAATGTCTTTTAAATAAACTTTGAATTTAGTTTAAGACATTGATTATTGATTTGCATAAGTTAACATTTACTTAGAAACCGTCATAGATCCTAACAAATCAAGTTGGTATTAGAGCTTGTTTGACTAGTGATTGCAAAAGTGGATGTTAACGCGATCTAGGAGCCAGTGAGGTGAAGGCACGCTTGTGGAATTCAATCCTAAAATCGGTAAATGGAGAACTTTTCCAAAGATGGAAGAAATGGAAGCTTGACAAAGTTCTGAGCTCGATGAGAGAGGTTTTCAACGAGCCTTTCTTGACATGAAGTCTATGGTGGAAGTGCTCTTTCAGAAGAGGCAAGAATGGAAGAAGCTTGAAGGAGAAGGTCCGTCGAAGCAAGAAAAGCATGGGGACCATGAAGATCGGGAGGACAAATGGAAAAGAGAAGGAGGTGATGATGAGCCTCCAAAAACTCTTCCATCTCCATCTTCACCTTCTAATTCTATTTCTTTTGCTAGTCATTTCAAAAGTGCACATAAGCCTATAATCAAGTTGGATGTAAAGTTTGAACTACCAAAATATTGTGGAGAGTTGAATGCTGAGAAATTAGATGATTGGGTTCAACAAGTAGAAGTATATTGCAAAGTTCAAGGTCTCTTAGACGATGCTTCTAAAATCCAATTAGTTACTCTTCAGTTGGGAGGAACCGCTCTCACCTAGTGGGAGAGTAAAACTCAAGCAGAAATTGCTCGACATAGTAGTGTCAACTTAACTTGGATGGAGTTTATAGCTACCCTCAAGAAGCAGTTTTATCCCTTAGGCGATATGCAATAGTTAACTATGAACTGGAAAACTTTTAGGCGGGCTAAAGGTCAAACTGTCCAAGACTATACTCATGAATTCAGGAAGCAGGCTATTGCAATTAATGTTCCATTATACACCCAGGACACATTGCTAAAGTATATAGGTGGTCTTCACTCTTACTTAAGACATACCATTTTAGTTCTAAATCCTAGTAATCTGGATGAAGTATGTGTACAGGACACACATTCGGAATCGAGAGGTAAGAGTACTTTCAATGACAATTTTGTCAAGAAGCCATCTAAGCCTCAAGGTAAACCCAAAGGCAAAGAAAAGGGGAAAAAGATAGCTACCATCAAGAAGGAGGGTGATAAGCCCACATGCTCCCATTACAAGAAGGAGGGGCATGATAATTCAAAGTGTTGGAAGCTGCATCCGAAACTAAGGCCGAAGAAGTATGGAGGAAACAAAGGAAAATAGAAGACTGGTGCTTTAGCACAACAGGATCTTAGATCTGATTATGGGGATGAGACAAAGATTGTTACTATCGGGATCCAAGGTAAACGAAAAGGTATATCTCTTTCTATTGATACAAGTTTTTCAAATGCAAGTGCAAGTTCACGTAAAGAGTCTTCTTCACCTAAGATTGATAAGCATAGAAATGAGTTATTTCATATTCGGGTTGTAACAAAGCATACAAAGATTGATCCTTTGTTTGATACAGGATCTCAAGTAAATTTAATATCTGAAGAAGTTGTAAAGAAACTCAACTTGGCTACAACACCTCATCCAAAGTCGTATCCACTTGGATGGGTTTGTAATGATGCACAGTTATAGGTAACAAAGCAATGTAAGTCAAGATTTGCCATCACTACAAACTTTGTAGATAAGGTAGAAATTGATGTAGTCCCTTTAGATATTTGTGGCATTGTACTAGGGAGTCCCTATCTTTATGACTGAAAAGCAATCTTTTATAGGGGAGAAAACAAATATCACCTTTTTAAGGATGGTAAAGAATACATTGTACATGCACATAAGACAAAGACTAATCTAGCTCTAGTAAATAATGGACAAATGAAGAGGTTAGTCAATGGTAGTAAAAACTTTGTATTGATAATTGTAAAAGCCAAAGAGGATGACAAATCCAAGGCATTCAAAGGGTGTGATCCAAAGCACAAAGTTGAATTGGTCAAAGTAGTTTCCGCCTATGATGACTTATTTCAGGAGCTAAGGGATTGCCACCAAAGAGACAGATACAGCATGAAATCCAATTACAACAGGATGTGCCTCTTCCAAACATCGGCATGTACTATTTATTAGTTTTGCAAAATGAGGAAATCAAGAAGCAGGTTCAAGAGTTGGTTGAGAAAGGAGTTATTCATTCAAGTACATCTCCTTGTGGCTCTCCAATTGTATTGGTGCCAAAGAAGGACGGGTCATAGAGAATGTGCATCGACTACAAAACCCTGAACAAGATAATGGTAAAGAACAAGTATCCTCTTCCCCGAATAGATGATTTACTTAATCAATTGAAACATGCAGTTTATTTTACTAAGTTGGACTTGCGTAGTGGTTATCATCAAATAAGAATTGCAGATAATGATATGCGGAAAACTACATTTAAGACAAAACAGGGACTGTATGAGTGGTTGGTCATGCCCTTTGGGCTTTATAATTCACCAGCTACCTTTATGAGAGTCATGAATGATGTCTTTCGACCATTCATAGATGATTTTGTCATAGTTTATTTGGATGATATACTTGTATTTAGTCAAACTTGGGAAGAACATGTAGAGCATGTGAGAAAAGTACTGGATGTATTAAGGAAAGAGAAATTGTATGTAAAGATGTCAAAATGCAAATTCGCTAAGACATTACTAGTGTACTTAGGCTATATTGTAGGAGGAGGTCACTTAAAAGTGGATCCTGCAAAGGTCAAAGTCATTGTAAACTGGCCAAAGCTGAGTATAGTTACAAAAGTCAATTTTTTTCTAGGTGTAGTACAGTATTGGAGGAAGTTCATAGATAACTTCTCCTACATAGAATCTTCATTGCACGCACTAACAAGTGTAAATAAATCTTTCTAGTGGGGAGGTCCACAACAAAAGGCCTTCGATACTTTAAAGGAAAAGCTAAGCACTGCACCAGTTCTGGCTCTACCAGATCTACAACAACTATTTGAAATTGAAATAGATTCTAGTGGATTTGCCATGGGAGCAATACTCATGCAAGGAGGTAAACCTATTTGCTTTCATTCTAAAACTTTCACAACTGCGATAACTATCCCACATATGATAAAGAATTGTATGCATTGGTTCAAAGTGTAAAGAAGTGGAAACACTACCTAATGGGTAAGGAAACAATGATACACACAGATCATCAACCACTTCAATATTTGCACTCACAATCTAAATTGCAACAAACTAGGCACTTTAGGTGGATGGGTTTTCTATAGTAGTTTCATTTGGTTATAAAATATAAGAAAGGGGTTCAGAACAAAGTAGCAAATATGTTATCTAGGCCTCCTACAAATGCTACAATTATTCTTCAAAGTAGTTCAATGGCACACGAGAGTTATCAAGAACAATATGCTAAGGACAAGAACTTTAAGGATATATATGCAACATTAATTCAAGGTAAACATGTAGAAGAGGTAGACTACTATGTGCAAGATAAATTACTGTATCATTTAGGAAAGTTGTGTATTCCATAAGATGAACGAGCACAGGTAATTAGAGAAGCACATACATCATTGATTGCCAGACACTTTGGGGTAAGCAAAACAATGTCACAACTATAGAAATATTGTTATTGGCCTTGTATGCAAGAAACTGTGTCGAAGTACATTAGAGGATGTGTAATGTGTGCAACAAGTAATCCTAGCAATAGGAATTTGAGATTGTATACACCTCTACTTGTACCATCTCATCCATGGGAGAGTATCTCAATGGATTTTGTCAGGTGACTACCAATGTCTCAGAAAGGACATGATTATCTGTTTGTGGTAGTGGATAGGTTCAGAAAAATGTGCATTTTGATGCCTTGTAGAAAACAAGTCACAGCTGAACTAACAACACATTTGTACTTCCAGTTTGTATGGGTTCATTTTGGGCTTCAAACTTCTATTGTATCAGATCAAGATTCTTGATTCTTAGGGGAATTTTGGTCAGTATTATGGGAGCTTATGGACACGATATTGAAGAAGAGCACAACATTCCATCCGCAGATAGATGGATAGACAGAAGTAGTCAATAGAATAGTGGTTCATCTTCTCAGAGGTTACTATAGTAAACATCCTAAGTTGTGGGATGAAAGTTTACATTATGTGCAGCATGCTTACAACCATGCAACACACTCTTCTACTCAAAGATCTCCTTTTGAAACTTGTTTCGATTATTTTCCAAGGACAACTATGGATTTTGCTTTTGAGAAGGAAGATGTTAAAGATGGACATCATGATACAAACAAGGCCTTGAAGTTCAACCAGAAGATCCAAGCAATCCATTAGGCAGTTGAAGCACAGCTAGAGAAAAGCCAGGCAAAGTACAAGGCCCAGCATGATAAGCATCGTGTTGATCATCAGTTTCAGGTTGGTGACAGAGTTTGGTTACACATCAGTAAGTAAAGAATGCAAGGTGAAGGTAAGAAGCTCAAGCCAATTAGGTATGGACCCTTTGAGATCCTAGAAAAGATTGGTACAAATGCTTTTCGCCTAAATCTACCTCCTTATATGCATATTTACTCAATTGTTAATGTGGAGAATTTGAAATTGTATGAACCTCCAATGATATTGGATGAGGAGGCTGATGTTTAGATTCCTTCTGTTGATGAACTATCACCCGAGTACATGAACAAGTTACAGGAAGATATCATCCTGGACAGAAATGTCAGAACTTCATGAAGGGGTGTTGTTGAGTACCTTAGAGTGGGCCTGAAAAGGATGAATCCTAGCAAACCAAAATGGATGGAGGTTAGAAAAATGAGGGAGTTGTACCCTCACTTTCTATGTAATCAAGATTTTGGAGGTCCAAAAGCTCTCTAATGGGGAGGATTGATCCAGGTGGATATGTTGTTCACCAAAAATTTGATAGTTCCAAATGCTGAAGAAAATGGAATCATGTCGAAGAGCTCGTTGAGACAATTCCAACACCACTTGAATCGTGTCAAATGGAGTCCATATGCAAAAGTTATGGCAGGTCAAAGTTTTGTAGAATATGTTGAGCAGGTAGCACCGATGTTGACGTCAGTACGGTGACATGGCAATCTCTGGTGCTGACACGTGGCAGGTATAGTTGGCATGCTAATGAGGTAGGAGTGATGTGGCAGTTGATGTGGACCAATGAGTTCATGACACATGTCATGGAGACAGTGAATTAAATGGTACCACGTGGCCCAATGGTTGGGAGCCCGTGGCACCCCCGCGTTGACTCCGGCTGGTAGTTTGGTTAGTTCAAAGTTTATTGGAGGTTGAAGGGGGTCGAACAGGTGACCTTCCAACTTTCCTATTTTCACTCCACACCAATACACCACACTTAATTATCAGAATAAATATTGGCGGCAGTTTTATTTAAACACTTCATAAAAGCCATTTTGGGGGTCAAACGGATTTGAACCACCAACCTTTCTCTTACAAGTTTGCCCAACCACTATTGGGCTAGGCAGCTTCTTCGGTAGTATAAGGGGCAAAGATTGTTTATTAACACATAAGGTATGGTGGCCTAATAACAAAGGGCTCAGGTTTAGCTCGAGCCCTAAGAATAGCATTAAAAACTATATCAACTAGCAATTGCACCTTAGTGTGCAATGGGTACACCGAAATTGAAAGAGTATTGGAATGGTTGACCTTAACCTTAGTTTTGTAATCCCATGATGGGTAATGATTTTGTGTTTTAGGAAATGTCTCTACAATTGTGATGGGTGGTAAAGGTAAAATTTGAAAATAATTATTCGTAGGAATGTTATGCATGTAGCCATGTTCTTTGCTTGAAATTGAAAGGTACTCTCTCTCTCTCTCTCTCTATATATATATATATGTGTGTAGACACCCAAATTTGTCCCAAAATTGTTCATGTCTAGCAACACCTTGTTAAAACATTATCCTAGACATCATAAGCCATTTTGTCTTAATCTCATTCTTAATCCCATTAAGCCAATTAATTAAATAAATTTTATTTATTTAATTAAAATCCCATTCAATCCCATCCTCATCCTACTTAGCCAATTAATTAAATAAATTTTATTTATTTAATTAATTTCACATGCATAATCCCATTTATCTTATCTACATCCCAATTAATTAAATAAATTTTATTTATTTAATTAATTTCCACATCATATCCCAATCCTATCCTATTCATTTATCCAATTAATTAAATAAATATTATTTATTTAATTAATATCCAACTCATATCCCAACTAATTCAAATATTTTATTTGAATTAAGTCTTCATCTTTCATCACATTTCAACACTTGTCTAGTCAATCATGTGTTGTAATACAACTTTCATTCAAATCTTTCACATGCACAACTAATGGGACCTAATTTTAGTATTTATCTACACAAGCACACCTAAGCCTTATCCTCCTTTGCCACATGTCACATGACTACAATTTCTTGATGTGCAAGGAAACCTAACTTAATCCTATCCATCCATTTCATCTAAAGCCCTAATTGATCCTAGCCATCCATTTGAACTAAGCCAAGCCTATAAATCAAACCCCTCACAAGCCATTAGCATGCATTGAGCCTCAAGTACCTTTATTCTGCCAAATTTTCTAAGATGCATTGATCCTCAAGTATCCACATGCTGTTGAAATATCATTAGAGCCTTTGCATCCTTCATCTATCATTCATTCTAGCATCTTCATCTTAATGTTATGTTGCAGAAGTGAGCACCCAACATTCTTCCAACAATAATCCTTCAAAATCTTGCATGCTCATGCGAGGTGGAGAAGAGCAATGGAAATAAATCGAGCATAGCGTGGAGATCGGTTTGCATTTACATTTGTTATTTTGATTTTCATGTTGTCTTGTGCTTCATTGTGCATTGCTAGGGTTTTTATCATTGTTGTTTATTCATTTGCCCTAATTTGCAATTTTACCCTAACTACATTTGGCACGCCCGGTGGGACTCACGTCCCTGATTAACCCTCTTGTTTGAGTTGTTTTTGTGAAAATCAGATTTCTTGGAGCGTCAATCATTCATTTTTGCAGGTTTATGCACTTTGATTTGTAGGTTGAAGATATTTTATATTGCTGATTTTTTTTTATTTAGAACCAGATCTGTTGCAAAGGGTTTTTTGTTTTACACAGGTCCTGCAAAAAGGAGATCTTAGATTCGTTGGAAAGAGGACTTCGAGAGCTTTCCGAAAAGTGGTTACATTAAAGATTTGGCTTAGTATTCAAAGAGTTATGATGATTTGAAGTTGACCCTGCAATTCTAATTTTTCAAAAAAATTTGACGCGTGACTTTTTGCTAATTTTTTTTTAATTTATGACCAGATCTGTTGCAGAGGGTTTTTTGTTTTACACAGGTCCTGTAAAAAGGAGATCTTAGATTCATTGGAAAGAGGACTTCAAGAGCTTTCCGAAAAGTGGTTACATTAAAGATTTGGCTCAGTATTCAAAGAGTTATGGCGATTTGAAGTTGACCTTGCGATTCTAATTTTTCAGAAATTTTTGATGCACGACTTTTAGAAAAAAAAATCATATCTTCCAATCTAGCGAACCAAATCACATTTTATTTTTTGCAGTGACTTGTAAGTGAATCAAAGGAGCTGGAGCAACATTTGGATCAATCATAATAGCAACTTGGAAAGCAATTTTTATGAGGTGCACTCATTCTAATCTCTCATCTCTAATCATTATTTGATCACACATTTAGATTTTGGGCATAAAACAAACAACTTGTTTGTCATCACACTTGGATTTGGGCTTTAAAATGAACAATTGTTTGCAAATTCACATCAAAAAATTAGGCTAAAACAAACCATTGTCTTCCATCACATTTGGATTTGGGTCTAAAAAGAACAAGTGCTTGAACTGTTTGTTACACATTTCAAGTTTCTAAGGGGAAATCAACAACTGCGAGTGTGAATCAAGTGACAGCTCACTTGGTTTGCTTTTGTCATACCCTTCTTAGGAGGCCTGCTTGGAGACACACCACTCCAAGGGACGACCTCAATCGAGGCTGAATCGAAAGACACCCTCATTGGGAGTTGGAATCTTGTCACTCTTGGCTAAGCCCCAAAGAACTTTATACCTTTGGGAAATGAAGGTGAAGGGTGGGTTACCCCTTTCTCCTGGCTGTGTGGCAGGATTTCACTTTCAATTCCATAGTCAACCTTGTGCAATAGATAGCCTAAGACCTAATTGGCTATACCCACTTGACTACACATTAGGCTTGTTGATGTGTCTTCCATGTGTGCTTGCATAATCATCACATTTCATTTTCAAAGTCAACAACTTGCTTATGTGTCTTGCGTGAGTGATTCATGTGTGTATATGCATAATCATTTGTTTGAATATTGCCATATCAAGCTCTAAACACCCAAACACATAAACAAATCAATCTAAACACATCATCTAAACATTCCACATCATCGTCCAAATCCCTAAGCAAGCACTTGTTAAAAGGACTTAAGACAAACACTTGGTGACAATATGTCTACGCTAGAAGACCCAACAATCAAATTCTAAAGATTCCTCCAAAATATTTATCAAGGATTACAACCCCTAAACTAAGATGCCATTGAAATATTACAATTCTTCATCTAAAGAGCTCAACCCCATGCAAGCCAATCACCTCAACTACAACACTCCATAGCCCAAGTCCAACACCTTTTAGCCACTGGTCAAGCTCGACAAGTACAACAATCCTTAGCCACTCCATACCAACCTAATCCACCTTATAGCCGCATGTCATATCCATCCACTTCCTATCAACCTAATCTACCTATCCACCAAGTCAATACCACATCAACCTATGAACATCCACCTCAAGCTTATCCAATCCCTCATACCACCATTCCAATGCACTACCAAGCCCATCCACAAATCCATCAAGTGATATTACAAGAACAACAGCCAATTCCCAATGGCTCTTTGTATATAAATCAAGTAAGTCCAAATACACCTTTTCAACAAGACCACCAAGCACCATTGATAGATCTAAATCCACCTTTCCAACAAGAATCATATCCAAATCCCAATGGCCCCTTGTACATAAATCAAACAAGCCCAAGTTATCCTATGCAAGATCTAATAACCTTTGACAAGGGAGATACCAATCTAGAGTGGCCACCACCATCCAATCACATGCCATCACATGAACCAACAAGTCCTATCTCAACACCACCATGTGATCCCAATCATAGTCCATTGATCCCTTTACCTTCCAAACCACCAAGCCCTTCATTATCTTCCTCGCCATGTCATTCTAATCGTTCACCAAAGGATGCGGCTGAGAGAGTTTTACAAAGGATGCTTGAAGCAAAACTCATTGAACTTCCTAAAGTCAAACCATGTGAAGAAAGTCCATATGATGAACATGATTATTGTGCATACCATAGGACCAAAGGCCATAATACAAACCAATGCCCAATATTTCTCTCAATTGTTTACAAGGTGTACCCACCTATAATGGGAAATCGTGTCACATCACCCCCATCTAGTCCAAATCCTAATCCATCCAATCCAATTAGCTCTCAACCTAATCCTTGTCCTAATCCTAATCCAACACCATCTACCATTATCATCCATCCATTATATTTCCCATCCACCCATACACTTGCAAAGGATGTGATCCATTGGCTACTAGATAGGAATAGACTACCCCCATGTCAAAAACCAATTCATGAGCCTACCAATGAACTTCCAAAGGTTATGTCCAATCCTATAATCTCATCATGTGGTTCACATATCCTTGAGCCTCTTCAAGAGCCTTCCATTAACATGCCTAGCCCTTTAAGCCCATCATGTGACCTACAAGCCAACAAGCCTATTCAAGAGTCTCCAACCACAAGCCTAAGTCAAGAGCCATCATGCCTTCATGTTGATAACTATCAAGAGCCTATCAAGTCCACTCAAGAACCTTCCACTTCCATCCAAAGTCAAGAGGTATGTCAAGAGCATAATCTTAAACATGTGGAAATATTAAACCTTAATCTTAATCAAGATCAAAGCACCTCTACATTCAACCTATCCATGACCTACTTATGGGTTGCCCTCAAGCTATTAGCCATCACCATGATCTCATTCATGAGCAAATTTATTCCTTTTATAGCCCACTTAATCCTATTTTTGCTCATAGTTATGATCAAGGTTCTAGCTAAGATCATGAAAACCATGATGATCCATTTGGCAAAACTTTATCTATCTCATGATCAAGATGATATCTCTGATGAAGAACCTATTAAAAAGTACCTTGATCCTATCCATAATCCCATAACCATCCATGAGCGAGATATCCAAATTGCTCCTAGTCATCCGCCATCTAGCCCTATCCATAATGAGCAAACATCCACTTGTCATAATGAGACATGTGCCTCTCAAGAACACATAAGCATAGAAGATCAAACAAATAACTTGGATCTTAGTGAACACAATGCTAATGATCCTCCCTCCACATCTACCATCAATCCCGTTTCAAGTCCACCATCATGTCCTAGTGGTCTTACCACCTTCCTCCAAGAATGTTCTTCCTTAGGACAACAACAACCATTGTCCTCCATTTCATCTTCTCCATCCAATAAAGAACTCAAGTCTAGTGTTCAAACCACACCAAGCCCTATAGTCAATCGCATCCTCCAAAACATGAACTACCAAGGTAAAGGTCTAGTCCTTTATGAACAAGGTATTTTGGAGCCAAACCATGTCAAAATCCCTCCATGCTCATATGGCCTTGGATACACACCCCAAGGTAAACAAGGCCAAGATGTTGGTAATCCTTTCATGCATTCTAAACCTACCACTTTCCATCACACCCCCCATCATGTTCACAAAACATATGTAGCCATTCCATCTCCATCATCCTATAAATGTCAAAAGCATGTGACCATACACCTTCCGCCATCCACTTTGCCTCCACTTTTACCAACTCCAAATATCCCTCCATCCACATTGCCACCATTGCTTCCAACACCTAGCATACATATCATTCATAAATATCCTTACATCCCTAATCATGGCCAACAAAAGCACACATTGTTTAAGTGTAAAGCTTCCAATCATTCCATCCACTCCACCCACCCCATGGGATTCCAAAATAAACATTTGGATGCCTTTATCTATAAAGCTAAAAATCTAACTAAAACTCCTAAGGACCCTCATGCCTTAGGGTATCAATGTGAAAAGTCTTTAAATCATCCATCTTCTAAGCAAAGTGCATTCACAAAGCTATCCAAGCCCTTATCTCCAAATACAAAGCCCAAAAGCAAAATAATTTGGGTTCCTAAGCAAATAGCTAGCAAGTCAAATGAGGCATCTTCATCCACGTCTCAAGAATCCCAATCACCTATCTCCATCCAAAAGCCTACTTCCATCCAAAACTTCCATTCCCTTCAAAAATCCCACAAGCAAAACAAAAGGCACTAAAAATACTGAATCTATGTGGGTTCCTAAATCACTTCATCAACCATCTCCTAAGCAAACATCTCCATTGCTTCCTACACTACCATCTCATCAAAAGCTTCAATGTTTAACATGGTGTGTGCAACTGTTGGTCATGGTTCCCTTCCACTCCGCAACACCTCCACATAACTACATCTTCCCATCTTCCATCTATTATCCTACATATCTTCCCTATCACCTTCCTATGGTCCATGCTTTTACATAAACATTTCATCCATCTTCATTCCATAAGCTTATATAATCCACATCATAGTCCACTATCCCCATCCGTCCGTCCTTGCATGAACCTTCCATAATTCCACATTATAATCCATCTGGCTTCCACACAATCCCTTATCAACATCTATGAGCATAATGACATGGTCCATGCGATGACATCCATCTCTAACGGGACTACCAACATCCATCGCACTAGCCACTTGAGTCCCTCCTATCCATTACCATGGTGAAAACCTAGAAACCAGGCGCCATGTGTAATTATCAACCCATCTAAAAGCAAAAAAAAAAAAAAGCAAAAAAACAAAAAAACAAAAAAAAATCAAAATAGTAAAAAGAAAGCCCTTCGTCCAACGGTGAAAACCTGGTAAACAGGCGCCTTGGATAAGTACCATGATGAAAACCTGGCAAACAGGTGTCATGTGTAGGTTGATCTTCTATGTCACTTACACTTGGGGGCACATTGTCTCATCCAACCTATCCATTTCCCAACTATCTATCCCATTATATCATACCAACCTATCTTATCCTATCTTGTCATCCTGCCATCCTTATCCATTACATAAATATGCCTATCCTATTGAACCCATTTATCCATCCTCCTTTTGATCTTGATGAAGACATAGGGGAAAAATGTTGAATCATGTTTGGATATTTCTTGACATACCTTCTTTCCAAACCAAGTCCTATCCATTGACCATTTATCCATCCCATTCAAACCAATCCATCATGTCATCCCTTTGTCATGAGCCTTGCAATATAAAATCCATCATGTGTCATGCAAAAAATCCTAAGCATTACCACCTAGAATGGGGCAAGTTCTTCCTATGCACCATAGCCTTTGGAGATCACATCCTAGCTCACTTATGATCCATCCACTATGGTGTATCCTTATCATGAGCTTTCCATCTTATAGCTTATCCCCATCTGTTTATCATGAGCTTTCTACTATAGCCTACCTATCTGTTTACCATGAGGCAAGCATCCATCCCTTATATGGCCTATCCTCTTATGTATCCATCCAATCCCATTCATCCCTCCTTTGCACCTAGACTTGGTTTTCTCCCTTGTCATTGGTATCTAGCACAAAGGCTACCCAAATTGTAAATCCATTGACATCCCAAAACATTTCAAAAATCCCAAAAAAAAAAAATATGTCAAAAAATCCAAAAAAATCAAATATCCAACAAAAAATCCAAGCAATAAGATCAATTCAATCATCATCCAAAACAATCCACTCCATCAACATCAATCAAAATCAAAATCATCATCATCAATCAATAACATTCATTCATCTATTTCAATCACTTCTTCCAATCATATCAATCAAATCAATCTAAGCAATGATCTTAAATCCAAGTCACACTAATCCATATCAAGCAAGCCAATCAATCGAGGAACATTATCCAATCAAATCAACAGGTTTTGATCCTAATCTTGTCATGAGCCAAATCAATCATCAATCATCATCAATGGGATATAGCATTCCCACATCCTTGTGTTGATCTAGGGATATAGCTTTCCCCGCAATGACAACACTATCTATCAAACAAAACAAACAATCAATTATTGGTTTATGACTTGACAAGGGCAATACCTTGTTTGTTTTACATCCTTTGAGCACACTAAGAACACTTGCTTATGCTTAGATTGAGTGGACAGTCTAATCATCACACCATTACTATCATCATTCTAAACAATCCAATCATCAAAACAATCAACCCAGCAATAGCAACCATCACAACCAAAGCACATCAAGCCAACCATCACAACAAATCCTATCAATCATCAGCATTAACACCAAAGAAAATCAACTCAAAGCACATCAATCCAACCATCAAAATAAATCCTATCAATCATCAGCATCAACACCAAAACAAATCAACTCAATCACATCCAACTCCAATCGGAACAAATCCAATCACTCCAACAAATCCAAAGCAGCTCAATCCACCACATATCATCCCATCATCAACATTTCATCAAATCAATCTTCATCCATCATTTCATCATCCTCAAAATCATTCCAAACAAAGATCCAACTGCAAGCCCATTCTTAATCCATACCAATCAAGTTAATCAATCAAACCAAGTTATTCAAACACAATCCATGGTCTTGATCCTAGCCTTGTTGTACGCCAAATCAATTAGTCAACCAATCAGCCAACCAACTCAGCAAACAACCTTGTGTTGATCTAGGGATATAGCTTTCCCCGCAATGACAACACTCTCAACTATCATCAACAAAACAATCAGCAATTAATCTTTGGTTTACAGCTTGACAGGGGCAATACCTTGTTTGTTTTTGTATCATTTGCGCATGCTTGCTTGCTTGCTTGTATGTGTTATCATTTTATCTTGCATTTGTATCATATCGATATCATTTCCAGCTAATATTCATATCTTGTGTATGTTGGAATAGCTTTTTGCACTATCCTTTGCATCTGAGGTCATATCATACCTTTTGTGCATTAGGACTTTAATGCTCTAAGTTTACTTCCTCATATGTTAGACAAGGTTGTATTACGCTGGGGCATGAGACACATTGTCACCGTGGTTCCTTATACCTTGGTGCATAACATCTACTGCTATATCAAACATCATGGTTGCTCACCTTCATTGCAGCATAACACACCATCATTTCTTCTATCTATCCCCTTATCTTTCTTTTGCAGCCAAGCCATATCTTTTCGAGAGCATACCCGTGTTTGTTCAACCCACCTATCCTCTCAAGGGGGCATTATCATCCCATTTCATCGTCATCCTCATCATATCCTTACATCATCATCACATATCATTTTCCTCTATCCATACCTTAACTTCTTTGAAATGATGTTACTCGACACAAAGCTCATCATCTCGAACATCATCTCAAAGAGGGGCAAAATGTAGACACCCAAATTTGTCCCAAAATTGTTCATGTCTAGCAACACCTTGTTAAAACATTATCCTAGACATCATAAGTCATTTTGTCTTAATCCCATTCTTAATCCCATTAAGCCAATTAATTAAATAAATTTTATTTAATTAATTAAAATCCCATTCAATCCCATCCTCATCCTACTTAGACAATTAATTAAATAAATTTTATTTATTTAATTAATTTCACATGCATAATCCCATTTATCTTATCTACATCCCAATTAATTAAATAAATTTTATTTATTTAATTAATTTCCACATCATATCCCAATCCTATCCTATTCATTTATCCAATTAATTAAATAAATATTATTTATTTAATTAATATCCAACTCATATGCCAACTAATTCAAATATTTTATTTGAATTAAGTCCTCATCTTTCATCACATTCCAACACTTGTCCAATCAATCATGTGTTGTAATACAACTTTCATTCAAATCTTTCATATGCACAACTAATGGCACCTAATTTTAGTATTTATCTACACAAGCACACCTAAGCCTTATCCTCCTTTGCCACATGTCACATGACTACAATTTCTTGATGTGCAAGGAAACCTAACTTAATCCTATCCATCCATTTCATCTAAAGCCCTAATTGATCCTAGCCATCCATTTGAACTAAGCCAAGCCTATAAATCAAACCCCTCACAAGCCATTAGCATGCATTGAGCCTCAAGTACCTTTATTCTGCCAAATTTTCTAAGATGCATTGATCCTCAAGTATCCACATGCTGTTGAAATATCATTAGAGCCTTTGCATCCTTCATCTATCATTCATTCTAGCATCTTCATCTTAATGTTATGTTGCAGAAGTGAGCACCCAACATTCTTCCAACAATAATCCTTCAAAATCTTGCATGCTCATGCGAGGTGGAGAAGAGCAATGGAGATAAATCGAGCATAGCGTGGAGATCGGTTTGCATTTACATTTGTTATTTTGATTTTCATGTTGTCTTGTGCTTCATTGTGCATTGCTAGGGTTTTTATCATTGTTGTTTATTCATTTGCCCTGATTTGCAATTTTACCCTAACTACAATAAATAAATAAATAAATAAATATATATATATATATATCTCTCTAGCTCTCTATTTCTTTTTATCTCTCTATATCTATTTCCCTGTTACACACTTCCTCTCTCTAAGATTTCTCTCTCCCTATGTTACTCTCTCTTCTCACTAAGATTTCTCACTCTACCTCTCTTTTTCTTTATTTGTTTCTCTCATCCTCTCTTCTCTCTCTACCTCTCTCTTTTGCTCTATCTCTCTCTTCCTCTCTTTTGCTCTCTCTCCCTTCCTCCATCCCCTCTCTCTTTCTCTATCTTTGTACCTCTCTCTTCCTCTAGCTTCTCTCTCTCCTACTTTATTTCTCTTTCTCACTTCTCTCTCCCCCTCTCTCTTCCTCTCTCTGTCTCTCTTTCTCTCTATATATACCTATTTTTGTCTTTCTCTATTTTCACTCTCTCTCTCACTTCTCCCTCCCTCGCTCTCTCTTTGTTTCTTTATCTCTATCCACATAGCATCTCAAGGGTAAGTTGATTAAGGTGGAAGATGTGCAAAATTTGAGAAAATCAAGACTTGATGAAATGATTAATTCAGTTGGAGGTTTTGATCTGATAGTTTAATAGGAAATAATAATATCTCTCTACACATGTTTCTCTCTCTTTTCTCTTTGCCTCTCTACCTCTCTCATTTTCTATTTTCTCTTTATCTCTCTTCATCTATGTCTCTCTCTCCCTCTCTTCTCTCTCACACCCTTCCTCTCTATGAGATATCTCTAGATCCCTATGTTTTTATCATGTTTCTCTCTTCCTATGTTTTCAAAATGACACTCTAAGAAGACTATTGGTGCACCAGAGAGGTTCCCAAAGAATAAGTCAATACTCTTGCATGGAGTTATGATGTCCATATTATTTTCTTCAACAAGTATAGGCAAATCAAAATATTGTTTTCAAATACAAGCAAGTAAATTAAACCATTAGTTATATAATTTTATTAATAACATATATAAATAATAACAAATGACAACACCTAGTAACAAGAAATTTCATCCAATCAACCTATACAATGACAATTTTCTACTCATGTTATTCTTCTAGATGCATTGACATGAATGATGTTTTGGTTCTTTTCCCTTATCCTATTTGTTTCTTTCTGGTGTATTAGAAATCCTAGTTAATTCATTGGTAGTCGCACTTATTTGTATCCCCAAATATTAAGAATCACCTTTTTCTTGTGGGTTGGGACATTTCCTATTCTTCCATGAAGACTATTGTTAGCTGTAAAGAATTGCTTTGATTTAGTTTACTTTAGGAAGACAAAGAGTGGAATAGAAGATAATGTAATTTGCAAATGATAACCTATGTATCTAGTTCCTCCATTTACAACTCGCTGGCAATAGATTTCCTTTCTTTTTAGTGGAAATCTATATTTCTTATAAGTGTTTTTTCCATGATAATAAGTAGTTAGGAACTAAGGGGATTTTCTTGCCTCAAGCCTCTACAACTATTTATCCTTTTGGATATTTATTGTGATGGAGAATGAGGGGGTGCAAATACAACATTGTATCCAATCAATCATCTGTTAAACCTAAACTTTCATAGTCTTTAGGAGGTAGTTTGAATCACACTTGTAAAATGCTTTAGATATGTCAAGCATTATAGTAATCCCTAACCAGTGTTGTTTTAGTTGAGTGGAGTTGTTGGCTAAGATCATGTGCTTCATATTGCATGTACTGATTGTTCGTCCACTTATGATAACTTTATAAATTAGTGAATGTTCTAGCTATTCCTATCTCCATTTTTTGTAGATATAACATAATTGAGTGGTATACCCAAATGATGAAAAGTAACTTATGCACCCCCAGTTCTAGAGAACAAAGAAAGGATGTTTATCCCCTTTAGATAAAAAGGCTTCAAAATTTAAAAAAAAATGGTATCCTATAATGAACAATTTTACATCTATCGAAGCTAATTTTTAAATGTTTGGTTACAAAGTCTCTTTCAAAACAAGCTTGTTGTCCTTTGTCATGTGGTTGCCTTATTTATGTATAAGAATAAATATATGCCAAAATAATGTAGAATATATTAGATTTTAATACTTTTAGTATATAATATTTATTCTAAAATTAAGTATTTAAATATATTTATATATCTATATATATTTTGGAATTGTGCATGACACATAAATTAAGAGTAAACATATTTCTAATATAATATATCATATATTAACTTTACTCTCTCTCTCTCTCTCTATTCAATCCTTGCAAAATGAAACTAGGGTTCTATAATGAATATATGTCCATATCTCTATCTCTCTCTAATCAATTCCTTATTTCTTCCCTTATGTCTCCTCTTTCTCTCTCACTCTCTCTTGATTCTTGATTAATTTGTATCAATCTCCCTCTCTATTATTCTCTTTTTCCTCTCTGTATTGCACGTATTGGTTGTTCATCCACTTACAAGAACTTTTTAAATTAGTGAATGTTCTAGCTCTTCCTATCTCCATTTTTTTTAGATACGGTATAATTGAGTGGTATGCACAAATGATGCAAATTAACTTCTACACCCCCAATTCTAGAGAACAAAGAAAGGATATTGATCCCCTTTAGATAAATAGGCTTCAAAACAAAAGGATGGTATCCTATGATGAATAATTTTACATCTATGGAAACTTGGTTTTAAATGTTTGGTTACAAAGTCTCCTTCATGAATCTTTAAAGAATACAAATTTCTTTTTAAAAATAACTTATTTACAAGACATTTTGTTTGATATAATGCAATTATGTTTTCTCATAAAATCATAGCAATGTTTTGAACTAAAATATTATTTAAACCTGAATTAAAAAGACAACCTAATAATAGATCTCTCTCTCTCTCTCTCTCTCTCTCTCTCTCTCTCTCTCTCCTACTTTATTTCTCTCTCACTTCATCTCTCACCCATCCATGAAGAGAATTATAATTCATTCTAATAAATAAAGGAGTGTCCAAATCATCTCCAATAAAGAAGAAAGAAAAAAGGAAATGGGCATATTTAATGATGAACAAGTATTCTAGATTTGAAGGCAATAGCTCTTAGAAAAAATAAATGTGATGCCTTATAGATCTAAATTGTGAAGGCAATAGATCTCTCTCTCTCTCTCTCTCTCTCTCTCTCTCTCTCTCTCTCTATATATATATATATATATATATATATATATCTTTGTCTCCCTCTCTATCTCTCTTTCTCTACCTCTCTCTCCCCCTCTCTTTCTCTCTCTCCTTCTCTCTTCCTCTATCTCCCTTTATCTCTTCACCTCTCTCTATCTATCTCTCTCCCTCTTTCTCTCTCTAGGTTCCACTTTATGGCTATGCAAAGCTTATTCATTTGACATAGAGATATGAGGAAATCAAATTTAAGATGTACCCTCCCCTCTTATTCTTGGTGAGCCTCATTGACCAGGAGCTAAGTGAAATAAGAGTCTTCTTGAGGGTATTGGTTAATTCATGTGCACAATCTTTTGCATTCCTTACCATTTCTAGAAATGTATAAAGACAAATAAGTCTTCTACTACCCTCTATGCCAGACAAATCGATCCTCATTACTAATCGGATTCACTGGGTGTCAATGCCATTTAGTTGTGTGAAGGGGTAGTTGAGGCCACTGATTTTAGAAGTTGACGACTCTCTCACTACCACGTTGACATTCAGTCCATGAGGGACTTACTCCCTCAAATCATTATGGTACATGAAGTAATGTAATGTGTAATTTGCTCTTGAAAAGTTGTTGGGGGGTGAATGCAAAGAGATGGGGGACCAAAAAGTCACCACCATGGGACTTTTTGGTCCAAAAGTAAAAAAAATGCAAGCACGTTATAACGCGCTCACATTTTGGTTTGCTTAAAAGCAAAAAAAATGCCATTTCTCCTCTTACAGCCGCGACCATTGAGAGAAACAGCAGCAAAAAACTTAGTTCAAAGCGCGATCGCATTGAAGGGAAGCCTCTCCAAGAGAGTGTAAGAGAGAACAACAAATTCATGATGCCACCTCGCTTCCAAAGACATCGTCGAGAAAATTTGGACGGTCTAGCACAGGAAGAAGGTAGGGTTTGACTGATTTTTGTTAGTTTGAGAAGAATTTTTGAGTTTTGTAATGTTTGATTTCTTTTTATATTGCATTTAGAGTTATTGGGGCAAGAGAAAACCCAAATCCAGCTGAGGAGGGTGAAAACAACCCCCAAAACCCTCCAAACCCTCAAAACCCACCTTCACTTTCTCACAATGTAAGGGATAGTCAAGAAAACTACCTAGGGATAATAGAAGAAAACAAGAAACATCTTCAAACTATTATTCAAATGCTAAACAATCCAAGTGGAACCACTAATTATAGGAGGGTGCTTGCAAAGTCACTAGAGGAGATTGTTTCCCACACCAATTTGGTGACAAAACAAATCACCGAATTCCAAGACTATAGGGAGAGGTGTCAGCAATATTATGCCGACAAGTTGTCATATGAACAAGTCAAGAATGAAAAAATTACAAAATCTTAATTATGTGCACACTTTATTAATCCCAAAACAGACCAAATATTAGAAGAAAGTTGCAAACGGTTTCCTATTCATTGGTGTAGGAATGAAGAAATATCCCAAAACTTTTGGGATAGATGGTACATGGTCTTCGATGAGCGCCCATGCAACAATGATGAGGTATCACAATTTTTCTTGAGGAAACTCCATTGCGAGTTCGTCCTCAAGAAGATTCCCAATTATTTTGACATTCGTGAGTTCCAGGGTAGAGGTGGTGGCTCTGCCCAAGATAGACCCAGGGCTCAGCGAGATGAAACCCATGTGTCTATACCCTTGTTGAGACTAGAACGTAGGTCACTCCCTTCAACTTTGAAGGAGAGTGTTGAGGTGGAGACATTACATTCATTGACTACTCTCACCCAAACTCTATTACAGCATGCCGATGATCTTACCCAGGTCAATGAGGGTGAGAGAAGTAGGCATCATGTGTCCCCACATTTGTGCAGTTCATGTGGGAACCTATGTGATTATGGGACACAGGACGCATGACAAGACTCTCGACAAGATGCTATGACGCAGGAGCAGCATCCAATGATGGAGACATCCATATTGGATAAGATTGTTCTCATCGATGATCTCTTACATACTACATTTGGTATTGACTCTCAGGTAATTTGTTACAAGTTTCATCTTGATTTAATATATTGTTATTTGAAATTTGTAATTAATTTTATATGATTATCTATATTATAAGTCAAAAATAACTTGTATGTAATTATCTGCGTAATGAAATTCCAAGGTCAGAGTCTTCATCATGCCTCCGTTAGCTATCCATTAGTAGGTTATGAGAGGAGGTCAAGTCAGCAGGTATGTAATTTATCACATGATCGTAATTATTGTAGATATGTCAATGGTAATATTATTTTGTGACAATTTGATGATTTCAACAATCACCGACACCTCCACAGTTTCCTTGGTCCCTTGGACACAAATCCACTACTTTTACAGAGGTAAATTTAACCATTTCTAATCATTATGGATTTTTAAAATAATGTTATGTATTTATTTTGGTCAAATAATCTTGAACTTGATTTTCAAATGTTGAATGTGGAGACTCCTCATCTTTGTGAGTCAGCACAGATAGGCATTGTTGTAGCCATGATGTCTTCAAATCTTTTGACCGAAGTATGAGCCAATAACATGAAAATGTCATAATTTTGTATTTCTTGTTTTATCTCATGTCATTTGATGTACATAAATGATATTTATGTTTGGTCAATTTTGCTTCTTGATGCTTCTCACAGGAGGTCACAACTCCAGCCCGTCCAACTATGGACAAAGAAGCTAGAGACAAGATAATGGAGAGTGATCATCAGATGGTAGTAAGTGATCGATTACATATGTGATGTTATATATTCCATGTACATTTTCTATAGTAATGTGCATATTATTTGATTGTATTAACAGGTGGGCCTGCATGAACTTGAACTATCAAAGAGGTCTACTCGACAGCAGAGAGAGGATGAGTCACGAATTGGCTCTCCATCTTCACGGTCAAGCAAGGGCCACCGATTATTTCATAAAAGTCCATAGGAGGGTCATCCCACAATAATGGGTTACACTTTTTGGCCAAACTTGACATTGAAATCAATATTTTGAACTAAATCTTCACGTTCTGACACCTATAGCCGCTAAACCATTAGGAATTTGAAGATGATGCGAACTAGTGATTTGTGAAATTTTGTTTGTAGATTCTAAATATTTTTTTTTTAAAATTTGGAGTTAAATTGTAAAAAAAATTGCATCTCCTTTGATAATTGGTTTTTAATAGTAAACAACATTTTTTTAAAGTGATGTGTACTCCGTAGCACATAACTTTTTTTCTACAAAGGATAAAATTATGATTCTTTTAATTTAGATTGGTAACATCGATATATAGTGTATGCATTTGGTTTCATAATGTTTTGTTGAATATATATTTTTTAATTAATTTTTGAAGTCAAATGAATTATAATTTAGACATAGGCATATTCCATAAAACATAACTTTTTATGTGTGTATCAAAATTCAATTTTTTTTCTTTTGTTGAAATAAGGACATCAATACTTAGTACATAGATATTTTTTAGAATTTTTTTTCAATAATTTACTAATTTTCCATGTGTAGAATAGACAACTTGATGTTCAGTGAAAAACATACATTCACAAGAAATAAAAAAATAAATATAATAATCAAATTAAATATATTTAAAATTATATTTTTTTGGGAAACTTATAATAAGGACTACATACTTACAAAGCATAAATTTTAAATGAATTCATTTGATCTCTCAAAAGATAAATCAAAATTAGTTTTTTATTAGCATTTTGATAGGTGTAGAGGAGACTCCATTATAGGTATGGTTTAAAACTAGTGGGGTTCTATCCAAGGGGGTTTGAATCTAAGGGGGTTTGATCAAACCCTCTTCAATTGAACTCCTTTAAATGGAACCTTTCAAGGCTTAAATCATTATATTTTCTAAAAATATGTGATTTTAGCAAAAATCAGGATGTCCCAGAAAGTGTAACCCATTATTGTGGCAGCACCCAAGAAACTAGTTTTTGGAACATTTTTTGTATGCCTAAATGGCTTTGTTTGGACATGCCTATATGGATTTGTATGTAAACTAGATGTTATGTTCATGACATTATGTATATGATAGTTTATATTAAATATTTAATATGATGATTAATTATCGTTACAAGAATTTAGTTTTACACGTGCCAATTGCATTTGCTTGAAAGTAACTTATAAATCATTTTCAAATAATCCATTTTGTGCATATCTTGCAATCATTGCATTCTGTGGGACTGTGCATTTCTTTGAGGCATCATTTCAAACAGTTCACATGCCTTGTCTATGCTTCCACACTTTCCATACATGTCTACAAGGGCAATTGCAAATACAATACATGTAACAAAATTCCTATATCATTTATGCTTTGATGGTTTTCCACACCATGTTCCCCAGATCCCATTCTGGCATAGGCAAGGAGGAAGTTGGATAATGCTGTGCAATTTGGTTTTAGACATGCTAAAATTTGTGTTTGGTTGAAATTTACTTTTGTGCATTTGCTTGAGAGTTTTTAAAGCCTTATGAAAAATCCATTTTGTGCATATCTTGCAATCATTGCATTCCATGAGACAACATTTCTTTGAGGCATCATGTCAAATAGTTCATGTTTGTTGTATATACTTCCACACTTTGCATACATGTCTTGCAGGGTACTTACAACTACAACATTTGACAAAATTCCTATATCCTTTATGCTTTGATGGATGTCTATAACATGTTCCAAAGATACCACTTCTAAGGTTTTTGGAATTTTGCTTTAAGTTCTCGCCAATTGCATTTTCTTGAAATTTTCTAAAGGCTTATCAAAAAATCCATTAAATGTTCATATCTTACAATCATTGCATTCCATGAGGCAACATTTATTTGAGGCATCATGCCAAATAGTTCACATGCCTTGTCTATGCTTCCACACTTTGCATACATGTCTTTAAGGGTAGTTGCAACTACAACATCTAACAAAATTCCCATATGTTTTATCCTTTGATGGATGTTCATTTTGGCATAGGCAAAGAGGATAATGGATAAGGTTGTGGAATTTTTATTTACACCTGCCAATCGCATTTGCTTGAAAGTTTCTAAAGCCTTATCAAAAAATTCATTTTGTTCATATCTTGTAATCATTGCATTCAATGAGGCGACATTTCTTTGGGGCATCATGCCAAACAGTTCACGTGCCTTGTCTATGCTTCCACACTTTGCATACATGTCTACAAGGGTAGCTGAAAAATTACAGCATGTAACAAATTTCCTATATCCTTTATGCTTTGATGGTTGTCCATATGTTGTTCCAAACAATCTATTTTGGTGGATGTCCATACCCTATTCCAAAGATCCCATTTTGGCATTTACACCTGTCAATTGCTTTTTCTTGTATGTTTCTAAAGTCTTAGAAAAAAATCCATTTTATGCATATCCTCCAATCATGGCATTCCATGAGACCACATTTATTTAAGGCATCATGTCAAACAATTCACTTGTCTTATCTATGCTTCGACATTTTACATATATGTCTTCTAGGGTAGTTGCAACTACAACATCTATCAAAATTCCCATATCCTTTATGCTTTGATGGATATCCATGTACCATGTTCCAAAGATCTCAGTTTAGCACAGGCAAAGAGGATGCAGTCAAAGGTTGTGGAATTTGGATTTACACCCGCCTAATGCTTTTGCTTGAAAGTTTCTAAAGCCATATCAACAAATCTATTTTGTGCATATCCTACAATAATGGCATGTTCCATGAGATAGCATTTCTTTGAGTCATCATTCCATGCAAGTACAATATTTGATAAAATTCCCATATGCTTCCACATTTTGCATACATAGTTGTTGTACTAGACTCTTTTTGTATCCTGTCAATAGTTCACTTGCCTTGTCTGTGCTTCCACATTTTGCATACATCCTGATAGAATAGACCTTGTAGATGTATGTAGCATCATGATGCATCCTGAGGGAGAACTTGACCTTTTTTATGTGTTGTTTGGTAGCAAACCTTTGTTTGTTGATGATTGCAGACTTGGAGGTAGCAACTTTATGATCCTCTTGCAGTGTCAGACTTGTAGGCTTGATAGATTCTCTTGCATATGTGTTGTTGTAGTTTTGTGTTGGCATGGTTTCTCACTAAGTTGACTAATTTGGATTAATGGTACATGTTCCATGGAGTGTCTTTGTGTAACTCTTTCTTTTGTATTGCTTGGTCTAGCATATTGAGGTTGTTGCTGCAATAAAAAGTAGCATTTGTTCATTCATTTGAAGCAACATTGGAAATTGAATTTAAAGTTATCCAAGGAGGTATTATCTAGTGACCATGATCACAATGTTGTCTGTCAAGTGTGACAACACTCCACACTAAAATGCATAATATTAAGGAGTATTTAGATTTTTCTGTGGTTTGGCGTTTTGGAGTGACAGTGGTTTGGTCATCTTTTATGCATTGCAAATTGAATCAGCTTATATTTCTTGTTGTAAATATATATATATAATGTTGCTCTTCTGTACCAATTTATAGTTGTTGCATATCTATTAGTTACATAGTTTAAACATGTTAAACATATATAATATGTTGCATATCCATTAGTTGCATAGTTTTAGTTTGTTATACAGAGAGGATGTAGTCAAAGGTTGTGGATTTTAGCTTTACACCCACCAATTGGTTTTGCTTGAAAGTTTCTAAAGCGTTATCGACAAATCCATTATTTGCATATCTTGCAACCATACCATTCCATAAGACAACATTTCTTTGAGGCATCATGTCAAACAGTTCACTCACCTTCTCTATGCTTCTGCATTTTGCATACATGTCTTCTAGGGCAGTTGCAACTATAACATTTTTCAAAATTCCAATAGACCACATTTTTTTGAGGCATCATTCAATGCATCTACAACATTAGATAACATTCCCATATGCATTTTGTAAGAATACATGAGATACTATATACTTCTATATGATTACCCTAATTAGTAAGAATTAATAAGAAAGAAGCATAATGGCAATAATTAGCATTCAAGGATTTCTAATGAAGACCTAGGGTTTGGGTGCCAATGGCAACTCACCAAACCCTCAAATCAATCTTTATAAATGAAGAGATTTTATGATTTATACTAATACATATGCTTGGGTATCTCATGATCATATTGAGATCTAATCATTGCTTTGTTTCCTGTAGGGTTTGTTTCCATGCTTCTAATCATAATAATCAAGGTTATGGGACAACAAGGTTATGGAATAGCTCTTCTCATGTCATATGAGGAGATAATGGTCACAATACCATCAAGATGTTGTCATTTATCCTTTAAGCTTTGATGGTTCTCCATACCATGTTCCAAATATCCTAATTTGGAGGATTCTAGCAAAGGTTGTAGAATTTGGATTTACACATGCCAATTGCATTTGCTTGAAAGTTTCTAAAGCCTTTTCAACAAATCCATTTTTTGCATATCTTGCAATCATTGCATTCCATGATAGAAGATCCCTTTGAGGTGTTAGATCAAACAATTGACATGCCTTGTCTATGCTTCCACACTTTACATACATGTCTACAAGGGCAACTGCAAATATAATATCTAACAAAATTCTTGTATCCTTTATGCTTTGAGGTGTTAGGTCAAATTGTCCATGTGCCTTGTCTATGCTTCCACACTTTGCGTACATGTCTACAAGGGCAGAAACAATTACAACATCTAGAAAAATTCATGTACCCTTTATGCTTTGAGGTGTTGTATGATCAAACAGTCCACATGCCTTGTCTATGCTTCCACACTGTTGACATTTCTTCTGAATCAGTATTAGGGTTTGCCACTTCTAATGCACAGGCAGATTCAGGCCAACTGAATACAGGAGGTTGCGTGAGCTCCTCCCCTTCACTTCTGGTTCTGCCGCACCAAGGGGGGTATCCCTATAACTCAAGATGTAACCTTGACTAGCTCAAAGATAGAAAGATCTAACTTGACAACAACAGGCAGAATACTCTCATGTATGGACCAAGATCTGCATGATAGATCACAAGGCTGGCAACATTCTTGGACATGATGTCTGGTTGGGTATGAGAGCATGCAGGGGGTTCCTAATCCTACTCCTACAACTAACAGGTGGAGGTATGAAATGTTTTGATATGAATTTGGATGCAAAGCTGGACATGGTGTATAACACAAGAACACAGCATGATTGGTGCCTATCCAGGGCTTGGAGTCGGTAGACATACACCTGTGAATGATCAGCATGAATAGCTAAAACTGGATTTCAGGGGGACACACATGATATCTGCCTTACAGATATCTCCCAATATAGAGTGTTGAGCTATCTCTACTTATGGCATCCCTACTGCAGTATACCCTTCCCAATGTTCAACCTGAAAATAGTTTAATCTGCCCCTTGAGCAGAGGTTAAAAGATCAGACATTCAACATAGGAATTCTATGCTCTAGAATCTAAACATCACACAAATATCCAGATCCAGAAGAAGAATACATGCAATACTGGAGACAGAATTAACACAACACATGCTAAGATAGCATTACTCATATAAGATCAACCATGAAACCAGTGGATTCATGCCAAGTCCTACAACAGGAGATACATAAACTCACAAGATCAAGCTGTACAGAGCAACCAGATCAGCTGGTTTTGGATTACAGAGCCAAAAATCCACAACTTTCAACAATCTTGAATGAATGACACCATCTGCATTATATAGCAGGAGGGTGTATTCAGCATTGACTACCATGTTGACCAAAAATCCCGCCAGATATACAGTATCATAGAAATGGCGCTCAAACACATTAATGCAGCAGGTAGGGGAGGAGACAGGAAGATATCTCAAGCCTTGCGCCGCCGCCTAGGGATTCAGATCTTCAATCAGGTACTACATCCGTCCACGCCATCGCCCATACCTCTGCAACAATCGCCATTGATGGCGCACCAACCCGCGGCCTCGGGAAGAACATCAAACAGTCGATCGCAACCACTTCCCGCCGAGATTCATCATCATGATATTTCGAATATGCAGGATAACATTTATCCCACATGCACCCCGCAGCAACCTCCTTAACACTTTATATACTAGGTCATGAGCATATATCATGTCGGTGCTTTTGCTCCTGACAACACTAGTATAAGACTTCATCATCATCATCCTCCAGCAGCATGATATCCTGTTGCCCGAAATATCACCCTGACGTCAGCATCATCTTCGCAATACAAACTGCATGATATTCGCCTTCATCGGCACAACCTGATCCATTGGAGAAACATCCTCCTGCTGAGCCTATACCAAAAGTCTGGCCGATGAACATCCTGATGACGACATCATCATATCCTGCTGACGTCATCATCATATCTGCCTACTGCGCACCTCCTCATATCCGGATGACGTCATCATCATGTTCGCAAATATCGGGGGATCTCCACAAGATGATCTATGTTAGAAATATGACCCCCCCCGGACCTTGATGACGTCATCACATATCAACATCAGGATGATATTCGGAAGACAACCGGATATTTGGAAATATCATCCTGATACACTAACATCATGCTGCACTGTAGCTCCGCTATAAGATCAGGGTGAAATATGAATATGATGATGCTTGAAAGATCACCCCTACTAGATAATGCACGAAGCCGGCAAGCGGATATCTCCCTGATATCAGCATCATCATGATGCTGGAACAAACACACACTCGAGTGATGTGAAAATATCACCCCCTCCTTCGGAAATATCATGATGCAGATAGGCAGAGAACCGGATATCACCCTAATATATGGATGACGTCAGCATCATCAGGATGACAAAACAATCGAACAAGAAGTGATACAACATCATCAGGATGATATTGACTAAGATCATCCTGACGTTCGAAATATGATGACCCCAGTGAATATCGGGTCGCACTTAGAACTTCTTCAACAACATCATCAGGATGATCATAACCAAGATCACCCGATGATAGAAATATCACCCCGGCGAGATATCATGATGCAGATAATATGATGACCCCCGCAAGCAACACGGTGATAAAAGGAAATATGATGATGATGACGACGACCCTTAGGAAAAAACAAGTCAGGTCGAACAACTTAGAGTAACCCCTTCAGAATATCGGGGCAACATCATCATCATGTCTGGGCAAGGTGATAAATGGAAGATCACCAGATACTTGAAAAATCACCCTCGCAAGCAGATCAGGGCGCACTGTAGCTCATCAGCATCATCAGGATAAAAAACCAAACATCACCCGATATTTCAATATGATGATGACGATGAGAAACTGGTCGACGGAGAACATGATGATGCCGACCCTCCTTGAAACAAACATGATGATGATGACCTCCTCCTCAAGAAAATATGATGATGCAGCTGAAAAATGCTGAGGAGGTCCATTACTTAGAACATTTTTTGGATACTTAGGGAGAGTGCCTGAATGAAAATTGCTCAAAAAACTACCAGTCAATTCAGGCGCTAACACACACTTTGCATACATGTCTACAAGGGCAGCAGCAATTACAACATCTTGCAAAATTCTCGTATCCTTTATGCTTTGATGGTTGTCCATACCATGTTCCAAAGATCCTAATTTGGAGGATGCTGGAAAAGGTTGTGGAATTTGGGTTTACACATGCCAATTGCATTTGCTCAAAAGTTTCTAAAGCCTTTTCAACAAATCTAATTTTTGCATATCTTGCAATCATTACATTCCATGACAGAAGATCTCTTTGAGGTGTTAGGTCAAACAATTGGCATGCCTTGGGTACAAAATAGGACCATGCCTAGCCTAAACATACCCATCCAGATGCGTTGGAACTGTCAGTTTGGTCGCATCAGGAGCAGGACAAAAGTTACACCCCTTTGCAATTTTACACTACCTCGTTCTGATGATTTTGGGGGCAGCAGAAAACCTTTCACCATGGTTGAATGCCTCAGAGATATCAAAAACTAAGAGAGGTTATTGTAGAGGGTTCTATGTGATCACTTTGCTTCAGATATAATGTTTGTAAGTGTCACAGTTTCCAAGTAATAGCTTGACAAAGATTGCTGCCTTTTTACACTTTAGACTCTTCAGGGATATCGACGGTACAATGTAGTTCAAACTGTTTCAGCATGTTTGGGTGTAAAATAGGACCATGCCCAGCCTAAACGTACCCATTCAGACGTGTTGGAACTATCAGTTTGGTCACATCAGGAATAAGACGAAAGTTACACCCCTTTGCAACTTTACACTACCTCCTTCTGACGATTTTGGGGGCAGCAGAAAACCTTTTACCATAGTCAAATGCCTTAGAGCTATCAAAAATTGAGAGAGGTTATTGTAGAGAGGTTCTACATGATCGCGTTGCCTCAGTCAGAATGTTTCTAAGTGTCATGGTTTTCAAGTAACAACTAGTCAAAGATTGCTACTTTTTTGCACTTTGGACTCTTCAAGGATATCGCTAGTACAATGTAGCTCAAACTGTTTTAGCATGTTCAGGTACAAAACAGGACCATGCCTATCCTAAACGTACCCATCCAGATGCGTTGGAACTATCAGTTTGGTCGCATCAGGAGCAGGATGAAAGTTACACTCCTTTGCAACTTTACACTACCTCTTTCTGACAATTTTAGGGGCAGCATAAAACCTTTCACCACGGTCGAACGCCTCAAATATATCAAAAACTAAGAGAGGTTATTGTAGAGGGGGTTCTATGTGATCATGTTATCTTAGACGGAATGTTTCTAAGTGTCATGGTTTCCGAGTAATAGCTAGTCAAAGATTGTTGCCTTTTTGCACTTTGGACTCTTCAGGGATATTGCCAGTACAATATAGTTCAAATTGTTTCGGTATGTTTGGGTGCAAAATAGGACCATGACTAGCCTAAACGTACCCATCTAGATGCATTGGAACTGTCATTTTGGTCACATCAGGAGCAGGATGAAAGTTACACCCCTTTGCAAATTTACACTACCTTCTTATGATGATTTTGGGGCTAGCAGAAAACCTTTCACCATGGTCGAATGCCTCAAAGATATCAAAAATTGAGAGAGGTTATTGTAGAGGGGTTCTACATGATCACATTTTCTCAGACAAAATGTTTCTAAGTGTCATGGTTTCCAAGTAACAACGCGTCAAAGATTACTATCTTTTTGCACTTTGGACTCATCAAGGATATCACCAATACAATGTAGTTCGAACTATTGCAACATGTTTGGGTGCAAAACAGGACCATGCCTAGCCTAAATGTACCCATTCAAACATGTTGGAACTGTCAGTTTGGTCGCATCAGGAGCAGGATGAAAGTTACACCCCTTTGTAACTTTACACTACCTCCTTCTGACGATTTTGGGGGCAGCAAAAAACTTTTCAACATGGGCAAACACCTCAGAGCTATCAAAAACTGAGAGAGGTTATTGTAGAGGGGTTTTACATGATCGTGTTGCCTTAGATAGAATGTTTCAAAGTGTCATGGTTTCTGAGTAATAGCTTGTCAAAGATTATTGCCTTTTTGCCCTTTGGACTCTTCATGGACTTTGCTCGTAGCCTACTGCCCCGAACGATTGGGGCACTTGACACATGAAAGGAGACCTCCCTTGGCATTTACCCACCCACCCTAATGTATTGGCAAAGTCTGTTCAGTCCCACAACCTATGGAATACAAAAGGTCACTCCTAGCACCTTTCCACTGCATGAAACTAAAGCATTTTGCAAGAATGCATTTGATTTTGGCACGGTCAAACGGATTCGAGTTAACCAAAACCAAGAGAGGTTATTGTGGATGGACCCCACATGCACCTATAGGTCTAAATGAAATGTTCCCAGCTCCCACAAATTTTGAGAACTGCTCCGTCAAAGTTTGGCATTTTTTTCTTCTTAGGGATCTTAAGGGACTTTATCAGTAGCCTGCTGCCCCGAACGACTGGGGTGCTTGGAACACGAAATGAGACCTCCCCTAGCATTTATCCACCCACCCTGATGCATTGGAAAAGTCCATTCGGCCCCATGAGCTATTGAATCCAAAATGTCACTCCTAGCACCTTTCCACTCCATGAAACTAAAGCATTTTGCAAGAATGCATTTGATTTCGGCATGGTCAAACGGATTCAAGTTGACCAAAACTAAGAGCAGTTATTATGGATAGACCCCACATGCACCTATAGGTCCAAACAAAATGTTCCCAGCTACCATGAATTTTAAGAACTGCTTCGTCAAAGTTTGGTAGTTTTTTCGTCTTAGGGATCTTAAGGGACTTTGCCAGTAGCCTGCTACCCCGAATGAATGGGGTGATTGGCACATGAAATGAGACCTCCCCTAGCAATTACCCACCCACACCGATGTATTGGCAAAGTCCGTTCGGCCCCATGAGCTATGGAATGCAAACAAAGAAGCATGAAGACATGAAAAAACTCCTATCATGAGGAAGAACCACAACCCAATCCAACTCCTCAAAGCATGACATTTTATGATGAAGAACCACAACCAAATGCAATGATCTAATGACATGAACCAATGACATAAGCAACTATGTTCTACTATTGTAACATGATAAACATGAATGCTATGAACTAACATCCTAACCCTGTGACATCAATCTTGATATGACATGAGTGAAACATGAGTGAACATGATTAAGATCAATAAGGATCAACTTCATCCATCACTTAGATCTAACCCCATGAAGTAAAACATGATGATAATGCAAACATCAAATGTATACCATAGAAAACAAATCAAACCAATCATGAGGCCTTCACTGCTCAAGTTCATACCACTACTTGTCAAGTTCATACCACTGCTTGAGTGAGATCTTCACTATTCAAGTTCATGCCTTGTCTTGAAGCACTACAACTCTATGCATCACATCACATACTCTATGAAGAAGCAAGTGCAAAATTCTAGGAGGCATTTTAATTGGTAAAGTAGACTCAACATTAGGAATTTCTTCAATATTTACTTGAGATGGGATAGATGACGTACCTTCAATTGGAGGTGAAAAAGATGAAAATGACATACCTTCAACTTGATGTATGAATGATGTCATGCCACCAACTTGAGAAGAAAATGTAGATGTACCTTCTACTTCACCTGTGAAAGACAGTGTCTCCAATTTGAGAAGATAATGATGGTGTTCCTTCAACTTGACCTGTGGACGATGGAGTACCTCTAACTTGGAGATTCATTTTCCTCATTGACGTATGAATGATGGCATGCCACCAACTTGAGAAGAAAATGTAGATGTACCTTCTACTTCACCTGTGAAAGATGGTGTCTCTAATTTGAGAAGATAATGATGGTGTTCCTTCAACTTGACCTATGGACAATGGAGTGCCTCCAACTTGGAGATTCAGTTTCCTTATTACACTGAGGTTTTGCATTTATTCCCTTTATGCCGCCAATTTCATTTCTCTTAGCTTCATTAGATGTGTCATGTTCCTCTTCAATTGGCAATGGTGGAATGTCTTCCTGTATGGTTGGCAATTTCTTACTTTTCCAAATTCACCTCATTCTTTCTCTTTTCCTCTCATTCTCAGCTTCACGCTCTTTTGGTGTTAGAGTCTTTACTCATTTCCTCGGCATGATGATGATTTCTACAAGCATGATGAATAAGACAATGATAATTAGAACCTTTATAATGACAATGAATAATGGTCACAATGAAAAAATACAAAATAAGTTATCATGTTTGGTGATTTGCATCACTTTAGGAGCTCCAATTTCATGAAATTTATGGTTGTCCTTGTTTATTAAGATATGATAGACCATGATCAAAGTTGAATCATAAATAGAACAAAAATCATTAAAAGATATGATAGACCAAATCAGTAACTAAATCAACAACTCGTTCTTCATGTTCATGGTTGTTGTAGGTTTGATAAAAAGTCATTTTTATGATGCCCAGGTTGTCCTAGACATGCATAAGGCTCAAACTTCTGAAAAAATCATTCTATAGTTCATTTTCTTGACCCGTGAAAAAAGTTATAACCGTTGTCCCAAAGGCTAAAGGAAGACGTGTCATCAAGATGTTGTCTTAGTAAGGATAATCATTATGAGGACTAAATATATTGCATGCCATTAAAGAATTTGTCTAAGCTCTAAAATGAGAACAACTATACGAGGCTAGTGGGACTGTCAACAAATCTGCTATGAATGTCATCCTATAAACCTCCAATCCTATTACAAAATGAAGATGGGGATTGTATTAAGTGTTTAATAGACTATTATGATGTGATTAAAACTCACACATGCTATCATCAAGATGTCAGTCATAATCATTACACTTGGTAGGTATTTATGTGACCATTATCATGTTACAATAAAGAATTACCAACAGTCATCTAGGGACTGTCATTAACCCTCACGATTGTCATGAGACATTTACCCAAGGTGAGCCTATTTAGCATTAGGGAATTAGCCAACATGATCACAAGATGTTAAACTTTGTAGAAGGATTATCATGAAGGCAACTAGAAGGTAAGGGAAAGGGTTGTCATACCAAAATCACTGAGAATGATGGGACAGTTATGCATATCTCTTCCATAATAGTTGAAAATGGACATCTTCATAACCATCCATACTCTAAGGGTTGCTTTGGGTGTTAACTATCTTAATCACCATACATAGGTCCTATTGGATCCAAAGCATCATCAATTAGTTTCTCACAGCCATGTTGAGAATGGATTGGCAAGGCTACTAATGAGTTGTGAAGCACACACACAAGTATGAGGACAACATGATAATTCTTTAGGAGTAATCATAACAGTTTTTGAATAGAGGGCACTCAATATAGGAAGATCATTAAGGAGATTCATATGCAATTGGGGCTTTTGTTGAATTACACAGTGGTGAAATACAAAATGTTAAAATACACATTATGTAATATAGTATTAGGGACAGTCATGCTATAATCATGAATTGTTAATGTTTGTACAGTGGTAATGAGTATGGACCAATAAGGATATAATAAATCTCTCATTTGATGGTTTCTCAAGGGAAGATCACCTATTATTATCCACGAGATTGATGTTGCCCACTATGCACATGATAACTATTCACGTCAATCAAAAGACAGTCCAATCTACATTTTCTTCTAAACTCAGACCTACCTCAGTGACCTAAGTGATGTATGTGCAAGGATAGTGATAGGAAGGGGAGTGTTGTTGATCTTTGCAATGAGAATGAAGGTGAGGATGGTGTTGCAGAAAGATATCCTAGACAAGTTCATCACATGGAGACATGACTGTCATATTCAAATGCAAATAAGACGGTCACAACTATGAGGGCAGTCATAAGAGTCCTAACTATCTAAGACTATCACACCTAGTTCTAGAGACAACCATTACTGTTGATCACTTCATGTACATGATAATAAATTTATTCATAAGGTTCTAAGAGGATTATTTTAGAGATTTTTCAATACAGACAAAAGGTGAAAGTTTGAAGAAGCTTGACAAAGTGCTCATAAAGGATTGTCATGCCATAACTGATTTATTCAAAAGGATAGTCATATTCATGAAATTTGGATTGAGTTTGATTTCATTTGAGGTGGTGTGATGGAGTTTAATTATGTTCAATAAGTTTCACATACGACTATCCTAACACCTGCAAACCATTGAAACACACATGAAGGAAATCTAAATTGCTGAAATACATAGTGTGCAATTCACATAGTAGTCCTAGGGATAGCCATCTAGGGTTATTGTGATTAGATAATTATGGAGTGATGAAGCCACTATGATATGATGAATTATATGAATCATGAAGACAATGATGGAGATCCATGGAGAAAACCAAGGAGGACAAGATAAGACACCAAATTTGTGAAGTTGCCAATGGCAACAAATTTACCACCTAGCTGTCATTAACTAATCCATGATTGCAAATGGATGTATTTTGGATTCTATTGATTAAAAGTGACTTATTTATGATGAATATGATGCTTGAAATTGTTTCTTGCAGGTCTAAGAAGTTGGAAACAAGTGGACATTAGCTAGAGCTATCTTGGAAACATAAATGTTTGGAGATACATTGTTGTCCCAACCATGGAGAAACTTCATTTTCAAAGAGTATGGTCCTTGACTTCTTTAGGGTAGCCATACCTAGGACTATCATAAGAGTATAGTCCTTGAGTTCTTTAGGGTAGCCATAGGGTAAGTGCAAGAAGATGGGGGGCCAAAAAGGGGTCTTAAGTGGCCACTTTTTTTCTGAAATTAGGAAATGTTGGTCTTGAATGAGAAATTGAGCATAGTTACACTCAAAATTTGGAGATGCAACCAAAACAATGTTCATAGTGCTCCGAGTCTACTTTCTAAACTACTAATTTTTTTTTAAAATGGTATAGATTAAGGGGTTCAAAAGAGGGAGCCACAGAAATTGGTGTTGTTTCTGTCAAAAAAACATAACATAGCCTGTTTTGTGGCTCCCTCAAAAGGTTAACTTTTTTTTGGTATTTTTAAAATGCTTCAGTGAGAAATTAGCTAACAACATGTAGTTTATGCCCAATTTTTCTGATAATTTTTTAATGAATATTTAATTTTTTACTAATTTTCAAAGTGGACACATCCTGAGAAACAAAATTTTGGCTGTGCTACCCGTATAAATTTTGAAAACTAATTGAAAATCAATTTTTTTTAATATGTGTAGAATGAAGTCTAGTTTCTAAAAATGTATTTTTTAAAAAATTTCAATGAACGATTAATTTACAATGAAAAAAAGACCAAACATTGGTTTTTGCCCAAAAACAGACACACAAACAAAAGAAATTAAAGATGAAAAGCTTAACATTGTCAAAATGTGAAAAAAATTACATCATTAAATAGCTAAGAGAAAGCCTAACATTACCTAGGTGTTCAATTTGTTCAACCTTGAAACATGTGCAAATCTAAGGGTTAGCACGAAATAAATTATGTGAAATCCTGTAGAATATGCAAAAACACGTCTCTGGACATTGGGAAGGCACTCCAAGCCTTTGGGTTGGAAATCCAAAGCAAATCCCAAGCCTAAGGATTGGGATTTCCAAAACAAAATATAACGTGAGTGCATTATAATGCGCTCGCATTATGTTGTGTTTTGCATTTTTTCCTTTTTCGCAAAAGTTTGCTCAATGTTTGACATAACGCGAGCACATTATGTCCCTCTTGGATTGTTTTATGTTCAAGGTTATTAAGCATGTATGTATGTATGCTTGTATGTATGTATGTATATATGTATGCCTATATGTATGTATATTGTTGAGGGTAGAGGAGGGTAGAGATGGGGGTGATGCAGATAGGGGAGGAGAGGGGTGGATAAGGGTTGAGGGTTTAAGGTCAAGAGGGATTAGGGTTGAGGGTTGAGGGATTAGGGTTTAGGGTTGAGGGATTAAGGTTTAAGGTTGAGGGTGTAGGGATAGGATTTAGAGTTTAGGGATAAAGGATTAGGGTTTAGGACCTTGAGGGATTAGGGTTTAGGGTTGAGGCTTTAGGGATAGCGTTTAAGGTTGAGGGTCGAGGGATTAGGATTAAGGTAGAGTGTTGATGGTAGAGGGATTAGGGATAGGGTTTAGGGTTGAAAGTTTAGGGTTGAGGGATTAGTTTTTAAGGTATAATGTTGAGTGTTGAGGGTTTAGAGATAGGGTTTAGGATTGAAGGTTTAAGTGTTGAGGGTTGAGGGTTTAGGGATAGGGTTTATGGTTTAGGGATAAGGGATTAGGGTTTAAGGTTTAGGGATTATGGTACCATAAATTATAATTAGGGATTAGGGTTTATGGTTTAGGGATTAGGGTTTAGGGTTTAGGGTTAATGGATTATGGTTTAGGGTTTAGGGATGTACAAGTAAGGGGTACCATAAATAAACTAGAATTTAGGCAGGGTTGGGAAACTTTTGTGAATCATCATGGGCTGGAGATTGGAGATTTTGTTGTGTTCAAGTATATATCCAAGTTATATTTTAAGGTTAAGATATTTCAAAGAACAAGGTGTGTGAAAAACATCAATGCTCTTCAGCTTATGAATACCAACATTGATACAGATAAAAGATGCCCTTCTTCTAACAGAGTATGCAGTTCAAGTCAACCAATGGGCAGCAAGTTGTTGAATGAATTGGTTTAATGGGCGTGCCTCCTTCTACAAAGTTATGCTTGGAGACTTTACACAAAAACTGGTAACTCTATACATTATTTTTCATTCTTTTATTTCCTATACACTATTTTAAGAACTTGTGAAATCTAATTGTGTAATGTGTTTATGACAGTGCATTCCTCCTACATTTGTTTCACAGTTTATAGACAACACAGATGAACATATGGTGTTGCAAGGCGCGGGTGGGCAAGAGTGGGATGTGCAATTAGGGGGTACCATAAATAAAATGGAATTTAGGCAAGGTTGGGAAAATTTTGTGAATCATCATGGGATGGAGATTGGAGATTTTGTTGTGTTCAAGTACATATTCAAGTCATATTTTAAGGTTAAGATAGTTCAAAGAATAGGGTGTGTAAAAAATATCAATGCTCTTCAGATTATGAATACCAACATTGATACAGATAAAAAAATTCCCTTCTAATAGAGGATGCAATTCAAGTCAACCAATGGGCATCAAGTTGTTGATTGAATTGGTTTCTGATGAAGAAGACAATGATGTTGTTGAAGCAATGGAAGAAAATCAAAATTGTAAGTCTAATTTAATTTATTTGAACTTTCAAAGTAAGCATTTGAATTGTAGCTTTACCAGGAGGATTGGTATAACAAAAACTTAGATCTATTATAAGCCTTTCTTTGAAGAACCCTGGACATTATGGGCCCTATCATCTAGAAAAGCGCATGACAGTGAACTCTGCCCCACCTTTCAAATCTAGATAAACCTTTTTATTCAATGAAAATGAAGTCAAGGAATGTAAACCGACCATGCATACTAGTAAGATCAAATTCTCTGCCTTCTATTCTTATTACTCTTACTTTATTAAGAGAAGAGTGTCAAAAAGAATGGGTCTAATTGTAAGCTAACATAAGGCAAAGCAGTTTTGTTATTACATTTTTCTGAGGGATCTCTAGAATAGTCTAATATAATGCAGTCTTCTATAATATGAACATCTGCATTTGTGTGAATGCTAAGCTTTAATAGTAGAGTATTAAATCAATGCAATCAACTATTTATTGGGTTTAAATAACTTAGTTTTTGTAATGGTTTGGGAATGCAGGAGTTGCAAAAAATAGGTGAATGTCCTCTATAATAACCAAGAGAAAAAAGTTTAGTAGTTCTTGTGGATAGAACTAGTAAACAATGGGAGATTATTTGCCTATTTCATAACAATATACTTGCCCTAAGTGCGGGGTGAACATATTTTGTAAGTCATAATAATATCAAGGAAGGAGACGTTTGCATCTTTGAGCAGGTGGACAGCAAGAAACATATATTAATGTTAAGAGTTCATATAGATCGAAAGATAAAATAAGGATCCTTCTGAAAGAACTTCTAGGAGGGAAAAGACGGGCCAAAGACAAAAGGAGAAAATTATACAAGAAAAGATCTTCATGAGGATTGTAATATTTTGTCTAAAACAAACAAAAATTAGTTAATTAAAAATAGAAAATCAAGAAAGAAATGGTACTAAAATGTATAGTTACTGATATCTAAAATGTATAGTTACTAATATCTATTTTTAAAAGACTGATTGATTTTTATGGCCAAAGTTGTTTATTTTACATAGTTGATGATTTTAATTACACCCAGGTTATACATTGGGAGCAGATGTGTGCACATTTTTATGGCCCCGATTTAAATTCAAGCAAATAGGTGGAGAGAGTATGCTGATCTTTTAAAAAAATCTTAATAAAAAAATGCTCACTTAATGTTGACCAGGGGTTCTAATTTCAACCATTCATTGCCCACTGTGGATGTACCCCAATGCAAAGATTTTCTCATAATGATCATCTTTCTGATTTCAACTATTAATTACTCACTGTGGATGTACCAGACACAAATCTTTTCTCATAGTGTGTACACTTACTGGCATAATGAACCCCAAATGGGCTAGAAAAACATGCCATATAATTTGAATATTCAGTTCAGCTAGAAAGTTTTACTAATGGAGCTAGAAACTCAGAGAATTGAAAGGGTACAATATGGCCCAAGATGTGAGATGCAAGCAAGGACAACTCATGAATCTAAAGAGTTAAGGTGCACTTCAAGGATCTTTCCTAATTTCAATGGATGGCATTTGTTCTTGCTAGTTGATGGTAAATACTATAGTTTTGCAGACTTTATTTTCATTATCCAAAAGAGAAGCATTAGGGTTTAGGGTATAGTGTTGAGGGTTTAGGGATAGGGTTTAGGGTTGAGGGATTAGGGTTGAGGGTTGATGGATTAGGGTTTGACGTTGAGGGTTGAGGTTTGAGGGTTGAGGGTTTAGGGATAGGGTTAAGGGTCGAGGGATTAGGGTTAAAGTAGAGTGTCGAGGGTATAAGGATTAGGGATAGGGTTGGAGGGTTTAGGGATAAGGGATTAGGGTTTAAGGTATAGTATCAAGCCCATTGAGGGTTTAGGAATAAGGATAGCATTTAGGGTTTAGGGATGAGGGATTAGGGTTGAGGGTTGAGGGATTAGGGTTGAGGGTTGAGGGATTAGGGTTTAGGGATAGGGTTTAGGGTTGAGGGATTAGGGTTTAAGGTATAGTGCTGAGGGTTTAGGGATAGGGTTGAGGGTTGAGGGATTAGAGTTAAGGGTTGAGAGATTAGGGTCTGGCATTGAGGGTTGAGGGTTGAGGTTTTAGAGTTGAGGGTTTAAGGATAGGGTTGAGGGTTAAGGGATTAGGGTTAAAGTAGAGTGTCAAGGGTATACGGATTAGGGATAGGGTTGGAGGGTTTAGGGACAAGGGATTAGGGTTTAAGGTATAGTATTGATCCCGTTGAGGGTTTAGGAATAGGGATAGCGTTTAGGGTTTAGGGATGAGGGATTAGGGTTGAGGGTTGAGAGATTAGGGTTGAGGGTTGAGGGATTAGGGTTTAGGGTTTAGGGTTAAGGGATTAGGGTTTAAGGTATAGTTTTGAGGGTTTAGGGATAGGGTTTAGAATTGAGGGATTAGAGTTAAGGGTTGAGGGATTAAGGTTTGATGTTGAGGGTTGAGGGTTGAGGGTTGAGGTTTTAGGGTTGAGGATTTAGGGATAGGGTTGAGGGTCGAGGGATTAGAGTTAAGGGTTGAGGGATTAAGTTTTGACGGTGAGGGTTGAGGGTTGAGGTTTTAGGGTTGAGGGTTTAGGGATAGGGTTGAGGGTCAAATGATTAGGGTTAAAGTAGAGTGTCGAGGGTATAGGGATTAGGGATAGGGTTGGAGGGTTTAGGGATAAGGGATTAGGGTTTAAGGTATAGTATCAAGCCTGTTGAGGGTTTAGGAATAGGGATAGCATTTAGGGTTTAGGGATGAGGGATTAGGGTTGAGGATTGAGGGATTAGGGTTTAGGGATAGGGTTTAGGGTTGAGGGATTAGAGTTAAGGGTTGAGGGATTAGGGTTTGACGTTAAGGGTTGAGGGTTGAGGTTTTAGGGTTGAGGATTTATGGATAGGGTTGAGGGTCGAGGGATTAGAGTTAAGGGTTGAGGGATTAGGGTTTGACGTTGAGGGTTAAGGGTTGAGGTTTTAGGGTTGAGGGTTTAGGGATAGGGTTGAGGGTCAAAGGATTAGGGTTAAAGTAGAGTGTCGAGGGTATAGGGATTAGGGATAGGGTTGGAGGGTTTAGGGATAAAGGATTAGGGTTTAAGGTATAATATCGAGCTCGTTGAGGGTTTAGGAATAGGGATAGCGTTTAGGGTTTAGGGATGGGGGATTAGGGTTGAGGGTTGAGGATTGAGGGATTAGGGTTGAGGGATTAGGGTTTAGGGTTTAGGGTTGAGGGATTAGGGTTTAAGGTATAGTGTTAAGTGTTTGCGGACAGGGTTTAGGGTTGAGGGATTAGGGTTTGACGTTGAGGGTTGAGGGTTGAGGTTTTAGGGTTGAGGGTTTAGGGATAGGGTTGAGGGTCGAGGGATTAGGGTTAAAGTAGAGTGTGAAGGGTATAGGGATTAGGGATAGGGTTGGAGGGTTTAGGGATAAGGGATTAGGGTTTAAGGTATAGTATCGAGCCTGTTGAGGGTTTAGGAATAGGGATAGCATTTAGGGTTTAGGGATGAGAGATTAGGGTTGAGGGTTGAGGGATTAGGGTTGAGGGTTGAGAGATTAGGGTTTAGGGATAGGGTTTAGGGTTTAGGGTTGAGGGATCAGGGTTTAAGGTATAGTGTTGAGGGTTTAGGGATAGGGTTTAGGGTTGAGAGATTAGAGTTAAGGGTTGAGGGATTAGGGTTTGACGTTGAGGGTTGAGGGTTGAGGTTTTAGGGTTAAGGGTTTAGGGATAGGGTTGAGGGTCGAGGGATTAGAGTTAATGGTTGAGGGATTAGGGTTTGACGTTTAGGGTTGAGGGTTGAGGTATTAGGGTTGAGGGTTTAAGGATAGGGTTGAGGGTTGAAGGATTAGGGTTAAAGTAGAGTGTCGAGGGTATAGGGATTAGGGATAGGGTTGGAGGGTTTAGGGATAAGGGATTAGGGTTTAAGGTATAGTATTGAGCCTGTTGAGGGTTTAGGAATAGGGATAGTGTTTAGGGTTTAGGGATGAGGGATTAGGGCTAAGGGTTGAGGGATTAGGATTGAACATTGAGGGATTAGGGTTTAGGGATAGGGTTTAGGGTTGATGGATTAGGGTTTAAGGTATAGTGTTGAGGGTTTAGGGATAGGCTTTAGGGTTGAGGGATTAGACTTAAGGGTTGAGGGATTAGGGTTTGACGTTGAAGGTTGACGATTGAGGGTTAAGGGTTGAGATTTTAGGGTTGAGTGTTTAGGGATAGGGTTGAGGGTCGAGAGATTAGAGTTAAGGGTTCAGGGATTAGGGTTTGACATTGAGGGTTAAGGGTTGATGTTTTAGGGTTGAGGGTTTAAGGATAGGGTTGAGGGTCGAAGGATTAGGGTCAAAGTAGAGTGTTCAGGGTATAGGGATTAGGGATAGGTTTGGAGGGTTTATGGATAAGGGATTAGGGTTTAAGGTTTAGGGATAGGTTTTATGGTTTAGGTTTGAGGGATTAGGGTTTAAGGTATAGTGTTGAGGGTTTAGGGATAGGGTTTACGGTTGAGGGTTGAGGTTTGAGGGTTGAGGATTTAGGGATAGGTTTGAGGGTCGAGGGATTAGGGTTAAAGTAGAGTGTCAAGGGTATAGGGATTAGGGATAGGGTTTAGGGTTAAAGGTTTGAGGATTGAGGGTTGAGGCTTTATGGCTAAGGGTTAAGGGATTAGGGTTTAGTGATAGGGTGTAGGGTGTAGGGTTTAGGGTTGAGGGATTAGGGTCTATGGTTGAGGGAATAGGGTTTAAGGTTGATGGAATAGGGTTTAAGGTAAAGTGTTGAGGGTTTAGGGATAGGGTTTAGGATTTAGGTTTAAGGGTTGAGGCTTGAGGCTTTAGGGTTTAGGATTAAGTGAGACCTAGATGGCTAAGGATGGATGGAGAGGTAGACAAGGAGCGACTGAGAGAAATAGAGAGGGGAGAGGTAGAGAGGTGAGAGGGAGAGATAAGTGAGATATAGAGAGGTGAGAGATAGAACATGAGCTAATGAAACTAGAGGTGAGATATTGCAAAGGTGCTATCAAAGGTGAGATAGGCACACATATTTATGGATCAATCTATTGTAGGACAAAATGCGAGCGCGTTATAACGCACTCACATTTTGTCCTGATATAGAAATAATAAAAAGACCTAGACCCCTATGATCCAGGCCCACATACTCTATTTTCATGTTGATTATGCACGTGTTCCGACAAAAAAGAAGTGTTTTCATGTTGTTGGGAAGTTCACATGCACATTTTACACATTCTACCACCTTTGCATGATCTTTCCACCACCTTTTCTGCTTTGCCAACTTGAGAAGGAGGAAATAAGATAGTTTTCACATCAAATTTGATATATATCTATTCAAGTTTCAATTTTTGTAGTGTTGCAATGTTAATTGTGATTCAATTTTAGGAATTTAACATTATAGATTGGTTAATAGTATTGTTGTTACTAATTATATTTGAGTGTTATTCAATTTAACATTGAAAAGGAAGTAAGTGGTGAAAAACTCAAATTGTTAAGGAGTTTGATGCAAGAAGAAAAAAACACTACATAATTGGGTACTCTCTCCATTCGAATCTTCATTTTTTAGGTATGTCAAGTATTTACATGCATGTTCTTTACATTTTCCTTAATTCTATTTGAATTACTTTATCATGCTTTATCATACATGTTTATATCACTTGTATCTAGTATGCATAATAAAAGACTATATATACATATCTTGTGTTTATATAATAGACTATGTTTTAAATTAGTTCATGGTATGCATAATAAAAGATATCTCAAAGGTTAACATTAATTAAAACAGACACATTCCCAATCAAGAAAGCAACCTACAATCTCACATGATGCCATGTATATTTTCTACACTTGGGCTCTTTAATAATTATGTGTAATAAATAGACCTTAGCATACCATGATGTCAAACTATACAATAATAAATCCTTACAACATAATAAAAATACAATGCCACTATTATCTTGTCATATTAACAAGTTAAAATACAAATGAATAGATGCTAGGATCATACAAGTATGCACATGACATGATGATTTGTATGCACATATCTTGGGCTAGGACATTCCTTATGCACCTATTCATGATGATTTGTATGCACCTAGCTTGGGCTAGGACATTCCTTATGCACCTATTCATGATGATTTGTATGCACATTTCTTAGGAACTAATATTGGTCTCTTTATCATGCTACAGACAAATTCTTCTTCATGCCGAGGAAATGATCAAGAATTAAACCAACACAGGAAGAGATAGAAGATAAGATTGCAAAGAAAGTAGCGGCTATGAGGGAACTTTGTGAGAAGAGGAAATTGGACACAATAAATGAAGACATTCCAATTGAAGAGGAACCACAACCATCACAAAGAGATATGGTATTGGTAGCACAAAGAGAACGAATGCAAAAACTTTGTGCTATGAGAGATTTGAATACCATAGTTAGAGAGACGTCCTCTACCGCAAGTCAACATGTAGGGACGCCATCTACCGCATCTCAAGTTGAGAGTACACCATCACTCACATGTGATGGAGGTACGCCATCATTCCCATCTCAACCTCAAGGTATGTCATCTATTCCATCTTCGATCGAAGGTATGCCATCTAGCCCATCTCATTTAAATATTGACGAAATTCCTAATGTTGAGATGAATTTACCTAACTTAACACCACCTAGAATTTTGCATAGAAAGCCAAAGTATTTGATTGATATTGATGAGGATATTTTGCAGCCAATGGAAGGTAATTCCAAAACGTACTTGTAGAAGATATGCTCATAAGATTTGGAGATTGTTCTTTGAAAAGTTAAATGAGACTACAAGATGTCAGCTATTCGTTGAAATGATGCGAAGTATAAAGTATAGGTCCATCATGAAGATTCTTGGGTTGAGAACATTAGAGGCTTCAAGTGAAAAATCTATTGTCAAGAATCTAATGAGTGCATATGAGAGTGTGGGTAACACCTCATGCACAAAAGATAGCAATGCAACATGGCATGTGATTACAGCGACTATAGTAAGTAGTCAAACGAGGAAATCTCGTCTCATTAGAAAGATGAATCAAGCATTGAGAATTAATAGGAAAATTTTATCAAGAGCTGTTGGAAGACACCAAAGAATTAAGGACACTAATGCCAATGAATTATGAGTGTTCTCAGGGAGACTACCACGAAAAGATAAACTAATTGTTGAAGCATTGAGATCACTATTTGAAGGCTTTTGGAAGAATTACACAAGGGTATCTCTGAATCAAAGGGATGTGGTAAGAAGGAGAATCGGTAGACAGAACCATGAGCCACATCCAAAGCATTTTTTGGATATGACTCAAACACAGTTTTTTGGTAAATTTCTAGAGAAGTATCCTCAAATTAAAATTTTTCAAAGATATTTTGAAATGCTAAAACCTTTCTATGTCAAAATAAATCACACACGCACTACTTGTTGTTGTAGATTAAATATTGAATTTTCTAACCATTTTGATGTTTATCGGTCTATATGTTTAGATTTTCATACTAATAATGTTTTGTAGGGTTGTGGCATACGTGCCCCACCAACATCTTCAAGAGACTTCATATCAAGAATTTTATGTGAAAGAGAGGAAGGTCAAATATTCTACAAGAAATTATGCTTGGATTGCACATGTCATCATTGTGGTGGCTTGCAATGTATGCCAATATGTGAACATATGGAAAGAACACATGCGGTTGGAAATGAACTAGTAGAGTTCAGCAAGTATAAAACAGTGGCATATAATACAAAATATTGTAAAGAAGCAAAGAGGTGTGAATTGGTTATTGAAAAGATTCTAGTGTATTAGTTTATGCCTATATTTCGTGACAGCATACTGTATGAGTATGCAATACATGCCCATAGAGCTCGATGGTTGGACTTGTAATTCAAGTTATGCAAGGACACATTTCCAGTTGGTAGCATTATTTTAGTTGTCAACTTTGCAGAGAACTACAGTCTACATCCACAGTGTGAGGTACAATCACAATATTACAACTCCACACATGTTTCTATATTTATGCACATCGCATTCATTCATGCGAATGATAGTATAGAGGATGACAAAAAGATCATAAGGGAGTATCATTTCTATATCAGTGATGATCGCATGCATTCTATGGAGTTCGTGCAAGGTTGCTTTCAGGTGTTCTACAATGATTTGGCTAGAAGGGGCATATCGTTCAATCAACATATCATATGGTCGGATAACCGTGTATCACAATTCAAGAACTCGCAAAATTTCTATTGGCTGAGCAGGAGGCATAATTTTACAGGTATTCAGCATATGTGAAACTTTTGTGAGGTCGAGGATGGAAAGGGGGAGCATGATGGTGCAGGAGAATGTAGCAAAAGAGCCATAGCATGAGAAGAGTTAAATTATAAAGACAATGCAAAGTTGACAGATGCAAAATTGATCATCGAGTGGTGTAATTCTTCCATGGGTCCAAGTAATGAAGGTAAGTCTTTAGTTCGTAGATTTTTTTGGTTAATAGGTGATACTAACATTGCACCATATGAGGAATGTTTTACATTGATAGGATCAAGTGAGATGCACTCTTTCAAAAGCTCAATTGCAGGTTCATGGAGTATCCATACGTGAAAGATGTCATTCTTTTGTTCTTCTTATACAATTCAAGCTTGGGATGAATGCGAGTCACATGAGTGGGTTGACAAATGGCAGTTAAGTTATCTTAGCCCACTTGACACATATCAACCGTCGACAGCACTGGAACTAACACAGATGGAATCATTAGTTGACTTTGACCACATATCAAATCTAGTTTAACCAAGTAATATATCTATTTGCATAGTTTTTGAAATTCCTAATGTCATCTTACTTTGTAGTGTTTTTGTAATGTTGACTAATTTGATCTAATTTGCTACACATATCAAGGAAGGGCATGTATATGCAGTTATTGCAGATGAAGATAACGAAGAGGGAATAGATTGTTACTTGTGTCATTGTGTTGAGGCTAAAAAGAAATTGGAGGCCCCAGTTACAAATGGAGAAAACATCGAATACCCTATAGGATCAGTGGTTGTTACTGGAAGATGGCTTAGAAGGTACCCAGATAAGAGTTTTAATGTTTGGTTGTTTCAGGACTTTGACATGCATCAGAAGATTCTTCATTACTCGAACCTTATCGTGGCATCCAATGTTCATTTGATACAATATCAGGGTAGACCTTTGAACAAGACCTTGTGGAAGGTGTGTGAGTCTGACCATGAAGCAATACTTGACACAATAAAGAGTAGAGAAGACCCAGATGGTTCATTGGATTAATTTGTAAGTATTCACATTGATTTTGTAAAGTCATGTTACATTGAGTTGTAAGTATCCACATTAATTTGTAAGGTTTGTCTTTTTTTATTTGCTGCTACATTTTTACACATATACACATTTTTACGTCATCATGTTATGCTTCATGGGGTTAGACCTAAGTGATGGATGAAGTTGATCCTAAGAATAATGTCTAAAATCTAGGTAATGTATAAAATATAGGTGTCTCTAGGTGTCTTAGTTTCTAACTAGATAATAGGTGTCTCTAATTGTGTCTTAGGTATATACGATATGTCAACTAGGTAGATAGAGACTAGAAAAAAGGTATTTAATCTAATCTAGGTGTCTTAGGTAGATACTATATATCAACGACTTGTCTAGAGACTAGAATATAGTATAATCTAGAATGATCTAGGTGTCTTCTAGGTAGGTGTCTTCTATAATTTAATCTAGGTATCTTAGGTAGGTACTATATGTCAACTAGGTCTACCATAATAGGTGTCTTAGGTAGAACTATAATCTAGGTGTCTAGTTGACTTAGGTCTAGACTACGATAAGGTATAAAGACTAGGTGTCTTAGGTCTACTATGTCTATAAAATCTAGATACATACTATACAATAGGTGTCTTAGGTGTCCTATGTCATGCCCACATTTTCCATGCGGTCACAACACTCATCACACGTGTCATACCCACATCTGTCATGTGGTTATAACACGAAACATCAAAAAATTTCTCACGCTTCCCTAGAAACCCCCTTGCATGCGTAAGCATGCTCGGTGGTGTATGCTCAAGGCAAAAATTCTACAGTTTGTCGGTGGGGTACAAAGTACAATTACGTTCATCCGGACGCACACAATCCAACAAGGGGGTCTCTACGACGCCATTAACGTCGCTACAAGGTTTATATTATCAAGGTTCCTATCCCTACATCTCGGTAGATTTCAGCAGCATAACGCCTTACGGCGTAAGTGGGAATTACTCAACACTATACTACTTACGGGGTTTCCTAATAGATTAACAACTTCCCATGATGCCTTGTTCCTACTAAACTGACTCGTGATCTCCCTATTGGGTTATTTTTCAGCAAAGCACATTTGTCTGCCTTCTTTCTCGTTTCCTGAAATATACTCCTACTTCAAACTTAGCATTCTCGACAAGATAGTTCGTTTGCCCTCTCTTCCTTTTCTCTGGATCTTAATTTTGATTGTATTTCTATCGCGCTCACCTTAACTATTTCTCTGAAATTTAGTTTGTTTATATTTCGGTCTCTCTCTTTTGATTTCTACATTTTCTTTATGTTTATCCTGTCCTTTCTTCATATTCTACATCAATCAGAGTTATCATTGTATCTATTTTAACATTGTTCCTAATTTCTGGGTGGTCCAGATCACACAGGCTGGTTTACTACTTCGCTAGACTCAACCTCCTAGTTTTCTCCGATCTAGGATTCTCCTCTATGTATGTATTAATTAATCTTGTACCTAAGCAAAATCGGCGGAAGGGTTCATCTACTTAGTTCTCTTATCCTAGGTGGAAAATGCCGCGCATTTTCTCCTCTATGTTTTCCAATGTTAGTTTTTCTTCTTCTATTTTTCTTTCATGTTTTCTCCATTGGGCGTTTACTAACTATAGTTGAGATTTAAATGGCCTCACATGGAATGTCTGTGATGACTTCTTTAAGTTTATTTCCAGTGTCCTTTATAATAGGAGACGTCTAATTTTCCTCTTCATTTTCCTGGTTACTCATTTGCGTTGATATTTAAAACTTCTGAGAAACTCTTCCATAATTAAAATACTCGTTCAATCCAAACGTTCCCCCCTTTTTTTTATCTGGTAAAACAAAATCTCCTTCTATAATTCTTGTATATATATATATATATATATATATATATATATATATATATATATATATATATATATATATATATATATATATATATATATATATTTTAAATCATTATAACCCCTCTTTTACACAACTCTTATTTTACGAAATTTTATCAATGCTTAATATATATACATATAAATTTGTATATAAAATATTTATATACCAATCTATATATATATATATATATATATATATATATATATATATATATATATATATATATATATATATATATATATATATATATATATTATTAATAAAAGAAATTACAAGTCTTATTTTTAGAGAAATTAACATATTTATATATATATATATATATATCAATATATTAATTTTCTTAAAAGAAATTACAAGTTTTATTTTTTTAGAGAAATTAACATATTGATATATATATATATATATATATATATATTAATATTCTTCTCTTTTTGTTTTTTTTTTATTATTTATATCATACTCCATTTAAAATCCAACCCAAAGCAATATTATGCAAACCCTAAAGATTTGTGAGGTGTTGTTTTTTTTGTGTAGCAGGGTTTGGGCATGGCGGTGGCAGACGAGAGGTCGCAGGGGAGAGTGGAGTGGACCGGGAGCGGAGGTGGGGCACGGGTAGAAGGACAAATGGTGGGCGGAGTGGAGGAGGGCGGCGTTGGGCCGCGGCGGAGGTGGCAGGGTCGTGGCGGCGCGGCGGAGTGTGTGGCACAGCGGCCGCGTAGGGGAAGGCTGTGGGTTCACGACCTAAGCCGTCCGCGGTGTTCGTTGGGTGGCAGGGTGTAGCGGCATGCTGGCTGCGGGGTGCAGAGTGGCGGGGGTGTAGCGTGGGTAGCGGGGGTGTGGGGAGGGGCGGAGCCCCCACCCACATCCCACTACGTGGGGTGTGGGTGGGGGCTCCGCCCCTCCCACACCCAATACAACACTTGCGGTGGGGGTTAAAACCCCCACCCCTCTTAATTTTAATTTTTTTTTTAATTCTTTATATTGTTAAATTTATTTTCCCTCTCTGTATATCTTTTTTTTAATATGTATAAAAAAAACAAAGAATACAATATTCTATTTCTTTGCATATGTATTTTCCATTCCACAAACAATGCAAATAAATTTCACTTTCTTTTTTTTTTATAAACAATTTATAATTTATTAAAAATATATATATATATATATAATCACAATTTCTCCCATTAATCTCATAATTAAGGTTAGTAAAATTACAATATTATTAATGGTAACGGACAAAGAATTTAGTAGGATAAACAATGATTTAACTCTATAATGTATATGCAATTGCCATATCAATGCATCACTAAAATGAATCAATCTATAGTAATCTCTATTTAACGAACTAACTTTTCAATAGATTTTATATACAAGCGGATATTCTATGCATCACCCAAATTTAACAATCTTTACTAATCTTCATACAAGGAATATTTTAAGTTTGTTTTCCTTCCTGATCTGATTTAATCTAAAGCAATAAGTAGGAGATAACTATAGTTATACTTCTAAAATTTCCTTTTATCCCAATTTTCATTTCCATAAAATAGCAAAGTTACATCTTCATGAATTTACAAAGAACTAATATTTTCACTAATTTATCTAATAACACCAATTTGATTTTTACAACTTGATAATATAACTTGGTAATAAGTTACAACTTGATAATATAATTGCAAAACCATACACAACAACAATACTGAAGGGAAGAATTTCTCTCCTTTCCAGACAATAATTTGTTACAACTTCAGAGGGAGAGAATCCCTCCATAATGAACTTAAATAGGATGTAGCTCAAAGAACAAAACTCTCCTTATAACAAGGATGAAATGCACTCTCCCTAAATACAGCACTCCTCCAAATTCCAACCATAAGCTTCAAGAGGAAACCTGCGTATCAAAGACAAACAAAGAAGAAAACACCACTCATCTAGCTCTCCTCCCTACCGTAGACCTGCAAGAGGGTCACCCCCGAGCTAGGGAGAATCATACTCACACCTGGGTAACTCAAGCAATCCACTTCACAACAGGGAACAACAACAAACCCAAAACACACAAACACCTGTGGGTAAATTACACAACACGAAAACTCAACAACAGTGAGCTTTACAAGGGGCAGGAGAGTGGACACACTCGACTCCAGAGTGTCACCCTTACAGATAATATAACCAACACAATTTCTCTTGGCCTCAAACCAAGTTTGATCTCAAAATTTTCTAAGAAATCTGTAATTGACTCTCAAGTCAAAGAACCAGTCACAAATACATGCCCTCAAGGCTTTCAACATCCCAAAAGAAGAACCCAGGCATGCACCCGAGGAGGATCACTCCTCCCCTACCCCAAACTTGATGAGCATTTCTCCCAAGTGGGAGAAGCTCTGTCAACAACCCGACAACAGTTCCCACAAAAACAAAACAAAGCACAGCAAATAAACACTTTCACATACTTTTCATACAACAATCAGCTATACGAAAGATAGGTAAAACAAACCAACCTTACAAAGCCCTTCAAGGATGAAGCTATTGTAGAGCTCCACTGAGATCTTCTCCAACCTAAGCCACCCACTCCCTCCTTTTCCTCTTCCCCAAAAACTAACTTTCTTAATTTGGCAATAAAAATAAAACTCTCCCCCAAAATTCAACTAACTCCCTTCCCATCCCAAAATGGAATTCAAATAACCCAAATCCTTTCAGTTTAGAGGAATGGGGAGGTGACACTTGTCACCTCCTCACTCTTCCCAAAACCACTATTATGTCCCAAGGGATGAGTGTTGGCTTATGTCACTCACCCATCCCTAGAGTACTCCTTATCCCTCTCCTCATGTCATTTCTCTTACACATGGGAGAAATAAAAGGAGTTAAAGGAGGAAAAGACAGGTGACCCATGCCTCTTCTTCCTTCCTTCATCATGGATGACCCCACAACTCATGGGGAATCTCACTAATGGTGAGGGTGACTTCAAGTCAATCCCTCTATAATGGATGGGTTTGTAGTCATCTCTTACCTTGGGGATTGAAGAGGGATGGGTTGGGTGTTGGTACAACCCATCATGTCCCCCCCATAGCTCCAATTTTCGTCACTTAACTTCAGGGTGAAGTTAAGATGACCTTATGGAGGTTACTCAAGGGTTACCCATGCCAAATGGGGCCCTGGACCCATGGGGTATAACCCAGGGTCAACTTTAACCCATTCCAGACACCCATGGTCAAGGTAAAGCACAAGAAAAGACCTCAAAGATTTAAATAAAAGAAAGAAATTCAAATTCAACCTTTTTACAACACAAATCATAATATAGTGTTACAAGAGGGTAACCTAACCCACTCGACCTTATGAAAGACCACATTACAACACCAAATCAAACACAGAGTGATCTTGGTTCCTCGTGGAACCAGATCAGCTTAACAGGGAATAACAATAACAAGGTGCGGAATGATCTCTGAAATCTATGGTTTGATTAGTAAATTCCTGCACACTAAATTGCAAGATCAGTTTCACATATAATCATCATAGCCGAAGCAACTTAAAAACATGCATTATCATGACATAGTCCTAAAGAGCATAAATGAAATCATATTACAATTTTTCAACATCACCTAATTAACTTTTCTGAAATGTAAACTTATCCAAACATCACCCAATTAGTTTTTCCGTAATCAAAATAAAGTTTAATAGTTTGACAAATCCAGGAACTACTATCCCACAAATATAAAAAGTATCAATAACAGTAATGTAAATAGTCACAAGAACAGAAGTAAAAAGGGTGGTCCTCACATCCTCTCCCCCTAAGACTGTACTTCCTCCTGGAAGTCGTCAAAAAGGTGAGGATAAAAGGTCTTCAGTCTCTCTGCATCTTCCCATGTCGCTGTGACTTCGTCGTATAGGTCCCACTAAACCCTAACCTGGTCCAGCTCTTGACCTTGAAGGGCCAGCGTCCGATGAGCCAATATGCGAATTGGCTCCAACACCAGCTGTCCGTCTGCCTCTACATGAAGAGCACTCCAATCCAAAACGTGAGATAAGTCAGAAATATATTGACGTAAAACTGAGACATGAAATACATCGTGGATACGTGACAGGCTAGGTGGCAAGGCTAGATGATAGGCTACAGGTCCTATCCGCTCCAAAATCTCAAAAGGTCCTACAAATCAAGGTGCGAGCTTAGAGCCCTTCCCGTAATGGATTGGACTCTTGTGCGGTCGCACTCTCAGAAATACTCTATCACCCACAGAGAAGCTTCGGTCTGTTCTCTTAGCATCGGCATACTTCTTCTGCCTGTCCTGTGCCTCCTGAAGTCTCTGTCTAATCTGTTTGACCTACTGTTCCATATTCTGAACTATCTCTGGACCGATGGCCGTTCTGTCCTCTATCTGATCCCAACTCAAAGGTGTTCTGCATGGTCTACCATATAAAGCCTGGAAAGGAGGCATACCCAACGAGCTGTGATGCCCACTATTGTAGGCGAATTCAACCAGATATAGGTACTCCTCCCATCTAGACTAATGGTCCATAACATACATGTGAAGCATGTCTTCTAACACCTGGTTAACTCTCTCTATTTGTCCGTCAGTTTCCGGATGGTAGGCTGAACTGAAGTTGAGCTGTGTGCCCAACGCCTGATGTAAGGCTCTCCAGAACGATGAAGTAAATATGGAGTCTCTGTCGGATATAATGCGGCGAGGTACCCCATGTAGTCTAACAATCTGATCAAGAAACACCTTTGCCACAAATGGTGCATTGTACGTTGTGCATATCGGTGAAAAATGTGCCACTTTGGTCAGCTTGTCAACTATCACCATAATAGCATCATGGCGACGTGATGACATCGGTAGACCAACGATAAAATCCATAGAACTGGTGTCCCATTTCCATTCAGGTATCTCGTGAGGGTACAACAGTCCCACTGGATGCTGATGTTCGGCCTTGACCCTCTGACATTCTAGGCAACGAGCAACATATTCTGCAATGTCACGCCTCATCCCAGCCCAATGATAAAGCTGTCGTAAATTAGCATGCATCTTCTTCACTCCTGGATGTGCTGCATAGGGTGCTCTATGCGCCTCTGATAGGATTACTGTACGAAGATTACCCTCATGGGGTACATAGATGCGCTGCTGATGTCGAAGCAAACCATCAGACTCAAGGGTATATCCTGCGAATTTTCCCTCAAGGGCCCTCTGATTTAGAATTTCCTGCTGCACCTCAAGAAACCACTCGTCCTTCGACAGATGCTGTAAGATGCGATCTCTCAATTCCACCCTCAAAATCAGGGTTAGGATCTCGTGGCGCCTTCGACTCAAAGCATCAGCGACCACGTTCTCCTTCCCTTTGATGTAGTGGACATCAAAGTCGTATTCGCATAGGAATTCCATCCAACGCTGTTGGCAGGCGTTCAAGTTTGGCTATGTAAAGATATACTGCAAGCTATGATGATCCGAATGGAGTTCAAAGCGTCGACCTAAGAGGAAATGTCTCCAGCGGACCAAAGCATGAATAACTGTAGTGAGCTCTAAGTCGTGGGTAGGGTAGTTTAACTCATGTGTCTTCAGTTTCCGCGATTTGTATGTGATTCGTATGCGATAGCCTCTCTCAATTTTTTATATCTCTGTGGTATTTGCCCATGGTGAAAGGTTTTCTGCTGCCCTAAAAATCATGAGAAGGAGGTAATGTAAAGTTGCAAAGGGGTGTAACTTTCATCATGCTCCTGATGCGACCAAATTAATTGTTCCAACTCATTTAGATAGGTACATTTAGGCTAGGCATGGTCCTATTTTTTACCCATACATGCCGAAACAGTCTGAGCTACCGATGATATCCCTGAAGAGTCCAAAGTGTAAAAATGTAGCAATCTTTGACGAGATGTTACTCAAAAAATATGTCATTTAGAGACATTCTATTTGAGGCAACGTGATCATGTAGGGTCCCTCTACAACAACCTCTCTCAATTTTTTATATCTTTGAGGTGTTTGCCCATGGTGAAAAGTTTTTTGCTGCCCCAAAAATCATGAGAAGGAGGCAGTGTAAAGTTGCAAAGGGGTGTAACTTTTGTTCTTCTCCTCGTGTGGCCAAACAGATAGTTTCAACACGTCTGGATGGGTACATTTAGGCTAGGCATGATCCTGTTTTGCACCCAAACATGCTGAAACAGTCTGAGCTACATTGTACCGGCAATATCCCTGAAGAGTCCAAAGTGTAAAAAGGCAGCAATCTTTGACGAGTTGTTACTCAAAAAATGTGTCACTTAGAGACATTTTGTCTAAGGCAATGCGATCACGTAGGGTTCCTCTACAATAACCTCTCATTTTTTATATCTCTAAGGCATTTACCCGTGGTGAAAGGTTTTCTGCTACCCTAAAAATCGTCAAAATGAGGCAATGTAAAGTTGTAAAGGGGTGTAACTTTTTTTCTTCTCCTCATTCATCCAAACTGATAGTTACAATGCATCTAGATGGGTATGTTTAGGCTAGGCGTGGTCATGTTTTGCACCCAAACATGCCAAAATAGTTTGAGCTACAAACACTAACTAGTCTTCAATCTTCAAACACTACAAATACCATTATATCCTACATAAAGTTGTCTTTTAGCCTTTTATAAAGGCATGCCCATCAAATTCAACTGCATAGAGATGACTATTTGTATTCTAAATTCCTTTTAAATACTGACCTTCCAATCCTTTTTCCTGCCCTCATATCAATTAAATATGACCTTCGATTATAATTTGGCACTTGGGCTTATGAGAGTTTACCTGAGAGGCCGGTTGAGTTAGGTTGAAGGGCCAGTGAACTAATGACTTAAAGACCCTTTAGTAGGTTGACTTAAGTGATAGTAACCTGTGATTATAAGTCAATATTAAATTAAAAGAAAAGTGCACTTTACACACGATAGGAAATTAAGGGTTTTAAAGTCTTAAGAAAAGTAGATTCTTTTTAGGGTTTAATGCCCAATATGCAAATCCTAACTATCAATAAGAAAGAATTAAACATTCTAACTTTCATCAAGAGATATCTAGGATATTTCAGAGACCTTAGGGACATCAGAAGAAAGACATTAAAGTATGACACTTATCATAGGCTTAGGGTTCTAAGACATGAACAACTTCACCTTCGAATCAAACTCATGACTCCCCTTGATAAATATAACTCTCCTTGATGATGACATTGAATTATGATTATGAAAGCTTGTGTCTTCTCTGACTTCTTATTGCATGAACAAAACCACATCCACCATGAACTTGAACCTTGCATCATATCAACCTTCCAAGATAGACCTTATCATGAAAACCATATTTACAACAAAACCTTGCATGAACAAAACCACATCCACCATGAACATGAACCTTGCATCATATGAACCATGTTTGTCATGTGCAACATCAACATGAACTGAGATACCTTATCATGAAAACCATATTCACTACATCATGCACCTCATGACCATCACCTACCTTAAATTACTGTATCACCTTATCAACATCATGACATCAACCTTGACATCAATGACAAACAACCTTAACCCTTTGACTTCAATGACAACATTGAACCTTGATTGTTGATGACTTATGGAAGCCTATAGCCCCAATGTTATGTTGCATACTAAAATTAGGTAAGACTCAATGTACTCTCATAACCTTGCCTTATATGCAAGAGGAATTACATTTAATAACCACAATGGTCATTAGGTACTCATAAGCATATGATTTTGACTATCTTATTCAAAACAACAAACATATTCTTTGCATCCCAATATGGTATAATAACAAGAAATTAAGAAATATTTTCAATTGAGCAACTCATAAAGAATATGAATATTTTCTATTCAACATGATGATTCATTTTTATTTTAAATACAACTTTTATCTTTTAATTCCAGAATGAGGTTTGGGTGATACGTGAATAACAATAGCTGGCTTATTGGATCAACAAACATCCTATGTAATACAATTGGACTTTAAATATTTGAAGTAACCATCTACAAATATCCATTGAAACGTGGATTTATAATACAAATATGGACATCATCAATAAAAATGATTTGTATTAACCAAATATCCATATAGGCATACATCAATATTTGTCGATATGAGTATAACATATATACAAAATAGCCATATAGGCATACAATGTCTCCTATATGCAATACAAAATATATATCCACAAATGCCATATAGGCATACAACAAAGGACCCCAATAAGCATTCATTCCCCTCTGTTCGGTGAAGGGAATAGATCATGAGCAACCTTTGATCTTCGGGAGGATGGAGACATGTATGAGGGCGGTCTATTACGAACCCGAGGGCTACTCCTCCTATTTAGTTCTTCATGGATCTATAGCTGTTACAATAAAAAGTATACATTAATATATAGAAATTACAAGTTATAAAAAAACAAAACATTTAACAAAATAATCACTTACCGCTACCATATAATCTGCATCCTCATTTGCCTTAGTAGCAGGATTTGGTTGTGGTGATGTCATGTCCTATAGAAACCATTCAGATAGAAATTAAACTTCAAATCAATAATCATTTGATTCTTCAAAAATAAACAACTATAACAATGAATGTAAATCAAAATTTACTAATCTGCCTCATACCCCCATCAATGGCATGGAGCTATGAATCGCAGTGGACACGCCATACTCCATTACCCTATGAACTCTGGGAGGTGTCTCCACAACCTGCATCATCTGAAAATAAAACAACATTATTCAATTATGAAACTGGAATAGTGATGCAAGTCATGGTTCCTAACATACACACACGTTCACCTAAACATGGAAGTACACACAATAAAGCACACTATGATATTCATTTTCAACAATGCATCACTATGATACAACTAGACACATAATACACATAATCACAGTGAAGATTTTTCTCTCTTGGTGATATACTATAGCTCTTTCTTATAGATGTAGGGATTAAAGAAATTGAGCCAATAGGATTAACATAAGTTTGTAGGGGAAAAGGTTAGTGTATATTTGAAGATTTTGGTTAGGGCTGACTTGTTGCCCCCATAATTAATACCTAAAACCTAGATGATGTTCGAGTCAATCATATGCTATATAAGATGTCATAGGTTGATGCCCCTCTCTGGTGTCATGTCATGGGGTCTAATTGGTGGTAATTGGATGAGATTATTAGAGAGAATTTGTCAAAGAATAGTGTGGAGGGGATCAACAAGCTTTGGTAGACATGTATGGAAAATGTGGTAGCATAGACAAGGCAGTGAGCTATTTGAAAAGATGACTCAAAGAAAAGTGGTCTCATGGTGATGTCCTTGTCTATGCATCTTCTTCTCATGGCATTCCATGAGAGCACATTTCTTTGAACCATTTTTTCAAATTTAACTATATTATAATTGAAATTTTGTCATCTATCAAAATCTAGCTATTAGTTATACAATGTTTAATAATACTTTGAGTTTGAAAGATGTGCAATGCAATGTAATCAACAATATGAATATAAAATATAAAAATCTAATAAGTACAATTCATTAGTTAAACTATTTATTTTATTACCTTAGTGAATCTTTGAACTACACCACCGCTGGCAGGTGTTGTCATGAAATCTCCAAGATTAACCTATTCAACATCTAAAATTAGATATTAGAATACCATTCATATAACAATGCTATTCACATGTAATATTTATAATTGTTTACTAGTTACATACCCGGGCAGTAGATGTTGTAGTGTAAAATGTAGGTGGAGTACTGTTGAGAACTACATCAATGCTATGACCCTAAAATTTCATCAAAATCATCAAACTAAATTAGTTAATCTTGCATTTCAAAAATAAAATTTAATAAATTAAATTCAATGAACTTGCTAATATTTACCTGAGTATCAAGGCCGAAAGTCTCACTCAAGAGGGTATCTGTCATCACCATCTGCTCAACTACAGATGTAGCCTGCGCACCTGCATCCTGACTATCCATGGGGTCATAACCACAGGCTGACCCACAAGTCTGAAAAGTATGGGGTGGAATCCTATGCCTCATACTATCTCCCAACCCACATTGTGTTGCAGGACTGGCATGCTCTATGATGCTCTGGGTCAAGGCACTAATGGACTGAAGTGTCTCGACCTCAACACTCTCCTTCACAATGGAAGGGATCGACACATGCTCATGGGCTGGTCTGTTGATTACTCATCTCACTGGCTATTGTGGGTCAACACGTGCCCCTAGTCTATCTTGTGCTGACCCCCCACCTCTACCCAGAAACTCTCGTATATCAAAATAGTTTGGCACTTTATTGAGGACAAACTCGCAGTATAGTTTCCTCAAAAAGTATTGTGGGACCTCATTATTGTTGAATGGAGGATGGTCAAAACCATCCACCACCTCTGCCCAAAATTGTCCCTTATCGCTTGGTTGTTGCACCAATGGATAGGGAACCTCTTGCATGTAATGGGTGGAGGTTGATTTGTTTGTGGGTTTGTGAAAATGGAACACAAGTCTAATTTTGTAATTTGTAACTTTTTCACATCTTCATACGATAGCTTGTCTACATAATACTCTCTAAACTCTCTCCTCTTATCTGACCAACTAGATATTTGCTTGCTAATTGAATCTACATTTGATAACATAGATTCAAGAGATTGAGCAAGCATGGACCTATGCAAGGTCAAAGTTGAAGGATCTTTCAACCTTGCAATTATGTCTTCAATTTCTTTTTTATTGTTTTCAATTTGCCCCATTAGATTTTCTTGTGTTCCAGGGGCATGTTGAGGAATGGATGGAGGAGATTGTTGTTCGGGTTATTCTTCAGCGGGTATTTCCTGTTCAGGGTTTTGTGAATTTAGAGGAGGAGGAGGAGGAGGAGGTGCATTAACATTTCCTAACAATTAAGGAAATTTACATCAAAAATCAACTCAAACCTACCTATTTAGAAATAAATTCAGACAAAAAAAAAAAAAAAACTCACTCCTTTGGCCTGCTTGACATCATGGCGGCATTTTGGTGATGAATCAGCGAGATTTTGGTGTCAAATTAGGTCTTCAAAAATGCAAGCGCGCTCCTTAGGGTTTGCAGGCCACGGGAGTAGAGAGAATAAAATAAATCAAATGAGCAGAAATGCTATTTTTTATATATAATTAAACATAACATGCTCACGTTATGGTTTGGTTTTGCCAAGCCTTAGGCTCGTCATTACCAAACCATAACGTGCTCGCATTATGTCTTAATTTTTTTTTTAAAAAGTTTGGCCACTTTTTGGCCCCCCAACTTTTTGCACTTATCCCATACCTAGGACTATCATAAAAATCATTAAACTAATCTCTGTAGTTTAGGGTATTGAAAGGTATATAGTCGATCAAGGTAATCCCCATCATGTGCTAACAAAGGACAATTAGGAAATTTTGAAATATTGTTGTCATGTGCATACAAATCATCATGAATACGTGCATAAGGAATGTCCTAGCCCAAGACACTAAAGAGGTCTCCACATCCTCCAACCTTCTCCAAGAGAATTCATACTAAGAAACATGCATGGAGAAGTTATCAAAAGGACACCTAACAATTATCTCTAAATGATCAATAGAGACAAGTAGGATTGTCATAATAGGGGGCATAGGATAGTCTAAGATTCAAGCCATGCATGGTTCTATTGAATGAATCGTTATGCATATTAAGGAATAAATCCTTCTATATCATCCTAGGGAAAAAATTAAGAGTCTTCCAAAATCAATTTTAGCTCCATTGATCATGAATATGAGTCTGACAAACAATTGTTCACTAAAATTATTTTATGAAGTATCTGATATTGTTTTTCTCTTGTATAGCTGAAAATAGGTGAAATGAAGGCATGAAGGGCTGAAACAAGGTGGAAACATGAGGAATTTTGAGTCTCTTTTGACTGAACTAACTGATATACCTAGACACATATATATCTTAGAACATAAAGACATAAAGAATATAAGAATATATATATGTGAATTAAAATAGACATAAGTTGAACATACCTTAGAATTCGATATTACAGTTGACCAATTCTCCAAAATATGGCTTCAAAATCCTCAAATTCTTCTTTTTTCGCAAGTTTGATTATGAATTCTATATAAATCTATAATAGGATTAGTGAAATTTATGGAAAAAACAAACATATATCATCAAATTCAATCTATATATCAATGGTAATTAGTTTTGAAACAATATCACACATGAAAGATGAAACTTTCAGTTTAAATAATCAAATTTTCTCCAAAAACATGCAAAATTAGTTCTTCTACGTTGAAAAAACAAAAAAGGTGGTGGATTCATATAAAAATGATTCTTAATAAGTCAAACAACATGAAAAGTGTTTTCTTGTCCAATATACTGCATGAAAAAAAGGACTAATAGTCATGTGGGGTCTGAAACACGAATCCCACATGCTTTTTTCCTATTTTTCATGCTTCCCAGAATGCGCTCGCATTATAAAGCGAGCGTATTCTGGGAAGCATGAAAGCATAAAGCTTCATGCATGCAAAAATCATAACCTTCTCAATGTTGGTGCCAAAATCATGGGATAGGATGTCATGCTCTCACATAAAATATATTGTAACTATGCATGTAGTGCATCAAATAGGTAATCAAGTGATGGTCCAAGAGTATCCCTAGACTCAAATATCCATGTGATTTGTGAAATAGAACTTGTCTATACTAGGAGGGACAAATGTAACCTTGTATCTACATGGGAGAGTCTCTCTCTCTCTCTTTATTTCTCTATCCTATATATAGAGAGGGACCGGGAGACATGGAGAGATAGAGAGGGACATGGACATGGATAGGGAGAGAGCCCGGGGTCATCCAGAAAGAGATGGAGAGATAGAGATAGAGTTAGAGAAAGGAAAAAAATATAGAAAGAGGGGCAAATAGAGAGATAGAGAGGGATAGGTGGAGATAGAGACAAGGAGAGGGAGAGAGGGGGATTGAGATAGACAAAGGGGTCTATAGAGGGAGAAAGATAGAGATACATATATATAGAGAGAGGGAAGATATAGGGAGATAGATCTAGCAAGGGAGAGATAGATAGGGAAATACAGAGAGAGAGGTAGAGAGGGATATATTAAGAGATAGCGTTATATGGATATATAGAGATAGGGAAAGAGATGCAGAGATGTCTAGAGACATAGGGAGAGAGATTTCAAGAGGTAGAGGGATGGGGAGAGAGATGGAGAGGAGGAGAGAGAGGTAGAGGGATAGATTAAGAGATATGGATCCATATGTCTAGAGAGATAGAGATAGGGAAAGAGATCAAGAGATACAACTTCCAAAGACATAGGGAGATAGATTTGAGGTAGAGGGATTGGGAGAGTGATAGAGAGGGGGAGTGAGATAGTGAGGGAGGGAGAGATAGAAAGGTAGAGTTAAAGAGAGGGGATCAAAAGAGAGAGCAAGATAGAGAGACAGAGAGAGAGAGGAGACAGACATATCTCTCCTAGGCTTGGTCTCCTCTATATCTCCCTATTCTCCTCTCTACCTAAACCATAAACCTAAACCTCTAAACCTTAACCCCTAACCCCTAAACCATAAACCCTAAACCCTAAATAATGCCCCTAAACCCTAACCTCTAACCCCTAAACCCTAAAAATGAGCAACCCTAAACCCCTAAACCCATAACCCCTAAACCATAAAACATGGAAGCAACCCTAAACCTCTATCTCCCTATCTCTCCCAATCTCTATTGGTCCCCTCCCTCTATATCTCTCTAAACCCTAAACCCTAACCCCTAAACTTGAGCAACCCTAAACCCCTAACCCCTAAACCCTAAACCCTAAACTCGAGCATCCCTAAACCCCTAAAGCCTAAATAATTCCCCTAAACCCTAACCCTAAACCCTAAACCCTATTTACTTGAGCAACCCTAAACTCATGTAGACCTCAAATAATGCCCCTGGCCCCTAAACCCTAAACTCGAGCAACCAGGCTAAACACCTAAACATATAGTTTGATAGGGGATGATGGAGGATCAATGGGAAATGGATGTAGAATTCTTGGATCTTGATTAAAGCATTATCCTCATTGGGATGTGATTTGATAGGATCCAAGTTATTTGTTTGATTGTCTATGTTTTCTTGGGGACCAAGTGTCTCATCATGGGATATTGATGGATAATGAATAGGACTAGCATGGGATGATGGATAGGAGTGATGTGGGTTACTTGCTCATGGATAACATCTTGATCATATATAATAGCTTGATCACAAGGAGGATAAGCATGGATAGCGCGATATTAGATATGGATAGGGTAAGTGGGGATGCATTGATATTCATTGGATTAAGGAGTAAGAGGTGGTGATGAGGGTTCACTAGGAGATGTTGGAGGATCAATGATGGGATTGATGTACAGAGGGGTTGAACATGAGATGGTAAGGGAACCGAGATGCGATTAGATGGGATGTTTGGATTTTGATTAGGATGGGTGGTTGGTGTTTCCACTGCTTTGGACTAGGCTCTTAATGAATAGCTATTGGGTTTCTTAGATGGATGTGATGGGTTCTTGAATGGGATAAATAATTTTTGGATGTTTGACAGCATGTCTACATGATGGGGTTTGATTTGGACTTATGGTAGGAGACTCTTCAATGAAATAGATAGAAATAGGAGTGGATGATGATGTTGGAGTGGTAGACATGTTATTAGGAGGTTCTTTGTTAGGCTCAAGGATAGGAATTTGAGTACATGATATTCTTAGATTCCTTGCTAATAGTCCTTAGGTCACATCCTTCATGGTTTCATGGGTTGATGGACTAGGATATGCATATAGTTGATGGATAATGATGGAAGATGTTGTGGGGTTAGGATTAGGATCGAGTGAATGGATATAGAAGGCCCAGATGGATTAGATTTAGGAGTGTTAGAGGGGGTGAAATTAGATCAGTGGATTCAGATGGCTCCATATCTTTGCTTTTATTTTTGGATTTTGTAAAGACTCTTTGGAGAAAATTTTTCAAGCGTTCATGGGTTGATGGATTAGAGCTTAGAATGTTTGATGGTGGATTAGATGGTGAGTTATCTGTTGGATGTAGGGATTGATGGATTAGGAGATGGGTGGACTAATAATTCATTAGGATTAGGAGGATTGGAGGGAAATTATAAATAATTCCCCTTTAACCCTAACCCCTAACCCCTAAACTTGAGCAACCCTAGAAACTCATAAACCCTAAATAATTAATCCCTAAAGGTCTGAGCAACCCTAAACTCATAAACCCTAAATATACCCCTAAACTTGAGCAACCCTAAACCTCTCTCTCTCCCAAAACCCCTAAAACCTAAATAATACCCTTAAAATCTAACCCCTAAACCATAAACCTGAGCAACCCTAAACCCCTAAACCTTAAATAATTCCACTAAACCCTAAACTTAAGCAACCCTAAACTCATAAACCTGACCAATCCTCTCTCTCTCTCTCTCTGATGTCGATAAAGAATATGGAAACAAGAAAACTAGGACATGCAAAGAGGGACGACGATATAAATTGGGATGATGAAATGGAAACAAGATAATTTATGAAATTTCATTGGATGGGAAGAATGATGAGGAGAGGTAGAGAGGGGAGGGAAGTAGAGAGAGGATCGTATGAGGTAGATAGGGGAAGGAAGAAGAGAGAGAGGGTAGGAGGTAGACAGGGGAGGGAAGCAGAGACTGAGAGAGAGGGTAGGAGGTAGACAGGGGAGAGAAGTAGAAAGTGAGACAGAGGGTAAGAGGTAGAGAGGGGGGAGAAGAGAGTGAGAGAGAAGGTAGGAGGTAGAGAGGTGAGGGAGGCAAAGACTCAGAAAGAGGGTAGGAGGTAGATAAGGGAGGGAAGTAGAGAGTGAGAGAGAGGGTAGAAGGTAGAGAGGGGAGGGAAGAAGAGAGTGAGAGAGAAGGTAGGAGGTAGAGAGAGGAGGGAAGCAGAGACTCAGAGAGAGGGTAGGACATAGAGAGAGGAGGGAAGTAGAGAGTGAGAGAGATGATAGGAAGTGCAGTTATCCTTGTAGACATGTATGTAAATTGTGGAAGCATAGACAAGGCATGTCAATTGTATGACATAACACCTCAAAGAGATGTTCTATAATGGAATGCAATGATTTCAAGATATGCAAAAAATGAATTTGTTGAAAAGGCTTTAGAAACTTGCAAGCAAATGCAATTGGCATGTGTATAGCCAGTTATGCTCAACTTTCTTTGACATGTTTTTATCACTTTTTAGCAAAATCTAGAGATAATATGGAGCATGCTCCCCATCAGGATGGCACTTTTTTCAATGAAAACTCAAAATAAATACCACCATAGTCTTAAGCTCTTTGTTAGCTATCTAACCATTTTTTTCACATTTTGAGTATGTTAAGGCTTTCATCTTCAATTTATTTTGTTAGTGTGTCCATTTTTTGTAAAAAACTAATGTCTAGTATTTTTGACCTTTTTTTTTAACCATTCATCAAAATTTGAAATAAGTTACATTTTTAGAAACTAGACTCCATTCTACACATATTAAAAAAAATTGATCTTTGATTAGTTTTCAAACATTTTAGGGGGGAGCACGCTCAAATTTCAATTTTTCAGGATGTGTCCACTTTAAAAATTACTAAAAAAATTAATTATTCATGAAAAAATTATCAGAAAAAATAAGGGATAAACTACATGGTGTTAGCTAATTTCTCATCGAAGTGATTATTGAAATACTAAAAAAAAGTTAACATTTTAGGGGGAGCACACCAAACGCTATGTTATGTTTTTTTTAGAAAAATGGGACCAATTTGTGTGCTCCCCCTTTTTGAACCCCTTAATCTTAACCATTTTTGAAAAAAATTAGTAGTTTAGAAACTAGATTCGAAGCACTACAACTCTTGTTTTTGTTCTATCTTCAAATTTTGAGTGTAGCTGTCTTCAATTTCTCATCCAACATCAATGTTTACTGATTTCAAAAAAAAGTGGCATCTTAAGACCCCATTTTGGTCCCTCATCTTTGTGCACTTACCTTGGGCCTATATTATTAGAAATGAGAAGTGTGAAATGTGTCCGTAATGACAATTAGGTAGAGAGAGATAATGATCATACTCTATTCCCTGGATGATCATTTTAAGTGGTGTCTATAGTTCCATGGCAAAAGGGTGTGAAATAATGATATCATATGTTTTTTGTTGCTTTGTAGACAAATTGTTTGGTGCAGGTTGAGTGGTAACATGCAGGACATGGAACATTAGACTATTGACTTCAATGAAACCAATTGTTGTTTGTTTTAAAGTTGGATTGAAGGTTGGTGTAGCTTAATTATGGTTTTGTTCGATCTCAAGTCATCCAACCATGTCAAGGCCATCTAGTTGAAAAGGCAAACTTGGATGCAATCTTGACAAGACTTAACATTGATTAGGACTATAGCATCACCAGTGTCTGTTAGTAGGTCTATAGGTGTATGGTGTACATGACATGGAAGGTAGGTGGAATAAATGTTGGGATAAGGTGCCATTAACCTTGTAAATCCCAATATTGTATTTATTCCATTTATTATATGTAATTTGTAATTATCCATGAGGAGATGTACTAGTTGCACTGGCAGGGGTAATTTCAGAGTAACCAGAGGTAATTACGGAGTGACTTTTACTGTTGGTAAATGTAAAAACTCAAAGTAAATGAGGGTAGGCATGCTCCCTTGAGGAATATACTATTTTTGGCATGTATGACAACTGTCATAATGTTTGGTAAGTGAATCTATGACAGTTGTAAGTTGTCATAAGATTCTGAGATTCTATGACGAATATGTTAGTTGTATATTTGCTATATTTATCCCAAGGTTCCTATCTTGGAAAGATACTCTTTTGTGGAGTCTATGATGGCTATGACACATCATAAGATGTTGTAAGAGGCCAGATTTAGTCTTGGGCCCCCAGTCTTTGCATGGTTGTTTTTGGACAAGTGTAAGATGCTTATAAGATGGTAATTAATGTTTACAGGTTGGAGAATCTTAGGAGAGAGAAGGTGAACACCTAAGAGGTGTTGGAAAACATTTCTATAAGTATTTTCCATGTATTTGTTTTTGTAATATAGACTTTAGGCACTTAGGTGCTGGCGGAATGTTGTCGGATTGAAGACTTGTGGAGAGAGTTGTGTAGATGTATTGTACAATCTTGTTGAGATTAATAAAAACTTATGCCTCTTTCCTGGTGGAATTTTTTACCCACAAGGGTTTTCTCCACATAAACACTGTGTCATTGTGTTGATTTCTTCATGTTTGACATCTTTTCTGTACTGGATTTTATGTTTTGTTACAATCTCCATTGTTAATGCACACTTAAGATTGCTGAAATTTATCTTGAATCAGATTTCCATTGAAGTAGTGTTGCTTTCATTTCTAACATTTGGTATCAGAGCCTGGCCAACTTTGACTCTTGGGTGGTAGTGTGGAAGCTGTAGCTGTAGTGGGAGATTTGGTTGTGTTTGTTTTGTAGATCTTGTGTTGTTATTATGGTTGGATCCACCGTTGCATCAACCTCTCGATTGGACATTGAGAAGTTCAACGGAACAGGGTATGAGTTGTGGAAGCTGAAAATGGAAGATTTGTTGGAAGAAAGAAACTAATGGTTGGTTGTTCAAAAAGAGAAGAAACCTGATGATGTCTCTCAAGATGAGTGGGATAGACTAGATAAGAAGGCACAGGGAACCATCTGGTTGTGTCTTTCAGACTCTGTCTTGTTGAATGTCCCAAAGGAAGAGACTGCATACAAGTTGTGGAAATGGTTGGGTGAGATCTATCAAGCCAAGAGTATAGGAAATAAACTTTATTTAAAAAGAAAATTATTTTCCATGAAAATGCGAGAAGGTGAATCGGTTGCAGAGCATTTAAATTCTTTTAATTTGTTAGTGAGTCAGCTTGATTCAATAGATGTTGAGGTTAGTGAGGAAGATAAATGTATATTACTTCTTTGTTCTTTACCTGAGTCTTGGGAGAATGTTATCCTTGCTAACCTTGTGGATTCGAAGTTGGATGCTCTTGTTTCAGTGTTACTATCACAGGAATTGAGGAAGAATAGTTCAGATAGTTCAAGGGATGCTCTCAGTGTCAGGGGAAGGTCTAAGGAAAGAGGACCCAAAGGAGATCAGAAAGGGACTAAGGACAAGTCCAAGGGCCGGTCTAAGACACCTGGTAAAAAGAACAGAGTTAAATGTTGGAACTGAGGTAAAAGGGGACATGTAAAGAAGGAGTGCAGAAATCCCAAGAAACAATGGGAGAGTGTTTCGGATAACTCCTCGAATGCAGGTGAAGAAGTTTTACTTTTTGCATGTAATCTTGTTTCTAATGATCACTGGTTGGTTGACTCAGGATGCTCATTTTATATGATCCTGCATAAGGAATGCTTCTCCACATATGAAGAATATGATAGAGGTAATATCTACCTTGGTGACAACTCTTCATATCCGATTGTCGAGAAAGGAAAGGTATTATTGTGTTTCAGTGATGGGAGGATTAAAACCCTCCCTGGTGTTTTGCATGTTCCTAGATAAGCTAGAAATCTAATTTCAGTTTCGAAGTTGAATGATTTAGGAATGCATGTGACATTTGACAAGCATGGCTACAGATTGGTGAGAGGGAACTTGGTGGTAGCGAAAGGGAAGAGATTCGGGAACTTGTTTAAGATTGAAGTCACTACAGTTTGTAATGCCTCCTATGTATTTGAGGCCACTACTAAAAATACATGTATGTTGTGGCATCGTAGATTGGGCCACACAAACAATAATGTATTAAAAAATATTAAGAATAAAGAATTGTTGGATGGTTTCTCTTATTCTGATGAGCACTTTGATTTCTGTGAGCATTGTGTGTTTGGTAAACAAAACAGAAAATTATTTCCTTCAGGAAGCAATAGAGCAAAAGAGAAGTTAGAAATTATTCATACGGATGTGTTTGGACCTGTGGATAATGAATCTATTGGAAAATCTCATTATTTTGTAACGTTCATTGATGATGTATCCAGATTTACATGAATTTATTTTATGAAGCATAAATTTGAATTTTTCACTAAGTTTAAAGAATTCAAAGTCTTAGTAGAGAACCACTCAAGTTTAAAGATAAAAATATTAAGATCTGACAATGGAGGGGAATATTGCTCTAAGGAATTTGATGAGTTTTACAAGCATGCAAGTATAATCAGACAAAAGACAACTCCATATACACCACAGTAGAATGGTGTTGCAAAAAGGATGAACCAAACAATTATGGAAAGGGCCAAAAGTATGCTTAGTGATGCACAGTTGGATAAATGCTTTTGGGCAGAGGTTGTGTGTACTACTTGCTACTTCATAAATAGATCTCCTTGTAAGGCTCTTGATTCGACACCTTATGAAGTGTGGACAGGTAAGAAACCTTTTGTTTCACATTTAAAGGTTTTTGGCTATGAGACTTTTGTCCTTGTGCCTAAGGAAAAGTGATCTAAGTTGGATCCAAAGGCTGAAAAGTGTACATTCATTGGATATGGTGATAATGTCAAAGGTTATAAGCTTTGGAATCCACTAACCTGCAAGATTATCTTTTCTAGAGATGTTTATTTCAGGGAACTTAGAGCTATTTCTGAACCTGAGTAGCCAAAAGAAAAAGATGAAAAGGTAAAGAAGGTGCACTTTGATTTAGAGAAGTAAGATGCACCTCAAGAAGAACAGAATGATGGATTGGGGAGTGAAGAAGAAGAAGAAGATTCAAGTAGTTTTGATGAAGATGAATCTGTTGTTACAGAAGAAGTTGGTGCAGATGATCATGCAGAAGAACGAGTAGAGTCTCTCACTCCACCCTTGAGGAGATCTGCAAGACAATGAAATCGAGCTGACATGTATAGCCCACCAGATTTTTGTTGTGTATATGCTTTATTAAGTACTAACGATGAACCTAGATCCTACAGGGAATCTATTTCTGTAGATGATAGTGAGTCTTGGCAGCTAGCCATGCAGGAGGAGATGACAGATTTAGACTCTTGTAACCCCTGGGATCTTGTTTGTTTGCCCAAAGGAAGAAAGGCCATAGGATGTAAGTGGGTCTTCAAGAAGAAGTTTGAAGCAGACGGGTCATTAGAGAAGTACAAGGCTAGACTGGTAGCCAAGGGCTACTCCCAGAGAGAGGGAGTTGATTTTGGTGAGATATTCTCTCCTGTTGCTAAATTGACTTCTATTAGATTTCTCTTATCCATTGTTGTATCTTATGATTGGGAGACTAAACAAATGGATGTTAAGACTGCGTTCTTGCATGGAGATTTTGAAGAAGAAATTTATATGCAACAGCCTACAGGTTTTGAGGTAAAAGGAATAGAACATTGGGTTTGCAGGTTGAAGAGGTCTCTCTATGGTTTAAAATAGTCCCCCAGAATGTGGTATCAAAACTTTGATTCATTTGTTTTGAAATTAGGTTTTGTTAGAAGTGAGGAGGATCATTGCGTTTACATTCATTGTATTGATTCTATACTAGTTATTGCTTTGTATATTGATGACATGTTATTTTTTAGCAATACTAAGGGTATGATCAGTGAGCTTAAAGCCCAACTTTCAGGTGCATTTGAGATGAAGGATCTTTGTGCTGCAAGGTATATTTTGGGAATGGAGATCAAGAGGGATAGAGTTAAGAAGATCATTACATATGAACACAAAGATTTTATGTGGAAACCCGATTAAGGGAAAAACCACGGTGGGGGTTAACCAACAAGATTTTATACTCTGTTAAAAGTATTACAAAATGGGAAGGCACATGCCTTTGGGCACATTACCCAGAGCTCACTACTCAAAGGAGGCTCACTGCCTATAGGATTAATTACAAGGAGTTTACTGAAATACTTGAAATAAAGAATAGCATCTAACAATGCAAGATTACAGTTTCGGTTAGGCTCAATATGCTGACTTTACACACTTCATCTCTCACTGCCCTGTTTTACTGTTTTGACATGATCTGAGGCTTAGATCTCTTGCTTCACACATGATACTACCACACTTCACATCTCTCACCTCATATTTTCACAACATACCTCAAAATGCTCAAACCCATCGATCATATATATCCGCAACATGAAATTTCATCAACTGCAGTCAGCCTCAAGAAAAACTTATAAACTTTTTCAAGATCATTGTTCTGTTAGCTGAATCCATGCACAAACATCAATGCAAACCAAAACCTATGTGTTCAAGTCACCACACATGTCAACCAATACCACTAGATCTCGTAAATTACTTAACCAACCACTTCTCATAATCCGCACAAGGATTAAACACCAAGTCAGCTTGTTCTTCACCAGACTGAACTGTCTAACCAAAACTTGATACTCAGATGCTTGTAACTTTCAATCCCTTCATCACCAAAGGCTAAAAATTTGGATTTAGGTTGCCCTAACATCCCTTAACATTTCCTTAGATCTACAACACAATATGATAACATGTGGAGAAATGCAGACCAAAATGCTGAACCCTGTCATATGCTATGTCCATGTTTATCCAGACTTAGACAAATCTGCAATCTAACTTCTGGTATGATCAAATGATACAATGCGGATGTGTAAGATAGATTCAATTGCCATCAATTACAACACCTAACATGCCTAGCAAAGTCTCTTGGTAACATTTATATCATCTCCAGACATAAGATTCCTTCGTGTCAGCCAAGGAAGATCACAAACTCCAATGAAGAGCTGTAATGTGTGTACACGGATAGGTCAGACCTAATTGAATAGAACTCCTCCACAAATGAATGGAATGGTGTGTGGATCTCAGGGAAGGTCAGACATGAACTTAACAACATTAAATGATGTGTCTTTTTGCTCCACAAGTCTTCTCAGCTGATTGTCTGAGACTGTCAGGATGCTCTGTTCTGAGAAAACAGTCGATCTTTTAATAGCAATATCTTATCGGTACCTCATCCAAATGATCTAAATTTTGGATATGATGTGCATGAATGTGTCTATATGCTATGTCCAGTTCCACAAGATCTGAAATGAAACTGCGATAGAATGTAGACCAAAATATAGAAATTGCTACTGACTGAACTAAACTGGAAAGTGAAAAGAAACAAACTGAATTGCAAATGGTTTTTGGTTGATGCAAGATTACTCTTGAACCAGGGATGCTCCTGCATCATAAACTAATTGAGAGAAAGAGTTATTGAATTCAGAGGTAAAGAGCAAAACCATTCCAAAGTAGTATCTTTGAGAGATCGCGAGAAGAGTTTCGCTAACAAGTCCTCTTCAAAGAAGAAATCACTACACATAGTCATGAATGCTGCCACATGAGTATTGGGATCATCTTTCCACCATATTTTTCAAAGTGAGGAGTTTCAAATTTGTCAGGCATAGGAGTTCTTAAGATTCTAAAAGATAGAGGATTTCGAGCATGGTATGTTAGTAAATTAGGTTGAGAGGAATTTGTCAAGTTTGTCACCTTTTTCTATAAAGAGGTCATGCTTTGCAAAAGTTTGTTTAGGAGGGCATCATTAGGAGATGTGGTTTGAGAATTAGAAGTTGTGTTCATGAAATTTTGAGGAGATTGGTTGTGAGTGGTTAGGAGTGGTGGTTGAGAATAATTGTAAGTGAAAGGTGGTTGAGAATAGGTGGTAGTGAAAGGTGATTGGGAATGAGTGGGATGGAGAGGTGGTTTTCAAGAGTGATTATTCATAAAAGAAGTCACCCTAGGTGGTTGGTTTTGATAGTTGAATCCCACAACCTTGTAATTTTGTGAATTAATGCCATTATATACTCCAATACTAGCGGTAGCATTACTACAAGCATGTGCACTAGTAGTGAGAATTGATGATGTAAAAGTAGACATTCCAATAGTTGGTATAGGTGCCAATACTTGTGTATGAGTCGGTGATGACATGTTATTAATAACATTCGTACATTCAGTCACCGACATAACATTATGATACAGTATATGCACTAAGCCTAAAATCATGTTAACACCATCTTGTCCTTCTTTTAACAACTCTCTTATGTTATGAACTACATGTACAGCTTCTTCTGCTATCCTTTCATTTTCCATAAATGCTTAAAAATTAGCTAATTATTTATCAAATTTGTTTATTTTCTCATCAGGTACATGTGTTATCACATCAATAGGGCCCTCAATATCATGAAATACTTGTTATTCCATTGTAGTTGTAGGAGATATAATATCTTGCAAAGTTTGTGTTTCTCCTTTTGTAAAGAAGGTGTTCAATGGATTTTTTGATGTGGTAACATCATTGCTATCGGGAGCACTAGAACCCATTAGTCTAATACTTCTCCTTAAAGGGATATTTCTATTAAGGCAATGGGTTATAAGACTCGTACAACAACATACAACACTCAATGAACAAACTAATAGAACAAACTCTAGAATGAAGGTATATTTGTTGAAATACACAATGTGTAAATGCAAAATTTAAGATATCAATACAAAAACACGCTATAATGAAACACTATAATGTGAAATCAGGTTTAAAAGAGTAGTAAAATCTAAAACAAGATTTTAACCACAAACCCCAGCTTTTGCAAACACTAGGTTATATGAAAAATGCACAATTTCAAGCAAATTCTAACAAATAAAGCATGAAATGCCAGGTGAATGATTATAGAATGATGTACTTCTGTAATTTATATCAAATCTTATGCAAATATCAAAGAATTAAATGATTTAGATGATATTCAATGTAAATAGCGTAAACTATGTCAAAATGCAAGCCTAGGATACTTGATTTTTTCAAAAATTTTAATTTTTTGGTAGATTTTCAAATGCAATATGATGAAAATGAAATGAATGGATGAAAATCTGAAGTACAATACTTAACAAGGTGTAAAATGTAATAAAAAACATGGGTTCACCAAAATGTAATGTAGGAAAAGAGGGTTGGTGTGATTGATGGATGATTTAGCTAGATCCTCCTTTCACTACATACATTCAAGGACATTTAACTAAGTTGAATCATAACTTCTACAAGAAGGCTCAACTACAAGTTGTTTGTCTCTTGGAATAGTAGGGAAATTTGGAACTGATTGATTAATGTATTGATTTTAGTCTGATTAAGCTTAAAACCCTAATTATGCCAAATCGTAAACAAAAGGATGAAACCTGATAAATCCTTCTTTAGAAATAGACTAAATACGGATCAGATACATACCAAATTTTGAGTTCTGAAATATGGAAAAGTCAGGGGCTAAAGAGCGGGCACCCAAGCCCAAGGTGTTGCTTTTTCTAAGGGCTTCAGGATCTTTTCCAACACTGACTGCAACCACTTCAGAGATTCTCTGTGACATGAAATTGAGGGGCAAAAGAGCGGGTGCCCAAGCCTTTCCTAAGCTATTTCCTGCCTTTTTCTTCGGATCCTAATTCCTTATGCTCTGCAACAGTCCTCTGCAACTCCACTCCTCAAGATCTAATACCTGTCACCAGCAATCACAAGAGAGGGGTCAGGGGTTGTGGTGTTTAGGAGCTTGCCTCGGTCAAGTCCTGAAATGGCATTCAATCCTTCCAACACCATTGTTAGATAGAGAGTACATGTCCTTGCAGGACAGAGGCAAAAACAAATTGATTAATGATTGATTGAAGCACAAATAGATATCACCTCAGAGGTGTAGCTCTCAAGTAGATGAAGATCTTTCACAACATGAGAAGATGAAGCCAAATTTGCAATAACAAACACAACAACACAATTCTGCTCTACAACATAATGAATGCCTTGAATGCTCTAAAATCATAAGTTCACCAAAATCTCATAATAGTTTACAAATGAAGTCCTAAACATGATTATATATGCATTCCCAGTTTAATTTTGTAATTCAAGCTTAAGATGTCGGCAAGGAACACCTTTAACGGTAACTTTACCAACATTAAAATTTGGGACCCCACCAAAATAGGGTAGGGCAAGGTCTTGGGTCCTATTTTGGGTCAGGGTTAAGCTTTGCAATGTCCCCTATGTCCCATTTATCACGGGTTTTAGGGCATTTTATCTCAGGATTCATTTCTAACATGCATGATAAAAATTAAGGGACCCGAGAGCTAAACTTAGGAGGTAAAAGTCCTAGGGGGACATTTTACGACATAACAAATAGTAATCAAAACAATAATATAATCTAACACATATGCTTTTTGTGGGTTGTGGAAAGGTGAGGGTAGACCGACTAGGCCAGGACCTACAAAAAAAGACTCACTCTCCAAAGTTGGTTGCTAGTTGAAATGTAGCCACTAAGGCAAAACTACCGACATGGAGAGAAGACAACAATCATGAATATAGAGTCTAGACTCTAAATGTTAAGGAATCAATAGTGAAACAAAATTAAAGTCCATAGTAATCTCTCAAATGCCTATAGCAGTCTACCAGATGAATTCATTTGGAAGTAAATACACCATGGAATTTACTTAACCAATAGCCATGATCATTGATATAGTCTACATAAAAAGAAATATAGAACAATAAGAAAGAAAACTATGCAGGTCTATGCAATTAATCAATTATAACATTTTATATCAATATTTTTTTTTGGAAAAATGCTACTAGCGGGGGTAGCTCCCATTTCATTAACACAACAAATAGAAATTACATCAAGATCTGAGCAACAGAGAGAAGATTAGAACACATATGCCCTCTATGACTTCTGATCCGTGCAGGAGTTAACAAATTTTGATGGAATTTGATGATATAGGCATAGGTTGACATGTTGATTCTGGAGAGTCCTTCCTTCAGCAATGCAATGGCTTCACCCATCCACTTGTCTTTTGATGCTACTTCTTTGAAAATTGCATCCCCTATCAGATTGACTGTCGTATTCTTCTTCAAACGGCCAAGAGCAATAGTGGCAGGTCCATGGAATGCCAAGGGAAATATTGTAGATAAACCTTTCCAAAAGTTCAACATTATGCATGTGTGCCCAAGCTAGGATCCGTTTGCCAATGATCATCCTTACAACCCCTTCCTCCACGTCCCCCTCACCAAGAGCACTTCCTTGAACTGATCAAAGACTAATTGAAAATTGCAATTACATTCACAGTCGTGAATGGATAGAAACTCCTCATCGCTTGAAGGAGAGGCATCTAAATTTAAAGCAAAAAAAACCTGCCATAGTGGAAGCACAACTGGATGAGTGCTTAGAAATAGAAATAAGGAAAGGACGTAAGACGTGAAACCGTCAGCGTTGTGATCCTCTCGAGTGCCCAAAAAAGTCCCTAAAGATGTAGATCCTGTCCCAACATGCAGAAGTACTGAGATAGGAGCCAAAAAAATTCCCATATTGTTTGTTACCCACAAGATCACTGGATGCGGAGAAAAGAATCAACCTTACGACTTTGTAGGAGTAGGAACTAACTGCTTCGAGGCATCCAAGACATCTTGATCAATTTAAGCCTTAAGACCATGCCAGTCCTTATGTGAATTTGAAATGACTTCCAGCGGTGCATTGTCAATGGTGCAATTTGAGAGGTAGTCTACAACTTCATTCACCTCACGGTACACATGTGAAAAGGAGAAATCCTCCATGTGGCCTAGGTACTTGAGTATTCTATCAAGGTGCATTACAGAATGATAACGGTGAATAGGAACGACGAACAGGGTTTTTTCTAGTTTAGCAGAGAACGGTGAGTTTAGTGTCTGGTTTAGCAGAGAACGACATCTAGCGTGAAGGGAAGGCAGCGAACAGGGCGCAGGTTTTGGGTTTCTACTCCGTTTTGATGGTTTTGTCAGAGAAAGTGCAGGATCCAGGCTCTCTCTTGGCAGGTCCTGTTGGCTGATGGTTGGGGAACAAGTTAGCCCCACAGCAGTTTGTTTTCTCAAGCTTTTACATTTTTTTTCTTTATTGTTTCCTCTTCTGCAAGCGAACATCTCAAAACAAAGAAAGCCATGGTAAACAAAAGGAAATGGATAAAAGACAACCTCCATTTTGTCACACATGGTTCTATGGTAGGGAAAACACATTTTTCACCAGGGGACAAAAATTTTCAAACCCTAGGACTGTTGAAACTTTCCACATTTCTTACAGGGGAAACAAGTGCCCCCAAGTGCAACTAACGGGGTCTGTGGTTAGGGTGCTTTACCAGGAAGGGTTAAGCATCCCTTGGAACCAAACTTTGTAGTTAACAAACAAGCCTATAGACCCAAATGCATGTGGTTGGAGTATAAACGAGACAAGAGACCCTTTCTCACTATTGCACCCTCATGATAACATTGTCAACACTAACAGAAAGTTAGTATTTGTGAACGCAAAGCAATACAAGGGGATAATAAGACATAGGCAGATTCGTAAGAAGAGACAAAAACATAGTAAAAAGATTATTAGGATTTTACCCAAGATAGTTGGAGGAGAGGCTTCCTCATGGTCACACTCATAAAGCAGTTTTGCATAATCTAACCATTGAGTTTCTGTGATATTATTTTCTGTTTGTTTCCTCTCTTGCTACAGCTCCCTCCAAAAGCCTTTGGGATTGTGCTTACCTAACACTATTAGCTCCTCCCTTATTAGGATAACAAAACTTTCTTAGTGGACCAACCCATGAGCAAAAAGAAACCATCGAGAAACAAATCAAGAGGCATATAAAAGAAGAAAAAGATAAACAAGACAAGGAGGTTAATATTATCATCAAAGGTTTGAGGGATTTTGGCAAGAAGGAAAGAACTGATATCTTAGCAAGAGACTTTCTTAAAGAAGAATTGAAGTGGATGGGTTTTATCAAGTAGGCAAACAGGATTGGAAAGAAAACAGAAGAAGGAAGGAATAGGCATGTAAGAGTCATCTTGAGAAACATAGAGGATAAGAGCACAATCCTAAAGAATAGGGGGCTACTAAGAGGCACTCACATTTTCCTCAATGAGGACTTAACATTTGCACAACAAGAAGAACAAAGAAATGAGTGGGAAAAAAGTGAAAAAAGCAAGGGAGAATGGAAAATAGGCATGGCTGAAAAATGGAAAAGCTCAAATCAGTGAGCGTTCTTTTCACAAAAAATAGGAATTTGAGGCCCCACAAGAGTCTATGCACATGATAAGTTTGAATTGTAGAGGATACCCATGGGTAAGAGGACCGGGGTTGGGGCCCATAGTGGAAGGGATAATATCATTCACGGAGGAACGCGCATCGTAGGATGATAACGATGAATAGGAGTGAACAATGAATAGGAACGGTGAACAGGAATGGCGAACAAGGTTTTTTCTAGTTTAGCAGAGAACGGTGAGTTTAGTGTCTAGTTTAGCAGAGAACGACCTCTAGCGTGAAGGGAAGGCAACGAATAGGGCACGGGTTTCAGGTTTCTGCTCTGTTTCAAGGGTTTTATCAGAGAAAAGTGCGGGATCATGGCTCTCTGTTGGTGGGTTCTGTTGGCCGACGGCTGGGGAACATGTTAGCCCCATAGCACTTTGTTTTCTCAAGCTTTTACAATTTTTTTTTACTATTTCCCCTTCTGCAAGCAGACATCTCAAAACAAAGCAAACAATGGTAAACAAAAGGAAACATATAAAAGACAACCTCAAGTTGGTCACACATGGTTCTATGGCAGGGAAAACATGTTTTTCACCAGGGGACAAAAATTTTCAAACCCTGGGGACCAACGAAACTTTCCACATTTCTTATAGGGGAAATAAGTGGCCCCCAATTGCATCTAACGAGGTTTGTGGTTAGGGTGCTTTACCAAGAAGGGTTAAACATCCCTTGGAACCAAACTTTGCAATTGACAAACGGGCCTATAGACCCAAATGCATGTGGTCAGAGTATAAATGAGATAGGAGACCCTTTCTCACTATTGCACCCTCATGATAACACTGTCAACACCGACAGAAAGTTAGTATTTATGAACACAAAGCAATACAAGGGGATAATAAGACGAAGGTAGATCCATAAGCAAAGACAAAAACATAGTAAAAAGCTTATTAGGATTTTACCCAAGACAGTTGGAAACACTCCAAACACCACGATCAAAATGAACCACCCAGAAGGAGAGCTAATAGGGCTAGATAAAGACAACAGAAAAGAGACTGAGAATTCTCTGCTTCACAAAGAACTTGAGGCAAACTGAGGTAAAACAAAAACTATCCTAATAGACAAAGATGGAGGGGAAGATGGATCACAAGACCATGTAGGACTGTATAGCCCTACAACTACACCACTGTTGTGGTCATCAGAACTTTATGAAAGTGAGCTTATGAGCATGAAACAACAGTTGGAGAAGATAGAAGAGAAAGGGAAACATGAAAGCACTAAGATAAAAGAAAATTTGGAAACCAGCTGGAACCTTGAAAGAGAAAACAAGCTGCTCAAAGAGCAAGTTCTAACTCTGCAAAACAACATGGTAAGGGGTCAGCAGGAGCTGGTCTCTCTAAAACTGGAATTAGAGAAATCAAAATCAGTAAAAGAAAAACCAGAAAAAGTGATAAAAAGTAACACTTCACAGCTAGAAGAGATCCAAACAGCTCTGGAAAGCATAGAATTAAGAGAAAATAAGCTAAGAGATCAATTAGAAGAAGCAAAATCATGGGCCTAGGTTGTTAGTGGACCAAAAGAAACCATCAAGAAATAAATCAAGAGGCATATAAAAGAAGAAAAACATAAACAGGACAAGGAGGTTAGTATTATCATCAAAGGTTTGAGGGATTTGGACAAGAAGGAAAGAATTGATATCTTAACAAGAGACTTTCTTAAAGAAGAATTGAAGTGGATAGGTTTTATCAAGCAGGCAAACAGGATCAGAAAGAAAATAGAAGAAGGAAGAAATAGGCATGTAAGAGTCATCTTGAGAAACATAGAGGATAAGAGCACAATCCTAAAGAATAGGGGGCTACTCAGAGGCACTCATGTTTTCCTTGATGAGGACTTAACATTTGCACAACAAGAAGAATGAAGAAAGGAGTGGGAAAAAGTGAAAAAAGCAAGGGATGATGGAAAATGGGCATGGCTGAAAAATGGAAAAGCTCAAATCAGTGAGCATTCTTTTCACAAAAAATAGGAATTTGGGGCCCCACGAGAGTCTATGCACATGATAAGTTGGAATTGCAGAGGATACCCATGGAGAAGAGGACCAAGTTTGGAGCCCATAGCGGAAGGGAAAGAAATTACTATTCTAACTAAAACACATGAACATGATGGATTCAAAGTCCCAGACTTTGAAGGGTACAAGAAAATCTCAGTGTGGAACGAAGGGACAGAGACAAGTAAAGGTCATGGGGGTCATAGTGCTAATAAAAGAAATGTGGGCTGGAGCTATAAAAATAGAGAAAGAGGATCCCAATAAACAGTATATTCGGCTTAAAATAATAGACAATAAGGACATAATCAGGTTGGCTGCTTGCTACTTTACCCCGAAAGGGTCAAAGTTCTACAAAAAGAGAAATTTGGACAGCGAAGACGTGTATGCAGTGTTAAAGAAAGATATCTTTGTTTTTAGCACCTCAGGAAAAATTATTTTAATAGGAGATTTTAATGCTAGAACAGCCAACAATCAATCTCTTCAAATGGGAGGAGAAGAAAGAGGAGATAGCAATCCCTTATGGCTGGAAGAGGGTGGGGACCGACTTTGGGAAAGAATGCCACAAGACATAAATGGCAGTGTGACACACTTCGGAGCTAAACTTTTAGGTCTTTGTAGTTTGTATGACATGGTTATATGTAACGGCACAAGATCTTGGCCAAGATATGGGGGTATCACTTGCAAAACTTATAATGGTCAAAGTGTGGTTGATTATGTCATTTGCTCTCAAAAATTAACTGCTAGGTTACTGGAGTTTGTTATAGGGGACTGCCCTATGGAGTTGAAGTCAGACCATATGCCTTTCTTGGTTAAGTTTGGCTTTCTCAGAAACAAGCAAAGTGAAAGATAGGCTTAAGATAGCCCATCCACATGGTAAAATCATTTTGGATTAAAAAAACTAGGAAATTTTTATTGTTGCCCTTGGGCAGCACATTGAGATAACTAAAAACAGTGTTGGGCTTAAGGAAAATAATGCTACAAGGAAACACATTGACGGTAGTTTGCTGGTCCCTTTGATTCACAAGGCTCTAAAAGTTTACAAGAAATCTAGGCCTCGGAAAGGGGTCTCAAACACTTTTTCGGCTAACCCCTGGTATGATGAAGAGTGCAAAGCAGCAAAAAGATCCTACAAAGAGAGTGAGCCAAACAAAGAAAACAAGAAAAATTATGAGAAGTTGATAAAAGCCAAGAAAGAAAGTTTTGTTATCCTAAGAAGGAAGGAGCTAATAGCATTAGGTAAGCACAATCCCAAAGGCTTTTGGAGGGAGTTGCATCAAGAGAGGAAACAAATAGAAAATAATATCACAGAAACTCAATGGTTAGATTATGCAAAACTGCTTTATGAGCATGACCATGAGGAAGTCTCTCCTCCAAATGTTAGCATGTCAACCGAGCTCTTTTCAGTTGAGGATATCAAATAGGGTATAAAGAAATTAGAAAATAGTAAAGCCCAGGACATTGATGGGCTACAAGATGAATTCTTAAAGTAGGGATTTGAACACCTTGCTCTGCATATAAAAAGAATTTTTAATGAGGTCACGCAGGGGGTTTTCTAGTGGAGTGGACAACTAGTATCGTTATCCCTCTCTTCAAGAGTGGGGATATCAATAAACCCTCTAACTATCAAACTATCATGGTCAACCCTCTTCTTGGTAAGTTGTTTAGGAGCTTAATCGAGCGTAGAATCAATAGTTGGGCAAAAAAAGAAGGGAAAAGAGCAAAGGGTCAAGCTGGCTTTAGGCCAAGGCACTCTACCATTGATCACTACATTACTCTTAGGCATTTGATTGAAAAAGATTGGAACACCCAAGGTGGGGAAGCTTATTGTTGCTTCATGGATTTTAAAAAAGCTTTTGACACGGTTCCCAAGGACAAACTCTGGAAAAGGATGGAAGATTTGGGGGTTCCTGATGAGTATAGAGCGGTTGTTCACAAACTTTATGAGTGTGTTAGAGCAAAAATCAAAACTAGAGATGGCATGTCTGAATGCTTTGGTAGCAACATCGGGATCAAGTAGGGGTGCCCCCTTTCTCCCACTTTGTTTGGTCTTTACATTGACAAACTTGAGGAATGGATAAATAAAACCGAAGGAGGAGGCATCCAGTTGGCCAATTTTATGGTAAAGTTGTTTTTATATGCGAATGATCTTATTCTTATTGTAAAAATAGCCCACGGTTTGAGGGATCATTTGAAAGCTTTAGAGCTATTTTGTCAAGATGTCAGGATGCAAATGAACATTAGCAAGACTAAAGTCATGATCTTCTCTCTAAAAAGGAAACAACAACAAATTAATTTTATTTTTGAAGGTAGCCCATTGGAAATTGTCGAAGAATACAAGTATCTTGGCATTGTTTCTCACAATAGGCTCAGTTCAGAAATTTGTAGAGCGAAAAGGATATAAGGGTGCTGGAGAGATTGTTACCTTCTCCAGAACAAGTGTAGGAAAGCGAAACTTTGGGATTGGAAAACCAAGAAAACCCTTTTTGGTTTGTTGGTCACGCTAGTTGTCCTCTACAATTGTGAGGTTGGGAGAGCAGCATGTCGAATCACAGGTGGAGACAATTGGAAAGAATTCAAAAGCATCTATGAGATTCTTTTGGCTAAGGATGGTACTTACCTGATGGAAGTAGTTGCGATATTGTAGTTACTAAGTTACTTAAAAAAGGTTGAAAACATGGGGAATCATCGATGGCCCAAAGTGGTGGTGATCAAGGTGTTAGATTGGAGGAAGAAGACATGGATGAAGCAAAACATCAAGTGGTTGGGAAAATGGGATATTAAGTTGCATGAATGTCCTAACACCAAAGAGGAAATAAAAAAGTTTGTGTTAGAAAAATTTAGGACTGCCATGTGGACAAATTAGATTAGGCATAAAAAAATGCATTATATTAAAGAGTTCAATCCCACTTGGGAGCATGGGGATAAAGCCTACTTAAGTGCCGATCTTAAGGGTAAGGCTAGGCTCTTAGTGGCACAATTGCGGACTGGTTCACACCATCTTAGGCGCAAAACTGGTAGATGGACAGTTCCCAAGGAAAGATGGGAAGATAGGACTTGCATTTTCTACAGTGATAGAGCAGTTGAAACTGAGTGGCACTTCATTAGGGAGTGCGATGCGTACAAGGATATCCATATGCAGCATGATAACAACATGAATGTTGGCAGTTTTAGTTAGTTATTTGAGGAAGGGAGGCTTCACAACATGGCCCGACTGTTGGTCAAGATTCATAGGAGATGGGATGACATCAAAAGGAGCCTGAAGAAGTCCCAGTGCTTTTGGCGCTTGGTCCCATAGATTGTTTGGTCTCGTAGATGTTATTAAAACTCATTCATTCATTCATTCAATCCAAGCGATTGATTTCCAGCTAGGAGCCCATCATTTAGCCATTGCGTTTATTATTGCCATCGACATTTTATATCAATATTAACACATGAGAAATATGTAATAAAAAATACATAGGTTTATGCAATGATAAAATTTAAATCAATATCAACACATGAGAAATATGTAGGTCTATATGAGAACTATAATTATAGAGATTAATCATACAACATACAATACAAAATGTAATGCAAATTGATAATTATGCCTCTGCAAATCATTAGGAATGTGAGATTGAAGTAAAGTTGTAGCTTCTATCTATTCACTAACTTTTGAGAAAGTACACTCCTATCTCACTAAATCACAAATTCGCAATGTGAGAAATGGTTGAAGTGAATGCCTAATCAGTGAAAGAAGAATTTTTTTGCTTAAATAGGAATCCATAGTCACACTAAATTTTGGGTCATCTTAGGTCTAGCCCAAAAAATGTAATAACTTTTACATGGGCGATTAAACACATTGATCTTAAAGTACCTATAATTCTATAGTGATGGAACCCAATTTCTCTAAATTGACTATAATTGAATTGTGATAATACACATTTTCCCTAAAATTCTAATAATTACATGGTGATTTCATACATGTTTTCCTTAAAATTCCTATAATTGCATAGTGATTATATATGTTTTCCCTAAATTCACTATAATTTCATTATTGATTGCAACACCTGTTACTCTTAATTAATGTAAAAACAAACGATTGAACCATAATTAAAAAAAATGAAAATTCAAATGATAAGCAATTGGACCCAGATTAAAAGTTACCTCTATAATATCTCAATGATGGGGATCAACTTGGATTAAATAACATGACGATCTAATGCTATTCTAAGATATTAAAAAATCTATTATAGGGCAATATAATGCTACATGCACAAAAATAAAATTAAATTTGGATGAAAGCATATGCTGCTAAAAGCATTCTATTCACCATTTGAGACTCCAAAAAGAAAAAGAAAAATGCTAATTAGAGATAAATTACCATTAAAAAATCCTTAATGGAGAGGTAAGTGTCTTCCATTAGAAGAGGGATGGTTCACAAGAGAGGGGTTACATTAATGAGTAGGGGTTCAAGGTGTGGGAGGGGTTGGATAGGACTATCTAGGGAATGTAGCCAAAGCTTGGTTACAAGAGGTAGGGTCATGTGGGGGTGGGTTGTTTGGTCTTTTTGCAAGAAGGATATATTATGGCCATGGGTTGAGAGTGATAGGAATGAAGTCAATAAAAAATGAACTATTGAAGGGGTCTAAGCTTTATTCATAACTTGGCTTTGTAGGATAACATTATGTTTAGAAAATGAACATTTTCTAATAAGATGACCTTTTTAGAAATATAAATAAGTATTAAGTTTATTGAGAAACACTACAAGCTAAGTAACTTCAAATCCTAGACTAAAGAGTTCGATGGTTTTAGGTAGGGGTCAAGAAGGTTTAACTCCATACATGCATAAAGATGAATCCTTAGGTTGGTGAATTTATTGTATTGCTTTTGCACTAGGTAATCCTTCCTAGTTGTCCTACAAAATATTTAATAAATAGTTGAAAAACAAGATTGAGGAAGGGAAATTCTACCCAAATTCAATGTTTGGAGTGAGAAGGACCTTTAAGGTGAAACTCAAAGTTCTAGGGCTAAAAATTACATACTTGGTCACAAATAACCCTAGAACCATACTAGAGGACTACTTGAGCATGGCTTGGAGACCTAAATGTGCATGAGATATAATCTTCATTCAACACCCTAAGAGATTTTATTCTCCATCCTTTATTTTCCTTGTTTAGTTTAGCCCATAATTTATAAAAATCTTGTTTGAAAGGAACACCTCTTAGAAAAAAGATCACAATTATTTGTTTGAATTTGACAATGACATTCAAGATCTCATTAGGTAGATGGCATTTAAAAACCTTACCCCCATTATTTTTGTTAGGAAAGGTGTCTCAATCTTGCTCCTAATGTTAAGAATACTAAAATGTAATTTTCACGCTACAAAATAGAGAAACTTAATTTTTGGGCTATCGAGGCTGTTGTTAGCCAAAATAAATATTCCAGGTTGTTTGAGATCAGATCCTAGATTCCTAGGATGTAGACCTCTTTGAGATTTATAATTAAAAAATTGGCCGAATTGGCCTCCTGAATCAAAAGTTATGGCTTTTGGAAGTTGGGCCTCCCACATTGGAAATGTAAGAATATCTGTGAGATGTAAGAGGGATTTACACTTGTCCAACTTATGATGCATGCTATGACACATCATAAGGCATATTTGAATGGAGATAACTGAGATAAAATGGATTGATTGAGTTGGTGAGTGGATTATGATGAGTTTATGACAAGTGGATGGAATACGCCATTCTTAGCTCATAGACCAATCTTAAGATTTGGGTATTTGCCTTTTAACTAAGGATTTGGATGCTACATTTGGGTGGTTTTAACTCATAGTTTCCTAATTACCATTTGATGGTTTCATGTATTGAGTCTCCTATTTATTGGGTGCTTGAGATGGAGGTTTTTCTAGTGAGTTTTTTAGGTACTATTATGTTGTCAGAATTACTCGAGATCTCTAGTTGGTGATACTCTTATAAAGGCTTAGACTTTGCAAGTGTATTGTAACCTTTGATTATTAAATAATACATTGATGTGCTTTGGAGTGTGGGTTTTTTTTTTCTCTCGAAAGGGTTTTCCCCACTAAATCAATGTGTTATGGTGTATAACTTTTGAGTTTATTTCCTTGTAATTGTATGATTAGTTAAATTTTTGTACATACCTCCTCTCATAGATTAGTGTAAGAAGCATATTTTCCACATTTGCTTCCTTTCATTTAGTATTAGAACTTGATCACCTTAGATTCTAGGTGTTAGGGATAAGGGATTTTTACTAATTTTAAATTAAGGAGAGCTTGCACGAAAAAAGATCTTATTGCAGGAAAAAATGGAAAGTACATCAAGGATAGAGATGGAGAAGTTATTAGGCACAAAATTTGAGCTTTGGAAGCTCAAGATGGAGGATATGCTCATGGATAGAGATCTATGGGCTATAGTATCTAGATCTAAACCTACTGTAATGAAATAATCTAGAAGACTAGGACATATTGGATTGAAAACCTAAGGGTTTCATTAGACTTTGTTTGTCCAATTCAGTATTGCTAAATGTGCATGAAGAGACTATTGTAGTGAACCTTTGGAAGAAGTTGGGTGGGATTAATTAGGCTAAATCCTTGGTAAACAAGATTTTCTTGAGAAATAAGTTATACACCCTTAGGATGGAGGATGGTGGTTGTATGGACGAACATCTAAATGCTTTAAATGTGATCCCGACCTACTTGGACTATGTTGGAGTGAAGATGGCGAAGGAGTATCGATGTATGACTTTACTATGTTCTTTTCCAGATTCATGGGACCACCTCATTATAGTTATAGGGAGAATTACCACCAAGCTAAAAATGGATGAGGTGGTGGCATTGTTACTTTCTAAAGAGATGAAAAGAAAGACTTCTAAATCTGCTAAGGTGGCCCTATTTGTTCATGGAAATAGAAAGAGAAAGATAAGAAGAAGGAAAAGAAGTGAGACAAGTCTAGATCCAAATCTTGTAGGGGACCTAAATCTCTTGGTAAGACCAAGGAAAAATTTTAGAACTATTGGAAACCTGGCCATTTCATAAGAGACCGTAAGGAGGAGAATAAAGAAGAGTGATTTTGATGATGTGTCCAAAATATCATTCTAAGATGATGGTGAAGCCTTTGTCATAGCCTTGGCTACACATGCATCAGATGGTGTGTGGTTGATAGACTCTGGTGTCTCTTTCCACATGACCTCAGATTAGGGTTGGTGATGAGTCTAGTTTATGACTCAATTTTGTTAGAATTTATTATCCATTTGCTATAGTTATCATGGACTTTGGTACCTAGATCAAGATCTTTTTATGATATTTCCTCAAAACCATAAGATATTGGGCATAGGTTATTTCCTGTAATCTTTAATGACATTAACATGTTGTATGAACTATCTATGTTAATTTTACATGTGATTAATGAATGTTACTCTAATATAGTTACAGATATGCAATTATTGTGCATACTAATATTGTTATGCAGATATAATTAGCAACCTATAAAGTTGAGGAAGATTCTGTCAGTTGGTTACTCGCCATCAAAGTCAAACAAGGTGGTCATTTAAATGTCAAATGGAGGGAAGATAACTGCCTTGTAACTGGTCTTAATTGCTTGTTGAGCGAATATCAGAGTTATTGTTGTGCTAGATCTGCGTTAAAGCAAACATGCTTGACTAGATTCCACGCATGCATAACCTCCTCTCCACTTTCTATGCTTTCCCTAAAGTAATGTCCTCCTATTATATTGAAGTTGACCACCTTGCTAGGTAGTTGGTTTGTAGTTTTTCTTTCTATAAATAAGACTCAGATGCTCCTTCTGAGGGGTTGATTAATCTAAGGTTGTACTCACATTATTAAGTTTTTCAGTAATATAGTTATGTTGCTCATTTGTACTTATGTTTTCCAATGAATAAAATGAAGTTATAAGTTCACATCTCTAAGTTTACATTTGTCTTAAGGGATACTCATCCAAGGGGGCCCACTTGGTGAGCATTCCATCGTTTAGTTTAGCTGTTATTTTCTATTAAGCAGTTAGTTAAAATCTGGCACTGTATGTTCCTACAACCACTAGAATTCCATTTTGTGTCTATTCCTACAGCCAAAGCAGACAGAGTAGTTTCCTGTTTGTTTGCCCAGATTTTCATTTTCTGTCATGCACTTCAGATTAGTATAGTTGTTGATTGATGTTCAACATTTATGTTATTTCTTTCCAAGCAATTTACTTTCAGCATTATGCCTTTCTTAGCCGTAGAATGAATGTGGCTACTTTGGTGTTCCTAGTACACATATTGTACTGACCCATTTCAAGTTCACGTCCTTGGGTTGACAAGTTAAATGCATCTTCATAGTGATTAAGACATCCATTCAGGTTAGATGTCCAATCTCTGAGTCATAGCTTTATGGGCTTAGTTGTTAAATCATTGTAGGAGACCAACATTTTTGTCGTCATTGCCAGGGATGGTGTCAAACTAGGAAGATCTTTGGAGTCATTTTTAGTATTATTTTTTACAGAAGTATTTTTGAAGTGTGTTCTTAGTATACCTTTCATTTAGGAAGTAATGACCCACAATCCATTTACAACATTCTTTGTGTGAGTTGGCTGATACTAAGTATATACTACATGCATAGAGGTAGAAGAAGAGATGCTTTAGGGAGATTCCTTCCTAATGATCCTATTCCTGATGACAGCTTAGTTGAGTATCCAAACTACCCAGCAGAAGAAGCATAAGTGAATCCTTTTTCTTGATGCATTCCCTGATTTGAATAGTTCTGAAACATACTCTGAAGAACAAGTTGCCCAAAACTTGTTTGAAAATCCATTTTCTTTGATAATCAGCCAAGTAGCTATGGCTACCCAAAATAGACCAAATCAACCAACCTTTCCATTTCCTATTGCTCATCAAAATGAAGTGGATAACCTCAAGAACATCCCTGCTTCAGTTCTTCCCAAGTTCTATGGACTTGCAACAGAGGACCTAGACACCTTCTTGTTTAAATTTGATATCCTCTGCAGAAGCTATGACTACACCACTGATGCTCATAGGCTTAAGCTATTTCCTACTACCATGAAAGATGTTGCATTGAGATGGTTTATGGGTCTAGGTAGTTATATTGTCAATACCTGGGATGAGATGAAAGAGAAATTTATTGAGAAGTATAAAGACTATTGTAGGGGTGGAGATATGAGAGGAGATGATATTTTTAGAATGCAGTAGAAAGAGGATGAAATTTTGGAGGATTACATCTCAAGGTTCCTATTTTGTTTGCAAAAATCTCCCCATCATACACTCAATGAGGAGTCTTAGAAACTACTCTTCCTTAGAGGAAAAAGTGAGCATTGCACGGATGCCTTGGATTTGATGGGAGGAGGAGATATTACCTAAGTACCTTGGGAGGATATTAAGAAGATGTGCCAGAATTATTCCAGAGTAGCCATGAAGAAAGGAAGAGGTTACCATTCCCTTATGGAAAAACCCCTACCAATGGAGTTTCAAGGATGGAAGAAGAAGCAAGATGAGGCAGAGGCAATGTTGGAAGAATATTGCCCTCATTGCAGACAAAAGAAGAGGGACTGCAAATGCAAGATGGTAGATAATATTGACAGTAAGCAGATTCCACCTAAGTTCAAGCCAATCCAAGTTGAAGAAGATTAAGTCTACTATGTTGCACAAAGGAGGCCATGGGCTCCAAGACAAGGTATGTCACCAGATCCATTATCATTTGCTGGACCATATTTCAATACTTATGCATCTAGTAACCAATGGCAATAGCCATCTCCATCCAACTATGGAGGATATTCACCTCAGCCTTGGAATAACACTCCAAACACTTGGCAAAATTACCAAAACCCTGTACCCTAGTGGCAACAATCTCAGGGGAATTGGCAGTCACCTCCAGGAAACTAGAAGCAAACGTCTCAATAGAGCGGCGGACAACAATGGCCAAACCAGACAACTAATTACATGCAACCACCTTCTTAGCCCCAGCAGCCCGCTATAATGCCTCCTCCTGCTAGTTCCAATTCAAATACACCTAAACCTACTCAGTTACCAGCTCAGCACTCACCTAACCCAAATAATACACCACAACAGCAGCCAATGTACTCTACTGATCCAAATCAATTCCTTGCATATGTTGTGAGTGTAAGTGACATCCACCTGCGTTCAGGAACTAGCTTGGCAGCTCCTTCTAGACCCATCATTAATGAGCTTCCCGAGGAGGAAGAGGAGCCTTTAACTACCCCCATTCAGCCAAATGCACCTGAAAATCTTGAATTAGTCCCAGTCAAGTAGACTGCACAAGAACCACCATTTCCATAGAGGTTGGAAACTGTGAAACAAAAGGAAGTGAAAGAGGAACCCACCTTTGACATTCTAGAGTAGTTGAAACATGTATGTGTCAAGATCCCTCTATTTTAGGCCATAAAAGATGTTCCTATATATGGCAAAGCAATCAAGGAAGCATGCCTTAAGAAGCTAGGCAGAAAGAGGAAAGACCCCACTATGGTTCATGCGGTGGGATAGTTGGCTGGCATCATGCTTGGGAAAGTGATTGTTCCCAAATATAATGATCCAAGGAGTTCTATGGTAGGAGTTGTTATAAATGGGATCCAAATAAGGAATGCTCTGATTGATTTGGGAGCAACCATAAATGTAATGACCAAGGATATCTTGCAGCAACTAAATGTTGCAAACATGAGACCTACTCCTACTGTCCTGCAGCTTGCTAATAGTTCTACTATTAAACCTGATGGGATAGTAGAGGACCTTGTGGTATCCCTGGACTCATGGGAATATCCAACTGATTTCATGGTACTTTCTCCTAAAACTACATTGGGAGGGTATCCCATCATTCTAGGAAGGCCATGGTTAGCCACAACTGATGCTTATATTGGATGTCGATAAGGAGACATGACCATCTATGATGGGAGAAGCACTAAAAAGCTTGTTCTTTATCCACCTGCACATCCATCTCATGATATGGATAATCCTATTTGGCCATATGTTGGTGAAGTGGCCGAGGAAGCTAATTATGTGGTACAGCTTATGATGTTAGGCATAAGCTCTTTTATGCAGCTTCAAGAGGAAGATGAGATATTGTCTAACATAATTCATAATCATTATGAAGTAGAGGAAGCATCATCCTCTCATTCTATTGATCCATTGAAGACACTTATTCCCACTTTTCTTGTAGCCATGAGTATGTCTCATATATTGCTTCCACAAGAAATCAAGGTACCAAGCATTAGTGAAGCAACTATGGTAGAGTTAACAACTCAAGTGGAGATTTCAGAAGAAAGATATCTAAATATTAACAACGAATTGACTCAAGAATAGTAGTTGTCTTTAACAAACTTGTTAAAGAAACACAAGATTGCCTTTGCATGGGATTGCCATGACATGAAAGGACTAGATCCCACATTATGCACCCATAGGATTTACATAAAGGAAGACTGTACACCAGTAAGACTGCCACAAAGGAGAATCAACCCTGCATTAAGAGAGATTGTCAAAGAAGAATTACAAAAGCTATTAGATGCAGGATTTATCTAACCAATCTCAGATAGCTAGTGGGTGTTGTTGGGAATTAAGGCGTCTCAACCTTGGTAATTCTCTGCATTTGTAATGTTTGTATTTATTATTTAATTGCCTATGTTATAAATAATTGGAAAATCCATATTGTCATATTGTGGGATGTGGCACGGTGATGTGTCAATACTACATGGATTATGACAACTTGTATTTTTGTCCTCACATGAGGAGATAGGCATCCCACTTAGTGGTAGGAATATTCTACCATGTGTCGACATCTTCTATGTTGTGTAAGGAATGTTTGACCGAAACGGTTATGACAGATTCCTATGACGAATCTATGACATATAAGAGTCGAGAATAGAAGGTTGTAAGACAGGTAATGACATGTGTCATGTAGCATCTTTGAATGAGGCATATTTGGGTGCCCCAAGGTGGAATATGATGTGTTGTAAGAGAATATGCTATTTATAGCATGTGTATGACAGATTCTCTTACAGCTGTAAGTTGTAACCACTATGACAGATTCTATGACGGTCGTAAGTGTCGTAAGAGCATCTGTCATAGCCCATTTTGGAAATAGGTGACCTCTTTGGGATGGGAGTTGTGGACAAGTGTCAAACACATTCTACAATGTTGACCAAGTGTCCCTAGGCGTGGGTTTTGGTCCAAGATGCCATATTGGACGCCCATTCCAAGATAGGTCCAATATTGCCTTGTATTTTCTTTATATACAAGTGCTTGGAGGTGCAGTTTGTATCACAGGTTTACAGGTACTGTTATGCTACCGGATTGACTCCAAACACGAGTGTCGAAGACCATTGAAGCTTGCATTGCAAGTGTATTGTAAACTTTCTTTCAGATTTGTTAATACATTGTGCAGGTTTCTGAGTGTGGGGTTTTTCACCCGATAAGGGTTTTCCCCACTGTAAATCTTTGTCTCTCTTCTTCTGTCTACTTTCTAGTTCTTGTGTTTTGCTGCAATATCTCATGTTAATGGTTTAACATTCCTATAATAGTTAGGATAAAGTTGAATTTTCATAGCCCTCTCCTCAAAAGATTAGTGTAGGAAGCGTTTTTTGTGCACCTAGCTTCCTTTCAGTTGGTATCAGAGCTTGATCACCTTTGGTCCTAGTTATAGGGTAGGGGTTTTTTGAGCTAATCTTAGGTTGAGTGGGAGTCTGTGCAGAGCATTCTATATCTTATTACAACAAGGAGATGGCAGGCACATCAGGAAGGTTTGAAGTAGAGAAGTTCAATGGCAGTAATTTCGAGCTGTGGAAGCTCAAAATGGAAGACATGTTAGTTGACAGAGACCTTTGGGAAAGTGTGAACGAAACTAAACCAGCTACAATGTCACGAGATGAGTGGGATTTCAAGGATTAGAAGACTAAGGGTCTCATAATACTTAGTCTTGTCGATTCTGTGTTGTTAAATGTCCATGAGGAGACTACTACAAAACTCCTTTGGAAGAAGTTGGGGGTGTGTATCAAGCCAAATCCCTAGTCAATAAACTTTTCCTTAGAAAGAAGTTGTATTCTCTTCGAATGGAGGATGGAGGATCCATGGCTGAGCATATGAATGCCTTTAATATGCTAGTTGCACAATTAACATCTATTGGAGTAAAGATGGAGGAGGAGGATCAGTGTATGACCCTACTTTGTTCTCTACCGGACTCATGGGATCATCTTGTCATGGCAATCGGAAGCACCACATCCACATTCAAAATGGAAGAAGTGGTTTCTTCGATGTTGTTTGAAGAGATGCAGAGAAAGTCTTCTGAGGCAGCCAAAGAAGCCCTTGCAGTTAGTGGAAGACCCAAGGAAAAAGGGAAGAAGAAGGACAAGAAAGTTGAGAAGGGTAGATGCAAATCCTGTGGGAGATCCAAATCTCCTAGAAAGTCCAAGGCTCTTTGTTGGAACTGTGGCAAGACCAGACATTTCCAAAAGGAATGCAAATAGGAGAAGAAGAAAAAGAAGAAAGCTCTTGATTTAGATTCTGACAAATTACAAGATGACGACGATGCTTTCATCGCAGCCCTGGCAACCCATGCATCTGATGATATGTGGCTAATCGACTCTGGTGCATCATTCCACATGACCTCGCATCAAGACTGGTTAACTAAGTATGAGGAGTTCGATGGTGGAAAGGTGTATCTGGGTGACAACTCTCATCTGAAGATCATTGGTCGTGGAAGAGTCTCTATTCGATTCCCTGATGGTCGAGTGAAGGGGATCTCTGGGGTTATGCACATCCTAGGCTTAGCACGGAACCTTCTTTCGAAAAGACAACCTGCACACCTGCATCATTCAAACTAGAGGATCTATGGTGCTTGCTAAGGGTACTCAGAGAGGTACTCTATTTCAACTAGAAGCATGCATTGCACAATGCAATAGTTCTTCTAACTCAAGGAAGAGGGTTGTTGTCACTTCATCCCCACCATCTGAACGAGCAGTGAAGAAATCTGTTGTTTCTAGTCTTGATGGTTGTAATCGTGCATTGAAAGTTAAACTTCTTACAGAAAAGACAATGTTATGGCATAAGAGATTTGGCCACATTGGTGAGAAGGGTCTGCGTACCCTGAAAAATAAGAACCTCATTGAGGGGTTAGATGATTGTAATCTTGAGTTTGACTTTTGCGAACATTGCATTTATGGAAAAAATAAAACCATGTTTAGTTTTACTCGAGTTCTCATAAGTCTTCTGGTGTGTTGGACCTTATTCATTCTGATGTGTTTGGTCCTGTTAATGTTCCTTCATTATCAAAATCTATATACTTTGTATCTTTTATAGATGATTACAGTAGAAGGACATGGATTTATTTTCTCAGAAGCAAATTTGAAGTCTATAGCAAGTTTAAGGAGTTTAAAGCTTTTGCTGAAAATTAGTATTAGACTGGTAAAAAGATTAAATGTTTGAGAATTGACAATGGTGGTGAGTTCTGTTCTATAGAATTCAATAAGTATTGCAAGAAACTTGGGATTGAAAGACATAAGACAACTCCATACACACTGCAGCAAAATAGAGTTACAGAGAGGATGAACAGGACACTGATAGATAAGGCTGGGAGTATGCTTAGTGGAGCTGGTCTAGAACAAAAGTTTTGGGCTGAAGCTGTTGCTACTGCTTGCTATCTGGTAAACAGATCTCCTACCTCAACTCTTGTTGGAAAGACACCCATGGAGGTGTGGTCTAGTAGAAAGCCTTTAGTAAGGCATCTTTGTGTTTTTGCTTGAGGCATATGCACATGTGCCTAGGGAGAAGCGGTCAAAGTTGGAGAACAAAGTTGTTAAGTGTATCTTCATCGGCTATGGTGTTGGTGTGAATGGATACAAGCTTTGGGACCCCATGGCTTAAAAAGTGTTGTATAGCAGAAGTGTCATCTTCAGAGAGCTTACACCTTCTTCCACTGTTTTACAGCTAGAAGAAAAAGAAAAGAAAGAGGATGTTGTTCAGTTTCCTCTCACCCCTAAGAAGACTGAACAAAAAGACAATGTTGGACTTGATGATGAGGAGAGCTCAAGTAGCTCTGAAATCTCAGATGAAGAAGTTGAACCTCAACCTCAGCTCTTGAGGAGGTCTACATGGATAAGAAAGCAGCCTGAAAGGTTTAGTTTTACATTGCTTGATTCTAGTTGTGCTTATGCTTTGATTACTAAAAGTGATGAACCTAGAACTGTATCAGAGGCTTTGGATATGAAGGATGCAGGTTCCTAGAAGGAGGCCATGGAGGAAGAAATGGCTTCTTTGGAAAAGAATCAAATTTGGGACTTGGTGCCTTTGCCTCCTGGACTGAAACCCGTTGGATGCAAATGGGTATTCAAGAAGAAAATTGGTGCAGATGGCAGTGTTGAGAAGTATAAGGCCAAATTGGTTGCGAAGGGGTATTCACAAGTGGAGGGTATAGATTATGGTGAGATCTTCTCTCCCATTGCGAAGCTGACATCCATTCGATTCTTGTTGTCACTCGCAGCAGCTTATGAATTGGAGGTAGAACAGATGGATGTGAAGATAGCTTTCCTTCATGGTGACTTGGAGGAAGAGATCTACATGTCACAACCAGAGCATTACATGGTGAAAGGTAAAGAAAATTTGGTTTGCAAACTTAAGAAGTCTTTGTATGGTTTGAAGCAATCCCCTAGGAGATGGTACTTGAAGTTTGATGCCTTTGTGTTGTCAATTGGATTTGTGAGATTGAAATCAGATCACTGTGTGTATTATAAATTTGATGGTAATCGTATTCTCATTGTTGCACTATATGTTGATGATATGTTGCTCATTGGGAAGGGTAAAAATATGATTTCTGATTTTAAATCTCAGCTGTCAGCTCAGTTTGAAATGAAAGATTTAGGGGCAACCAGGTACATTCTAGGAATGGAAATCAGAAGAGATAGAACCAACAGAAAACTTTGGTTAAGCCAGAGTAAGTATGTGAAGTCCATGTTGGACAGATTCAGCATGGCAGATTGTAGACCATTGTGTGTTCCTATTTCTTTGGGGACAAAGTTGTCTGTTGAAGATTGTCCAAAATCTCCTAGTGAGGTGGAGGACATGAGCAGAATACCTTATGCTAGTGCTATTGGCAATTTGATGTATGCTATGGTCTGCACAAGACCAGACATTGCCCAAGTAGTGGGAGTCCTTAGTTGATTTATGGCTAATCCTAGACGGGTTCATTGGGATGCAGTTAAGCGAGTGTTCAAATATTTGAGGGGTACTTCTGAGTATTCCATTTGTTATCATGGTAATGTTTCAGGACCTTCGCATGCTGTTGATATTCATGGATTTGCGGATTCAGATTGGGTAGGTGACATTGACAGCAGGAGATCCATCAGTGCTTATGTTTTTACACTTTTTGGTGGTGCTATTAGTTGGATGAGTAAGTGACAACCTGTTGTTGCTTTGTCCATGACAGAAGCTGAGTATATGGCAGCAACTCATGCTTGTAAGGAAGCCATTTGTCTTAAGAGATTATGTTCAGATATTGGTGTTGATGCAGGTTAGATCACGATCAATTGTGACAGTCAGAGTGCAATTTGCCCTGCAAAGAATCTAACTTTCCATGCTAGAACCAAGCACATTGATGTTCAGTTTCACTTTGTGAGGGACATGGTTGAGGATGGAAAGGTAGATTTGGAGAAGGTAGATACTTTGAAGAATGTTGCAGATGCATTGATGAAACCAGTGGGCACAGAGAAGTTTAGATGGTGTTCGGAGTCTATGGGCCTCTCGGCCTATAGTAGTTAAATCCTATTTTTCTATTGGCTCTTACAAGGTGTTCGACAAGTGGGAGAATGTTGGGAAGTAAGGTGTCTCAACCTTGGTAATTCTCTGCATTTGTAATGTTTGTATTTATTATTTAATTACCTATGTTGTAAATAATTGGAAAATCCATATTGTCATATTGTGGGATGTGGCACGGTGATGTGTCAATCCTACATGGATTATGACAACTTGTATTTTTGTCCTCACATGAGGAGACAGGCATCCCACTTAGTGGTAGGAATATTCTACCATGTGTTGGCATCTTCTATGTTGTGTAAGGAATGTTTGACCGAAACGGTTATGAAGGATTCCTATGATGAATCTATGACATGTAAGAGTCGAGAATAGAAGGCTGTAAGATAGGTAATGACATGTGTCATGTAGCATCTTTGAATGAGGCATATTTGGGTGCCCCAAGGTGGAATATGATATGTTGTAAGAGAATATGCTATTTATAGCATGTGTATGATAGATTCTCTTACAGCTGTAAGTTGTAACCACTATGACAGATACTATGACGGTTGTAAGTGTCGTAAGAGCATCTGTCATAGCCCATTTTGGAAATAGGCGACCTCTTTGGGATGGGAGTTGTGGACAAGTGTCAGAAACATTCTACAATGTTGACCAAGTGTCCCTAGGCATGGGTTTTGGTCCAAGATGCCATATTGGACGCCCATTCCAAGATAGGTCCAACATTGCCTTGTATTTTCTTTATATACAGGTGCTTGGAGATGGAGTTCGTATCACAGGTTTACAGGTACTATTATGCTACTGGATTGACTCCAGACACGAGTGTCGAAGGCCATTGAAGCTTGCATTGCTAGTGTATTGTAAACATTCTTTAAGATTTGTTAATACATTGTGCAGGTTTCTTAGTGTGGGGTTTTTCACCTGATAAGGGTTTCCCCACCGTAAATCTTTGTCTCTCTTCTTCTGTCTACTTTCTAGTTCTTGTGTTTGCAATATCTCATGTTAATGGTTTAATATTGCTGTAATAGTTAGGATAAAGTTGAATTTACATAGCCCTCTCCTCAATAGATTAGTGTAGGAATCGTTTTCCGCACACCTAGCTTCCTTTCAGGTGTCTCCTCTGGTTCTAGTGCCCAAAAAGGGCAGGAAATGGAGAGTTTGTATTGATTACTAAGAATTAAACTCTACCACCAAAAAGGATCATTTTCCCCTTCCTTTCATAGACCAGGTATTGGACTCACTTGTAGGAAAGCAGTACTTTTCCTTTTTGGATGGGTTCAACAGTTACAATCAGATACAAATTGCACCAAAGGACCAGGAGAATCAACCGTTACCTATCCTTGGGGGACTTATGCCTACTCAGTGCTTCCATTTAGCTTATGCAATGTACCTGCAACTTTCCAAAGGGCAATCATTAGAATATTTTATGATATCTCACATGATTGCATGGAAATCTATATGGATGATTTCACTACTTATGGTGCTACTTTTGATGAGGCATTGGAAAACTTAGGGAAGGTTTTGGAGAGATGTGAAGACCATAATCTGTCTCTGAATAGTGCAAAGTGCTTCATGATGATGCAAGAAGGAGTAGTGCTTGGCCACTATGTCTCTCCAAAAGGAATTCAGGTGGACCCAACAAAGATTGAAGTGATAATCAATCTACCCATTCCTGCAAAGCAAAAAGATGTCAGAAGCTTCTTGGGTCATGCAGGGTACTATAGATGTTTCATCAAGGATTTCAACAAAATGGCAGCCCCATTGTATACTCTTCTCACTAAAGATGCTAAATTTCAGTGGAATGAAGACTATAACAAGGCATTTTCTGATTTAAAGGCAACATTAACTCATGCTCATGTACTCAAAGGGCCCAATTGGGAGCTCCCTTTCCACATCCATACTGATGCATCAGATTATACCATAGGAGCAGTCTTAGGGCAAAAAGAAGGAGCCATTGAACATGCTATTTATTTTGTCAGCAAAAATTTGCAGGGAGCTGAGTTCAATTATACAGTGACAGAAAAGGAAATGCTCGCAGTAATCTATGCCCTCAACAAATTTAGGCATTACATAACAGTCTATTAAATCTTTGTGCACACAGATCATGCAGCCATTAGGTATCTCATGAACAAACCCTTGATATCAAGTAGATTAGCAAGACGGGTGTTGCTAATGCAAGAATTTGACATTACCATTGTGGATAGGCCAGGGAAGGCCAATGTTGTTGCAGACTTTCTTTCAAGGCTGACTATATCAGAGGACAACCAAGTCATTGATGACTTTTTCCCTGATGAACACTTGTTTTCAATCACTGTGCAAACACCTTGGTATGCTGACACAGCTAATTATCTGGTCACAGGGAAAGTCCCTCCTCGTTTCTCTCCAAAAGAGAGAAGGGTGCTCATTGAAAAGTCTTTTCCTTTTTCATGGATTGTTGGATGTTTATTCTACACTAGAGCAGACCATGTCATGCGAAGATGTGTGAGGGAAGATGAAACATATGATATTTTGCATGTATGTGGTGCAGGAGCACCTAGAAAATCATGTTTTGTGTTGTAATAAGGTCTATTTGACCAATACATTTTCATTTTTGTTTGTAAGTCCCAAGTGACTTAGGTCATTTTTGTCAAATTGTTAGTCTCAAGACGGTTGGTCTCCTAGCCGCTTGGAATCGGTTGTTTTTTTTCTCAGGGCGAGTTTATAAACCCATAGGAATGAACCAAATGAGATATTGTAATCAGACTGAAGAGAAGAGGTTGAATGTGATTATGTATTGTGCTAAGGAGAAATAGAATGATTTTGTTCTGTCAATTTGTTTTTTTTGTTTCCTGTAACTATAAATTGTATAGCCGTAGATTTCCATTCTTTTTGTGCTTTCTGTTGTTGCAATATGTTGATGTGAAGCATTCCACTGGTGAGATTTCTGTCGAAATCAGTGGAATGGCTTCGTTGTATAAGTATCTGTTTTTGTTTTCTATTTTGTTTCATTGTTCGGTGGTGCAGAGGTTCCAGACAGTGTGGGTTGCACAGTAGGTTAACCTAGCATCTCCATGTGCTAGGGTACAGGAGAAGGTAAACTGTGCATCGGTGTATCAGGAGACAAGTTAAGAGTTTTGCCGACGGGAAGGGTCTCGTCGATAAGGTCATTTCCAACCGGTGTGGAAGCCGTCACGATTGAGACGAGGAAGAACTTAACCATCATCAGGCATCGGTAGGAGGATGGAAGACTTGGCTGATAGAAGATGTCTCGCCGAAGTTAAAGCTGGTTGAGCTATCGGTGTGAGTTTGGTCATGGAGAGACTTAGGAAAGTCTTTCCGACGGTGGTTGTCCAGCCGATGGTGATGGATCGGCAACTCATTTGTTAGTCTTGCTGACTTTAAGGAAATTAGGGCCCATTCTGCGTTTCCTGCTGTGCGCTCCCCATCATATTGGTATCAGAGCCCTAAAAGATTTGGGTGACAAGTCGAATTGAGGATTTGCAGGAGTGTTGGTGTTTGGGTGCTATCTGTGAATAGTGTATGTCAGACAAAGAAAGTGAGATAGAGGCAGAGAGGATGCCTCCCAAAAGCATGTCACAGGACGCCGTTAAGAAGCAAATCGAGGAGATTCTTGAATCCAAGTTTAGAGAGTTCAAACAGTCCAAAAGCAAAGATAGGGAAGATGAAAGTGACAGCGATGAAGGCGATACAGAAATTGATGAAACCAATAAAAAGACAGAGGAGATACCAACAGACTAGAGGGCATTTGTAAATGCATTGAAGTCAGTCAATAGGGACACCATAGATGGGTTACTTATGTATAGTGGAAGTATGCAAGCTGAAGAGGTGATTAACTGGATTGAGGCATTGAACAATCACTTGAAATACAAAGAAGTCCCTGATGATAAGAGGGTTAAGTTGGAAAAGGCAAGATTGAAGGGATCTGCTCTTGCATGGTGGAATTATGAACAAGGAGAGAGAGTCAAGGAGGGGAAGAATATGATAACCTCTTGGGAAAGGATGAAGACCAAAATCAAGGCGATAACCTCTTGGGAAAGGATGAAGACCAAAATCAAGGCACAATTCTTACCCCTGGACTATAACTTGTAGATGTATAAGAAATTGTAGAACCTCAGATAGAGAGACCTTGATGTGAATGCATACACACAAGAGTTTCATAAACTCAGTCTCAGATCAAAGAGACAGGAAGAAGAGTCAGAGAAGGTGGCCAGGTATTTGAATGGCCTAAGGATGAACATCCAAGATGAGATCAACATCTTAGCACCAGAAATAGTGAACAAGTGTTTCCAAATGGCCTTAAGGGCTGAAGAGAAGATAAACAGAAAGAGTGAGCAGAATAATAGAGGTAGAGGTGGAAGAAATTTCAGAGGCAGAGGCAGTTTTGGAGGAAGAAGTCCTAACCAGAGGCCTAATGGTGAGTCTAGCCAAGAAGAGCAAGTTGGAGACTCCAATAGCCAAGGAGGCTACCGAGGAAGAAGGTCTAATGGAAGAGGTGGGACAAATGAATCAGGTAGAGGATCCAAATTCTCCAATATGAGATGTTATAACTGCAATCAGATAGGGCACCCGACATACAAGTGTCTAGAGAAGGCCTCAACTTCTCATGGTAGTGAGAAGAGAACCACTTTGATTCAAGAAGATACAAGGAGTGTGACATCTCCTGAAGTGAATCTAGCATCAGAAATGGGAGACAATCTGATGATCAAGAGGACGCTGCTCAAGGAACCAGTGCAGACTGAACCATCTCAAAGAAGGGTTTTGTTTAGAATCAACTGCAAGATCCAAGGTAAGGTTTGTAAAGTTATTATTGACTCTGGTTCTACTGATAATATTATATCTTTGGAAGCAGTGAATAAGTTGAATCTGGAAAAGATACCCCATAGCAGTCCATATAAAGTCAGTTAGTTGAATAAGGGGCAGTACATACTCATCAACGAACAGGCATGGGTAGAATTTAGTATTGGGGGGTATAGAGATAAAATTTTGTGTGACATCCTTCCAATGGATGCTTGCCATCTTTTGTTAGGCAGACCATGGCAGTTTGACAAAAAGGCTCATCATGATGGAGAAAAGAATGCTTACTCATTCCAAAAGGATGGTGTGACTTATAGGATACAGTCATTGGTAGAAGAGGATCCACAACATGTAGGGTCTAGTGTAATGATGGTAGGAGAAAAAGAATTCATGGACACATTAAAGGAAGGTGATGGAGTAGGTTTTGCTTTGATTGTGAAGCCTAAGGGGGAAAAGAAGGAAATTGTGAGAGAAGTAGGCCCTAAGGAGGTCAAAGATTTGTTTGAGTTACAAAGGAGTGATTGCAAAAGATATACCTGACTCCCTACCACCTGTCAGAGACATTAGCCATCAGATAGATCTCATACCTAGAGCGGCACTTCCCAATAAGGCAGCATATAAAATGACCCCTCAGCAGAATGAAGAGATAGCAAACCAGATTCAAGAACTCCTAAACAAAGGGCTGATAAGGAAGAGCCTTAGCCCATGTGCAGTACCTATTGTTTTAGCCCCAAAGAAGGATGGGAAATGGAGACTGTGTACTGATTCTAGGGCAATAAATAGGATAACCATCAGGTATAGGTTTCCTATTCCTCAAATAGAAGATCTAATGGATTGTTTGGGTGGGGCTACTTATTTCTCCAAGATAGACTTGAAGAATGGGTATCACTAGATAAGGATAAGAGAGGGGGATGAGTGGAAGACAGCTTTCAAAACTAATGAAGGGTTGTATGAGTGGCCTGTGATGCCTTTTGGTCTTTCAAACGCCCCTAGCACCTTTATGAGGCTGATGAATGAGGTGTTGCAGGAATTCATAGGGAAATTTGTGGTAGTCTACCTTGATGATATCTTGGTGTTCAGTAAGAGCAAGGAAGAACACTTGGAACATTTGGAGATAGTCTTGAAGAGGCTGCAAGATCAGAAGTTACTGATAAACTTGGACAAGTGTGACTTCATGAAACATGAATTGGTGTACCTAGGTTTTGTCATCTCTAAGGGTGATTTGAAAATGGATCTTTCCAAGGTAGAGGCTATTTTGAATTGGCCTACACCTAGGACAACAGGAGAGGTCAGAAGTTTCCATGGTTTAGCCACATTTTACAGAAAATTTATTAAGAACTACAGTGATATTTCTGCACCTATGTTAGAGACCATCAAGGGTGGAGGAAAGATGAAGTTTGTGTGGACAAAAGAGGTAGATCAGAGTTTTGAAAGTCTGAAGCAGAAAGTTGCAAAGTATCTTGTCTTACTACTTCCTGATTTCAAGAAAGTCTTTACCATTGAATGTGATGCAAGTGGACTGGCCATAGGTGCAGTGTTGAGCCAAGAAGGCATACCAGTAGCCTTTTTCAGTGAAAAATTGAATGAAGCTAAGAGGAAGTACTCTTATGATTTAGAGTTGTATGCTATGGTACAAGCTCTAAAAAAATGGAGGCAATACTTGCATCCTAAAGAATTTATTGTATACATTGACAATCATGCTCTCAATTTTTTGAATGGATAGGAAAAGCTCAGCCATCAACACATGAAATGGGTTGAAAGTCTTCAAGCATACACCTTCATCATCAAACATAAGAAAGGGATAACCAATAAGGTTGCTGATGCTTTAAGCAGAAGGGTGTTGACAGTGCAAGAAGTGTAGCTACAAAGCATGGGTGTTGAGTCACTCAAAAGATTGTATAAAAAGGACCAAGATTTCAAGGAGATTTACAAGGTATGCAGTGAGTTTTCCAATGCTTTCCACAGTGAAATTTTAGATTATACATTGCAGGATGGACTTTTGTTTAAAGGAAGTCAACTATGTATCCCTAAGTGTTCAATGAGGGATAATATAGTTAAGGAGAAACATAGTGGTGGTTTAGGACGACATTTTGGGCTCAATAAGACCTTAGATCTTGTAAGAAGGTTTTACTTTTGGCCAAGGATGCAATCTGATATCAGAAGGTTTGTTGAGAGTTGTATGATTTGCCAGAAAGAAAAGGGAGTTTCAACCAATGCAGGATTGTACCAACCTTTGTTCATACCAAACAGACCTTGGGAAAGTTTGAGTATGGATTTTGTGATGGGATTGCCCAAGACAAGGACATGTTATGACAATATGTTTGTTGTGGTAGACAGGTTCAGCAAGATGGCTCACTTTATTCCTTGTAAGACCACCAATGATGCTAGTTACATTGCAGGTTTGTTCTTTAAAGAAATTGTCAAGATTCATGGGTTACCTTTGGGTATCGTATCTGATAGAGACAGGAAATTTGTGGGACATTTCTGGAGAACCTTATGGAAAAGATTAGGTACAAATTTGTCTTTTAGTTCAGCCTATCATCCTCAGACTGATGGCCAAACTGAGATTGTGAATAGGTCATTAGGCAATCTGCTGAGATGTTTGACTAGAGAACATGGCAGTAGTTGGGATGTGGTACTCCCACAAGCAGAGTATGCCTATAATGATTCTACAAACAGAAGTATAGGTCTAAGTCCTTTTGAAGTTGTCTATGATAGTCATCCTAGAGGAATTTTTGAATTGTGAGATGTTCAAGGGTTGGACAAACGGAGTGGACATGCTGATACATTTGTAGAGGCTATGAAAGAGATCCATCAACAAGTCAGAGATACTCTACACCATAACAGTCGAAGATCAAGGCTAGAGTGGATCAAAGAAGAAGGGATGTGCAGTACCAAACAGGAGATATGGTCATGGTTCATCTCAACATGAACAGACTGCCCATAGGAAAACATAACAAGTTGATGATGCGAAAAATTGGACCTTGTCGGATTCTGGAGAAATATGGTTCTAATGCTTACAAAATTGAACTCCCTGATGATATTGCTATTTCACCTATATTCAATGTTGCTGATCTGACATTATATAAGAGTCCTGATATAGGAGAAGGTACGACAGATTATATCCAAGACAATGCAAAGTGGGTGCAGTATTTACCACCTAAGGAACCACCGAAGATGGAGTGCATCTTGGATAGTAGGACAACCAAGAAGAGAAGAAATTAGACCTATTTTGAGCACTTAGTCAAATGGCAAGGACTTCCAAACTCAGAGGCCACATGGATGCTAGAAGAAGACATCAAAAAGTAGGGTGGTGATTTGCAGCAGTTAGTCTCTAAGAGGACTTGAGACAACTTTCACCTGGGGAGTATGGTGCAGGAGCACCTAGAAAATCATGTTTTGTGTTGTAATAAGGTCTATTTGACCAATGCATTTTCATTTATGTTTGTAAGTCCCAAGTGACTTAGGTCCTGTCAAATTGTTAGTCTCAAGACGGTTGGTCTCCCAGCCGCTTGGAATCGGTTGTTTTTTTCCTCAGGGTGAGTTTATAAACCCAGAGGAATGAACCAAATGAGATATTGTAATCAGACCAAAGAGAAGAGGTTGAATGTGATTGTGTATTGTGCTAAGGAGAAATAGAATGATTATGTTCCATCAATTTGTTTTTTTTGTTTCATGTAACTATAAATTGTATAGCCATAGATTTCCATTGTTTATGTGCTTTCTGTTGTTGCAATATGTCGATGTGAAGCATTCCCCTGGTGAGATTTCTGTTGAAATCAGTGGAATGGCTTCATTGTATAAGTATCTATTTTTGTTTTCTATTTTGTTTCATTGTTCGACGATGCAGAGGTTCCAGACAGTGCGGGTTGCACAATAGGTTGACCTAGCATCTCCATGTGCTAGGGTACGGGAGAAGGTAAACTGTGCGTCAGTGTATTAGTGTAGCAAACCCTAAGGTGGCCAATAGTAATTGTCATGCGGACGAGATAAGGTCAAGGTGACATCGGAGTAATCGACGTATCGACAGCTCTGGAGTAAGTTCCACCGACGGAACAAGTCTCGCTGAGGGTGTTGGTTCATCACGCATCGGCCAAAGATTGCAAGTGTTCATCGACAGAACAAGTCTCACCGAAGGTAAATGCCATTGGTGCATCAGGAGACAAGTTAAGAGTTTTGCCGACGGGAAGGGTCTTGCCGATAAGGTCATTTCTAACTGGTGTGGAAGCCATCGTGGTTGAGATGAGGAAGAACATAACCATCATCGGGCATCAGTAGGAGGATGTAAGACTTGGCCGATAGAAGATGTCTCATCGAAGTTAAAGCGGGTTGAGCTATCGGTGTGAGTTTGGTCACAGAGAGACTTAGGAAAGTCTTTCCGATGGTGGTTGTTCGGCCGATGGTGATGGATCAACAGCTCATTTGTTAGTCTTGCTGACTTTAAGGAAATTAGGCCCATTCTGCGTTTCCTGTTGTGCGCTCCCCATCAGTATGCCACAATGAACCATGTAGAGGGCATTTTGTAGCTAAGAGGACAGCAATGGAGATTTTGAATACAGGTTATTACTAGCCAACACTCCACAAGGATGCAAGGAGATATACAAGGAAATGTGACAGATGCCAGAGGATGGGACGACCAACCAAATCTGATGAGATGCCCCTTTACCCTCAGCTAGTGATCACTCCATTTGATAAGTGGGGATTAGATTTTGTAGGACCCATTGATCCTCCATCCAATGGTAAATCCTATATCTTAGTATGTACAGATTATGTAACCAAATGGGTAGAAGTTAAGGCCATGAAGCATGCAAGAGATAACAAGGTTACATAATTTCTTTATGAGGAAAATTTCACATGGTACGGGGTTCCCATAGAGATAGTGATTGATCAAGGAGTTCAATTCATCTCAACCCTAGTTGTAGCACTAGTCAATGAGTACAACATAAGGCACAAGAAATCTACTCCTTATCAACCTCAGGCCAATGGCCAAGTTGAGGTGACTAATAGGGAAATTGGAGCCATTCTGACCAAAACTGTGGCTGTCCATAGGAAGGATTGGGCAAACAGGCTGCCAGAAGCTATCTAGGCCTATAGGACAACCTGGAAAATAACCACATGCTTCACCCCTTTTGAGTTTCTGTATGGAAAGACAACTATGATGCCTATTGAATTCGAACATAAGACTCTTCGGACTACAATAGACTTGGGGATGGATATCTTTGAGGCACAAAAGGACAGAATCATGCAGCTCAATGCTTTGGATGAGATGAGGAAAGCAGCTTTGCATCACACAAAGGTAGTGTAGAATCAAAGAATAAAGTGGCATGACAAATTCATCAAAGACAAGAAATTCTAGCCAGGTGACTGGGCACTACTCTACAACTCAAGGTATCAAGATAATGTAGGAAAATTGCAAACAAGGTGGCTAGGACCATATGAGGTTGCTAAAGTTTTCTCCAATGGTGCTGTTCAACTTACCACCATTGACCTTGTCAGATTTAAGTTGCTCATCAATGGTCATCGCCTCACATTGTATCACAAGCCAACTTCGAAGGATGAATTCCTGCAACAATTCAGTCAGCATGCAACTCCCAAACTTCCTGCAGCTGAAGGCAGTGGACCTAGTGTCTCTCCTTCTGGCTAACCAATGTACAACACTTGTCATAATAAAGACTTCCACTTTTGTGGGGGTCCACTTCTTCATTCATCCACCCATCTGCCCATCCATATCCATCATTCTCTCTTCCATCACATTGCCATGATCTCACTTCATTCCACCTCACTTTATTCAACTCCACTTTCATTCATTGCTCAATGAATTTCTTAAAAGGCGACCGGTACTTTCTCCATCATTTTTGCAACTGATCTTCCAAACATCAAGGTACGTGCACATCAATTTGTTATATCTTACTTATCTTTTAGTACATTTATTTAATTACTGTACATTAATGTCGATGTTCTCCATAGCATGTAATTATTCCCTGCCCTGTTAAATCAAGCATCACCATTCCACATGTGAGGACACATGCTCAAATTTAGGTTGGGGAGGGAGTGTGAATACCATGTCCACGTGTCAGTCCATGTTGCTTTACGTCAACACGTCAGCAAAGTTTAAAATTGAGTTGATTTGAATTCTGAGTGAGATGACGGCTCGCAAGTGTGCGGTGATAGCCTTCATTGATTACTGTTTTACTGCCTTTACTGATTTTGTCATAATCTTAAGTCCAGGAAATAAGGAAAATTCAGACGACATTGGCATTGGAAATTTAGCAGTGTTGCAGGAAGGCAAAGTTTAGCTTTTAGATAAAGATTGCCGGAAGAAAAACTCTACAAAGTGATTGTTTATTTTCAGATAGCTAAACAATGGGAGGTGGATTAATTTGAAATGAACCCTCAGTTCATGAAGTATTATTGCAGGATGCACCCAACGAGGCTGAGTTTAGAAATTGCAGGTGGTTAGATTATTTCCTGAAGCTGAATGGCTTTAATGAAGATGTTGCATTGGAATTTGCCCAGACATTGTCTGAAGGTAAGGCCATGGTAAAAGGGTTAGAGGTATTGGCTACTGAAGAGAGGACTGTAGAAGTTACAAGGTTGCCTGTCGATGGTGAAAATTACCCTATTGCCAGAGACGCTAGGTTAGCTAGGGCTGAATTTATAGAACCTGGTGACCCTCCAATAATTGTGGACAAACAGGGAGCCAAGATAACCTCTCTGCCTGGGCCATGGAAGCAAATAGTTGTTCATGTTGTGAGGTACCATAAGGCATGGAAGAAGAATGAATGTGCCAAATGTGCTATACCACCTTCTCTCAATCATGGCGGCCGAGACCCAAGAAGGTAGGGCTAATTTTGTTTCCCACCATTGTTTGATCAAATTGTTAGTTGAAAAGTCTTTGCATGATGTGTCTGATATGACTTGGGAAGAATTCTCAAATATTGATCAAATTAGACCAAGGCATTTGCGACCTACGGTTGTGCCTCAGCCTCGTAGGACTAGGAGGAGAGTGAGTTCTGTTGAAGCTACTCCTAGAACCTCAACTTTTGGTGTAAACCCTCCTACAGCTGAGCAAACTATAGAGGTTAGTTATTCTGAGGCAGAGCATTCAAACAAAATGAGTTCTTCTTCAGATTCTGATGATGATGTTACTCTTAGCAACCTAATTTGAACTAGGGCATAGAAGAAAAAGGTAGAAATAAGAAAGGGTAAAGCTAAAAAGAAAATTGCAGGAAAGGAAGTACCAAGCTCTAAGAAATGGAAGGCTAACATTGTTCTTCTTGTAGCCGAAGAAAAACATGAGAGCCCTCCTAGAAAATCAAGACCTGCTAGGCCAGCCTTTGGTGTGCCTCCACAGAGAAGCCCTAGGGCTAAAGAAACGTCACCAGAAGATACAGAGGCTCCAATGGGGCATGTGAACGTTGAAGGAAAGGACGTATTTGAGGAAGCAACAAATGTAACATTGATAGACCTTGCTGCCGTTGCTGAACAAATTGAGAATCAGGGATATGAAGACAACCAAGAGTTCCTGCAACAAGAGGCCCTGCAACTAGAATTCGTTGAACATTCAGGAACCCTACAGTTAGTGCTATATGAAGGGCAACCATCAGTGTTAGGAAAACTTTTGGTAGGAATACATAGGCCCTCTGATTTTTCAATGCATATGGTAGCTATGAATTTATGGAATGAGATGCAAAGGAGAGAAGAAGAATGGAAAAAGGAGAAACACAGGCTGAAGGAAGAAATTCAAAAGAAAGATGAAGAGATTGAAGATAAGAACACATAAATTGTGACTTTAAAGGAGAGAATGAATAATATGGTAGCCTTAGTGCCTAAGGTATTAGAGTGCAAGACTCCTCCAAGGGTCTATGCTCTATATTTGAAGGAGAAGAATCTTTCTTTTAAACTAGCAAGGATTGTTTCACGTTTGAATCCTTCCATTGAGACTCCTCTTGAATTTTTCAATGCTTATCGGATTGCTCCTCCTGAAATGAAGAATTTGTTGTGTGAATTATATTTACATAATTATGATGTGTCCCAAGATCATGATTGGAATCCCTTGTTGTATGTTGGGGATGTTCAATTAAGGGCATTTATGTCTTGGATACAAAATGAGATTAGTTGGGGACAACAGTTCAGGGCTTATAGGCAAACAGAATTCAACACTCCCTTGTCCATCAAAGCTGAATCTAGAAATCCAGGGAGCATTTTCAATGATTGGCATAAAATGCTTTATAGACCAAGCTATGGCAATAGAATCCTGCCTGAGAGAGAAGCAGTTTACAGAGAATATGAGAAGGTAGCAAACACTATAGGAGAATCTGTAAAGGGATATTTGGCACAAAGGTGGAATAGTTTGTCTAATGAACTAAAACAAGCAGAGCCTCACTCTCTGTAGAACTATGTTGCAGCATGTAAAAGAGTGGATAGATATATATAGATTGGAAGGACAAAGGGGCAATTCTGGCTTCCCTTAATTTTCCAACCACCTATCCTATTATGGCCTATGCTAAATTTTAGGTACTACCAGTATGATATTGCTAAAGAGAGACAGAGATGGAGAAGATTGGATAGACAACAAGGGTTCTATTGGGATCCTAATTCACGCACTGCAGAAACTGATATAGGACAGCTGGAAGTTGCTAATTTCAGGGCATTGACCAAACAGAAGAACAACCCTTCCTCTGCTGAAGGACCAACAAAGTCTTAGGTTGGGGAGAGTAATGAGTCTAGTTTATGACTCAATTTTGTTAGAATTTATTATCCATTTGCTATAGTTATCATGGACTTTGGTACCTAGATCAATATCTTTTTATGATATTTCCTCAAAACCATAAGATATTGGGCATAGGTTATTTCCTATAATCTTTAATGACATTGACATGTTGTATGAACTATCTATGTTAATTTTACATGTGATTAATGAATGTTACTCTAAGATAGTTACATATATGCAATTATTGTGTATACTAATATTGTTATGCAGATATAATTAGCAGCCTATAAAGTTGAGGAAGATTCTGTCAGTTGGTTACTCGCCATCAAAGTCAAACAAGGTGGTCGTTCAAATGTCAAATGGAGGGAATATAACCACCTTGTAACTGGTCTTAATTGCTTGTTGAGTGAATATAGGAGTTATTGTTGTGCTAGATCTGCGTTAAAGCAAACATGCTTGACCAGATTCCACGCATGCATAACCTCCTCTCCACTTTCTATGCTTTCCCTAAAGTGGCGTCCTATTCTATTGGAGTTGACAGCCTTGCTAGGTAGTTGGTTTCTAGTTTTTCTTTCTATAAATAAGACTTAGATGCTCCTTCTGAGGGGTTGATTAATTTGAGGTTGTACTCGCATTATTAAGTTTTTCAGTAATATAGTTATGTTGCTCGTTTGTACTCATGTTTTCCAATGAATAAAGTGAAGTTATAAGTTTGCATCTCTGAGTTTACATTTGTCTTAAGGGATACTCATCCAAGGGGGCCCACTTGGTGAGCATTCCATACTTTAGTTTAGTTGTTATTTTCTGTTGAGCAGTTAGTTAAAATCTGGCGCTGTATGTTCCTGCAGCCACTAGAATTCCATTCTGTGTCTGTTCCTGCAGCCAAAGCAGACAGAGTAGTTTCCTGTTTGTTTGCCCAGATTTTCATTTTTTGTTATGCACTTCAGCTTAGTATAGTTGTTGATTGATGTTCAACATTTATGTTATTTCTTTCCAAGCAATTTACTTTCATCATTATGCCTTTCTTAGCCGTAGAATGAATGTGGCTACTTTGGGGTTCCTAGTGCACATAATGTGCTGACCCATTTCAAGTTGACGTCCCTGGGTTGACAAGTTAAATGCATCTTCATAGTGATTAAGACATCTATTCAGGTTAGATGTCCAATCTTTGAGTCACAACTTTATGGGCGTAGTTGTTAAATCATTGTAGGAGACCAATAGTTGGTTCTTGAAATATGAAGAATATGATGGTGGGAAGTTGTACCTTGGAGATAACTCTCATCTAAGGATTATCAGTCATGGAAGAGTCCTAATTCAATTCCCTAATGGATGAGTGAATGGGATCAATGATGTACCACATATCCTTGGCGTATAGGTTGTTTTCTTAAGTGGAGAGTGCAAGGTGGTGAGAGGGGTTATGGTTCTTGCTAAGGGTGTTTACACAGGCACTCTATTTTATCTAGATGCATGCATGGTTCATTGCAATAACTCTTATGTTTCTATAATGAAGAGATCTACATAATCTACACCTTCACCATTGGAACTAGCAATAAAGAGAAGTGTTGCATCCACTTCTAATGGTCGTGCTTTTTGGGTACTTAACGGTGCCAATGCTTTGGAGACTAAGTTGTCAGCTAATAAGACAATGTTATGGCACTAGAGGATGGGCCACATAGGTGAACAGGATCTAAGGGCCCTAAAAAAATAAAAATAAATGATTGTAATCTTAAATTTGATTTTAGTGAGGATTTTATATATGAAAAAAAACCACATTCAATTTTACTTTAGTTCTCATAAGTCTTTTGGGGTGCTAGACTTAATCCATTCTAATGTATTGGTCCTATTAATGTTCCTTTAATTTATAAATATGTATATTATGTATCTTTCATTGATGACTACTCTAGAAGGATATGGGTATATTTCCTTAGAAGTAAATCTAAAGTCTTTTGTCATTTTAAAGAGTTTATGGATGTTGTAGAGAATCTTATTGATAGGAAGATTAAGATTCTGAGGATTGATAATGCCGGTGAGTTTTATTGAGTAGATCTTGATAGATTTTGTTGGGATCACAAGATAGAGAGACATAAGACAACTCTGTACGCCCCTTAGTAGAATGGAGTTACAGAAAGAATGAACATGACATTGATGGAGAGGGCTAGGAGTATGCTTAGTGGATCCAATTTGGAATAAAAGTTTTGGAGAGAAGCGGCTGCCACAAATTGTTATCTAATTAATAGGTCTCCTATATCAACTCTTGTTGATAAGACACCTATGAAGGTGTGGTCAGGTAAAAATCCTTCATTGAGACATCTTTGAGTCTTTGGTTGCAAGGCATATGCACATGTTCTTAAGGAGAAGTGGTCTAAGTTTGAGAACAATGATGTAAAATGTACCTTCATTGGATATGGAATCACAAGCTTTCTAATCCTCTGGCCAAAAAAGTTATGTATAGCAAAAGTGTTACCTCTAGGGAAGTTAAACCTTCTTCTAGAGTATTGCAACTAGAGAAGGATGGAAAGAAAGATGTGGTCAACTACCCCTAAAGACCAAGTAGGTTAAACTAGAAACCCATGAAGGACCCAAAGAGGAGGAGAGCTTAAATAGTTCAGAGAGTTCCAAAGAGGAGGTGAAACCTCCACCTCAACTCTTGAGGAGGTCCACTCGACATAGAAAACAACTAGACAAGTATAATCCTCTTGATTGGAGATGTATTTATGTTTTGGTTATTAACATAGATGAGCCTAGAACTATGGAGGCATTTTATATGGATGATTTTGAGTTCTAGAGAGTGGCTATGGGTTAGGAGATGGTTTCATTAAAGAAAAATCACACATGAGACTTTGTACCTTTTCCTGATGGTCAGAAACCAAATGTGTTCAAAAGGAAGATCAATTCTGATGGCAATGTTGAGAAGTATAAGGTTAGACTAGTTGTGAAGGGATATTCCCAGGTTGAGGGAATTGATTATGGTGAGATTTTCTCTCTAGTTGCTAAGATGACACCCATTTGATTATTATTATTATCTATTGCAGTAGATTTTAACTTTGAGGTTGAGTAGATGGATGTGAAGATAATTTTCCTTCATGGTGATTTGGAGTAGGAAATTTACATGACATAGCTAGAGCGCTATGTTGAAATAGGTAAAGAAAATTTGGTTTGTAAGTTGAAGAAATCTTTGTATGGTGTTAAACAATCACCTAGGATATCGTACCAAAATTTTAATTCCTTTGTGTTAGGATTTCTAAGATCCAAATCAGATCATTGTGCATCTATTATAAGATGGACAATGATAATTTCCTTGTTATCTCATTATATGTTGATGACATGTTATTTTTTGGTAATGATAAGGACATGATTTATGAATTCAAGTCTTAACTTTTAACACAACTTGTGATAAAAGACTTAGGGGCTACTAGGTTCATCTTGGGTATAGAGATAAGAAGAGATAGAGAAAATATAAATCTTTTGTTCGGCTAAAGTAAGAATGTGAACTCGATGTTGGAGAGTTTCAACATAACAACTCGTAGACTATTATGTGTCCCTATTTCAATGGAGACTAAGTTATCAGTAGAGCAATGTCTAACTTCTCCTAGTGAGATCGAGGATATGGATCAAGTACCTTATTCTAGTGTCATTAGGAGCTTAGTGTATGCTATGTTCTATACTAGACTAGATGTCACCCAAGCATTGCGAGTCTTGAACTAATTCATGGCTAATCCTGGACAAGTACATTGGAATGCAGTGAAAAGTGTCTTCAAATATTTGCAAGTATCTCTAAGTACTCCATTGCTATCATGGTAATTCTATAGGGGACCGACATTCAATGATTATTAATAGATTTTCATATTTAGATTGGTTTAGTGATGTTAATAGTAGGAAATCCATTGGAGTGGAAATGTTTTCACTATGTTTGGTGGTGTAACCAATTGGATAAGTAAGTGATAGGCTATGATCATTTTGTCCACTATAGAAGCATAGTACATGTCAGCTACTCACACTTTTAAGGAATCCATTTGGCTTAAACATTTGTGTTCAGATGTTAGGTTGACTCTAGGAGCTATTATAATTCTATGTGGTAGTCAGAGTGCCATATGTTTGACAAAGAACGTGACCTTTCATGCGAGGATGAAGCATATTGATGTCTATTAACATTTTATTTGTGACATGGTAGAGGATGGGAGGGTGATATTGGAGAAAGTTGACACTTTGCAAAATGTTGCAGATGCATTGACGAAGCCAATGAGTACAAAAAGTTAGGTGGTGTTGTGAGTCTATGTGCCTCTTGACCCTTAGCAATTAGTTGATAGTGTTGGAACTCCCTTTTCTCTTGCAAGGTGTCCAACAAGTGGGAGAATGTTAGGAAAATGTGTCTCAACCTTGCTCCTAATGTTAAGAATACAAAAAATGCAAAATTTGGGCTATAAAACAGAAAAACTCAATTTTCAGGCTATAGAGGTCATTTTGGCCAAAATACACATTACAAGTTGTTGGATGTGGACCTCTTCGATTTCTACAATTAGAAAAAAAGGGCCCAATCAGCCTCTTGGATCAAAAATTATGGCCTTCAGAATTTGGGCCTCCCACATTGGAAATGTAAGAACATCTATGAGTTGTAAGAGGGAGTTACACTTGTTGGCCAACTTATGACACATGTAATAACACATCATAAGGTATATTTGAATGGAGATAATGGGGACAAAATGGAATACCCAAGTTGGTGAGTGGATTATGACAAGATTATGATAGGTGGATTTTAACCTATGGACTCATCTTGGGATCGGGGTGTTGAACTTTTAACTAGGGATTTGGGTGCCACATTTTGGGTGGTTTTACTCATGGTTTTCTAATTACCATTTGATGGTTTCATGTATTTCCTCTCCTATTTATTAGGTGTTTGAGATGGAGGTTTTGATAGTGAGTTTTATAGGTACTATTATGTTGCCATAATTACTCGAAATCTTTGGTTGGTGATACTCTTTCAAAGACTTATACTCTGCAAGTGTATTGTAACATTTGATTACTAAATAATATGTTGAGTTACTTTGGAGTGGGGTTTTTTTTTTTCCTCCCAAAAGGGTTTTCCCCTTGTAAATCATTGTGTTATTGTATATTACTTTTGTGTTTATTTCCTTGTAATTACATGATTAGTTTAGTTTTTGCACATACCTCCTCTCATAGATTAGTGTAGGAAATGTATTTCATACCTATACTTCCTTTCAGTTTCCTCTTTGATTAGTTTTGTTTATCATCAATTTTTTTTAAGTTCATGTTAGAATTGTCAAAGATGAGCCTATTTCCATGGCTATTTCGTTCAATCTACATAGGAAGGGCATTTTCAAGAGGGGAGCAGTGATCTTTTTTTTGAAGAGAGGGAGAAGATGACTCCATTACAAATGAGGGGGTTACACTTGTCCCTAGGGTATTTCTAAGCCCCATAGTGTGGTCAAAGGCACAAAGGGGTAGTTTTGTAGTGAAGGACAATGGGACATGCCGACCCTAATCAAGGCCCACATATTGGGTCTAAACAATTGGTTTTAAAAAACTAATGTTCGCCATTTTTGTTTTCTCTTTCTTCTTAATTGGCATGAAAAATTGCATTGCATCCAAGATACCTTAATAAATCTAGAAATTCTCATTTTGCATTCACGTTTGACTAAGCTACCTTAAAAAAGATACTACTCCATCAAAAATTTCAATATCTTAACCATCCCCCAAAACACACTTTTAATTTTATAAAATGAAATTGTGAGAAAATAACGTGCTTTCTTATTATGTGTGATCTAGGTCTTATGCTAATTAACAATATATTAAATCAAATCTAAAAAATATGAGCTATGTATTGAATAACTAGAAAATAATAAGAGGTGCTTAATTGATTTTGTCTTGATGTTGATGTTTACATTTTGTTATTTGGTGACAAGTGTGATTTGTTAGAAGATTGGGATTTGGGATCTGGACATACAACAAAGATAAAGGATATGTGCTAAAGTTGCTTTGATGTCCTTATTGTTGAAGATAAGATTGTGTTTTACAACCTAGTATTGGACTAGGTCATGCCATGTGGCCTAGTTTGATTGGTGTGGCCTAGTCTATTTTTGATATGGTACACTTGTGCCTTTTATACTTGTCACTAAGAAAGGGATTGTGCTGAAAAGTAGACTAAGTCCCATTATAGGATTGAGAGAAGACCATTGACTTCATTAATAGTTATCAAGCCCCTAAAGAATTGTGAAAGTTGGAAAACATGTTAAGCATACATGCAATATTGATGTAACTATAGTAATTGATATTGAGACTAATGCAACAACGATTTAATGTTCTTTATGTGTGTTTTGATAGTGAAAATCAGTATGAATACTCAATGGTTATAATGACCCAAGAGATGCCTCGAAATATATGTTTCCAGACACTCACCTGGAGACTTTGTGGCAACAAATTAATCAAATAATAGTCATTTTAAGAAATTCAAACTCAAATTAAGAGATTTAAAATTAAAAAAAAACAAACTAAGCCATGCCATATGTTATAATCTGTGGTGAAAAAATATTAATCTAGACAAAAAAATCTAAAAAGATAATGGGTAAAATTAAAAAACAAGCATCAATTAATATGCAAAGTAAGTCAAATTGAGTGCTAATTATGTGGAGAGGCATAACCTATAGTCCCTAGGGGGGAGAAGCGGGATTACTATGAAAGAAAAACTATTTAGAATTGACATTTTATTTTGGAATATAAAGAAATTAAAATGTAAAAATATATATTAATGTCTACAAATAAAACTATTAAAAAATAACACACATATATTATATTTACTACACTTTTCAATATAAAAACAAAATAAAATTAAAAGTGGCTTTTCTAAAATAAAATTAAAAGTTAAATATAAAAGTAATTCTTAAATAAAAATAAAAATTTATGTATCTATATATGTATATAATAAATAAAATAATTTTAAAATAAAATAAAACAACCCTTAGCTAAATAAAATAGCTGGTATTTAAGAAATCTGTACTAGTATACATTTGCAACTGAAGTGTAGTAGTGCAGGTATGCACTTTAATACCTTAGGGAAACCCATATATGAATGGGTAGTCTTAAGAAGACTACAAAATATTTATAGAAAGTAATCAGACAAAAATAACAAGCGATGACGCTTTGAAAAACAGTGTCCCGATCAAAGTTCGTAAAACCAGCTGCGGAAATGCGCAGACATAATTTTACAGATAGCGAGGGAAGCACTGAACTACACAGGTGCGCTTAACCCTTATGCTTTTCCTGTCATTATTTAATCAAGATTGACTCTCACCCTTCTAACTGCACATTCTCCATTGGTTTCGAATTCGCGACTAGTCTCTAATTACATTTCATATCAAACTAGCAACCTGCGCCATTTCAAACAAAGATAAATTGCCATTTTAATTAGTAGTTGTCCTTGCAGTATTGCTTTTGACAGCAGTTACGCGGGAACTGGAAGAGAATTGTGTTCTTAAGGGATTTCCCAAAATAAATGAAGATTAGTCAGCGAGCTAGTCTCTGGAAGAAATTCTTTCTGAAATCAAAACCCACACCAGCATACTTAGGGAAAAGGGTATTTACACGATGTTTAAAACCTTAGTAATACCAGTCTGCTTTCGTACTGGAATTAAATAAAGCTGCAATGAGAATTAAGATTTATTGTTAAATGTTTTAGGCGTTCACCCTGTTCTGGTTTTTTAATAAAACATTTATTGTCATTTTAACTGCCAGTGGCGGCAAAGGAGGAATTCAAGTTTGAAGTGACAATCCATAAATAAAGCTTCTTTTGAAATGCTATTTGATGTTTTTGCCTAATGGCTTGGTAGTCGGTTGCTAATACATATAAACATAGGTTTGGTAGATAAGGGCTATAGTTGTTGTTTACAATGTTTGTGCTCCAATGATTGTGGTCCTTTTTGATTAGGACCTTTTGTTTACATTTTAGCCTCTGTGGCCATTTGTGACAAACTTTGTTTATTTAAATGTACCACACAAAGTCACCAGGAGACATGGGATATGGGTACAGGGATATCCATTTGAATATAGTGCGTATTAGGCGGCTTGATTCTGTTGTTTTATTCTCCAATTTGGTATGAAATTATAACTGAGAGGTACACAATTTGAACAGAACGTTAAGAAGTTTTCTTGTGGGCTTCCACAAGAGGTTCCATACACCAAATTGTTGGCTGGATTTGCTATGAACTAAAAAACGGCCTTTACCTTTAGATGAATAGTGTATGGCTATAACATCTAAATACAATCTTTACCAGGGGATGTGGGTATGGGTACAGAAATGCCCTACCTATTCCCTGAACGCAAGTTTCTGCATGGCTAGGGTATGAGGGTTGTTCTGTCTGTTGATCACCCATCCATCCTCTAAATGTAAATTTTCTGTTATTAAAGTACAGCTAGGCCTTTAATGAAATGACAATTAAGAATTCTGAATTTACTAGTTAAAATCTGTATATATATTATACGCATCCACATGCACTTTTTGGATGAAATGAGTTTCATAACAGCTTTGTGAAGTACGGTAACGACCATATCTGATTGGACCACAATGTCTGTAGAAGCAATTATGTCCTAAGCAGATGTGGCTTGGTATACGTTTGTATTGCTAACTTACTAAGTCATCCCCTGCAGTTAGAAAGTTTTCCATTAGTCTTTCTAAATGATTTTGAAAACTACATTTACCTTACCTGCCAAATAAACAATCATTGATTTTATGGTAAGAATTATATTTGGAACATGCAAATATTGTCAACTACAGATTGTTAAACACGGTGACAATTAGAAACAAACACTCTTTCTCTTGGATTGAATACGCATTAGTCTTTATACAAGGGGATGTATCTTTTTGAAGATTGGTTTATGAAATGATTTGTCATTGAACTTATATCCCTTGAATTTGTGTCCATAAGAGTAATGAAGAATAAACAGAAATTACTACCACGGATGGTCAATAGAGCTTCTACTAGATTTCCTCACACTAGCGCGCACCTCTACTCATAGCCACTGACTCATGTAGCTGATGTATGTTGTTGTGGTCAAAGGAATGAACAATTTGTGAGGAAAAGGAGGAATCCCTCTCTACCATCTCACACCTACGATTGCATTGTCTTTGCAGTTACAGTGGTAACTTGTATGATTGAGAGATGAATTCAAAATAAAATATAATAGCTGGAAACATCCAGACTCAATTGTGAAATCTACACTTAGATGACTGGCAGTTGGCATGAAATGGATATGATTGTTAGTAGGTTGAATGGCTTGAAGAGAACATATGGAATCTTCAGGATCATGCTGAATTTCTTGAAGGGCTTGAAGATAACTTAATTTTTTGGTCAGTCTTATGTCCAATTGGGTAAATAATCTGTAAATATGGGTCTTATATGTGCAAAACCAACATAGTCTTGGTCTCACTACCTCATTGGTGTGTAATTGAGATGCTTGATATGTGAATTTGTCATTAAGATTGGTGCAGGTTAGGAATGGCATGGGATTCCATTGAAATGCATCCATTCAAAGTTGCAAACCAGGAAAGTACTTGGAAAGGCAAGAATGATGAGTTTGCCGATTGTTTAGGCAACAAACATGCATTCACCATCGGTGAACTCACCATTCACGTTGGTGAATGTGTCTCAAAGCAGCAAATGCGTTTCTGTGCAGGTTGTGAGTTAGCATACGGAATGCCAAGTGTTTCATCTTCAGTGTGATGGTTGGTTTTGTGTCTTCTCACCTTGGGTGAAGCTGAGGGGAGTGGTTATCACCCTTCTCTACACTTGGAAGAGGGTTAGACAGTTTTGGTTCATGGTGTGCACAGCCATTGTTGGGGTGTGTATGCAAGTTGCAAGTCTACTCAGTAATAGAGGAGTGTGAATTTGAGTAGTTCAGAGCTCGAGTAGTTTTGGAGCTTGGTAAGGTTGAGTTGGCCATTGTATACTCATTGTAATTCTTCTTTACATAGTGGAACAAGGAGCAGTTACTCCTTAGATTGGATATTTTCGCCCGAAGTGGGTTTTCTCCAGATTATATTGTGTTGCTTCAGATTTGAGCATATTTGTTTGTTATATTATTTGCGCATTTGTTGATTTTTAGCTAAGTTATGTAGTTCATGCTTTTGATAGTGGTAAACCATTGTGTATGGTAGAAGTAATTGTCAAGGGGTGTTAAGAGGTCTTTTCATCCAAAATCTGTTTGTTTGTGACTGTGTGTGTGGCATAGCTACCCCAGTTCATGGATCAATAAAATTTCTGTGAAAAAAATCTTAAAATTCTTTCCAACTAGACACTATAGGCTTCCTCTTCTTTTCGGAAGATGCTAAATAACTTTCCCACCATACAAGAGCGTTTCTAGAAATTTTGAGACGTGCAAACTAAATCCTTTGTGTCCCATTAACATTATGTACACTAAAATAGACCTCAAATTGTTTTAACTAAGCATCTAAAATTTTTTGCGTCTATTTTCCCATCAAAAGATATTATTTCAATTTTTGTTTCTACTTTAAATGAAGGTTGTTCAAAAATTATGTGACTCTTTCTTTCGTTTTCTCTTCTAAATTTTTTTTTTTGTGATATGTATCTTCAACATTGTCTCCAATTCCCTTTTTTTGGCTAGAGCATGTACCATTGTGCTCATGGAGGAATGCTCTTTGTTCACCCGCTCTTGTTGATGGTTTACTCAATTTTGATTCTGCATAATCTTTTCAAGGGTACTCTCTTGTGTGGCCACTTGTGTAAGAATCCCCAACGGACTCAAGCTCCCAAGATCACTTGCAAAACCAGAGATTACCTTCTACAAGAGAGTTACAAGAGGATAAATTGCTCGAATATGGATGCAAATAATGATATTGGATTTAAATAATTACATGAGAGACCTTGCTTTTATATTGCAAGGTTGAAAATCCTAAGTGAGCTTAAAAAAGCCCTAAGGTAAACTTAATAAAGTGTAATTAAATAAATAATTACACCAACACCCTCCCTTAAGAGCAACTTAGGGAGAATGAGAAAATGCAAATGATACAAAGATGGGTCCCAGCTACAAGGCCTGACTAGGTACCCATGTACAAAAAATTTCTCAGAAATGGAGAAAACCACATGGGGAAAAACTCCTCCCCAAAAGAGAGAAAAGATGAATATGTACAATTGATGGATCACAAACATCCAAGTCCATCACAAATACACAATGAATACCCCCAAATAGGAGAGAGTGAATGAATGAGATGAAAGATCTTCCTCAACCCGAGGTGCTCCAAAACCGTGTATTTTCTAGCCCCAAACTTGGGCGATTCATTCCCCAGCGCCCACACCCCTCTAGGGAGGTACGACCTGCCTGTAGGAGTCGTGACAACAATAAAACCTTCTCGAAACTCCTGAAATCTGTAATAAACCCTTAAACAAGTGCTCAACTACGGCTTTCAAATTATCGTGCACAGAGATTTGATGTTGGCCTTGAATAAACTCTTCGCGACTACCTGCAACTATCTCAAGAAGCTCAATATAATTGCTGAAGTGAGATTACCATATAACGATCAGGGAGGATCTTCCACCACTGCAATCGCTGTCCTCTATGAGGGTTTTCATCCTCACAAAGCTATGAAATTTGCTGTTCAAATCAGCAGCATGAAACCCTTCAAAATATTATTTGTGCATTCCAAATGAGCTCTCCAAAAGTTCTTTTATTTCCTTTTCATCCTCACGCCTCATTTTGGGATATAAAATATTACTTTATTAAAGCCCTTTTATTTCTTATGTTGAGCACTCCAACATTAAATAATTAAATTTAATGTATTTTAACTTTACCTTATGTCTCCCAAGCACTCCAAAAAGTCACTTTAATAATATTAAATAATGCTAAAGTTAAATCTTTAATTTAACTTTAATATTTTAACGTTATTTAAATTAAATGCTCTAGACCACATTAATCGCCAAGATATCATCATCAATTACATTCACCGACATTCCCAAAATAGGAATACTGCCAACTGACCAAGTCGGTGTCCAACCTGTGACTAAAATAGTAAATGCGGACAATTTTCCCGAATCCTCTCCAGAAAAGGTCATTATGCAAATCTCAATTGACGGAGCTCAATGCAACACCTGTCATTGCCAAATAAACTGGATTGAATGGTCACCATGAGTTCCCTAACCCTAACTCATTAGCCCACGGGAACCCGCTTAATAGGCTAACAGTCACCAAGTTGATAGTGCTTAGGAAGGGGACATTACAGAGCTAAGCGCCACCTTGGAGGATCATTTGTGTGGTATTTGGAGGTGATTTCTAGAGTTTATTGGCTGTTAGGGTTTGAAGAATATTCTGATTTGGAGCAGCAGCAGCAGCAAATCCAATTCACCATTGTTGAGGAGTATTTCGTGGTGCTTGTGATTGCATTGTATTAGGGTTTCGACCCTAGACTTGGAGCGCCACTTTGTAAAGGGCGAATTTGCTTTGTGGAGGTTGTTTTGCACATGGTTTAGGGTTTCTAAACTCTAAATAGATCAGCAGACCTGTGCACTACTCTTTGAAGATTTTGGAGGCATCTTTGCCATTGATTTGGTATGTAAAACATTGTTTTTGGTGGGGTGACAATCCAACTTTGTTTTGGGCATGTTCCAGCCCTAGAACTTGATGAACTTTGCATTTCAATACATTCTGTTTTGTAGCAGCATAATTTAACTCAGAAAATCAGGATTGGTTGATCGTTCTGAATGCCCTAAAATGTGTATTTCATGGTGTAATTCATGGGAGATGTGAATATTAATGTTTAGCACCATTTGCCATCATTATGTACTATGTTTAGATGCATATTTGTGCATTATGATAACATGTTTATGAGCAGAAAATAAAATCAGAATTTAGGGTTTTGAGCAGAAAACTAAAGTGCAGAAATTAGGGCGGAATTCAAAGTAAGAAAATCAGAATTTTAGGGCAGATTAGACAAGGGGTTATTTCAGGCCACTTAGAAATGGTGCTAGCCTTTTCTAGATCCATCTTCAAAGCCCCACTAGTTATCACGTATCCAAGGTACACCAACTTTGTCAACTGCACTTATTTAGATTTATTAGTAGCTTCTCCTCTTTTAACTTTTGTAGGACTTGCTTTACACGTTCCAAATGCTCTTCTTTAGTCAAACTGAAAAGTAAGAATATCGATGTAAAAAATCACTAGCTTTCTGAGAAATGGATTCAATATCTCATTCATTAGCCTCATGAAGGTGCTTAGAGCATTTGTCAGTTTGAATGGCATGACAAGCCACTCATACATGCCCTCAGTCTTAAAAGCAATCGTCCACTTATCACCTTCCCTTATCTTGATTTGATGGTGTTAAGCACACACTTATATTGAGAGGGGGGGTGAATCAGTATAAGATAATCTTTTATATATTAAAATTTATATCCACAATAACAACATTCACACAAGATATGCTTGCTGATGTGCAAATATCTCAAGCAGGTCCGACTCCCTTGTTTTGTGATAATCAGGGAGTTCTCAAACTTGCCAAAAATCCAGTCTTCCATGAAAGAACCAAGCATGTAGAAACTCATTGTCATTTCATCAGAAAGCTTGTTGAAGACGGATCAGTTCAGTTGCTGTATGTTCCGACGGAGTACTAGACAGCCGATATCCTCACCAAGTCCCTTGGTCCAGATAAGTTTGTAAAATTCAGGGGGTCTCTTGGTGTAGTTGATAGATTGACCATTAAGGGAGGGTATTAGAATATTATTTCATGCTATTTTTAGTTAATGGTTAATAATGTAACTGTTTGTAATTATTTAGTAAGATCGTGTTTACGATCTTCTGCAAGTTTCTATTCTAGAAACTTGCCCTTCTTGTATATTTGTAAATCTATTTATCTGAGCATGTGCTCATTGTTAATATATCAAGTTTTTACTAATTACTGAGCGTAATATTGGCAGCTAGTAATTATAATCATACTCCCAATGATTTCTAATCTTTCGTAGAAACTTTTCATTGTCTTCCTCTACAACTTTGAACTGACTGTTAATGAACATTTGTCTTTCACTGAAGTCGAGCTTATGAACATCCACTTCCTTGTGAAGCACCGCATCATCTTCGGGGCCAAAACTCTGCACAATAGCAGTTATGAGCCTATCATAAGTTGGCGGCTTCTCAAGTGCTGCCCATCGAAGAGCTTTTTCGTCCTCATCAATTCACCATCTTTGTGATCAAGCGCTACGCCTCACAAACACATCTTCCACTCCCCACGTCGATCCCACACTTGCATTCCTCATGCTTTTACTCAAATTCTTGCTCATTCTCTTACTTCTCTTGATAGTAATTAAGCAAATCGATGAGGCAAATTGGTCTAGGCGCTAGCACAAACTCCAGGCCAAATGCACAACATAGTTGAAAAACTCGCCAAAAGCAAAAACCCGCCAAGCCCGACAAATTCGACTCAGCAAAAACTCGGCAAAAAACTCGGCAACTTAAAAAATTGTTTAAATTTCATTAAAAACACATTTTTTTTGCAAAATTCAATGATTAGATGCATCCAACAAGTCAATAAATGAGAAACAAGCTGAGTCTAGTTGTATTTGATTGATTTCAAAGTAAATTGGGTACAAAATGGCATCCTCATGAGGAATGTGCTGATACGGATAGTTTGAAACAAAATGTAAATAGCAAATTGTTTTTGTAAAACTGAAAGTAAATACTAAATAGTAAAATACTACATCTTCCTCTTCCCCTTCCCAAGTCTACTGAAAACTAGGGGAGTGGTAGAACTAGGTTTAGTCCTAGGAATTTGCTGTGGCTCCTCCCTCCTTGGCATGACAAACTGTGGCTCAACCTCCATCCTGGATGTAGATGCTGGTAGTGGTCCTGGTGGCAATGTCTCCTCATCCTCATCCTCATCCTCAATGTCATCTAATGAGAATCCCAATCCATCGATTCCAGCGGCAGCCCCCTCCTCCATTGCCTGTCTCTCCAAATCATAGATCTCATCCTCAGAAAACAATGAAGGCTGCTCATCCTGCCCTGTCCAATCACTGTAAGGATCTATCTCATCCAAATCAATTAGATCATCTGATATTTCCATAGATGCAAGTTTTTTCGATGCCAAATTGCTGCAAATAGGTGTGAAATGCTTGGGAGGGTTTTTTTTTCTCATTTGGAGCAAGTAGAATGACCAAAAATAAGTCACAAAATACCTTTAAACGCCGTCCAAATCGCACTTTTCACGCAGGCCGAGTTTTTTGCACGGACTCGCGAGTTTTTCTGAAAAATTCGAGTTTTTGCATGAAGTACTTGCGGCTTGGAAAAACTCGCGAGTTTTTCAAAACTCGGCGAGTTAACAGCAAGTCTTGCATCTATGATGTACAGTATGAAGCGATAGATATACATGCGCGGCCTATTGGGATATTCTATTTCATAGCATCCATTATATTTGAACATGCAAGGCTAATCTTTTTTTGGAACAACTTTTGTTTGTTCTTAGCCACAACAACTTTCCACATCATCAACCTCTGGATGGTAGCGTATTCCAACCTTCATGGGTCCTTGAGCATTGTCATGCTGCACTCTAAAGCCCACATAGGATGCCATCATCTTTTGAAATGGTACATTCAACTTTAACTTCGCAGAACGGGATAAGCAAACTTCGTTCAAGTTTGGAATCTAGACCCAGCAGTGTTGCTGCCCTTTTAAGATTGCGACTTGTATTACTAACACCTCCTGTTTTGCTTCAACTTCAGCAAATTGAAGGCTCATTCGAAAATAGCGCTCACGCATATCCTTTAACTTCGTCTCAAGAGATGATGTTGTTGTTCGCTTATATTGAGTAAGATCGTTCACTACTTGATCAACAATTCCAAAGTTCTGTTGTAATGTACACCGTCCTGATAGGGTTTTATGCCAAAGTTTTTGTCGTTTCTCACTACTGATTGTTTTTAGGGTTTTGTGTATGGTTTTTTGCATATGATATTTGTAGTTTAACAATGAAATACAAGCATGTAACGAAAACCCAGAAAAACTACAATAGATACGCACAAAGTATCGAAGACTCAGTTCATAATATTGCTCAAAATGAATTATAGTTACATACCCATTTCTCTTTCTTTAGCTTTGTACTTCTGCTGTATGTGAACCGGCTAGATAGACAAGTTTACAATGAAAACGAGGCATGCAATGAAAACCCAGAAAAACTACAATAGATATGCACAAAGTAACAAAGACCCAATTCATAAAATCACTCAAAATGAATTACAGTGACATACCCATATCATTTTCTTTACTTTGGAATTTTTGGTATACATGGACCAGCAAGGGTTTGATATGAAATATGCTCTGAATGCTCTATTCTTTAAGAAATCCTCCAAAATGATGTTATGGATCAATGACCAGGCCCAAAACGCCTCCAAAGCAAGTGATAAGAGGTACAAATTTGGAGCTTTCACTCACAAGAATTCCCATGCACCTCTGCTGCAGCTGGACAACCTGTTTTGAGGGCTGTCACAGCAAATGACAACTATAATCTCCTCCAAACTGCTATAGAAATGCAAACAGGCCTTGTAAATGCTGATGTGTGTGTTGGCCGCCCAATATGAAGGTTGAAAACTGCACTAAACACCTTCCACGAATCACAAAAACATGGTACATCTCTACTGAAGGAGTACGACCAGTATAGATTTGCAAATCAGTCACCAAATAACCACCTCAAATCTGCATTACCATTATTGTTCTCAGTTGTTCATAAATCTGCATAAGAATATAAGCAATAACTTCCCCAAATCTTCACCAAAATGTATCAAACTTAGCTCAATCTGAAGCCCCTGGATGAGACTTCCCACAACTTGCCTGATATTGTCTTACAAACACGAAGCGAGTGATTCTACGGAGGATTTTGTCTCAACAGAACCCTAGATCAGCAAGAAAACCAAGCTTCAAGCTTCACAACGATATCCCTTTTTTTTGCAAAGTTCATAGATGCAAATGGATTCTGATTTCTTCCTTTTATTCCTTGACTTCCAATGCCTATGAGGGAATTCTTTTATTGATTTTATTTTATTTCATTAAGTCCCTTGAGTCCTCATGAAGAGGGGCCATATCCTAGCACACAACTTTAAGTTATGACTTATAACATCATAAAGTTAAGTCACTTTTATAACATCATATTATAGTCACTTTTTTAATTAAACTCCATTTTAGCTTCGACAATGACCTTTTAAATAAAATAATGATAATTTGACACACAAGGTCCCTGTTTAATGCATCCATAATTTAAAACAGTTCATCCGGTTTCGATGAGCTATAACACTAAGGTGCTCTTAAAATATTTTAAATAATATTTTAGCAACCTTAGTAAAATAATTAAATAAAGCCATTAATATACTCATTTTGCGGAAATTGCCGGAATGCATCAGAATTGAAATTTGACTGCACTAGAGTGATCCCGATGAAGAATAATGATGAACAGAGCCAACTGGGCGACTTTCTATAAATAGACGGCCTCTTCAAGAATCTTGGAGCCCAAATTGGAAGCCGGAAACAACTTCTGAGAGCATCATATGACTCCTCTAAACCATCAGAGCTCATTGGTAATATTAATTTACCCATCTGAACAATATGACATAGACCCAAAAGGTCAACGACAACTGCACTGCTAGAGACCCCCAAAAGGGGGACATTAAAGTCCGCCCTCCCCAAAGATTGCTTGTCTTCAAGCAATGCCATAACAACCTCACAATCATCAGACTAATCCAAATTGAACCCAAGAGTGATCCTGGGGTCCCAAATCAATCTATGGAAATGCCCATCATGCTGTTGCTGCGCTACTCTGGTATAATCACTGGAAGTACTGTTGTGACGTTTTCACACATCGCCCCATTGAAAATGGGGACCCCCTCCTTTTTGCTTTTTGTCGTCATTTTGCTAAGTCGGTAGGTTTGGTAGTATCGATTTGCCCAAATTTCGCCAAATTCTTGCTAAGAAGCCCATCATTCCATAGGAAAATGTTTGTCATTCACTCTAAGCATAGGAATCCATAGTGAATGGGCTATCAATCCACTAGATGGAGGCCTTTATCCGCAGTTTCAGGAGTAAATGAATCCCCTCTAGAAGTCTACAAGTCTCTGTTCAATCCTGGATCCAATCTAGGGTCCTAAACTAACTTAACTTGAGCATTTCCTTAGCAAAACATGTTTTAGAGAGATAAGCTCCTCAAGGAGGGAAATTCCTGTTTTAGTGAAATAAGCACCTCAACGTCCAGCTTAGAGAGACAAGCACGTCAAGGAGATAGGAATCTATGTCTTAAACTCGTTAAGCTCGTCAATAGGAGAGGAAGTCATATAAGCACGTCAAGCACCTCTAGGAGAGAGAATGCCCTGCTTTGGTGAGATAAGCACCTCAACGTCCAACTTAGAGAAATAAGCACGTCAAGGAGATAGGAATTCATGTCCTAAACTAGTTAAGCTCGTCAACAGGAGAGGAAGTCACATAAGCATGTCAACCACCTCTAGGAGAGAGAATGACCTGCTTTGGTGAGATAAGTACCTCAATGAGCTGCTTAGAGAAATAAGCACGTTAAGGAGATAGGAATCCATGTCTTAAACTTGTTAAGCTCGTCAACAAGAGAGGAAGTCATATAAGCACGTCAAGCACCTCTAGGAGAGAGAATGACTTGCTTTGGTGAGATAAGCACCTCAACGAGCTGCTTAGAGAAATAAGCACATCAAGGAGAGAGAGAAACATGTTTTTGAAAAATAAGCTCCATAAGCACCTCAATGCGCTGCTTAGAGAGATAAGCACGTCAAGGAGAGAGAGAAACATGTTTTCAAAAAAAAAGCTCATCAAGCTCCTCTAGGAGAGAGAATGTCTTGCTTAGAGAGATATCCTTCAGGAGAGAGAAATTTCTGTTTTAGTGAGATAAGCTCCTCAAGGAGAGAGAACGTCCTACTTAGTGAGACAAGCTCCTTCAGGAGACTGCCAGGGCCCATCATGTAGTTTAAAAGAAAAAATTCACTTAAGGAAATCCACGCTTAACACCAAGTAGGCAAGAAGGCACGAGATGAAATGAAATCCATGGAATTCAAAATGACTCAAACGAAATCCATGGATTAATAAAATCCACGCCTAAGGAAAAGTATTCCAAGCAAGGAAGTAGACATCTCAAAAGTGAAATCCATGGATTTAGAAATCCTAAAAATAAAATCGATGGATATGTGGAAAGTGTGACCATCCCCAAGCATATAAGTAGGCATCTCAAATATGAAATCCATGGATTTGGAAATCTTAAAATCCAAATCCATGGGCTCTCCTAAAGTGCACCCAAGGAAGAAGACAAAAATCCTTATGAAAATATCTAAAAGGTACGCCTAGGGAAAGATGACCAGCTCACTAAAATCCAAAAATATCTTATGACCAGCTCACTAAAATCCAAGGAAAAATATCTTAAAGCTTGACTCCATAAAGTGTACGCCTAGATGAAAGAAGAATTCCTAGCCAAAAGCAAATTCATATCGTGAGGAAATCCATGCTCACTCCAAGTTGAGCTATCTTTGTGCTAGGTTTTCTAAGTGAGGAGCTTGAGCAGCTCAAATAAAAAAATCACTTTTTTTTTATCCTTAAGTCAGCCCCCTTTCATGCCTAAGTCGGCCATATAAGAGGTGCATGTGGGGCTGCTTTAGGGTGAGTCTAACCATATTTATAGGCTTTAAGTCTATCATTTCAACAAAGGGCAGACTTCTTCAACATCAAAGAACAGGTTTCTTCATCAAAAAACAGGTTGCTCCAGCCAAGCAAGGACAAATCTCTCTATCAAAGCAGGGATTTCTTCACCCAAGGCACTGATTTCTTCATATCAGACCAGATTTCTTCACCTCCAAGGTTGATTTTGCTGCATTCAAAAGCAAAAATACTCAACAAAAGGCGGATTTCTCCATTAAAACCAGAGTTTTGTGAGGTTTTCAATTTCTTCTTCAAGTGAAAAGGCAAAATTCTTCCATAAGAAATATAAATTTCTTCATCAAACTCGGATTTTCATGTCAAAAGGGCAGGGTTAGCATAAAAAACCAGGGTTTTTGAGATTTTCAGTCCTTTTCTTCATCAAAACCAGACCTTTCTTCACAAAAACCAGACCCATGAATCATCACAAAAGTCTGATTTCTGAGCAAAAAGGTCTGATTTCTATGTAAGCAGCTCAATTTTGACCTGGTGAAGGTCTGATTTCCGTGTAAACAGGTCATTTTTGACCAAGGACAGCCCTGATTTTTGAGTGAACAGGTCATTTTTGACCAAGGACAGCCCTTATTTCTGAGTAAACAGGTCATTTTTGACCAAATTAAGGTCTTATTTCTGAAGGAGCAGCTTAATTTTGACCAAATTAAGGTCTGATTTCTGTAGGAACAGGTCAGTTTGACCAAGGAAAAGCTCTGATTTTTGCATAAAGACCTCATTTCTGACCAAATTAAAGTCTGATTTCTGGAGAAGCAGGTTAGGTTGACCAAAAGAAAATCAGTTTTCTTCTCAAAAGGATCAGGATCCCATCAAATCAGACCAAGGGCCTATCAAACTAAGGCAGAACTCTTCACAAAAAGCAAATCTTTTCACTGAAAAGAGGGCAGATTTGTTGTAAAAACCAGATTTCTGGAGGAATTGCTTGCAAATGCTAATGTTTTCTATCTTTCTTCACAAGTATATCAGAAATTGCATTGCATTTGAGGATCTTGTTCATCATGACTACTCGAGGTTTTCTTTAATTTGTAGGATTTGAGGACAAGGATAAGTTCCACGAGGAAGATATTCAAGGATGATCTAAGGCGATCAAGGTGGATGCAAAGAGGAGTTCTAATGTCGGAGAAGGAGACTGCTTCCAACATCAAGAGGACTATACATGAATGCCAAGGGGAAGATGAAGGACTTCATTATTCAAGACATCACAGTGATACAAAGAGGCCAGCATCAAGATCACCCATGGGAGAAGATGCATTTCCAATTCAGCATCAGGAATCCAAAGGAAATGCAGCACAAAGATAGAATTCCAAGTCCAAAGTGCACTTGAGACAAAAGGGCAGGATGATGTGGCATCTAAGCACCATCAGCCAGTCAAAGCATGCCAAGTGGCTACAAAAAGACAAAATGAGGTGGCACCCCAAGACATGTGTCAACTTGTCATTGGCCAGAGTGGTGGCAGTCTTATCTACTTTCTCATTAGGGTTTCTATTTGACCTAATTTTGGGCATTGATTTCTAGGAAATCAAATCTTGGCCCCTTTTGTAAGCCTATGTAAAGGCCCATTAGCCTCATTTGTAAAAGGGAGACACACAGATAAGAGAGACTTAGAGACTCAGAGATAGGAGATTAGAGTAGGAGTAAAGTAGAAGCTTTTGAAGAGTTGGAGAAGACATTATAAATTGTTGTAAAGATGCTACCAAATCTAATACATTCTCATTGAAGTTTGATGAATTTGCGTTCCTTTTGAGATGTTAGCATGGTTTCATGATTCTTTCGAAGATGATTCAAGACGAACTTAGATAGATGTTAGTTGCAGTTCATTGATATGACGGATTTGTGTTGAGATATTTGATGAATCCCTTTATGTTCATAATTTTTGTGATTTGTGGCTTGCAATTCACAATGCAAAGTTAGCCTGAACCTTCATGCGCTCTAGTTCGATTGTGAATGTTCATCCAAGTTGCAGCAGCTGTGGGTATTTGGATGCATGTTTGCAGTTTGAAAATCATTCATTTCCCTTTGAAGATTGCACTGGCTTCGTGTAGTTGTTGTTCTCATGGCAAAGTGAAGCTTGGTTTAAAAGAGTTTGTCTATCGAAGCATCATTCATCATTTCATTGTCCTTAGATTAGATTTTCTTAACCCTTTTTTTCTTTTGCTTTTCGTTCAAGTTTGTTTGAGAATTCCATTCGTTCACAAATCCAAGCAGTAAGGAGTAGATTTCATTCCTAAGAAAGGAGCAATTTCACGTAAGTCCCTTTGTGATTACCAGCAAAATCACATCATTTCATTGAGTCTATCCATCTGCCAGTCAAGACCTGACTCAAAAGGAACCTTGGAGCACTTTTGTGTGATCACATAGTTTAGCACCCGAGAGGTTTTTTCTCAAGAGAGGATAGAATACCCAGTGTTTTATTCTAATGTTGCTATCACAAAAACAACATCAACATAAATTTGGCGCTAGAAGGAGGGCCAATCAAGGAATTGCTTCATTCATTTTGGGCATAAACTACAAATTACTCGATTAATTTTGAGGTTGAAGGAAGATTTGCTACACCCATTTCAAGTCATTTCTCTATCGAATGCTCAAACAGAAGAGAGAAGGACTGCTGAATGAATTCCAAATTGTGAATGTGGAACTAGCGTGAGCTTTCAAAGAAGAATTCGAGATTTGCTAGATCTCTCATATGTGGAAAAATACAAAAAGTAGAAAATTCAAAAAAAAAAAAAATGCATGGATTTCTCAAGATCCTGAAGGCAGTTCAGTATTGATCATCCTCAGGTTAATCTTATCTAGCTTTGGTGGACTTTGAATGCACAGCTTCAACCCAAGAATTTGGATGACTTTGCATCAAGGAAGGGATGTAGAATCCATGACACCAATGGACACGAGGAAATGTATTGTCTAACATTTTTGTCTAGGATGGAATCAGCATTGCAAGGGAAAATTTCCTTTTCACAGGTACATGAGCCGATTACTCCTACAAAGGTGGTGCCCGACGTCTTATTTGATGAACGAGAGTTCTTCATAAGCTTCAAAGAAATGATCAAGAAGAGATTGAGCATTGAGAAGGACTTGTCGGCTGAGGACATGTTAATTCTAGGTAGTTGGTGCAGGATTCATAACACAGCTCGTTCAGAACTCACATGTTCATCTTGTGAGGAAGCTATTCATCAAGTCAAGGAGCAATTAAGGTTTGAAGAAGAGTCCAAGGTATGATTAAGATTGAACATCTTGAGCAAATGTCTTCAAGGAATCAATTCAATATCCAAAGAAGAAGACGTTCCCATTTTATCCAATAATGAAGATAGCATAAGTGACCTTGATGATCAAGTAGAGATTCCATTTGCATATCTTCTTCCAAGAAAGAAAGAGCCTGCTGAAGTAGAATTTGAAAAGGTGATAGAGGATATTCAAACAAAAGCAGTTGACGATCAAAGTGTTGATTCCCCGATTAAGGAGGAAAGAAGTGACTCAAGTCCATTGCAAGAGCAAGAAATCATTGATGAACGCTTGCTCATGCTACAAGAGGAAGTCATTGAGAATGACTCACAAAAATTTTCAAGTGTCCTTGGAGAGGAAGACAATCACATGGATATGTGGAATGAAGAATTACAAGCCATTGAGTCCAAGAATGAAGGCCAATTCGAAGGGGCGTTGGAAGATCGCAAGGAGGAAGTGCACGAAGAGCTATTGCCAAAGTTGCTCAAGGATGAACGAGTTGCTGCAAGAGGAATGATTCATCATCAACTTCGACCTCCCGAGGTGTTGGTGAAAAGCAAACAATATCCGTTGGAAAACGAAGAATCCCAGGTTGTTTCTTTCCTTGCTTTTAATTGTAGGAAGTATGAATTTGATTATGGTGACTTAGGAAAAACAACTTGTGCTTGGATCAATCACGGTCCTTTTGAATTGCCACAACTAATAATTCTGTGTGAAATTTTGCTTGAATATGAGAAGTGTATTGTGCAAGATCTTTTCTCCGAGTTCAAAGATGAATTCTCTAGATTTCGAACGGTCACTTGTGCTTTATTGCTCCTTTTCACTTTGAGAAATCATGTTAGATTGTGTATATATTTAGGTCTTTTAAGTCTTGTTCGCTTTTTGCTTGGTTAGATAGGTTTCATTTCCGTTGCTTTAGTTTAAATTCTTGTTCTTTTGCTTTCTTAGTAGTTTGCTTTCCATAGAGTAGATGTCTCTAGGTTTAGTGTATAGTTTGCTTTAGTTAGTTGTTTTCTGGGGTTCCCAACCTGTGAAAAGGGTGATGAAACTTTCAAGAAACACAATCTAGTATATGTTAAAGTTCATTTCTTGGATAAATATTCATGAAATTCTTTAGAATCAATGGATGATTTTCTCCAGCTTTATCAGGATAGGATTTGTACTTGACTCGGAAAGGAAACATTAATTGTGTCTTGACACTGATATCTTGCGATTACACATATTTTTGTTATTGTTTTATTGTTTTCTCTTGAGAAACTTGAGTCATGAATTGGAAGTTTATTGTGGACTCCATGGTTAGAGTTCAACGGCATGACTGCTTGTTCTTGGAAGAGGAATTCGTTGTTTAGCATGACTTGAAGTATTTAAAGATCTTATAATTTTACATATCTTAATGATCCCAAAGTTTCTGAGAAAGTCTTTGTGAGCTTTGGATTAAGTGAACATCTTAAGGCAGTTCATGGTTTCACTCCATCTCATTATGCATTATTCCCGTATATTTCCACCCTTCCATTCCACTCGCCACCTCATGTACACAATAAAAGCCTCCATCCACTTTACCTTCTCCATTGAATAATAAACTCAAGTCTGGTGTCCAAATCATATTTAGTTCCGTTGTTCATCACATACTCCAAAGGATTAACTATCAAGGTAAAGGTTTAAGTCCTTTATGAGCAAGATATTTGGAGTTCATCCATGTCAATGTCTATTCATGTAGCCTTGAATATATATCCCAAGGTAAGCAAGGTCAAGTTGTTGATATTTCATCTACTTTTCGCCATCCGTCTTACCTTCACTTTTCCCAATTCCCATCACCCTATCCCTTTATCCATCTATCCATTTCCTAGTCATGATCAACAGATGCACGCGTCGTCTAAACAAGAAGCTTCCACCCATACCCCATCCCATAGTTCAAGAAATAAGCATTTGGATGCTTTCGCCCATGAAATAGAAAGAAGATCCTGAGAATTCTTACGTCTTAGAGAAAAAATCAAAGCAAAGTATTTACAAAAGAAAAAAGCAAAAGTCTGGGTACCTAAGTTAAGAAGCCAAATTAAAAGAGGCTTCCGCATCCAAGAATTCATCTTCCATCTATTCCACTCCATTTCCATTCTATCCAAATTCCAAAGTTACTTCATCCCATGAAATAAAATCAAAAGGAAAGTTCTAAGTTTATGTGGGTCATGAAGTTAACACTTCATATATTCAGTAGCTATCACTCCTGTACCTTCATACACCTCACCCGCTTGTAAGCTTCGAAATTTAGTTCCGTATGTGCAAATGTTGATCATGGTTTCATTCCATTTCATTCAATCTTACACCCTCCGTTTTCCCCCATCTCCCTTTATCTTGCATATTCCACCTCTCACTTGGTCTGTGTTTTCGGATACCACCTTCCATTCATTCCATATTTCGTATTGCCCACATCATAATCCATTATTTCCATAATCCGTATCATCATCCGCCATTCCTTATCAACGATCAGTAAACACAATTACATGACATGGTTTCTGTGTGGACTATTCCTTCCATCGACTAGACGCTGGAGTCCCTTCCATTCATATTCCCTCCTCCCATGCAAGAGTAAAAAGAGAAAATAAAAAAAAAAGAAAAAAGAGAAAAAAGAAAATAGTAAAGAGAAATTCCTTCGTCCATTGGTGAAAACCACCTTTGGTGGCGCCCTGGATAAGTACCATGATGAAAACTTGGCAAACATGCATCATGTGTAGAGACACAATGTCTTAGGTCATTCCATTCCATTCCAACCGTTTTATCCATTTCGCTCATATATTTATATATCCTTCTGTTCATTTTCCCTCCATGAACTTACATAGCTTAAGATAAGTGAACTTAGACGATCTTGGTCTCTTCGGGATGGAAATGAACGCAATTGCACACACTTGGGTCTTTGAATTATGAATGGTCATTCTAAGCTTTTGATTCCAATTCCTTGATCATGTATTCATGTTGATTCAATCTAACATGTGGGTGTACGCAGAAGGATCCGACTCCTTGATTTTTGTTTATCATTGGAACACTTTGTAGAATCAACATTTGTTGAACATTGCACACACCGCAGTAATCAAAAGATAAGGTGTCTTGATCCAATTCGTTATTCTTCTTCTCTTTCGAGTGCATCTCCTAGTTGACTGATAGGTTAGAGGGGATTACCCAAAAGTTTCTTGGTTAGGAATGGATCTTTATTTTTAAAATGTTTAGGAACATTTGTTCGAAGGTAGCGCTAGATGTTGTGACGTTTTCACACATCGCCCCATTGAAAATGGGGACCCCCTCTTTTTTGCTCTTTGTCATCGTTTTGCTAAGTCGGTAGGTTTGGTAGTATCAATTTGCCCAAATTTCGCCAAATTCTTGCTAAGAAGCCCATCATTCCATAGGAAAATGTTTGTCATTCACTCTAAGCATAGGAATCCATAGTGAATGGGCTATCAATCCACTAGCTAGAGGCCTTCATCCGTAGTTTCAGGAGTAAATGAGTCCCCTCCAGAAGTCTACAAGTCTCTGTTCAATCCTGGATCCAATCTAGGGTCCTAAACTCACCTTAACTTGAGCATTTCCTTAGCAAAACATGCTTTAGAGAGATAAGCTCCTTAAGGAGAGAGAAATTCCTATTTTAGTGAGATAAGCACCTCAATGTCCAACTTAGAGAGACAAGCACGTCAAGGAGATAGGAATCTGTCTTAAACTCGTTAAGCTCGTCAACAGGAGAGGAAGTCATATAAGCACGTCAAGCACCTCTAGGAGAGATAATGACCTGCTTTGGTGAGATAAGCACCTCAACGTCTAGCTTAGAGAAATAAGCACGTCAAGGAGATAGGAATTCATGTACTAATCTAGTTAAGCTTGTCAACAGGAGAGGAAGTCATATAAGCACGTCAACCACCTCTAGGAGAGAGAATGACCTGCTTTGGTGAGATAAACACCTCAATGAGCTGCTTAGAGAAATAAGCACGTCAAGGAGATAGGAATCCATGTCTTAAACTCGTTAAGCTTGTCAACAGGAGAGGAAGTCATATAAGCACGTCAAGCACCTCTAGGATAGAGAATGACTTGCTTTGGTGAGATAAGCACCTCAACGAGCTGCTTAGAGAAATAAGCACGTCAAGGAGAGAGAGAAACATGTTTTCGAAAAATAAGCTTCTTAAGCACCTCAATGAGCTGCTTAGAGAGATAAGCACGTCAAGGAGAAAGAGAAACATGTTTTCAAAAAAATAAGCTCGTCAAGCTCCTCTAGGAGAGAGAATGTCCTGCTTAGAGAGATAAGCTCCTTCAAGAGAGAAATTCCTGTTTTAGTGAGATAAGCTCCTCAAGGAGAGAGAACGTCCTACTTACTGAGACAAGCTCCTTCAGGAGACTGCCAAGGCCCATCATCCAGTTTAAAAGAAAAAATTCACTTAAGGAAATCCACGCTTAACACCAAGCAGGCAAGAAGGCACGAGATGAAATGAAATCCATGGAATTCAAAATGACTCAAACAAAATCCACGCCTAAGGAAAAGTATCTCCAAGCAAGGAAGTAGACATCTCAAAAGTAAAATCCATGGATTTAGAAATCCTAAAAATGAAATGCATGGATACGTGGAAAGTGCGACCATACCCAAGCATAGAAGTAGGCATCTCAAATATGAAATCCATGGATTTGGAAATCTTAAAATCCAAATCCATGGCCTCTCCTAAAGTGCGCCCAAGCAAGAAGACAAAAATCCTTATGAAAATATCTAAAAGGTACGCCTAGGGAAAGATGACCAGCTCACTAAAATCCAAAAATATCTTATGACCAGCTCACTAAAATCCAAGGAAAAATATCTTAAAGCTTGAAAGAAGAATTCCTAGCCAAAAGGAAATTCATATTGTGAGGAAATCCATGCTCACTCCAAGTTGAGCTATCTTTGTGCTAGGTTTTCCAAGTGAGCAGCTTGAGCAGCTCAAATAAAAAAATCAGTTTTTTTTTAATCCTTAAGTCAGCCCCCTTTCATGCCTAAGTCGGCCATATAAGAGGTGCTTGTGGGGCTGCTTTAGGGTGAGTCTAACCATATTTATAGGCTTTGAGTCTATCATTTCAACAAAGGGTAGACTTCTTCAACATCAAAGAACAGGTTTCTTCATCAAAAAACAGGTTGCTCTAGCCAAGCAAGGACAAATCCTTCCATCAAAGCCTGGGATTTCTTCACCCAAGGCACTGATTTCTTCATATCAGATTGGATTTCTTCACCTCCAAGGTTGATTTTCTTGCATTCAAAAGCAGAAATACTCAACAAAAGGCGGATTTCTCCATTAAAATCAGAGTTTCATGAGGTTTTCAGATTTCTTCTTCAAGTGAAAAGGCAGATTTCTTCCATAAGAAATATAAATTTCTTCATCAAACTCGGATTTTCATGTCAAAAGGGCAGGGTTAGCATAAAAAACCAGGGTTTTTGAGATTTTCAGTCCTTTTCTTCATCAAAACCAGACCTTTCTTCACAAAAACCAGAACCACGAATCATCACAAAAGTCTGATTTCTGAGCAAAAAGGTCTGATTTCTATGTAAGCAGCTCAATTTTGACCTGGTGAAGGTTTGATTTCCGTGTAAACAGGTCATTTTTGACCAAGGAGAGCCCTGATTTTTGAGTGAACAGGTCATTTTTGACCAAGGACAGCCCTGATTTCTGAGTAAACAGGTCATTTTTGACCAAATTAAGGTCTTATTTCTGAAGGAGCAGCTTAATTTTGACCAAATTAAGGTCTGATTTCTGTAGGAACAGGTCAGTTTGACCAAGGAAAAGCTCTGATTTTTGCATAAAGACCTCATTTCTGACCAAACTAAAGTCTGATTTCTGGAGAAGCAGGTTAGGTTGACCAAAAGAAAATCAGTTTTCTTCTCAAAAGGATCAGGATCCCATCAAATCAGACCAAGGGCCTATCAAACTAAGGCAGAACTCTTCACAAAAAGCAAATCTTTTCACTGAAAAGAGGGCAGATTTGTTGTAAAAACCAGATTTCTGGAGGAATTGCTTGCAAATGCTAATGTTTTCTATCTTTCTTCACAAGTATATCAGAAATTGTATTGCATTTGAGGATCTTGTTCATCATGACTACTCAAGGTTTTCTTTATTTTGTAGGATTTGAGGACAAGGATAAGTTCCACGAGGAAGATATTCAAGGATGATCTAAGGCGATCAAGGTGGATGCAAAGAGGAGTTCTAATGTCGGAGAAGGAGACTGCTTCCAACATCAAGAGGACTATACATGAATGCCAAGGGGAAGATGAAGGACTTCATTATTCAAGACATCACAGTGATACAAAGAGGCCAGCATCAAGATCACCCATGGGAGAAGATGCATTTCCAATTCAGCATCAGGAATCCAAAGGAAATGCAACACAAAGATAGAATTCCAAGTCCAAAGTGCACTTGAGACAAAAGGGCAGGATGATGTGGCATCTAATCACCATCAGCCAATCAAAGCATGCCAAGCGGCTACAAAAAGACAAAATGAGGTGGCACCCCAGTACATGTGTCAACTTGTCATTGGCCGGAGTGGTGGCAGTCTTATCTACTTTCTCATTAGGGTTTCTATTTGACCTAATTTTGGGCATTGATTTCTAGGAAATCAAATCTTGGCCCCTTTTGTAAGCCTATGTAAAGGCCCATTAGCCTCATTTGTAAAAGGGAGACACACAGATAAGAGAGACTCAGAGACTTAGAGACTCAGAGATAGGAGATTAGAGTAGGAGTAAAGTAGAAGCTTTTGAAGAGTTGGAGAAGACATTATGAAATTGTTGTAAAGATACTACCAAATCTAATACATTCTCATTGGAGTTTGATGAATTTGTGTTCCTTTTGGGATGTTAGCATGGTTTCATGATTCTTTCGAAGATGATTCAAGACGAACTTTGTAATAGCCCGTTCACCCTCAGGATATTCTTTATAAAACTGATCTAACACTGAGTTATCTATGTAGACTGCTATAGAGCATAATTCCATCCACAAATAACATTCATAAAACTGATCAACAAAATATTCATAGATAGAGAATGATTCAAATTAAAGATTTGAAAAGATCTTCTTTATTCTGCTGTTAACATACAGATAACATTAATTCAAATTGCACAACTATCCACATACCAATGTCTTGGAAATCATTATACTGAGCCCTATGAAACACAAGTCTGATGTTTGCTGTCACACTGTAAAGTATAACTGAAATCAAGTTTCCATTAACTGGTCAGCAGACTGGATGAAGTCAATCAAGTGTTGAGCTATCTGATGGAAGTATCTGAATCTGTTTAAGGTCCTAAGCCTTCGTAATGCTATAAACACTTCAATAAGTCTTTAATCTCATTCAAAGATAAAATTGTAGCTCATTATCTATTGATCCTCAATTGCTATGACCAAATGAAAGGAAGCTGTGACTGCAAAAGCAATGTTATCTTCAAATTCAATCAATGGCATAATTCTCTACAATACCTCAGCGATTCAAGTCGTAATGAATTCCTTCTAAATTGGTGACATTACAGATGGAATGAAGTCTCAAATGAAGTTGCTGCTGACCTTGTCCACGGCTGCTATCTTTGTTGATGATAAAGTCAAGTTTGTATCTGATTTTCCTGCCCTACTGATATAACAAATGGTGCCACTTATGATGACCACATTTTACGGACTGTATGTTATATCATATTGTATCTGGTTTCACGTCTTCCTTTGTAGCCTTCAAATATACATGACTGCCTTGTGTATGCTTGTGCGTGTAGAGTGGAACCTTCAACTGAATGCTGGCACTTATCAACTACAATGCTGAGATCCTCAACTCCAACTTGGCGCTCAAATTCCAAGCAAATACTTCCAAGCTTCCACGACTCTATATTATACCTTCTCATCTTCTCAATGATGAAGGTGCCACACACAAAGGTGAAGACTTTGTTTTAATGCCACGATTTCTGTTTGAACAGTCAAAGCATTAACAATACACTTCATATACTATTTCATATATCGGCAGCACTGTTTGGAGATAGGCTGCGATGAAAACATATGGGCAGAGATTCTTTTATTGACTCACGATTTTCCCTTGATAATGATCGGACCTGTTGTGACCAAATCACACATCGCCCCATTAGGAATAGGGACCCCCCTTTTTTTTGAGCTCTGAGCTTTTCAGTGAGTTTCCAATGAGTTTTCAATGAGTTTTTCAACAAGATTTTAATGATGTCCTGACTCAATTTCCTTGCCTATGATCTTTGGTTCACGATTAAGGATAGATGAACTTGCAATAATGAAGAATTGTGATCAAATCCTATCTAGATATTGAGTTTTGAGGTTAATCCTTCAGAATGTTTGAGATCCTGAGAAGACTAAGCCTGGAGCCTGAAATCCTGAAAATCCTGAAAAATGGCTAAGTCTGAAATCTGGTGAATCCTCCAAATTCTATATTTTGCATCTTAAATCCGGTGGATTCGGGACCTATCTCAAACATCCTGAAAGGTATATTGAAAAATATTTAAAGTATAAGTTTCTAAACTTATACTTAAATATATTTTTCAATATACCTTTACTCGCGCGATCCTGAAAAATACTTGACGAAGTCAGAGGATTCAAAACACTGGTCTAATGCGACTAGACACTTAGATGGCGCAAATCTGGGCGCAAAATCACGAAGGATAACACACTTGAGTCAGAGGATTTGAAATTTCGATCCAATGCGCCCATCTAATCCTTCATTCAGTGCGAAAATATCAGAGGATTTCGATCATTCAACCAATGCGAAAGTGAAAAAACAAGTCTTAAAGCGAATCTTGGAGCGAATTTTAATGAAAAGGTCAGAGGATTTTCATCCTTGAAGTGATGCGCCACCAAGAAGGGAGAAGTAGGTTTGAAGTTTTGGAAATGTCTAAGTGATGCGCCAAAACCTAAGGATCTTTTCCCTCGATCTAGTGCGCCAATTCCTGGGGATTTGAGTTCTTGAAGTGATGCGCCTAAAGCATGATCCAGTGCCACTTCTAAAGCATGATCTAATAAGACACTTGAGATATAACTCTAGAGGAATCTAAAACATGATCTAGTGCGCCCAAGCAATTTTAAAGATGAAGTTTTAAAGACTCAAATTCAAAGCGCCATCCACAGGATCCTACAAGGCCATCTAGTGCGCCCACACTCCAAAGGATTCTTAAGACCCTATCTAATGCGACTTCCTAGAGAGATCACTCCAGAGGAAACCAAAACATGAAGTAATGCGCTCAAGGGACTCCAAAGATCATTTTTCCAAAGCTATCCAATGCGCTAGAGTCCAGGGAATCCAAAGCGTCTAAGTGATGCGCCAACTTCATGAGGTCTCTTCTAAGGTAGAATGACAACTCCACAGGATCCTAATCCTCTATCTTATGCGCTCACCCTCTAGAGGATTCGTTATACTTGATCTAATGCGATTTTTTGAGGGAAAATTCTACAAGTTCCAACAACCTTTAACCAAGGCATTATTCATAAGATTTGGAAACTTGAAGCAATGCGCCAATAGCAAGACTATCCAATATGCAACATCAAGGTAAAGTGAACTTCATGCTAAGAGGATTTGCCAAACATGATCTAATGCGCCAAAGTTTGAAGACTTCAAAAGGGGTATCTAGTGCGCCATCTTCCAAGTTCCTTATCCAAGCGTTCAACAAGAGGAAAACGAAACTTCATTCCTTGAAGATCTCTAATTGCCCAACCAATGCGCCATATGTGAGGAGAGTCAAGGGTGATGTAGAAGAAAATCATCAAGCCATTATCCATTGCGCCACTCCTTGAAGGAATCCAAATTGCCTAAGCAATGCGCCATATCCAAAGAGGATCCCAATCCTTCAACTAGTGCGCCAAAACTTAAGAAGTCTTAGGACATGATCCAATGCGCCATACCAAGAGGAAAGACCCTAAAGTTCTATCTAAAAGTTCAAATGACTTGAAGACTTCATGTTACCTATCAAATGCTCCATAATTAATGATCTAAAGCGCCAAGTATTTAGAAGACTCTATACCTTCATGCAATGCGAAATCACTAGAAGAATCTAAACTTGAATCTAGTGCGACTTACAACAAGAGGATTCTAATCCTCTAACTAATGCGAAGCATGAAAGGAGAACCACAATTGACTAACTAGTGCGAAATGTTGAAAAGAGTTTTAAGACAGCAAGACAGCAAGACAGCAAGACAAGAGGATTCTAAGAAGGAGACTCCATTAGATCATCCAAGGCGAAATGAGGAGAGATTGTTAAAACACCATCCAATGCGAAATATGAAGTGAAACTCGAAGATCAATACTTGATCAAATGCGAAGTTCAACAAGGAAATCAAATGCGAAGTCAAGTGCGAATCCAAAGAAGGCCTCGAAGACCTCCATCCAATGTGAATTGCCAAGGAGAGTTTCAATACTTGATCTAATGCGAGATTAGGAGGATGATGAAGGAAGAGCCTTATGAAACAAAGACAAGAAGATAACAACATCCTGATCCAATGCTGTTTTAACGAAGAAGACATTCACACGAAGACCTCAACTAATGCGAAATGCAAAAGAGATCTGAATTTCTGATCCTATACGTCCAACAAAAGAAAGAAGTTTTAAACATTTAATGATTGTTGCCTTCGTGAAACGTGAAATTGCATTCATTTAATAAAGATCAAAATTAAATTAAATGTTTGTGCATGAGGTCGGCCTAGGAAGAAGGAAGGTTTTTTTTAAGTGAATTATATATATGTGCCTCATTTCTTTTTCATTTGATTTATTTTCAAGAGCAGATTTGTTCTCCAAGAGCAGAATTTTCTTCAAGGAGCAGCCACAAGAAGTTGATTTTAGAAGATAAATTTGATTTTATCAAATTTTGCCAAGTGGGAAGTCAAATTGCAAGGTATCAAATACAAAACAGCTCATCAAGTAAGTCTGATCTGAGTTTTTTTTCTGATCTGATTTTCTTATTTTTCTTTCATTAGATGCCTTGAAATTGTTCAAATATTGATAAAATTCTAGAAGAATAAGTGGATTTTTATGATTTTTCATAAATTTTCTAAATTTAATAGTAATATTTCATAATTTTAAAGGAAAATTTCATAATTTAATCCACTAAAGTTGCTGAAGTCAAATCTAGATTTTGTTTGCAATCACTTATTCGCGTCAAGTCTGCAGAATAATGGCAATGACTTCCAAGGAACGACAAGCCAAGATCCGGATGGATGCCAAAGGGAAGATTCCTGAATCAAAGCTCGTCTCAAGGTGGACAAATGTAAGCGATACAAATATGGGAAGCAGCAACTTGGAAGATATTAAGTCAGTCCTTGAAGAACCTAACGGAGGAAGCCTCGCTCGAGCCATCATGAGGAGTGGAGCCATTGAAGCTGCTTGTTTTCCGCCAACTTTGCCATGTCCGGAAATGATCATCGAATGTGTCAAAAAGTATGATGTAAATACAAGGCAAATCATAGCCAAGGATGGAACGATACTAGCCTATTTGCAAAGGGAAGCAGTCGAGGAGACTTTCAACATTCCAAACAAAGAGAGGATGATCAGCATCTCAAAACAACAAGGCCAGCAGGAGTATGATGTCGACACCAAGATAAAGTTACAAGAGATAAGGAGAGAGTGGATGGCCAATCCAGCCATGAAGTTCAACATGAATAATCCTCCACAGTTCCATAAGTCAGATTTTCATCCGGAAATTGGATATCTAATCATGTTTTTGAACAGAATGACAGGAATGCCTCAATCTGCTACTTTTCAGCCTTGGATGTACTCTTTCATCAAGTCAGTTCTTAAAGGGAAAATGATTGATTGGGCTGGACTTATCAGTCAAAGTATACATGAGCAGTTCCTCAGTTTTGCTAAAACTAAGACTTGTTATATGAGTTCCTATATAGTGTACCTTCTTGCCAGAAATGAAGTTTACTCAGGTTTAACCAAAAAAGGAGAAGTTGGCATTGGACCTAACAAATACTTGTCACATCAATGTTATCCTCAGTTGCACCTCAAGAGTATTAATCATTATACAAGGTTTAATGATGCATTTGCTATGTTCATCATGAAGAAACTGAGGGGAGAATTTCATAAAAGATTGTCTAATGCAGCAAGAGAATTCATTTCAGCATATGGACACTGGTATACTCAACATGAAAGGTACACTTACCTAAGGATCCAAGGATTCACATCATATCCATACAGATTGCCAAGGTATCCAACCAACAGGATGGTAATGTTAGAAGTTACAAGACAACTCCTCGAACTCATCAGGTTGCAGAAGTTGAAGAAGAAAGGAGGAATCCAATTTCCACTTCGTCTTGGACAAAATCTGGAATGTCCATCTTTATCAGCAGCTGAGTATTCTGAAATAGAGTTACAAGCCTACCATTTGCAAACTCATGGCACCAAGAGGCCTAACTTTGACCCTTTCCAAGTTTGCTGGAAATACAACAGAGAATTCAAACATATCAAGCAGTTGGAAGACCACTGGGCCAGTGCCCAAGATGAAGATGATCTCCGAACTCTTCAAAGTTCGAGACTCGACTGGGATTTAGTCAGAGCCACCAAAGCATTCAGGATTCCAGACCAGTTCACCGAGGATGATACTATGCTAATAGATGAATTTGACAAGATAAAGGATTTGCCTTATACAATTGATTGGTCAAAGAGAGATGCATCCGAAGAAGATTTGATAAAGCCGGTTTTAGCCATGACACAAGTGTGTATTAATCAACTATTGCAGGAAATGAGTGCTGAAAATCAAGATCTCACCTACAATAAGATGGATGAAGGAGAACCCAAGCAGCATAGTACACATAGCCAACCACAACATAGTGGGAATGATCAGAGCAATAATTCAGCTAGAAAGAGGAAAAGACCTAGTCAAGATCAAGGGGAATCAAGCCGAAGACCTCAGAAAAAGAGTAATCCATCTACTTCATCTAATCCACAAGAAGGTGTTTCAATTGTTCAAAATCCAATACAAGAGATAGAAGTAATAGAAGAAGTTGCCTTGATTCCATCAGAAGAAATCCAATCAAGCCCCACTGTCATAATCGAAGAGAATGATGATCTTGGTCAGGATGAAATAGGACAAGCTGAATCTGAGGAAGAAGTAGCTCGTGTTCAACACAATCAAGCTCATGAACAACGAGATCTTTCTACTTTCCCACCCTGGTTGAGACAAAGGATTGAAGAAAGTACAATTGTAGAGACTTATCAGCCTACTGCAGTTGAGGAATTGCTTGTAAATGTACAAAAGAGTAATCAGAAGAAGAAAGCAACGATCCTTTCTAAAATCACTCAAGATTCTGCTGGAAACAGAGAGGTCCACATAGCTGTTCCTAGAAGTGACAAGGAGATAGAAAACATGGCACCTGAAGATTATAATTTGACTACAATTGGCATGGGTCCAATCACAAGGGAACAAGTCGATGAGGAACTACAAGATGCAGTGAATAATGTGAGAAGTATGTTGAAACAAGAAAGAGAAGCAAGGATGAAAGTTGAACAAGATTTTAGTACATTGAAGCATTACATCCAACAGGTCATGCAACCTATTCAACAGAAGGAAGCTACTGCAATTCCTCCTTCCATTCTTCCACAGGAAACAGTATCCCGAGTTGAGGACATGAGAAATTCATCTCAGATGATGAAGGGATGGATAGAAAAGACAGAAGACAAGGCCTATATTTACCTAGAAGAAATTGTGCAAGTGTATGACAGAGTCATTAAGCTCCAAGGTCGAGTCCAAGCTTTATTGGAAAGTTGTGCCGAGTTCAAACCAATCAAAGAGCAATATATGCCACAACTCAAAAGCTTAATGGAAGCTCCAGTAGAAGATTTAATTCATAATAAGGTGATTGACAGAGATACTCCACATGACTTTGTCACTTGGTATTTCTCCTTTCACAACAAGGGGCAACTAGTTGATAAGATTGAAGTAGATATGTCCAGGATAAGAAGTGTTCTTCTAAGAACAGAAAATCATATATATACTGCTTTGACAAAGATTTGTAATCCTTATGGAAATGTTACCATTGAGAACATGAAGCAACAAGTTAAGGCATTCTACTTTCAATATGATGGACTTGATGAAAGTCAACTAGATAATATATTCACACTTGCATATCGTCTTGGGGAAAATAAGTCTTGGATAAACGACTGGGAGAAGACACTTGGAGTCTATGAGGCAGATGTAGCAGTGGCAGAAGGATCCATTAAGGCAGCGACAAGTGTACCAATGGAAGATATTATTCAAATTGTGTCCAGATTCATTGTATCTCATAGTACTACTACATAGTACTCGCCTTGATGATGTGGCTTCCTTATCCTCTTGGAAAGCGTGCCTTTGTTCTCTCTTTCATGACTTCTTTCATTTAATATGAGTAACCTCCTATATTTAATAAAGTTAACCTCATTCATTTAATAAAGTATAGTTTGTTGTAACTACTTGTGATGTGGCTTGATCTGATCCGCTGATTTCGCCGATCAATCTTGACCCTTCTCTCCTTTGAGGACTATAAAAGAGCTCTCATTGCTCTCATTTGTAACGGTTGGAAATTCTGAAATTGTTGTAAGAGCTCTCTGAGATAATAAAGGACTCATTGATTTGGTGATTCTATTTATATTTCTGAGTGTTTGCATGGTTTCAATTTTCACACGAATATTAAGTTAAGTTGCAAGTTTTCTTTTAAGTATAAGTTAGTTAGTGAAAGGTTGTTTTTTTTATTGCCTTGTAGTGAAGTCTTTACAATTGAGCGTCAATTTGATCTTTATGCTTGTTGAATTCTCATGAGCATAATTGATTTAAACATCTTGCATACCTTTGAAGATAGCACCTCTCTTGTGTAGTTGTTTTATCTTGGCAAAACAAGATTTGGTTTGACTTCACTTTAAGCAGTAAACGTCCTTCCATTTAGGATTAGATTAGTATTTCTCAACCCTAATCTTTTGCCCTTTTTTTTCAATCATTTAGATTTAGGATCAGAACGTCCATTGCTAAATCATACGCGTCAGTTGCAGTACCTAGATTTTCTAGTGTTCACTTCCAGAGTCTTTGAAACAACAAGTTGAACAATTGTGTAAGTCCCTTTGTTGATTAACAGCAGAATCATACTTAAATCATTGAGCTGTTTCTTACTGAAATTGAAACATTATTAGAAGAAGGAACCTTGGAGTTATCTCGTTTGATCACTTGGTTTAGCATTCGAGAGGCTTTGCTCAAGAGAGAGTTAAATACCTAGTATTTTACTCTATTGTTGACTTGTCGAAAAACAACCATCAACATATTTGGCGCTAGAAGGAGGGCTGATCAAGATACTTCTCCATTCAAAGACATTGCTCCATTCGTTGCATGCCCCTCTCTTCCAACGCATCAACATATTTGGCGCTAGAAGAAGGGCTTTTACAAGTTGTTTCAGATTAAGGAAGAACATCCTGGAGCGAATTGGTTCTTTCTCGCCAGAGAGGCACCAAAGAATTCTAAGGTCTGCACCAGGAGCATCCAAGGAGTTTTCTGAGTTGGGGTTCCCGTCAAAGTCGAAGAAAGGAAAGAAAGGGACTTCATCCAGCCAAGGATCTCCAAGTGGGGGTGATACTTCAAATTTATTTCAAACTCCACCTCCGAAGAATCAAAATCAGGGAGTTGTTCAACCAGGCAACGTCCAAATAACCACCACAGGCACTCCACTTCAGCAAGGAGCTACTCAAGCAGGTCCAGGACAACCCAACATTCCAATGGCAGCACTAGCACAAGCTTGGCCTTTGGGAAATGTCTCACCCCTTGGGACTTTTACTGATTACCATGATATGCCCAAGAATCCCGAACATTTCTGTTCGAAATTTCATGTCAACGATCCAAGCAGGACAGCTGAAGAGCATATTAAGATCTTTGAAGGTACTCTGGTAAATCGAAGGATTGAAGATGAAGATGTAGCATGCCGACTATTTCCCTACTCTCTCGAAGGAGATGCTACTTTTTGGTATGTCAACCTACCAGCTGGGTCTATTACTACCTGGGAACAGATGAGAACCGCTTTCCTGGAGAAATTCAAGATTCTCATCACTCCTGCAGAACTCTATAAGCAATTCATTGAAGTTCGAAAACAGGAACACGAGCCTATTGCCGCTTTTAATCACAGGTTCCATAAAGCATATTCAAGATTGCAACCTCCCTATGATATCACTCCAGTAATGGCGATGGAGATTTATTACGCTGCATTGGATCGCCTTACTTCTATGTTCGTGAAAAGAGCAACAACCCCGCCGACCACTCTGACAGGAGCATATGCTGAAGCCGTTAAGGTGAACACAGATTTGGGTATGAACACGCATGGGCCACTTAATCACATAGGGCATGTGGCAATGCCAAATCAAATCCAGGGGATCAATCACGCATTGGCTCAACATACACCTGTAATGAATCCAGTTCCTGTTTCCACTCCTGCTAATCAATTAGTCCTACATCCAGGAGTGCCAATTTCACAAGTTGTACCGGAAAAGCCAGTGTATTTGCAAGGATCTTCATCTTCTGCGAAGGCTCAGGAGGAGAAAGATGAAATGAAAGAGCTGATTGATCAGGTAAAGAAATTGTCTACTGAAGTTACACATTTACGAAATCAGAACAACTATTTGCAGAAGAATTTCCAAGGCAATCAGGGTGGATACCAAGGAAATCAAGGATACAATCAAGGATATAATCAGGGATACAATCAAGGTTTTAGAGGAAATAATCAAGGCTTTCAACGACAGAATAGAACTTGGAACACTGCACCGAATACCGGCACAGTTCCTTCACCACTTGACAATCCACCAGCTTCTGACCCAAAACCTGCAGAGAAAGTATTTTTAGCAGAAGCTGCACTATCTACATGGTGCCGGTTGCATAACACCAATCAGCATTCAGAACTTCAATGTCCCGAATTTAAGATAGCAGCTGACATCTTTCAACAGGAAATGCATGGTACACAGGTACCAGAGAATCCTCCAGTCGCCGGATATGAAATTGTGCCCACGCAGAGGTATGATCAAGCTTTGATGATTGAAGATTTTACTTTTCCACCTATGATGGAGTATGGTATGACAGAATATAACGGAAGATTCCCGCCAGCCTCTGCAAATGAACCAGTTGAGGGTACATACTACACTCCGCCATTCGAGGGTGATTTCCAAACCCAAGAAGCAGATGAAGTTCAGGCCTTTCAGCAATCTGCTGGCAATGCACCACAAAGAGTTTATCAGCGGAATTACCGGCCACAAGATCCTATTACCACGTCAACTCCTCCTAATAACTTGCACACTCCGCCAAATCCAAATGCAAGTAACAATCCAAGCTATCCAAGGGATGCACCCGAATACAGACAGCGAAATCCAGTTCAGAACGTTGTCCCAGCACAAGAAGTTCAGCAACAGAATATCTCTGCAAGGATCGATCCAGTCAGGAAGGAAGCTCCTAAGGATGAATTAAAAAGATTGAGTCAATGTGTTGTCGAAGAACTCAAGAAGATTAAAATCAACCTACCATTGACAGAATTGATTCGAGTACCTGAAATTAAGGAAGCTTTTCTAAGAGGTGTTGATGATACCATCTCAAAGGGTGGAAATCAAAATGTGCAAGTCACCACAGGATCAGCTGGTCCATCTACTTCAAACGTACCAAGAGCATATGTAGGTCAAAATGCAAATCCAACTCAAATGAGGCCACCTCACCCACAAGGCCAGACAAATGCTATTTTCATTGCACAGGAATCATCCAGTATAACAGATGGCAAAACAGTTGCGATAAAGGAAGAGCCTACCGAGGGTAACAATACGCCGAAAGTTCAAAGTTCACAAGTCAGTTCAGATTTAGTAAATGACCGATACAGTGCCCCAAAGAAGAAATCAGTCGTCTTCTATCAAGGAAAAGATGAACAGCCTCCTTTCTTGATATCAGTTAGAATGTTTGGCAAATTATTACACAATTGTCTAATGGATTCAGGAGCCTCAAGCAACGTGATGCCTTTGGGTATTTGTAAGAAACTTGGCCTCATCCCAAAACAGACAAATAAGAAAGTTACTCAACTAGACAAGACCGAAGTTCCAGTTATTGGAGAGCTACATAATATTCACATGCAGTTAGCAGCTGATCCCAGGATTCAGCATTACATTGACATTTCAGTAGTCGACATACCTGAAGGGTATGGGATGCTGTTAAGCAGAGATTGGTTGAAGAAGCTCAACGGATACGTCTCCACCGACTTTTCGCACATGTGGCTATCATGGAAAGGATTGCCTAATCAAATCAGGATAGATAGCACTCCACGTCTCAAATTGATGATTACTGAATATGGTGAAGACAATGAGATCCTTTTTGTACAAACAGACTTAGGTGTTTACAAGCCTAAGGTTGAAGAGATTCTAATGTTTCATAATTCGACAGAGGTCCTCATAGAAAGTGATCACAGCGCATCATCAGATGAAGAAGGGGAAGGTATGTTTGAAAACTTCCGGAATTTTGTGATGAGACATGTGAAGCAAGGAGTAGAATTGGGAAGTCACGCATCCGTTCAAGATCTATTGCTACCTAATTGGTGTAGGATACACAATGCTTTCCATTCCGAGTTCTCCTGCTCTATGTGCGTAGTGGCCTTAGAACAAGTTAGAAAGAGAATTCCAGAGGCCATGGGCTTGGAAATTCCAAGTATGATGAAACTAAAAGAACCAGTTCAGGATACAGCCGTTACAGATGAAGCAAGCACTTCGGCATCAGCAACAGAACATACCCAAATTGAACCTACAAAAGCAAATCAAGGTGTTGATATGTCAAATTCAGAAGATAATCAAGTATGGACTCTAAGATTTGATGGATCGAAATCTAAGCAAGGATCCGGTGCTGGCTTTGAATTGATCAGTCCGCTGGGGGAAGCTTATTTATCAGCTTTAAGATTACAGTTCCCATGCACTAATAATGTTACCGAGTATGAAGCTCTCGTACACGGGTTGCTCTTGGCCATAAAAAAGAAAGTTAAAATTTTGCATGTGTTCGGCGATTCAGAAATAGTTGTCAGACAAGTCAGGAAGCAATATGTGTGTCATGACAAGAGACTAAAGAAGTACAGAAACAGAGTATGGGATTTGATTGAAGACTTCGATGCTTTCAACATCAAGTCAATTTACAGGTCAACAAATCGAGTAGCTAATGCACTAGCACAGGCCGCAAGTTCCCTTGAGCCATTGGCTATGGAAGGATTAAAAAAGTTCACAGTGGAACTAACATCAGTACCATCAGTACCAGATAATATCACTAATTTTCAAGTGTTTGATGACGACAAACATATACTGGATTTTTTGACCAATTCAGGCATCTTCACCACCCAGGTCATTGACGAAAGCGAAGTTGAAGCTGAGTTTGATCCAGATGGGATCATGAATCTGAAGGACAATAACATCCCAAAGGGTATGATTGAATTAGAAAGACTCTTCGATTCAGATAAGTTGGGCACTCCTCCTCACCACAACGAAGATGGAAATAAATGTGAAGCAGTCAATCTGGGAACCGACGAAGATGTAAAAAATGTATTCATAGGGAAAGTTTGCACACCGGAAGAAAGAGAAAACATCCTCAGTAGTATGAGAGAATTCCACGATGTTATTGCTTGGGGGTATGATGATTTGAAGACATACGACACATCCATCATTACACATACTATCCCTCTCAAGCCAGGAAGCAGACCTTTCCGACAGAGGCAGAGGCCGGTCAATCCTTTATTGGAGCCACTTATTTATCAGGAAGTCAAGAAGCTGCTGCAGGCAAAGATCATATTTCCGATCAGGCACTCGACGTGGGTCGCCAATTTAGTTCCAGTTAGAAAAAAGAATGGAGAAATAAGATTATGTGTTGATTTCAGGAACTTGAACAAAGCATCAGAAAAAGATAATTATCCTTTGCCTTCATTGGACGAAGTGCTGCAAATTGTAAATGGTTCACAGATGATGTCTTTTCTGGATGGATATTCAGGGTATAACCAGGTCATGGTTGAAGAAGAGGATCGATTGAAGACCGCTTTCACTACCAAATGGGGTACTTATGCATACAGAAGGATGCCTTTTGGCTTAATCAATGCAGGAGCCACTTTCCAGCGAGCTATGGATATTGCTTTCAGAGATATTATTGGAAAATGCATTATCATCTATATGGATGATCTTACGGTGTTCTCAAAGGTCAGAGCAGATCATGTAGAGCATTTAAGGAAGGTTTTCGAATCTTGTAGAACATATGGAATTTCCTTAAATCCAAAGAAGTGCATCTTCGGGGTGACAGAAGGAAAGCTCCTGGGCCATGTCATATCAGAACACGGTATCTCTATTGATCCAGATCGGATAGAAGCCATTAAGAGAATTAGCATGCCTGCCAGTAAAAAGGAATTAAAGTCATTCTTCGGCAAGATTAACTTCGTCAGGAAGTTTATTACCGGATTTGCAGAAATTATTAAGCCATTGAATGATATGTTAAAGAAAGATGCGAAAGTTGAATGGACTCCTCAAGCAAAGAAAGCATTTGAAGAAATCAAGCAAGCAATTGCTAGGGCTCCTGTCCTCATCAGTCCAGACTACTTGAAGCCGTTTTATTTATATTCTTTTGCATCTGATCACACCTGTGCAGGGATTTTGACCCAGAGGGTAGATGATAAAGATGAACATCCCGTTGCATTTATGAGTGCCCCTTTTAAGGATGCTGAGCTGAGATACCCGGCAGTGGAGAAACAGGCTTATGCTCTAGTAAAGGCTATCAAGAAATTTCGGCACTATATCTTGCGGAGTAAAGTGTATGCCATAGTTCCAGATGCCGCAGTTAAAACACTACTAATGCAAAATGAACTAGGCGAACGAAGAGGCAAGTGGGTCGCCACTATTCAAGAATACGACATTGAAATTCAACCAATGAAGTTGGTTAGAGGACAAGCATTGACTCAGACTATAGCACTTGAAGAACCTGGATTAGTTCAGCAAGCTTACGTACTTGAAGCAGTATCACCAGATGAGTGGTACGATGATATTGTCTATTATCTACTATCTCAGAGATGTCCAGAACATATGAGTCCAACACAGAAGAGAGCATTGAGATACAAGAGTAAACGCTTCATGTTGCAAGGATCAGTTTTATTCAGACAAAATCATGAAGGTATTTACCTAAGGTGTGTTGGGAGGAACGAAGCTAAAAGTATTATGGAACAATTTCATGATAAGTTCGGAACTTGCCACGGTGGTGAGCTAGCAACGGCAAATCAGATATTAAGGGCAGGCTACTATTGGCCAAAATTGTTTCAAGATGCTCATCAGCATGTCAAAACTTGCCATATTTGTCAAGTAGCAGCTTCACGAGAACGAAACCCAGCTATGCCTTTGCAGCCAGTTGTTGAATTCAGACCTTTTGCTAAGTGGGGATTAGATTTCATTGGTATGATAAACCCACCATCTTCCGCACAGCATAAATATATTTTGACTGCCACAGACTACTGCACCAGATGGACAGAAGCCCATGCGTTAAAGTTCTGTACTTCTGAAGTAGTGATCAAGTTTTTAGAAGAGAATATAATTACCAGATTTGGTTGCCCCAGTGCCCTTGTATGCGACAATGGCCCTGCATTTTCATCACTCAGATTTTCAAATTGGGCCTTTGAATATGGCATAACCCTGAAATTTTCATCGAAATATTATCCACAGGGAAATGGCCTAGCTGAGTCCACAAACAAGAACCTTTTGAATGCAATAAAGAAATTACTGGATAAGAATCCAAGAGACTGGCATACACAGCTGAAGTTTGCTCTATGGGCAGACAGAACTCGAGTTAAGTCTTCTCTGGGTACTTCGCCATATCACCTGGTTTATGGGCAGGATCCCATCTTCCCAATACAATTGAGGATTCCAACCTTGCAATTCATGCAAGAGTATTTAGATGAAGATGAGCAAGTACAAGTAAGATTATCACAGCTCCTGCATCTGGAAGAAAAACGAGACATTGCCTTAAATAAATTTATGAAACATCAAGGAGTGGTCAAGCGTTGGTTTGATCGACAGGCAAGAGTGAAAGCCTTCAGAATTTCTGATTTGGTTTTATATTGGGACAAAGCACACGAACGGCGAGGTGATCACGACAAATTCGATTATCTCTGGAAGGGCCCATATCAGATTGCTGAGATCCTAGGAGAGAACGCTTTCAAATTGAAGACTCTGACAGGAGAAGATATTCCATTGCCTGTCAATGGGCAGTTTTTGAAGCACTATTTCCAGCCATGAATTCTTCGGAACACTGGTTTGTACATAGTTAGATAGGATTTTCTTTCAGTTATTTTGTTTTTTCTTAGATTAGATTTGTTTGTCTTGATGTCATTTGACTCAAGAATTTTTCTTGCTGTTCATAGTTTAGTTGTTTTTGTTTTGCTTTCGTTTTTAGAGTAGTTGTTTTTGAAGGGTTCTAGTTCTTGACAAGGTGGTGTGTATCCAAAACACATTTGGTATACTTTCATTAGGATATGTTAGCTCATTTCTTAAACATTTATTCACGAAACTCTTAGGATTGATAGATTATTGTTTTCAATTGTTGACAAAGCAAGCACTGAGCTTGACTGGGACATTAATCATATATTGTGTCTTGACACTATTATCTTCTGAATATAATATTTTAAAATGTCAAATCTAATTTTACGAATTCTTATTTGTTCTTTTGAGAAACTTAAGTCATGATTGATGGATTTCCCGTGGATTCCATCGCGAGTATTAGATAGCGTGACTGCTTGTTCTTAGGAAACGAATCAGTTGTTCGGCATTGACTGAAGTATTTTGAGGTTTTTTACACATCTTAATGATCCCGAAGTTTCTAGGAAAGCCTTTGTAAGCCTGGATCAAGTGAAAATCATAAGGTAATTCATGCCTCCATTTCCATTCCATAATAAGTATTTTGCATACTTTCATATCCGTCATCTCATTTACCACATCTCATATTACAATAAAATTGTTCATTCATTTCATTTCACTACAGTTAACCCTCCATCTGCATTGCATATTTTCAACCAAAAATGAATTCGAGTCTAATGACTGCATCATTTATATGATTCTGTGTTCATTATACTCTAGAAGGATACAAGTTGAAGTTGAAATCAAGTACTTGGAGTATTTTCATTATCCACTGTACAGGATAAAATCAAATGTTGGTATTCCCACTCCAGTCCATTTGAAATCTACTTCCTATATTCACTTCACTTTTGTTACTATGCAAAGTCTCAAAGCATGTAACTATTCATCCATTTTACCTCCGCCTTCAAAATCCCATCACCATATCCTTTATTCTTTCACCCATCTCCTAATCATGATTGATGAATGTGAGTGTCATCTAGGCAAGAAGCTTGCAATTCCTTCCGCCCATTCCTCCATATTTCCATAAAATAAATATTTGGATGCTTATACCCATCAAACAAGAACTTCCTGAAAAGATTTTAAGTCTCTATGTATCATGATATAAATGCCATAATTCCTAAACAAGGCATGTTCAAAAGTATATTTCGTGCTGTACTTTCAAGTCAAGGAATCCTTGCGAAATAAAGTTCTAAGTACCTGTAGCCGAATCCAAAGAGGCTACCGCATCCAATCCATCCATTCCATTTCTATTCAATTTCATTCCATATTACTTCACCCCGCGAACCAAAATTAAAGGGAGAAATCCTAAGTTCGTGAAGGACATGAAGGTATCATTACTAGTTATCATTAATCCCCGTTCCCTATTTACATTTCCCTTTTCCACTTGCAAGCTTCGAAGTTTAGGTTGATACAAACAAACGTTGATCGTGATTTCATTCCATTTCATTTTCCTTATTCACCGTCCATATTTGTTTCTTGCTATTCAACATATCCCGTCATTCCTTTGGTTTATGGTTGAATACGCTTTCATACAGTCATAATCCGCCATCATCCAACTCCGTTCCTTTCACCCTATCATGTTATTCTTTCCTACCAACATTTGTAAGTATCAGAATTTGACATGATTTTATGTGTGGATTATCGCGTCCTTCACAGAATCAGACTCTTGAGTTCTTATCATTCGTTACCTCGGTGAAAACCTGGCAAACAGGCGCCGTGTGTAATGGTCATCATTCAAAAAACAAAAAAAAAAAGAAAAGAAAAAGAGAAAAAAAAAAACAAAAAAAAACAAAAAAAAAAAAAGAGAAGAAAAAAAAAGTAAAGAAAAAAAAATTTCGTTCACTGGTGAAAACTCGGCAAACGGGCGCCATGAACAAGTATCTTGGCGAAAACCTGGCAAACATGCGTCATGATAGAGCCACATTGTTTCATTGCATTTTCATTATCATTCTATCACCACTCCATTTAACATCATTTACTTGTCATTGCATATTATCATTCACCTATGTCATCCGTATATATTCATCCATCCGCTTTCATGAATCTACCTAGCTTGATACAGGTCAGCTTAGTTGATCTTGGTTTCTAAGGGACGGGAATGAACCTAAGTGCTTGCACTTCAAACCTCAGATATGGATAGTCGCGCTGGCAATTGGTTTTGATTCTTTGATTGAGTAGTCGTGTTTATTTGATCTCGTGTGTGGGTGTACATGGAAATGTTGAAACTTGATATTTGTTTATCTTTAGCACATTTGAGAAGTTGTTTTAATTGAAATCAATCTTTAATCACACATCAGGAGATGTCGTGTCTCGATCCAATTTATGATTTCTTTCCCTTTTAAGCTCGTTTTGTATAGTTTACGATTGAGGATGATAATTTGATATTCTTTGAGTGAGCTTTGCATTTTTGTTTTAGAAATGTTCAAGAACATTCCTCCAGTGGAGTCGCCAGATGTTGTGACCAAATCACACATCGCCCCATTAGGAATAGGGACCCCCCTTTTTTTTGAGCTCTGAGCTTTTCAGTGAGTTTCCAATGAGTTTTCAATGAGTTTTTCAACAAGATTTTAATGATGTCCTGACTCAATTTCCTTGCCTATGATCTTTGGTTCACGATTAAGGATAGATGAACTTGCAATAATGAAGAATTGTGATCAAATCCTATCTAGATATTGAGTTTTGAGGTTAATCCTTCAGAATGTTTGAGATCCTGAGAAGACTAAGCCTGGAGCCTGAAATCCTGAAAATCCTGAAAAATGGCTAAGTCTGAAATCTGGTGAATCCTCCAAATTCTATATTTTGCATCTTAAATCCGGTGGATTCGGGACCTATCTCAAACATCCTGAAAGGTATATTGAAAAATATTTAAAGTATAAGTTTCTAAACTTATACTTAAATATATTTTTCAATATACCTTTACTCGCGCGATCCTGAAAAATACTTGACGAAGTCAGAGGATTCAAAACACTGGTCTAATGCGACTAGACACTTAGATGGCGCAAATCTGGGCGCAAAATCACGAAGGATAACACACTTGAGTCAGAGGATTTGAAATTTCGATCCAATGCGCCCATCTAATCCTTCATTCAGTGCGAAAATATCAGAGGATTTCGATCATTCAACCAATGCGAAAGTGAAAAAACAAGTCTTAAAGCGAATCTTGGAGCGAATTTTAATGAAAAGGTCAGAGGATTTTCATCCTTGAAGTGATGCGCCACCAAGAAGGGAGAAGTAGGTTTGAAGTTTTGGAAATGTCTAAGTGATGCGCCAAAACCTAAGGATCTTTTCCCTCGATCTAGTGCGCCAATTCCTGGGGATTTGAGTTCTTGAAGTGATGCGCCTAAAGCATGATCCAGTGCCACTTCTAAAGCATGATCTAATAAGACACTTGAGATATAACTCTAGAGGAATCTAAAACATGATCTAGTGCACCCAAGCAATTTTAAAGATGAAGTTTTAAAGACTCAAATTCAAAGCGCCATCCACAGGATCCTACAAGGCCATCTAGTGCGCCCACACTCCAAAGGATTCTTAAGACCCTATCTAATGCGACTTCCTAGAGAGATCACTCCAGAGGAAACCAAAACATGAAGTAATGCGCTCAAGGGACTCCAAAGATCATTTTTCCAAAGCTATCCAATGCGCTAGAGTCCAGGGAATCCAAAGCGTCTAAGTGATGCGCCAACTTCATGAGGTCTCTTCTAAGGTAGAATGACAACTCCACAGGATCCTAATCCTCTATCTTATGCGCTCACCCTCTAGAGGATTCGTTATACTTGATCTAATGCGATTTTTTGAGGGAAAATTCTACAAGTTCCAACAACCTTTAACCAAGGCATTATTCATAAGATTTGGAAACTTGAAGCAATGCGCCAATAGCAAGACTATCCAATATGCAACATCAAGGTAAAGTGAACTTCATGCTAAGAGGATTTGCCAAACATGATCTAATGCGCCAAAGTTTGAAGACTTCAAAAGGGGTATCTAGTGCGCCATCTTCCAAGTTCCTTATCCAAGCGTTCAACAAGAGGAAAACGAAACTTCATTCCTTGAAGATCTCTAATTGCCCAACCAATGCGCCATATGTGAGGAGAGTCAAGGGTGATGTAGAAGAAAATCATCAAGCCATTATCCATTGCGCCACTCCTTGAAGGAATCCAAATTGCCTAAGCAATGCGCCATATCCAAAGAGGATCCCAATCCTTCAACTAGTGCGCCAAAACTTAAGAAGTCTTAGGACATGATCCAATGCGCCATACCAAGAGGAAAGACCCTAAAGTTCTATCTAAAAGTTCAAATGACTTGAAGACTTCATGTTACCTATCAAATGCTCCATAATTAATGATCTAAAGCGCCAAGTATTTAGAAGACTCTATACCTTCATGCAATGCGAAATCACTAGAAGAATCTAAACTTGAATCTAGTGCGACTTACAACAAGAGGATTCTAATCCTCTAACTAATGCGAAGCATGAAAGGAGAACCACAATTGACTAACTAGTGCGAAATGTTGAAAAGAGTTTTAAGACAGCAAGACAGCAAGACAGCAAGACAAGAGGATTCTAAGAAGGAGACTCCATTAGATCATCCAAGGCGAAATGAGGAGAGATTGTTAAAACACCATCCAATGCGAAATATGAAGTGAAACTCGAAGATCAATACTTGATCAAATGCGAAGTTCAACAAGGAAATCAAATGCGAAGTCAAGTGCGAATCCAAAGAAGGCCTCGAAGACCTCCATCCAATGTGAATTGCCAAGGAGAGTTTCAATACTTGATCTAATGCGAGATTAGGAGGATGATGAAGGAAGAGCCTTATGAAACAAAGACAAGAAGATAACAACATCCTGATCCAATGCTGTTTTAACGAAGAAGACATTCACACGAAGACCTCAACTAATGCGAAATGCAAAAGAGATCTGAATTTCTGATCCTATACGTCCAACAAAAGAAAGAAGTTTTAAACATTTAATGATTGTTGCCTTCGTGAAACGTGAAATTGCATTCATTTAATAAAGATCAAAATTAAATTAAATGTTTGTGCATGAGGTCGGCCTAGGAAGAAGGAAGGTTTTTTTTAAGTGAATTATATATATGTGCCTCATTTCTTTTTCATTTGATTTATTTTCAAGAGCAGATTTGTTCTCCAAGAGCAGAATTTTCTTCAAGGAGCAGCCACAAGAAGTTGATTTTAGAAGATAAATTTGATTTTATCAAATTTTGCCAAGTGGGAAGTCAAATTGCAAGGTATCAAATACAAAACAGCTCATCAAGTAAGTCTGATCTGAGTTTTTTTTCTGATCTGATTTTCTTATTTTTCTTTCATTAGATGCCTTGAAATTGTTCAAATATTGATAAAATTCTAGAAGAATAAGTGGATTTTTATGATTTTTCATAAATTTTCTAAATTTAATAGTAATATTTCATAATTTTAAAGGAAAATTTCATAATTTAATCCACTAAAGTTGCTGAAGTCAAATCTAGATTTTGTTTGCAATCACTTATTCGCGTCAAGTCTGCAGAATAATGGCAATGACTTCCAAGGAACGACAAGCCAAGATCCGGATGGATGCCAAAGGGAAGATTCCTGAATCAAAGCTCGTCTCAAGGTGGACAAATGTAAGCGATACAAATATGGGAAGCAGCAACTTGGAAGATATTAAGTCAGTCCTTGAAGAACCTAACGGAGGAAGCCTCGCTCGAGCCATCATGAGGAGTGGAGCCATTGAAGCTGCTTGTTTTCCGCCAACTTTGCCATGTCCGGAAATGATCATCGAATGTGTCAAAAAGTATGATGTAAATACAAGGCAAATCATAGCCAAGGATGGAACGATACTAGCCTATTTGCAAAGGGAAGCAGTCGAGGAGACTTTCAACATTCCAAACAAAGAGAGGATGATCAGCATCTCAAAACAACAAGGCCAGCAGGAGTATGATGTCGACACCAAGATAAAGTTACAAGAGATAAGGAGAGAGTGGATGGCCAATCCAGCCATGAAGTTCAACATGAATAATCCTCCACAGTTCCATAAGTCAGATTTTCATCCGGAAATTGGATATCTAATCATGTTTTTGAACAGAATGACAGGAATGCCTCAATCTGCTACTTTTCAGCCTTGGATGTACTCTTTCATCAAGTCAGTTCTTAAAGGGAAAATGATTGATTGGGCTGGACTTATCAGTCAAAGTATACATGAGCAGTTCCTCAGTTTTGCTAAAACTAAGACTTGTTATATGAGTTCCTATATAGTGTACCTTCTTGCCAGAAATGAAGTTTACTCAGGTTTAACCAAAAAAGGAGAAGTTGGCATTGGACCTAACAAATACTTGTCACATCAATGTTATCCTCAGTTGCACCTCAAGAGTATTAATCATTATACAAGGTTTAATGATGCATTTGCTATGTTCATCATGAAGAAACTGAGGGGAGAATTTCATAAAAGATTGTCTAATGCAGCAAGAGAATTCATTTCAGCATATGGACACTGGTATACTCAACATGAAAGGTACACTTACCTAAGGATCCAAGGATTCACATCATATCCATACAGATTGCCAAGGTATCCAACCAACAGGATGGTAATGTTAGAAGTTACAAGACAACTCCTCGAACTCATCAGGTTGCAGAAGTTGAAGAAGAAAGGAGGAATCCAATTTCCACTTCGTCTTGGACAAAATCTGGAATGTCCATCTTTATCAGCAGCTGAGTATTCTGAAATAGAGTTACAAGCCTACCATTTGCAAACTCATGGCACCAAGAGGCCTAACTTTGACCCTTTCCAAGTTTGCTGGAAATACAACAGAGAATTCAAACATATCAAGCAGTTGGAAGACCACTGGGCCAGTGCCCAAGATGAAGATGATCTCCGAACTCTTCAAAGTTCGAGACTCGACTGGGATTTAGTCAGAGCCACCAAAGCATTCAGGATTCCAGACCAGTTCACCGAGGATGATACTATGCTAATAGATGAATTTGACAAGATAAAGGATTTGCCTTATACAATTGATTGGTCAAAGAGAGATGCATCCGAAGAAGATTTGATAAAGCCGGTTTTAGCCATGACACAAGTGTGTATTAATCAACTATTGCAGGAAATGAGTGCTGAAAATCAAGATCTCACCTACAATAAGATGGATGAAGGAGAACCCAAGCAGCATAGTACACATAGCCAACCACAACATAGTGGGAATGATCAGAGCAATAATTCAGCTAGAAAGAGGAAAAGACCTAGTCAAGATCAAGGGGAATCAAGCCGAAGACCTCAGAAAAAGAGTAATCCATCTACTTCATCTAATCCACAAGAAGGTGTTTCAATTGTTCAAAATCCAATACAAGAGATAGAAGTAATAGAAGAAGTTGCCTTGATTCCATCAGAAGAAATCCAATCAAGCCCCACTGTCATAATCGAAGAGAATGATGATCTTGGTCAGGATGAAATAGGACAAGCTGAATCTGAGGAAGAAGTAGCTCGTGTTCAACACAATCAAGCTCATGAACAACGAGATCTTTCTACTTTCCCACCCTGGTTGAGACAAAGGATTGAAGAAAGTACAATTGTAGAGACTTATCAGCCTACTGCAGTTGAGGAATTGCTTGTAAATGTACAAAAGAGTAATCAGAAGAAGAAAGCAACGATCCTTTCTAAAATCACTCAAGATTCTGCTGGAAACAGAGAGGTCCACATAGCTGTTCCTAGAAGTGACAAGGAGATAGAAAACATGGCACCTGAAGATTATAATTTGACTACAATTGGCATGGGTCCAATCACAAGGGAACAAGTCGATGAGGAACTACAAGATGCAGTGAATAATGTGAGAAGTATGTTGAAACAAGAAAGAGAAGCAAGGATGAAAGTTGAACAAGATTTTAGTACATTGAAGCATTACATCCAACAGGTCATGCAACCTATTCAACAGAAGGAAGCTACTGCAATTCCTCCTTCCATTCTTCCACAGGAAACAGTATCCCGAGTTGAGGACATGAGAAATTCATCTCAGATGATGAAGGGATGGATAGAAAAGACAGAAGACAAGGCCTATATTTACCTAGAAGAAATTGTGCAAGTGTATGACAGAGTCATTAAGCTCCAAGGTCGAGTCCAAGCTTTATTGGAAAGTTGTGCCGAGTTCAAACCAATCAAAGAGCAATATATGCCACAACTCAAAAGCTTAATGGAAGCTCCAGTAGAAGATTTAATTCATAATAAGGTGATTGACAGAGATACTCCACATGACTTTGTCACTTGGTATTTCTCCTTTCACAACAAGGGGCAACTAGTTGATAAGATTGAAGTAGATATGTCCAGGATAAGAAGTGTTCTTCTAAGAACAGAAAATCATATATATACTGCTTTGACAAAGATTTGTAATCCTTATGGAAATGTTACCATTGAGAACATGAAGCAACAAGTTAAGGCATTCTACTTTCAATATGATGGACTTGATGAAAGTCAACTAGATAATATATTCACACTTGCATATCGTCTTGGGGAAAATAAGTCTTGGATAAACGACTGGGAGAAGACACTTGGAGTCTATGAGGCAGATGTAGCAGTGGCAGAAGGATCCATTAAGGCAGCGACAAGTGTACCAATGGAAGATATTATTCAAATTGTGTCCAGATTCATTGTATCTCATAGTACTACTACATAGTACTCGCCTTGATGATGTGGCTTCCTTATCCTCTTGGAAAGCGTGCCTTTGTTCTCTCTTTCATGACTTCTTTCATTTAATATGAGTAACCTCCTATATTTAATAAAGTTAACCTCATTCATTTAATAAAGTATAGTTTGTTGTAACTACTTGTGATGTGGCTTGATCTGATCCGCTGATTTCGCCGATCAATCTTGACCCTTCTCTCCTTTGAGGACTATAAAAGAGCTCTCATTGCTCTCATTTGTAACGGTTGGAAATTCTGAAATTGTTGTAAGAGCTCTCTGAGATAATAAAGGACTCATTGATTTGGTGATTCTATTTATATTTCTGAGTGTTTGCATGGTTTCAATTTTCACACGAATATTAAGTTAAGTTGCAAGTTTTCTTTTAAGTATAAGTTAGTTAGTGAAAGGTTGTTTTTTTTATTGCCTTGTAGTGAAGTCTTTACAATTGAGCGTCAATTTGATCTTTATGCTTGTTGAATTCTCATGAGCATAATTGATTTAAACATCTTGCATACCTTTGAAGATAGCACCTCTCTTGTGTAGTTGTTTTATCTTGGCAAAACAAGATTTGGTTTGACTTCACTTTAAGCAGTAAACGTCCTTCCATTTAGGATTAGATTAGTATTTCTCAACCCTAATCTTTTGCCCTTTTTTTTCAATCATTTAGATTTAGGATCAGAACGTCCATTGCTAAATCATACGCGTCAGTTGCAGTACCTAGATTTTCTAGTGTTCACTTCCAGAGTCTTTGAAACAACAAGTTGAACAATTGTGTAAGTCCCTTTGTTGATTAACAGCAGAATCATACTTAAATCATTGAGTTGTTTCTTACTGAAATTGAAACATTATTAGAAGAAGGAACCTTGGAGTTATCTCGTTTGATCACTTGGTTTAGCATTCGAGAGGCTTTGCTCAAGAGAGAGTTAAATACCTAGTATTTTACTCTATTGTTGACTTGTCGAAAAACAACCATCAACAGGACCCAAACTTCATATGATATTAAATCCTCCAAACATTTACCTTTAATCGAATCCTTTTTCCTAGTGGTGGATGGCTATAAGAATTTACAAACAATGACTGGATTTTGTCTGTCAGATTTTGTCTCTCATTAAGCAGCAATACCAAATAACAATGTTAAAATCTGTAATTTTATCTCCTTAAACCAGGCTTCCACGGGGCCGTGTCCCCTGCCCCTCCAGCCCCGTCTCCGTCCCCTGTGACATTTCCGGGACGGGGGGACGGCAGGGGACGTCCCCTAGCCGTCCCCTACAAAACATAAAGTCTAGAAACGTTTTGGGGACGGATCAAAATCGTAGGGGACGCCGAAAGAAGTTTCGGGGACGGCCGGGGACGTCCCTCGATCGTCCTGGGGACGGCCAGCCGTCCCCTACGGATTGCATCAAATTTTTTAAAAAATATACGCCCAGAACGAGATTAAATAACAAAAGAAACTTCGAATATATTAATGAAACCCTATTTCATAAACAAAGATAAAAAGAATGAGTTTCATTGACCACCGGGAAGAATACGCTCAAAGTTGGAAGAAAGGCGAACGCAGCGAAGCAAATATCTCCATTCCTTCTTGTGCGTTAATTTTTATTGACAAATTCCAAAGGTTTTAGTGCTGTTGGTGGAGTGTTTGTAGGAGTTTGTGAAGTGTAAGCTGTTGGCTGAACAATTTGTACCAGGCCGTACAGCCGAAGATCTAGCGTCACTTTCCTAGAGTGAAGCACTAGCCAAAGGTTGGGTTTTATAAATGGAATGGTGGCGCCGTAGGGTATAGGAGAGGTTGCAGGCGGTTAGGAGGGGGAGAAGATGCAAAATATAGAGTTATGAGTAATTTTGGGGGTGCTGGAACTGGTTTCTTCAGCGCTGCAACCCAGACAGCAGTCACATAATTCCTTTCATACCTTTTGGAACTTCATCAATGACATCTATCATGGTATAATATTATATGATTCAGTTCAAAAGTTTCCAGAAATGATGAATCTCCTAGCTGCAAATATCCTAGACATCCAGATCTGAGCTAACCACAGGCGCAGAAGGCAACAACAGACCCACCACAAGCGCGCGATCAGCTAGGTCATCATCGGGTCCTCCAACAAAGACAACTGGGCATATTGGCCAGTGTGCACTGTCAACAATGTTAATGTAATGCTGAATAGAATATACAGTGCCATACTTTCATTGATTTATTTGTCTTCTCAACAATATATGACTGTATGTAACTGAGGGTAATCCCCTGGACATTTCATTTCTATGAAAGGTTATATGATTCAGATCTAATCTGTTTTTGCCATTTTGGTAAATTACAAACTGTCCTTGATTTAATTTTGTGGAATGAGATTAGTGAGGCTCTGTCCCAACTCAGTAAAATTGCAAAATAACATAGCATTCTTGATCAAAATTTAAAATTCAAAATGAGCAACAGTGAGGAAAGTTTGCATGAAGTGAGTAGTGATGAAGTTCAAATGAGTATGACACATTCTGAAACCCAAAACACAGGTGGAAGTTCTATTGGAAGTGGAACTCCAAAAGACCATTTTAAATGCTCTTCAGAGACTCTTCAAATACATGCAAAAGGACCCTTCAATCCCAAAAACCCTTTGCTTCAATTTGCCACCAAATTGACTGATCCTAAGGCTAAAAATTCAGGGGGTAGCAGGCATTGGCTGTGTCATATTTGCAATACTGATTATCATGGGAGCTATAGCAGGGTTGAACATCATTTATTGGGTGAGAGTGTCCATGGGGTTAGAGTTTGTGGAGAGATAAAATTGGAAGAACAGGTTGAAATGCTAAAGTTGGTAGGGGAAAGTGAGGAAAAACACGCAGCTACTTCTAAGAGGAAGCGTTCATTTCAAATGAAATCTATTGATGAACATTCCAATCTATCAGTTGGACATGGACTTAAACAACACTCATATGATAGTCATAAAGGCAAGAAGAAGGCCACTTCTACCGCGACCACAGGTGAAAAAAGTACAGTGATAGGGATGATGAATATGCAAAAGCGTGAGATAGCAGATGATTCAGTGGCCAAGTTTTTTTATGCCCATGCCATCCCTTTTCATTTGGCAAGGTCTCCTTATTTCAAAAACATGTTGAAAGATGCAATAACAGTTGGATCCTCTTATGTTCCTCCTGGAGAACATAGATTGCGTACCTCCCTCCTTGACAAACAATATTCAAAGGTGAACATAGTAATGGAAGAGATGAGACAAACATGGATTAGGGCTGGTTGTTCCATTGTGATGGATGGGTGGACTGATATTCGACATCGGCCGCTCATTAATATTATTGTTACATGTCCTTCTGGTTCATACTTTCTTAGAGCGATTGATTGCTCTAGGAAATGTAAGGATGCTGATTTCCAGTTTGCCCTTTTGAAGGAGGCCATAGAGGAGGGTGGGTCTTCTAATGTTGTGCAAGTTGTGACAGATTCAGCTCGTGTTTGTAAGTTGGCTGGATTGATGGTTGAGAGTTCTTACAAACACATTTTTTGGACTCCATGTTGTGTACATGCTTTGAATAATGCTTTGAAGGACATTGGCAAAATAGAATGGGTGAAGGTAGTAGTGGCTGAATCTAGATCAATACAAATGTTTATATGCAATCATCAAACTTCACTTGCATTATTCCGATCCTATTCAAAGAAAGAATTCCTCAAACCAGTTGAGACTAGATATGCTAGCTATTTTATTTTACTGGAGAGGATGCTAGAGGTGCAAGATGCTCTACAATCCCTGGTGGTTGCTTGAGAGTGGAAAAAGTGGGCTCCATAAAAAACAGAAGGACAAAGGTGAGAGACATGGTGCTTAATGAGAGTTGGTGGTCCAATATCAGGTAAGAAATATGTACTTCATATTTTTCATTTTTGAGTTTCTAACTTTTTGCTTTGTTTTATCTTTAAATTATTAGTATTACTATTACTGAGTTACTAATAACTATATTACTAGTGTTAAATTGAAAATTCAAATTGTTAATGTCTTACTATTTTTAAATTTTGTTTACAGGTATATTTGCTCTATCATATCACCTGTTGTGAGAGTGATCAGGTATGCAGATATAGACTCTCCTAGCCTTGGAGAGATTTATGAGACTTTTGATAGCATGCTTGATCAAATGAGGCAAGCAATTCGTGCCAAGGATCCTGAATTACAATTCTATGAGCAGCATATCAGGCCTATTGTCACAAAGAGGTGGAACACAATGAACACCCCTCTTCATATGGCTGCCTATGTTCTTAATCCGAAGTGGTATGCACCTAGACCTGACCGAATGCTTCCTTCTGAGGATGATGAGGTAATGGAGGGGCTTATGGCAGCCCTTCGTAAGATGTATGGCACTGAGGAGGCAACTATACTTAGAGAGCAGTGGCTTCAGTTTTCTGAACTTTAGGGTCCTACATTCAGCAAACCAGAGGCTAGGACGGATAGGGTTACTATTGCACAAAAAAACCCCATTGGATGGTGGAAATTTCATGGGAAGGACACATTAGAGTTGAAGCAGCTTGCTATTCGTTTACTCTCACAGATTGCTAGTTCCTCTGCTGTAGAGAGGAATTGGTCCACCTATGGTTTCATCCACTCGATCAAGAGGAACAGGCTTACCTCGAAACGAGCAGAAAAACTAGTTGTAGTTCATAGTGCCTTGAGACTTCAGGATCGGCAGACTACTGAGTATCGACAGACTCCAGCAGCACGTTGGGATGTTGATCCTGAAGATGTTAGGCAGATTGACGAGGAGGTGCAACTAGGAATGGTTGGAGTTCCATTGGATGATCCACTTCAGGTAGAGAGTGGCAGTGACAGATACTTCTTTTGATATTGATAGCCCAAATGAGGCATAGACATTAGATTGTTGTATTTTGAAGTTTGAAACTTTGGGTTTAATAGTTAACTTTCACTTTAATTTTGAAGTTTGAACTTTAATTTTAGAATTTGAACAACAAAATGCTTTAATATTGCTGTTATGAATCTTCAATCTCATGATTATCATTGTTGTTAAACTAGTGTTACTGTTTATTGTTTATTACTATTTGTAATGTCCCCTTCTAGTGAGAACACTTCAACCTGAATCTGCATTCAAGAATGATTCTCAAGGAGACATTAGTAACATTAGAAATCAATAAACTTAAGTGATAAGATCAAAGATAATATATGTATTTCATTTTTATCCAAGGATTATTCATTTCCTTCTTGTCATTCATGACTATTATATGCTACATTCCATAAGTACATCAGGATGAACATTGTACATACTCAAATCCATGTACTCTCCCCTCTTATTATTCATCAAGGAATCAGGATCTTACATGCTAGGGCGTGTGGACCATTCTTGGACCCAGCTTGAGAAACTTAGTTCCAAGCCCTTGGGGTCTACGCATGAAGCCTCGGATACAGCTTGGGAGCTATTTCCCAGCCATTGGGATCAATACGAAATCTCCGAACCCAGCATCGGAAATTTAGTCCCTAGCCCTTGGGGTCTACGCACAGGAAGTGGAATTACTCCGCCTTTCCCTACAATACCTATAGTTCCTCACTGGATGAAATAATAAGGGTTACGGAGATATGATCTTTATTTCAATATTCCCTTGTACTCTAGATGGAATTCTATTATACTATTTATCATCATAATGCACAAATAGAGTTTATTTATGTCTCAATTTGGAATGCCGTCATATGACATCCTCATTCTTACACAATTGTTTATTATTGTTATGGGTCTAGATTATAGTCGGTATATTCTTATGATTAGAATGTAGGTTCATTTATGATCCAATCATGTTTCTTATATAAGAATGTATTTTCATCCAACTATTACTCATATTGGACACATAACATATTTCTATTCACTATATTGATACTTAGTGGATTTCACTATTTTTAACATATAAATTTATTCACTTACCCAAAATCTGAATCACATACATACAGATTCTATTAAATGTATTTAACACATATAAATTTACATTTATGCCTACCACATAATACCTATAGTTGTTTATTTTATTATTGACATAACTTACACCAAACCATATTACCTGCTGGCTGGTTCAGGAATTTCCTGCAGCTTTAATATCTTAATACTGCTGATGTATCCTCCCCTATCTCACGTACTTCCCTTGCTGATCGCTGTATAAAATGAATGTAGATTCATGCTGAGCTGTGATGCTCCAATCCCCCCAAAAGGCATGGACAGGGGCCTTTAAAAAGACCCCGAAAGGTCTCCAATCAAAAGGGACACAACGAATCCCTTTATTCGTTGCTTTTGATAAAGCTTCTAATATGGGATCGAGATTCCTTAAGGGCCCGATCACTACTTAACTTCTTTTTTTATATATTATATTATTATAAATATGTAATGTTTCACTTTAGTATTATATTGATAAATATATTTATAATAATATTATTTTATATTGTATATATATATATATATTTTATATATTTATATTATTAATATATTATATTATAAATATAATATTATTAAAATATTAATATTTATATTAATAATAATCATATTCTATATTAATAATAATATAATTTATATATAAGGATTTCTATCAATCATATTGATATTTTACAAAATCATCTTCCCCGTCTTTTATCACAATCTTTAATTTAAACAATGTCTTAATCTCGAGATATTACAATTAAATCTCACAATATGAGTACATGTATATATCATATGAGAATATGTAAATTATTGATAAATCGTAATATATACGTAAGTCACAAAGCATATAAATAGGGGATATGACACTATTAGTTTACTCATTAATGTTCATTGCAATGTTTATTATTTAAACTTGTTACTTTATAGTTTATAAATTATAGTTTAAACTTTATACTGATGTCATGAATCAGATGATTGATCATTTATTCACATATTGTCATATTGATATTGTTAATTGTTGTTAACTTGTAGTTGTTATCACTTATTGTCTATATATTATCTCTATTTCATATTGATATTTTGAAAAATTTATATATATATATTTTGAAAAATTCATATATCGCCGTCCCCCCGCCGCCCCCAAAAATTGGTCCTCCGACTGCCGTCCCCGAAACGCGTCCCTTGCCGTCCCCGGGACGCCGTAAAACATAGCCTTAAACTTCTTTGCCAGTGCTCCACGGGACCCACAATCCACTACATAAGAAACAAGACTGGCAGAATAACCTAACGTTACTTTGAGATTGATTTTCTGATTATAATAATCAGTGAACTGAATTCTTTGTCAGCGGTTGTCTCCTTTCATGCAGCAAACATTACCAAAAACTATTCAAGTATTAGCTAATATAAAAGCAATACAAAGTCTTCAATCAATATATAAGATATTCAAGAAAGTGATCACAGAGATATGAAATAAATGTATGATTCAATTCAACTCAGCAATCTCTCAAATCAATTATTCTGAAAACTTCATACAAAAGATCTTCAATGATATCGATAAAATGGTCTCCGACCAAATATCGACTTATTCAGCAAAATACCAAACTCAAGACATTTTGAAGCCCAACCGTGAAATCTGAGTGATTTCACCTCTACGATTCACCAAGGGGTCATCTCCTCGGTTCAGTGAATGCAAGGGGACATCACCTTGTCAATTTAGCTGATTACGAAGACATAAACACAAAACCAAGCATAAAAAACATATCTTCTACCAACACTCAGCTGTCCTTTTAAACTTTCATCAATTAGGCCAGGCCTAATTTTATTAAATGAAAGTTTCTATGTACACGGTCACACATTACAATTTTAAATGTTTTTACATGACCCTTTTTAAATGTGTGTGTACAATAGTACTTTATTTAATAAAGTATTTTTCAAGTAACTTAATAAAATATTAATTTTATAAAGCAATTAAAATACTTTATAAAATTAATTTACAATTAGACACATTTAAGTTACTTGCAAAAATTGGGGACATTACAAACTTAGATAGATGTTAGTTGCAGTTCATTGATATGATGGATTTGTGTTGAGATATTTGATGAATCCCTTTATGTTCATACTTTTTGTGATTTGTGGCGTTCAATTCACAATGCAAAGTTACCCTGAACCTTCATGCGCTCTAGTTTGATTGTGAATGTTCATCCAAGTTGCGCCAGCTGTGGCTATTTGGATGCATGTTTGCAGTTTGAAAATCATTCATTTCCCTTTGAAGATTGCACTAGCTACGTGTAGTTGTTGTTCTCATGGCAAAGCGAAGCTTGGTTTAAAAGTGTTTGTCTATCGAAGCATCATTCATCATTTCATTGTCCTTAGATTAGATTTCCTTAACCCTTTTTTTCTTTTGCTTTTCGTTCAAGTTTGTTTGAGAATTCCATTCATTCACAAATCCAAGGAGTAAGGAGTAGATTTCATTCCTAAGAAAGGAGCAATTTCACGTAAGTCCCTTTGTGATTACTAGCAAAATCACATCATTTCACTGAGTCTATCCATGTGCCAGTCAAGACCTGACTCAAAAGGAACCTTGGAGCACTCTTGTGTGATCATATAGTTTAGCACCTGAGAGGCTTTTTCTCAAGAGAGGATAGAATACCCAATGTTTTATTCTAATGTTGCTGTTGTCACAAAAACAACATCAACAAGTACCATATGAAATGTGGAATGACCCATCAACATTCCGATGAAGTGATATGCCAAACATACCTCCACCTGGATCCCACATCATCCTATCACCACACCTGTCAATCATGGAGAAAGGAAGACATCTCAAAGTACTAACACCCATCCAACCTCCAACACCCGTTGACCTCCCATGAATGTGTAAAAATCTCAACTTAGGTGCAAGAAAATGTATATCAGCTCCTCCAAGGTGGCTGATGTAAATTAGGACAGCGATTTCACCCATAGGCCATCCTCTAGTGATGAAGAGCTGACCCAACTCTCCTCTCGACTTCAACACAACGGCTGTCCTCCATGTACTTCATATGAGATTTATGCACCATGAAGTAAAATAATCATCTCTCACCCATATGTGCAAAGGGCCCTCATGTACTAGGGCCGACATGTCACTGGCATCATGCTCACCTTCATCAATGTCGAAACCCAATGGTAACACAAACCCTAGTGTCTCAAAATCAGAAATGGAGACATCTCCATACCTTGGCATGTGAACCAATTGAGTCTCAGAAGTGTGCTCCTCCAATGCAAGTGCCACCAAACTCGGACATAGGACAGCCTCTAGTACCATCAACGGATCAATAAGATGATAGAGTTGTATCACATTATCACTCAATTGTATAACTTCTCCATGAATGATCAAACTGAAAATCAGACCTATGACCACCCCAAAATTGCTCTTGCTATCATAGAATGACAAGGCCTCCTGATTATGTAATCTATAAGTGCTGTGGGAATATTCCCATGTTCCCAAATTCATCCAAACAGCTGTGAACATGAATCTATAGTCTGAGAATTTTATGGTCAGAAATGTAGAACAGTAGCTGAGTAATATGATGTGAGCTGAAAGCCAGTGCACCATGTTTGAAATTCTTCTCTTCACTTGCTGCCCTTGTTCATCCACATGAATAAGGTTGGACAGCCAATCAAACCATACATAATATGAAAGCAACCTTATACTTTGTCTCTTAGGTGGATGTATCTCATGTAACCTCAAGAGACTCATGATATCAAGTTCTTCACAAAACACATGACTACCCAAAGTATAATCAAGGGATGGAGTTGTTATGAAACCAAGATAAGTAATTAGCCACTTACCAAGGTCATCTGCCAAGACCCCCTTTGCCACCTTATGGTTTATGACATCATGTGAGGACAAAGAATTGCTGTCTACAAAGATGAAATCTGCCTTTATCTCATACCTCCAATCTGCTGCCCAAAACTGATCTAAGAATCTGATTGGCAGATCAGAGTGTGTAACATACACCCCTGGTATATGTCTTGCTTTGTGTATTTTTTGTGTTTTTGATGTTTTGTTGTTTAGGGTTTTTAGGGTTTTTGCTTGCACGTGCGTTTTTGCATGAAATACATATAAAAAGAACAATCTACTGAAAACCCAGAAAACTAAAAGAGATATTGATGCAGAGCAGGGGCAAGGAATATCTAGACAACACCAATCAATCATTTACCAAAACCCTAGACCTCTATCCATAGGGTTTTCCTTCATAACTGACCCCTTTCCCTTGTAGCCTTTCAAAAAGACATTTTTTGACATAACTCCTGTTGTAGACCTAACTTTCAAAAAGTATGAACCTTTTCAGATACTCTTTTGGGCCTTACAACACATACCAAGAAATAAGGTGGGGTTGTTTTGTAAGGTCTGCCCAAAAAAATTGACTGTCCCTTGAATAATTATGCCTAATTAGGCCTCCTAGGCTTGTTCCACTATATCACCAATACAAAAATGGATACCATGGACTTCAAAACAAGACTAAAGACATTCATGGCACTCCAACCAATACATTTTGAAGGGTTTTTGCACTTGTTCAAGGTAGAAGACTCCAACTTGGACTAAACTCAGACTTGCCTAACACTATCCAACTCTGCCTAGACAGGACAGTCTGCAAAAAGGACACAAACATTCAACAATTGTTCAAACTATGACTTGATAAGTGATCTCCGGACTCATGACACCTTTCCCAAACACCTCTGACCATGAAGGGGTCTAAAACTAACATCAAAACACTGTCAGCCTGTCAGCCTGATACATGCAAATATCAGACTTTCATAACTCCATTGTACGTGCCAACTTACACCCCTGCCTCTGCACATTAGGAATATCAAAATATATACAAACATAAGCCTTTCCACCAAGATGGGTTTCTACTGGTAGAAGGCCAAGATATGCATTTTTTTTATTCACTGGTTACCCTCAACTAGGGTTTTACTAGTTTTGACAGTTTTTAAAGAAATTGCTCTAACTTGCTTATTATTGAATGAAATCAAATGCAACAAAGATTGACAAGAAGTAGTTTCATTATACTTTCATGCCCAATCGATTCCAAACTGATATCAGTCCGTACAGTATCGTACTAAGCATGAGAACAGCAGGAAAACATTAAAAAGTGCAGAAAACAGTGATATTTTTATTGTTTTAACTTCCCAACTTCTTTTTCCACCCTTGTGGTCGTACAATGGAGGCTTATTTATGCCTATACCATCCATTTTCCTGATACAACCGACTTCAACCACCATTTTAACCACCTTTTGAAGAGTTATTCACAATATGTCTTCATACTATCAACTTTTAGGACATTTGACAAGTTACTTAACCTAATGGTTACACCAATGGGTCCAAATGACCAAAATGGACAATCATGGCCTCACAATGGCCTTATTACATGAAAAACACCAAAACAAAACAAAAGTTAACTTATGACCCCTTGAAAGCATGAAGATCTGTGGGTGCCCTTGCGCCATACTCCCGGGGAAGAAAAAATTCAAGTTCCACTTGAATACAGATCTGCAACAATATATCCCTACATGATGACATGGTCCTCAATCATCCAAGTGGTCTCTGCATATGGCAGACCCTTCCATTCAGTCAAATACTGAAAATAGGCTATGTTCCTTGGTGTTTTGAGGGCCTTTGAAAGATCCCTGATGGATCCTTTTGCTGAAATGAAGTATTTGTTTTTGTGATTTTTAATGTTTTATAATTTTTATTAATTTTTTTGTGTTCTTTCAGACTAGAGAGAAGATGCAGAAGGGATTTCAGTTTTCTTGAATTGTGTATTTGCCAAGATAGCAAATAAATATACATGCAACTGCAAATCTCATATAAGGATGAACTAAAAACAACAATTAAATGATAGAAAAGCACCAACTAAGAATTTGAAGCACATACCCATCAGATCTGTATTTTGCATTCATTGTAAAACCAGGTTTGCAACCCCACTTGCATACAAAGATGGTATTGGCCTAGGAGAGGCTATGCATGCAATTGAAAATAAAGGATCTGAAAAATAATGCTGATTTGGTACTGCTACAAGCTTAGATCTGCAATAGAATGCCCTAGAATTTGTCCAATGATACACAAAAGAAGACCCAGAGTAGGCCTCCCACAAGCATGAACTGGGTTGTCGTCCAATTCACCAAAATCCCGGAGAGTTTCCGTTCCCAAGAGACTGTATGCTGCTGCCCCCTTCCTCAGAGTTCAGAGCTGCCATGAAGCTTCAAAAATAATATGCAAAAGATAACAAAAAGTGAATCCAAATTCACTTTATGAGACTCCCAAGTTGGGCGTCCACTTTAGGGTTCAAAAAGGCATCACAAATAAAAATCTTTGAAAGATTCTTTTATTAATGAAAACTCATAAGTTGGGCGCCCAAGTTGAGGGTCCAACTTCTTTATTAAAAGGCCACCTTTTTAACACAACATTGTGTCAACTAGGTGGGGGTCCTTTTAATATTTTATTAATATAAAGTGACATTTGTTAATCACTTTATTTTATTTTTATTAAATATTAAAGCCACACTTAATATTCAATAATTATTCCAATTCCATCACCTGGCCATTCTGAACTAAGAACTGCTGTAGCGCACGCCACAGGTGATGTCGCCACGTGGCAGGCTAACTGACAGTGCCTCCCTAAAAATTAGGGACACCTCCTAAAAAATAGGAACTGTGACCAAAACTCCCAAAATGCTCCTGGAGGTCCCCTAATGCCTCTTGGTCAACTCTTAGTCAAACCCTAAAACATAGGAACCCTTCCTAAAAAATAGAAAACTGTCGCAAATTGTCTGGAAAGGCCTGTAAAGCTCCCTACCAAGCTCCACTGCCTCTAGATAGGTCCCCTAACCACTCCGCTGACCTATGGGAACCCGGATGATAGGCCAACTCTCATGTCTCTGCTAGACAGAGCTAAAGAGGGGACATGACAGTCCTCCCCTCTCGGAGATGCTTGCCCACAAGCAACTGCAAAGCTGGACGCTGTAAAATGGACTTTCCCTCCCAGGTGGCGTCCTCTATAGGAAGATCTCTCCAACGAATCAAGTACTCCCGAATCACCCTACTTCTCAGCCGTCGTTCCCTCTCATCCAAGATCTCTTCAGGAACCAGAGTCAGCTTACCTTCCTCATCCAAGGGAGGTAGATCGGGAGATGCTACAATATGTTGCCCCAGTGCCTTTTTCAGGCAAGATACATGGAACACATTATGAATCCGGCTGTCAGGTGGTAACTCAATCTCATAAGCAACCTCTCCCACACGCCTGAGAATCCGATATGGTTCGTAGAAGCGAGGCTTGAGCTTCTCAGCTCCACCCCTTTTAAGGGTGCTCTGTTGGTAAGGCTGCAACCGTAGGAAAACCATGTCATCCACTTCAAATACTCTCTCAGTCCTATGCCGATCAGCGTAGACCTTCTGCTGATTCTGTGCATGCTGAAGATTCTCCTTGAGAGATCTCATGATATCTTGGTTCTCCTGTAACCAATCCTGTGCCAAGGGAACTCTGCTGTCACTTACAACCAAATCAACAAAAGATAATGCCTCGTAACCATAGAGGGCTCTGAAAGGTGTCATAGCAATAGACATATGGTGTGTAGTATTATAACAATACTCTCCTAAATATAGCCAACGCACCCATGCCTTCTGCTGTCCTGACACATAGCTGTGCAAATACCCCTCAACCCACTTATTAACAATCTCGGTCTGCCCATCTGTCTATGGGTGGTAGTTGGTACTGGGTGTCAACTCCGTACCTGTGAGCCTAAAAAGTTCTTGCCAGAAAGAACTCATGAACCTACTATCCCTGTCACTCACGATGGTCTTGGGGAGACCGTGGAGACTAAATACCTCTCTGAAAAATAACTCCGCCACCTGAGATGCTGTGAAATCAGCTGCAATAGGGAAGAAGTGGGTGTATTTAGTCAACCTGTCTACTACAACATAGATACAGTCTTTCCCTTGCACCCGAGGAAGACCTGTAATAAAATCCATGGAGATCCCTGACCATTTCTGTTCCGGTATAGGTAAGGGCTGCAATAAACCGACAGGAAAAGTATGCTCAGCCTTATTCTGTTGGCACGTCATACACTCGCGAACATGACGTAAGATATCCACCTTGAGACCCTTCCAAGAGAATCTCTCCCGAACCGCCCTGTAGGTCTTACCATACCCTGGGTGCCCTGTTGTCGGAGTATCATGGTAAGCATGCAGAATTTGTTCCTTCAACTGAGAACCAGGAACCAAATACACCCTGCCCTTGTAGTAGATGACTTCATCTACTACAGTGTACCGATCATCCAACACCAATCCATCCATGACCTCACAAGCATGCTGATTTTTGGAGTACTCAACTAGAAGTTGAGCCTTCCAATCTGCTGAAATCTCGCTCAATGAACATAGGGCAGCGAGTGATGGTTTTCTAGAAAGTGTATCAGCCACAGTATTATTCTTCCCCTTTATGAATTCGATGTCAAAATCAAAAGCTTGAATCTTGCTCACCCATTTTTGTTGACGATCATTGAGCTCTGTCTGATCAAGGAAATATTTCATACTATTGTGGTCTGTTCTTACCATGAATTTGCTGCCAACAAGATACTGTCTGAACTTGGCTAATGCATGCATAATAGCCAACATTTCCTTATCATATGTAGAATACAACCTCTCATTATCCCGCAGCTTCCAACTCTCAAAAGCAATGGGGTGTCGGTTTTGCATCAAAACTGCTCCTATGCCCAGACCAGAAGCATCACACTCAAGTACAAAAGGCTGCGAGAAGTTAGGGAGTGCTAAAACTGGGCAAGTGCTCATAACCTCCTTGAACCTATCAAAGACTCCCTGTGCCTGTTCCGTCTATCGAAAAGCCCCTTTCTTTGTGAGGTCTGTCAAGGGTGCTGCCAACTGAGAGAAACCCCTCACAAATCGCCTGTAATAAGCACATAGACCAAGGAACCCACGTAACTCAATAATGTTCCGAGGGCGGGGCCAATCTCGAATTGCTTGAATTTTCTTCCTCATGCACCTTCACCCCATCAGCACCGATCACATGACCCAGATATAAGACCTCTCTAAGTCCAAACTCACATTTGGACAACTTAGCAAATAGAGACTGACTCTCCATAATGCTAAGAACCTCCTCAACATGTCTGAGATGGTCCTCCCAAGTACGGCTGTAAATCAGAATATCGTCAAAGAATACTAGAACCGACTTCCTCAACTGCTTGTTGAAGAGATGGTTCATACATGACTGGAAAGTGGCTGGGGCATTGGTAAGCCCAAAAGGCATTACCAGGAACTCATAATGCCCATAGTGACAACAGAAGGCAGTCTCGTGTACATCCTCTGCTCATACACGTATCTGATGATAGCCTGAACTAAGATCAATCTTAGAGTAGATAGCTCCATGAAGCTCATCCAACAACTCATCAATGCGTGGAATAGGATATCTATTCTTGATTGTCTTCCTGTTCAGGGCCCTGTAATCTATACACATCCGTAGAGTCCCATCCTTCTTAACCAGTTCTACAGAAGAAGCAAAGGGACTAGAACTGGGGCGAATGAAGCCCATGTCTAACAGCTCATGAATCGTCTTCTCAATCTCATCCTTGTATGCTCTAGGACGACGATACGGAGTGGTGATCACTGGCCTAGCTCCATCCTCCATCTCTATCCCATGCTCAAACCCTCTATCCGGAGGTACACCAGGAGGTATGTCACCAAATACTCGGCCATGCCGATCCATCACCGACTGTATGTCAACATGAAATGCTCTACCATCCTGAGGAGTAGGTGTCTTGGATTTCACAAAACGTGTGGCCCAGATCACATCATCATGTCTAATAATAGACTCCATCCTGCGAGAAGATACCTCCTTAGGCCCACCGTTAGATGCTGCCCTCAAGATCACCTTCTTTCCACCAGATAGGAACTCTAACTGCATGCGGTGGTGATCAATAATATATCTCCCAATACCCTGTAACCACTGCGTACCCAAAATCACATCATAATCCTCTAAGGGTAGGATATAAAAGTCATCCGTCAAGGTAAAATCCCCCATCTGAATGCTGAGCTGTGAGATCCTCCTAGTACAACCCAACACTACACCATCTGCAACCTTAACTCCAAAACCCTCGAACACCTCAGACTGTAATCCATGCCTCTCAACCAATTTCTGATCAATAAAATTGTGCGTGGCTCCTGTGTCAACCAAGCTCATGACTCGGTGTCCCTGTAATGTACCTTTCAACCGAAAGGCATGGAACCTGGGATAACTGGATAGTGTAGCCATAGTCACTTTGGCTGCCGCCAAATATCTATCTCTAGCTGGGGTCGCTCCTGAATAACCTCCTCAGGGCTGTCCTCAGTGTCGGTGTCTGGTATCTCTTCATCCCCAAGCTCGGATGTGACCTCAATCAAGTGAACCCTGCCCTTACCCATACAGTGGTGTCCGGGCTCCCAAGGCTCCTTGCAGGAAAAGCATAATTTCTTCCTCAAATCATTCCGTGACTCCTGATCCATCCTAGGAGGTCTAGCTGACTGTCCATCTCTAAACTGTGACGTATTGGCCTTCTGAATAGGCTGTGATTCCCTGAATGGCCTCTTATCTGACTGATAAGTAGGAGTGGTGTCCAATCTCAAGGTCACATCAATGGCATCCTTAAGAGTGGCCGGCTGAAAGGCACGTACCAATCCTTTAAGCCTATCCTGTAATCCCTCAATGAATAACATCACGCTACGCCTCTGGGGCATATCAGGTACCATAACTGCAATACGCTGGAACTCATTAACATATGCTTCTGCCTGTCCAGTCTGTCTAAGATGTGCCAACTGCCTATAGTAGAGTTCTGTGTTCTTACGGCCAAATCGGGTAATGAGTCGTTCAGTGAACTCTGCATAGGAATGAATCAAGGCATGATCCTGGGTGACCAATCCATGATGCCACCAATCGTAGGCAACCCCATCTAAATGTAAGACAGCAAACTGAATAGCCTCATGCTCAGGCATTGGTCTCAAGGATAAATATATGTCCAGCTTGTGCACCCAAGCACGTGCACTCGTACTACCTATACCATCATATGTAGCCAACGTGATCTTCCCAGTAGCTCTACTGAGGTCATAGTTCTGCTGCTGTGGTCTAGTGCCTCGGTCTCCTCTAAACCTGGCAGAATCTTTGCGCTGTGCACAATACTGTGGAAAAGGAAAGACATCCCTGACCTTGGGGGGTAGGGTTCTCCACTCAGCTGTAGCTGCCGTGACTGAATCCTGAAATTCCACCTCTGGTGGCTCTACCTGTATTGGTCGTTCACCTGGTGCAAACTGAGGAAGTAAGGGTCTATCCCTGGCCTGTCCACGCCTAGGGGAATGAAGGGAGCTCCTGGCTGATGCGTGTGACCTGTGACTACGCTGACTCCCTGCCACAGATACTGATCTGCTCCGTCTGCCTCTATCTAATTCCAACCGGTCCAAGGCATCCTGTATCCTGTCTAAGGTCTGAGCAATCCTAGGCTGAGTGTCGATGAGGGTTCTCATCATTTCTCTCTCTTCATCATCTTGATTCCTCTTGACATTCCTTTGTTTTTCTGCCATAACTAGTTCCTCTGCCATACCAACCCCAAGCTCGTTTTGGGCTCTCCTGCGTGTATAATACCTGTCTGTATGCATAGAAAACAATTCTCTGAACCCCACAGGCTGGCAGGTCAAAGGCTCTGATACCATTGAAAGATCCCTGATGGATCCCTTTGCTGAAATGAAGTATTTGTTTTTGTGATTTTTAATGTTTTATGATTTTTATTAATTTTTTTGTGTTCTTTCAGACTAGAGAGAAGATGCAGAAGGGGTTTCAGTTTTCTTGAATTGTGTATTTGCCAAGATAGCAAATAAATATACATGCAACTGCAAATCTCATATAAGGATGAACTAAAAACAACAATTAAATGATAGAAAAGCACCAACTAAGAATTTGAAGCACATACCCATCAGATCTGTATTTTGCATTCATTGTAAAACCAGGTTTGCAACCCCACTTGCATACAAAGATGGTATTGGCCTAGGAGAGGCTATGCATGCAACTGAAAATAAAGGATCTGAAGAATAATGCTGATTTGGTACTGCTGCAAGCTTAGATCTGCAATAGAATGCCCTAGAATCTGTCCAGTGATACACAAAAGAAGACCCATAGTAGGCCTCCCACAAGCATGAACTGGGTTGTCGTCCAATTCACCAAAATCCTTGAGAGTTTCCGTTCCCAAGAGACTGTATGCTGCTGCCCCCTTCCTCAAAGTTCAGAGCTACCATGAAGCTTCAAAAATAATATGCAAAAGATAACCAAAAAGTGAATCCAAATTCAGTTTATGAGACTCCCAAGTTGGGCGTCCACTTTAGGGTTCAAAAAGGCATCAAAAATAAAAATCTTTGGAACATTCTTTTATTAATGAAAACTCATAAGTTGGGCGCCCAAGTTGAGGGTCCAACTTATTTATTAAAAGGCCACCTTTTTAACACAACATTGTGTCAACTAGGTGGGGGTCTTTTTAATATTTTATTAATATAAAGTGACATTTGTTAATCACTTTATTTTATTTTTATTAAATATTAAAGCCACACTTAATATTCAATAATTAGTCCAATTCCATCACCTGGCCATTCTGAACTGAGAACTGCTGTAGCCCACGCCACAGGTGATGTCGCCACGTGGCAGGCTAACTGACAGTGCCTCCCTAAAAATTAGGGATACCTCCTAAAAAATAGGAACTGTGACCAAAACTCCCAAAATGCTCCTGGAGGTCCCCTGATGCCTCCTGGTCAACTCTCGGTCAAACCCTAAAAAATAGGAACCCTTCCTAAAAAATAGGAAACTGTCGCAAACTGTCTGGAAAGGCCTGTAAAGCTCCCTACCAAACTCCACTACCTCTGGATAGGTCCCCTAACCACTCCGCTGACCTACGGGAACCCGGATGATAGGCCAACTCTCATGTCTCTGCTAGACAGAGCTAAAGAGGGGACATGACAGCCTTAGTGTCTAAGATGCATTCCAACCTTGGTGGGAAGTCTTGGACCCTCTCATCATCTGCAAATACCTGAGAACCTGCATCACGACCTGCAACAACAATCACTGGAAAAGAGTACAAAGCAAAAACTAAATCTGCAACCTTGAAATCAAGTGCTCCTTTGTTCACATCTGCCCCTTGGTTGCATCTGTCATCTCCAACCTGTAGCTGCTTCTTTTCTTCTTGATAGATGGCATATAGTGCCATATCATTTTGCTCTCCATCCACAGCTTGCTTCATTTTGACCTTAGGCTGCTTACCCGTCAAGTTTGCAATCTCAACAAAAGCATTGTGTCTTCTTTCTTTATCTCTAACCAGTAGGACACCAAAGATGATTCTTTGATCAGTTTCCCTGCCCTCTACTATAAGAAGCAAATCATATCTAACCTTCAATAGCCCCTTGTGAAATGCTTGCAATGAAAGTGTATATCCTTCACCTTCAATGGAAAAGAGAAAAGGTTGAGTTCTATTTGCCTTTTTAACGCCATCAATGCTTAGGTGTGGAAAGGGCTTGGACTGAAAATCAACCATACAACTCTTATCACTCAAACCTATAATATCCAATGCTGCTCTCTCCTTGAGGTCTTTCAATATTTCCTGTTGCACTTTTCATTTACTCATTCACAACTTTGGAGCGCAAAATTCCTAGGTGCATTCACTATTTCAAGCGCATTTTTAAGGTAGTCGTTCACAAATCAAGTCAGAAATTTCATGAATTTGTGCACAATGTTGAATGCATTTCCTGAGGGGTTCACAATTTCTTGGCGCACTTTCCTTGTATTCGTTCACAGTGTTGGTTGCACATTTTAGGAAGTTCTTCACAACTTGCAGCAGGAATTTCTGGACGTCTTTCATAATTTCGGTGTATTTCATGTGTTCATTCATAAGTTTAGGCGCATGTTCCTTGTGTTCTTTCATAGATGAGCACAAATCTTAGATGTTCTTTCACAGGTTGAAAAGCGCACCTTGGAGGTTATTGTTCACAATGCAAACGGGGATTTCATGAATCCTTTCATAATGAAAGGTGCAAATCTTCACGGGATCATTCAACAATTACAGCGCTCATTGCTTGGATTCGTTCACGACTTTGTGAAGGACGCATTTTGAAGTGAGTTAATAACAAGAACAAATCGCGAGTTTTATTGTGTTAGGAACAAATTTCGGCGCAAGTTATAAGTGATCATTCACAATCTTGAGGAAGTCATTCACAATTTTGGGCGCACTTTGCAAGTGTTCTTGCACAAAGTCAAACGCAGATTTCTTGTTTTCATTCACAATGCAAGGCGGACTTTCATGTGTTCAGGAACAATGTTAGCGCAATTCTTGGGTGTTCAGGAACAATTCTTATCACAAAATTCATCTTCGCTTGGATTTGTTTTCATTACAATTTCAAAGAATTTTGCATTTTTCATTAGATTGTTGAGATTAAATTTCACATCGCACTTGCACTCTCCTTCATGGACAAACTTCTTCACTCACCTAAACTCTTCACAAATTTCACATTTTCCATTGGACTTTAAGGATAAAATTTAAGGTCTTAAGTTTGTTCATTGTATTGGATTGTTTCTTCGTTGAATCTAACCCAGACCTTTTGGAATCTCATGTTCAGACTTGCATATTCAGAGTGATCAACTTAGGAATTCTCACATAGCATGATAGATTTTGACAAGAATTGGCGAAAGCAAAGACAAAACCAAAACCTAACCCACAAACTCGGAGAAGACTTAAAACGAAAAGAGGGGGTCCTCATTTGCAATGGGCCGATGTGTGAAAACGTCACAACAGGTTCCTCTTGCTTTGACTCCTCAATAGGTGAAGCAATTGACTTCTTATCATCTTTAGCAAGATGAACATGAATCTCATTCTCTCCATGCTTTTCAATCTAGCTGACCTATTTGGCCACAACGGAAGCAAGCTTTAACAAATCCTCTACCACCACAATAGTATCCACTACCTCTAGATGGAGTTGTTCCTCTTTGTTCATAACTCTAGGTTTGGGAAGTGCTAGCTTCCCCTTCTTGTTTGCTCTTGCCTCTTCCAGTATTTCCTTGGCCTTTTCTTATCGAAAAATCCTCCTCTTCCTCTGTTTTGTTTCCCCTTGGACAACTTCTCTTCTACTTTCAAGGCAAATTGATAATGTTCTATTGTATCAACCCTTAGCATGCTTAGCTCATTCTGGATATTGAGCCTCAACCCACTTACATACCTCGTCACCTTCTTTTGATACATCCCATGGTGGCTTGATCAGATAGTGGAGTTCTATGACTGTAGTGTAACTACAGTTATTGTGATAATATAGTGAGTGCTCCTTTGTTGCTAGGTTTTTTCTTGAAAGGGTTTTTCTAGGGTATCTATTGTGTTCCAAAATTCTCGGATCTAAGCCTATTTAGCATTTCTTTTCTCTCAAGATTAAGTAGGAAGTTGTTTAGTTGTATTTGGCTTCCCTTTAGCCATTTGATGTGTATTTATACTTTGTGAGCACATTTACTGACAAGTTTTAAGATATATTTTGTTTGTGTTTTTTTGATAGGGCTGCTAGAAATGGTTTGTTGGAAAACTTGAAGGCTCTCTTGCAAGTAAGTTTTGAACTTTCATCAATTTGCAATGATAGGCAATTTCATGTTTGTATAACATCCTATTATCTTTGAATGCACCTTAACTCTCAACTATTTTATTTTAAATGCTTTATGAATTGAACTTTATAAAAAATAATGGTTATGAAAACCATATTATTCTTTAAATACCCTAGTTTGTTTGTGTTATATCCTACCCAAAACTCAACAATTGTGTTATATGATATTTGTTCCTTGTCAAAGTCAATAATAGTCATTTCCAGCCAGATTGCATGTTGTCATGTCAAAGCCCAATATTTCGAATTAACAAATTCATGTGGATTGCACATGGTGACAAATTATTGATAGATGGCGATCTTCAAGCTTGCCTATTGCTGAAATTGCTGTTCACAATGTTATCTTTGAAGTTGTTTGTGTTGTGAGTTAAGTGATTTCAATAATTTAACAAGCTTTGTATTGTTGAAGTTATTGGAGGAAGTGTTGTGGCTTTGTACACAATCCTTCATATTTAATTCATAGTTTATGTGTCTATGTCTACTTGTTTATGTTCAATCAATCCTATCTTGTTCCATTTATGATTTTCAATTTATATGTTTAATTAAAAATCTGTAATGTCCCTTTTTGGGACATTTCCAACATCATTGAAAAACTACAACTTTCCTGGAGAGTGTTGGTTTGATCATGTTGAGATTTTGATAGTGACAGTAAGTTTGGGAGATCAAGATGAGCTCAATGGTGCTTTTCGGATGCAATTCTGACTTTTTGTGTTCATTCTGAATTTATTGGAGACCGCTATTTTTGAGAAGCATTGATCTGCATACAGTTCGTCATCCTAAGAGCTGAGGATCATTATGGTATGGTTAGAATCCAAATTTGTATTCATTTTAATAGTCTCCACAACATTTGTAGTTGTGCATAAAATAATTAAAAATTAAATAGTTAAATGTTAAGTTGTCGAAAAGTAAAAATTAAAAGACAACTTATATTTAATTATTTAAAAGAGTTTAAAGTCACTTTTTGGAGGGAAATTAAGGGGACACAAATAATAATATTTTATTATTCCAAAAAGTGCTTATAAAAGGGGTTTTGGAGAAGAGAAAG